>CM060915.1:508406326-509850076 GCA_030737875.1 Allium sativum | reverse complement strand
TGAATCAGTTTGCGGGTCTACAGCTGCGGAAATGCAACGAAAACTAGACGATGTGCGAAAAACATCATTAAATATAAAATAAAATATTAATTGTTAATTTATTCTCATTCTTCATTTGTGTAAGAAAAATAAATATTGTTTAATCTTACTTAACAAAACCAAAGAATACCATGATCCATGCAATTTAGATCTGGTGACCACAGTAGATTTCTAACTTATATTGATCACTTGTATCTTAAAATTTGGTTTTTACTCTGACTATACTGATTTGGTATAAGATAAAAAATAGTCTAATCAACATTTTTACATTAATTCTGCTAAAAACAAATGCTAAAAAGTCTTGATTTAGCGGGTGTAACGGAAATCAAAACGGATCCACTGTTCGTTGAGGCTAAATTCAAAAAGCATAATGGTCGAATAGCACTATGCACTATAGCGGAAATTTTGCAGGACTTTAGTAGAGCTTTACTGCACAGCTCCATATTTACACACATATCTAACAATCGATATTGATATGTGTATGAAGGCCAGATTATACAACCACCATCAGCTCGCAAATATATGAAGACCAACATCGAAAAAATTCAAAGGTTCTATGGACCAGATAGAAGATCGTTAGACAATATAGATGTGGTCAATGTGCCAATTTGGGTCAAAAGAGGACATATAGGTGAAAGCAGTGAATTTGGTTGTAGGTCTCTTATATTAATGTATTATTTATGTTTTATTCGCGTGTGTCAAACTTATGCACTATTTGTGTTTTATCTGACTGTGAAACTCATGCGCTATTTATTATTTATTTAAATGTATCAATATTATGCATTATTTTTGTTTCATTTGAGTGTGCAAGAAATTTGTATTTACTATTGAAATTTAATTTGATATTGATGTGTTATGACATGTATTATCTGGATATATTGCTTGCTATGTAGATGTACTGCATGTAAATGATTGCTGAATACAAGTAAATGATAACTGAATGCTGCCACTGAAAATTGTAAATTATAACACGGTTGTGCATTAAGTGAAAGATAGATGCACGTGCAAAACGCAAACAACTTCATTAACACTCAATACAAAGGCTTGAGATCTTGATTTCAACTTCTGTTTTGAACTACTGACAGTATAGAGATTTCAGTCGATTTCAAAATTTTCTAATTCAATTTATTTTCCATAGAAATGCCTTCGGACCAATTACTAGAATTCGCTGAAAAGAGCAACAGAAATACCGATAAAATATGACATTGTAGCTCAATTATATATAAAATTTAAATAAATTTAATTACAGATCAACAGAGACATCACAAGCCCTAATCACTACTCATTTAAAAATGAAATAAAAACTACAAAGCAAGGCCCTGTTTGATTTGTCATTGTTAGTTCTGGTTTTCGTCCGAAAAATATGTACACAATGCATGTACTTTTGGAAAACAACCAGTTTTAAAAAAATTAAGCAAACGTATAAAATAGATAACAAATTTATTTATTTATTCGTGTATTAATTAATAAGTAAAGAACGAAAAATAAATTGCCCCCTCCGCCATCCTTTTATTCCCTCCTTCATTACTCCATCATCGTTGTAATAATGACCTAAAATTTTAAATTCTCTCTCGTTATTCCCGTATTTTGTTATGAAGATTGAAAATACAAACCATAAAATACAAAATGAAACCAAACATTCCCTGATTCCTCGTACTAATTGTTAAAAAAAAAAAAAAAAAAAAAAAAAAGGTCAAAGCGCAATTAGAGTTTTGGGCATTGCACGATGGGGGAAAGAAATCAAGTCCCGATGGATGATGAAGTTGCTGCAGTTGCCTTTAAAATATGTTTTCCCCCTGTCAACCAGACTTCTGGAAGATAAAGATTAAAAGATCATTTCATCATTCGATTTTTGTCATAAGATCCACCACTTTATTTGAATGATTTTGAACTAAACTGATATTTTGTTAATTTCTCATGGTAAATATACAAAATTTACATTCATAAAAGGAAAAAGAAAATATGCATGAACCGAGATCAGAATTAGCCCCTGCATTAACCCAGGCTTCAGCCGAAACCAGTTCGAGATGACGAGAATTTGGAGGCTTCAATGGGAACCTCGAACCTTGCTCAGGATAACTAAACTTGCATTTGCACTAGCGCAATAAAATAACTTGTTTATTTACAATTGCAAGTTTACTTCAATTCACTAACACAATGCAAATCGCTTTCTACTTAGTATCACAATGCAAGCAAAGTTACAACTCACATTGTAAATCACTTTAGAAATCACTAGAGCAAGCAATTTACAGATCACTATGCAAGTGACTAGTACTTGCGCAGTGCAAGGCATATTATCATTGGCTTCTAAGACAATGGTAGACAATGTTCGTTTTACCAATATAAAAGCCTTACTTCTTTTTATATAAGAACCTTCATATGATCACGTCAACAAATCCAACATCTTTTCATAACACCATCAAAATGACATCTTTGAAAATGTAGGTGCTTTTTCTTTACTTTTTTTTTTCATTAGATTGTGAATAGATTTTAGCAAATTTCTACATGTTCCATATATTTTACATCGACTGGGCAGCTTTTTCCTAGGTTTGTTCTTGCCTTTCAGCAACTAAAAGAAGTGTTGATTGAGCAGTTGTTTTGGCTTTGTTCTTCTCTTGTTGCTGCTGCCACTTGTTTTTCCACTCTTGCTCCATCTTTATTTCTCCAGAAGAAAGTTTATCAACAGTATGATTTTCAACCGGCGTTCTTTTGCTAACTTGTACCATTAGAGACTAAACAAACTATATCTTGTTTGTGAAAAGGCATAAGTGTTGTACTATCATATGGTACATGTTCTAGAAACAAAAACTATTATCAAATGCCACTGCAAAGTGCACATGACTTACAATCGTAATGTACAGGCAACTTGTATTCCCATGATACAAATTGTGGAAGCATCTTCTCAAAAAATTCTCATACAACTAAACTGGAACTACATAATCAGCGCTACAATTTTATATAAATGAGAAAACTATAGAAAGAGAAATTTAATTGATAGATAAACAAGAAACCATAGGCACACACCGGTTCCAAAGCAAACAAAAACATCTCATCAGCCTGATCTTTTATAAGAGTTACATGAAAAGTGTAAATTCCATGACGTGTTACGTAAGTTGGATATACAGGGTTCTTGTAATGCACCAAACATAACTAACATGTACATTGTATTCAAACTTAATCATTTCCGCTGCGTTATCCATAAAGAACTTCATGCTGTTTGAATGGTTCTTATCATTTCCAAGTGTTCATTTCTTGTGGAACTTTAATTGTGCAAGGGTATTACAGTTCTGACAGCGGAAAAATTATTTTACAAGAGAAGCCCTGTAAAATCAATCTGTATAGCAATATACCTTTGATGAATCGGATAATGTGGCGTATGCCTCCCCTATTAATTTGAACAAGCGATCAGCATCTGCATGCACTTCGGAAACCACTTCCCTCCACATTCCATCATCAATGTTCTCATTCCTAGCCAACGACTGACCAATCTGTATTGAGAGATTTTACTTTTCTAAGTAACAGAAATTTTCGTTCAAGTCTGTGATTGAAATATGAACCATCTATGGTACGTTACGCACCTTATCTGGATGATGCCTCAAAGCAGCTTTACGGTATGCTTTCTTTATATCTGCTGCAGAACACGACTGCTCAATTCCTCTATTTAAGAAGAGAATATCATAAATTAACAAGTCAAGAAGGATGCAGAAATGTATGCTTGAAGATTAACTGAGCTTGGAGTTGTATAAGTAAAACATAATTGTATTTGTACCGGCTGGTTTGGTTGCACATAACCACAATCACAATCTATATATTTGTTAATAATTACCTCAGGCAAACCTCTTCAAATGTTAAACCCGGATATAAATTTCCCACAAACTAGATTATTTCAGATTGTTGTTGACAAATTTCATGGCAAATGTTGAGCAATAAAATATCCAGCTGTGTCCATGAGTACAACACTTTTTTTTTTTTTTTCAATCAAAACAGAACCTGAAACATTCAAATTTTTTCACCGTGTATGACAACTCAGCAAGCACCACCAAAACAATCATACAATCAGAACAAAACCTATATATATACACTTCAAATGGTTTGATAAGCTAGAAGATTCTCATTCATCTCCAAACTTCTTTCCTCGTCTAACAATGTGACATGCACTAAAGTGAAAGTAGCCATTGCTATGCATCATGCGCAGCTCACAAACATGTTGCATGTTATATCATCTGAAATGACATCTATGTTGCAGCCCATTCTCATGCATCCAAGGAATTCATAATGCCATGTAAATACATGCAATGTCAATGAGTACAACACTTAGGTATAGCTACAAACCATGACATATGTAAGTTTAGCAATGTAAATACGGGCTTACAATATCATATACATGTCCAAAGGGATTTTTTTCCGATCCTCCTCTTCTACGCTAACTAGCCGTGATTGAGCTCGTTTTATCTCGGTGATAACTGAAGATGATTTCCCCGCTCCTTTAGACCCGATATCCATCTCCCCTATTTGGGTTTGAAGAAAAACTATTAACCTATTGAGTTCCTTGGCTGCCTGACCATAGTCCCTAATCATCTCATGCAACGTGGCTTTTCTTGAAATTGCCTGCAAAAACATGTAAGAAACCACAAACAACAATTTGATAAGCTCATGTTTATGTGACTTGTTCATTTAGTAAGCAAGCCTACCCACCACTAAAACATGCATATTTCAGCCACTGATTAGAGATACTGAAATGAACCCAAATTATGTGGAGATGATCTTAAGGGTGGCACAAACCCATAGTTTTTTCATAGCTTTTGAAGTTGTGTAACTCACTAACTCAAAATATGATAGGGTGCTAAAAGGGTGTTACGGAACTTCACTTGCGCACACACAGACACACACACACACAATGTGGATATATGGCACAAAACAATGTAGCCTTGTGATCATTGTCTCGCTCTCTACAGCGCATAGATGAGCACCACCTCTGATCTGTCAATCAATTAATAATTTCATAATGTTTATAATGAAATGAAAAACTAATCAACAAAGCTAAGGAATGGATTTGCCATGTTAAAAATTGAGGGTAGCATGTGCTGGTATGCGACCTTGGCGTAATAGTAGAATCAAGGGACAACATGCAGAAATAAATTATTTGGCATAAAACTCAACAAGAAAGTTCATATATACATGGCAGTCGACAGACTAACCTTTGCATAACTAGAATCAAGGGCTATTGCAAGACTACAATCAGCAATGGCATCACTAATTTGTCCCAGCGATTGAAATGCTGCAGCGCGATTGCAGAAGCAAACTGCTGTAAAAGGACGTGATTCTGCATTGAACATTACGGCAGAAGTATAGAATTCTACTGCCTCTGAATGTCGACCTGCTTGAAATGCTTCATTGCCTGCAGACTGCAGTGAGAAATGGGTCAGGAAATGTTGCTAAAAAGAGAGATTCCAATTTATATCCCATAATGGTCATGACATCAACATGTCTCTACTTTTGGGACTAAATTTTAGTATCAATCTCAATTGGTCTGGGCTATCAATTTCCATTACGATGAAAGGAGGTCTTGAATCTTTGGAGGATGATTTTTTTTAATCTTCACTATTAATGCAAACAGAAACGGTTTTATGCTAAAAATTCTAAATGTATCTCTCCTTCAACAAATTTTATCCAAAATTATATTTCACAAAGGGTAGTCGAGTATATCAATTTTTCCCTGTATCCATATATATTTAATGTATTTTATATGTCGAATCTCTCAATATTTATACCTATATGGCCTGTTTGGATTGACTTAAATAAGCCAGAAAGTTGCTTAGTTGATTCGATCAAAATGGACGAACAGTACAACAAGTGGTGACCAATGCATTACTCCACTTTTCATTTGCTAACACAGAATATAACAACTGAAATATCTCTAACAGGTTGTAGAAACACAATTTGTTACTTCAAAGTTAAATAATCGTACTTTAAGTCGCAGAAGTTCCCGGACTGTGAATACAAAAGAATTTGATGACTCCAAGTCTCTGTTAATGAGAAATAACTAGTAAAATGATACAAAAGAATGACCAGTAAAATGATACGTATAACAATTAAAAATCAAAATTACCTATCGCATGCAGCTCTAGACTTCTCATGCTTCTCAAGTAGCTCGAGAGCTTCTTCGAGTTTTCCTAAATAAAAATAGGACTTGGCAATCATATGAGATCGCCAAAGTTTAGCAGGTGAACTGAAATTCTCTGATGAAGGGTCAGAGTATTTCTCAGACAAATCAACAGTCCCTTCACATAATTTGATAATTTCATTGTAATTCCGCATCTGTGGAAATGCCACAGAATTAGTAACTGCAAAGGTTGTATATTACATGAATTTATGTATTTTAGGTACATTATCACTATGTTAAAATAACCTGAAGCAAATTATCCATCAGTTCCCCATCAAATAACGAGGAGAAAAAAGATCTTGCGGTTATAAAGTAATAAGCTACTATAATACCAATTGAATCAACAATATTTTCCTAGGGTTATATAAAAAATACTTAGTATCTAAATTGTCCAAAGTAACTTACAGCCACTGATCAAAACTTTGCCTCCTCAGAGGTACCAGCAACAATTTTTTATTTCTCAGAACAAGTAAAAATGTGTTTGGATCTCAAAAATAGCAGGCCATTACCAAACGACTATAAATTAAAAGTAGGTTAAATAAGTAGTTAGTAGTTACCAAACATACCCTAAAAGCGTGCTTGGCAGCTTCACTCCTAGACAAGAGATGTTCAATGCAGAAGCAGTATGAGTAATTTTCCTTTTAAAATTATATTAAAACTCGTAAAAATGGTTGCCAAAATGGGTTCCGTTTGTGATTCTTGTGCATATACTGTTAAATACATGTTTCATGGCTAGCTTGTAGTTTAGTTCTGTTTTTAGTAAATTCTTAAATAAGGAGAAAATGTAAAGTAAAAAATAATGATTTTAAATCAATTATTAAGTTCATGGTGTCTAATCGAAGAATGATGACGAGGAACCAACTGATAATTTGTGAATTCCATGATCTCAGATACGACGAATGAGGATGAGGAAGATGCTCGAGGTTTTTTTTCCAGTGAGATTCAAATAGTTCTTTAGTTAGCAACACTTGAGGGGATGCTTCTCCAATAATTTAAATTTAATTTAAACACACGTAAACAAAAACAAAAACAAAATACACACCCAGCTATAGCAAAACGCTTACCACCAACAGGGCCTCTGCTTCCATTTGCATCAAGCTTTCCGAGTGTGGACTTGTTGAAAGTGCTTCACGGATCATATCTAATGCTTTAGATGCATCAGAGTATGTTTTGTTCAGCAACAATTTAGCAGACTGATCAGCTAAATCAGCCACTAGCTGTCAAATAGATTAAATTTCATTATTACTCTTCAAGTAGACATGTCGATATTAACGGTAAAATCAACAAAAAGAAATAAATTGTATATGTTTAATAAAACAAACAAAGCAGTGGGTTACACATTGACCAGGTCAATGTATTTCAAATTTCAATGACTAAATTGATAGTGAAAGCATTAGTTTCAGTCACATATTTCCTTCTACTGATTTTCCCTCAAATCTTCCTTTTTCTTTTATCTTCTTATTTCAAATCCTCTTTCTTTTCTTTTTTGAAATGTGTAGATAATAGAATTCGGGTAAATTCTCTTTTGGGTTTAGAATGACAAAAACATTTGCATAACATAATAGGCACTTCCAAAGAATGAAAATAATAATCGAAGGCAACTTATATGTTTAGAACTAAATACCACTGCATTCAAAATTGTGTATTTGGCTGCCAGTGCTGCCTCTATACACCGAGTGGGGCTGCATGTGTGCATATGTCAAAACAGAAACAATAGTATATATAGACACAGAGCTAAATGAGTCTGTATTAGTGGTAAAGACTCTCTTCTGCATCACTAGTACAAACTCAGGACACTGAACTTGTAATAGTGAAATAGGTCACATAAAATGGTTTTGTATCAGTACTCAGTAGTATCGTTCCGTTAAAAAAAAAAGGTATATGCATAATGTATTGTAAACAAACCAACATGTCAATATGTCATAAGCAATTATTTCAGATCAATTATAGAAAAATTAACAATATAAACTCAATATTCATAAGAAATTAAATAGGGACATTTTGGCTAAGATACTTGTTAAATTTGAAAATACATAGAACATCCCTATCAAAAGAACATATGTACATTAGATCCCTATTTTTCGAAAATCAACGTAAAAAACCACCAAACTTCAAAACTTAATTCTATTTATAATTATCTTCGTATTCATGTAAGATATGTTTTAAAAAAAATGCATCAAAAAAAAAAAATAAGGAAAAAAAATCACGTTTCAGCAAAACATGCAGTTTTTCAAAAAACTGCAGACATGCACGTAATTATAATTGTTAATTGCATACTTTCATGCAATTTTTGCTGGATGCTTCAGAATTTCAAATTTAATGTCTACATTTATTCAATATTACATTATTGTAGAAAAATCATCAAAAAATTGCATACAGTTGAAAAATAGCTTACTTTCCAAAAAATACAGAGAACAATGCAACTTTACAAAAAAATTGTAGACATGGCTGCAAGTTTTTTGCCAACTGTAGTCATGTATGCATATACAGAGTAATAGCTGCAGATATGTCTGCACTTTTACATAAAAAGTGCAAATATTTCTGCATTTTTTTTTTTTTAGTAATTTGCTTTTAATATGTACACTTTTTTGAAAAAATAAAAAAATAAAGCACTGGAGCAAAAAATTACGAAAACAAATATGTTATAGTTTTAGGGATCCACTTTACAATGAAAGTTAGACAGGGATCCGTCTTATATAATGTTTAATTTTAGAGACCCGTGCCTTATTTTCACAATTAAATATCTACTACATACATAAAGAAGAATAAGTTTTATATGTCAAACTACAACTATTGGGGAAAAAAACCATGCCCTAAACAAATACTGTTAGAAGAATAAAAACAGAAAAGTATTATAACACTTTTTGTGTTTACTTAAACTAAATCAGAGATATTTATAAAACTAACCATTTTCAACAAAACCCGCAATTCAAATATCTAATTTAATATACTGAAATTAAAATACAGACCTTAAACATAAATATGAAAATAATTTTATACGTACAATACCCAAAAAAAAAAAAAATCATATCCAGGAGATCCATTGAAAATTTCTGAAGTGTTCAAAATTCTAAAATTATTCTGAAAATCCAAGATTTTCAAAATCATTTGAAGCCTTTTGAAATTTTCAAAAAGAGTACATTCTCAATTCCCATAAAAACTAATTTTCATCGAAAAAGAAATCAAATTTATTTTGTCATAAAATTTAACATGGAAAGCATTTCAAAGAATTTACACAGTTCAGAAAGTTCGATTTATCTTGAATTGCTGAATAAAAAAAATTAAAAAAAATCATTAACAATATACTATAATGAATTTCTTTTATAAAATATGCATATAGTAAATACGCTTTTTCTTTTGTAAATTTCAAGTGTCTAATTTTATTTTACCTTTTTATGTAGCCAACTGGCCACTAGAACTAGAAATTTTGCGCTGAGGTTACATGCTAAATTTACTATATTGTTATCTAAATCTAAAGCATTTTTGTAGACGGTCTAGGCCAGTTCTGTAAAAATATAAGGATCCTTAGTTGAGATACAGAAAGGGTAGCTTTATGTGGTGCATCAAAGAATTGGTTATATATAATAAGCCTTTAAGTTTTCTCCACACACGGACGCACATGTACACATAGAAACAAGGTACACATATATTATACGTGTGTGTGTGTGACTCTGTGTGTGTGTGTGTGTGTTGAATTTGTTGATTCAAATATTTTTGAAGAGGAATGTAGTCAATTAATTGATTTGATTGATTAATTTTATCATAGAAGAAAAAAATAAAAGATTATAGTCTGGATATAGTTTGAAGGGACAATTGGAATATTTGTCTAGGCCTTCTATTCTCATATATATGCAGTCTTCTTGGTTAGATCAAAATATCCAAAACCATATAAACATATCTAGAGAGGTTTTTGGTGCCCTGGAGAGGAAAATGAAGGAATTAGGGCTGAGAGAAGCTATTCATATTTATTGTTGACAGATGCAGTTGGTGCCTCTAGGTTGCCTCAAGAGTTTGTTGTCGTTCTTCATTGCTCTTCTTCTTCAACAATATTTGTAGTCATCTAGATATTCTTTCTCTTTCTCAATACGGTTATTGATTCAATTGTAATTTTGTTTATTTTGGTTTTGATCCATTGAGTGTAAACAAAATTTGGTTTTGTGAATCAATAAAGAGGGTGGTTAATATGTTGTGTTTGTGTCTTAGATGCATATTCGTATTGTTTTCTATCAAAATTATCTCTTGTGATTTAGATGATGAAGATCCTGACATAAATCGCTTCCGCAAAAGGCACATATTTTCACAATAGTTTGGTATCGGAGCTTAGATCATCGCATAGTTTAGAGTGAATTTGGATTGAAGATTGTAGATGTCGGAGATGATGTCGTTTTTATGATGGCTATTTTGAACTGGAAAAATTAGGGTATAGAAAGACTAAGACGAAGGATGTTCTATACCTCAATATTCTTCATGATTCGATTGACGGAGACGAGAAGATGAAAGAAGACGAAGAAGAAGACGATTGTTTTGGTTCGCTAATGCCTTGATGTTTCGATTCATGTTTCAGACATGGTCGTCATGTTGATGATGCTCGAGGGATTCAGGGTGATTGAGGAAGCAGCTCAGGCCAACAGACGGGTGTCGATTTGAAAAATCTACAAAACGGAGATCTTTGTGGTGTTACAAACGCTTTTGAGACCGTTAGTTTTGCGTGGTGCATCTCAGGTGAAACATTAATCTTTTGCAAGCGGTGGGTTGTGTTTGTAAGTGAGAAGGTGTGGTCGTAGCCCGTTCAAATCGACTGCGTGATTGTAGCCCAAAATCAATTGAGTTTCACTGTATTCTGAAAACATGTAGGGTGTACCTCGTGGCCTTGAAATCGAGGGTTGCAAATTTGAAGATGAGAAAGAGCTAGTGATGACTTGTTTGGTGATTGTTGGAGATATGTGATATTTGAATCAATGTGGAGTGTTGAATTTGTTCATTCAAATATTTTTTAATGAGGAATGTAATCAATTAATTGATTTGATTGATTGATCAATTAATTGATTTGATTGATTTTATCATAAAAGGAAAGAAATAAAAGATTATATTCTAAAGATATTTTGAAGGGCTAATTTGAATATTTCCCTAGGTCTTCTATTCTCCTATATATGCAGCCTTCTTGATTAGATCAAAACACCCGAAACCATATAAATATATCTGGAGAGGTTGTGTGCCTCCAGAGCTTGCGCCCTGGAGAGGAAAATGAAGGAATTAGACTGAGAGAAGCTATTCTTATTTACCACTGATAGACGCAGTTGGTGCCTCCAGGTTGATTCAAGGGTTGTCGTTCTTCATTGCTTTTCTTCTCCAACAATATTTGCAGTCATCTAGACATTCTCTTTCGCAATAAAATTATTGATTCAACTGTAATTTTGTTTATTTTTTGTTTTGATGCATTGAGTGTAAACAATATTCGATTTTGTGAATCAATAAAAAGGTTGGTTGGATGGAATATCTTGTGTTTGTGTCTTAGATGCATATTCGTGTTGTTTTCTATCGAAATTATCTCCTTATGATTTGGATGATGAAGATCCTGACATAAATCGCTTTCGCAAAAGACGCATATTTTCACGACAATATCAGGAGGGTTCCGTATTCTGACTTTGTTGCATCTCTAAATTTTGCCCAACTTAAAATTTTCAATCAACGATTACTGAAATTCAACATTTTGTGCAGGGTGATATGTTTATCACTGATATCATTCCTGCAAAAGATTATATTATTTCGATAACTCTACCCTAAGAGTTTTTACTTTTGAATAAAAGACTACAATAAATATTATAGTGGAAATTAACTCTATGTCCTTATTTTCACAATAATATTTTTTACATCCCCCTCATTTCACATATCCACTACAAATCTAAAAAAATTGAAGAACGAAAAAAAATTGACCAAAAATGCTGAATTTGTTGTCGATTGATGCAACTATGAGAAAGACTATGAAGTTCGTTGATGTCAGAGATTAGTCAGAAGTTCACCTCTAGCGATTCGATATAGAGTTTCAATCACGACATCAAAATTAGGGTGTCCAGTTGAGGCGATGGAAAATCCAAAGGTCGGTATCATCAAGAGTGGATTTTAATATAGAGTAGACTGATATCGTTAGGTGAGAATTTTGATGTTGAGTAGACCGATGGGGAGCAAAGGCAGCATTTATGGCTGTGGTAGCGATAAAATACGAATAATTACTTTGCAATTTTTGCATGACAAATTATCATCCGTCAATTATCATGCATAGCATGAGAAATATTAGGCATGGCAAATATTTGACCTGCAAACTAGCAATGGTTTGTATATATAAACGTACCAATTTTTGAGTATTTTCAATTCAAAATTGACATTAAGAAACATTCAAAAATTGTTATATTCGATAATGATCGGAAAACAATAAACAACATAAATGTTACTATCATTTTCAACAACAATTTTATAAATATAAAAGACAGACTTTATTTACATAGTTTTATTACGAGGAATGGAAGACCAATAGACTTGTACCAAAATCCCTCGATACTGTAAACACATAATATATTGTATAACTAATTTTAATGGTGTAACTGTACTGCATTAAGATTTTTTTTTTTTTTTTTTTTTTTAGAAAAGATCATATTGATTATATGCAGATCACACCTAAAAAAATCCAAATATAATTATTGTGGATACTATCCACAGGTGTAACGCAATGGAAACCAACTCAGGTTGAAGCTCTGTCTTGCACGCGCTTCTCGCAAAAAATAGTACCTGGAGATCATAGGCGCAATAGTTGAAGCGGACTGCACACGGTTGTCAATGAAAATCTGAGAAATCCGAAAGTAGTCCGCAAAAATATCAGAGAAGTAGATAAATACAGATATCCGAAAATCGGATGCGGAAGCTGATATAAAGACATCTACATCCAAAAATTATCCATCTAATTTTTTATAAAGATTATAGCTTAAATTATGTGTATTTTAGTACGACAAAAATATTTATTGTACAGTATTATTAAGGCAAAAAGGTGGTGTCTGGTGCAACGGTAAGGTCACCCGGTTGGTAATCTGGAGCGCACAGGTTCGAGCATCGGCCTCTTCACATAATGTGAGGGAAAGACTGCGCGCGCTAATCGACCACCCCCAGAGCCCGAAAAGCCGTGAATAGTACCAGGACGGGCGACTGTGGGAAGTCCTCGCGCTTGAGTACGGGAGCCTTTGGCACTGGGTATCCACCTATTATTAAGGCAAAAGTTTATATCATATGCACTAAATGCATATTAACTACTCAAAACTACTACTCATCAAAATATTTGGTTATCTTAAGCACTTTAATAATTAATGGAACTGGAAAAAGTATATGTCAAATTAAAATTTTCCGTTTATGTTTCTTGATTTATCGATTGTTAGCAGATACGATAATTATCTGATATCTGTCTGTATTCGCGGATGCAGATATCTAATATCTAAAATTGATTTTAGACGCGGATAAGAATATGAAACTAGCCGCATTCGAATGTATCCATTGACAGCCTTAAGCAAACATGCACAACTTAATTTCCTTAGGAGTTTACTGGTCCATCGGAATCTCCTAAAGTATATTAAAAAAATTGATGGGCACAGATAAGGGACGTAGAAAAGCCAGAATGCAAATGCCCATCGTATACACTTGTGTCTATAATGTGTGTTGGGGGTTAACATTTGAATTCTGTTGCAATGCTGACAGTACAAAATTGACTGTCTGGAAAAACACTGGAAAAAATAGTAAGGAGATTTTATTATACACTTCCTCTTGTTCACTAATTCATTGTGTCAAATACTTATTTGACACATTTAGGAAACTTTTGGCATCTCTAGATATGTCGATGCTGATAATAACAGTAGAACCGCCTGATTTGTATTATAGAATTATGTTTTGCAACCACATATAATTGTCTTGAATATACAGGTTTTCCAAGAATAAATTAAAATTTCCTTGATCTTATATAGAAAAATAAATATAAATCAAGAAAGGCGAGACTGTTTTAAGAGGTTGAGCCAATCGACAAAGGAAGCAAAGAAACAATATACCAGCACAACTGTATACCATGGTATTTATGTATTACTCATGCCATGGGCCCATGACCTATATTATAATATGCACGTGGAGAGACTTTCGAGATCAAGTAACTGTGAACACTACCTGAGCTTTTTTAAGACCTTCTGATGCTTCAGTTAAGTAGTTTTGGTGGGAGCTAAATTCCTTCTCTGATTTCAAGCACTCATTAAAGTGATTTGATGCTTCCACTATCTCCCCTAATGCCAGATGGCAACTGATCAAAGATAAACTAATTAATAGATACTAAATAAGAGCTACTTAAGGTGAAAGATGGTTTTAAAATGTGTGTTTCCGAGAAGCAATAAGTCCTTGTTTCTCCTAATATAATGGCCGGTCCCTAAAACATGTGTTTGTGTGAAAAGGACAAACCCAACTGAGGAACTGGAAAATGCATAAAACATTAAAATGTCCATAACATGTTGCATGTTTTAGATGGTATCTAATTTCATGAGATTCTTACTTGGCAATCCTTATTCGAGCTTTCATAAAATTAGGGTCCATAGACAAAGCCATCTTACTGTCATGTAGTGCTTCTCTAATTTTTCCAAGAGACATTCTGGTAGTAGCACGGTTACTATAGCACAAAATTAGTGGCTGAACGCAGCTACTAGGAATTTCTTCTGAACAGACGGAGTTAATACCACTAGTATAATAGTCTTCTGCTTTACTCAAATGCCCATTAGAGTAAGCGTTGTTACCCCTGGTACAGAAGGATAAAAATAAGGTTCCTGTATCTTATTTCAGGATGGCATTATTATTGACACTCGTGTTTTGAATTGCAGGGGAATTTCAGAGGAGAATCTGCTGAATTTAGGGTTGAAATTCGGTGGAGGTGCACCACATTTAGTTTTGAAATTCGACGGGGATGCACCTAGTGTAGTGTAAAAATTTATGTTTGGTAGAAGTACACCAAATTTCAAAAAATAAAAATATTGTGTCCCTGACTTCCTCATATCCAGATTTGAAGTGTCAATAACAACACCCTTCCAGGACTAATTTCAGCATTACCTTGAAACCCAAACGTGAAGAATGCAAAAGAATAAAATGCACACCTGAACCGCCATTTCTCGCACAATGTGCGAGCTGTGACAGTATCATTATTCAAGCTTGAAGACTCTTCCTCATGTTTAGCACTAAATTCTTGAGTTTTATCCTTCTTGATTTCATCAACACTATGAAAAAATATATTACTATTTCCCGCTACTGAATCATATACAGAAGCAGTTGTATGAGGACTTAAGTTGGGCAATGGAGAACAACTAGAAGGAACTCTTGCACTCGAAAAGCTGTCCATGCTCGCTCTTGATTCATTATAAAAAGCCATATTTTCTTCTTCATCGTCTAAAGAAGCAGCATCAACACTAATATTCAACTTCTGTGCTTCTGAGACTAGCATTTCTTCACTTTCATTGCAAGAGCCCAACTTACGATCTGTATCTTCAGATGCTACTAAAGTTTCTCTTGAATATGGATTGGTATTATCATGACAAGGAGAACAATCCATAGATGACAAAGACCCATTGGAATCTACATCTACATTTATCCAAGCATTACTTCTCTCTGGGACAAACTGCATAGAAATATTTTGGTAAAGTGGTATAGATTGCCTGGATTTATCATGTTTCTTTTTAGTCTTCATGCTTTTAACATCACTCATTTTGGGACTAAAAGGTTTGCTTTGATGTACTCCTGTGAATAGCGTTTCTTTAGTCGATGGCGTTTTAAAATCAATCAAAGGCGGTTTGCTCGTGAAAGAAAACATGGGAGATGATGGGATGGTATCCACGTCGGATTTGTCTAGAAAACTACTTGTCGTGTTTTTCTTCATTCCACTTCCAAATGAAAAAGGAGCTGAATCGGACTTCCTGTTGGTTGCACTTACGGATATCGAATCAGGTAAACCACTAGAATTAGAAGCAGGATCAGGATTTAAACCACCAGTACCTGATCCACGAACAAATGAATTTTCATATTTGTTATCAGCCATATTTATATTACTCATATCATCATTAAGTTCAGATAGGAAGCTCTCATCTGAATCAACTGATGAACTAAAATTAGAACTTGATTTAACTCCGCTTCCAAATACAAAAACTCCAGCACTAGAGTTATTACTACCAAAATTTTCAACATCATCTGCATTGGAAGTATTCTGCAAATTCATTTTTCTCAACTCATCGGGTAGCTTAGAAAACATACTTTCATGAATATCAACAGATGATTGTCCAGATGCTGCTTTTACTGGCTTTGAACTATTTTCTTTACTCTTTACTGAATCATCAACATCGTAACTTTTCGTATTGATCTGCCTTGTATCATGCGGAAGCTTGTCGAAATTCTCATGTTGCTTCCCGCCACTCGTATCTGTCAGGTCCATTTTATTCATCTCATCCAAGATCTTTGTAAACAAGAATCCCTCATCCGATTCGATAGGCAAACCCTCACCCACACTCTTCACATTAACATTTGCATCAAAACTTTTGCTTCTATCACTCCCATTTGCATTAGAGCTTTCCGCACACGAAGTGCTATTTTTTCCAAAAACAAACGAGCCAACATTAAAATTCTTGCCACCAAAACCAAATTCAATATTTTCTGAGTCAGGAACAGCAGGGTTCCAGGAAGCAATCTTTTTCTCAACACTTTGACTCAAACTCGGTTCATTAGGCGCCTTTCTGTGCTTACTGCGTCTAGGTTGTCTAAAAGAAGGCGAATGAAATTGATCCATTACGGAATTAATTAGGGCTTTGAGCAAATACCTCAGCCGTTAAGCTTCTCTCCGCTTTAGGGACTTGTATCATAGCAGGTGGCCATCGGTTTCCTCATATAGTAGCGAGTTGCACTTATGCGAGTCAAAATATGTATTGAATTAATATGTGAAAATGGATAAATCGGGTTTTGCTTTGGGAGGAAATAAAAAGAAATGATTAAAGAGGCGTGATCTTTGAAAATGATATGATGATGACGACCACCATGAGTGGCAGGTTTTTGGATTAAAATTGTCCCGCGATGATTCAGTAACCGACAAGCACAAGAGATCAAATAAAGTGTGGGCATTTACCTTCTTTTTTCTCTTTCCTGTCGCCTTTGTAATTTGAATTAACTGTCGCGCACAATCCAAAGTTTAACGTGTCTTGTAATAATCCAAGTTTGGATTATTTCTGACCCTAAGTTTGGAGAGTGTCTTCCCATATTAATCTCAGTACTTGGTTATTCCCATATTAATCCGAAGTTTGGAGGTTTCTTCCCATATTGATCCCAAAATAACACGTCGGGTGGTCATCGGGATCAATGTAGAAAGACACCCCCAAACTTCGGATTATTCAGAAATAATCCAAATTTGGGATTATTATGCAAAGACACGTTAAACTTCGGATTATTCTTGACAATTAATCCTTCTGATTTATTACCTATTAACCTTTTTAATATATATTTAGTGTGGTGGTAAAAGCATCATTTATGTGTCCATGACTATCATCATTAAAAAAAATTACATGTTCGTCGGTAAACCGCCGATCAAATACTGTTTGGTCGGCGGTTTCCGGCAGTCGCTAATACAAAAGTAGGTGATTTTAACACCACATTATATTTAGCATGGAAACAATTTTTTTTACCAAATTATGATAAAATATTAAGTAAAAAAGCAAGGCTAATTCTATTCATACAGCAAAAATCTCTTAACATATACCATAAAGTAAAATAAACTATCATACATCAAAAATTACTTTACATACACCGTCTCTTTTACAATATTAGCCTTGTTTTATTCTTCGTCGTCTTCCTTCTTTAAAACTTTAAACTTATTTGCAGAAAATAAAAAGTTTAAGTTTAGCAAAATGAATTTCAATTTTTTGAATAAATGATAACTAGTTTATTATGCTACAAAAAATTCATAATTTCAGCAAAAAAAAAAAAACCTCATTCTAAATTAAATGATTTTAAATTTGAGCGCATTCTTGAAGAAGTTCTCGTACTTCGAATTTTATGTTTCATGTTTAAAAACACATTATGTTCTTCAGTTTTTTATTTTTACATAGATTTGGTCAATATCGTTAATTGCAATGTTTTAGTTTGATGGGTCATAATTTAAAAAGTAAGAATGCAATAAAGAAGAAGGATAATTTAGTAATATATTTTTTAGCAAAACAGTGGTGTACGTTAGGTAATTTTCGGTGTATGAATAGAATTTACCAAAAAACAATTGTGTTTTTTTTTTACTAAGGACAAGTTCAAAGTCAACTGTTTATCTGCGGTTCTCATCATCCTGCTTTTAGGAGTCGTTCTCTTCCTTAGATCGATCTTCTGATCTCTCCTCCACAACTTCCGCCGCACTTTTCCATCTTTTGATCTCTGCTATGCTTTATCTTCTTCTCTCGCTCATCTCGTTCTATCAACTTCATGTTGAGCTCTTCCATCCACAGTTTCTCCATATCTTCCAACTTTTCTTCATTATCATTTTCTAAACCAGTTAAAACTTTTATTTCTTTAATAGAATATGATGGAGCTTTAATGCAGCATACTTGCATTTGAAATAGAGCTAAAAATGATATTTTTTTATCTTTTTTTCTCACGTTGTAAAAATATATTAGAATTCAACTTTTATACAACGCATCTGCATTTGAATGAAAATTTATCTTCCTTACGCTTGTATTATTTGTATTTAATTACATATTACAGTGTCATGTATATATAAATGATATACATTACATCTTTATATGATATGATGGTCCCACAAAAACAAACACCTATATACGCATATGAAAGATACCCGGTAATTGTTTCATATAATAGGATGCTCGGACAAAACTGATAGTTGTTGTATATAACATGATGTTTTAATTTTTAATTATTTAGTTCATTGTCATATATGGCAAAAGTGATCAAAACAATGCAAATTTATACGTAGTAGATGTTTCTTTCGAATTCATGCTTGTTTATTTTAAATTATTTTAAATGTTATTTTCAACAAAAATGATAGTTACGTGTCTACAAAAGTGATTTGTGGAATTTTTTCAGTAAAATTCAATGGCAACACTTTTACATCATATACTGAGTTTCAAACTCTTTATAATAAATTAGTCAACATTATATATTGACATATAAACCGGTAGTTCTTCTCATATTCGAAGCTAGATAACTCAATAAACAAAACATTCCAATCATTTCGAAACTAAAACATATATTAAAAACTACAATGTAAAATGATACTAACTAATAAAAAAATTGATAAGTTGTTAGATTTTGTGATACAATATTTCCATTTGCAGAAGATTTGGAAGATATTATTAATTATGGTGATACAATATTTCTATTTAGAGAAGTTTTGAAAAATATTGTTAATTTGAGTAATATAATATTTCCAACTGCAGAAGATTTGGAAGATATCATAAAATTTATTGTCTCTTTTGTAAATTTAGACAGGGCAATAAATTACCTACATAAGTGGAAGAATATGAAGTAGTTTTTTTTTTTTTTTTTTTTTTTTGGGATATTGAAGTGAAGAATTAATTCTCTTTGGAAGCAAATAAATTGGAGAATTAATTAGGCATTGATTTATAACCATAGATCAATTACTTCAACCTCAAGTATTAATCCTTATATAGGGATGGGGATTACGTAAATGTATGGATCATCTTTAAAAGTTGTATTTATTCTTCTTCCCTATTATCAGTCTTGTAATATTTTCTTATTTAGAAAAGTAATAAAATTTTCTCTATCCAAGTGGACGTACACTAACAAGACGTTAGTGGAACCACTATAAATCTCTTGTGTTTTTTCTTTTATTGCTTGATCCGTGATTGTTTTGCTGGCGACTATCTGTTGTTTGTTTTGCCTCACCAACAATCCGTTCTTATTTGTTTTTCCGTAAGGTTGGGTTTTATTCTCAAGGCGTTTTTTTGGGAAACTTTTCCCCAACAATTGGTATCAGAGGTACGAGGTTGATTGAGAATGGGTGTTAGGCATTATGGCAGAAGATGAGGAGAATTCAGCAATTGTATCAAGGCGATATGTCAAAGGGACATATATGGCAGCGGTATCTCAGTTAGCAATAGAAAGATGGAATGGAGATAAAGACTTCGAGAAGTGGCAATGGAGGATGAAAGTTGTTCTGATGAGGAACAATGTTCATCCTGTGGTGTTTGCTCCTGAGGAGTCGGCGGATGACATTTCAGCTGTGGAAAGGAAGGAGATGGAATGATGGGCATTTACTACTTTACAATTAGCAATGGGAGAAAATGTCATTTCAGTGATTAGCGGCGAGACCACTGCTAAGGACATTTGGACCAAGCTGGAAAAACCCTATTTAAAGAAGTCACTAACCAACCGTCTAATTTTGCTGAAGACGTTTTTCACCATGTGGATGAGAGAGGGTACTTCAGTGAAGGCACATCTAAGCTTCTTCGATGATACCGTGATGAAGATGAAGACTGTTGACTTGAAAGTGGATGAGGAGCAAATAGCAATGATTCTTTTGTGTTCTCTTCCGGAGCGATACACAGGTTTTGCTAACAGTCCTATCTTTGCCAGAGATACACTAACAGTAGATAATGTGAAGGCAGGTCTTCTATCTGAGGACTTGAGGGATCAGATGTGTGACGACCGCCCATAACCCCCGCACTAAACAAGAGGAATAATGCGCTGAAAGGCGTGCCAGGCTGCTATGGACGATCATCATAGTAAGTGAACACATCGAAACCTGTCGTAGAACTCACAACGCAAGGATAAAATATAATAGAACATATACAACAGGTGATCGTAATGAGGTATCATATAGCAAACTTTTGAAACTCTTTCAACATCCAGAAAGATTATCCAACTGATATCCAAGTTTGTACATAAGGCCTCACTACAACTCTCAAGCAGCTCAAACAGCGGAAACAGAAATACTAGATAGAATAAAACTGGTACGCCAGCCTCCTGCTCGTCATCGCTCAGCTTCCTCGTATCACTAAGCTCCATTACCTGTAACCTGCTACTTAGTCTGCCCATCCACAACCGGATGAACAGCCCAAGGTAATAAGAGGAGACATAAAACCTTGAGTCAGACAATAGTCTTAGTGAGCGATAATACAGCTAACAAACTTCAACAAGAAAGCATATGAGAATGGGTAAATGAACAACTTATCTACCCACATCACCAGAGAAGAACTCAACCTTATCTTCCCCACATCGGACAGTGATAGCCTTTACACCAAGCATTTCAACCATTCATCCATAGAAACCAGAACACCCATTCAATCATAGAGAACACACATAACATCCAGATTATATAAGTCTCACACAGACAACCCTAATCGAGTTTAACATTCCTCAAGTACCCTCGCCAGAGGCCTAAACCAATATCACTTAAGCACTCAAAGAACATCTCCCTCGACTTTGGATAATCTATGTGAGATAGTACAAACAGAACAACTAATCATCCATAACTGACTCTGGCTATCACTGCCAATCCTGCTTCGAAACCATCATTATCGTATGACGGCCAACCTTGCCATATGTCAAGGGCTAATGATAACCCCAGTTCTAGCATGAACTCCATATGCCTAACCTTGGCAATGTCCAACCTTGACACTAGGCCTTTCCCCAACCAGAAAGACCCAGGGTACTCGACCAACAACCGGTCTTTTGGGCCTTTCAACGATACCCATCGTACCCCTGCTTTGAGCCTGCTAGAACTTACGACAACGATGACTTCTCGGCCTTCGCATCTCTAATCGTCCAACCTTGACGATGTTTCATAGCTCAAGCAACCTTCTCGAGCAGCCATTATCCACCAACTCACGATCTTTGAGTTGTCACCACATTCGTTGTTCCACCTTGATCAACGAGCACATTCATCACTTCGAACCTTCCTTCTTGAACCACTTCGAAGTCACGTCATCACCGAACTAAAACACATCACTGCGCTGCGGCTAGGGTTCGGGGGGTTGCCCCCGAAAAATATTTTTTTCAGACCTTTTTAGTTTGTACCCGAGTCGTACCCGAAAACGTACTTTTTCAGAAAACGACCCTGTGACCGACCAACCTTGCTTGACCGACCAGACCAGCTCCAAGACCGACCCGCCTCCTTGCAGCTTTGGACCGACCCGCCTCCTTGGGACCAACCAGCTTTGGACCGACCCCGTCAAAACCGACCAGGATATGCTTCCATCTGACCGACCAGGATTTGCATCCATCTGACCGACCAGCTCCTTCAGACCGACCAGGTGAAACCGACCAGCTCCACCAGATCGACCAGCTCCTCCAGATCGACCAACTTCTCCAGAGCGACCAGGCTGAAACCGACCAGCTGCTCCAGAGCGACCAAGCTAAAACCAACCAGCTGCTCCAGAACGACCAAGCTAAAACCGACCAGCTGCTCCAGAACCGACCAGAATCTTCTCTGCTCCTCCAAAACCGACCAGAATCACTTCTGCTCCTTCTGGACCAACCAGAATCACTTCTGCTCCTCCAAAACCGACCAGAATCACTTCTGCTCCTCCAGAACCGACCAGAAACCTGCACAGCTCCTTTTCGACTTCCATTTCGACCAAAACTTCGCCAAACGACGAATCCGACGAAACCGGCTTACCCGATTCATCCAAACGCAACCACAAACATGTTATGCAACCAACAATATCATCAATCTAACAATTTCCATCAAAACACATAAATTTCCCAAAAACATGATAAATGAACATATGAACACAAATATAGATCTAACTTGCATAAACTCATGAAATAACATGAAACTTACCATTTAAATTATCTAGATCCGATCCTATAATGGTTCATATGTAAAATAAATTTGGCATGGAGTAGATCTAGGGAAAGTAACATGGAAATGATGAAATTAACAACATAAAAACTCATATACTTGCATGCATCCGAATGAGAGATGTAAATCACTCACCAATTATCCAAATCTAAGCAAAAGCAATGAAAACGCAATCCGGACAGCGAACACTTCGAATCAAACTCTTCAATCCGATGAATTCGCCCTTGAGACGATGTAGATCTAGCCTTTTATGGTGTAGATCTTCGATTTCCCTCCTTGGATTTTGGAATTTTAATGGTGGAAAGATGTTAGAGGAAGAAGGAGATCAAAGCCTCCCCATAAGAGAATGGAAAATGCCAACCTTTCTCCATACCCCTTACCCCCTATTTATAGTCTCCACCCACCCTCTAATGGGCCTTCTCCAAATCAGCCCATTAGCCTTCCAAAACCTGAACAGCCAACTGAAAAACCTTAAAACAGCGATTTCTCCCAAACTGCTGAACCAAATCCTTAATGTAACCACTCTACGGAAAGGGAATCATCAATTCCTTTCCAATGGCACAGGTCTCACCCTCTGATTCGACCTGAGTCAAAAGTTATGCCCAGTACAAGACTGACAGGGGCAAAATGGTCACAAACAAATTCGGTAAAAATTATGGACATGTCACACATCCCCATAAGCAACATATCAAAAGATGAGAATGATCCAACCCTCAGGAAAATATTTTACGATCTTCCGATACGTAAAATGCGGGCTGTTACAAGATGAAGGGGTTGAGTGAAGGTAGAGGAGGAAGCAGTATGGAAGCCTTATTAACTGGTATGGAGAAAGGGGAGAAGAAGAAAAAAAATAAAGTCAAGAGATGGGAAGAGCTATACTTGCAAGAAACCAGGCCATTGGAAGAGAGATTGTCCAGACTTGAAAAAAAAATTTGAAGCTAGAAATTCATTGGTTGCGGTGGAGGAATTTTTGTCTGATGACTTGTTGACACCGGTAGTATCAGATGTATCAGACCGTTGGGTGCTAGATATGGGGGCGTCTTTTCATATGACACCTAATAAGAATTATTTCAGTTTTTTTTAAAAGAAAAAGAGGAAGGCTGATTCTTATGGGAAATGATGTTTGTTGTAGAGCCATGGGAGAAGGTACTGTGTAGATTCACATGTATGATGGGGTAACATGCACCTTGACAGGTGTCCGTTATGTTCTAGGTCTTCGGAAGTCAATGATATCTCTTGAGCAGTTGACATCCAAAGAATGCGAGGTGACCATTGATAAGGATAGTTTAAGGGTTTCTAAGGGTGCATTTGTAGTGATGAAGGGAGATATGTTTCATAATTTGTATCTCTTGAGGGGAAGCATTGTACTTAGAAAGTCAAGGGTTGGAGTTTACAGTTCTCGTGGAAAATATGTCAAAGCTAGGCATACGAGAAGGGACTTTGAGTTTCTGCATAGGCAGAATATTACCAAAGGGGAAAGCTTCAATAAGATGGGATTTTGCCAAAAGGGTGTGTTTGATAAGCGGAAGAAGGGAACGTCTAAAGTTGGTCAGAGATCAAAGGAGAAAGCAATGGATATGCATAAGTCATTGCAGACTGCTAAATTCGGGTGTTCCTCGAGCTGGAATCGCTTATCGAAATGTTAGGTGCCACGTGGTGGCACGGTGTCGGGAGAGAGTTGAGATGGTTCATGGAGACATTTGTTTTCATAGTAAAGGTTGATAGGTCTTACATGAAGGGGGTACTTTGAACACTTTGTTGGCAGGCGGTGGCATTGCCGGAATTTGTTGACAAAGTGCAATGGGTGATGGCCATGTGGAAGCTCATTAGGGGAAGTATAACAACCCGGATTTTCAGAACCAATTTGAATTTTTTTTATTTTAGCAATTTTAATGGATTTTTGGATATTAAAAATGATTTATTTTAAATAATAACAACTAAAAAATTATTTTAATCGAAGTTAGAATGAATAAACTTATTTTAATTATAAATGGCGCGGTAGTTTGAAAATTCGATTTTAAATTTCAACTGAATGTATAGGATTCAAAATAAATCGGATTTCAGTAAACTAGAAATATTAGAATCTGTTTAACTATACTTTCTAACGAATGTGAAAAATTGAGATTTCATAACGGGAGAAAAAAAAGTTATGTCCAGTTTAAAATTTAGAATAGTCGCTATGGAATTTATATATATTTTAAATTAGTGAAAATTAGGGACACATCCCTATTTTCAAACTTAATGTAGCCCACGTCCCTCCCTTTTTTTTTATAAGTTTCCGCCCCCTGTTTTCAGCTGCCGCCTTCCGCTTTTTCCTTCCACCATACTTCTGCCATCTTCAATTGAAAGTTACGTGTTTTCTTTAATAAAAAATGCGTTGGCTAGTAAAAAAAAAAAAAAAAAATCTAAATTCCGGAAACTTCTCCAGAAGTCCACGAAAACAAAAAAAAAGGTTGCATACATGTATACAACTTTTGCCAATAGTTGCATACATGTATGCAACTATCTGCATACACATGCAAAAAATATGTGCATGCATACTGAATAATTGCATACATGTATGCAGTTATTCAGAATAACTGCATACTTGTATGCAAGAATATGTTGAAACCCGTAGGCAACGCAATACGTGCATACTTGTATGTATTTTTTTTATATAACTGCATACTTGTATGCACATATACAAGTATGCATGTTTTCTATGTAGATTTGAATAGACGTTGCATCAAAAGATGCATTTATTTCAAAATTCTGCATACATGTATGCAACTATGTTGTTCGACGTAGAATTGAAATAAATGCATACATATATGCAACTAATTGAATTGTGTGTATCTTTTGATGCATTTTACTGTATTTCGTTGTTTTTGTGTAATTTTTGATTTTGACGTTGTTTTTAATGTTTTTTTCACCTGAATTTTTCACGATTAATTGTTTTAATTAATTATGAATTTACGTGATTTTTTTATATTTTATTTTTATTTTTTTAATGTACTTTTGAAAAATAGGGACTAAATTTATAATAAGTTTATGACCGGATGTGAGCCTAATTTTGAAACTTAATTGGGACCTGTAGAAAACGCACCCTTTAAATTATATATAACCCTTAAAAACAGCCATTTTGCAAACGACTTCCGTTTTCGACGAAACTAGTTTTGTTGGATCTGGAATATAAAATTATTGCTAGATTCTAATTTTCAGAATTTTTCGAATTAATATGTGAGCGTGGTGAATTTAAACTTGTTTGGTAATTTCAGTTTGAATTTAATCGACCAGAAAATGGTCATTTTCAAATGGTCTTCAAATTCGACGAAATTAGTTTTGTTAAGACTGTATCGTCAAAACATAACTAGATTTATTTTTCTGGAATTTTTGGAGTCAGTATGTGGCCCGGTAAATTAAAATGTGCATTGAATTCAATTTTGAACGTTATATTAATGTATATTTTAATTTTCATGAAAACCGATCGTAACAGTCGGACTGGCTTGCGGGACATATCTCATTGTGTCCGGAATGTGGGTATTTAGCTAGGGGCGACGATCGTTGGGTTTGATTCGGAGTTAGAGTGAAAATTTTACTTTTTAGATTTAAAATTTAAAATTTAAATATATATATATATTATATACCCCCCTTTTATATTCTCTAATCCCTAAACCATCGTTGAAAAATAAAAAAAAGAGAAAATCGCGCTGCCCTACCCGTCGCCACTGCCGGAGGACCACCGCGCCTCATCCTTAGCTCCACCGCCGCTCCCCTGCTCCTCCCCTCCTTCATCTGAAAACCGTGAGCCATCCCCCCTCCCCAATCGCGAAATCCAAGACCGCGAGGCCCCAGAAGCGTCGCCACCACGGCGCACCCTCCTCCGCCTTCCCCTTGCTAGTGTCGACACCCCGTGAGCCACTCCCGCTTCCACCTCCTCCTCAATCTGCACCCTCTTCCTCCATTCAACCTGCGAACCCCGCCACGAGCACCACTAGACCGCGCGAGCTCTAACCAGCCTCCTCCTCCGATTCTCCGGCGAACGAAACCCTAGAGAAAAAAATATGTGTGATTTCTAATAAAATTCTTTGATTGAAAATATTTTTATTCATTTAAAGATATGATTTTTATTCATATAAAGATGATTTTTATTCATATAAAGATATGATTTTTAAGTTATGAAAAAGTATGATTTTTATCGTATAATGAAAATATTATTTTTAGAAAAATGAAAATAGGATTTTTATCGTATGTATACTATTTATAAAATAGTTAAGCTATGAAAATATTTTTAGAAAGATAAAATTATGATTTTTATTATATGTATACTATTTAGAAAATAGTTAAGCTATGAAAGTATTTTTTAAAAGATAAAAATGTGACTTTTAGCGTATGTATGCTATTTATAAAATAGTCAAGCTATGAAATAATTATTCGACAGTTAAAAATATGATTTTTTTTAACGTACGTATGTTATTTATAAAATAGACATGCTGGATTTCTGGAAATTTTTAGGGTTGACAATCAAAGCATGGCGGAGTGAAAACCAAAGGTGAGAACTCTTTCTCACTCTTGTAAATTTACAGTTAAATATATTTTAGGATGCAGACAGTGCTTAGTAGCACCCGACAGCTTTGAGTGAAACCATGAATGTTTGGTTGTTTGTTTTATTTGATTGATTGTTAATTAATAGGGTTTGGCAACCCTATTAAAAAATTGGTTGAATTTGGTTTGGGATGTTAATTGAATTGATTAGAATTGGTTTGTGTATGGTGTGAACCGGTATTACGCGAGGGGTAAGGCTAGACCTTATTCCGGTTCTACTATCGTGCCGTTATGCTGCAGAAATTTTCTAAAAAGTGTTAGAAAAATTTAGTTAGTTGAAAATATTATTTTTAGCTTATAACTGCGATAAATAAAATTCTACATATTTATTGGATAGTTAAAAATAAGTTTACACATCCATTTACAATTCGGACGACTTGTTTATTTTCGTCTATTTTTGTGATATCGATTGGGATGATAATTTTTACACAACGCCCAACTGCACAAATACTATTCAGTATTAGTTGGTTGAAACCCCACATGGGTATTGGGATGATATTTGATGTACATTAATCCGAATTGTTTAGCTGTATGTCAGTCGATTGGTTGACAGACTATTGTAAGCGTTAATTATTTATTTTTAACGCTTGTGCAGTTGTGTAATGCACTCTGGATGATGCTTGATTGTATATCCTTATTGTTGTGTACATGTGTGTATGAAATCCATATAAATAACATTATATGTTAATTGACTGTGTCTGATTCTAATTCAGAAATAACGAATATTTTAAAATAATATTCATTAAAGAATTAAAATGTGGATTTGATGTCAGATTTTGGATGGACACGAAAATATTGAATTATATGAAGCCATATCGTTTAGATTTGCGCCATTTTGATGCGAACGATATTTATATCGATTTTATTCATTTTTCTAATGAATATCGGAAATGAAATGATTTCAAATATGATATTTTGAAAATATTATCATTTAATTATTATAATGATAAGGAGAATTCAATTTTGATTTAAAATTGAAAATGAAGTTAGAATCGTTTTAAAACGAATTTATCAACGATTTATAAAATACGTTTTAAATGGAAATCGGCGAAATGTATAATACATACGTATATATATATATATATATATATATATATATATATATATATTAATGGCCTGAATAGAACGCGCCGTGCCGCGACCGTTCGAGAATTTCGACCATTGACTTCGAATTGACATTACGGGAGATCCGACCGTCAGATTCTCTTAAAACCATCGAAAAGAGCTTTCCAAGGAATATAAGAGGTTTGAAATCTATCGGTTGGATTTGGAATTATGTTCAAATCAAATTTGGAAAAGGTCGCTGTAAGTGTAGTTCGATGACCGTTTATGGAAATCGACTGAAAGGGCCTTAATAAAATTATTAAAAATATTAATAATTTGTGTAAAATCATAATAAATGATTTGGAAAGAATTAGGATGAAAAATTTCATGTTTGTAAGGATAAAAATATATTTTTAGCAAAATAAACTAGTTATTAACTAGATTTGAAATCCAATAATTTCTAAATAAAAAAAGTTGGATTTGTGAATGGTTTTAATATAGTGAAAATTAGGCTCACATTCCTAAAATGAAACTTAATTCACGCCACATCCAGTCAATGTTTACTTGCATTTCCGGTCCCTATTTTAAGGTGCCGCCCAGAATTTCCAGCCCCTTCCGCCTCCTGCCATGCAATGTTACGTGTTTTTCCAGTTTTGACCCCAAAAAAATGCGCTATGATATAAAAAAATTTCCAAAAAACAGGAAATATTCCCAGAAGCATTCGCCAAAAAAAAAGTTGCATACTTCTGTGCAATTATTGCCTATAGTAGCATACATACATGTATATATTCATATAGTGTATTTGTGTTGAAAATCTGGACCAGTATATGCATACATGTATGCAACTATTAGCAAATAACTGCATACATGTATGCATACAAAGTTGAACTGAGATTCACGTGTAACGAAGAGTTGCATACATGAATGCAACTATTCTGTATATATGCATGCTTGTGTGCATCAAATTTAAAAAGGAAGTTGAACTGAGGTTCACGTATTACAAAAAGTTGCATACCTGAATGCAACTTTTCTGTATATATGCATGCATGTGTAGAACAAATTTAAAAGGGACGACGGCTTCTTAATATGCGCATGAATGTATGCATGTATTATGTATAAGAGCATAGATGCATGCAACAATGTCTGAAAACGGCGAATGCTCGGAAAAACAGACTAGATTTGAATATATGTACAAAAGGATGCGATAATGCTGTTTAGCTGCATACACGTATGCATTTATACTGCAGTTGGGCGAAAGGCTGAAATATAAGCATGAATGTATGCAACTATTTACGAATAGGTGCATCTTTTGATGCAAAAACCTGATGTTTCGCTGATTTTGTGTTATTTTGGGTTTTGATGTGTTTTCAATTGTTTTTCCACCTGAATTTTTTGGCGTGAACATGTTTTATTTAATAATGAATTTTCATGATTTTTTTATGTTTTTTTTAATATTTTTTACCTATTTTTGAAAAATAGGGACCTAATTTACATGAAAAGTTGGACCGGATGTGAGCCTAATTTTGAAACTTAATATGGACCTGTGAAAAACGGACCCTTTAATATAACCATAAATTTCCAACGAACAAATTGGAATGGAAATAATCTTCGTAATATTTCAATATTGGATTCCGTGATTATACGGATATTTTTATGGAAATTTGGAGGATATATATATATATCGTTATTTCCAATAGGATATACGGTAAGTCGACGATGAAGATGGTGGTTGAAGACCGGAGTTCTTCACATCGTTTGGATGATTACTGGTGTCTTAATTGGGTTGTACACCCAAGACAAGGTAATAAGTGGTGATCGTCCAGACGTACTTGGAGATCGACCGGATATGCAAGGACCTCTCTCCTGTATTGGACATATGGTACAAGGAATAAGGTGCCTCCAGTTTTGTTTAGACCCAGAACGAACTAGTAAATGGATGTGTGTCTGACATTGGATTTTATTCTGTGTTGATTGATCTCTATTAAATATATATCTGTTTGGTGGCGGAGAATTTATTCTCTTGCTTAACACCCTTCTCTGATATGTACGAGCTTAGAGGTTATATATCGATAGACATCAGTCGCATGGCGTGAATTGTCAGTGTAGCATGCTGAGATGCAAACGATCAAAGCTTCTGTTGAAAAGAAGAGTCTTGTGGTTGATGATCAAAGCACGACTTTAAATAGCATAGCTTTGTGTATAGCGTTAATTCGCGAGCCTTACACCCCGGTATGAACCATAAATGGGAGAGGACTGCAGGGAGAACATGAGTTTCTTTCTAGCTAGGAGCGGTGTCATGGTATGGAGCCCAGACATTTTACTCATGTAGATGTTGCATATTATTTGATGGATAGTGAGGTACCTCAGATATATCGGTCACTACGGGGTCGATGGATATGATGGTCGACATACTAACCAGGTTTATGCCCATAGGGCAGGGAAACATATTGTTCAGGTATTACTAATCACCGATGGGTGACCGGCCCTGAAGATCCAAGGTGCAGTTGCGGCTGAATCCTGAGAAACGAGCTAGCGCGTCTCGAATTTGGTAAGGGCGATCCCTTGCCATGGTTCATAGATGGAATCCAATTTCAATACATGACATTTCGGTTTTAATTGCAGAACTAGTATGGCGACATAGTAGCATGGGATACTATGCCGTCTATGATTGATACATTTATATTTGAAGTTCTTTTTAACACTATGCACTTATAATCGTATCAAAAAGATTTGTTTTAAACGTACCAAACTTGTTTTTCTATTATAAGGGAAAACTCTATCCTTCGGATTGTGTTGCATTGTGTGATGGGACCTGAGTCTTATAATAGCTTCATTTCTCCAAAAAAGCATTATGCTGTTTGTTTTATGCACTGGTATTCTTGAGAGAAAACTCGTTCCATGTTATACGACGTGGTCCCTTGATTTACTTTACTTTTAAAATAAAGTTTTAAATAACTGTTTTAGTTCTCACATTAGTCACATGACTGACCTGAAGTTTATTGTTTTAACTTAAACTTTGGGTGTCCCTATTTTCCACACGGGCAGCTACTAGTTGGGTTTTTGCAGATATTATTTTCATAGGATCCTGGATTTATAGCTGGAGCTATATTCGGAACGCTCTGTATCCGTGTATTTCTTATAGTTGTGTTATATATTGATTTTCCACTGCTTTTAATTTGATTATCTGATATTTGTCAAATTATATTATTTATTCATACTCGGTTATATTCTTGTACTCTGACGTAATTGTTGTAACAAACAATGAAATGTTTTGTCGTTTATGTTCTGATTTGTCATGTTCTCAACTCAATCCGGGCTTTTCCGTAAGGGCGAGTTTGGGTCGTTTCAGTTTAGTATCAGAGCCTTGGTTTACATAGCTCGAGAACAAGTCACATTAGGACCAAACGAAAGAATTCATCAGAGATTGGATTAGTAATATCCAATAAGAATAACTCGTTAGAGATAGGATCAGTAGCATCCTAGAATGAGTTGGAAGAGTATTATTTATTAAAAATAAAAATGGAACCAAATATTGTTTTGAAAATTTAAACCTTATAATACGTATTTGAATATTTATTTTATATTGAATTTGGATAATCGAGTATATGAAGATTTTGAATATACGCGTAATTAACGTGTATTCAAAGCCTCAAATATATTGGATAGATGTAGAATCACGCTCTACCCGCCCGGGAATGATTCTGATGATGGGCCCCATCATCAGTGTTACTTTTGAGTTTCAAAAGTGGGATATCTATATATTTCCAACTGACTGGTGTGAGAACCAAAACCTTAGTTAGAATTTATTGTTGTGATTTGGCAGTAAAAATATGATTTTTGACAATGTATTAAATTTATGTGTTTGAAAAGATATTCAACTAATTGATTGCTGGTTGCGATGTTTAATTATTAGTTTGACTAAATAAAAATATTAGAATAAGAAAACCAATAAGAGATTGAATGGTAAATTTAGCCAAATATTGAACTGAATTGAAAATTGATTTGAATAGCATACGTGTACATATATATGCGTAAACAGGTCATAGCGTGGAAGCTAGGAAGAGGAATAAAATTGTATACTCGACAAATAGGTATATATTTACTGTATTTCTTGGGTTTTGATGATTTTATAAGCCGAATAGCTAGCCGCTTGCCTTTTTCCTTTTCTTTTGGATTGACGAGGGCCTTGTGCGGTAAGATGTTGTTTTAAAGGTCTCCCCGTACAAAGGAGGTTATGGAGAAATTTTTCGAAAATTTAGGGTGTTAGCCAAATTTTTGAAAAATTAGAAAATTCTTAGAAACTGAAAAGTTGAAGAATGAACGCCAGAATGAAAGTTGAGTTGATTAGTTAAACAACTTTCAGCTCTGTTCCTTTTCTAGGACGAAAAGATTTTAAGTAGGGGAGGGGATATTGTAACCACCCGGATTTTTAGATGATTTTGGATGATTTAAATGACTTATTTTAAATAATTACAACTAAAAATTTATTTTAATCGAAGTTAGAACGAATAAATTTATTTTAATTAAACGAGCCTGAAATGGCGCAGTAGTTTGAAAATTCGATTTTAAATTTCAATTGAATGTACAGGATTTAAAATAAATTGGATTTCAGTAAAACCAGAAATATTAAAATCTGCTTAACAATATCTTTCTAATGAATGTGAAAAATTAAGATTTCATAACGGGAATAAAAAGTTATGTCCAGTTTAAAATTTAGAATAATCGCTATGGAATTTATACATATTTTAAATTATATATAGCCTTAAAAATAGCCATTTTGCAAATGACCTCCGTTTTCGATGAAACCACTTTTGTTGGATCCCGAATGTCAAAATATTGCTAGATTTCAATTTTTGGAATTAATATGTGAGCGTGGTGAATTTAAACATGTTTGGTAATTTCAGTTTGAATTTAATCGACTAGAAAATGACCATTTTTCAAATGGCCTCCAGATTTGATGAAATTAGTTTTGTTAGGACCGTATCACCAAAACATAGCTAGATTTATTTTATGAAATTTTCGGAGTCAGTATGTGGCCTCGGTAAATTAAAATGTGCGTTAAATTCAATTTTGAACTTTATATTAATATATATTTTAATTTTGAAGAAAACAGATCATAACAGTAAAACTGGCATGCGGGGCATATCCCATTGTGTCTGGAATGTGGGTATTTTGCTAGGGGCGATGGTCGCTGGGTTCGATTCGGAGTTAGAGTGAAAATGTTACTTTTTAGATTTAAAATTTAAATAAATAAATGAATATATATATATATTATATACTCCCCCTTTATATTCTCTAATCCCTAAATCGTCGTTCAAAGAATTAAAAAAAGAAAATCGCGTTGCCCAACCCGTCGCCGCCACCAGAGGACCACCGCGCCCCTCCTTTGCTCCACTGGCGCTCCCCTGCTCCTCCCCTCCTCCAATCGAAAACGTGAGCCATCACTAGGGGTGTAAATCGGTCGGACCAGACCGGACGGAGGTGTGTTCAGTTTCTGTCCTAAAAAAACCGGACCGAACACAGACCGGACCAAAAAAATTCTCGGACAAATTTCGTTGTCCTAATTCGTGTCCTAAATAAAATCGGTCGGACACGGACACCATCGGACCGATCGGACTCGGTCGGACATGGCTATTTATATCACATTTTGTACATTTTACTAGATTTTCTCTCAACTATATGTCGAATTACAAGTAATTCGGACGAATTCGGACGAGCCCGAACCGGACATGATTTTTTCTCGTACAAATCTTGTTGTCCTAACTTGTGTCCTAAATGGAAATCGGACGGACGTATTTCGGTCACGGACACGAACGGACGTCGAACATTCGGACAAAATTTACAGCTCTAGCCATCACCCATCCCCAGTCGCGAAATCCAAGACCGCGACGCCCTAGACGCGTCGCCACCACCGTGCACCCTCCTCTGCCTGCCCCTCGCCAGCGTCGACGCCCCGTGAGCGACCCCTGCTTCCACCTCCTCATCTGCACCCCCTTCCTCCATTCAACCTACGAACCCCGACGCGAGCACCACCAACAAACCACCAAACCGCGCGAGCTTCGACCAGCCTCCTCCTCCGATTCTCCGGCGAACGAAACCCTAGAGAAAAAAATATGTGAGTTTTCTAATTTAAATTCTTTGGATTGAAAATATTTTTATTCATATAAAGATATGATTTTTATTCATATAAAGATGTGATTTTTATTCATATAGAGATATGATTTTAAGTTATGAAAAAGAATGATTTTTATTGTATTATGAAAATATTTTTTTTTAGAAGATAAAAATAGGATTTTTATCGTATGTATACTATTTATAAAATAGTTAAGTTATGAAAATATTTTTAAAAAGATAAAAATATGGTTTTTATCATATGTATACTATTTAGAAAATAGTTAAGCTATGAAAGTATTTTTAGAAAGATAAAAATGTGACTTTTAGCGTATGTATGTTATTTATAAAATAGTCAAGCTATGAAATAATTATCCGATAGTTAAAAATATGATTTTTTTTAACGTATGTGTATTATTTATAAAATAGACATGCATGATTTATGGAAATTTTTAAGATTGACAATCAAAGTACGGCGGAGTAAAACCAAAGGTGAGAACTCTTTCTCACTCTTGTCACTACACCAAACAGGTCATTTTGTCACATTTTTTCGGGTCCTATTTGTAACGGTTATATGTGTTACGAATTTATAACGTTTATTACCATTATATTGGGTTATAATAGTAATAACCGTTACAATATATAATAGTTTTGAACACAAGGGTTAACATGGTAATTTTACCTTCAGCCAAGCGTCTAACCCTACCTTTTGTTTTTCGTTATTACGCTTACACTTCCAATCCCCAAATTTCATCGTGCCTAGGTTTACTCCACCTTCGCTTCTGACTAGGTTCGATCGCCTCTGCCACGCCCACGCCGATCGCTTCTTCCACGATTGCCTCTGCCACACCAATAGCTTCTGGTATTATTACTTCTTCAATTTTGTTTTAGATTCTTGCTGTGGTAAATTAGTTTTTGTGAAGAAAGATCTTGTCCTGAAATCCTTCCATGTTTTGGTTGTCTTGTTTTAGAAGTTACTAAATAGTGCCTGTCACATTTGTTTTACAGCCCAACTTCCTCCTACACATTATCTGCAAATATAAATTACTTTTTAAATACATGTCTGTCTTTCTTCCACGGTTAAGGAAACTGGTTAAAAAAATTATCTATTGTGTATCATAATTATGATGCCAAAGTTATAGACTTCAGAAGGAGGAAATTCAATTATTTTAACATGATGTTGTTTGGATAATAAAGAACATTATATTAAAACAGTAATCACGCCTAGAATATAAAGTAGTTCAAAACGTTGAACTGTGAATCAAGCTATAGTTATATACTTTTCCATACATTATTGCACACAAATATTATATTTTGATAAGCAAAATAGCAATGAAAAAAGCACGGGTATTTTCAATCGCAGTAAGTGCTTAATTGTGCAGTTCAAACTGCATCATCATATAAGCCGTAATTGTAAGTAGCAGCTAGTAAGCCTGTTAATTAGCGATTGGAAGTTATAATTTAATTGTGCATCTAAATATTTGTTACACATCCTTTTGCAGTTAATGGGATTCTTTTATGATATATGAAAAGAATGGTTTATACTACTAAGTTCTAGGCTCATGCATTCCCTAGTTATTCATTCAGTTGAATGTAGAGATGTGAAGACTGCACTGGCTTTTTATAAATTGTTGTGAAAAACGATAAATGCAAATTGTTGTGAATTATGTTATCTAACTAATTGCATTGTTTTTTTATTTACAAAATATAACAGGCACAAGTGAAGTTCTTGCTAATGTCGAAACCTACTTCAAGAGAGTGGATTAGAATTCGACATAGGAATACCAATGAATACATACAAGGAGTTCGATATTTTATGGACTTAGTGAAGTGTCATTCACCACCCGACTTTGAAATGTGTAGCTGCCCTTGTATGAAGTGTAGAAATTCGAAGAAGTTGCATTTTGAAATAGTTGAGAAGAACTTAATCATTCATGGCATGGATCCAACATACGATGAGTGGTTTCTTCATGGGGAGCGAAGCAACATTGACGTTAGGGTCACTAATACGCCAAATGTTACATATGATGCTTACAACCCCAATCAATCTCGAGAGGAAAACCCCATAGAAGATACTCTTGGAAACTTTATTGATGATGCATATGGAGTATATGATAACGTAGAAGGAATGCATGATGGTAGTCATTGGAAAAAGTATCATTATTACAAGGAAAAAGCAAGCAAAAAATTATACCCCTCTTGCGAAGATGGAATTACAACATTAAGTGTCATCATAGAGCTTCATAATTTGAAAAAAGACTTTAATTGGTCAGGAAACAGTATGACCGGGTTGTTGAAGCGATTGAAACGGTGGCTTCCAAAGGAGAATACAATACCTGAGAAGTACTCCACAATGAAACAAATGTTAAAAGATTTAGGAATGAAAGTAGAATGTATACACGCTTCTGAAAATGATTGCATATTATTTTGGAAGGATTATAAAGATGCAGTGGAATGTCCTCGATGCCATACTTCGAGATTTAAAATGAAAAAACAAGGAGAAGTGGAAAAAAAATCACAAAACAACCATGAAAAGTATTGAAACACTTTCCACCAATTCCGAGATTAACAAGGTTGTACACCGTGCCATGGATAGCTCGAAAAATGTTGTGGCATAGTGAAGCAAAACCTTGTTGGAATTCGATGCGTCATCCCATTGACTCGGCTGAATGGAGATCACTTAAAAATAAATGGCCCGAGTTTGCTAGAAATGGATGAAATGTTTGGCTTGGCATTGCTACTAACGGGTTCAATCCTAGTACAAACGTATCAAGTAACTATATGGCCTGTGTATACGGTTCCTTATAACTTACCCCCTTCGTTGTGCATGAAACCATAATTTCAAATGTTGTGTTTGTTAATTCCTAGACCAAGGGCACCAAGTCAAGATATCGATGCCTATTTGGAACCTCTTGTGGATGAGTTAAAACAACTTTGGGTAGGAGTGCTTTCACATGACATGGACAAGAGAGAACATTTCACTTTGAGAGAAATGCTACAATGGGGAATTCATGATCTACCTGCATTTGGAAATTTATCTGGTTGTGTAACACATGGTTACAAAGCATGTCCTATTTGTGCAACAGAAACATAATCAGAACACATCGGCAATAAGATTGTTTATATGAAGTATAGAAGATTTTTGAAGAGTGATCATCCATATAGAGCACTCAAACATGGATGGTATAAAGATATGGAGGATAAGGAACCCCCAACACGATTGATAGGATCTACATTGTTGCAAAAGCTTGATCATATTACATATGTGCCAGGTAAATTACCGAAAACCAAGAAACGCGTGATAAATGATATCAATCGTGATGATGAATATTTTGAAAATGAGAACAAAGACAGTGAAATACTAGCATGGTACAAGAAGTCTATTCTTTTTTCCTTAGAGTATTGGAGTGGTCATAAGGTGCGACATACTATTGATGTGATGCACACCGAAAAGAATGTCGCGGAGCATTTTATTAACATATTGTTTGATAAGAACAAACAATCTTCTAAATTTGCATTCGACAAAAATCACAAGACGCAGTGCTGTCAAGTTCTTAAGGTTGCAAAACTTCCATCATGCTTCCGGACTAAATTTAGCAACTTGGTAAAAACACAGCCACCTAGTTTGAATATTAGAAAGTCATATGACTACCATGTTATAATTCAATATTTTCTACCTGTGATGGTTCAATATGCATATCCAAAGAACCGTGATTTAAGACGTGCAATATTACAAGTATGCTTGTACTTCAATGTTATTTGTTTGAAGGTTTTAAATCGAGAGCATGTCCAAGCTTCCAAAGATATGATTGCCGAGGCATTATGTGTGCTGGCTCATTATTTCCCTCCTTATTTCTTTGATAACAGCATACATCTCATGGTGCATTTAACTGATCAAGCATTATTATGTGGACCGGTTAATTATACATGGATGTATCCGTTTGAAAGGTAGGCATTTCATTTACATGATTGTTAACTGATTTATGCTTTATTAGTTACATTAAATGTTTTTTTTAGAGCTATGAAGGAGTATAAGAACATACCAAGCAATAAATGATTTGTCGAGGGATCAATTTCTGAAGCGTATCTTGTTTCAGAGTCCGTTAGATATGCAATGGAATATATGCCAAATCCACGTGATGATAATCATAGCTCTAAACAAGCACCGTTTTTAGATGAGAACTATGGCGATACTTATGAGCATTCCATTATTGAGGGTAAAACAATAAAATTATCTGGCGTACAACGTGTACAAATTCGAAGATGGATACTTTTCAGAATAGACATTCCAGATCGAGATGATTATTATAGATTTGTCTTTTTTACACATTAAAATTTATAAATACAAGTCCAAAATTTACTTTTTTTTTGTTTGTAGCGAATATCGATTATCATTAGAAGGAACTCAACGTGGTAAAAAGCGGCTCCAGTCAAAGGCAGAAGTAGTAATTCAGTCTGAATTTATTGACTGGTTGCATAAAAAGGTTTGTTGGATTACAATGAACTCACAATTTGATAATAAATAACATTTTTGAACATATTTTACTTTTTTTTTCAGTTAATGGAAGAAAAACGCATGGACTTACTGTTATGGTATTATGTTAGTGAACCAACATAGGAAGCCAAAACTCACCTTAAATATAGAATCAATGGTTATCTATTCTCTCCTCGCACTATGACGACACTCTTTCAACACAAGATAGTGGCGTTTGTATGGATGCAATTACAACATTTGTTGCAAGTGCAAAAGATTTAAATCCTACGGATGATGACACTACTTGGTATGGTATTATCCAGGAGATCATTGGAAGTTGATTATTATGAATTTCAACATGTTGTGTTCTATTGCAAGTGGGTCAATATTGCTGATAAAACACATGGTTGTAAGATTTGTCCTGACTCCAAATTACTGATGGTGAATTTGAAAAGGCTCAAAAGCAATGATGGAGAGTATGATGAGCCTGTCATTCTTGCATCGGAAGCTAGCCAAGTTTTTTACATAAAGAGCACACAGAAGAATTCTGATTGGTCCATTGTCCGACGCTCTCCTAAACACATGACGGATAACGTGGATGATTATGAGATGCCAATGAACTTTCAGTCCGTTTTAAAAGAGCAACCCAACTTAACAACATTGTTAAATTGTATTGAATCCAAATAGACAAATGGATTGAAGTTATTGACGCTGCTTTATTCATTTTGCTACCTTTTCTTCTTTTGAACATTCGTAAATGTTATCTATCGATTAATTGGTTGTGAATGTATCATCTTATGTAAGTATCTTCAGTTATTTTTTTTATGTTATCGAGGTATGCTTGCTAGAGTGTTTTTCCTCTACTTTGTTAAATTTTTTTGGAGCATGAGTTTCTATTTTTATTTTGGACTGCAAAACAAATGTTTTGAGTTTTTTTATGAGTTTCTGTTTTTATTTTTGGTTGAAGGGGCATCCACCATTTTTACTTGTTATCTTTCAGAAATGTAAGCTACACCGTCTTTTTTCATTTCTTTCTTTTATTTGCAAGTCAAAAATTTGTAATCATGCTAATGCAATAAAATTAACAGAATGGTAAAATTAACAGAATGTCAGGTAGTTCATCGAGACAAACAGAAGACACAGAAGATGTCCCTCCGCCTCCTCCAAATAAAAAGTACTTTATAAATGTTGAAATGGATAGTGCTAAAGGGAAAGATGGAAAGAAGTGGAGTTCCCGATGTGGTGTTTTGATCTGTGCATACATTCCGATCAGTTATGATGATTGGAGGAATGTAGATGTCTTTTATAAAGACGCTTTATGGAAAGCAATACTGGTATCATACTTCTCATTTAAATTTAATAAATCATAAACAGTTATCTTTGTATGACTAGCATATTATTAGGATTTATGTTGTTAAATTCAATTTCATTACTGACATATAGACTTAGACAATTGATTTTTTATATTTTTTGTAGGCCAACATGCATATGAAATCAAAATAGCTTGATTTATAAATATCTATTGTATTAATTTCATTACTGACATATGTATTGTATCAGTTAAATATTTGGAAAGAAGAGGTCAAGAATAGGAAAGCAATCATACAATCTGACACTTACTGAAGTATACATTTATGAACATAAGATACAAAAGAGACCAGCTCAATACTGTTAGACATGCTGAAACTATAAAACATTTTACATTGTTACAGTCTCGAACTAAGGTGAGTAAATTAAATTTAAAAAAAATCTTTACTTCAGAGTTTCCATGTTAATGCAAGTATGGTTATGAACCATGTATATCTCAGTTTCTATGTTAATGCAAGTATGGTTATGAACCATGTATATCTCATTTTTGCTGTAAGGTTAGGATTTGCATGTGAGTAAACCCTTTTTCCAAACTAATCTATTAATAAGTGATGCTTAGAATAATGCTAATATATATATATATATATATATATTAGAATTAAGTAGGTTAGATTCTCTGGTCATTTTAATATGAACCTGGTACTGTGCATACTAGTGAACAAATCCTTGCCCTTATGTTTATGGTTATTAAATGATTAAGTAAATTCATGTGTATGTGCATTCATCATTTATTCTATTTTATTTTTGAAAATCTGAAATGGGAAAACCTGTATATTAAAGGCTAAAAACTGAAGCATAAGGAACTGTAAACATTTGAGTAAATTCCTTTGTTTCCATTTTGAACTTGTTAACAGATCGATATACAGGTATACATAATACGCAATGTGGCACTTTAACACAATAGTAATATTTCTTTTGATCTTCACCTTACACATTCTACTTTTCCTATAATGGAAATTTCGTATTTTCTTAAACATTAAAGACCTCCAAATCAAAGCAAAAAAAAAGAGTGTTACATATTGTTAACAAGGCCATAATATAAGTGAATTTATTAACATCATCCAATTCTAATTTGAATCAAGATTTTGAATCACCATAATGGTTAATATTCGAATTGAGGCATTCAATAAAGACTTAAGAATAACGGAAGTTAGGTGGTATAGTCATGTACGTCAAATCTATGGGCCAAAATAATCATGTACTTGTAACATATCTCAAGTGTGTGATAGCATGTTCTGATAATCAACTTGACAGATAGGAAGTTTTATTAAGAGGAAATTAATTTGACAAATAGCTGTACTCTAAATGCCTACAAACATTGTGAATGAAAAAATATTTAAAAAAATAAAGTAATATACCGACGTAGTTTTGTAAACTATAGCTGATATTTTATTATGTACGAAAACCGCCCGAAAATAAATTTAAGGATCTTTCATGGAACAAAATGACAATGAATAATTCAGGTTATGCAAAGACATTAACTGATAGGCATCTCATTTGTTAATGCCTACAATGTTAACCCATTACGCTTGTCACGAATGATCTAATAAAAAAATTCAAGTGACTGTCGTATTGTTCATGTTTACATATTGTACTTGACTCATGTTTGTGAATTGCTGGCAACACACTTAGATGTCTGATATCGAGAATTTGGTAGTGGCCCCAATGTCTAAAGCATCAGCACGATAGCTCAGTGTAACTGCCGAGTGGCTCAGTAAACCTGAGCCTAGTGGCTCAGTAAACCGAGCCACTCGGCTCAGTGTTATGAACTCTAATTCCGCTTGATCCGAATCAGTCGCTAAACCGATCTAGACCGTTTGAAACACCTGATTGTTTTGAGAACACGACAAAATAGAACGCAGACGGAAGAACATTTCATTGTATATTACAACAATACCATCAGAATACAAGAATATACAGAGTATGAATAAATAAATATTACACAGAAATATCAGAAATTACAATACATTACATAGCAGCGGAAAATAATACAATACACAACTAGAAGTAATACGCGGATACAAAGCTTTCCGAGTATCGTTCTAGCTGTAATTCAGGATCCTGTGAATATAAATCTGCAAAACCAAAACTACTAGCTGCCCATGTCAAAATAGGGGCACCCAGAGTTTAGGTTAAAACAATAAACTCCAGGTCAGTCATGGGACTGGTGTGAGAACTAAAACAGTTATTAATCTTTATTTTTAAAGTTAGGTAAATCAAGGGACCACGTCGTATAACACGGAATGGGTTTCCTCCCAAGAATACTAGTGCATAAAACAAACAACGCAATGCTAAATAAAGAAAAATGAAGCTGTTATAAGACCCAGGTCCTATCACACAATGCAACGCAAGCCGGGGGATAGGGTTTTCCCTTATAACAGCCAAAGAATGCTTGATACGTTTAAAACAAATCATGTGATACTATTATAAGTGCATAGTGTATAAAACAACTTCAAATCATAAGTATCAATCATAGGCGGCATGGGTACCATATATCATGTCGCCATACTAGGCTCTACAATCAAAACCGCAAATGCCACGTATTTGGAAGTTGGGTTTCCGTCTGTGAACCGAGGCCAGGGATCGTCCTCTACCGATTCGAGACTCTCTAGCCCGAGCCTCAGGCAAGCGCACATGCAAGCCTTAGAGCGACAGGGCCGGTCCACCGATGTGGATTAAAATTCCTGAACACTATGTTTCCCCGCCCTTTGGGGCGTAAATGAGCCAACGAATGACTCCATCGGACCCGGATCGTCCGATCAAACCGAGGCGCCTCGCAACAGCAACAACCACACAGGTGAAAAGTATATAAATGTCAGGGCTGGTAGGTCACTGACACCACCCTAGCTCGAAAGAAACGCATGTCCTCCCTGAGGTCCTCTCCCGTTTCTGGTTCACAACCGGGGTGTGAGGCTCGCGAATTCACGTTACACAAAGCTATGCCACACAGATGGTGCTTTGATCATCAACCACAAGACTTTGCTTTTCAACAGAAGCCTTGATCATTTGCATCTTAGGCATGCCACACAGGCAATTCACTCCATGCGATTGATATCCATCAGTATATAACCCCTGAGCTCGTACGTCTCAGAGAAGGGCGTTAAGTAAGAGAATAAATTCTCCGCCGCCAAACAGATATATATTTAATAGAAATCAATCACACAGACTAAAATCCAATGTCAAACACACAGTCCATTTACAAGTCCGTTCTGGGTCTGAACGAAACCGGAGGCACCTAGTACCCCGCATATCCATCGATCTCCAAGTACGTCTGGACGATCACCAACTATTTTCATCTTCTTGGGTGTACAGCCCAATCAAGACCATCAATAATTATCCAAACGACGTGAAGACCTCCGGTCTTCAACCACCGTCTTCATCTTCGACACCACGTCGAATCAGTTATTCAGAATGGGATAAACCCGGTCTTTCTGAATAACTCGCGTATATATTATAAAAGTGTTACACAAACACAACATACGCCTCATTCCAATTCAGAATATTCTTTTATTCAAATATTCCTATACTTTGGGAAAAGTTCCCATTAATTTTATCCAAGATAAATTCTTTAAATTTATTCTTTAATCTCCTTTGAATATCATTTCAAACTAGTCGGGATTAGCGAACCACACCGAAGTAATCATTTATTTTATTTCCCAATCCCAACCTATTCATCCCATGAAGTAAAACTGGTAATACTTCATATCTAACACCACAGTGTTATCGGTAAATTCAATTACCATTTCACGTTCAAATCTAATTAAAGATTTAACTATCTCCTGGAGCAAAACTGGTGGTACTCCATTCTCGATCTTTTCAATTTAATTAAAGATCCATTAAAACTCCTCTTAGTTTTAATCTTTAACTGGGTTAAAGAATCAGGGTCATTTAAAACACGGTTCACGATAAACCCAAAATCATATTTCATTAACTATCGGGTTAAAGAACAAGTGTTATTTAAAACACTGTTCACGATAAACCCAAAAATCAATACCAATTAAATACTATTTAATTGTTACACTTAATTAAATCTAAATAAAAAAAAAATTAATCTTTTCTCAACTGGGTTCAAGAACAGTGTTAATGAAGACACCATTCACGACAAACCCAAATCACATTTGATATTAAATACAAGGCTCTAAATAGAAAATATACCGGCTTATATTCAATATCAAATTCTACGACCAACAAATATCGTATTGGAAATAACGATATATATATATATATATCTTTCAAATTCCCATAACAATATCTGTATCATCATGAAATCCAACATCGAAATATTCCGAAGGCAATTTCGATTCAAATCCATTCCAATATAATTATTGGAAATTCCGGTTATTTTCAAAGCCATTTCAAATCCAATTTATTTATTTAAAAATAAATAGAATAATAATTCTAGTTCAAAACTAGTTCATTTCGATAAAAATCTATTTTTATCTTTTCAAATATGGAGTTTTTCATCCCAATTCTTTCTAACTCATTTCTTATGATTTTACACAAATTATTACTATTTTTAATAATTTTATCAAGGCCCGTACAGTCGATTTCCATCAACGGCCATCGAACTGCACTTATAGCGACCTTTTCCAAATTTGATTTGGACATAATTCCAAATCCAACCGTTAGATTTCAAATTTCTAATATTCGTTTGAAAGCTCTTTTCGATACGAACCCAACGGTTCCGGTTTTAGGAGAATCCGATGGTCGGATCTCCCGCAATATCCGTTCGAAGTCAATGGTCGAAATTCGCGAACTACCGCAGCGCGGCGCGTTCTATTCAGGCCATTATATTATATATATATATAATATATATAATATATACTTCGTCGATTTCCTTTTAAAACGTATTTTATAAATCGTTTTAAATTCGTTTTCAAAACGGTTTCAACTTCATATTCAAATTCAAATCAAAATTGAATATTCCAATATAAGTTCGTTTTAAATTCATTTCAAATCGATTTCAATTCGAATTCATTTCTATTCAATTTCTATTCAATTTCAATTCGAATTCATTTCTATTCAATTTCAATTTGAATTCATTTCTATTCAATTTCAATTCGAATTCATTTCTATTCAATTTCAATTCGAATTCATTTCTATTCAATTTCAATTCAAATTCATTTCTATTCAATTTCAATTCGAATTCATTTCTATTCAATTTCAATTCGAATTCATTTCTTTTCAATTTCTATTCAATTTCAATTTGAATTCATTTCTATTCAATTTCAATTCGAATTCATTTCTATTCAATTTCAATTCGAATTCATTTCTTTTCAATTTCTATTCAATTTCAATTTGAATTCATTTCAATTCAATTTCAATTCGAATTCATTTCTATTCAATTTCAATTCGAATTCATTTCTATTCTATTTCAATTCGAATTCATTTCTATTCAATTTCAATTCGAATTCATTTCTATTCAATTTCAATTCGAATTCATTTCTATGCAATTTCAATTCGAATTCATTTCTTTTCAAAAAATCAGATTTTGAAATCACTTTCGATATTCATTATAAAATGAATAAAATCGATATAAATATCGTTCACGTCAAAATGACGTCAATCTAATCAATACGGCTTCATATTTCTATTTCAAATATTTCTATTTCAAATATTTCCCTTTCAAATATTTCTATTCCAAATATGGAATGAGGCCCAATCAATTACCATATAATGTTAATTATATGGATTTTCTACAACACATGTATACAATAACAACGATGAATAATCAACCATCATCCAAAGTGCATTCTACACTGTATAAGCATCAAATATAAATATCCAACGCTTATAGCAGCCTGTCAATCAATCGATCGACATACAACTAAACAATCGGGATTAGTGTACGTCAAATATCATCCCAATACCCGTGTGGGGTTTCAAACAATCAAACACAGATTTTATTTGTGCAGTTGGGCGATGTGTAAAATTTATCGTCCCAATCAATATCAGTCAAATGTGTGTATATAAACAAATCGTTCGATTTGTTTATATCGATTTATTTCATTTCATATACACGTCAAAATTCTATTTTTAGCTATAAAATATTTTTAACTATATAAATATTTTATTTCTTTTCACATCACATCACACAATCAACTACACATCAAAATCAAACAAACTAGCATACAAGTCGTCCATGGTCTGTGGACGACGGGTGTCGGGTGCTACTAAACACCTCTGCATCCTAGTATATATTTATATAACTAGAAAATTAAATTAAAGAGTGAGAAATTCTCACCGATTTGCTAATCCAACGCCACGACTCTTCTTATGTAGAAATCTTCGCCGTTCTTGCCTCTTGTCACATTCTTTGCCCGTATCCTCTACATATGTAAAAATCGAATTTTTACTTTGCCATTCAATAAATAAAAATCGAATTTTTACTTCGCTATTCAATATATAAAAATCGAATTTTTACTTCGCTATTCAATATATAAAGATCGAATTTTTACTTCGCTATTCAATATATAAAAATCGAATTTTTACTTTGCTATTCAATATATAAAAATCAAATTTTTACTTCGCTATTCAATATATAAAGATCGAATTTTTACTTCGCTATTCAATATATAAAAATCGAATTTTTACTTTGCTATTCAATATATAAAAATCGAATTTTTATCGCATTAAAAATCATATTTTTATATTGTTCACTTCACAATAAAGATCGTACTTTAATATTCTTCTCTATACGATAAAAATTCTATTTTTACAACGCTACTATATTGATAAAAATTCTATTTTTACATTGCTACTCTCTATATGAAGATTTCGTCTTTCCAAATATAAAGATTTCATTTTTCATCTTCTACAACATAAAAGATTATATTTTTCATCTTCTACAATATAAAAGATTATATTTTTCATCTTCTACAATATAAAAGATTTCGCCTTTCTACTTAAAACAACATCGTCCGTACTTCACTAAGAACCAAATCTTTATAGAATTAAAAATCAAATCTTTTTATTGCAAAAATCTCTTCCTTTCAATTTGGTAGAATATATAAAATTGATTTATATTTCAAAAACAAAAATCAGAAAATAAACAAAGCCATTTTAATTATCCTAAACCGAATATGTAAAGTAAATTAAAATAAGACAAAATAAGATAAAAGAAAAGAAAATACTTACAACGTCTAGAGGAAGGGGGGTCTCGAGCTGATGGAGCTCGCGTCGGAGTTGTGGAGGGTCGGGGGGGCGCTGCGTTCGACTGGAGGGAGGGGGGGTTCGGTCAGGGAAGAAGAAGAGGGAGAGGCGCACGAGGTGGGGGGCGGGTTTGGTGGTGATTGGCGCCACCAGGGCGCGGCGATGATCGATCGGGGGGGGGGGGGGGGCGATGCAGCGGCGGCTCCCCCCCCCCATCGCTCTCCTCTCCTTTTTTCCCTTTCTTTCGTTTCTGAACTGATAAGGAGAGGGGGGGCAGAGGAATTAAAAGGGAGGAGAGAGAGGGTTTAATTTTTCTTTATTATTTTAATTATTTAGCTTTCAAAAAGTTGACTTTTTCATATGACCTCTAAACGAGACCCACCGCCTGTCGTCCGTAGCGTTTTACCCCCATTCCGAACACAATAGGATATGTATCGTAGGCTGATTCGATCGTTACAATCAGTTTTCGTCAAAATCAACATATAACTCTATATATTGAATTTGAATGCGCATTTCAATTTACCGGGGTCACATACTAACTCGAAAAATTCCAGAAAAATATTTTCTAGCTTCGTATTGACGATACGGTCCTAACAAAACTAATTTCGTTGAATTCTGAGACCGTTGGAAAAATGGCCATTTTCCAGTCGATTAAAATCAACTAAAACTGGTCAAACGCGTTTTCCCATGCCACGCTCACATATTGATTCGAAAAATTATGAAATTTGGAATCTAGCAATAACTTTACATCCCGGATCCAACAAAAGTGGTTTCGTTGAAATCCGAGGTCGTTTGCTAAATTTCCATTTTTAAGGGCCTGAATTCCATAACGACTATTCAGAATTTTCAACTGGACATATCTTTTGATTTCCGCTATGAAATTTTGATTTTTCAGATTCGTTAAAAAGATATTCACAAATAGATTCTAATATTTTTGGTTTCACTAAAATCCGGTTTATTTTGAATCATGTACATTCATTTGAATTTTGAAATCGAATCATCGAACTACCGCGCCGTTTTCAATTCCTTTTATAAATATAAATAAATTTATATTCTATCGTCGATTCAAACGAATATATACGTTCGAATTATATTCAAAATAAATTTCTCGTTGATTTTATTTAAAATAATTCATTTGAAATAATCAAAATTCGCTAAAATTGCCAAAATAAAAAATTTAAACTGGCCCAGATTTCCGGTTTATTACAATCTCCCCCACTTAAAATTTTCGTCCCCGAAAAGGAACGAAGCCGAAAGTTGTTTAACTAATCAACTCAACTTCCAGTATTTTCATTACGGCTTAAGTTCTTCAACTTTTCAGTTTCTAAAAACTTTTCAAATTTTTCAAAAATTTGGCTAACACCCTAAATTTTCGAAAAATTTCGCCATAACCTCCCCTGCACCAGGAGCACGGGAAAATCCCGAAATTGCCATACAGGCCCTCTGATCTCAAAAAAAAAAAAAGCCAAGCAGCTAGCCCATCGGCTCATAAAATCATCATCACCCAAACAAAATAGTAAATTATGATAAACATGTACCTATTTGTCGGGCAAACAAATTTTATTCTTTTGCTCTAGCCTCTTTGTTATGACCTGTTCAATGTAAGTACATGTATATGCAAGCAAATGCGACCAAATTTCAATACAATTCACTATTTGGTTCAATTTGGCTAACGGTTCAACATTTAATTAATCAAACAATAAACAAACAACACAAACATCAATCCATTAGTTGATTAGCTTTTGAAATTCATAACTTTGATACATAGTCAAAAGTCAGATTTTTGAAGCCAAATCACAACAAAAGGCCCTATCTAATTTTGGTTCTCACACCAGTCAATAGGAAATATATAGAAAGCCCACTTTCGTCACTCGAACATAAATTCTAATGATGGAGCTCCATCATCAAAATCATCTCCGGGCGATTAGAGTGTAATTCTATATCTATCCAGTATATTTAAACTTCAAATACACGTTTGCAAGGCGTATATGCAAAATCTTTGTATATTGGATTGTCCAAATCAATACAAATAAATAATCAAACACGAATAATTGATTTAAATTTTCAAAACAAAATTTGTTTTCATTTTAAAAACATACTCTTCACACGTTCTAGGATGCTACTGATCCCATCTCTAACGAGTCATCCCCATTGGATATTACTAATCCCATATCTAATGAATTCTTTCGTAGGGTTCAAATGTGTCTTGTTCTCTGAGCTTTGTAAACCAAAGCTCTGATACCAAAATGTTACGACCTCTAATTCCGCTCGATCCGAATCAGTCGCTAAACCAATCTAGACCGTTTGAAACGCCTGATTGTTTTGAGAACACGACAAAATAGAACGCAGACGGAAGAACATTTCATTGTATATTACAACAATACCATCAGAATACAAGAATATACAGAGTATGAATAAATAAATATTACACAGAAATATCAGAGATTACAATACATTACATAGCAGCGGAAAATAATACAATACACAACTAGAAGTAATACGCGGATACAAAGCTTTCCGAGTGTCGTTCTAGCTGTAATTCAGGATCCTGTGAATATAAATCTGCAAAACCAAAACTACTAGTTGCCCGTGTCAAAATAGAGGCACCCAGAGTTTAGGTTAAAACAATAAACTCCAGGTCAGTCATGGGACTGGTGTGAGAACTAAAACAGTTATTAATCTTTATTTTTAAAGTTAGGTAAATCAAGGGACCACGCCGTATAACACGGAACGGGTTTCCTCCCAAGAATACCAGTGCATAAAACAAACAGCGCAATGCTAAATAAAGAAAAATGAAGCTGTTATAAGACCCAGGTCCTATCACACAATGCTACGCAAGCCGGGGGATAGGGTTTTCCCTTATAACAGCCAAAGAATGCTTGATACGTTTAAAATAAATCATGTGATACTATTATAAGTGCATAGTGTATAACACAACTTCAAATCGTAAGTATCAATCATAGGCGGCATGGGTACCATATATCATGTCGCCATACTAGGCTCTACAATCAAAATCGCAAATGTCACGTATTTGGAAGTTGGGTTTCCGTCTGTGAACCGAGGCCAGGGATCGTCCTCTACCGATTCGAGACTCTCTAGCCCGAGCCTCAGGCAAGCGCGCAGGCAAGCCTTGGAGCGACAGGGCCGGTCCACCGATGTGGATTAAAATTCCTGAACACTACGTTTCCCTGCCCTTTGGGGCGTAAATGAGCCAACGAATGACTCCATCGGACCCGGATCGTCCGATCAAACCGAGGCGCCTCGCAATAGCAATAACCACACAGGTGAAAAGTATATAAATGTCAGGGCTGGTAGGTCACTGACAGCACCCTAGCTAGAAAGAAACGCATATCCTCCCTGAGGTCCTCTCCCGTTTCTGGTTCACAACCGGGGTGTGAGGCTCGCGAATTCACGTTACACAAAGCTATGCCACACAGGCAGTGCTTTGATCATCAACCACAAGACTTTGCTTTTCAACAGAAGCCTTGATCATTTGCATCTTAGGCATGCCACACAGGCAATTCACTCCATGCGATTGATATCCATCAGTATATAACCCCTGAGCTCGTACGTCTCAGAGAAGGGCGTTAAGCAAGAGAATAAATTCTCCGGCGCTAAACAGATATATATTTAATAGAAATCAATCAAACAGACTAAAATCCAATGTCAGACACACAGTCCATTTACAAGTCCGTTCTGGGTCTGAACGAAACCGGAGGCACCTAGTACCCCGCATATCCATCGATCCCCAAGTACGTCTGGACGATCACCAACTGTTTCCATCTTCTTGGGTGTACAGCCCAATCAAGACCATCAGTAATTATCCAAACGACGTGAAGACCTCCGGTCTTCAACCACCGTCTTCATCTTCGACACCACGTCGAATCAGTTATTCAGAATGGGATAAACCCGGTCTTTCTGAATAACTCGCGTATATATTATAAAAGTGTTACACAAACACAACATACGCCTCATTCCAATTCAGAATATTCTTTTATTCAAATATTCCTATACTTTGGGAAAAGTTCCCATTAATTTTATCCAAGATAAATTCTTTAAATTTATTCTTTAATCTCCTTTGAATATCAATTCAAACTAGTCGGGACTAGCGAACCACACCGAAGTAATCATTTATTTTATTTCCCAATCCCAACCTATTCATCCCATGAAGTAAAACTGGTAATACTTCATATCTAACACCACAGTGTTATCGGTAAATTCAATTACCATTTCACGTTCAAATCTAATTAAAGATTTAACTATCGCCTGGAGCAAAACTGGTGGTACTCCATTCTCGATCTTTTCAATTTAATTAAAGATTCATTAAAACTCCTCTTAGTTTTAATGTTTAACTGGGTTAAAGAATTAGGGTCATTTAAAACACGGTTCACGATAAACCCAAAATCACATTTCATTAACTATCGGGTTAAAGAACAAGTGTTATTTAAAACACTGTTCACGATAAACCCAAAAATCAATACCAATTCAATTCCAATTAAATACTATTTAATTGGTACACTTCATTAAATCTAAATAAAAAGATTTAATCTTTTCTCAACTGGGTTCAAGAACAGTGTTAATGAAGACACCATTCATGACAAACCCAAATCACATTTGATATTAAATACAAGGCTCTGAATAGAAAATATACCGGCTTATATTCAATATCAAATTCTACGACCAACAAATATCGTATTGGAAATAACGATATATATATATATATATATATATATCTTTCAAATTCCCATAACAATATCTGTATCATCACGAAATCCAACATCGAAATATTCCGAAGGCAATTTCGATTCAAATCCATTCCAATATAATTATTGGAAATTCCGATTATTTTCAAAGCCATTTCAAATCCAATTTATTTATTTAAAAATAAATAGAATTATAATTCTAGTTCAAAACTAGTTCATTTCGGTAAAAATTTATTTTTATCTTTTCAAATATGGAGTTTTTCATCCCAATTCTTTCTAAATCATTTCTTATGATTTTACACAAATTATTACTATTTTTAATAATTTTATCAAGGCCCGTACAGTCGATTTCCATCAACGGCCATCGAACTGCACTTATAGCGACCTTTTCCAAATTTGATTTGGACATAATTCCAAATCCAACCGTTAGATTTCAAATTTCTAATATTCGTTAGAAAGGTCTTTTCGATACGAACCCAATGGTTCCGGTTTTAGGAGAATCTGATGGTCGGATCTCCCGCAATATCCGTTCGAAGTCAATGGTCGAAATTCGCGAACTACCGCGGCGCGGCGCGTTCTATTCAGGCCATTATATTATATATATAATATATATAATATATACTTCGTCGATTTCCTTTTAAAACGTATTTTATAAATCGTTTTAAATTCGTTTTCAAAACGGTTTCAACTTCATATTCAAATTCAAATCAAAATTGAATATTCCAATATAAGTTCGTTTTAAATTCATTTCAAATCGATTTCAATTCGAATTCATTTCTATTCAATTTCAATTCGAATTCATTTCTATTCAATTTCAATTCGAATTCATTTCTATTCAATTTCAATTCGAATTCATTTCTATTCAATTTCAATTCGAATTCATTTCTATTTAATTTCAATTCGAATTCATTTCTATTCAATTTCAATTCGAATTCATTTCTATTCAATTTCAATTCGAATTCATTTCTTTTCAATTTGAATTCATTTCTATTCAATTTCAATTCGGATTCATTTCTATTCAATTTCAATTCGAATTCATTTCTTTTCAATTTCTATTCAATTTCAATTTGAATTCATTTCTATTCAATTTCAATTCGAATTCATTTCTATTCAATTTCAATTCGAATTCATTTCTATTCAATTTCAATTCGGATTCATTTCTATTCAATTTCAATTCGAATTCATTTCTATTCAATTTCAATTCGAATTCATTTCTTTTCAAAAAATCAGATTTTGAAATCACTTTCGATATTCATTATAAAATGAATAAAATCGATATAAATATCGTTCATGTCAAAATGACGTCAATCTAATCAATACGGCTTCATATTTCTATTTCAAATATTTCTATTTCAAATATTTCCCTTTCAAATATTTCTATTCCAAATATGGAATGAGGCCCAATCAATTACCATGTAATGTTAATTATATGGATTTTCTACAACACATGTATACAATAACAACGATGAATAATCAACCATCATCCAAAGTGCATTCTACACTGTATAAGCATCAAATATAAATATCCAACGCTTATAGCAGCCTGTCAATCGATCGATCGACATACAACTAAACAATCGGGATTAGTGTACGTCAAATATCATCCCAATACCCGTGTGGGGTTTCAAACAATCAAACGCAGATTTTATTTGTGCAGTTGGGCGATGTGTAAAATTTATCGTCCCAATCAATATCAGTCAAATGTGTGTATATAAACAAATCGTTCTATTTGTTTATATTGATTTATTTCATTTCATATACATGTCAAAATTCTATTTTTAGCTATAAAATATTTTTAACTATATAAATATTTTATTTCTTTTCACATCACATCACACAATCAACTACACATCAAAATCAAACAAACCAGCATACAAGCCGTCCATGGTCTGTGGACGACGGGTGTCGGGTGCTACTAAACACCGTCTGCATCCTAGTATATATTTATATAACTAGAAAATTAAATTAAAGAGTGAGAAATTCTCATCGATTTGCTAATCCAACGCCACGACTCTTCTTATGTAGAAATCTTCGCCGTTCTTGCCTCTTGTCACATTCTTTGCCCGTATCCTCTACATATGTAAAAATCGAATTTTTACTTTGCCATTCAATATATAAAAATCGAATTTTTACTTCGCTATTCAATATTTAAAAATCGAATTTTTACTTCGCTATTCAATATATAAAGATCGAATTTTTACTTCGCTATTCAATATATAAAAATCGAATTTTTACTGCTATTCAATGTATAAAAATCGAATTTTTACTTTGCTATTCAATATATAAAGATCGAATTTTTACTTTGCTATTCAATATATAAAAATCAAATTTTTACTTTGCTATTCAATATATAAAAATCGAATTTTTACTTCGCTATTCAATATATAAAAATCAAATTTTTACTTTGCTATTCAATATATAAAAATCGAATTTTTATCGCATTAAAAATCATATTTTTATATTGTTCACTTCACAATAAAGATCGTACTTTAATATTCTTCTCTATACGATAAAAATTCTATTTTTACAACGCTACTATATAGATAAAAATTCTATTTTTACATCGCTACTCTCTATATAAAGATTTCGTCTTTCCAAATATAAAGATTTCATTTTTCATCTTCTACAACATAAAAGATTATATTTTTCATCTTCTACAATATAAAAGATTATATTTTTCATCTTCTACAATATAAAAGATTTCGCCTTTCTACTTAAAACAACATCGTCCTTACTTCACTAAGAACCAAATCTTTATAGAATTAAAAATCAAATCTTTTTATTGCAAAAATCTCTTCCTTTCAATTTGGTAGAATATATAAAATTGAATTATATTTAAAAAACAAAAATCAGAAAATAAACAAAGCCATTTTAATTATCCTAAACCGAATATTTAAAGTAAATTAAAATAAGACAAAATTAGATAAAATAAAAGAAAATACTTACAACGTCTAGAGGAAGGGGGGTCTCGAGCTGATGGAGCTCGCGTCGGAGTTGTGGAGGGTCGGGGGGGCGCTGCGTTCGACTGGAGGGGGGGTGGGTTCGGTCAGGGAAGAAGAAGAGGGAGAGGCGCGCGAGGTGGGGGGCGGGTTTGGTGGTGATCGGCGCCACCAGGGCGCGGCGATGATCGATCGGGGGGGGGGGGGAGGGGGCGTTGCAGCGGCGGCTCCCCCCCCCGTCGCTCTCATCTCCCCTTTTTTTTTTCATTTCTGAACTGATAAGGAGAGGGGGGGGGGCAGAGGAATTAAAAGGGAGGAGAGAGAGGGTTTAATTTTTCTTTATTATTTTAATTATTTAGCTTTCAAAAAGTTGACTTTTTCATACGACCTCTAAACGAGGCCCACCGCCTGTCTTCCGTAGCGTTTTACCCCCATTCCGAGAACAATGGGATATGTATCGTAGGCTGATTCGATCGTTACAATCAGTTTTCGTCAAAATCAACATATAACTCTATATATTGAATTTGAACGCGCATTTCAATTTACCGGGGTCACATACTAACTCGAAAAATTCCAGAAAAATATTTTCTAGCTTCGTATTGACGATACGGTCCTAACAAAACTAATTTCGTCGAATTCTGAGATCGTTGGAAAAATGGTCATTTTCCAGTCGATTAAAATCAACTAAAACTGGTCAAACGCGTTTTCCCATGCCACGCTCACATATTGATTCGAAAAATTATGAAATTTGGAATCTAGCAATAACTTTACATCCCGGATCCAACAAAATTGGTTTCGTAGAAATCCGAGGTCGTTTGCTAAATTTCCATTTTTAAGGGCCTGAATTCCATAGCGACTATTCAGAATTTTCAACTGGACATATCTTTTGATTTCCGCTATGAAATTTTGATTTTTGAGATTCGTTAAAAAGATATTCACAAATAGATTCTAATATTTTTGGTTTTACTAAAATCCGGTTTATTTTGAATCCTGTACATTCATTTGAATTTTGAAATCGAATCATCGAACTACCGCGCCGTTTTCAATCCCTTTTATAAATATAAATAAATTTATATTCTATCATCGATTCAAACGAATATATACGTTCGAATTATATTCAAAATAAATTTCTCGTCGATTTTATTTAAAATAATTCATTTTAAATAACAAAATTCGCTAAAATTGCAAAAATAAAAATTTTAAACTGGCCCAGATTTCCGGGTTATTACACTCAGGTTGCACTGAGCCTTGTAGGCTCAGGAAACTGAGCCACTCGGCTCCGGTTTACTGAGCCATAGGCTCAGGAAACTGAGCTTATGGCTCGGTAAACCTGAGCCGAGTGGCTCGGTTACACTGAGCCTTGTAAGCTCAGTAAACTGAGCCGCTCGGCTCAAGTTTACCGAGCCCAGTGGCTCAGTTGCACTAAGCCTTGTAGGCTCAAGAAACCGAGCCACTCGGCTCAGGTTTACTGAGCCATAGGCTCAGGAAACTGAGCGTATGGCTCGGTAAACCTGAGACGAGTGGCTCAGTTACACTGAGCCTTGTAAGCTCAGTAAACTGAGCCGTTCGGCTCAGGTTTACTGAGCCCAGTGGCTCAGTTGCACTGATCCTTGTAGGCTCAAGAAACTGAGCTTATGGCTCGGTAAACCTGAGCTGAGTGGCTCAGTTACACTGAGCCTTGTAAGCTCAGTAAACTGAGCCGCTCGGCTCAGGTTTACTGAGCCTTGTAGGCTCAGTAACCTGAGCCACTCGGCTCAGTTTACTGAGCCTTTTGTAGGCTTAGTAAACTGCTCAATTTACTGAGCCTACAATAGGCTCTGTAACCTGAGCCACTCGGCTCAGTGCAACTGAGCCATAAGCTCAGTTTACACTGAGCCAGGCTCAGTAAACTTGAGCCGAGTAAAATGAATGTCAAACTTTCTTTGTTTGTTTTTAATCAAGCATCTTCAATTAAACTTTTTTTTTAATTAGGCATAGACTCATATCATTGTATTTGTTGAACATCGTGGGCTTTGGTTGAAGCAGCGGAAGCAAGAAAAAGATTAGAAGGTGGCGATGATGCTCTAAGTCTAGATAATTTTGATAAAGATCCCATTGCTGAAGTTTTTGGAGATGATAAAGGAAGAAGTTATTGTCGTGCTATCAGTTCTACATGCAATGCAAAGCAAGTAAAAATAACACAAGCTTCAAAAGCAATTACCGCGGCAAAAGAGAATGCAACTAAGCAACAGTTAGCTAAATTGGAGAACAACCAAAATCAAATGCATGAAGACATCAAATCAATGAACTCAACCTTAGCGTACTTGCAACAATCTATGAAGCTTCTTATCAATCAACAAGGAGGGAATACGACACCATGAGAAGAAGTTGCTTCCGATGGAGGTAATAACAATCTATATACTACTTATAATGATGCCATTGGATCATCCACGAGAGATAAACAGTCGGTAGTGTTATTGTCGTCAGCATTAAAGGAGGTAGCGAAGTGATATGTAGGAGTGCAAAAAGTTTGTCATCACAGAACAGTACTAGAAGGAGAGAAAGCCATTTGGGTGGAGGAAGTTCTAGATCCGGATGCGTCAATTTTTGACGCACCCCAAAATGGTATGTATACACTATCTGATCTTGTCGATAGTGGATTTGTAATTTGGTCCGTTAATCGTTTGCGTTTTGTGTAATAGTTGTATGTTGAATTATGATACTTAGATGTTATTTTGGTATTTGTTATGGATGATGAATGATATTATGATTGTATGTTAAATTGTGATGTTGTTCGAAATAGAATTTTCTTTATGATATAAATTGTGATATGTTGTATTTGTTTTGAGATATTGTTATATTATATGTTGTATATTATTATTGGTGTATGCCGTATGAAATTACCTATTGCAGTCTTGATATAATATTCACATTAGTAATAGTTATAACTGTTAGTAAATTATTGTATGAAATAGTAAGTTTTATATTTGTAACAATTATTACTGTTATAAAAATATTGTTTGTAACGGTAATAAATATTATAAAATTTTCAGTACTAACGGTAATAAGTGTTACAAATCACATATCTTATCACGGTATTAACCGTTACAATATGAACACATTATAACGGTTTTAACCATTACAATATTCGTGACAACAGTTTGTCACGTATGCTGCTCTAACAGTAATAACTGTTACAAAATTCATTAGTAACAGTAATAACTGTTATAAAAAGTCTTTTCTGGTGTTGTGTGTAAATTTACAGTTAAATATATTTTAGGATGCAGACGGTGCTTAGTAGCACCCGACACCTTTGATTAAAACCATGGTTGTTTGGTTGTTTGTTTTATTTGATCGATTGTTAATTAACAGGGTTTGGCAACCCTATTAAGAAATTGGTTGAATTTGGTTTGGGATGTTAATTGAATTGATTGGAATTGGTTTGTGTATGGCGCGAGCCAGTATTAGGCGAAGTGTAAGGCTAGACCTTATTCCGGTTCTAGTATCGTGCCGTTATGCTGCAGAAATTTTCTAAAAAGTGTTGAAAATTTTAGTTAGTTGAAAATATTATTTTTAGCTTATAACTGCGATAAATAAAATTCTATATATTTATTGGATAGTTAAAAATAAGTTTACACATCCATTTACAGGTCGGACGACTTGTTTATTGTGACGGCCCGCCTCGCACCAGCCTGCATTTCCTCCAGAAGTGCGCTGTACACATGCCCGACTAGCACAAGACGGTCGTCATAAGAAAGGAAAGAAGGGAATGAACTAATCAAAGAACCTATAGAATGTCTCACAGCGCATGGAATAAAATATAATAATAATGTACTTGACATAAAACAGGCGAGACAGTGCATAAGCTGATAACTAAAACCAACATCAATCTCAAAGCAGCGGAAATCCAAATACAGCTTATTACAATTTTCCAAATTTACTGTCTCTAAACAAAAGAAAACTGAAATAGAAGATACACCAACAATGCCCAAGCAGTGATCTTCAACAACACAGGGAGAATACTAAATATATATATATGTCACGTGGAAGCCTCCTGCTCGTCTCCGGATCATCTACCCGCGCATCACCAGCTAACCTGTCTCTAGTCTGCTCGTGTGAGCACCCAGAGTAATAAGAGGAGACATAAAACTATGGGTCAGACATAAAGCCTGGTATGAGCGATAAGCATCTAAACAGAATAATAACAGGTATACTAAACCATACCTGAACCTGGACCTGCAACCAAAGAGTTAGTACCACATACCGTACAATACTCCAAGGTGCCATAATAAATAGTGTAAGAATACGGGGGTGGGGTGTGCATGTCAAAATGATAGCAACAAATCATCCATAGCAACCATCCTCACATCTCTCACTCGGTGCGTAAAGCGTACGACATCTACCACTTTGGAACACTAGACAAACTGAGGTAACGACGAATCCCGACTTGTAGAAACCCTGCTGTGACCAAGCCAAACACTTGGAGTCATGACCAAACATTTCAATGACCCACTTCATTGGTCATAGCCCTTGGTTCTACCAATGCCATAATGGCCCTGAATCCGCCTTCGTACCTCCTACCATAGTGGTCCAAAGCTATAGTTGTCGATAACCCCTTGGCACACGTCCCGCAGCAAAACCCAACCATGAAGTGAACTCGTCGATTCCCATCTGAATCTTGAGCTCCAACTTCTCATTTGGGCTTCCTTTGCATCTCGGGTTTCTGTCATCACCTTCCGGATCGGTCTTCATTCTGTTCGTGACTTCCCGGTTCGGTTCGCAGTCCCCAACTCCTAGCCATCAACCTCGGATCGGTTCGGATCATCCTTCACGCTCGGGTCGGATCGTGGAAGCTTTCCTTCAGTCGTGGAGGCACATCGGTTCGGATCGGAGTAGCTTCTGAAATGGATCGGTTCGGGTCGGAGTAGCTCATGCTCACGAGAGACGGATCGGATCGGGGTCTTCAACCATCAGTGGATCGGGTCGCGCCATCGGATCGCACCTCGTCAGCTCGTGGCGCCTCGTCGGGTCGGTTCGGGCTTATCAGTTTGTGGCACTTCCTCTCCAAGTCGGATCGTGGTCTCCCCTTCGTGACTCCGAGCTCTGGCACGTGGCGCGGTTCGAGCAGGCGGGTCGGTTCGTGGGCATGGGGGCGATCCGATCCGGATAAATTCCTGTACTTCGTTCCAGCGACAGTTTCTCGCCATTCGACGGCGTTTTTGACCAAACTAGCACTTCTAAGCAATCACAAAACACACCATAGAGTCATAGCAACATGTAATAGCAACCACAACAGCAAACAATCACTCAAATGAATCAAAAATAGATCAAAAGTGGTCAAAGCTCCTTATTTTCCCTTAAGCACTCTTAATCATGCTTAAGCATACAATTAGCAAAACACATCGAAATTATCTCAAATTTCTAACAGAGCCTTAAAACATTATTTTAGAATTTTAAGAATTTTTCCAGAATTTATTAGTGTATAAATTCGCTAATTTCCACTAATTACCCTTAATTACCGTAATTAGTGCAAAAACTATGCAAATCACTCACCTTGGCCACAAATGAAATTCTCAGAACTGAAACTCCTCTGATTTGGGGCGAATACTGATGTCTAACAGCAGCTCTAACCTTGCTTTGGTGCTTTTTCTCCTTAATTTGGTGTTGCTAAGCCTAATCTTCAATTAGAGAGTGATTTGGGGTGTTTTAGATGTAGGAAGCCATTACTAAGGTCTCAAGGAGGTTTGTGGCGGCTCAAAACTGAAATGAAAGTGATAACCTAACCCTAATCAGTCCTCCTATACCTCTAAACCCGAAATTCCCCTTGGGCCTAACTGCTAATCACCCGGTTAAGCCCAATTAAGCTGTCTTCCACCATCTGAAACTTGTTTCAGCCATACCTCCCAAACGGTGAGTCCGTTTGGCTAATGTGACCACTCTACGGAAAGAGAAACCATCATTCAAAGCCAATGGAAGTGGTTTCAGGTCAAAATTCCTTTCCAGTCAAAAGTTATGGCCAAAACAGTGCCAACTAGGGGTAAAATGGTCATTTAAAAATCGGGAAAAATCATGAACATGGGAAATGACCCCAATAGTCGTCCCCCAAAGTTACATGACCATACGACTTCGTATGTGAAAGAAATAAATATTCTACGATCCTATGATGCGTAGAATGCGGGTCGTTACACTCTCCCCCCCTTAAGAAATTTCGTCCCCGAAATTCCTTAACTCCATAACATACACAGGATCCCGCATGCCTAACACCCACATACAACAATCAAACATGCAAAGCAAGCAAACAAGTCTATCCTAGCATGCGGAAAACTAAATCGCTAATAAAATCTTACCAGACAAAGAGTTCTGGATACTTCTTCCTTATGTCCTCTTCTGTTTCCCAAGTACAATCATTCTCGGCTTCGCTCCACTGTACCTTGACTAGCTTCACCGACTTCCTTCGAAGTTGCTTCATGTTGTGTGCGACAATACGGGTCGGCTTGCGGTTTCCAACCGCCTCGGGTTCTACTTCGAAGTCTTCCAACTGATCAGGTGAGATGGTCATATCTGAGTCGTGAACGAACTTCCTTAGTTGGGAAACATGGAATATGTTGTGAACTCCCGCCATCTTCTCTGGTAAGTCAATTCTATATGCCGAATTCCCGACTAGTTCAAGAACAGGGAATGGGCCAACAAATCTTGGTGCTAATTTACCTCTCCTGCCAAATCGTATTACGCTCTTCAACGGAGAAATCTTGACAAACACCAAGTCACCAACGGAGAATTTTAAGTCTCTTCTTCTCTTATCAGCATAGCTCTTCTGCCTATCTTGGGCTGCCTTCATTCGTTGCTGAATGACCTTGATTTTATCTGAAGTTTCCCTCACCACATCTGGTCCAAGCATAAACTTCTCGCCAGTTTCTATCCAACATGATGGTGAGTTGCACGGTCTTCCATACAAAGCTTCAAATGGAGCCATACCGATACTGGATTGGTAGCTATTATTATATGCAAACTCTACTAGATGCAAATGGTCATCCCATGATCCACCAAAATCCAATATACATGCTCTCAAGAGATCTTCCAAAATACGATTCACCCTTTCCGTCTGACCGTCGGTCTGAGGATGATATGCGGTACTGAGATGTAACTCTGACCCTAGCGCCTCTTGCAAGTTCCTCCAAAACCCACTAGTGAACAACGGGTCTCGGTCGCTCACAATGCTTTTAGGTACTCCATGAAATCTCACTACCCACTTCATATACAATTCTGCTAACTTAGCTGCCGTTCTGGTCGATTTGACTGGTATAAACCTTGCACTTTTAGTCAGTCGATCTACAATTACCCAAATGCTGTCATATCCCGATCTAGTCCTTGGTAACCCATCGATGAAATCCATCGAGACTTGCTCCCATTTCCATTCGGGAATTTCTAAGGGCTGTAACAACCCACTAGGCTTCTTTTGCTCGGCTTTAACTAGCTGGCAATTCATGCACTTGGATATAAACTTCCCAACATCTCTTTTCATCCCTTCCCAGTAGTAGGTCTGCTTCATATTTCGATACATCTTATTACCACCGGGGTGTATGGTCAGCCTTGAGTGATGACATTCTCTAAGCACTTCATCCCTCAATCCATTGACATTGGGTACAACAAGCTTTCCGTTCTTTCTAAGCCACCTATCTCGATCAAGCCCATACTTATTCATCTCCTCATCGATACCCATCTCTAACTTGGAGATGATTTCCAATAGGTTAGGATCGTCCCTCTGACTAGAGCCGATCCGCTCAATCAAAGTGGGTCTGATCGTCAAACTTGCTAACATTTCTGGATCCAATTCGCACTTTGGTCTGAAATCAAACCCCGCGATAAACTCCAGTTGCTTCCATTCAAGGAACATAGCACCTAAGCTGACATGTCTTCTACTCAATGCATCAGCCACCGCATTGCCCTTTCCTGGTGTGTATGCGATGTCAAAATCATAGGAAGCTAAGAACTCTAACCATCTCTGCTGACGGAGGTTTAAATCCTTCTGAGAGAATAGATACTTTAACGACTTATGATCTGTAAATAGCTCAAATCTTTCTCCCAAGAGATAGTGTCTCCACATCTTTAACGCGAACACGATCGCTGCCAATTCTAAATCATGGGTAGGGTATCTTCTCTCGTGCGGTTTCAATTGCCGACTTGCATAAGCTACAACCCTACCGCCTTGCATCAATACAGCACCCAGCCCGGTACCACAGGCATCCGTGTATACCGTCATCTCTTCATCCCCCTCAGGAATGACTAACACTGGTGCGCTTGTCAACTTGTCCTTTAGACTTTTAAATGCATTCTCGCACCTCTCATCCCAGACAAAAGCTTGATTCTTCTTGGTCAACTGGGTCAATGGTGCTGCTATCTTGGAGAAACCTTGGATAAACTTACGATAATATCCCGCTAATCCCAAGAAACTTCTTACATCTGTTGCATTCTTGGGCGTAGGCCAATCTTGTACCGTAGCCACCTTTGCTGGGTCCACGGCAATACCACTCTCTGATACAACATGGCCCAAGAACCTCACTTCCCTCTTCCAGAAGTGACACTTAGAAAACTTTGCTTTCAATTGGTGTTTTCTCAACACCTCCATCGCTACTCTTAAATGTTCCTTGTGTTCCTCCTCTGTCCTCGAATAGACCAAAATATCATCAACGAACACAAGGACAGACTTATTCAGCTGATCTCTGAATACCCTATTCATAAGGTCCACAAAATATGCCGGGGCATTAGTCAGCCCAAATGGCATAACCAACCATTCATAAAACCCAGACGGCGTTCGAAATGCCGTTTTAGCTATACTCTCAGCTTCCACTCTAAGCTGATGAAAACCTGTCGCGAGATCCAACTGAGAAAATACTCTCGCGCCACTCAACTGATCAAACAAATCATCTATCCGCGGTAGAGGATACTTGTTCTTCCTCGTCACTTTATTCAACTCGCGGTAGTCTACACACAAACGAAGGGAACCATCCGCCTTGGTAGCAAACACAACTGGTGCTCCCCATTCAGAAACACTCCTTCTGATAAATCCCTTCTTCAAAAGATCGCTGACTTGCACCTCGAGCTCTCGCTGCTCCCTTGGTGCCATACGACGAAGTGGCATCACTATAGGTCTGGCATCTTTTACCAAATCAATACGGAACTCAATCTCTCGGTGTGGTGGAAGTCCGGTCACTTCTTCGAAAACATCCGGATACTGGCCAACCACGGGCAAACCTGACAACTCACTATGCGGAATGTCGAGGGAGTTTAGAAAACTAGCCAATACCCCCTTACTGGGTAGACCACCAAACACTATCCTCCGCCCATCATCCGCTCTAGCTGTCACCAACAAGCCCTCACAGTCTACCACCACCCCGTATCTTTGGAGCCAATCTACTCCCAAAATAATGCCAAACCCAGTAAAGCCCAAAACAAAGCAATCACAAACAAACATGCATCCATGACTCGATAAGACCACATTGCGACAAATCATGCTAAGGCTAGTCGAACCACCAATCGGGTTCGTCACTACTAAAGGTCTATCGACAATCTCGGGCTCCAATCCCAACCTATCTACCAGGTCACTAGATATGAAAGAACTGGAAGCTCCGGTATCAAACAAAACTCTAACAGGAACATCGTAAACAGAAAGCATACCTTGAATGACGACATTCTTTCCCTTCTCCGCCGCAGTTGGGGCATTCGACGAAGAAGGAATAGCATTAAGGGCATATGCTTTCACCATTTGCTTTTCTTTAGGGGGCTGTGGACACTTGTCCTTGTGATGTCCCATTTGGCCACAGTTGAAGCACTTCCTATCCGCTGGCTTGGCCCGACAATTACTAGCATAATGGCCCTTCTTACCACAGCTGAAGCACTCCACATCTTGCTTATTCTTTTTCTTCTGGCCGTCCTTAGCCTGATTCTGCTTTCTCTTATTCTGGGAACCACCTTTGCCTCCACCACTAACTTGTGGCTTTGGCTCATCTGCGGATGCAACCTCAGTCTTTGGCTTAGGGTAGAGACTTTCTGACCTTAACGCTTTCCCCACAATCGATTCAAACGTCTCATCGATGTGGTTAATAAGTTTTTCCCCCAAATACTGATCCAAACCAGTTATGAATTTCTCATTCTTTTTCTCGGCAGTATCTATAAGAGATAACCCATATTTTGACAAAGTGTCAAATTCAGCAATATACTCCGAGACAGCCCTGCCATTCTGCTTGAGCTCCAAGAATTTCTTAAACAACATTGACTTCTGAGCAGCTGGAATGAACTTCTCACTAAAGCGAGCCTTAAACTGCTCCCAAGTAATCTGGTCTTCGGGAGTAGATGCCTTTATAGCATTCCACCAATTCATTGCCCGCCCTTGCAGCTGACGGGACGCTAGCTTTCTCTTCATCGCATCCTCGATACCCAAATCCTCGAAGATACGTTCGCAACTATCCACCCAATCCTGAACATCCGTAGCCGACTCCGTTCCATGGAACGGCTTCCCACCAAGGCTAGTATAATCCTTATTCAGCTTGGCGAAGTCGACTCTTGGTGCCTGCATTATTGGACCACCACCATTTCCACCATTGGGAGCTGCCCTCTGAACATCTCTAAGCATCTCTCTCATGAGGTCAGTAAACATCGTCCTCATGTCAGCAACATTCCCATTATTGGCCCCTCTACCGGTACCTCTAACATATCGGCTCATCGTCAATCTGAAAAGGAAATGATTAACGACTCCATAGTGGTGCCAATGCAGTACAACTTCATTCTTATACTACTAATAGTATATATATAGCTTTTGAAAACCAAAATAATCACAAATACGCTCTCTCGTATACGTATATTATCTCTCCCTGATAACTTCCCTAGGTTAACTACGCAACCTAGAGCTCTGATACCAAGTGTGACGGCCCGCCTCGCACCAGCCTGCATTTCCTCCAGAAGTGCGCTGTACACATGCCCGACTAGCACAAGACGGTCGTCATAAGAAAGGAAAGAAGGGAATGAACTAATCAAAGAACCTGTAGAATGTCTCACAGCGCATGGAATAAAATATAATAATAATGTACTTGACATAAAACAGGCGAGATAGTGCATAAGCTGATAACTAAAACCAACATCAATCTCAAAGCAGCGGAAATCCAAATACAGCTTATTACAATTTTCCAAATTTACTGTCTCTAAACAAAAGAAAACTGAAATAGAAGATACACCAACAATGCCCAAGCAGTGATCTTCAACAACACAGGGAGAATACTAAATATATATATATGTCACGTGGAAGCCTCCTGCTCGTCTCCGGATCATCTACCCGCGCATCACCAGCTAACCTGTCTCTAGTCTGCTCGTGTGAGCACCCAGAGTAATAAGAGGAGACATAAAACTCTGGGTCAGACATAAAGCCTGGTATGAGCGATAAGCATCTAAACAGAATAATAACAGGTATACTAAACCATACCTGAACCTGGACCTGCAACCAAAGAGTTAGTACCACATACCGTACAATACTCCAAGGTGCCATAATAAATAGTGTAAGAATACGGGGGTGGGGTGTGCATGTCAAAATGATAGCAACAAATCATCCATAGCAACCATCCTCACATCTCTCACTCGGTGCGTAAAGCGTACGACATCTACCACTTTGGAACACTAGACAAACTGAGGTAACGACGAATCCCGACTTGTAGAAACCCTGCTGTGACCAAGCCAAACACTTGGAGTCATGACCAAACATTTCAATGACCCACTTCATTGGTCATAGCCCTTGGTTCTACCAATGCCATAATGGCCCTGAATCCGCCTTCGTACCTCCTACCATAGTGGTCCAAAGCTATAGTTGTCGATAACCCCTTGGCACACGTCCCGCAGCAAAACCCAACCATGAAGTGAACTCGTCGATTCCCATCTGAATCTTGAGCTCCAACTTCTCATTTGGGCTTCCTTTGCATCTCGGGTTTCTGTCATCACCTTCCGGATCGGTCTTCATTCTGTTCGTGACTTCCCGGTTCGGTTCGCAGTCCCCAACTCCTAGCCATCAACCTCGGATCGGTTCGGATCATCCTTCACGCTCGGGTCGGATCGTGGAAGCTTTCCTTCAGTCGTGGAGGCACATCGGTTCGGATCGGAGTAGCTTCTGAAATGGATCGGTTCGGGTCGGAGTAGCTCATGCTCACGAGAGACGGATCGGATCGGGGTCTTCAACCATCAGTGGATCGGGTCGCGCCATCGGATCGCACCTCGTCAGCTCGTGGCGCCTCGTCGGGTCGGTTCGGGCTTATCAGTTTGTGGCACTTCCTCTCCAAGTCGGATCGTGGTCTCCCCTTCGTGACTCCGAGCTCTGGCACGTGGCGCGGTTCGAGCAGGCGGGTCGGTTCGTGGGCATGGGGGCGATCCGATCCGGATAAATTCCTGTACTTCGTTCCAGCGACAGTTTCTCGCCATTCGACGGCGTTTTTGACCAAACTAGCACTTCTAAGCAATCACAAAACACACCATAGAGTCATAGCAACATGTAATAGCAACCACAACAGCAAATAATCACTCAAATGAATCAAAAATAGATCAAAAGTGGCCAAAGCTCCTTATTTTCCCTTAAGCACTCTTAATCATGCTTAAGCATACAATTAGCAAAACACATCGAAATTATCTCAAATTTCTAACAGAGCCTTAAAACATTATTTTAGAATTTTAAGAATTTTTCCAGAATTTATTAGTGTATAAATTCGCTAATTTCCACTAATTACCCTTAATTACCGTAATTAGTGCAAAAACTATGCAAATCACTCACCTTGGCCACAAATGAAATTCTCAGAACTGAAACTCCTCTGATTTGGGGCGAATACTGATGTCTAACAGCAGCTCTAACCTTGCTTTGGTGCTTTTTCTCCTTAATTTGGTGTTGCTAAGCCTAATCTTCAATTAGAGAGTGATTTGGGGTGTTTTAGATGTAGGAAGCCATTACTAAGGTCTCAAGGAGGTTTGTGGCGGCTCAAAACTGAAATGAAAGTGATAACCTAACCCTAATCAGTCCTCCTATACCTCTAAACCCGAAATTCCCCTTGGGCCTAACTGCTAATCACCCGGTTAAGCCCAATTAAGTTGTCTTCCACCATCTGAAACTTGTTTCAGCCATACCTCCCAAACGGTGAGTCCGTTTGGCTAATGTGACCACTCTACGGAAAGAGAAACCATCATTCAAAGCCAATGGAAGTGGTTTCAGGTCAAAATTCCTTTCCAGTCAAAAGTTATGGCCAAAACAGTGCCAACTAGGGGTAAAATGGTCATTTAAAAATCGGGAAAAATCATGAACATGGGAAATGACCCCAATAGTCGTCCCCCAAAGTTACATGACCATACGACTTCGTATGTGAAAGAAATAAATATTCTACGATCCTATGATGCGTAGAATGCGGGTCGTTACATTTATGCTCGCCTATTTTTGTGATATCGATTGGGACGATAATTTTTACACATCGCCCAACTACATAAATAATATTTAGTATTTGTTGGTTGAAACCCCACACGGGTAATGGAATGATATTTGATGTACACTAATCCCAATTGTTTAGATGTATGTCAATCGATTGGTTGACAGACTGTTGTAATCGTTAATTATTTATATTTAACGCTTGTGCAGTTGTGTAATGCACTCTGGATGATGGTTGATTGTATATCCTTATTGCTGTGTACAAGTGTGTGAAATCCATATAAATAACATTACATGGTAATTGACTGTGTCTGATTCCAATTCACAAAAAACAAATATTTTAAAATAATATTCAGTAAAGAATTAAAATGTGGATTTGACGTCCGATTTTGGTGGACACAAAAATATTGAAATATATAAAGCCGTGTCGTTTAGATTTGCGCCATTTTGATGCGAACGATATTTATTTATATCGATTTTATTCATTTTTAATGATTTCAAATATGATATTTTGAAAATATTATCATTTAAATATTATATTGATAAGGAGAATTCAATTTTGATTTAAAATTGAAAATGAAGTTAGAATCATTTTAAAATGAATTTATAAATGATTTATAAAATACATTTTAAATGGAAATCGATGAAATATATATAATATTATATATATATATATTAATGGCCTGAATAGAACACGCCGCACCGAGACCGTTCGCGAATTTCGACCATTGACTACGAATTGACATTACGGGAGATCCGACCATCGGATTCTCCTAAAACAGGAATAATTGGGTTTATATCGAAAAGAGCTTTTCAATGAACATAAGAGGTTTGAAATCTATCAATTGGATTTGGAATTATGTCCAAATCAAATTTGGAAAAGGTCGTTGTAAGTGCAGTTCGATGACTGTTTATGGAAATCGACTGAAAGGGCCTTAATAAAATTATTAAAAATATTAATAATTTGTGTAAAATCATAATAAATGATTTGAAAAAAATTGGGATGAAAAATTCGACGTTTGTAAAGATAAAAATATATTTTTATCAAAATAAACTTGTTATTAACTAGATTTGAAATCTAATAATTTTTAAATAAAATAAATTGGATTTGTGAATGGTTTTAATATAACCAAAAATTTCCAACAAACAAATTGGAATGGATTTGGAATGGAAATAATCTTCGGAATATATCGATACTGGATTCCGTGATTATATGGATATTGTTATGGAAATTTGGAAGATATATATATATATATCGTTATTTCCAATATGATATTTGTTTGTTTCAGAATTTGATATTGAATATAAGCCAATATAATTTCTATTCGGAGCCTTATATTTAATATCAAATTGGATTTTGGGTTTGTCGTGAACGGTGTCTTTAATAACATTGTTCCTAAACCCAGTTGAGAAAAGAATAAATCTTTTAATTAAGATTTAGTGAAGTTTTCCAATTAATTAATATTTAATTGGAATTGAATAAAAGAATTAGATTTTGGGTTTGTCGTGAAGGGTGTCTTAAATAACACTATTCTTAAACCCCGTGTGAAAAGAATAAATATTTTAATTAAGATTATTAGAGTTTCCAATTATATTTAGTAATTGGAATAGAATGGAATGTGAATTGGGTTTATTGTGAACTGTGTTTTTAACGACATTCGTTCTTTAACCCGATTAACAGTGAAATGTGATTTGGAACTTATAAATCTTTTTATTAAGATTTAAAGGAAATTTTCCGAAGTATAGTTTTCCAATTTAATAAAATAAATTGGAATGAAATGGAATTCGATTTGGTAATAATTGAAGTGTGCTTCTATGGAGGAAGACTGTTAATATATATATATATATATATATATATATATATATATATATATATATATGTATATGGAATTTAAAAGGCTTTGTCGTTATTCCATTTATATTATTAGTCGGATATGAAAATTGATATCAATTATATATATTGATTTGTTTTCCGTGAAGATTCCATGTCTAACATTGGTTCTTTAACCTAGTTAAAGACAGGATTACATGTATAGCATTGTATTTCGAACTGTATTGTTGATCTCTACTAAATATATATTTGTTTGGTGGCGGAGAATTTATTCTCTTGCTTAACACCCTTCTTTGAGACGTACGAGCTCAGAGGTTATATATTGGCAGAAATCAATGATACGATGTAGATTGTCGATACGACATGTTTGATTTCCCAAAGTTAAATAATCATTAATATTGATTTTTGGGAAGATTGAAACTAAGTGGAGTTTTAATGAATCTTTAATTAGATTGGAATGGGAACGTGATAATTTAAATTATCAAATTTGGGAAATGATCGAGAATGGAGTATCACCAGTTTTACTCCAAGCGATGGTTAAATCTTTAACTAGATTTGAACGTGAAATGGTAATTAAATTTACTGATAACGCCGTAGTGTTAAATATGGAGTATTACCAGTTTTTCTTCATGGGATGAATAGGTTAGGATTGGGAAATTAAACAAATGATTACTTCGGTAAGGCTCGATAATCCCGACTAGTTGATAAATATTAATTTGATTTGAATTGATATCCAAAGGAAGATTTAAGTATAAATTTAAAAGAATTTATATTTGATAAAATTAATGGGAACCTTTCCCAAAGGATATGAATATTTGAATAAAAGAATATTCAAAATTGGAATGAGGTGTATGTTGTGTTTTTATAGCACTTATTTATAAGATACGTGAATTATTCGGAAAGGACGGGTTTATACTCATTCTGAATAATTGATTCGACGATAAGTCAACGATGAAGACGGTGGTTAAAGACCGGAGTTCTTCACATCGTTTGGATGACTACTGATGTCTTGATTGGGCTGTACACCTAAGACAAGGTAATAAGTGGTGATCGTCCAGACGTACTTGGAGATCGACCGGATATGCGAGGACCTCTCCTGTATTGGACATATAAGATGAGGAATAAGGTGCCTCCGATTTTGTTTATACCCAGAACAAATGAGTAAATGGATATGCGTCTGACATTGGATTTTATTCTGTGTTGATTGATCTCTATTAAATATATATTTGTTTGGTGGCGGAGAATTTATTCTCTTGCTTAACACCCTTCTCTAAGACTTACGAGCTTAGAGGTTATATACCGATAGACATCAGTTGCATGGCGTGAATTGTCAGTGTGGCATGCTGAGATGAAAATGATCAAGGCTTCTGTTGAAAAGCAGAGTCTTGTGGTTGATGATCAAAGCACGGCTTTAAATAGCATAGCTTTGTGTATAGCGTTAACTCGCGGGCCTCACATCTCGGTATGAACCAGAAACGGGAAAGGACTGCAGGGAGAACATGTGTTTCTTTCTAGCTAGGACTGGTGTCATGGTATGGAGCCCAGACATTTTACTTATGTGGATGTTGCATATTATTTGATGGATAGCGAGGTACCTCGGGTATATCGGTCACTACGGGGCCGATGGATATGATGGTCGACATACTGACCAGGTTTATGCCCCATAGGGCAGGGAAACATATTGTTCAGATATTACTAATCCCCGACGGGTGACCGGCCCTGAAGACCCGAGGTGCAGTTGCGGCTGAATCCTGAGACACGGGCTAGAGCGTCTCGAACTTGGTAAGGACGACCCCTTGCCTTGGTTCATATATGGAATCCAATTTCCAATACGTGACATTTCGATTTTTAATTGCAGGACTAGTATGGCGACATAGTAGCATGGGATACTATGTAGTCTATGATTGATACATTTATATTTGAAGTTGTTTTTAACACTATGCACTTATAATAGTATCAAAATGATTTGTTTTAAATGTACCAAGCATGTTTGGCGATTATAAGGGAAAACTCTATCCTCCGACTTGCGTTGCATTGTGTGATGGGACCTAAGTCTTATAATAGCTTTATTTTTCCAAAAAGCATTACGCTGTTTGTTTTATGCATGGTATTCTTGGGAGAAAACCCATTCCGTGTTATACGTCTTGGTCCTTTGATTTACTTTATTTTAAAGTAAAGTTTTAAATAACTATTTTAGTTCTCATACCAGTCACATAACTGACCTGGAGTTTATTATTTTAACCTAAACTCTGGGTGTCCCTATTTTCCACATGGCAGCTAGTAGCAGATATTATTTTCATAGGATCCTGGATTTACAGCTGGAGCTATATTCGGAACGCTCTGTATCCGTGTATTTCTTACAGTTGTGTTATGTATTGATTTTCCGCTGCTTTGTAATTTGAATCTCTGATATTTGTCAAATGTATATTGTTTATTCATACTCTGTTATATTCTTGTACTCTGATGTAATTGTTGTAATAAACGCTGAAATATTCTGTCGTTTATGTTTTGATTTGTTGTGTTCTCAACTCAATCCAGGCTGAGAATTTGGGTCGTTTCAGGAAGTAACCATGGTGACTTGTCCAAGAAGATGCTTAGAGTGAGAGGATGTAGGTGGAGTTGGTATTCATTCAAGGAAATATAGTATCAAGGTGGAGATTGTTAGATTTTGTGATACAATATTTCTGTTTGCAGAAGATTTGGAAGATATTATTGATTATGGTGATAAAATATTTCCATTTAAAGAATATTTGGGATATATTGTTAATTTGAGTAATATAATATTTCCAACAGCAGAAGATTTGGAAGATATCAGAAAATTTATTGCCTCTTTTGTAAAATTAGACAGAGCAATAAATTACTTCAATAAGTGGAAGAATACAAAGAAGTTTTTTTGGATATTGAAGTAAAGAATTAATTCTCTGATTGGAAGCAAATAAATTGGATAATTAATTAGGCATTGATTTATAACCATAAATCAAATACTTCAAACCCAAGTATTTATCCTTATATAAGGATAAGGATTAGGTAAATGTATGGATCATCTTTAAAAGTTGTATTTGTTCTTCTTCCCTATTATCAGTCTTGTAATATTTTCTTATTTAGAAAAGTAATAAAATCTCCTCTCCTCAAGTGGACGTACACTAACAAGACGTTAATGGAACCACTATAAATCTCTTGTGTTTTTTCTTTTATTGCTTGATCCATGATTGTTTTGCCTCACCATCAATCTGTTGCTATTTGTTTTCCGCAAGGTTGGGTTTTATTCCCTAAGCGTTTTTTGGAAAACTTTTCCCCAAAATAGGTAATTACATATATACCTAAAACTGGTATAAAAGAATGCAAACACTAATAGCTTAATTTGTGATACACGAAATTGATACTTATTACATACAAAAACCGATACCACATTTTTACATGGTTGAAACTAATATCAATAATACTAGAAACCGATACCAAAACAACATATAATACGTGCCACATATATATTTTCAACAAATAAAAAACAGCTAAAAGTGATTAAATATAAGCAAATTCAATTACTAAGAGCAAAGCAATGCACATTTTAATGTATGCTAAACTAATATACTTACATCACCAAATTCACTTGCATAAAATTTCCGAAAAAACATACAATGTATAGATCATAACAAACTCATATATTTTTAGAAGCTTAACAATTACACTCATTGCGACCATGTTGCTTTGCATAAGCAAAGTTTATTTTGATTATTTTGAAGGTATGCAAATCATCCATCTCGTTTTAATGGAGTGTTGAAAGTATTACCATCGAGTACAAACAAAACAAGAAGACTATTGTCAATGTCATCACTGGCAAGAAATTAGTAGTAAAAGATTTTTTTTTCAAAAAGGATACCTACCATCAATAAAACTAATACTTAAAAACGGACCTTCAAATAAATAGTAAAACTACTACTCAAACGTACTTCATTAAATGTTCGATACTAACGAACCACTAATTCAACTCAATGATCATCATATTTACATGTAACATCTTCATTTTTATACAATGAAACAAACAAAACTAAATTAACATCCATGGTATTATTGTGAAAAAACGATACTAAGAAAAAACAAAAATGACATATAAAAACTGATCCTCGCTAAACTCAACGCAACAATACATTTTCACTTAAACCAATATGACCAAAAAAATACATTGTTTAATAAATATTTGCCTCAAAATATCATTTTATTATAGTGTAATAATTTTGTTATACAACAAAAATCACAGTCACAAAATAATAAACAAAATCTAAAAAACGATACCTATAATCTATAAAACTGATACCTAAACCTTAATACTTGCATTAATAACTAAAATGATACCTAAATAAAGTTCGACGAATGTTTGATAATAACACAATGTAGTAGTTCAACCCACTGAATTTTGATGCATGCAGTTATATGGACTATGTAACAACTACATTTTGTACGTGCTAATACAAAATAAACATTAAAACACAGTAAAACATCAGTTCGCGGTCTTATACAACAAAAACGTAATAGTACATAACTCTTACCTAGTAATTGTATGATTGGAATTCACGATTGAACATTTCATAAATTACTTTAAACGTTATTTATAACAAAATGATACTTATATTTATGCAAAAGTTGTACCTAATAGTCATTTAGTATAAATGTTATAAATTTAATAATTTGGTTCATTGTTATGTACGACAATAGTGATATCTAAGTATTGCAAACTCATACATGGTAGTTGTTTGTTTAAAATTCATGCTTTTGGTTATTTTATAAATTATTTTGACTATAATTTATAACAAAACTAATATCAACATACATGCAAATAGATACACAATATATGCTTGAAATAATTAGATAACAACATAATGCCAAACTACATTTTTATACTTCTACATCATATATTCAGTAACCAAACTTTAAGCATAGCATGGTCTACATTATATACTGACACTTAAGCTCATAAGTCTTCTCATAGTTTTACAATTTTCAACTCAGCAAACAAATAATTGCAACCATTCAAGACTAGATCGATAATAAAACCACCATATACAAATGATATCAGTAGCATGTAAAAAGTTATTGTCACAATTGTTTGTACCAAAAACAAATATTACAACATACAAAAATCGATATCGTAATTTATAATATCTAAAACTTGTACGCTGCCATACAATAACTAATACTTTATTTTTACATGCCTGAAACCAACATAAATGGTACCAATTAGTTATACCAAACAAGAAATAATACATATCACCTATATTTCTCAGAGCATAACAATAAACCAGAAGAGATACAGTATAACCAAATTCAATAAGAAAGAGCAAATCATTATACATTCTAATGTATGTTAATATACTTTCATGACCAAACTCATTTAGACAAACTAGCCAAAAAAAGACATAACCCAAATATAAATCTTAACAAATTCATATATTATTAAAATCTTAATGATTACACTTATTGTGACTATATTGCTTGTATGCACCACATTTATTTTCTTATTTTAAAAATATGCAAATGCTCTTTTTGTTTTATAAACAAAACAAAATTAAGAATTGTTTACGAATGAATGAGGGTTTGGGATGAAAAGAGGCAAACAAAGTCCCATATCGGGGAAATTTGTGCCTTAACTCACTACATATACTAAGTCTTGATACACTATATCAAAAGAATGAGCAGATAGAAGGATTGAGGGCAATGGCATGATAATCATCCATATTAAATATTAAGCGGTAAAAAGATAGGGCCTCGGGGCTCTTGGGCTCTCGTGATTGAATGTGCAGGACACAAATATTTTTTTAGTTCTCTCTCCTCCCTGTCTTCTTCCTCCGCTGCTCTTTTCTATGATAAAAATTTTCTTGCTTCCGTCATCACTCTGCAATTGTTGCGCTACATCGCAAATAAGATCTGTTTCATCCGTGGGAAATGATTGCTCAAACAACCTTACAGCACCGTAGAGGGAGCAATTTTGTTTCAAGGAAACAACACTCGCTGGACTTAGACAACAATCCGTACACCATTCTTCTTGTTTTGTTTCTGCACTACATACTGATTTTATAACGGTTTTTGTGCAAATCTGTGGCTGGTATCTGTTATTCAGAATATCAATACCATTAAACCAGTATTGCTAACGCTTTGGAAGTGTTACTGTTTAGTACAACAGTAGTTGTAACAGTTTTCTTTCATTTCTACTGCAGAACTGTTAACAATCTTGAAACGCAATTGAGATTGTTGCTTTTGTTTGCAGACGATGATGTTGCCAAGTAGCAACAACAAATCTGGGCCTACACAGAATGTCTCACCGGCTCTGCCTCTAGGTCCACCAATGGTCCCTTACTCACATGGAGAACGACCAGAAAAGTTTAATGGTCATGATTTTAAATGTTGGCAACAAAATATGCTTTTCTGTCTAACAACGTTAGGCCTAGCCAAATTCCTTTCTGAGGATCCCCCAATTGTTGATGAACTGGAGCCCGACGCCACCAAAGTCGAGGCTCTTACTGCATGGAAGAATTACGACTTCATCTGTAAGAGTTACATTCTCAATGGTTTAGAAAATAGTCTATATAATGTATATAATACCGTTGAGACTACAAAGGTTCTCTGGTTATCTCTGGAAAATAAATACAAGACTAAAGACGCTGGAATGAAGAAATTCATTGTTGGGAAGTTTCTGGACTTCAAAATGCTCAATTCCAAAATAGTCGTCAGTCAGACTCAGGAACTCCAAGTAATCATTCGTGAGAATCACGACGAAAAGATGGAGTTAAGTGAGTCATTCCAAATTACCGCCGCTATCGAAAAGTTGCCTCCGTCATGGAAGGATTTCAAAAACTATTTGAAGCATAAGCGTAAGGAAATGACCATAGAGAATCTGCTTGTTCGTCTACGAATCGAAGAAGACAACAGAAAATCAGAGAAAAAGACTATCAGTTCGATACATGCAAATGATAACATAGTTGAGGATGAAAAGAGAAACAAAAGAAAGTGCGAGCATAATCCTAAGGCAAAGAAACAAAAGAAGTTTCAAGGATCTTGCCGCAATTATGGAAAGAAAGGTCACAAAGTAGCGTGTGTCACGCACCCAAAAAGAAGAAACAAAACAATTATAGCCGAAAATTCAGATGATGTTGCAGATATGGACTTATGTGCGGTTAACTCTGAAATGCAACATTGTTGGCAAGAACAATGAATGGTTTTAGACACTGAAGCCACTCGTCATATATGCGCCAACAAGTGGATGTTTACAACCTACGAAACTGCTACTAATCATGAGCAACCATTCATGGGCAATTCATCCACATCAAAGGTTGAAGGCGAGGGACAAATTGTACTAAAATTAACTTCTGGAAAGGAACATAAATTAAATGATGTTCTTCGTGTTCCAGAAATTCGTAAGAACCTGATTTCAGGATCTTTGCTTAGCAAGCATGGTTTTGAACTAACATTTATTACTGATAAATTTGTACTATCGAAGGACGGAGTGTATGTTGGAAGAGGATATGTGTGTGATGGTTTGTTTAAGGCAAATGTAACCACTGTTGTACCAAACATTGATATGAATAAAAGTGAATCTTCTGCTTATATTGTTGACACTTCTAACATATGGTATTCTAGATTAGGGCATGTAAATTTTGATACACCGCGAAAATTGATTAATTTAGAATTCGTACCAAAATGCAACATAGATTCCAACTATAAATGTCAAGTTTGTACAGAAGAAAAATTGACAAGAATCTCGTTTCATCACGCTGAACGAGAAATTGATCCTTTGGACCTAATACACACATACGTATGCGATTTGAAAATGTGTCAAACTAGAGGTGGAAAAATGTACTTTATTACATTCATTGATGATTGTACCAAATGTTATCATGCATATCTCCTTAGAAGCAAGGACAAAGCATTCGAAATGTTTAAATAGTGTAAGGCAAAAGTTGAGAATCAACTCAACAAGAAAATAAAATCTAAAAGAAGTGATAGAGGAGTAGAATATAAGTCTCTGTTTTAGGAATTCTGTGTTGAGCATGGAATTATACATCAAAATGATGCCCTGTATTCACCTCAATCCAACAGTATAGTTGAACGTAAAAATAGAACTCTTAAAGAAATTATGAATGCCTTACTAATTAGCTCTGGCTTGCCATATAACTTTTGGGGAGAAGCTATTCTTTCAGCAAATCACATTTTGAATAAAATACCACAAAAGAAAACATTTAAATCTCCCTATGAACTTTGGAAAAACATACCACCATCCTGCAAATACTTGAAAGTATGGGGGTGTTTTGCCAAAGTAGAATTACCAAAATCGAAAAAGGTCAAAATTGGACCAAAGACTATGATTGCATATCCATTATTGGATATGCTCATAATAGTAGTGCATATCGATTTTTGGTGTTCAAATCTGAAATTGATGACATTCGTGAAAATACCATTATCGAGTCATAAAATGCTAGATTCTTTGAACACATTTATCCTCTAAAACCCTCTATAGAAACAATTGTTCAAAAGAGATCAAGCGATATAGATACTCCTGAGGATAATGTTAATCAAATCTCGAGTGGAAGAAATGTTGAAACAGAGGTAGAGGAACCCAGAAGGAGCAAACGTCAAAGGACCTCTAAAACCTTTGGACCCGATTTCTATGCATATATGATAGAAAATGAACCCCTTACTTACCAACAAGCAATGTCTTCTCCCGAGGCTCCATACTGGAAGGAGGCTGTCAATAGTAAAATAGAATCCATTTTACAAAACCATACATAGGAACTAGTGAATCTACCCAAAGGATTAGAACCACTAGGATGTAAATGGATATTTAAGAGCAAACTAAAAGTTGACGACTCAATAGACAAGTATAAAGCAAGACCAATAATAAAAGGATTTTGACAGAAGGAAGATCTAGATTACTTTGATACGTCTTCACCAGTAACTAGAATAACATTGATTATAATGCTTATTGCAATCGCATCCATATCAAATTTGGAAATACGCCAAATGGATGTGAAAAGTGTGTTTTTGAATGGTGAACTAGAAGAAGAAATATATGTGCAACAATTTGAAGGGTTTCTAAGCCTAAGAAATGAAAATAAGGTGTGCAAGTTAGTAAAATCACTTTATGGCCTTAAACAAGCACTAAAATAATAGCACAGGAAATTTGATGAAACTATGTTATCAAACGGATTTAAAAAAATGAATCAGATGAATGCGTCTATGTAATATATACAGATATAGGATATGTCATTGTTTGTCATTATGTTGACGATTTGTTGATCTTAGGGAATAATAAGGCCATAATAAAATCTACGAAGGATATGTTATCCTGTAGATTCGACATGAAAGACCTAGGAGTAGATGATATAGTATTGGGTGTAAAAACTATAAAAACATCTCAAGGATATGCATTATCTCAGTTGCATTACATTGCCAAATTACTTGAAAGGTTCAAGCAGTATAATATAACCATTGCAAAATCACCAGTGGATATGAACCAAAATTGGGTTAAAAAAACATCGGTGATGGAATATATCAGCTTGAATACTCTCGTATACTGGGAAGTATTACGTATGTTATGAATTGCACTAGGCTTGATATTGCATATGCTATAAGCATGCTAAGTAGATATACCAGTAATCTTAGTAAACATCACTGGAAAGCAATAATCAGGGTCCTAGGATATCTAAAGTACACACAAAAGTATGTGTTGCAATATGAGAAGTATCCTTCCGTGGTAGAAGGATATAGTGATACCAATTGGATAATTGGCTCAAATGACACAAGATCCACAAGTGGATATGTGTTTACATTAGGAAATGGAGTAATCTCATGGAAATCATCCAAACAGACTTGCATAGCAAAGTCAACAATGGAATCAGATTTCATTGCCCTAGATAAAGCCGCGGAAGAAGCAGATTGGCTTAGGAGTTGTAACACCTCATTTTTAACAAACACTAAAAGATGATAAATTAAAAAATAATTAATTTAATATTCAGAATTAAGTGAAACAGACTATGCCATTGCGTTCATCTCGGAATTTTGGCTAAGATAGACACCTTGTTTGCGTAAAATGGACACCGTATGAATAATTTATTAAGGTTTAAAGTTTATATACGCGCAACAGAATTATATATATGCATAACCATCAAAAATCGATCCAAATCAGTTCACTGGGCAGGCGGGAATTTTCCCGCTTAAGGGTGTCGAGTCCATAACGGGGGTGCCGACCCCTGGCTCGACCCCTCAAGGGGGTGTCGACACATGGGTCGGCCCCATAAGGGGGGTCGACCCCCTTGCGGCAAATATGGGAAGTTAGGATTTGGGGTTACGACTATATATATGGCCTCATTTTTCTTGTTTCTCCATAACAAAAATAATGGAGGACTAGATGCTATCTCTGCTCAGATTGAATCAAACCTTTTCTTCTTCAGCAGTCAACTAGAGTTTAGAAATCTGTGATTCAACATCTGCAATCTTTCTTCTATTTTTCTGGATCCAAACATTGTGAGTCTATGTTAATTTTAGATCTAAATAATTAAAAAGTAAATATTGACATGACTATAATTTGGATCTATGGCTGTGACTATGGCTTAGGAGTTATTCTGACATGACTATGAAACTAGATCTGAACCTATAAATATTTATCATGTCAGATCTGCTATTGTTTATAGATCTAATTCAATGTTTAGATCACCTCATGCATGTTCCTATTATGTTTGTGGCTAAATCAGATCTGCTACTAGTTGGATATTCATTGTTAGATCTCATCATGCCTGTTTATGATGTCCCTATTATGTTAGAATCAGTTCTATTGTCACATGTTCATTATATCTGTCCCTATATACCTATCTTGTCATTATGCCATTATATGTTTACGCCTATTTCTGCCATTTTATTTCCACCTTGTTAGTATGATCATTTCTGTCCTCTTCCCTCTATCTTTTCCCTTTTTATTTTATATAGCTAGGCTACCTTTGAGTCTAGGCATGCTGGTGAAATATGCGAACGCATTAAATTGGGAATGAGGGGAAATGTTAAAATTAGGCTATGACTTGTAACTGGAAATTTGGCATAACTTGAATAAAATATTGAATGTTAATTTGGGGGCATAAATCAAATTATGATTAAAGACCTTAATTTGGGGATTATGGTTCATTATGAACATAACTTGGGAAAAGGGGCATGAAAACCTATAACGACATGGGAATGATTGGTTAATAATGGAAATGCCTAGAATTACAGTAATTAGAAATTGTAACCGCGCTTAGACATGAGGTTAGATTACACTTGTGGTGGAAGTCTTCCCAGAACCACTCGGCATATCCAGTGACCACAAGTGGTGAATCTAATGTGAGGGTCTAAGTGCATAAACACGCAACGTGTTAAGATACGAGGTTAAGTCCAACTTGAGGAAGAAGATCGCCCAGACCCAGCTGGCATATCCAGCATCCTCAAGTTGTAGACTTAATGTGAGAGGTCTAGTGCATAAGAATATATGTATATAAAAGGATAGAAATAAATGACACTAATTTTGATTAATGGAAATGAATTGGAGTAAATGGGGAATGATAGTAACCTATTATAATTAATTATTTGAATGTGACTGTTATGTAATATGTAGGCTTATCCTAAGGACAAGCGGAAATTATAACGTAAGTTATAATAAAAGGAAAGGAGACTTATTAGTAAACCCTAGTTAAGAGAACTAAATCAATAAGTAAACAGAGACAAGTTGTAGTGATATGTTAAATAGAAAACAGGTGAACTGAGATGAAGTATACTTAATTACATATTAAGTAATAACATGTTATCGTCACTATGGAATCAGACAATGAATAATATAAAGGGATTGTAAGATTACTTCTGTTAATTACAGTCCAGCGGTGAAAGATTGTAGATCACTTTCGTTAATTACAATCTAAAGGATAACATGTGATGGGGCTTATTAATAAATTTAAATGGATTAAGTTATATATATATATATATGAAATTAATAAGCGAGTGGAACTTGAAAAGAAGTCAATGTTAATGGGAAAACCTGTTAACTTGTAATACTTAACCTGTTTGAGTCCATAAGGATTACATGAACTTGTTAACTTGAGTAGGGGTTAAGTAAACTTGCTCGAATCAATGGGAGGGTTAAGTAAAATCTTGGGGTGGTGGGTAATATTTGTATATATAGGCCCACAAACTTAACCATTAAATAAACATGTTTGAATCAGTAGTTGGGTTAAGTATATCTTGGGGTGGTAGGTAATATTTATATATATAGGCCCACAAACTTAACCTGTGGGGTTATCCAATCTTTTACTTTGGTATGGCATAACCTGTGGAAAACCTAGTGGGGCTGCAAGCGTAGGGGGAAGCTTGTATCATCTTGTGCGTAGGACCCGTTTCAGTCAGTAACCCATGTATAGGTATCAAACGAGTACTCCGAACTAGGTCGGAGTCGGGGCACGCTTACTGGGTTAACTGTAAGAGATCCGAACTTAGGGTTGGTGTGGGCGGCGCGTTCCGACGGGGTCATGTGCGTGCATGGGTCCGGACAAGAGGTGGCTAAGACGACGTGACATCAGTAGATATGGTTGTGCACATCTTGAAAACAAAAGGTTGTCACTTTAGGAAGTGATACATCCTACTGTGGGCCAGCACAGGGTATCTATGGAGTAGGGAGCCGATCGATTAGGGTAGTAATTAGGGTACATCGAGACTCCGGTATGTTGGGTAGCCCGTTAATACCCTTAGGGGTAACTACGGTATGTTGGGCTGCTTGTTGATTGTATGGGGGTGAAAACCTCGCACTGGAAGTACACCTAAGTCTACCATCTTATACTTGTTGGGGACCATCTTGTTAATAAGACACTAGTATTGGTGCAGAGAAACCATTAGAGAAGCATAGTATACTCTATCATGTTTGTGTTGTTTACCTTGTCATACCTGCCTATTATGATGTTATCTCTGTTGTAACACCCCACATCCTTTAGTGTCACTCACAAAGGGAATGCACTAAGTTCTGTGGAGCATTTAGGGTAAAAGATGCAGATAAATTACAAGACAGACAAAATTAAAACAGCGGAAAATAAAACTTTACTTTATTGATAAAATAGTTTGTACAACAATTGTTTTCCAATATCAGAGTATCATCTGTCTTACAAAATAAAGAAGCATAAAACAACATTTATATTCCCCAATGTAGCATAAGCCAGCCATAGCAGCAGAAAAAGAGAGTCCAAAGCACTTTGTCAAAGAATCTTCGAGCTTAGGAAGAGTGACGGTCCAATCTAACCTGAGCTATACTATTCCCTCCTTAACTACCTTGGGAGGGGGGAAACGAAGAAAAGAAGACGAAAGAAAACTGGTCAGACATAAAGTCTGGTAAGTTCAGTTACTTCTAGCATGTGAACAAGGAAAAACAAAACGACATGAGTTAACTGAATACAAGACAATACCATGATGATAGGGACAACAAGATAGGATAAGATTAACACAAGATATGCTAAGACAAGATAAACTAGATATGCTTTAATACTTTCTCCGCTTCGTTATTAACCTGTTATTATGGTTTCTGTGTCTCTACACCACCTATCTAGTGTCCCAACTAGTAATCTGTCTAAAATGATAACGCGATCCCAATCCCAGTAATTGTGGTTGCCTTTAGGCGTACATTTATTATTTATTACCTAGATCTAATCAAGGGTTTTATATCAAAGTACTTCCTAGATTCCACTCGAGTTTACGCGGCTTATCTAATGCTTAACAGATTCAGGGTTTATGCCACCTAGGTCCAACTAGGGATTACGCTACATGTCGAACGATGCCCCTAGTCTAGGACACACTACCTAGAGCGGTATATGTTCCTAGACTTTCCCCACGTATGTGTCGTGAATCGTTATCGCTGTCTAGATGCACATGTCCTCTATATTTGCGACCCGAGTCCCGTGGCAGGGCAAATCAAGAAACACGGAACTCGGTCGGGAGCTTTAAGCTATCTGCCGATGCAGATGCTAAGGTCTGTTTTTTTTCCAGTGGCTATGGTCCCACTTGACCCCTCCCTCAACTATTGAAAGGCACACCTTGAAAAATGAGAACTATACGCAGGCCCCCCTATGCCCCACTAACCTATGGCCACCCGCAACCATAACTAGATAGCAAGTATATGGTCTTTTGGAGTTCTCCGCCTTTCCGTATCTCGATTGACTCAAGATGGTAGGTAGACGACGGGTCGCTATCACAGGGCCATTTGTCCCGCCGAATCACGCTGGTCCATCCTAGTCTTTAGGTTGCCTTATATTGCAACCAAGGCATACCCTTGGTTCTCCTAACGCAGACCTTAACCTCTGTGAGCCCAGGAGGATCATCTGCCGCCTCATAGAGGGATACCAAGAGTACCCTCACGTCCCCTCGAAGCCTCGGGCTTCGTAACCCAATTCGTTGGAGCCTTCTTTAAGATCGTTCGCTCCTCCTCGTGTTATACTAAGGATTACTACTTAGTTTTCCTAACTAAGGTTTACCACTTGGTTTCCTGAATCGTCGTTTTCTTAACTAAGGTTTACCACTTAGTCCTTTTAATTAAGGTTTACTACTTAGTTCTCTTTCTCGTCAAGTTGGATTGGTTAGGTGTTATTAGTCGATACAAGTTATCTTAACCTATTCATTTGTCATGTTCAACTGGTTAAGTGTTACCAGTAATTCACGTTGACTTAACCCTACCAGCATCAAGTTATATTGGTTAAGTATTTACTTAACCCTACCCATTCATCTTGTATTGGTTAAGTGTTCCTTTTTAACTTAACCTTGCCTATCTGTTTTAACTAACATGTTATAACGGTTAAGTGTTCCCTTAGTTAACTTAACCTTAACATTGGTTTGATTAACATGTTCTAATGGTTAAGTATTGTCCCTTCATGTTTTTAACTTAACCCTATTCATTTATCACACTCTGATGGTTAAGTGTTCAAGCTTACTTAACCCTACGGTCTAGTCCAGCTAACATATTAAAATGGGTAAGTGTATTAAATTTACTTAACCCCAACCTCTAGTCTAGTTAGCATGTTAAATTGGCTAAGTGTATTAACTTTACTTATCCCCAACCTCTAGTCTAGTTAACATGTTAAATTGGCTAAGTGTATTGAATTTACTTAACCCCCACTTTCTAGTCTGGTTAACATATTAAATTGGCTAAGTGTTTTTCTTAGTTACTTAACCCCTACAAATCTTGTCTTGTTACCATGTTAAGTTGGTTAAGTGTTCTAGTTAACTTAACCCTATCGTTCTAACTTAACTATGTTAAGTTGGTTAAGTGTTCTTATGGACTTAACCCTCCCATTCTAGCTTAACTTTAATTGTCTTATTAAAGCACCAGCCACTCACATTAGACAGGTATTGTTGTGGCTGCCGGTATGCCGGTTGGTTCCGGGCAGTCTTACGCCACAACTCAGTCTAACCTCGGGCCTTTATCGGGCTCAATGCCTTAACCTCCCACATTGGATAGGTATTGTTGTGATCACTGGACAGTCGGGCGGGTCCGGGCAGGTTTACATCACAACTCAATCCAACCTCGGGTTAAGCATGTTCGTATTGTCTAAATTTACTTTTCTCATTTAGGATAAATTCTATAAGTAAATTTTCCCTAATTTACTTATTCCACTATTACTCTTTTAATGTACATTGTCAACATTTATTATTATGGCCCATTTTCCCTATATATCATATTTATAGTTTTTGGTATGTAAATTATACCAAATTAAGTGTCACTAACCATGATTATTCTAAACATGTCAATTACTCACAATTATGACTAAATTCAAAATTTGTGCTAATATACTTATTATGCCAAATTAACTTTAATTGACCCAATTCTGATTTAACATCCTAATTTACAGTTTATGGCAAGACTAGAATTATTATTCTAGTTTACCGTTTACGCCTAAAACTTAGCTTACTTGCCAATACTAAATTTAATATGTCAAATTACATATTCCATAATTCATGTCAAATTTTCAAATTTGCGTTCTAATAAACATGCCATAATACATGTTCTAAATTATGTCAATCATAATTATGTTCATGTTCCACATTATGCCAATTTCCAAGTTTACAACCATGTTTAAGTCAAATTTATGATTTGCCCAAATCGTATTCCCATCGTTCGTGTAATCGTGATTTCATCCTAGATTATAGATAAATCTAGATTCGTGGATAAAAAGGGAATGAACCAAAATGCCATGAAAAGATAGACATAATGACTGACAGAAGATGATAATTCACTAATCACAGATCTAACAAATTACACTGAATAAATTGATTAAAGCATCGAAGGCCTATAGATCTGATAATATTATGACATAAAAAGGGTTGAACAAATAACATAGGTTCAAGTATATGGGTAGATCTAACTTAATAGATAAATTCCCATAATCAAGATCCAAAGATAATTAAGAATAAACTGAATAGATAATCAAGTTTAGATCCAATCTCACAGTCATAATCCTAGGCAATAATATCATGTTCATGAATCATAGGTAATTATCCACTATTGTCCTTGTCATAGTCATAGGCATTGGTTTATGCTCCTGGTCAAAGGCTTATGTTCATAGTCAAAGGCTTATGTTCATATTCAAAGGCTTATGGTTTCGAAGGCCACAGTTCCATAGTCATAATCTTAAGCATTGGCAATTTAGTCACAATGTGTTCTAGGCCATAATCAAGAATCAGATCCAAAGTCATAAACAAGCACAGATTCAATGAAATGATAAGGCATATTTCTTATATTCTTTTAATTTCATGTCACAAATAGAAAAGGCGTTCAAATCTAAAAAGTAACCGACTTACATTGATTGGATCTAGAAAAGAATAGAAAGATAGCGTTGCTTGAAGCCGTTGAATCTTTACTTGAATCCTAACTTGTTTTGAATCTTCTCTTGAAAGACTTGAGCAGCATATCCTCGTCTTGATTTATATTTTATTTTAATCTATTTATTTAGATTTAGAGGAAGAAGAAGAAGCCATGTCCATCAAGAATTTGTGCAGCATAAGGTTAGAGAAGAATGGTGCAAAGAGAAGGAGACTAGGGGGCTGTTTATATAGGATTGCATGTTAATTTGAGCCGTCGATGAAGCCAAGGTTAATCAAAGCCATCCGTTCTAAAGAGAAGCCAATTATATTCACAATTACTTTCTTAATGTACATTATTAACATTTATTATTAAATTTGTATGCACATTAGATACTTCCCCCCTTTACACATCTATTATTAAATTTGTATGCACATTAGATACATCTCCCCTTTACACATTTATTATTAAATTTGTATGCACATTAGATACATCTCACCTTTACACATTTATTATTAAATTTGTATGCACATTAGATACATCTCCCCTTTACACATTTATTATATTAAGCATTGGTTATTCTTAAATTAGTAACTTTAGTGTTAACAGAAATACGGGGTGTTACATTCTCTCCTCCTTAAAGGATTTCGACCCCGAAATCTTCAAGTCAAGAAGAATGTAAATCCTACCATCCAATCATCCATCTACTCAACCATCAAACACAGTCATCCATTGTCCTTAAAGACTTCTAATGCTTGTATGTTCATATGCATAGTGTGTGTACATGTCTTTATCTAATGCAAAATCAGGCGGTCTACTGATTCAGTTGACCTCCTTAATGCAAATCATGTCAGTGCCATGCGTCCAATATGTATGCAAATCCTAATGATACATATTATTTCTATATGAGTGCAAATAATTCACTCAAATGCGACATCCATATGATAACACATTAAGTTCAATTCATAAACAAATACATATATGTAAATGAAATATGAAGGCGTCTGAGCTGATCTAGTGCCTAATACGTGTGTATATGCATTCACGAGCAACCACTAGCAACCATTCGCAACCATCAACCATAACATGTTTCAAATACATGTTCACATCCAAAAGGGTTTCTACCTAAGGATCGATGATACGTCCTAGAGGATATACCTTAAAAGCTAGAAATTAGTATGCATAGAATTCCTAAAAAAAGGAATCAAGGATGTACCCTTAAGAAAAAGGGTATGAGGCGCGTATGCCTTATCTTCAATCTCCCGTATCACGTCTTCTTGAGCTTTACTCAACTGTACCTTAACAGATTCAACTTCACGATTGCGAAGTTTCTTGACCTCCATTTCCAAAATAAACAAATGTCAACCATGATACTGAGTGTATATACTAGGATGATCAGAGGTTTCTCCTCTTAGCTTATCCATCATGCCATAACTATGAGGGTCAAAAGGTCACTACGTACTTTTTACCTCTCTTAAGGTTAGTCCTTCTCTATATAGAGCGCCTGCCACAACTATTCATCTCTTAAGCAAACCATCCTAGTCGAACTCGACATCCCTCAAGTACAAGCCCCAAAGGCCTAAACCAATATCAGACAAGCACCCGAGGAATGTCTCCTCCGAATTTGGACAATCTACGTGAGATGATCTAAGCAAAAACAACCAAACACTTGAGCACTAGTTGGGATCTTTTACTATACAAGTACTAAGGTGCAGAGACTCAATTATGGAAGCAAATATGAACAAATGCGAAGTGCTAAAACCAAAATAAAGAGTACAAGCAGAAAAGCTAGACTCTTCCAACAAAACTTTACTACCTTTCTCCTAGGTACGCTTAGTGGTGAAAGCATGTACTTGCCCTTCTGAAAATCTTGTCCTTTGTTCTTAATTATATGCCCTATTCTGCCATAGTAAAGATACTTCCTTTTGTCTTAGGTTTTATAATCCCTTCCTCCTTCGTGAGCCAAGTATACATCCATGAATTCCTCATCCTTGGGTTGTGCTCCTTAGCCAAACTCCTCATCCTCTTTCGTGTGTAATCACGTTGACAATTCTCTCGAAAGCTGCCTCCACCGTACAGAAAACCCTACTAAGCTTGAAAGAAAACTAGCCGCAGGTGAAACTACTACGGTTATAGATGGAAGTCGGGCACTACTTTGCCCTTCGATGAGGTTACCTCCCAGAAAGCCAGGAGCCCCAGAGACTCAAGAAAGAAGGGGACAAGAATTCAAACAGAGAATCAAAAGATAGTGCGTATGGCTTTTGGGGAATATACCTTTAAAACAAAAAATTTCTTTTGAAAATGCTTCTTTTAAAACTGTTTGAAAATAATAAATTTTTTCAAAATTTTTATCTGATCCGGTAACCGTCAGCTCTAATACCAAGTGTAACACCCCACATCGTTTAGTGTCACTCACAAAGGGAATGCACTAAGTTCTGTGGAGCATTTAGGGTAAAAGATGCAGATAAATTACAAGACAGACAAAATTAAAACAGCGGAAAATAAAACTTTACTTTATTGATAAAATAGTTTGTACAACAATTGTTTTCCAATATCAGAGTATCATCTGTCTTACAAAATAAAGAAGCATAAAAAAACATTTATATTCCCCAATGTAGCATAAGCCAGCCATAGCAGCAGAAAAAGAGAGTCCAAAGCACTTTGTCAAAGAATCTTCGAGCTTGGGAAGAGTGACGGCCCAATCTAACCTGAGCTATACTATTCCCTCCTTAACTACCTGGGGGGGGGGGAACGGAAGAAAAGAAGACGAAAGAAAACTGGGTCAGACATAAAGTGGTAAGTTCAGTTACTTCTAGCATGTGAACAAGGAAAAACAAAACGACATGAATTAACTGAATACAAGACAATACCATGATGATAGGGCCAACAAGATAGGATAAGATTAACACAAGATATGCTAAGACAAGATAAACTGGATATGCTTTAATACTTTCTCCGCTTCGCTATTAACCTATTATTATGGTTTCTATGTCTCTGCACCACCTATCTAGTGTCCCAACTAGTAATCTGTCTAAAATGATAACGCGATCCCAATCCCAGTAATTGTGGTTGCCTTTAGGCGTACATTTATTATTTATTACCTAGATCTAATCTAGGGTTTTATATCAAAGTACTTCCTAGATTCCACTCGGGTTTACGCGGCTTATCTAATGCTTCACAGATTCAGGGTTTATGCCACTTAGGTCCAACTAGGGATTATGCTACATGTCGAACGATGCCCCTATTCTAGGACACACTACCTAGAGCGGTATATGTTCCTAGACTTTCCCTACGTATGTGTAGTGAATCGTTATCGCTGTATAGATGCACATGTCCTCTATATGTGCGACCCGAGTCCCGTGGCAGGGCAAATCAACAAACATGGAACTCGGTCGGGAGCTTTAAGTTATCTGCCGATGCAAATGCTAAGGTCTGTTTTTTTTCCAGTGGCTATGGTCCCACTTGACCCCTCCCTCAACTATTGAAAGGCACACCTTGAAAAATGAGAACTATACGCAGACTCCCTATGCCCCACTAACCTATGGCCATTCGCAACCATAACTAGATAGCAAGTATATGGTCTTTTGGAGTTCTCCGCCTTTCCGTATCTCGATTGACTCAAGATGGTAGGTAGACGACGGGTCGATATCACAGGGCCATTTGTCCCGCCGAATCACGCTGGTCCATCCTAGTCTTTAGGTTGCCTTATATTGCAACCAAGGCATATACCCTTGGTTCTCCTAACGTAGACCTTAACCTCTGTGAGCCCAAGAGGATCATCTGCCGCCTCATAGAGGGATACCAAGAGTACCCTCACGTCCCCTCGAAGCCTCGGGCTTCGTAACCCAATTCGTTGGAGCCTTCTTTAAGATCGTTTGCTCCTCCTCGTGTTATACTAAGGATTACTACTTAGTTTTCCTAACTAAGGTTTACCACTTGGTTTCCTGAATCGTCGTTTTCTTAACTAAGGTTTACCACTTAGTCCTTTTAACTAAGGTTTACTACTTAGTTCTCTTTCTCGTCAAGTTGGATTGGTTAAGTGTCATTAGTCGATACAAGTTAACTTAACCTATTCATTTGTCATGTTAAACTGGTTAAGTGTTACCAGTAATTCACGTTGACTTAACCCTACCAGCATTAAGTTATGTTGGTTAAGTATTTACTTAACCCTACCCATTCATCTTGTATTGGTTAAGTGTTCTTTTTTAACTTAACCTTGCCTATCTGTTTTAACTAACATGTTATAACGGTTAAGTGTTACCTTAGTTAACTTAACCCTAACATTGGTTTGATTAACATGTTCTAATGGTTAAGTATTGTCCCTTCATGTTTTTAACTTAACCCTATTCATTTATCACACTCTGATGGTTAAGTGTTCAAGCTTACTTAACCCTACGGTCTAGTCCAGCTAACATATTAAATTGGCTAAGTGTATTAAATTTACTTAACCCCAACCTCTAGTCTAGTTAGCATGTTAAATTGGCTAAGTGTATTAACTTTACTTATCCCCAACCTCTAGTCTAGTTAACATGTTAAATTGGCTAAGTGTATTGAATTTACTTAACCCCCACTTTCTAGTCTGGTTAACATATTAAATTGGCTAAGTGTTTTTCTTAGTTACTTAACCCCTACAAATCTTGTCTTGTTACCATGTTAAGTTGGTTAAGTGTTCTAGTTAACTTAACCCTATCGTTCTAACTTAACTGTGTTAAGTTGGTTAAGTGTTCTTATGGACTTAACCCTCCCATTCTAGCTTAACTTTAATTGTCTTATTAAAGCACCAGTCACTCACATTAGACAGGTATTGTTGTGGCTGCCGGTATGCCGGTTGGTTCCGGGCAGTCTTACGCCACAACTCAGTCTAACCTCGGGCCTTTATCGGGCTTAATGCCTTAACCCCCCCATATTGGATAGGTATTGTTGTGATCACTGGACAGCCGGGCGGGTCCGGGCAGGTTTACATCACAACTCAATCCAACCTCGGGTTAAGCATGTTCGTATTGTCTAAATTTACTTTTCTCATTTAGGATAAATTCTATAAGTAAATTTTCCCTAATTTACTTATTCCACTATTACTCTTTTAATGTACATTGTCAACATTTATTATTATGGCCCATTTTCCCTATATATCATATTTATAGTTTTTGGTATGTAAATTATACCAAATTAAGTGTCACTAACCATGATTATTCTAAACATGACAATTACTCACAATTATGACTAAATTCAAAATTTGTGCTAATATACTTATTATGCCAAATTAACTTTAATTGACCCAATTCTGATTTAACATCTTAATTTATAGTTTATGGCAAGACTAGAATTATTATTCTAGTTTACCGTTTACGCCTAAAACTTAGCTTACTTGCCAATACTAAATTTAATATGTCAAATTACATATTCCATAATTCATGTCAAATTTTCAAATTTGCGTTCTAATAAACATGCCATAATACATGTTCTAAATTATGTCAATCATAATTATGTTCATGTTCCACATTATGCCAATTTCCAAGTTTACAACCATGTTTAAGTCAAATTTATGATTTGCCCAAATCGTATTCCCATCGTTCGTGTAATCGTGATTTCATCCTAGATTATAGATAAATCTAGATTCGTGGATAAAAAGGGAATGAACCAAAATGCCATGAAAAGATAGACATAATGACTGGCAGAAGATGATAATTCACTAATCACAGATCTAACAAATTACACTGAATAAATTGATTAAAGCATCGAAGGCCTATAGATCTGATAATATTATGACATAAAAAGGGCTGAACAAATAACATAGGTTTAAGTATATGGGTAGATCTAACTTAATAGATAAATTCCCATAATCAAGATCCAAGGATAATTAAGAACAAACTGAATAGATAATCAAGTTTAGATCCAATCTCACAGTAATAATCCTAGGCAATAATATCATGTTCATGAATCATAGGTAATTATCCACTATTGTCCTTGTCATAGTCATAGGCATTGGTTTATGCTCCTAGTCAAAGGCTTTTGTTCATGGTCAAAGGCTTATGGTTTCGAAGGCCACAGTTCCATAGTCATAATCTTAAGCATTGGCACTTTAGTCACAATGTGTTCTAGGCCATAATCAAGAATCAGATCCAAAGTCATAAACAAGCACAGATTCAATGAAATGATAAGGCATATTTCTTATATTCTTTTAATTTCATGTCAAAAATAGAAAAGGCGTTCAAATCTAAAAAGTAACCGACTTACATTGATTGGATCTAGAAAAGAATAGAAAGATAGCGTTGCTTGAAGCCGTTGAATCTTTACTTGAATCCTAACTTGTTTTGAATCTTCTCTTGAAAGACTTGAGCAGCATATCCTCGTCTTGATTTATATTTTAATTTAATCTATTTATTTAGATTTAGAGGAAGAAGCCATGTCCATCAAGAATTTGTGCAACATAAGGTTAGAGAAGAATTGTGCAAAGAGAAGGAGACTAGGGGGCTGTTTATATAGGATTGCAAGTTAATTTGAGCCGTCGATGAAGCCAAGGTTAATCAAAGCCATCCGTTATTAAGAGAAGCCAATTATGTTCACAATTACTTTCTTAATGTACATTATTAACATTTATTATTAAATTTGTATGCACATTAGATACATCCCCCCTTTACACATTTATTATTAAATTTGTATGCACATTAGATACATCTCCCCTTTACACATTTATTATTAAATTTGTATGCACATTAGATACATCTCCCCTTTACACATTTATTATTAAATTTGTATGCACATTAGATACATCTCCCCTTTACACATTTATTATATTAAGCATTGGTTATTCTTAAATTAGTAACTTTAGTGTTAACAGAAATACGGGGTGTTACATCTGTTATCCACTTTATATGCATGTCATGATACTTTACTTATTTATATGCTAAAAGTAACTGGACTCACCAGACTTTATGTCTAACCCTTTTTGTTTCCTCTTCTTTCTCTTCTGTTTCCCTCTAGGTCCTCAGGGTGGGATTAATCAAGCTTGACCAGGATTCTGCTTAGCTTTATGTATTGCTCAAGCTCCTATCCTTTCTACTATGGCTATGTTTTTATTTGGGGAATTATGCTTTTTTACTATTGTACTCTGATGTTTTAAGTACATGACAAAAATATTTAAGATGATGTACTAGGTTTATGTATTTTCGGACTTATGATATTTTGAACCACGAAGTTATGCTTTATGATAAATAAAAGTTTTTAATTTCGCCGCTATTTTATATCTGTCTTGTAATGTTTCTATTTCTGTTTACCTATAATGCTTCATGAAACTTAATACATTGTGATTGTCAATCTGCTGTAGGAAGGACGAATAGTCCAGTATAATGGTAATTCTAGACATATACGTCGTAGACATTAAGCCATAAGACAACTTCTCTCCATTGGAGTTATCACTCTAGACTGTGTATGGTCAAAGGGTACTATTGCAGATCCACTAACTAAAGGCTTGCCTAGAGAGAAAGTTCAAACCTTATCAGTGGGAATGTGCTTAAGACCTATAAACTAAAAGTTTTATAAAATGGAAACCCTACCTAGTTGACTAGAGATCCCAAGATCTAGGTTCAAAGGGGCAGCTAAGTTTAAGATAAAACTTGGCAGCACTGAAAGAAACATTACAACCATTCCTAAGATAAGTCATTGCATAACCCGTTGGAGAATAGGATAAACTTGGCTTCTAATGATGTATATACTTTGGTGTTATAAAGAACCAAGTGGGGTTTTACAGGATACTCTTTATAGAATCACCTATGTGAGTGCAAAGGCGCCGCTTTAAGAAGAATTGTAAGGTCGAATTCTTTCAAGCACTCATGAAACCAAGGTGGTGTTCATGGTAAAAAACGAACGCAAACAGATAACAAAGGAGTTAAAGGATATTTATCGTGTGTTAGTTTTATAGACCTGCACAAATGGCTTAAAGTTCAAAGACATTCTAGTCCACTGATTTGGCAGTTAGTTATAATGACAAACACTAGGAAAAGTTCAAGGCCTCTGCGCTACTTTTACCAATATGATAAATGTTACACAGAATTTCAGAATAGATTAGATAACCACTAATTCATGTGGGAGATTGTTGAATGAATGAATGAGTGTTTGGAAGAAAACAGGCAAACAAAGTCCCACATCGGGGAAATTTGTGTCTTAACTCACTACATATACTATGTCTTGGTACACTATATCAAAAGTATGAGGAGATAGAAGGATTGAGGACAATGGCACCATATTTAATATTAAATGGTCAAAAGATAGGGCCTTAGGGTTTATGGGGTCTTGTGGTTGAATGGGCCTCCGACTACTTCTTGAGCCCGCTGTGCGGAAGCAGCTATTTTTTGAACCGCGCGTTTTGAATGTCAATGGTCGTGTCTGTTGGCAAAGGGTCGCAACCTTTCCAATACTCGCCACTGTTAGAAATTGAATAGTCATACCTCTTCATGAACGGATACCTCCTTCCAGTTTATATATAGGAACTCAAAAAAACAAGATAGGATACAATTTTTTTTGTCCTCTCTCCTCCTTGTCTTCTTCCTTTACTGGTCTGTTTTGTTATAACAACTTCCTTGCGTTCGTCGTCACTTTGCGATTGCTGCGCAACATCGCATATACGATCTATTTCATCCTCGGGAAATGATTGCTCAAACAACCTTATAGCGCCATAAAGGGAGCAATTTTGTTTTAAGGAAACAGCAGTTGTCGGACTCGGACAATAATTGGTGCAACATTCTTCTTATCTTGTTTCTGCACTATATACTGATTTTATAATAGTTTTTGTGCAAATTTGTGGCTGGTGTTTGTTATTCAAAATATCAATACCATTAAACTAGTATTTCTTACGCTTTGGAAGTGTTACTGTTTAGTACAACAATAGTTGTAACAGTTTCCTGCCGTTTCTATTGCAGAACTGTTAACAAGAATGTGCTTGTTAAACTCATACATATTAGCAGCAACACCATTTCAAGTTGTATATGTTTTCAAGAGAAACTATATTCAAAGATAAAGGAGGAAAACATGCAAATAATAATAATTTTAAAAAATGTTAAAATAAAATTTAATTATCTGTTAACCCAAAAACTGGTACCTAAATGCTACTACTGATAACTCAAAATTGATATTGATAACTAAATTTTGATACTGTATAAACTGTAAAACTGATACATAAAATCTTATAAAATAAGTAACAAGAAAAATGATACTGAAAAGGTAAAATGAATATTGATACTAATATACTTTAATAGATGTTCGATGATTATTAAATGGATCAAGTTCTATAACTTTTTGTTCGCTCTTCCCTTGACGTTTTTGGTGAAGGCAGTAGCAATAAAGTTAGTATCAAAGCTAGTTTCAGCTTAAACAAATTGAAGTGATTGATTTTCATATGAATGAATTCGTCTTAGAGTGATGAGCATTATGATGACTCTATTCATCATTTGGAAAAACTGAGATCTATAACCATCGCAACTTACGTCGAGATGATTTTTGGGTTCATCGAAATGTCATGGGACTGAGATAAGCTATTGTTTGAAGATTCGTCAGATGTTGTTGATTTCAATGGAGATGATGGTGTGTAATTTCATGGTCAGAGGAGGAAGAATGGAGTCGGTGAAGTGTGCAGCTATGGGTTTTCTATCTTCAGGGAGTTTTTTTTATCTTCTCTCTAATTTATTAATGGGCTGCCCTTATGCTTAAAAAACGTTTATGTTTGTCCTTCCAATAGTATATGTCATCCCTTTTTAATAATTCTTGTTTAGTGTGCTCTGTCATCTCATTTAACTCAAACATACGCAGTAGTATATGCCATCTTTTATTAATAAATCTTTAAGAAGGTCTCTTTTTGTCTAATAGATGATGGAAAGTGATAATTTAACTTGTAATTAATTGTGATAATCACATATAGGTAAGCTATTTTTTTCATATATTAAATTTTATATTTTTCATCAACAAACTAATCACAGATATGTTGTTTTTATTTTATTTTTTAACAAATCAATCAACGATAGGCAATTCGACTATAATTTGTAAACTTAGGGTTTCACTGACAAGGTCTGAAAAAGGAATGCTAACTTTACCTGTACATAAGTTATTGAGAGGTGATGAGTTTCTGGCTAGAAAAAAAAGAAATTAACCTTTTTCAAATTGGATAGTGCGGATTATAGATTTTAAGGCTAATTTAACATTAGAGAGAGGAGTGAATAATGTTTAATGGAATTTATGAATTTTTTGAATATATCAGAATCAAATGCAAATAACATATATGAAATAGTCACATAATCAGCCACACATGCAAATAATAAGTAAAAGCAGTAAATGAAAGAATACATCGAGATTTTATACTAGTTTGGAGTTACTCTACATCCAGTACCACACAATCAGGTTGTGCAGATATCTTTTCAAATACTCTTCATTATTATAATCCTCGATTTCATGGTGAAACGACCCAAACTCTCCCTTTCGGGAAAGCCCGGACTGAGTTGAGAACACGACAAATCAGAACACAAACAGAAGAACATTTCATTGCTATTATAACAATTACGTCACAGTACAAGAACATAACAGAGTATGAATAAATAATATACAGTAGAAAAGTATCAGAGATTTAAATTACATTAATAGTGGAAAAATAATACATAACACAACTGGAAGAAATACACGAATACAAAGCTTTCTGAATTTAGCTCCAGCTGTAAATCCGGGATCCTAGAAAAGAAATATCTGCAAAAACCCAACTACTAGCTGCCTGTGTGGTAAATAGGGGCACCCGGAGTTTAGGTTAAAACAATAAACTCCAGGCTAGTCGTGGGACTGGTGTGAGAACTCAAACAGTTACTTAAAAATTTACTTTAAAAATAAAGTAAATCAAGGGACCACGTTGTATAACACGTAATGGGTTTTCTCCCAAGAATACCAGCGCATAAACAGTTTATAAACAACGCAATGCTTTTCGAAAAATGAAGCTATTATAAGACTCAGGTCCCATCACACAATGCAATGCAAGCCGGAGGATAGAGTTTTCCATTATAATAGCCAAACATGCTTGGCATGTTTAAAGCAAATCATTTTGATATTACTATAAGTGTATAGTGTCCAAATCACTTCAAATATAAATGTATCAATCATAGACATCATAGTATCCCATGCTACTATGTTGCCATACTAGGTTTTACAACTAAAACCGAAATGTCATGTATTGGAAATTGGATTTCCGTCATGAGTCGAGGCCAGGGATGGCTCCTCACTGATTAGAGACACTCTAGCAAATGCCTCAGGATTACACACTTTGGGCAACCCCTGGATCTTCAGGGCCGGTCCACACTTACGTTAGTGGATTAATTATTCCTGAATACACGTTTCCCGGTCCTATCGGACCTATCCATTGGCCCCGTAGTGACCGATATATCCAAGGCACCTCACTATCCATCATCCATATAGGTAAAAATATAAATGTATGGGCTCCATACCATGACACCACCCATAGCTAGAAAAAACATCGTGCATTCCTTGCAGTCACGATTCCGTTTTTGACCCATACCGAGGTGTGAGGCTCGCGAATTAACTATACACAAAGCTATGCTATTTAAAGTCGTGCTTTGATCATCAACCACAAGACTCTGCTTTTCAACAAAAGCCTTGATCATTTGCATCTCAACATGCCACACTGACAATTCACGCCGTGCAACTGATGTCTATCAATATATAACCTCTAGCTCGTACGTCTCAGAGAAGGGTGTTAAGCAAGAGAATAAATTCTCCACCACCAAACAGATATATATTTAATAGAGATCAATCAACATAGAATAAAATCCAATGTTAGACACATATCCATTTACTAGTTCGTTCTGGGTCTGAACGAAACTAGAGGCACTTTATTCCTCGTCCCATATGTCCAATACAGGAGAGAGGTCCTCGCATATCAGGTCGATCTCCAAGTACGTCTGGACGATCACCATTTATTACCTTGTCTTGGGTGTACAACCCAATCAAGACAGCAGTAATCATCCAAACGATGTGAAGAACTCTGGTCTTCAACCACCATCTTCATCGTCGACTTATCGTCGAATCAATTATTCAGAATGGGTATAAATCCGACCTTTCCGAATAATTCACGTATCTTATAAACAAGTGCTATACAAACACAATATACGCCTCATTCCAATCCAGAATATTCTTTTATTTAAATATTCTTTTCACATTTTAAACCAAGTTAAGGTTTTCCAAATTAGTCGGGATTAGCGCACCTTACCGAAGTAATCATTTGTTTTATTTCCCAATCCCAACCTATTCATCCCATGGAGAAAAACTGGTAATACTCCATATCTAACACCACGGTGTTATCGATAAATTAATTACCACTTCCCGTTCAAATCTAATTAAAGATATAACTATCGTCTGGAGTAAAACTGGTGGTACTCCATTCTCGACCATTTCACAAATTTCATAATTTAAATCATCATATTCACATTTCAATCTAATTAACGATTCATTAAAACTCCACTTAGTTTTAATCTTCCCAAAAATATTATTAATGATTATTTAACTTTGGGAAATCAAACATGTTGCATCGACAATCTACACTGTACCATTGATTTCTACTGATATATAACCTCTAAGCTCGTACGTCTTAGAGAAGGGTGTTAAGCAAGAGAATAAATCCTCCGCCACCAAACATATATATATATATATATATATATTTAGCAGAGATCAACAATATGGATCGAGATACAATGTTAGACATGTAGTCCTGTCTTTAACTGGGTTAAAGAACCAATGTCATTTAAAACACAGTTCACGATAAACATAAAATCACATTCCATTAATTATGGAATCTTCACGGAAAAACAGATCAATATGTAATCGATATCAATTTCTGTATCCGACTAATAATGTAAATGGAATAACAACAAAGCCTTTTAAAATCCATATATATTAACAGCCTTCCTCCACAGAAGCTCACTTCGATTGTTACCAAATCGAATTCCATTCAATTCCAATTTAATATATTAAATTGGAAAACTTTACTCTGGAAAATTTCCATTAAATCTTAATAAAAAGATTTATAAATTCCAAATCACATTTCACTGTTAATCGGGTTAAAGAACGAGTGTCACTAAAAACCAGTTCACAATAAACACAATTCACATTCCATTTTATTCCCATTACTAAATATAATTGGAAACTCTAATAATCTTAAGTAAAAGATTTATTCTTTTCACAGGGGGTTTAAGAATAGTGGTATTTAAGATACCATTCACGACAAACCCAAAATCCAATTTGACATTAAATATAAGGCTCTGAATAGAAATTATATCGGCTTATATTCAATATAAAATTCTGAAACCAACACATATCGTTTGGGGAATAATGATATATATATCAATCTTCCAAAATCCTCCACAATATCCATATAGTCACGGAATCCAATATCGAAATCTCCAGAAGATGATTTCTATTGAAATCCGTTCCAATTTATATATTGGAAATTTTTGGTTTTATTAAAACCCTTTTTAAATCCAAATTATTTATTTAAAAATTATTGGATTATATTTCTAGTTAATAACTAGTTCATATTGATAAAATATATTTTTATCTTTACAAGCATGGAATTTTTCATCCAAATTCTTTGCAAATCATTTATTTTAATTTTACACAAATTAGCAATATTTTTAATTATATTATTAAGGCCCTTTCAGTCGATTTCCATAAACGGACATTGAACTGCATTTACAACAACCTTTTCCAAATTTGATTTGGACATAATTCCAAATCCAATTGTTAGATTTCAAATCTCCTATATTCGTTGGAAAGCTCTTTTCGATATGAACCAGCGGTTCCGGTTTTAGGAGAATCCAACGGTCGATCTCCCGTTAAGTCAATTCAAAGTCAATGGTCGAAATTCGCAAGCGGTCGCGACGCGGTCGCGACGCGGCATGTTTTATTCAGGCCATTAAATAATGAATTCCATTTAAAGCGTATTTTATAAATCGTTTATAAATTCGTTTTAAAACGATTCCCACTTTCATTTCAATTTTAACTCAAAATTGAATACTCATTATCATTATAATATCTAAATGATAATATTTTCAGAATATCTGATTTTGAAATCATTTCCTTTTCGATATTTATTTCAGAAATGAATAAAATCGATATGAATATCGCTCGCGTTAAAATGGCGCATATCTAATCAACACGGCTTCGTACATTTCAATATTTTCGTGCCCATCCAAAATCGGACATCAAATTCACATTTTAATCCTTTACTGAATATTATTTTAAAATATTCGTTATTTTAAAATATTCGTTATTTTAAAATGTTCGTTCTTTCTAAATTGGAATCAGAACCAACCAATTACCATATACTGTTAGTTATATGGATTTCATACACCACATGTATACAACAACAATGATTAACAATCAACCATCATCCAGAGTGCATTACACAACTGCATAAGCATTAAATACACATAATTAACGCTTACAACAGTCTGTCAACCAATCGGTTGACATACAACTAAACAATTAGGATTAGTGTACGTCAAATATCATCCCAATACCCGTGTGGGGTTTCAACCAACAAATACTGAAAATTATTTGTGCAGTTGGGCGATGTGTAAAATTTATCGTCCCAATCAATATTAGTTAAATGGGTGTACATAAACAAATCGTTTGATTTGTATATGAATATTCATTTTCATTTCAGGAGAATTTTATGTCGTTCATTTGTACGTTAAAAATTATATTTTTAATAGTTTATACGTTCAATAAAATGATATTTTTATTGTCCAAAATTTTATTCAACACATGAATATTTTATACTGTTCATATACACATTAAAAATTAAAATTATTTTTTTAATGAATAAATGTTTATTTTAGAAAATTTCGGTGTTATAACGGCGCGATATTAGAACCGGAGTAATGTCTTGCATTACCCCTCTCTTGATACTAGTCGCGCCATACACAAACAATCCAATCAATCACAAAACCACAATATAATTCATTTTCACAATACAGTCAATTTTCCGAATACAATCCAAACAAACAATCATGGCTGGTACAATAAATAGTGTCGTGGGTTACTAAGCCCCATCTGCAACCTAGTACATATTTTTAACTATAAAATATTTTGAGCGAGAAAAAGTTCTCACATTGGTATCTACTCCATCGTGCTTTTCTGACGTTTTGAATTGCTGTTCTGGTTCCAGAATTTGCAAACGAGCTCCAACCTTCACGTCGTCTTTTCATCTAGCCTAAACGCGCTATTCCGAACCACTTTCACCGAGGGGCCTTTCTTCCGAAAATACTCCAATTCCCCAGAATTTGCGAAATGGCATAAATTGGACAATAGACTTTGGATGCGTTTTCTGAATAACTCCGCAATCCAAAATATGACTTCCATATAGTCAAATCGAAGATAAAATCGTGCTTTTCGATTTTGGCACTGGAGTTTTAGCCATAGGGACTCGTTTTGGAAGATATTGGCTAAAATAGACCGAGGTGTTAATTGCAAAACTGGAAATGTATATAAACTGGGTTTTTAGTGGTGGAGGGGCCCACGGCCGGAATTGGTGATGTAGGAGGCGGCGCCGGAGGTCTTGAGGGTCGGGGGTGGTATAGGTGGAGGCAACAGTGGGCTACAGGCGGTGGAGTAGCGGTTTTTGGCGCGGGGTATATGAATTAGAGGGAGATAGGAAGGAGAGAGGAGAGAGAAGGGGGTCGCCGGAGGTGGAGGCGCGACTGTGAAGAGAGGCGGCGGTCCCGACGTCGACGACGGCTAGCCAGGATATCAATGGCATTGTGTTTTTTTTTCAATTCAATTCAGGTTTGACTGTGAAGAAAGGGGGAGAGAGAAAGGGTTATATAATTATATTATTTTAATTTCCAAAAAAGTTACTTTTTCATTTGAACTCCAAATCGAACCCAATTATTGTCGTCTCTAGCTAATTACCCACATTCCAAACACAATGGGATTTGTCCAGTAAGCCAATTCGAAAGTTTCGACCAGTTTTCATTAAAATTAGAATATAAATTAATATAATAGTCATTATTGATTTTAACGTACATTTTAATTTACGGGGCCACATATTGACTCCAAAAATTTCAGAAAAATAAATCTAGCTATGTTTTGACGATACAGTTCTAACAAAACTAATTTCACCGAATTTGGAGACCGTTTGAAAATTGGTCATTTTCAGTCGATTATATTCGAACTGAAATTACCAAACATGTTTAAATTCATCACGCTAACATATTAATTCCAAAAATTATAAAAATTGGAATACAGCAATAATTTGACATTACGGATCTAACAAAAGCGGTTTCATCGAAAACGGAGGTCGTTTGCAAAATGGCTATTTTTAAGGGCCATATATTATATATAAAATATATAAATTCAATAGCGACTATTTTAAATTTTAAATTGGACATAACTTTCAATTTATAATATGAAATCTGGATTTTTCACATTTTTTAGAAAGATCTTATTAAACAAATTCAAATATTTCTGGTTTTTACTGAAATTCGATTTATTTTGAATCTTTTTACATCCAATTGAAATTTAAAATCGAATTTTCAAACTACCGTGCCCATTCAAGTTCGTTTTATAATTAAAATAAATTTATACATTCTAACTTCGATTTAAATATATTTTTAGTTGTTATTATTTAAAATAAACTATTTTAAATATTCAAAATCCATTAAAATAGCTAAAATACAAATTTTAAATTGGTTCTGAAAATCCGTGTTGTTACGATCCCCCCACTTAAAATCTTTTCGTCCTCGAAAAGGAACGAAGCTGAAAGTTGTTTAATTAACCAAGTCAACTTTCATTCTAGCTTTCATTCTTCAACTTTTCCGTTTCTGAGAATTTTCTAATTTCTCAAAAATTTGGCTAACACCCTAAATTTTCAAAAAAAATCGCCATAACCTTTTTTGTATGGGGAGACCTTTAAAACCACAACTTGCCTCACAATGCCCTCACCAATCTAAAAGAAAAAAAAGCCAAGTGGCTCATAAAATCACCAAAACCCAATAAATACAATAAACGTGTACCTATTTGTCGTACAATTTTATTCCTCTTCTTAGCTTCCATGCTATGACCTATTTACACATATATGTACATGTATGCAATTCCAATCAATTTTCAATTCATTTCAATATTTGATTCGATTTGGCTTATTTTACCTTCATTCTCTTATTGGTTTTATCAATCCAATATTTTAATTAGTTAAACTAATAATAAACATCACAACCAACAATCAATTAGTTGATTAACTTTTCAATCATATATCTTTAATATATACACTCAAAAATCCAAAAATAAATAAGTGCCAAATCACAACAATAAATCCTATCTAAGTTTTGGTTCTCACAACAGTCAACTGGAAATATTTAGATATCCCAATTTCAAAACTCGAACATAGATATTAATGATGCAGCAGTCATCATCAGGATTATCTCTGGGCGGCTAGAGTGTGATCCTATATCTACCTAGTATATTTGAGACTGCGAATATACACTGGCTAGGCGTATATGCAAAATCTTCATATACTTGATTGTCCAAAATCAATTTAAAATAAAATACTCAAATACATATAATACGATTTAAATTTCAAATTTAAATTCATTTTCATTTTTATTTTTATAAATAACACTCTTTGAAACTCATTCTAGGATACTACTGGTCCCATCTCTAACGAATCATTCTCATTGGATATTACTAATCCAATCTCTGATGAATTCTTTCGTTTAGTTCTAATGTGTCTTGTTCTCGAGCTTTGTAAACCAAAGCCATGATACCAAAATGAAACGACCCAAAATCTCCCTTTCGGGAAAGCCCGGATTGAGTTGAGAACAGTACAAATCGGAACACAAACAGAAGAACATTTCATTGCTATTATAACAATTACATCAGAGTACAAGAACATAACAAAGTATGAATAAATAATATACATTAGAAAAGTATCAGAGAATTAAATTACATCAGCAGCGGAAAAATAATATATAACACAAGTGGAAGAAAAACGAAGATACAAAGCTTTCTGAATATAGCAACAGCTGTAAATCCAGAATTTTGGAAAAGAAATATCTGCAAAAACCCAACTACTAGCTACCCGTGTGGAAAATAGGGGTATCCAGAGTTTAGGTTAAAACGATAAACTCTAGGTCAGTCATGGGACTGGTGTGAGAACTCAAACAGTTATTTGAAACTTTACTTTAAAATAAAATAAATCAAGGGGCCACGCCGTATAACACGGAACGAGTTTTCTCCCAAGAATACTAGTGCATAAACAGTTTATAAACAATGCAATGCTTTTCAAAAAATGAAGCTATTATAAGACTCAGGTCCCATCACACAATGCAACGCAAGCCGAAGGATAGAGTTTTCCCTTATAATAGCCAAACATGCTAGGTACGTTTGAAACAAATCGTTTTGATATTACTATAAGTGTATAGTGCCAAAAATCACTTAAAATATAAATGTATCAATCATAGACGACATAGTATCCATGCTACTATGTCGCCATACTAGGTTTTACAACTAAAACCAAAATGTCACGTATTGGAAATTGAATTTCCGTCATGAGTCGAGGCCAGGGATGGCTCCTCATCGATTCGAGACACTCTACCAAATGCCTCAGGATTACACACTCTGGGCAACCTGTTGGATCTTCAGGGCCGGTCCACACTTACGTTAGTGGAATAATTATTCCTGAACACACGTTTCCCGGTCCTATCAGACCTATCCGTCGGTCCCGTAGTGGCCGATATATTCAAGGCGCCTCGCTATCCATCATTCACATAGGTAAAATATAAATGTCTGGCCTCCATACCGTGACATTACCCACAACTAGAAAGAAATGTCGTGCACTCCCTGCAGTCAGGATCCGGTTTTTGACTCATACCGAGGTGTGAGGCTCACGAATTAACGCTATATACAAAGCTATGTATTTAAATCCATTCTTTTATCATCAACCACAAGATTCTGCTTTTCAACAAAAGGTTTGATCATTTGCATCTCAGCATGCCACACTGACAATTCATGCCATGCAACTGATGTCTATCAATATATAACCTCTAAGCTTGTACTTCTCGGAGAAGGGTGTTAAGCAAGAGAATAAATTCTCCGCCACCAAACAAATATATATTTAATAAAGATCAATCAACATAAAATAAAATCCAGTGTAAGACACATATCCATTTACTAGTTTGTTTTGGGTCTGAACGAAACCGGAGGCACCTTATTCCTCGTCCCATATGTCCAATATAGGAGAGAGGTCCTCGCATATCCGGTCGATCTCCAGGTACGTTTGGACGATCACCACTTATTACCTTGTCTTGGGTGTACAGCCCAATCAAGACATCAGCAATCATCCAAACGATGTGAAGAACTCCGGTCTTCAACCACCGTCTTCATCGTCGATTTATCGTCGAATCAATTATTCAGAATGGGTATAAACCCGGCCTTTCCGAATAATTCACGTATCTTATAAACAAGTGCTACACAAACACAACATACGCTTCATTCCAATCCAGAATATTCTCTCACATTTTAAACCAAGTTAAGGTTTTCCAAACTAGTCGAGATAAACGCACCTTACCGAAGTAATCATTTGTTTAATTTCCCAATCCCAACCTATTCATCCCATGGAGCAAAACTGGTAATACTCCATGTCTAACAACACGATGTTATCGGTAAAATTAATTACCATTTCCCATTAAAATCTAATTAAAGATTTAACTATCGCCTGGAGTAAAACCAGCGGTACTCCATTCTCGACCATTTCACAAGTTTGATAGTTTAAGCCATCATATTCACATTTCAATCTAATTAAAGATTCATTAAAACTCCACTTAGTTTTAATCTTCCCGAAAATCATTATTAATGATTATTTAACTTTGGGGAATCAAACATGTGCATCGACAATCTACACAGTACCATTGATTTCTGCCGATATATAACCTCTAAGCTCGTACGTCTCAAAGAAGGGTGTTAAGCAAGAGAATAAATTCTCTACCACCAAACATATATATATTTAGTAGAGATCAACAATATGGTTTGAAATACAATGTTAGACATGTAATCCTGTCTTTAACTGGGTTAAAGAACCAAGGTCATTTAAAACGCAGTTCATGATAAACCCAAAATCACATTCCATTAATTACGGAATCTTCACGAAAAAACAGATCAATGTATAATCGATATCAATTTTAGTATCAAACTAATAATATAAATGGAATAACAACAAAGCCTTTTAAATTCCATATATATTTACAGTCTTCCTCCGCAAAAGCTCACTTCGATTGTTACCAAATCGAATTCCATTCAATTCCAATTTAATATGTTAAATTGGAAAACTTTACTTTGGAAAATTTCCATTAAATCTTAATAAAAAGATTTATAAATTCCAAATCACATTTCATTGTTAATCGAGTTAAAGAACGAGTATCGTTAAAAACACAGTTCACAATAAACCCAATTCACATTCCGTTTTATTCCAATTACTAAATATAATTGGAAACTCTAATAATCTTAATTAAAATATTTATTTTTTTCACGCGGGGTTTAAGAACAGTGTTATTTAAGACACCATTCATGACAAACCCAAAATCCAAGTTTAACATTTAATATAAGGCTTTGAATAGAAATTATATCGGCTTATATTCAACATCAAATTCTGAAACCAACACATATCGTATGGGGAATAACGATACATATCAGTCTTCCAAATTCCTCCACAATATCTGTATAGTCATGAATTACAATATCGAAATCTCCCGAAGATGATTTCTATTCAAATCCATTCCAATTTATATATTGGAAATTTCTAATTTTATTAAAACCCTTTTTAAATCCAAATTATTTATTTAAAAATTATTGGATTATCTTTCTAGTAAATAACTAGTTCATTTTGATAAAAATATATTTTTATCTTTACAAATGTAATAACCCGGAAAATACGAGCCAATTTAAAAATTTTAAATTGATTATTTCAAAGGAATTTGAACAATTGAAATAGAATATTTCAATAAAATAGTGAATTAGGAATAGTGAGTCAGTTTGAAATTTTGAATTCAAACTTTGACCGACTATGCAGGGTGGAAAATATAACGGATTTTAGCGAAACCAAAAATATTTAAATCTGTTAGTCAATACCTTTCTAACGAATCTGAAAAATCGAAGTTTCATAACGGGAATCAAAAGTTATGGCCGAATGAATTTTCAGAAGAGTCGGTATATAGAATATATAGCCCTGGAAAATTGATATTTTGCATACGACCTCGGAATTCGACGAAACCACTTTTGTTGGGTCCGAGATGTCAAACCATTGCTAGGTTTCAAATTTCATAATTTTTGAAGCTAGTATGTGAGCGTGGCAAAAGAAAATGTGTTTGGTCAAGTTCTGTTAAAGTGGATCGACCAGAAAATGACTATTTTTCAAACGACCTCAGAATTCGACGAAACTAGTTTTGTTGGGACCGTAGCATCAAAACATAGCTAGATTTATTTTTCTGGAATTTTTCGAATCAGTTTGTAGCCCTGGCAAATTGAAATGTGCGTTCAGAGTTAAAAATTAAATGTTTTATACTTTAATTTGAAAAATAACTGATTGTAACAGTCGAATTGGCCTACGAAACATATCCCATTGTGTCCGGAATGGGGGTATTTAGCTAGGGGCGATAGTCGTTGGGTTTAAAAAGGAGTTCGTTTGAGAAAACACTATTTAAAAATTTATTGAAATTATTGGCCAATCAAAAATTTCCATTCATTATTTTAAAAAATAAAAAAAGGGTCAGAAACCCTCGTTTCTCTCTCCCGATCGACGACTTAAATCATCCGCCGCTTCTCCCCCAAATCGCCGCCGCCTCAGGCGATTTCCGCCTACGCTACCCCCTACCTCGACGCGCCTCCTCCTCCTCTTCAAATCCGACCCCACCGCCGCCCCTACAGTCGCCTCCTCCGCCCGTATCGACGCCAGGAAGTCGAGCACTTCCCGCCGCCGCCCTGAACGCCACCGACCACCGAACGCCACCAAACCACCACCGATTTAAAGCCCTCTCTTCCCTCTTCCACGTCCAACTCCCCGATCGTCCCCACGTGCCACTGATTTCGCGAAAACTGTAAACCTAGTTTTGAAGCTTCGTGAAAGTGAGTTTTTCTTTGATCTTTACACTTTGAAAAATCATATCTTTTTGGTGTGTTGACGAAATTCGATGAAACAGGAAACATCGAGACCGCAAGGAAGCTCTCTACCCAATAGAAGAAGCCGCGGATTTTTCTGACATCGTATCGATTTTTAGCGCTCAGAAAACCAATGTGAGAAATCTAAATTAACGTGAAATTGAATGGAAAATGTCGTGTATAATTTATATAAGCGAAATATAAATTACATACGTGTTGTATACCTCATGTACATGCGTAGTGTAACCTATATAAGCGAAGTATGAATTTTACATGCATAGAATAATTGATATATGTGTTGAAATGCAAGTGAAATATAGCAATTATATATATATATATATATACTCCCCTCGTCCACAAACCATGGACGATATTTATTGTGGTGAATTGGTGTGAAATATTGGATGAAAAATACGAATGGTTGAATAATTGTTTGTGGTTGATATTGTTTGGTTGTGGTTGAAAAATACCCATTGGTGATTGAAATGAATTGGAAATATTTGTGGAAATAAAAATAAACATGCTGCCTGCGTGCGAATTAGATGCATGAATCCCCATTGTCAAAAACCGCGAGGTTTTAAGGTAGAGCGAGGAGCCGTACTAGGGACGGTGCCGGTTTTAACTACCCTGCCGTTATGCTGCCGAAATTTTGAATAATCTTTGTGTGTTAGAATTATTTTCATATGTTGAAATTATTTTCATGCGTTGAAATTAAAGCCATATGTTGAAACTACAGCCATGTGTGGAAATATTCATGTGTTGAAAAGTGTTGTATGAAAATTAAATTCATTTGTGAATGAATGAAGTGTTTAAACAATAAAAATCACATTTTTATATATATATGAAGTCTGAAAAATATTCGCCTTATATAAATAGTTTCAACAATAAAAGTCCCATCTTTCTAATATGAACAACATAAATAAAATGTCCATGTGTGGAGATACTCATTTGTTGAGAAGTGTGTGTAGTGGAAAAGTTCATGTGTTGAATAAGAAGATCGAACAATAAAAATTACATTTTTATTGAAACTATGAAGTGTTGAAACATCTATTTGTCGAATAAATATTTTAAATGATAAAAATATCATTTTTATCATATGTGTGATATGCTAAAGATATGCAGACGTTGAAATAAATATTTGTGAAAGAAATATTCTTTTTAACATGCATAGGAACCAAATAAAATAGTCATGTGTTGAAATCTATTTTAGTTCGCCAAAATTATCATCTTTGAAATGTGAAGTGTTAAAAATAGCCACTTGTTCAAATAAACGTGTATGAGTTGAAATATACATTAACTAGCTAATGATATGATTTTAGCCTATGCATGCAACATTAGAATGAATGGTGTTTTTAAAAACCAAAGCAAATCAAATATGAAATTGAATGGAAAATGATAAATGTTAGAAATTGTGTATATGTACATGCATATCTATTGAACAGGTTAAAGCAAAAAGGGGCTAGAGAAGAGAAATAAAATTTTGCGCCCGACAAATAGGTACACATTTACCGCTTTGTTTGGGTGATGATTTTATGAGCCTGTTGGCTAGCCGCTTGGCTTTTTTCTTTTTCTTTTGATATGAGGCGCCCGTGTGGCTATTTGGGAATTTTCCCAGACCCTCCCGTACAAAGGAGGTTATGGCGAAATTTTCCGAAATTTAAAGGCGTTAGTGAAATAATTGAAGTGGAAACGATATAGGAATTTTTGAATGAACTATATTTATATAAATATATAAATATAAATGAAATTAAAACGAAACGTGGTCGTGCAGTTCGTGTTTTGAAACCGTGATTTCAAACGACTAATATGGGAAATCCGACCATTGGATTTTCCCGAAACCTCAACCGTTGGGTTCGCCTTGGAAATATCTTTCCAACGGCACCAACTTTGTGAAGATCCGACGGTTGGATTGTCTGGAATGTTTAATTCAAAACTGAAGAAAAACAGCGCCAGAAACTATTATATTTATATATATATATATATAATTAAATTAAATCGAATAACGACGCCGCAGTTCGTAAATTGAAATCGTAACTTCAAATGGCTAGTGTGGAAGATCCGACCGTCGGATTTTCCCAAAACTGAAACCGTTGGATTCGTTTTGAAATGACCTTCCTAATGATGTAAAATTTGTGAAGATCCAACGGTTAGATTTTCAGATATGTGTAAAACAAAATTAGTGGAAAGCAGCGCCAGTGCATCGACACGACCCGAAACGTCGTTTAATTAAATATGGCCTTTTTAAATTAAATAAAAATGGCGATATATCGCTATAAAGTAATATAGACGATATAGAGTGGAAATAAACCAATTTTGTTGTGTTTGCTTGATATGTGATGGTTGAATGTATTTGACATGAAAATTATAACTAAATAACTGAAAATGTGAATGTTGAATAGTCCAACCATGTGATTAATTGATTTGAAAATCTAAATATACGTGGGTTATTTGAAAGGGCCGAGTTTATCTCATTTCAAATAATCGATCGACGTTGAGAAGTCGAAGAGTCGAAGACGGCTGAAGACCGACGATCTCCACATTGGATGGATGGGCGCTACTGATACTCGTGACTGGAGTAGCTACCATGAAGGAATTGAAGTAGTAGCCGTCCAAACATACTGTTGATTGTACGGATATGCGAGGAATTGGTGCCTCCGGTTTCGTTCAGACCCAGAACGGACTTGTAAATGGACTGTGTGTCTGACATTGGATTTTGTTCTGTGTTGATTGATCTCTGTTAAATATATATCTGTTTGGCGGCGGAGGATTTATTCTCTTGCTTAACGCTCTTCTCTGAGACGTACGAGCTCAGAGGTTATGTATTGACAGGAATCAGTCGCATGGAGTGGATTGCCTGTGTGGCACGCCTGAGTGGCATATGATCAAGGCTTCTGTTGCAAAGCAAAGTCTTGTGGTTGATGATCAAAGCATGGTCTGTGTGACGTAGCTTTGTGTATAACGTGAATTCGCGAGCCTCACACCCCGGTATGAGTCAAAAACGGGAGAAGGACCCAAGGAGTGCATGACGTTTCTTTCTAGCTATGGTGGTGTCAGTGACCTCCCAGCCCTGACATTTATATCTACTTTTCACCTGTGTGGTTGTTGGAATGCGAGGAGCCTCGATTATAGGTCTGTAAGGACCGGGAAACGTGTGTTCAGGAATTGCCAATCCTCAAAAGTAAGAGAGGACCGGCCTTGGAGGATCCAGGGGATTGCTGTGTGCGGTCCCGAGGCATTTGCTAGAGTGTCTCGAACGGAGAGGAGCTTGCCCCTTGCCTCGACTCATGAAGGAATCCAATTTCCAATACGAAATATGCGGATGTGATTGTATTACTAGTATGGCGACATAGTAGATGGTAGCTATGCCGCCTAGGATTGATATTTATGATTGAATATGCTTTTGAAACATATATGCACTAGTAATAATATCAAGCACTTTTGTTTTATTCGTATGAAGCATCTTTGGCCATTATAAGGTAAAAACTCTATCCTCCGGCTTGCGTTGCATTGTGTGATGGGACCTGAGTCTTATAATGGCTTCATTTTATAAAAAGCATTGCGTTGATTTAATCATTTACTTTATTTCATGCACTAGCACTCATTGGAGTAAACCCGTTCCACGAAAGTGGCGTGGTCCTTTGATTTGCCTTATTATTGTTGTTAATAAGTTGAATAGATTTCTCATACCAGTCCCATGACTGACTCGTAGTTTGTTTCACCTTGCAAACTCGGGTGCCCTCATTTTCACACGGGCAACCTAGTTACAGGTTTCTGACGCATCTTTTGGCTCATGGCGAGGCTTGACTACACCGCGCTGACTTGGATTTTCTCCGCTATTGTTGTATCTATATTATGATTCCGCCATTGGCGATGTAGACTGATATTCCTTTTGTGTACTCTTTATGTATGATTCCGCCTCAGGCGATGGTGACTGATTATGTATCATTATGCACTAAGTTGTATCCTGTACTGTGCTTCTCTGATGTGATGATATCTATATGATTCCGCTGTCATATGTGTGTAAATTATTCTATTTTCTGTTTATGCTATTATCTGTGATCTGCTAATGATGATTAATGTGTTATATTCCAATGATTATCCTTAACACCGTGTCACGGGGTTTTGGGATCGTCACAGCTGGTATCAGAGCTTTGGTTAACCTTAGTTCTGGAGTCTAACACATTAAACACTTCGTCAAAATAGAATCAGTAATATTCTATGGCGAGTCACTCATTAGAGATAGGACTAGCAAGGTCCTAGAATGAGCTGAACAGAATAGCAAAAACAATTGATCAGTCCATCGTTATCTTTCCGTAGAAATTTCTGCTTAACTATGCAATAGACTATCATTTCTGTTAGCTGACTTTTCCGTTGCTTATACAGAATTTGACAAACGGCTACCAGAGCAGCCGCCGCTAGAGGAGGCCGTGCCGGCCGAGGCCGAGGAAGGGGAGAAATCCCAGCTCAAGAAGGACCTTTGATACAACCTCCGGCAGCTCAATACTTCGAGCTTGACCATGTAGCTAAGAGATATAAGAACTTAGGAGGCAAGACCTTCTCGGGAACAGGCACAGTGATAGAGGCCCTTGCATGGCTCAAAACATGCGAGAAAATTCTTGATGGCCTAAGGCTTGGAGACGAAGACAAAGCTATTATGGGCGCCTGGCTTATGCAGGAACAAGCTGAATTATGGTGGGAATCTCTTACCGCCGGGAATAGAGAAGCTGGAAGAACATGGGATGGATTTAAAGAACTCTTCAAGGAGAAATATGTCCCAGAACAAGCTCTAGAAAGAATGCACGATGACTTCGACAATCTCCAGCAAGGGGATCTTTCCGTGCAAGATTATCTGAACAAATTTACAATGTTGTCGCCCTATGCTCCAGAGCTCGTCGCCACCGTGAAATCCAAAAATAAGAGGTTTATCCTTGGACTAAAACGACAATATCATGATAGAGCCATGGCCCATGTCAAGCTGGAATTCAACGAGCTGGTGGAAATGACATGCAACTATGAAGACCTTGATCAAAGGCATCTGGATCAAGATCGCGCTAGAAGCCAAGCCGGAAACAAGCGCAAGCCTGCTGTAAATCAGGGCGAGTCAAGCCAAGCAGCATCTTCAAAACCTCAGACTGGCAAGCCGCCAAGAGGAAATTGCTTTAATTGTGGTAAGCCGGGGCACTACTCAAACGTCTGCACAGCTCCGAAGAGGCAGAAAACAAACTCTCAAGGTTCGAGCCAAGGCTCTCAGAACCCTTGCTCGTGCTTCAATTGTCGCAAGACCGACCATTTGGTCAAAGACTGTCCCTTGCTGAAGAAAGCTACAGTAGCTCATGTCTATGACGGGTCTAGCCTGCCAGCTGCTTCCGATGGAGCAGGTAAACCTGATGTTTTGGGAGGTACCCTTACCATTAAAAATATTCCTGTTTCTGTATTGTTTGACACGGGTGCGTCGCGTAGTTTTATTGCTAAAAACACAGTGCACAAATTAAAGTTAAAACAGCGAAAGCTCAAGGAATCAGTGGAAGTTCATAACCCGATAGGGGGTCCTATTACTCTCGGTTTATATTGTAGAGTGCCAATCTCTTATTCTTTCTACAAATTTCCTTTTGATTTAATCGTTATGGATTTTCCCGAAATCGATATCATTCTCGGGCTGGATTGGTTAACGAAGTAAGAAGCTGAAGTGAAATGTGCGGAAAGAATCGTTAAAATCCGAACGGAGCTTGGACATATATATATACCCTGTCATGGTTCGAATCCGAATAGAGAAGAATTTTGGTCAGCATTGGAGCTTATCCCCACTTCCATGGAAAAGATTCCGATTGTTAGAAACTATGCGGATGTGTTTGAAGAAGTTGAAAACTTACCTCCGCAAAGAGAAATAGAATTCCGAATCGATCTAATTCCCAATGCCAGACCAGTGGTGCATCCAATTCGTAGAATGACTCCGAAAGAAAAAGAAGAATCAGGCGATCAAACTCGTCAACTGTTGTGGAAAGGTCTAATTAGACCGAGTTTTTCCAATTGGGGTGCAGCTGTTGTGTTTGTCCCAAAGTCAGACGGTACTCTTAGATTATGTGTTGATTACCGAGACCTCAACAAACAGACGCTTAAAAACAAGTATCCATTACCCCGCATTGATGATTTGCTAGACCAATTGAATGGGGCGAAAGTATTTTCCCGAATGGACCTAGCTACAGGTTTTCATCAATTGAGAATAGCAGAAGAGTGTGTTCCTTTGACCGCTTTCAGAGGTCCAGACATATTTTATGAATGGTTAGTAATGCCGTTTGGCCTATGCAACGCTCCAGCATACTTTGTCGATCTAATGAATAGAGTGTTCAGGGGAGTTCTGAATAAATTTGTCCTCGTATTTATCGATGATATTTTAATCTACTCCAAATCAAAACCCGAGCATGAAAAACACTTAGAACAAGTATTGGAGATTCTAAGGAAGAACGTCTTCAAAGCCAAATTCTCTAAATGTGTCTTCTGGCAAGAAGAAGTTAAATTTCTTGGCCATGTCGTGTCAGAGAAAGGAATTTCTGTTGACCCAAGCAAAATAACAGCGATTCAAGACTGGAAACAACCCACTACTCCCACAGAAGTTAGAAGTTTTATGGGGTTGGCTAGTTATTATCGAAAGTTCGTTGGATTTTTCGAAGATATCCGGTCCGTTAACGAAGCTCACAAAGAAACACGAGAAGTTTAAGTGGACTTCCGACTGTGAAGAAGCTTTCCAGGAATTGAAATCGAAGCTGACCACCGCTCCAGTGTTAACTATTATTGATGGCAATCAGGATTTAACGGTTTGGACAGATGCTTCTATTAGAGGTCTTGGTGCAGTGTTAATGCAGAGAGGCCAAGTAGTCGCTTATGCAAGCCGCCAACTGAAACCGCATGAGAAGAATTATGTGACTCATGATCTTGAGTTGCTAGCCATCGTTTTTGCTTTGAAAATCTGGAGGCATTATTTATTGGGCGAGAAATTTATACTGTACACGGATCATCAATCATTGAAGTATTTATATACCCAGAAAGATCTGAATCTGAGACAGCAGCGTTGGCTAGAATTTCTTGCAGCGTATGATCTTGATATCCTGTATACGCCGGGGAAAGCTAACGTAGTAGCGGATGCGCTTAGTAGGAAGACCGCGATCGTTGCCCATCTTATAATTACACCTGGATTGATTGATAGGATTTCAGCCCTTCAAAAGGACGATGAATTCATTCAGAGGATCAGTCAGAGGATCGAGGAAGGTGAAACCACGAGTTTTCGTATGGATGATAGGGGGTTCTCAGGTTAAATAATAGGATTTGGATTCCAAATATTCCTGGCCTTCGAAGAGAAGTGCTGGACGAATGCCATAAATCCAAATTTTGCATCCATCCAGGTGTGAGTAAAATGTACAACGATATCAAACGCACTTTCTGGTGGAAGGCAATGAAAAGAGATATTCTTTGTATGTTAGCAGATGCCCTACTTGTCAATTGGTCAAGAGTGACCAACAGAAGCTAGCTGGATTGTTGCAACCGTTGGAAGTCCCAGGCTGGAAATGGGAACAGATTTCCATGGATTTCATAGATGGTTTGCCGCGAACCAAGAAAGGTAATGACAGCATTTGGGTAATCGTAGATCGTTTCACGAAGACTGCCCATTTTATACCTGTCAGATCCAATAGAACTGCTCAAAGTCTAGCACATATATATTTCAGAGAAATTGTTAAGCTGCATGGAATTCCCATCAGCATAGTCAGTGATAGGGATCCCCTATTTACTAGCAAATTCTGGGAGGCTTTCCAGATAGAATTGGGAACAAAACTGAATATGAGCACCGCTTATCATCCACAAACAGATGGCCAAACTGAGCGGGTGAATAGAATTCTAGAAGATTTATTGCGGGCTTGTATAATCGATTTTGGTGGGTCATGGGAAGATCATTTGCATTTGGCAGAGTTCTCATATAACAGCTATCAAGCAAGTTTGAGAATGTCACCATTTAAAGCATTATATGGCAGACCCTGCAGATCTCCAGCATGTTGGGTAGAACCTGACAACAGACTTGTACTAGGACCCGATATGATTAGGGAAGCATCTGATAAAGTGGACTTCATCAAGAAGCGATTGAAAACCGCTCAAAGCCGACAGAAAAGTTATGCAGACTCTAGAAGGAGAGATTTGACATTTACTGTTGGTGATCATGTTTATTTAAAGGTTTCTCCGATGAGAGGAGTAATCAGATTTGGAAAGACTGGGAAGTTGGCACCGAGATTTATTGGTCCCTTTCCTATACTTGAGTGAATTGGAACTCTTGCTTATAGGGTTCAATTGCCAGATTGGTTGCCTGGAGTGCACAATGTTTTTCACGTATCTCAACTTAGGAGACATGTGCATGATCCGGATCTTGTTGTAGAAGAAGCAGCGCAACGGGATGTGGAGATAACTCCAGAATTAGCACTCAAAAGAGAGCCATTAAAGATTGTTGGCAAAGAAACTAGAGAACTCAGAAGCAAAAAGGTTCATTTAGTTAAAGTGCAGTGGAGCAGTGATCCTAGAGACTGTACTTGGGAAACTGAGAAAAGCATTAAGCAAGCTTACCCCCAAATGCAGAGTGGATATCTCTGACTAACTCCGGTGCAAGGTACCTTTATAATACTTTGCATTTACATTTTATTTCCTACTTTACTGTTGTTTCCTTTTCAAGGACGAAAAGTTTTAAGTGGGGGAGATTGTAATAACCCGGAAAATACGAGCCAATTTAAAATTTTTAAATTGATTATTTCAAAGGAATTTGAACAATTGAAATAGAATATTTCAATAAAATAGTGAATTAGGAATAGTGAGTCAGTTTGAAAATTTGAATTCAAACTTTGACCGACTATGCAGGGTGGAAAATATAACGGATTTTAGCGAAACCAAAAATATTTAAATTTGTTAGTCAATACCTTTCTAACGAATCTGAAAAATCGAAGTTTCATAACGGGAATCAAAAGTTATGGCCGAATGAATTTTCAGAAGAGTCGGTATATAGAATATATAGCCCTGGAAAATTGATATTTTGCATACGACCTCGGAATTCGACGAAACCACTTTTGTTGGGTCCGGGATGTCAAACTATTGCTAGGTTTCAAATTTCATAATTTTTGAAGCTAGTATGTGAGCGTGGCAAAAGAAAATGTGTTTGGTCAAGTTCTGTTAAAGTGGATCGACCAGAAAATGACTATTTTTCAAACGACCTCATAATTTGACGAAACTAGTTTTGTTGGGACCGTAGCGTCAAAACATAGCTAGATTTATTTTTCTGGAATTTTTCGAATCAGTTTGTAGCCCTGGCAAATTGAAATGTGCGTTCAGAGTTAAAAATTAAATGTTTTATACTTTAATTTGAAAAATAACTGATTGTAACAGTCGAATTGGCCTACGAAACATATCCCATTGTGTCCGGAATGGGGGTATTTAGCTAGGGGCGACAGTCGTTGGGTTTAAAAAGGAGTTCGTTTGAGAAAACACTATTTAAAAATTTATTGAAATTATGGGCCAATCAAAAATTTCCATTCATTATTTTAAAAAATAAAAAAAGGGTCAGAAACCCTCGTTTCTCTCTCCCGATCGACGACTTAAATCATCCGCCGCCTCAGGCGATTTCCGCCTGCGCCACCCCCTACCTCGACGCGCCTCCTCCTCCTCTTCAAATCCGACCCCACCGCCGCCCCTACAGTCGCCTCCTCCGCCCGTATCGACGCCAGGAAGTCGAGCACTTCCCGCCGCCGCCCTGAACGCCACCGACCACCGAACGCCACCAAACCACCACCGATTTAAAGCCCTCTCTTCCCTCTTCCACGTCCAACTCCCCGATCGTCCCCACGTGCCACTGATTTCGCGAAAACTGTAAACCTAGTTTTGAAGCTTCGTGAAAGTGAGTTTTTCTTTGATCTTTACACTTTGAAAAATCATATCTTTTTGGTGTGTTGACGAAATTCGATGAAACAGGAAACATCGAGACCGCAAGGAAGCTCTCTACCCAATAGAAGAAGCCGCGGATTTTTCTGACATCGTATCGATTTTTAGCGCTCAGAAAACCAATGTGAGAAATCTAAATTAACGTGAAATTGAATGGAAAATGTCGTGTATAATTTATATAAGCGAAATATAAATTACATACGTGTTGTATACCTCATGTACATGCGTAGTGTAACCTATATAAGCGAAGTATGAATTTTACATGCATAGAATAATTGATATATGTGTTGAAATGCAAGTGAAATATAGCAATTATATATATATATATACTCCCCTCGTCCACAAACCATGGACGATATTTATTGTGGTGAATTGGTGTGAAATATTGGATGAAAAATACGAATGGTTGAATAATTGTTTGTGGTTGATATTGTTTGGTTGTGGTTGAAAAATACCCATTGGTGATTGAAATGAATTGGAAATATTTGTGGAAATAAAAATAAACATGCCGCCTGCGTGCGAATTAGATGCATGAATCCCCAATGTCAAAAACCGCGAGGTTTTAAGGTAGAGCGAGGAGCCGTACTAGGGACGGTGCCGGTTTTAACTACCCTGCCGTTATGCTGCCGAAATTTTGAATAATCTTTGTGTGTTAGAATTATTTTCATATGTTGAAATTATTTTCATGCGTTGAAATTAAAGCCATATGTTGAAACTATAGCCATGTGTGGAAATATTCATGTGTTGAAAAGTGTTGTATGAAAATTAAATTCATTTGTGAATGAATGAAGTGTTTAAACAATAAAAATCACATTTATATATATATATATATGAAGTCTGAAAAATATTCGCCTTATATAAATAGTTTCAACAATAAAAGTCCCATCTTTCTAATATGAACAACATAAATAAAATGTCCATGTGTGGAGATACTCATTTGTTGAGAAGTGTGTGTAGTGGAAAAGTTCATGTGTTGAATAAGAAGATCGAACAATAAAAATTACATTTTTATTGAAACTATGAAGTGTTGAAACATCTATTTGTCGAATAAATATTTTAAATGATAAAAATATCATTTTTATCATATGTGTGATATGCTAGAGATATGCGGACGTTGAAATAAATATTTGTGAAAGAAATATTCTTTTTAACATGCATAGGAACCAAATAAAATAGTCATGTGTTGAAATCTATTTTAGTTCGCCAAAATTATCATCTTTGAAATGTGAAGTGTTAAAAATAGCCACTTGTTCAAATAAACGTGCATGAGTTGAAATATACATTAACTAGCTAATGATATGATTTTAGCCTATGCATGCAACATTAGAATGAATGGTGTTTTTAAAAACCAAAGCAAATCAAATATGAAATTGAATGGAAAATGATAAATGTTAGAAATTGTGTATATGTACATGCATATCTATTGAACATGTTAAAGCAAAAAGGGGCTAGAGAAGAGAAATAAAATTTTGCGTCCGACAAATAGGTACACATTTACCGCTTTGTTTGGGTGATGATTTTATGAGCCTGTTGGCTAGCCGCTTGGCTTTTTTCTTTTGATATGAGGCGCCCGTGTGGCTATTTGGGAATTTTCCCAGACCCTCCCGTACAAAGGAGGTTATGGCGAAATTTTCCGAAATTTAAAGGCGTTAGTGAAATAATTGAAGTGGAAACGATATAGGAATTTTTGAATGAACTATATTTATATAAATATATAAATATAAATGAAATTAAAACGAAACGTGGTCGTGCAGTTCGTGTTTTGAAACCGTGATTTCAAACGACTAATATGGGAAATCCGACCATTGGATTTTCCCGAAACCTCAACCGTTGGGTTCGCCTTGGAAATATCTTTCCAACGGCACCAACTTTGTGAAGATCCGGCGGTTGGATTGTCTGGAATGTTTAATTCAAAACTGAAGAAAAACAGCGCCAGAAACGATTATATTTATATATATATATAAATATAATTAAATTAAATCGAATAACGACGCCGCAGTTCGTAAATTGAAATCGTAACTTCAAATGGCTAGTGTGGAAGATCCGACCGTCGGATTTTCCCAAAACTGAAACCATTGGATTCGTTTTGAAATGACCTTCCTAATGATGTAAAATTTGTGAAGATCCAACGGTTAGATTTTCAGATATGTGTAAAACAAAATTAGTGGAAAGCAGCGCCAGTGCATCGACACGACCCGAAACATCGTTTAATTAAATATGGCCTTTTTAAATTAAATAAAAATGGCGATATATCGCTATAAAGTAATATAGACGATATAGAGTGGAAATAAACCAATTTTGTTGTGTTTGCTTGATATGTGATGGTTGAATGTATTTGACATGAAAATTATAACTAAATAACTGAAAATGTGAATGTTGAATAGTCCAACCATGTGATTAATTGATTTGAAAATCTAAATATACGTGGGTTATTTGAAAGGGCCGAGTTTATCTCATTTCAAATAATCGATCGACGTTGAGAAGTCGAAGAGTCGAAGACGGCTGAAGACCGACGATCTCCACATTGGATGGATGGGCGCTACTGATACTCGTGACTGGAGTAGCTACCATGAAGGAATTGAAGTAGTAGCCGTCCAAACATACTGTTGATTGTACGGATATGCGAGGAATTGGTGCCTCCGGTTTCGTTCAGACCCAGAATGGACTTGTAAATGGACTGTGTGTCTGACATTGGATTTTGTTCTGTGTTGATTGATCTCTGTTAAATATATATCTGTTTGGCGGCGGAGAATTTATTCTCTTGCTTAACGCTCTTCTCTGAGACGTACGAGCTCAGAGGTTATGTATTGACAGGAATCAGTCGCATGGAGTGGATTGCCTGTGTGGCACGCCTGAGTGGCATATGATCAAGGCTTCTGTTGCAAAGCAAAGTCTTGTGGTTGATGATCAAAGCATGGTCTGTGTGACGTAGCTTTGTGTATAACGTGAATTCGCGAGCCTCACACCCCGGTATGAGTCAAAAACGGGAGAAGGACCCAAGGAGTGCATGACGTTTCTTTCTAGCTATGGTGGTGTCAGTGACCTCCCAGCCCTGACATTTATATCTACTTTTCACCTGTGTGGTTGTTGGAATGCGAGGCGCCTCGATTATAGGTCTGTAAGGACCGGGAAACGTGTGTTCATGAATTGCCAATCCTCAAAAGTAAGAGAGGACCGGCCTTGGAGGATCCAGGGGATTGCTGTGTGCGGTCCCGAGGCATTTACTAGAGTGCCTCGAACGAAGAGGAGCTTGCCCCTTGCCTCGACTCATGAAGGAATCCAATTTCCAATACGAAATATGCGGATGTGATTGTATTACTAGTATGGCGACATAGTAGATGGTAGCTATGCCGTCTAGGATTGATATTTATGATTGAATTTGCTTTTGAAACATATATGCACTAGTAATAATATCAAGCACTTTTGTTTTATTCGTATGAAGCATCTTTGGCCATTATAAGGTAAAAACTCTATCCTCCGGCTTGCGTTGCATTGTGTGATGGGACCTGAGTCTTATAATGGCTTCATTTTATAAAAAGCATTGCGTTGATTTAATCATTTACTTTATTTCATGCACTAGCACTCATTGGAGTAAACCCGTTCCACGAAAGTGGCGTGGTCCTTTGATTTGCCTTATTATTGTTGTTAATAAGTTGAATAGATTTCTCATACCAGTCCAATGACTGACTCGTAGTTTGTTTCACCTTGCAAACTCGGGTGCCCTCATTTTCACACGGACAGCCTAGTTACAGGTTTCTGACGCATCTTTTGGCTCATGGCGAGGCTTGACTACACTGCGCTGACTTGGATTTTCTCCGCTATTATTGTATCTATATTATGATTCCGCCATTGGCGATGTAGACTGATATTCCTTTTGTGTACTCTTTATGTATGATTCCGCCTCAGGCGATGGTGACTGATTATGTATCATTATGCACTAAGTTGTATCCTGTACTGTGCTTCTCTGATGTGATGATATCTATATGATTCCGCTGTCATATGTGTGTAAATTATTCTATTTTCTGTTTATGCTATTATCTGTGATTTGCTAATGATGATTAATGTGTTATATTCCAATGATTATCCTTAACACCGTGTCACGGGGTTTTGGGATCGTCACAACAAACATGGAATTTTTCATCCAAATTCTTTCCAAATCATTTATTATGATTTTACACAAGTTATTAATATTTTTAATAACTTTATTAAAGCCCTTTCAGTCGGTTTCCATAAACGGTCATCGAACTGCATTTATAACGACCATTTCCAAATTTTATTTGGACATAATTCCACATCCAACCATTAGATTTCAAATCTCTTATATTCGTTGGAAATCTCTTTTCAATACGAACCCAAGGTTCTGATTTTAGGAGAATCCGACGGTCGGATTTCCTGTAATGTCAATTCGAAATCAATGGTCGAAATTCGCGAACGGTCGCGGCGCGTTCTATTCAAGCCATTAAATATGATATATATATATATACATTTCATTGATTTCCATTTAAAATGTATTTTATAAATCGTTTATAAATTCGTTTTAAAACGATTCCCACTTTCGTTTCAATTTTAAATCAAAATTGAATACTCATTATCGTTATAATATTTAAATGGTAATATTTTCAAAATATCTGATTTTGAAATCATTTCCTTTTCGATATTCATTTTAAAAATGAATAAAATCGATATAAATATCATTCGCATTAAAATGACGCATATCTAATCAACACGGCTTCATACATTTCAATATTTTTATGCCTATCCGAAATCGGATATCAAATTCACATTTTGATCCTTTACTGAATATTATTTTAAAATATTCATTATTTTTAAAATATTCATTCTTTCTGAGTTGGAATCAGACCCAACCAATTACCATATAATGATAGTTACATGAATTTCATACACCACATGTATACAACAACAATGATAAATAGTCAACCATCATCCAGAGTGCATTACACAACTGCATAAGCATTAAATATACATAATTAACGCTTACAACAGTCTGTCAACAAATCGATTGATATACAACTAAATAATTGGGATTAGTGTACATCAAACATCATCCCAGTACCCGTGTGGGGTTTCAACCAACAAATACTGAATATTATTTGTGTAGTTGGGTGATGTGTAAAATTTATTGTCCCAATCAATATTAGTTAAATGGGTGTACATAAACAAATCGTCCGATTTGTAAATGAATATTCATTTTCATTTCAGGAGAATTTTATTCCGTTCATATATACGTTAAAAATTATATTTTTAACGATAAAATATTTATTTCAACCTTTGACTATTTTTAATAGTTCATACATTCAATAAAAATGATATTTTTATTGTTCATACATTTTATTCAACACATGAATATTTTATACTGTTCATATACACATTAAAAAAATATTTTTGATGAATAAATATTTATTTCAGAAAATTTCGGTATTATAACGATGCGATAATAGAACCGAAGTAATGTTTAGCATTACCCCTCTCATGATACTGGCTCGCGCCATACACAAACAATCCAATCAATCATAAAACCACAGTACAATTTATTTTCATAATATTGTTAATTTTCCCAATACAATACAAACAAACAATCATGGTTCGTATAATATATAGTGTCGGGGCTACTAAGTCCCATCTGCAACCTAGTATATATTTTTAACTGTAAAATATTTTGAGTGAGAAAGAGTTCTCACATTGGGATCCACTCCACCGTGCTTTTCCGATGTTATGAATTGTTGTTCTGGTTCCAGAATTTGCAAATGAGCTCCAATCTTCACGCCGTCTTTTTTTACCCTAAACGCGCTATTCCGGACCACTTTCACCTAGGTGTCCTTCTTCCGAAAATGCTCCAATTCTCCAAAATTTGCAAAATGACATAAATTGGACAGTAGACTTTGGACACATTTTCTGAACAACTCCACAATCCAAAACATGACTTCCATATAGTCAAATCAAAGAGAATATCATGCTCTTCGATTTTGGCGCTACGAAGTTTTGGCCATAAAGGCTCGGTTTGGAAGATATTGGCTAAAACAGGTCAGGGTGTTAATTACAATACTGAAAACGTATAAAACTGGATTTTTAGTGGTGGAGGGGCCCACGGCCGGAATTGGTGATGGGGGAGGCAGCGCCGGAGGTCTGGAGGGTCGGGGGTGGTACAGGTAGCGGCGGTGGAGCAGTGGTTTTTGGTACGGGGTGTATGAATTAGAGGAAGATAGGAAGGAGAAAGGAGAGAGGAGGGAGGGGGTCGCCGGAGGTGGAGGCACGGCTGTGGGGAAGGGCAGCGGTCGCGGCGTCGGCATCGGTTGGCCAGGGTGGTAACGGCGGCGTGTTTTTTTTTTTCAATTCAATTCGGCTTTGACTGTGAAGAAAATGGGAGGGAGAAAGGGTTATATAATTGTATAACTATATTATTTTAATTTCCAAAAAGCTATTTTTTTCATTTCAACTCCAAATCGGACCCAACTATTGTCGCCCCAAGCTAATTACACCCATTTCGAACACAATCGGATACGTCCCAAGCCAATTCGACTATTTCGACCAGTTTTTATTAAAATTAGAATATAATAGTCAATATTGATTTTAACGTACATTTTTATTTACCAGGGCCACATGTTGACTCCAAAAATTCCAGAAAAATAAATCAAGCTATGTTTTGACGATACGGTCCTATCAGAACTAATTTCCTCAAATTTGGAGACCGTTTGAAAAATGTTCATTTTCTAGTCGATGAAATTCGAACTGAAATTACCAAACACATTTAAATTCATTACGCTCACATATTAATTCCAAAAATTATAAAAATTGGAATCCAGTAATAATTTGACATTCCAGATCCAACAAAACTGGTTTCGTTGAAAACGGAGGTCGTTGCAAAAAGGCTATTTTTAAGGGCTATATATTATATAAAGAATATATAAATTCCATAGCGACTATTTTAAATTTTAAACTAGATATAACTGTCAATTTATATTATGAAATCTGGATTTTTCACATTCGTTAGAAAGATCTAATTAAACAGATTCAAATATTTCTGGGTTGACTGAAATCCGATTTATTTTGAATCCTGTACATCCAACTAATATTTAAAATTGAATATTCAAACTACTACGCCATTTCAAGTTCGTTTTATAATTAAAATAAATTTATACGTTCTAACTTCGATTAAAATAAATTTTTAGTCGTTATTATTTAAAATAAACCATTTTAAATACTTAAAATCCATTAAAATAGCTAAAATAAAAAATTTAAATTGGTTCTGAAAATCCAGGTTATTACAATCTCACCTACTTAAAATCTTTTCGTCCTCGAGAAGGAACGGAGCTGAAAGTTGTTTAACTAACCAACTCAACTTTCATTCTTCAACTTTTCAGTTTCTAAGAATTTTCTAATTTATCAAAAATTTGGCTAACACCCTAAATTTTCGAAAATTTTCCCCATAACCTCCTTTGTATGGGGAGACCTTTAAAACCGCAAATTGCCTCACAGGGCCCTCACTAATCCAAAAGAAAAAGAAAAAGCCAAACAGCTTGCCAATCGGCTCATAAAATCACCAAAACCCAATAAATACAATAAAAATGTACCTATTTGTCGGGCATACAATTTTATTCTTCTTCTTAGCTTCCATGCTATGACCTGTTTACACATATATATGTACATGTATGCAATTCCAATCAATTTTCAATTCAGTTCATTATTTGATTCGATTTGACTAATTTTACCTTCATTCTCTTATTGGTTTTATCAATCCAATATTTTAATTATTTAAACTAATAATCAAACATCGCAACCAACAATCAATTAGTTGATTAACTTTTCAATCATATATCTTTAATATATATACTTAAAAATCCAAAAAAAAATAGTGCCAAATCACAACAATAAATCCTATCTAAGTTTTGGTTCTCACACGAGTCAATTGGAAATATGTAGATATCCCACTTTCGAAACTCGAACATAGATGCTAATGATGCAGTTGTCATCATCAGAATTATCTCCGGGTAACTAGAGTGTGATCCAATATCTCCGGGCTACAACATTACCTAATTGATTTGAACGGGCTACAACCACACATTTTCAGCAACAGTTTGATAGAGAGACCCGATAGAACTTCGATCTTTCAATCTTTGATTAAAAATGCTCCTTTAACTCTTAGTACACTTAGATCTTTGAGAGAGTGGTAGAGAATTAAGCTAGAGATGATTCGGTTTGATTCTCTTTGAATTTCGTTAGAGTTTGGTGAAGAAATCTTGAAATTTTAGAAAGAAAATTATGTAGAGAATGAGTGAGGAAGATAATGAAAACTAGTTAAGAATTCATTTTTGGTTGGGTATATATAGAGAATCAATAGCCATGTCTATTCAGGAAAGGATTTAAACGAATAGACATTTCTTTTGGAATTTTAACTTTTTGAAATAAAAGGGCTACCATGTCGACATGGGTTATCCCCATATGTCAACATCTTTATAATTTTTTGAAATTTGAATTTTTAAAAACAATGGAATTGATATATAATAAATCAAGGTAATTCTGGAGTTTAAACAAAATATTTTCCTATATTATAAAATAGTATAATAAACTAAACATATAAATTTGAAACATATGTTTATAATATATAAAAGTGATATTAAAACTTGAATATATATTAAAATTTTGACTCTAAAATTTGTTAAAACAATCCTGGAATTTGCATATTCTAATCATAATATAAGTAAATAATAACACTTGTCAAACATTCTAGAAAATAATTTAAAAATAATTCTTAACATATAAAACTGTAAATAAGAATATAAGAAAATTAAATTAAAATATAATTTGAGATTAAGGCTAAAACTTCGAAATTAAAAAATAACAATAAAACTACAAAGATAACAAGAGTAAAATAAGAATAATTTAGAAATCAAAATTAAATTATTTAAAATAGTTCTGAATTTGAGGCTAAAAAATTGAAAAGGAAATTTGGAAAATAATTTGAAAAAACACTTTCCCATTATAAAAAATTGAATAAAGGTTTTAGTGACATTATGGAGTTTTAACATGAACCTGGACTCTATTACTTGTCTTGATATCTTGAATTTTTGATACTCACGAGTCTTCAATCTTGAATTCTTCATCTTTGAATCATGAATCTCTATGCCGTATAATCTTCATTCTCAATACCTATATATAGTAGGTGTGTGTGTGTATATATATATAAAGTGTTTGTATATATTTTATAATAATAATAGTCAAAAATGTTCTTGTCATCAAAACCATCATCTCAGTTACTAACACTTCATTCTTCCTTCGGCATCGAGTGACAATAATAGCACACCAAGTAATAGGTTTTGAAAATAAACATCATTAAAAAGTAGAAAGGTAAATATGCAGAACTTAAAAGGTGTATTCATGGCTTGCTTTTAAATGTCCAAAATCTATCTAAGTGAACAATAATAATGAAAAAACTTGTGATCAACAATACTGTGTGTCTAAGGGCATTGTTAGGCAAAAAGTGATGCACTTAAATCATCACAAATGAGAGTGTATAAATTTAAAACTAAATACAACAGCAAGAGCACAATGATTTTTATAGCTGTTCCACCTTAAATAATTACATGTACTTACTTTAATTCCATTAGATGAGGTTCAACATGAATACAAAATATATTGCAAGATTTTAAGTAAATATAACAATGAAAACCTTGTTTAATAGCAATTCATAGCTAAGAGTTGAAGTTTATGAAATAGAGCAAAAAGTCATTTCCACATTGCTTTAACTTTCATATTTATAATTGAAATCATTTATCATAGTTGTCTGGTCATAGAAGCCCGATATATCTTGCACCCATGCAAATATGAAAGCGAATGCATGTTTTCAATGAACAAGATCATATCGGTACCCTAACACACATGGTTACTAATGAGCATGATTTCTCTTCATCGATATACTTGCCTCCTTGTAAGACCTTGTATTTTTCATTAATAATAAAATGTAAATATCGATAAATTATAGTTTTAGAATTTAGCCTTGAAACATATACCATTGTGTTAGTGGTGATTTATGATTCGTTTTGGTATATGGCATGTCTAAAACGAAGCACATATGCAAGAGTTATTAATGAAACAAATAATTAAGAGATTGTGTGTGTATATATATATGTGTACATATATATCCACGCGTAGGTTCGAAATTCAAACCTAAGTACAATTTATAATTGGAATATTACAAATCAGATAATTATATTAAGTAAGAAATTAATGTTAAAACCAGAAGGCAAAATGAAGCAGAAAAGTCGTCTGGACCCAGGATGGGTCGACCCATCTGTCGACCCAGGGGTTGACCCACCTTAGAGGTGGGTCGACTCAATTGGGTCAGATTTGTTTCCTAGCTGATGTGTTTTTCTGAATCAGATGGTTCAGATTTAATATGGTTAAATCCGATGGACCAGACTTTCTCGTACACCTATAAATAGACTAGCAGGGCCTAACTTTAAACTCATATTTTCTTAGATGACGCTAAGGCTCTACCATTTTCGTTCCTCTCCAAATCTTTCAGAAATAAAAAAAATAGATTTAGGGAACTCTGATTCAAGATTTGAAGATGAAGAATATAAATCTACGACATAGGTGTTTTGAATTTTGATCAACGTGAGGTTAGTTCTTGAATCTAATTTATTTTGGTTTCTCTCTTCCTTACCCCCTTCTTTTAGCATCAGATTTGTCAATCTATGGTTGTTTTAATAATAGATTCAGTTAGGAAGACCATGAAATAACATATCTGGATCAGATTCAAGGATTGGAAAGCTATCAGGTGAGTGGATTTAGAGCTATACCTTTTGAATAATGGTATACCTACTGTTTACATTCCCCATCATTCTTAACATTTTAAATAACTATAAATTGTGATAATTGCGGTATTTTATTTTTAGTTATGTTAAGAATACTATTGATTGTATAGATCTATTCTGTGAATTTATTAGTTGGATTAAAAATCACTGTAATACCGAAATTATGGAATTTATAATAAAAAGTGAATATGTTATTGAAAAAGTTGTTAATGACAAATTGGATATCGTAAATCAAATTAAAATGGAATTGGGAATAATGGAAAAAGAAGAGATATGCCTAATTTGTATGGAAAATTTTACAGTGAGTAGGAAATTGTAGATGACCTCACTAAGACACGAGGTTAAGTTCAATTTGTGGTAGAAGTCTGCTCAGAATCTACCTACAAATCTAGCATTTACAAGTGGTCAGCTTAGTGTGAGAGGTCTGGTGCATAAACATATATATATATATATATATATGTGTGTATACAACAGGCAATAAATAAATAAATGGCATTATTTGCAATTAGTGAAAATAAATGTTACGTGTGAAAATATACAAGACGGTAAAGAGATGGATATTACAACATTAAAAGTTTAGTTAATGTTAAAGAACCAAGGAAAATGTGATGAACTGGGAATATAGCTTATTATAATTAATTATGAGAATAAGAACGTAATATAATAGGTAGGCTTGTCCTAGGGGCAAGTGGAGATTATGATATAAGTTATGATAAATGAAAAAGGAAACTTATTAATAAACTTTGGTTACGGGAACTAGGTCAAGAAGTAAATAACAACAAAAGGTTATGATAACAAGGTTATGATTTATTAAGAAAGAATGAAGTAGGCTTATTATTAATAGGCTTATAAAATGGGAAGTATGAAGTCTAATAAGGGAAATCAATAATAAGCAGAAGCCCGCTCCAACGTCATAGGACTGAATAAAGCAAGTAAATAGTCAATTATATGCTAATGAATCTAGTAACTTGAGATAACAATGAAAAAGGGAACAATCAAATTAATTAGCAACATACTAAGATACGACGAGTGCTTAATTTAAGATTAGACATAGGGTTTAATAACAAGTTTGTGTGATGCGTTTGGACCAGTCCCGACATACGAAGGTGAAGAACCCAACGAGGTAGATCATCGTGGTGTTTCGAGGCACGGGAGGAGCACGTCCATCTGATTATTCTTCGTGATTGCTCGGTGGGACTGGAGGGAAGCACGCGGCTTCCGAGAGACGTGATAGGGTACTCCGTGGTGGTCCTCTATCGTAGTACACGCTCAGGATTTACTCGCAGAGGTAGGGGCCTGCGCGATACCACCCAGTGGGTATACCTTGACTGCAATAGTAGTTTGACAGTCAAAAGCCTGTGGCGGATGGCGTTGGGTGATTTGGCGGTTTGCCTCACTCGGGGAGGGAGGTTAGTCAGGATAAATTAAGTATAGTAATCATCGGGTACCTATCATCAACAGTCAGTGGATGCAAAAAGACTAGAGCTAAACCAAAGGACCATTGATATTTCACTATTGAGACATGATTAAGGGACACGCCAAATTGGATGATAGATTAGTTATTAGGGGCACATCACTTAGCTCTTGATGCAGTCTTTCAGTAGTTGAGGGAGGGGCCTGGGTGGGGCCATAGCCACCGTGAAAAACAGACCATACTTGGATATTTGTACTATAGCTCCGTTGAGTGGACCTATACAGACATAGAAAGCTCCCAACCGAGTTCCGTGCATTGGATGCAACCCTATTACGGGACTCGAAGTATAGTAGGAAGTATGTACATGTCAATGTCTAGGTACACAGACCGGGTGGTGTATCGTAGACGTTAGGGTATTACTCCGTACGCTTGTGTGGCATAGCGATGATGGTTCTGTGCGATAACGTGGCGTTATGATTTGGATTTCCGTATGTCGATAGGCATAGGATACGCTTTTGTAGCATGACGGTGGGGACCGTCCGAGGAGGGTACTATAGGAAGTACCTTACTATGTTGTGGTAGTTAAATATATACTATGTTAGGTTAATCTATTGGGATATAGATGGATACGACGTGGGTTTAGAGTCTTAAGTGTTGTTAACCCAAACAACCTAATAAATAAGAAAACATAACTAAACAACATATGTAAGGTTATTTCAAAATGTGTAATTTGTCCAGTCACCCGAACTTTTGTGTTCTGACCCCCTCCTCATGACACACTAGCAAGTTAGGATTGTGGCAGAGATATGATAGCTTTGGATACTGGTTAGACAATATTATTACTTCGGTAAGGCTATATTTATTATATTCTATTTTATCCACTACACCATAACAATCAATTTGGCACAGAAGGATGCGGAGATAAAATATGGGTTAAAGCCGTATCATATTTGATAGTGCTCATATCCGTATCAAACTACATTTTGCGATCCACACCATCTAAAACACCCTAAATTTGACCGTCCATCAACGAATCCCCGGATTAGTTAATTCGATACGGCTTTGGGCCAAATCGAATGTGTATCATATTGTGCATCACATTAGGCACTCGAAATAAAAAAATTGGCTGCTCTCTTTTCCTTTTGTTTTACTTTAATGGTGACCGAAAACCCAAATTAGGGTTTTCGGTCACCAAATCGTTCCTCCACCTTTCTTTGGAATCTTCTCCTCCGACAGAGATGAACAATCCTCTACTTCTACAAAAACGCAGCAACCCTTGGTCTCCCTAGCCCTCCTTCGACAACAGGTATGTGTTTCAATTAAATTTTGACGTGCATGCCTGATAGTAGGGAACAAACTGAAATCTTTGTGTGATAGTTGATTGCTACTTTGTTTTAGTGTGCTAGCTGTTTCAATTGAATTGGTTTGTGTAAGTGTGTTAGCTGATTGCTACTTTGTGTTAGGGACGGATCTGTGGTTATACCCTAGAATCAGAGAAATCAAATTTGAATCATGTTTTGTGATAATGTAAAAAACATATGAATTGCTATTGGAAACATGTATGGTATAATTTTAGATTGCGGTATATCCATGAAACAAAGAAATAACAATGAGTGTAACCTTTACTAATGTTAAGATGTTTAATGTCAATTGTCCATAACCTGATTTTATTTGCAATAGCCATTTGATGATATGTTATTTAGATCGTTTGCCACATTGAATCTAAAATGTGGTGGAACTGAGCAAATGGATAATTATAGTTCAATATTTAACCGTGATTTCATCGTCATTTGACTGTTTGTTTTCCTTATGCTTGAAATTTAAATTAGGTTGTCTTATAGCAAGTTTACTCTGTTTTGAGAAATAACAAGTGTACTAAAAATATTTTAACAGGTTTGTTGAAAATTTTGGTAGATGGATGATTACTTGTAGGCGATCCATCAGGTGGATGCATTTTAGCTCATGCATAGGGTCGGGTATCCATGCTTATTAGGTTTATCCAAATGTCGAATGCTGTTGCACTTAACCTTAGTAAAAACCTGCTTTCACTAGCAACTTTCCCCTACTTTGTAGCAGAGACTGTAGTGTAAGTTGCACTACACAGTCTGCTTCAAAGAAACTGAAAGTTGCAAGTGAAAGCAACTTTTTCCAAAGGTTAAGTGAAGGGGCATTCAACATTTGGATAAAACTAATAAGCATGGACTATTGACCCTAAGCGTGAGCTAATACGCATCCACCTGGTGGATCTCCCAGTAAATTCTTAATCAAAAAGTCGAGTATGTGTGTCATCCGAAGATGATGATTCGATATCTTTAGACGTTGGAGCAGGTATATATTATTTTACACTTATATCTACGTAGTATCTTACATAAGAATTGAATGGACATGTTGTGTGCACATCTTGAATATTCTTTTAGTTTATTTGTTCCTTTTTGTGTGTATAGGAGGATGTTCTGTATGCTAGGGTATGAACTACCGGTGTTGCAGATCGACTACAGTTCAGGTGATTCTTCTTTTGGGTTTGCATTTTTAACGACTATCAATTTTCCACTCCTATGTATAGTTAATTTCATTTAAAAGCCTATGGTCATAGCAAAACCAGTTTACAATGTGTATTCATTCGTTTTTGAGAAATATACCAATCGACTACACAAACACATGGATGGGGCTTAAAGTAGAAAACTTGTTTTCGAACCGAATGTTATTTTAGTTTCTTTGTATTCATGTGTACAATGTCGATCTCTTATATACGATGTTAGAGGTCATGTTAAAGCACAAAACATATGCGATGCTGGTATGTTTCTAGGTTGTCTATGCAAGTTCATGAAATCATGTCATTAGCATCATAAACATGTTAAGATAGAATCATAGATACAAGTGACTAATATGCACACACGAACACAAAGACACGATATGCCCTTCACTATTATCGGTATAGCGCTCGACTAGTCGCGACTAGTCGTCGACTAGTCTACTAATCGAGATCGAACCATCGACATGAAGTCTCGATTTTCTTTTTATATGAATTTCGGGCACATGGGTAGAAATTAGTCGACTAATCGACTAGTCAATTCAACTAGGTTGTTATTGGTGTCCAGTGAAGTATTTGTACACAAACACACTGATCAACTACCATGAAATTACACAAACACACTGATCGACACGATATGCCCATCACTGTTATTGGTGTCCAGTGAAATTACTCAAACACACTGATCGACTAGTCGATCCGAACCCCTTATAGTAATCGACTACCGGTGTACATAAACACACTGATCAACATACGCTTATCTCTGTATGCATGTTTGCATCTCAGTCATGGTGAGTTACAATGTCGATCTTCTGTCCAAAGAAGTATTTGTAACTTGTTTCTTGTATTATAGGCAGTCATGTAGGAAATTTTGGTGCTTTTGTGCTGCTGGAACTCAGGTGGCAGGCTATATATTATGATTCAGTTTTGCTGCCAAATGAAACTTGAACTCAGGCTGGCTATCACGCTCAATCTTCCAAGCCTTGACTGGAGTTTTATCAGGCTGATATGTTTTTACCTTTTTTTGTTGGTTCGTAATGTGATGAAAATCTTTGAAAGTTTCCTTTTATTGTATATGTTTGTACGTACATTGTGTTCGTGTTATGACAAAACTTATAATGCTTTGAGTGTGTGTGTGTGTGTGTATATATAGTGTTATTCCAGTGTATAAATTGTGGTATATATGCTCCGTGTTATGAAAAATATGTGCTACAGTTTTTGTTTATATATATATATATATACACGTATATGATATATATATATACACACACACACATGTTTGTATATATATGTGTGTGTTGTGTAAACATACATATAATTAGATACGGTCAGAGGCCGTGTTTGATTACACTTTAGATACATCTAAGAGCCGTATGTTATTTCTAGTGAGATACGGTTTATAGCCGTATCTAATAATTTAACACGCCAGATTTTGATATGCCTTTGTACCGTGCCTAACTGCTCTAGATACGGCTAAAAACATAGCCTAATTAGCATGTATGGTGTAATGATCCATTCCGCTGTGAGATGTTTACTGAGCTCTGATATATTTATTATCTCTGTCTTTTCTGCAGGATACCAGACAAGCCGACTCTTGCTTCGGTAGATAGGATTTTTTGAAATAAAAACGGTCTGTCGAAATTCAGGTTGTTACACTCATCAGCCTTGCCTATATTTTAAGTTTCCAATCTCAAAAGTGGCTCCCACTCCTATAATCATCTTGGTATCGACCATAATTATGGCCGGCACCGATCGTAATCGATATATTATAATTTTCTGCCAAATTCTTACGCTTCATTATTCCAACATCCTAAGAATTACATTAGGTTCTTGATCTATTTTGTCTTTGTTTGGATCACTGATTCATTGAGAAGTCGTTCAATTCAAATATTAGATATTACTTGCCATTCGCCTATAGTATGCTTTCACAACATGCTTTGGATCTAGACAAACATATAGAGCTAACTTCACAATATCCATTGGCCAACCAATACTCATCTTTTTAGCAATGCATTTATTCTAAAAGCATCCACTCATCGCTTCAAGTAGATAGTGTACCATTCTTTTTTCTACAGCACGATTAGAGCCCTAACTTTTAAGAAGTTGCATCTTGTCCCGAACAGGTAAAATTCCTCGTCTCTCTTTTCTTTTTTTCTCTTATAAAATGATGACCAAAACATTCTAGTATGGACATGATTTCTAAGGAGTAATATAAATATTCAAACGCTTAAAATATTTTTTCCACTTAACATATCCTTTTTATTGCAAACTCAACTTTTTTAGCTATTGCTGCCTTTCAATGTTGAATGTGCATTTATCTAAATGTTGTCTATTCAATAATAACTATCATACACAACATCACAACAGTTCATTTCGTTATCATCATCATCAATTATTTTATAATGAATCAATCATCCTTATATTTCTTTTTTATATCTTTATTTTAGCATCTAGGTGGGTATTCAATTCTAATGTTGATGTTGTGGGCGTCCTTGTCATTATTGCCATCACTACTGGTATTAAGATACCATCGTTGATTTAAAGTCAACCATGTGTCGGCGCTTGGCCTTGCATGGCTTACTTGATGCTTACGTTGGGGATAACTTGAGTTGCATGAGGTTGGCAACAAGTTATCTTGGATTTGCCATCAAGTTTTCCTCATTTTCCTACTTTGTGTTAGCTTGTTGTAATTACGGCTCCTACCTTGAGTTTTTCCATAGTCGACTTTGAAAATGTGTAAGTGACAAATTACCTTATATATACGTGTTGCAAATTATTTCGTCAAGCTTTAGTCGAATATTTGTCAACGGGCTAATTTCAGTTGGATGGTTTCAAGAAATGGTAGCTTCAAATGCGTTTCACATTTGAGCAGAACACATATGCCAACATTTCAAGTTGAATGTCATGATCCTATGTTCGTATAAAGAAATCTCTTTGTCACTTTGAATAGTAGTTCTATAATAATACACTCTTATGATGATGGGTAAAACGCGACCCATGGTTCTGTAGTTTGAGAGAACTTGTTTGTTAGCATGTTTGAGTTATCTACACAGAGTGTTTGCGTACAACACAGACTGTTACTTCATACTAGCTAAGTTAATTTTTAGAATCTGATTTGCAATACATGTTGACACTTTAGTTTTGTAAATTAGCTATATGGGTTTTGATAAAAGTAAAATGTACCTGATTGTGTTCACCATCAAGCTTTTGAGTTCAAAATGACTGATGATCTCTTCACGTTGAAATGATCACTTAAATCCATTAGAGAAAGACTTCTATACTGCTCAAATTTCTAGGTCCACTGCATATGGAGCGATTCGATCATAACTTGGGAATTTCAACTTTAAACCCTTATAGTTGCACAATGCACAACTTCCAGGTCAAGCTTCAATATTGGATGAATGATATATTCTAATGGTATTGAATAATCCCCAAGACCAGACGCCATCAAAGTTCACCAAAGAGTCACTTCATTCAACTTTACTTAAACATAAGGTTTTTGAGGACGAGATCCTCTTACAAACTCTCGACCACAAATTTCATCTTCGGCCTTCAACCTATATGATGTGTAATAGATACATGTGCTTATATGGATCCTTGCCACAATTCATTAACTTCATCAAATTCATTCTTCATGAGATTGGGATGACTTCTACACAAGCACATTAGAATAGCTTTACTCAATTACTATACATTCTCTTTATAATTCGACTCGTCCCATAACATTCGGAGAGCGCACACACCTTTTAGCTTTAAGAAGAGATAAGATTTACCCTTTTTTCACTGATTGTTTTATATTTCTACAACCTCATATAATTTTATATTTTATATTTTATATTTATACATGTATTAATTATTATCTAGATATATATTGCAGGATGTTAGACATATACTGATAATGAAGCCTGTATGGAATCAAGATAGCAGATCCAGACTAATGATTCAAAAGTCAGAGAATGAAGATTCATGAGTATTGAAGAGTTCAAGACCTATAAATATTATTGAGTCTTGGATTTAAATGTTAAAATTCAAGTTGTACACACCTAATCTCTCTTCATCTACTTTCAAAATGTTTACAAAGCGTTCCTATTTTCAAAATCTCTTTAACGTGTTTTCAAATATTCTTAATTTTCACAATGATTTTTCAAAAGGAATTTTAAAGTTTTAACTTTACATTGATAAACTTTTTACTTTTTATAATTTAGTTTTTATATTTTTCTACTTATACTTTAATTTTAATATTTTGATTTCAAATACTTATACTTTGATGTTTCTATTATACTTTGATTTTTATAGTTTTATATTGATTATACTTCAATTTTATGCCTTGCTTTTTAAATTTTAATACTTTGATTTTAATTATACTTTAGATTTTGATTTAACATTAATAATTATGATTTGATATTATAATTTTGATATTTTAAAGTTTAAATTATTACTTATATATTTTTCAACATATATGTTATATTTTAATTTAAGTTATTTAAAATTACTTTTGATAAATTTTCTTAAGATTTATTATGCTTAAAACACACATTTACTATGTTTAATTAGTTTCATAAAGTTTCATATCACTATATATAGTTTCGTATTTTCAAAATATTATTTAATGGCTTATTTTTTAGAATACATTAGAGTACATCGACATGTTATTGTTGTGTATGTCGACATGTGACAAGTATTTTTCAAAATTCAAATTTGAATAGAGGCGTCTATTTTCCATAACCATTCATCAACTGTCATTTCTCTTCACCCCTATATATATTCTTCTTCCAGAACCAATTTTATAACTTATCCTTCCATATTTCATCACTTATTTATCTCCTCTTTAAAATTCTAACAAATATATACTTGTACTCTACCGATTTTCAAAATGAATCAGGTCACTTCAACTTTGAGTTGATTCTACATCAAAATCTCTCTGTTCTATCAAGATCAAAGTGTAGATCGGATCTATAAGAGTAATTGTAATCAGGATCGAAAGATCTAAGTCTGCATTCTTTATCAAAACAAATCAAAAATCCTTATGGGTGTGAATAGTTAGCCCTAAATCGAGTTGGGTTTGATTGTGCCTGGTAAAAAGTAATTGAAAGTGACTTGTTTGCCCATAAATCAAGTTCTCTTATCCCAGGTCTTAAAGTCTGAAGGGTGTCTCCTTGTGGCCTTAAAATGAGAGAGTGTAATTGAATTGATAATGATTAAAGGCTATATCCAATGCAGGACTAGATGTTGGATAACTCTGAACTAGTATAAAATACGGTGTGTTCTTTCCTTTACTATATTTACTTTACTTGCTTTTAATTTCTTTATTTGATTCTATAATTATTTACATATCCTCATAATCATAATTCAAAAGATTTCAAAAAGAATAACAAATTTAAGTAAACACTATTCACCATCATTAGTGTTAATTTAGCCTTAATATCGTTAATCTACATTACCTTTTGTCGGACTATCTCTAACATCAAACGGATGAGAACAAAATATGAAATAATGATATAAAATAATATGATCAATCCACTTGTCCTCGATATAACTAGTCACATAAAATAATTCAACTCTAACATACTTTAATATTTAAGAATTACATAACTTAGAATAAATTTCCAAGCACAGGCTTACCTAGGATACATCTCAACATACAAAACATTCAAATTCACAATCCTTTGAATCAAAATAAATCTTACTCTATTCTGATCATAATGATCATCCACACCAATCACAATGAATGTACTCACATCATGCAAACAAATAACCCCGTGTTATCACTCATACCATTCTGATACCAATGGATGTACACATATTTTGGACATACAATTACTATCTAGCGCAAGTATCATCCATTCTGATCAAAACGATCGTAGCAACCATGACTTCATGGTCCTAGAATGTACATATTTGATTTTTTATACTTAACTTGTTCCGATAACCGAGATTGTGCAGAAAAACCATTAGCATGCCTCTTAAGGATATATCGACCCAATCGAACACCGAAAGAGAAATGTGATGACCGCCCATAACTCATGCACTAAACAAGAGGAATAATGTGCTGAAAGACGTGCCAGGCAGCTATGGACAATCATCAGAGGGTAAACAACACAACCAGAACATGTCGTATAACTCACAACGCAAGGATAAAATATAATAGAACATATACAACATGCAATAATAGTGAAACACATTCAAGCAAAAACTTGAACTTTGATAACAACTAGAAAGAATGTCCATACATCTTTGGATTGCAACATAAGTGTTTGTACAAATATGCCTCACTACAACACTCAGAGCGAACATCAAACAACAAAAACTAAAAGTACTAGATAGTAGTAGGAAACTGGTATGTAAGCCTCCAGCTCATCACCGATCTGGAGCATAGTTCACCAAGATCTATCAACTGTCGCCTACTACTCGGTTTGCCCATCCAATACCGGATGAACAACCCAAGGTAATAAGAGGAAACATAAAACCTTAAGTCAGACAACAATCTTAGTGAGCAATAAAACAGCTATCTAACATCATCAATAAAGTATATGAAAATAGGTAGATTAACCAACTAATCCACCAAATCATCAGAGAAGAACCCAACCTCGTCTTCCCCACATCTGACAATGATAACCTTTACAAATAAACATTTAGGACAACAAAGAAGAACAAACGGTTCATTCATGGCAAACAGAAGCAACCAGACAATGGCAATCATAACAACTAGTTATATCTCACGTAAACTATCCTAATCGAGATCAACATTCCTCAAGCACAAGTCCCGAAGGCCTAAACCAACATCAGATAAGCACCCAAGAAACATCTCCTTCGATGTCAGACAACTTACGTAAGATGATACAAGCAAAACAACCAATATCCGAGACCAAGTTATCACTGCCTATCCTGCTTCAAAACCATCATTAATCGTATGACGGCCAACCCTGCCACATGTTAAGGGCTAATAGTAACCCCGGTTCAAGTAAAAACTTTATTTGCCTTTCAACGATATGTATCTAGGCCTTCAACGATACCCAGGGTACTCGACCAAAAACCTTCCAATCTTTTAGGTGCCCCTATTATACCCTTGCTTTGAGCCCGCTAGAACCTACGGCATCGATAATCTCTCAGCCTTCAATATCTCTAGTCATCAACCCCTTCGAGAAACAATTATCCACCAACTCATCACTTTGAGTCATCTTCACATTCACTGCATTACGACGATCGATGAACATTTCACCATACTTCAAACATTCCTACTTGAATCCCTTTCGAAGCCACAATCATTATCGATCCCAAAATATACACCGTTTGGTCGATATTCCATTCCATAGCATTTCATTCACCCTGCTATGAAAAACAAATCACAACATTTAACTTCTATTCACAGCATTTAAAAAGTTGTTATATCCTCCTTAGGTCTTTCACGACCTAACACTTAGGTCGTTCCCAAATCTATAGCCCTCGGTTGACCTAACCCATTTCGACCCAGGCCTTAAGGCATGCCTTCGACCGACCTGACTCACCCCCAGGCCACGTCCTTCCTCCCACGATCCATCACCAATGACCCAACTTTCCAATAAACCATCTAGCCTTTCTCTTCAGCGTTCTGGAATCCACGGTCTAGGCACCAACGACCTACAGTCTTTGAACAACCCGACCTAGTAAAACCAACGACCGAGTGCACACGAACGACCCGACCTTGAACTTTGCCAAGTATTAAATCATCACCTATCCGTCCAACCGCCTTCGTCACGTCATCACCAACGACCCGCGACCTGGTTCCCCAATGACCTACGACCTAGAGACAACGACCCGAAGCCCATCATGCAACCCGAAGCCTTTTTCACGCCCTGAAGCTTCTCTAATGGCCCAATCCCCATTTCTTGGAGAACAAGCCGCAAGACCTGACCTTTGCAAAAATGACCTGACTCTAGATCTGGCCAAATAACTCCAATTTTGACCAAATCTTCACCAAACGACAACATCGATGCAACCAATTCATCCAATTCAACCATAAACACTTTATGAAATCATCAACAACATCAAAATGACAATTATTCATCAATAATCATATAAAATTCACAAAATCATGATAAATGAATGAACAAACTAAAACAATGGATCTAACTTGTATAAACATATGAATTAACATAAGGATTACCAGTTTTAAGTTGCTAGAATATATCCTATGGTGATTCAAGTGAAAATATACTTACCATGATGTAGATCCTGGTGAAAACAACTTGAAATGATGAAAATAAGATCAAACAACCTATATACTTGATTGAATCCATGTGAGAGATGCTAATCACTAACCAAATCTTCGATCTGTCTTAAAAACGATGAATCACAAATCCGAACAGTGGAGAACAACCTTAAACCTCTCGATTTGATGAAATATCTCTTTACTTGATGTAGATCTAGCTTCGATTGATGTAGATCTTCAATCTTCTCATGTACATCTAGATTTTAATGGTGGAAAGGTGTATATGATTGAGCAAGGAGGATCACGAGCTCAACCAAATGAGAGAATGAAGAAAGTAAACTATTCTCCATGCTTCTAACCCCCCTACTGTAGCCTTCCACCATACCACTAATATATGGGCCACTCCAAATTAGCCCATGAACGGTCTACAAAACCTGAACAGAAATTGTGAAACACTAAAACAGTGATTCCTCCCAAACCGCTGAACCAAATCTTTAGTGTGACCACTCTACAGAATTGGCAACACTATTTTCTTTCCAATGAAATCTATGTCAACACCTGATTTGATCCCAGTCAAAAGTTACGCTCTGTACAAACTGATAGGGCAAAATGGTCATACATAAAATTGGTAAAAATTATGGACATGTCTCACATCCCTATAAACAACATATCAAAATATGAGAATGGTCCAACTCTCTAGGAATTAAATAAAAATATTTTATGATCCTACAATACGTAAAATGCGGGCTGTTACAAGAATACACTCTAAGTGCTAAATACCACCACTTTTAGTAATCATAGGAATTTAACCAAACATCTCATACCGTCGGGTGAAACTTAAGTATTTACTAAAAGTTAGTCAATATTGTTTACTGTGGATACCTTAGGAAACATTGAATTATATTTCCTTAAGGATCCATCGACTCCATCGAATGCCAAAAGAAAATGTAACTCTTAAAGAGATAGGTACATCCTAAAAGCGATCACAAGTATTTAACTAACGCATCCTATACTATCCGGTGAAATCTAAATTCTCGTTAGTAGGTTAATAAATCCCATTTAAACATTTTATTCAGTGAGTTATATAATATCCAACAAAGTGTTACTCAAAAGCATTTAGAGCAATTAGAACGCTATATCGATCATTAATACAACCCATATTGTATAAATAAAGTTCTCAATCATTCAACTAATAATAAAATGATTTTTAGAATATCAGATTCATTCTAAATTACTTGTTCCAAACCTATAATTTGCCTATACTTCAATTATCTATTTATGGTCGGTTAAAGCAAACTATAGTTCTAGCTTAGCCAAAGCACCTATATATATAGTTATCCTAAGTTCCTTTATAAAAGCTACGTAGTTCACTCGTCCCGTTCTACGACCATGTATGAGTGCATATATATATATATATATATATATATATATATATATAACCATTTGTTTATGATGTTCTAGCTACTCATATCTCAAACTTATATTGGTGTCTAAACATAAATCTGAAAGCATTCAGTTTTGTATTTCCAAAATCGTACTTCAAAATCCATGAAGCTATATGTTATCATTTATTCCTAGTAAATAAGTATATGTATCATTTACTAAAACCATTACCAAAGAGACTGAATTTATATAAATGCTATTTTTTAAATTGGTATGTTATGATAATGTAGTTTTTGCAATCGATCCTTTTCAAACTATTATATATAAGTTATATACACATATAGTAATTTAAAATCCTTAAACGAAAGAGTTAGCCAAACGTATTGATATAAACTTTTGAAAGTTTGAAGACAAAGCAATAGGAACACATAAACAAACAAGCAAAATGCAGGTTCAAACAATAAGCTGGAGTGGTGTTGTGGTCACCTCGAACTCATGTTCTAAGCGACGACCGATGTAGCAATCCTAGTAAACTGGTCCACACGTTATGGTGGAACATGACCCCCATGTATCATTCCACCTTTGTGACAACAATCATCAACTCCGACTTGACTCTATTTCATTCCACTGACTAAAAACTGCCATATGTCATATAACTAAAATGAAAACAAGGATAATTAATCATAGAATCCTAGGTAATTAAGTAAGGTAGAGGGATGATTTGTTAATGGAAGTTTCTTCAAAGAATACGTAAGAAATACAAACCTTGAAACATACAAAAATCAGCATACAATTCACAGTAAATTAATTGCATACAAACATAAATTTAAAGATAGATCTTGACATGTTAACTCACCATATACTTGATATCTAGCAATGATCAATCCGAAATTTGCAGTCACTATTCTTTATCTTCAACAAATCCTAAAACAACAATTTTGGATAAAAACAAAAGGTAACCAGCCAAGTCAAAAGAATAAATTAAGAATTCTAATAGATATAGAAAGAGAAGCAGATTATACCTTGAAGTTTCTATAGATCTCAAAAATTTCCTCTGATTGATTTTGATGATTTCTAGCTTGGGTTAAGGTTTTACCTCTTAATTTTAGAAGAAAGCCATAGTAGGAAAATGAAAAGAGATCATATATTTATTTTCTCATGGTTAAGTCTAATTTATATTTTCAGGTTGGAAATAAATTTCTAAATGCTCTTTTTATATAAAAATAAAGAATTCAGTTTAAATCTGCACTTCACTTTTAATCCACACTCAATATTTACCATACTAATGTTCTGCAATTACCAGTATTCACCAATAATTTCACTACAAAAAAAACCGCATTTAGCAGCAGAAAAATCTGCTTCTAATCCGTCGCTAAATTGGACTTAGCGACCGATTTCCTGCATAACACAGTGGTCGGTAAAAACCATGACGGTAATTGTGTCAGATTTTGCGACGGAATTTAGCATGAGTTTTCCGACAGTTTTCCGTCATTTTACTAATTATATAATAAAAATAAAATTTTATTTATTATTTTAATTTTAATTTATTTACCAACTATTTACTAACGGATAAGTAATTTATAATAAATTATTATTTATAAAAAGCGTTGGTAAACCCTTGCTAATTGCCAAGGGATTAGCGATAGAATTTAAATTGAATTAAACTTAACCTCACTTTTTTTGTTGGTAATCCGCCGCTATTCCTCTTCCGATCTACCAATATATAAATATAAATACACACACACACATATATATATATATGCATACATACATAATTATCGAACTAATATCAATCAACTATGAATACAGAAATAAATTGCATATCCAAATTAAACAAAGATAAGTTTGCAATTATGATTTATTTCTTCGCTCGGTACATTCAACTTTGATAACTACTACATATTGTCTTGAACTTTTTAATACATTCAAGCATACACTGATAATATACATTTAAGTAATAGTAGTTTGATCGGTAATCACCTAACATTACACTTAACATTACAAGAAACTCCTCTATTACCATCCAAAGAAGTTGTTCTTTAGCTCGGGGTCATACTTCTAAAAAAACAACAAGTGCAACAGCTTTTTCAATTTGTGCATTTGTACCCCCATAATCATGTAAAGATCCCAAGTTCTTGATGCATTTGCTTTATATCACATATAGATAGGCAATATCATGTCAACTAAAGCTACATTCACAATGAATTCACATAGCTGAATTCAGAATATATATAGTACACGTAATTTGTTCAATGTTAAATTTAAAAATGAAACCTCAGTAAGTTAGACAATGATCAAGCTATATACCTAAAAAAGATCAAACATACAACTTACCTTCCAAATCATTGGGCATTCCAGTTGACGAAGAAGATGACACGAACACTCTATCCCTCGCCATCCATAAAATTTATTAGAATTATGAGTTTAGGGCCTGCAATTCAATTCAATCGATCACATAATCCAACAACTGATCAAGTTGCAATTGCATTAAATCAGTACTAAAAAAACATGATGCTTACCTGATTGCCCGTGAATTCAACTGCAAAAAAGTAGACTTTGAGAGCATTTTATTTCCCTTATTGCAGCAATTGTGGCAAATCCAAACCTAAATGTCAGAGCAAACCTATATGTCATATAGATCAACATACGAAGATTTTTTTGGGGGGGGGCTAAGAAAAATAAACTCCTCACAAGTGCTCTGGTTTATGGGCTGAATAGTTCATTGATTATTCGATCTTCACTCATCCTAATTTTGGGTATACGTATGAGGTAAATCAATGAACTATGCATAGTAACTTTGGGTAGACTTTCACTCATCGTAACTTTGGGTCAAATAGTTTAAACCTTGCATGCGATATCCATCAAATATGAGTGTGGTCGTTAATCCCTTGGCAGCTGTAAAACGTTGCAAAGCATACCAAAGCTAATTAATATCACCAGTTTTAAAATTAGTTGGCAGCTGTAAAACGTTGCAAAGCATACTGTAACAACCCGAATTTTAACAACATGTTAAAACAAGAAATCAAGGCAGAATTAAATTTTAAAGTAAGAGTCAGGGAAAACGGGTTGCGCCATTGTGTTCGTCTCGGAATTCTACATGAAATAGAGTCCGAGTTTTCGAAAATTGGAGTCCGGATGAAGAAGTTATGGCCCGCAGAAGATTCAGAAAATTTCAGACTGCACAGAACCAGGCAGGTCGACCTGGGGGTCAGGTGGACCAGGGGGTCGACCTACCCCCTCCCCCCTCCCCCCCCAGGTCGACCATATGGTCGACCTCCACCCTTACAGGTCGACCTGGTCGGTCTGTTTCGCCCCAAAACCCATTTTTGAAGCCCGGTACGTGTTTTGATGGTCCGGATTGACTCTAGGATTGATCTAAAGGCCCTAAATAGTTCCTACACCTATATATACACCCTAAGGCCTAACCTAATTCATAACAAATCATTCTTACACCTAAATGCTGCTGGAATCCCTCTTGATCATGGCCGCCGCCTCTAATAAACTTCCTAAGCTTTCATACACAATCTAATTCGAAGATTTATGCTTCTACGATGATTCAAGACAATAAATCAACAACGCCGCAACATTTCTACAACAAATTCAGTTCCTAATTCATTAGCCATGCTCTGTAAGTGCTATTTACTTTTAGATTTAAATATTTAATTATAAAATGGACATGAAATAAAGTGGAATTGGATCTAAGTATGTTTATCGATTCAGATCTATTTCTGTTGAATCTTGAGTTTTGATACTCGTCTAACTTTATTCTCATGTCAAGCTTATGATCTATTCAGTTGTTGTAAATCAATTTTTCTTGATTCATGTTGATATTATTATCAAGATCTATCTTTTATGCCTGAGATGACGCTTTTATGCCAGTTTTCTCTCTGTACTTATTGTTATACAAGTTCTACCTTCCCCTATTTATTTTTTCTTTTGATGAACCTTGGTCAATTTCGGACCTAGGCCTAAACCGCGATTTGCGTACGATTGAATATGGGGAAACGTGGGAATATTGTCTTTATTGGATATATGTTTGGTAGAATTGACGACATAACATGAAATTGGAAATTTGGGTATTGTCAATATAATTGAAATTGCAAGTTTGGGTATTAGCATACATGAATTGGCATGTAAATTAAATCACGAGTTTGGGACTATGTAAGTTTAAATCAAAAGATTGGGCTTATGTTAATTAGGCATATGTAGAATTGAGAATTTGAACATGAAAGCAATTGTAAACTTGATAATTGGCATAAACATGTATTATGAACTTGGGCAACCGACATGTATTGTAATAAAAAGATTATAGTTTGGGGATAACTACATCATGAATCATGATTTGGGTTTATTGGGTATGAAACTTGATACATGTAATTTTGGCTAGAACTTGATATGGTAAAATGGCATAAATTTGGCATACATGTAAAACGGCATGAATTGAACAATATGTAAATTTGGTATGAATTGGGCATATGTAAAATTGACATGTAATCTAGAACTTGGGCATATGTTAATTTTGTGAAATTTGGAGTAGAAACATATATGATAATTTATGGCTTGGAGAAAGTTTAATATGAACGCGCCTAAGTTGGGTTTTGGGTAGTTGGCATGTTTTGTAAATACAAGGCTATAACTTGGCATAACTTTATAGTGAATTATGATAATAATTTGGGAATACTTTTTGGGGGCAAAAACGTGAATTATGAACTTAGAAAATGGACCATAACATTAAATTGTTAGCACACTTACATATAAAGAACAAATATGTAAATTTAGAAAATACGAAATGCTTAACCCGAGGTTAGATTGAGTTGTGATGTAAACCTGCCCGGACCTGCCCGGCTGTCCAGTAATCACAACAATATCTTTCCAATGTGGGAGGTTAAGGCATTAAACCCAATAAGGACCCGAGGTTAGACTGAGTTGCGGTGTAAACCTGCTCGGAACCGACCGGCTGTCCTGTAACCGCAACAATACCTGTCTAATGTGAGTGGTTGGTGCTTTAATGAATAAGTTAAAGCTAAGTCAGGATTGATAGGGTTAAGTAAACTAAGAATGCTTAACCAGCATAACATGTTAACCAGTAGGTGGGTTAAGTAATATGACTAGACTAATGACACTTAACCAGTATGATATGAATGGGTGGGTTAAATAATATGGCTAAGCTAATGACACTTAACCGTTATAACATGACTAACGAATGGGTTAGTCTAACTTGAATGGGTTAATAACACCCAATCGATATAACCTGATGCGTGGTAGGGTTAAGTAAACACACGAGGGTAACACTTAACCATTATAATATGACTAGTGGATGGGGTTAAGTTAACATGCACTTAACCAATATAACGTGATGCGTGGTAAGGTTAAGTAACAACAAAGGGTAACACTTAACCGTCACAACATGATAAGTAGGTGGGCTAAGTCAACGTACACTTAACCAAAATGACATGACATGCGGTGCAGTTAAGTTAACACAAGGGAGGACACTTAGCCGGTATAACAAGACTTGCGGTAGGGTTAAGCAACACAAGGAGCAACACTTAACCGATATAACCTGATAGACGAATAAGGTTAAGGAACACTTAAGCAATTTGACTTGATACATGGGTGGGTTAAGATAACATGAACCGCTAGACAATACTTAACCAATTTGACTTGGTATATGGGTGGGTTAAGTCAACGTAAACTGCTGGATAACACTTAACCAGTCCAACAGGACAAGAAAGAGAACTAAGTAGTAAACCTTAGTTAAGAGGACTAAGTAGTAAACCTAAGTTAAAAGAACTAAGTAGTAAACCTTAGTCAAGAAAGCCAAGTAGAACACGAGGAGGAGCGAACGTCCATCTGATCATACAAGAGGCTCCAACGAATTGGGTTACGAAGCATGCAGCTTCGAGGGGACGTGAGGGTACTCTTGGTATCCCTCTGTGAGAATGCAGATGATCCGCCTAGGCTCACAGAGGTTGAGGTCTGCGTTAGAAGAACCAAGGGTATGCCTTGGTTGCAATATAAGGCAACCTAAAGACTAGGATGGACCAGCGTGATTCGACGAAACCAGTAGCCCTGTGATAGCACTCGTCGTCTACCTACCATCTTGAGTCAGTCGAGATACGAAAAGCGGAAAGGCAGAGAACTCCAAAAGACCATATACTTGTTATCTAGTTATGGGTGACGTTGGCCAATAGGTTTGTGGGGGCATAGGGGGGCCTGCGTATAGTTCTCATTTTTCAAGATGTGCCTTTCATTAATTGAGGGAGGGGTCAAGTGGGACCATAGCCACTGGAAAAACAGACCTTAGCATCTGCATCGGCATATATCTGAAAGCTCCCGGCCGAGTTCTGTGTTTCTTGATTAGCCCTGCCACAGGACTCGGGTCGCACATATAGAGGACATGTGCATCTAGACAGCGATAACGATTCGCGACACATACGTGGGGAAAGTCTAGGAACATATACCAGTCTAGGTAGTGTGTCCTAGACTAGGGGGCATCGTTCGATAGGTAGCATAATCCCTAGGTTGGACCTAGGTGGCATAAACCCTAAATCTGAGAAGCGTTCAATAGGTAGCATAATCCCTAGGTTGGACCTAGGTGGCATAAATCCTGGTTGAATCTAGGAAGCGCTCGATAGAAAACCCTTGATTAGATCTAGATAATAAATAATAGATGTGCACCTGAAAACAACCTTAATTTCGGGGATTGGGATCACGTTATGATTTTATCATTTATACAGATTACTAGTTGGGACACTTGTTTGGTGGTGCAGAGCAAATAGATATCATTTAATGGTGAAGCAGAGAAATCTTACGATGCTTGATAGAAATCTTGTGAAACTATACTTAGTTCATCTTGAATGGGAACCTTGCAATGTTATACATGAAAAAAAACATATGATGTTATTCTTAGTTATCGTGCCTGTAGCTTATCCTGTCATCATGCTTATGTTTACTTTTAGTTTATTCATGCCATGTTATCTTTACCCGTTTTTATGATGAAAGTCACTAGGAATTACTCAGTCTTTATGACTGACCCATTTTGTTTTGCCTCTTTTTCTTCCGTTTCCCCCCTCCCCCCCAGGTTCGCAGGGTGGGAATACAGCTTAGTTCGGATCTTACCAAGCTCCAAGGCTCTTTTCATGTACGGCTTGGATTTCTCTTGGCTATGGCTTGCTTTGCTTTATTGGGAAATATCACAACTTATTTTTATGCTTCTTTGTTTTTAAGCAAGACAGATATTTTAGCTATGTAATTGGGTATTGGAAGTTGATGGGCTTTTATTGTAAACAATTATATTTAATAAATGATCTGAAGTACTTCTACTTTACTTTCCGCTGTTTTATATTTGTCTGTCTTGTAACATTTCTGTTCCAGTACCCATAATGCTACATTGAAGTTAAGGCATTCCCTTTGTGAGTGATCTTAACGGATGTGGGGTGTTACACATACCAGATATTTTATTATTTTAATATCACAGTTTTAAAATTCTGCAGCATTCTTGCCATTACTAAACCTTCCAGTAGCTTTCCCATTAGCATAATCAATGTCATTATGAGATAACAATACAAATAAGAATGGGAAACAATATAAATAGAACTGCATGCCTACAGATTGAATCAATAAATATGCGTTCGTTGAATAGTGAATCCTATCCTAATATTTGCAGAGGCTTGCAATGAAAATATATATAAGAAAAACAAATATGGTTCCGAGCAAATCAACTTTACCTTTTTATGGCATAAATTGGATCCACTCATTTCAGATTTTTTGCATGTGAAACAGTTCTTACTAAGTTGTAAGCAGGGACTAGGAATAACAAATTAACATGAAAAACTGATACGTACATGGCGGCAATTATCATAACAAGGGAATTTTTTATCAACTATTGAAGCAAATCTGTTAATAGTAACATAAACTCTAAATTTTATCAGTAACTGAACTGCATTCAAAATATTATTAGTAATATAAATATCATGTAGGGATGGTTTATGCATGACATGACGTAATATAACAGATTTTTCTCTAACATCAAATGTAATGCAATGAATTTTCTTTCTTGTGAGGACGAGAGTGCATGACGCAAGGAGAACCCAACAAAGACAGCAATTAGAACATAATCATGAGCTGTTTCTATAGCATGGAGCCAGAAAACAGTGTATTGATATCCAAACCTTAGCGCCAGTCATATCATGACTCCAATAACAAGTGAGCTTATAGGCTCTTCACTATATTATTGTCTTCCTTCAGTGGGGAACAATATGCTATTAATATTTCATCACCATGCACTAATTAGTACACTTTAAAGTAATTGAACTGCATTCAAAATATTATCAGTAATCTAAATTTTTATCAACTCTAAATTCTGAATGGGAAATATTATCAAACAATTGAACTACATCCAAAATTACCATCGTTCTCTGTAATAGAAAGTGCACCTCTAAATTTTTGCACCGATCTAGCAGTAACCTTTACATAGAATTATCAAAAGATAATTAATCTTGGAACAAGTGAAAATCTAAACAAGCACAGATTCAAACAGCTGTAGAAAAATGAAGCAAAAATAAACGATTAATACATACCAGACAAGTTTTCTGAGTAAGCAGATGGTAAATGCCAGGCTGCAGGCGATAGTTACTTGGATTAGGTAGCGATTGGATTACAGGGCGAAGCGGTAATGGCGAGAAAGGGCGATGCGGCAATGGCGACGTCGAGATAGGTGATGATGAGATAGGAGAGCAACGCGTTGGAGAAGGTAGATAAGCGTGGTGGTGAAGAAGTAGAGAGCGTGGCGATGGAGAAAGAGAAGCTAGGATTTTGGAAATAAATTAAAATGAGAATGAAGGCGGCTGTAGCTTTTAGGGGACGAACTGTAAATGAAAAGGAGAAGGACTAGGGTTTTTGGACTGTCGATTCGGTAATGTGGACCATGGTGATCTGATACCGTAATCCAACGGTTGCTGTTTAAGAAAACTAGGTATATTATTATTAGTAAAGCTTTGTAATTAATCATGTATGCACCAGAAAATCAAACGGTCGGATATGAATACAACTATTATCATATTTTTAGCTATTAACTATGTTTTCATAATTATTAATCATTTAATAGTAATTATAGATTAATAAATATTAGTTACTAGGTCTTAATTATTAACTTTTATTTACTAAATATAAATAAGTTGATATAAATTTTCATTAAATATAAAATATAATCATTGATTATTAACAATAAGTAGTAATTATAATCTATTTAATAATAATTATTAATTATAATTAATTAAATATAATGACTTGTATAAGTATCATTATAACGAAATACTCATTTTGCAACTGACTAAAATAAACTTTTAAAGAAACGTTTGTAGTTATTTTAATTATTTACTTTATAGGCAAATATGTTAATTATTAAAAATTACTAATTAATAATTGATTATTATAGATTACTTATTAATCTATATTATTAATTATTATTACGTCTTAATTATTTAGTAATTATTAATTAATCAGTTCTAACTATTGAACTTTATTTACTATTAATCCCTTGTAAATTTGCTGTAAAATATCACCAGCTGTAAAATATTTTAAACCCAAATGATCCAAATGAAACCCAATACCGGAAACGCCCAATACCCTCGATTGCTCAATATCTAATATTATTTATTGAATATCAAAATTTATAAAAACTATTTAATATTGTTGATTTTCTCACTTTTTTAATAATTTTGATTTTTTTCGAAAATATGAATATACAAATTTTAAGTTTATTAAAAGAATTATAATCCTTTATTTTTGTGTTTTCAAAAATTCAATTTTTAAAAAAATTGAATTTGACTTTTTTTGAAATATTAATTATTAAATGTAATAATTACTTGTGTCTATTAGATATTTAGTACTAAATATTTTCTTTTCATTAGTAAATATTACTTACTGATCCTTAAGTCTTAATTATTAATCATTAATTATTGTTACTTTTCACTTATATGATAATAATTTTCAAACACTAAAAGTAATTATTTAAAACTAATCATTAATTAATTGATATTAGTAATTTAGTTGTAATAAATAAGTATTGAAAAGTGTCCTTACTTATTTTGTTATTACTTTCTGATTATTAATACTATGATAATTTAGATTTGAATATTAGTAGTTGTTAAATATATGTCAGTCGCAATCGGTAGATTGAACTTTTTATAAATGGAAATAAATAAATATAAATCAACAGCGGGTTATGAGACTTGAATGAAACTCGAACGATGGAGCTAAAAGTTTCACATGTTGGAGCCAAAATTTCACCTATGGAGCCAATGTTTAAAAAAATTGTAGTTTATCTTAGTCGGAATTTATAGAAAATTTTAAAATTTGAATATAAAGTATTATACAATTTAATAAACTATTAAATGAATTTTTTCGATATTTTAAAGTTTAGAAATTTTGTTACTTCGTGTCAAACAATATTTAGTTATATAAACTTTATGATTTATTTCAAATCAATTAAAGAGTATTTCAAATTTTCGAAATATAAAAAATAATTATCAACTATAATTGTAAAATATAAGTATCAACTATAATTATCAACTATAATTATTAAATACAATTGTTTAAAATTAATTATTGAATACTAAATATCATTTCATAAGTATTAAATTATAATATTAATTATTAAATAATTATTATAATAAAGTGATATTTTCATTATTTAGGGGAATAATTATAAAAGAACAATTTAAAATTTTGGGATTTAGCATAAAATATATTGGCATACTGACTGAGATTTGTGATGAAAGCAGAGGACTTAATTAAGAATTTAGTAATTACATTGGTTATGAGCAAAGATTATTTTATTAATTTTAAATAAGCAATGATTATAAGTTATTTATTATAGAACGTAAATTAATATTTATCATTACTTATAAATCATTAATTAGAACAAATTAATTATTAATTATTGAACATGTTAATAATTATTAAAAAAAATAACACTAAAGTATATCTTAGAAAAATAATATAAACATCTTTCAAATCTGTTGGAATTCTGCTGCAAAATAGCTTCGATAAATATTCGTCGGTATTCTGCCTGGATTTGCAGCGGAAAATAGCGGCAGAAATTTTATGTCGGTAATTTGATGCAATTTGCAACGACTTAGCGAGGGATGGCAGAAAACGACGGTAATAAATAAAAGAAAAAAAGTTAAAAATTTAAAAAACTATCCCTTGCAGATCACGTGAAAATCCGCCGCTAATTAACGACGGAATTTTCTGCTGCTAAAAATCTGTCGCTAATCTCGATTTTTTTTGTAGTGTTTGTGAACAATCATTTTACCACAAATTATCATTTTATAAAAAGAAGCTTAGTTCAAATTTCTCAAATTAACACTTCAAATTTAGATTGGTATCTTCTTTAAGAATTGAAACACGTTTCTTAATTAAATCAAATAACTATTTCTAAAAACCAATTTTTATTTACATAATTTAAATTTCATAACCTAAGATAAAATTAATTAACCATAATTAACCTTAACTAATCAAATAATTAACAATAGGATTGTTACAATATCCTTTGTAGATCTCCTTAAACAAGAAGTTAATGCATGTGTTGATACATTGGAGTTATTAAAAGGGAATTGACTATAAATTTCATAGTACTTCCTATCTCCTATAAGCACTCTTACTTTTCTAATGTCAACTTTTATATAACATCAAGTGTGTTGTTCCAAGCTGACTCTACATGAAAAGAGCTCAAGTTGATGTCGGTCCTTCTGCCCTAGCCAAGATGTTAATTCTGAAGGACAGAGGGATGAAGGCCAAAAAGGTGATGACAAATTCAGTGGGAAAGAATAAAGGGAAGAAAATGTTGTTGAGGAAAGAGGAAAACATGGAAAGGAAGGCGGAGAGGAAGAATGAGAAGATTAAAAGGAAAATGAGGATAACAATAATAAGGAATATGACCTCGGTAGGGATGAATCATATAAAAATACAACTTAGAATGGCCTTATAGTTATAGCTCCTACCAATTTGAAATGATTAATCAATAAGTTATCATAGCTTTCTCCTGGATTGAGTATTCGAAGCTGTTGAAGATACCACTTCACCAATAGGATCCTCAAGAGATATGTTTAATTCCATAGAAATCTTAAGAACTTGTCTGTTTTGGGCTCTGGGAGGAATTTACTTCGAAGACGACCTGAATAATATCCCTCATAAGTCAGCTTTTCTACTAGGGATATTATTTTTTAGGGCAATGAAAATCCATCTTTTGGAACCATCAAACATGATCCATAGACTAGTCACGAAAAAATAGCACATCACGTTAAAATCAAAGTATAAACACTTAGTACTCTTCTTTGTAGTAACCCGCATTCTTCCGGAGTAAATTAAAAAAAAAGTAAAAATCTAATTTCTTCGAAATACGGATTGTTTGGTTTGGTTCCTGCAAGAAATAACATGAGAAATATCATAGTCTTATTAATTTAGCTCACAGGTTAAGCAATATATGATAACAAATACCAAATGTGGTTACTATGTTAAAATCAATAGAATTCCTCATAAGTCAAAGCACCACAAAGACACCAAGCATGATGAGAGAAAGAAGACTTCAACAATATCCAATCACCTTCAGGTTTAGAAGACCTGTCCCTCTAAATCTATCGTGAGGGTTATAATGAGGAGGGGGTCAGAACTAAGGTTTAGTGAGTGGAACATCAAGATACCATCTACAATACAGAATCATACCGGTTGGTTTCCATCCAACATTTATGTCTATTTTCTAAGTGATTTAAACCTAGTGCTCAACATATATGATTTACTATCCTTGATCCCAAGGTATAATATATCGATGAAGCCCATTATCCATCTAATACTTCCAATCAAATCTATTAGCCACTTAATACTTCAATAAAAGTGAACTTTTTCTCTTATTCATTGTCACTTAATACCTTTTTGTACAAGGCAGAATCTAATCACTTATTTAAAATATGTAGATCCTCTCCATTTAAGACCTATCGAGGTGTTTCCCATTGTTGTTGGTTAGAGAGTGCTAACCATAGGTACTTCTAACCGCTAGTTAAGGTTTTCTCATCTATATCACATCCCAGCTCAATGACGAATAATACAAGAGATAGCAAGCAACCACTTGTTACTTAGAGGAAAACCTCCTTTAGTAGGAACTTTTGTCACTTTCTAGCTGGTATTATATGGTACCCAACCACTTAATACTTCCCTTTTAGATACGAAAACCATGGTACCATCGATGGTGGTCATTTAATTCTTAATCCTATATGCACTTTAACCTCAGTCACTTACTACCTAATAAAAAGCGGACCCCTTCCCTTCCAAGGATTCCATATTATGCACACACTCGACCATTCATGGAGAAAAAGGCGGGTCTAACAATCAATAAATACCCAAAGTGGATGAACTAAACATTCAATACCTATACTCCCTAAAGATAGATCCATAAGGAAAGAGGTGAGTCCCCACAATCGCTTAATACCTTGAGGGTGATTCTAATTGCTTAATAACTAAATCTTGAAGTAGGAATTTCGCTTCAAAATGACTAATAACATCACAAAGTCTCGCATTAGTCCGACCAATTCATAGGATATAGTAGCCAGATTAGCTAGAAGATTTGTCCTATGGAATTCAGACTAACCTTGTATCCTCAAGTTAATTATAATAGATAAGTATTCCTATGACGCAGTCATTTTTAGTTTTAAATATCTCCTAACATTTCGTCTTCGATAGGATGGCGGACCCTATAGTCACTTATTACCTCAATGCTAGAACCTTTAAGGAGATATCCTTATGGCATGTCATAACATTCAGGTAGTCAAGTGTACTGGATAGTGAAGTTTCATATATCCTCAAAGTGAAGGGTAAACTTCAGTTGAATGACTAATGACCTTGCATCACTACGCCATTATTTCCAATTAATTATCCTAGGTTGGATTATTACAACTCTAGGAACAAATTAACATCCCTAATTCCTAGCGACTTATTTCCTAAACGATTAATTAGTTTATCTGTTTCTTTAAATGAATTATTTATTAAATGGGAGTTATGTGCGTATACTTTTGAATTAACTTGTTTAATTTAGATTTTGCTCATTCATTGAAACTTCTGAGTAGACCGTGTTATATATATATATATATATATATATATATATATACACACACACACACACACACACACATGCACACACACATCACAAGTAAATATTTAATGAGACAAACAACTAGGTATAGTACAGTAAGTATATAAGAGCAATCACACCATAGTTTTTATACTGGTTCGGACCTTCCGTCCTACATCCAATCTCAAAGCTCCCCTTCGATATTTCACTAACCAAATGCCTTCGCTTATCCCGAAGGAATAAGCTTCAATACAAAAGATATTCTTTGAAAATAATGCGTTGTAATCAACACGAATTTTGACTAATAGTACAATGATCTTCCTATATCTCCTTGAGTATTATAGACTTGATAGTGTATGAGAATATGGAAGAACATATGATCGTGATTACAAGGTTGAATACAAGAAGCACAAGAGATAGAATATATGAATAGAATAGAGAGGAGGCGGCACAGCGGGATGAAAGGCTGAATGAATAAGGAGAAAAATTAGGAAAGGGAGGAAAAAGGAATTTAATTAAAAAATGGACTGTGGTAGAAAAGACGTATTGAGGAAAAGTGGAAGTTTCGTGAAATACAATAGCCGCATCTTTTTTGATTCCCGCCTTGTAGTTTCAGCCTTCAGCCGCGTTTTGTTTTATTTTCCTTTTTCATACCGATGCGCTTGTGCTTCACCCACTATTACACAAAGCAACCATAAATAATTTTTCTTGTAGTGCAACTTGAGTGTACTGAATATATTGTCACCAACGATTGGGCTCAAACCACCGTTATCAATAAGCATACAGAATCGACGGAATAAAGAAGCAAATGGAATTTCTCAACTAGATCAGGTGACAATACACTCTAATAGGAATGACCCACATAGCCATGTTTCTTGCCTGATTTCTGTCATTTTCCTTCCCAGTTGATGAGGCTTGAGGTCATGATTACCTTTTAGAGACAGCACATCAAATTTTGAATGCCACATTGTCAGATCCACCAAACCACCAATTGACATCCACGAATATACTCTGGGTGTTAAGCTAAAAGAAGTTTCCTTCTCTGCCATCAGACTTGGTATATTTGTAAAAATCAACCTACATGATCATTTGTAAATACTATGTCAGACATTCGCCCATACAAGTCATCCAGGAATAGGATGAACCGAAGGTACTCTTCTACTGCATCCAATTTAGGAATCACCCCCAAGGATCAGTAGCGAGTAGTCCTTGCAATCCGGAGATTTCAATCATGACAAAATTATAATCAAAATATCTTTGGTTGCAATTCAAAGAAATTTATCAAGTAGTTCTTCCGCTCATGAAGATCCACGGTCTTTAATGTTCCATCTTCAAGTACCCCTGCAAATTAGATTCGAACGCACAGTTGGTTCGAAGTGGTTTTGGTTCATTAGTACAAAACATGTATGTTGCCTCGTCTCATTTGCTTCAGTTATGCTCACAATTGAAGCAAATAGTACATATTGCTTCGATTGTTAATGCATTGAAGCAAACGAATTGAAGCAAATAGTGTTATTTGCTTCGGTTGTGCTTACGGTCGAAGCAAATAATGTCATTTGCTTTGGTTGCGTTACCAACTAAAGTAAATACACCGAAGCAAATAGTATTACTTGCTTCGATTGTCCTTATAACTGAAGCAGATAGTGCTATTTGCCACAGTTCTTTAGGACTGAAGCAAATGCACCGAAGCAAATAGTGTCATTTACACCGGTTCCTATGCAAATGCATCGAATCAATTGAAATTTATTTTAATCAGAGAAAAATCACATATCAATTATAATAAACAATAGCATACAAATGTCATTATATGTAATTTATTATAATTAATGATTATTAATAAACAATTTATAATTATTATAAATAATTCATAATTATTTTTTATATTTAATAATTTATTATAGTTAATTGTTAATAATTCGTAAAATACGTCTAAATTTAATTAACTAATTTTAATAATTAGTAAATTACGATTAAATTTAATTAACGAATTTTAATAATTAGTAAAAAATTAATAATTAAAAACTAAAAATCAATATTTAATAGTTAATGCTTAATATTCAGTATTTAGTATTTAGTATGTAATATTTGAGAAATAATTTTTAATATTTATATTAAATTAATAGTCACTATTGAACAATTAATTAGTAATAACTTTATGGTACTCAAAATTAATATTCAGTAATTAATAATAAAATTTAATATTTATTAAGCGATATTTAGTATTTAATGATTAATTTTAAATAATGACTATTAAATGATTAATAGTTATCAATAACTAAGATTTTTTTAATAATTCATAATTAGTAAGTAGTATTAATAATTGAGAAGTAATATTTACATTTAGTATTTAATAATTATATTTCATATTTTTTTTAAACTAATATTTTGAAACAAATAAACTATGAATTCTATTTAATAATCAATATTTTAAAATTAAATATTTTTAATATTTTTTGGTTTGTAATTTCTAAACTGCAAACACTAATGTCAAATAATTGTTTCTTTGTTAACTTTTCCCCTAATTAATAGTTGTAAATTTAGATTTACTATAATAAAAGTTGTTTTGCTCATATGATGTTAAAATATTTGAGGGAAGAACGATGAATATAATAATAGGCTAGTTGTTGTAACCAATACATGTTTTTATATTTAATAATTCATTTTTTAATTATCAGTAATTAGTAAATTACAGTTAACATTTATTTACATTTAATCATTAATAAATATAATTAATACTAAATAATTTATATTGTATGATTAATATTAATAATACTAGTAAATAAGTAATAATTAGTTCATAATAGTTAATATTTAATTATTAATGTTTAATAATTTATAATTAATAATAATTATTTTTATTTTAATATTTAATAATATATTTAATATTTGATAATCAATAGTTAATAACTAATGTTAATAATTGATAATTACTAATATGCAAAATATACAATTATAATTAAGAAGTAATAAATAACAACTAATAATTAATAATTTATAAATATGATGTAAAATTTAGTAAATAGTTTTAATAATTAGTAATTAAAAATTACGATTAAATAATTAACAGTTAATTACTAAGACTAATTTTTAATAACTAACAATTAATTGGTACTTAGACGTTAACAATTAAGTAGTAATATTTATTATTTTGTATTTTCTCATTAATACTCATATTTAATATTTATAAAACAAATAAAATTTAAAATTTTCCAAAATGAATTTAAGAATATCTCATAATTAGTGCGGATATTCCACTGCCCATGTCCGAAAGATATACGTTCATCATGGCATAGGTGACTCTTAAACTAAAACAAATATAAACCAATTAGGCAATCTTCAAACTCAAACCATAATTTATTTTCTGCCATTCGATTTTGTACTACTCAATATCTACCCTTCTTTATCCACATCCTAAATCTAATCATCGTTCACCACGCCATTAACAGTCGCCACCTCTTCTCCTCACTCGAGCTAAATTCAGCAAAAAATACTTCGATTTTCTCATGTCGATCTGCCGATTAATATGGTTGCTCGCTCTCCTCTGATCTTGGTACTTCTTATTTGGTCTTGGTACCTTCTACGATGCCTCCGTCAAAGTTAACGCGCAGCTTCCTGCCCTGCTACAACCTCCGGTTATGTACCAAAGTCTTGCCCCACCTTTCGTCTGACCAAGTGAAAAATAATAGCAGGAGTTGTTCTAGTTGGTTGATGAGGCAAATGAGCGCTCCTTTTGGATTTGTTTCTCCAATTGATTAAAGTAGTAACAGTTTAATTTATTATTTTGGGTTGGATTGAATGAGCGAAGCAAAGAAAGTTATTACTGTTTTTTATATAAGTGCATGCAATGGAATTATGAAAGTTAATGGTAGCAACAACAGACTGAAGAGGCAAGGTTCTATGATGTCTCTTATTTCAAAGAATGAAACGATAAATGAGTAGGAAGAGTCAAAAGTTTATCTGTAATTTTTCGCCCATTGAAAGAGCTAGAGAAATCGGAACATAGCAACAGGTTCCAACTTTTATAATTACCATAGTTTCATTGAATGACTTTTTCTTTAGATTGTTTATGTTAATATTTTATGTTGAACAGAATGAAGTAACTTTAGTATTTTAGATTAGTTTGTTAACATTGTTTGTTCTAGTGTTTTTTAATATATTTTTCAAAGAACTATCAGAGATGTACTTTCTGTAAAACGTTGATTAGCACGATATTTTTATTGGTTGATATATTGACTACAGCTAGCTAACAGAGTAACTAAATTGTCATCCTACATTACCTTTTTGTTGGATTTGCATCAGCATTCTTTCAATGATTAAGATGACAGGGTTGCAAATGAACTGCTAGTTCATTTCATAATACCTTGTTTAAGCAGTTCAATGATTAATAGTCTATAGGAGCAAAATGTAAGTTGTATTTGCTGTAGCATGTCCATTCACGATGGAGTTCAAACATTCAAATTTATTAGATGTAGCAATGTAATAGGGTTTGAAACTGCGGCTTATTCTATTTCTATTTTCCTTTTTGAACAATAGTCTTGTAAGGTGAAGAACTATTCATTGACTGTTTGCTACATTCAGATTGTTAGCTTATTTCGGTCTATAGCTTGTTATCTTAGTTGTAATGCTTGTCATGTTTTCTGACTTGGGATATAGTCTTTTTTAGTGATGGAAATTTGAGAAATATTTAATTGAACATACTTACCAAAGTTCTTATGGTTTCTTGATTTTCAGTTGCTTGGTAATTGCCAGTGATATTACATACAAGTTCTTGCTGTAAATTTGGTGGCCCTTGCATGGAATGTGATTCTTTCATACAAAGCTTACAAGGAAATTACTATGAAATAGGTTTTTTCTCTTTCACCTCCTCTATAATCAGCTTTGCTGGTTTCTTTAAATTTTATGTATCGTAAGTACCATGGCCATGACAATAATAGCACCTGCTAATTAGAATTACCTAGACAACTTATTACACAACAACAAAGTTTTTCAAAACGGGATCAAATTGTTAAATTTTAAATAGAAATTAGATGTAAACCGTCAAATGTAGATAAAAAGTCCATATTTTATGGTGGTTACACACTTTGGAATTTAATTTGATATTTGAACTTAAAGCTATACTTAATTTTTTGTTTTAGCATAGGGGTTGTAGAACCAAATTAGGTTACTGAACGTCGTGGTATGGATTGGGTAGATTTTAACAATTTTGGTTTTGATTGATTTTGAATTGAAATATAAATAAAATTGTAAATAGTGGTTTAATTTGAAAGAGAATTTAAATCGTGAGATTTTGTTATTTTGATAACAATGCATGTCAGTAATGCAGATGCATGTAAAACTAATATTAATGTAACAAAAAGAAAATGTTCGATGAAAATGAAAGTTAGTGTTTGTACATTTAGTGGGGACATGAAACATCAAATGAGAGTGGAAAGGTATCAAATGGAGGTCAATAGAGAAAAAATAAATTAAAACAATATGCTTGTTCTTTTTAAATAATCATAAAAAAAAACAAGAAAAAGAACAAAAATTTGCAAATGTAAATTATATGTTTAATTGATCTATCTGTAGTATGCATGCATTATGTTCGCGATTTTGACATGTAAATTGTAATGTACATGTGATAGAACCATATTGAGGCAGTTTGTATTATGTTTGCAGTGAGAGCTGCATTTTGTAAATACTGTATTATCTTCATCTTCTTGAACCTGTAATTTTGTTGGTAAGTTAGAATTTTTAGTTTGTATTTGGTTCTTTCATGTAAATTGTTGGTACACCTCATTTTGTGCAATTTCTATTCTACTAAGTGTTCCGTCTTGTTGTATTAAGATCAGACTATTAATACTTTCAAAGAATTATATGGTTTTCTATTATGTTGGCGGTATTAAATGTACGCATTATTAACATTATCAAGGAAATATTATATTCTTTTTTGTATTGTATTGTTTTGTTTATATTGCTGTTTGATCTGATTATATAATTGCAAGCGGTAATTTATTTGTTTTGATATAGAAATAATATTGTTGCGTATTCGGAATTATAGTGATTTGTAAGAAGGTATTTTTTGTTAAAGAGGTTTTCTTGTTTCTATTATAACCACAACAGAAGCAAGAAGTGGTCATTTTTTTTATTTAATAATGCGCTCTTTTGCCCTGGTTATGGTAACAACCGAAGCAAAAAAAAAATGTAGTTTTTGCTTCAGATAGACAAACGAAGCAACAGATTTTAGCCTGTTGTGTCTTCTGCATTGCTTCGGTTGCTGAACTGAAGCAATAGGGAACTGAAGCAAATGACCTATTTTGTAGTAGTGATGGTTACGAACATGGGTGTTTAATAAGTAAATATAACCATTTTCAGTATATGGTAGGTTTGACATTACCTGAATAGGAAACCCTAATTAGTTCACTGAAGGAATAATATAAAGCCAAGATTGTTAAGCTAGTTTATTTTTCTTTTACTCAAAAATAAATCAAAGAGAATAGGTCGAAGCAGTAGTTAGAAGAACTGGGGGTTGGGCTAGAAATCAGAGAAAACAAGGATTTAAAGAAGAGATTTGTGGGTAAACATATACTCTTTTATATGGGCACTAAGTCCTAGGTGAGGCAGCCATTATTGATTATATATATTATTTTTATTTTCAGTCATATTATGGGATGAATATGAATATAAAAATAATGTTGTTTAATGGGTAGTAATATTTCCTTTTATGGGTGGTAATAACTTTTATGAAATAGAAGTTTTAAAGTATTAAACTCATATCTAAAAATGGATATGAATAAAAAGTTACTCGATTGATATACACATACATATTGACCTTATTAAACTATTTTTGTGAGATTAAGTTTAAGAATAAGGGTTAGGTAGCATGAGCCTGTGGGTCACAAGCTTATGTCTAATCCTGTATAAAAATGATGAAGAAGTGCAATATTTTCATATATGTGTCGATCCTCTTGTATCAAAAGATTTTTTCTGAGTTAAACTTATATAATCAGAAAGATGCATTAGAGCAAATAACAAGGTCATAACTATGACCTAGACATGGTTGATTGAGTGTATATTCATGTTTGAATGGATGTTGATTTGATAATTATATTCATCAAATATATATGTATGCATATGTTGAACTGTTATGCACATATGTCAAATAGATTAGCTACATTTGGTTGCTAAAACTCAAGAGGATATGGGTGGAAATCACTTAAATAAGTGTTAAATGGGGAATAAAGTGGGGAAGGTAACACTTAAATTATTTAAAGGTCACTAAATGGTTAGGGTAACCATATATACGTTGATCTGTTTGGTTCCAGGGTGGAAACTAAGCATGCACATGGCTTGTGTAAGCCCTAAGGCCTTGGTGTGTTTGGTAAACACAATGTGCACATAAGTGTTCAGTGTAAGAAGGATCTTGACCTATTAAAATTATAGAAAGAGTGTTCCAAGAAAGAAATAATTGACAAACAACAAGGGAGAGGTGACATGGGATACATCAGATGATCAATTTCTTGTTGTTTATTGTTCAAATATTTGGCCTTAATTAATTAGTATAAATGTTTTGTTTAAGTATGTTGGGGAATATACTTTGTATAGGCAATAAGAAGTATTTGAGTGAATACTTCTTGAGAATGGAAATATCTGAACATATTATTCAATATATATATATATATGTCAGTTTGTTATGTTTCATTGAGTAAAATAGTATATTCTTATACCAGGCAAAAGTCTGACCCTGTTTTCTATTGGCATCAATGGGGTGTATCTACAAATATGAGGCAACCTCCGATGCTTGTGCAGGAGATGAAGAAGCTTAGTAGAATGCTTGGAACTAATGCTTAGAACTAAGAAGTTAAATGTTAGGAAGAATAAAAGTAATATGTGTGTATGCTGCAGGATGATTATTAAGTTTGAAATGTTTAAGTGCCTTCTTGCTTGAAAAACTTACACTATAAACTAGTTAAATTTAGCTATATGAATAGTTAGGAATATGTAATGTTGTGAACCATTTAATTCTCTAATATGTCAATGAGGGTAATGTTTGTAATGAAGATGTAATCAAGTCTAGAAGAAGTTTTTATCTGTTAGAAATAGTATGAAATGGGTAAGATAGCATTGGCACATTTTAGAGCTATTGTGAATTAGAAGCATGTCTTTTGTTTACATGTATACACCCTATTTATGTAAACACCAAAGCATGGTTAGTACAGGATGTATCAGATTATTATTCTCATGAAAAAGGGACCTATTTAATGGATTTAACATATAACCATTTTATATTGTGTGCATGGGGAGTATCAATGCTACTAAGGGTCACAATTGTTATAAAATGCGAACTAGTGAGGGAATAAGCAAGGATAGTTGAGAATTCCGAGCCTATAGCATGAGAAAGTGAGAAATTAAATCATCAACCTCTTCGAGACAAGATAGGAAGTCTTTAAATTCGGGAAAGGAGAAAATATTAACTAATGCTGGAGGATCCGTGCGAGTGCTAAAGTCAATCTCATACTTCTATCCATTATTATTGTTACCCTTGTTACTCGACTTGAGGGCTTTAGTAGTCGGAATTGAAGTTGAAATGGGGATAACCACTGAAGCAACGGAAGAGGACAGTGATGCTACCATTGGGACCCACGGAAAGGACTTCATCTTTTGAAGCATTTTGACCATGCGAAGCTTGACCCAAAGACCCTACTTCGATTAGGGCCAGCTCCTCCTCTCGAACTTGATCTCCTCTTTTCCTTTGATGAGAGAAGCTTGGGACTCTTCATCCAAGTAATTCTAAATGAATTCCTCCTTGTTATAGCCTCCATCTGCAATTCGCTCAAGAGTTTCCTCCTACACTTCGACGAGAGTGCAAGCGAACTTGTCTTCCAAGAAAGATAAACTTCCTTTGCTTATGACAAACATAGTATAGAAATCGAGCATGGTATCATCCAAGTAGTTTATTATATATTCATAACATGTATGGATGTTGGCCTTTTCAGCAGTAATTTGTTCCTTCTCCAGCTGGACCCAAGAAAGTTATTCTCTAAGTAGCACATTCTCGACAACCTAGTTTGAAATGCTCCGGGCTTACTCATCAATAATATTCCGATGAGACTCAAAGATTTGCTTTTCTAGCTCAATACTTTTCAAAATCAGTCTCTTCGTTAGCATGTGCCTTTTTCAACTAGAGATTAAACCATTTCTCTGTCATCTTAATAGCAGCAGTTAACGCCTTAATTCTTTCATCGACCTTTTTCTGAACTGCAAAAGCTACCTAATTTTCCTTCTTAAGTTGCTCGGTCTCAGCATCGCGTTCTCTAATAGCCTTTAAATAGTATTCGCTTTCATGGGCATGAATTAGGATTTCAGTATGGTCAAACTTGTTAACCCTTGGCTAACTCCAGGGACAAGCATTGCCAACTTATCACCTTTTCCACATCCTTTTCCCAACTCTAGTTTTCTATAAAGCAACTTCTTTATCCATTTGTGTCAGATCTAGGTCAAATATAACTCTCGTTACAAAAAAAATATGGAGGGCTTTTAGACATGTTGAAGGGGCAGCCAGTAGCCTGTATGGCTCTCTCTCAAGAAGTGGTAAATATTGGGGGGAAAGTGGTAACAACAATAAAGGCTATTGTAAATGGACCAACAAAGATTGGATTTTCAGGGTTGGTGTCCGTTAGGGGTTGGTGGTTCTAAAATGAACTTCATCCTGCTTTATGAAGCTTAAGCGACTCCTTCAATAGCCTTCTTTTCATCCCACTTCATTTATCTCTCCCTTTTCCTTGTCTCTCTTCCTCTCTATTTCTCTCCCTATCTCTCCTTTCCCGCTCTTCATTTTCTTTATGTCTCCTCCTTTTGTCTTCTATTTCTAAGCAAGGAAGGAGATAACTTTTTCGATCTTGAGAATCTTCAGAAGAGTGCTTAAAGCTTTCGAAGTAGCCGTGACCCATTGTATGATCTGAAAAAATAGGAAAAAGATGAATTAAGTCCAGAAGTGAGGACAAGTGCACGAGAAAGGCTTGTGTAACAAATGCTGTCTTAAGTTTGTGTGGTGTATCACCTAAACTCAATGTCCCCACAAATCGCGTTTCCTTTTGAGTAACATTAGAGTCTGAACGGACTGAAGTTATATGTCCAGGACAAAAATTCAAAATTCGAATTAGTCAACATGAGCGGCTCTCTAAACATCTCATTCGGAGTAGCATAAATATTGCTTAAATCGCCAAAATCACTAATACCATTCTCACCTTGAGAAATTGAAGTAACAGGTGGATTAGTATCCCCAGACTCGTCTATGGTCGAACCTATAAGAATCTCCTTCTCTTGATGAATTAGGATGATCTCGAACATCTCATTGGAACGGCTTCGTATAATGTTTCCTCGACTCACTCCTCCGAGCATTGGAATTAGAGTCATTATCCTCCAAGACCCCCTTTCTCCACATTTAAAAAGGTAGCAACTTACCTTTGCAATTTGTAACCTTTTAGTCCACATCATCTAAAATTGGTGACATCCTTACACGTTTACTCAGCTTTACCCTAATGTTGCTTTTAAAGCTCTCATCTCTAAGCGATACCCCCGATGGACCCTCCTTTGGAGCTCCACTTCAGGTTCCTTAAAATGAACAATCTCAATCCTAAAATGGCCTGGAACTAAGACTTTGTAGGGAATCATAGACCTCTCGTAATTTAGAAGCCATAATTGGTGGAGATACTCATCTTTGTGAAATCGGAACCGTTCATGACAACGAACGAAAAAGAATTGATTTATGAAGGAAGACAACTTGTTGGATAAATTCTGAATAAGCTTGTTATTTCCTTATGCCTCAACGAAAATTAAAGTGGGACAATCATGTCTTCGCTTGAATAAAAGGAGATACCCAAGTTCAAAAAGTGAAGGTGGGTGTCTAAGATTCTGCATACAAAACACAAAAAGGAATGTCACCACATCATAACTATTTGGATGAAGTCGGAAATGCGCAATTCCCATCTCTTGAAGCACTGTTCATAAAAGGGTAATTAAAGGGAGGGACGACACCATTCAAGCACATAAAGCGATGGTAGGTAGTAAAACAGATGGTGACCGATCAGCATACTCGTTTCTAGATAGCAACTATACATCCCCTTCTGGGATTCCAAACTACAAGTAAACATTTTAAAGCATCTGTGGAGTGACTATGGATGGGCGTCTTCCCAACAGATTGGGACCGAGTCTTAACATAGGTTTGGACACATAAATAATTGGTCATGTTACAATCATGGCTTGCTCATTCGGGACATGAGCTAAATTAAAGCTCCTGTGCGAATAGAGAAGGAAAAAAAAGTAGACTCCGATTCAAAAAGAGAAGAGCCTCCTTCTCTAAATTACAGGCGAGATTGGTGTCGCGAAATCACTCTACACAAGGAAACTTGTGTCCAAGACAATCAGATGCATTAGATTCCAAAGTGTTTACTTAACGGAAGACATTCATAATTCAAAAGAAAATCAATATGCTTTGACCAATTGAATTTTGAGCATCGACCGGAAAGGAATAACAATCAAAACCGAAAGTCAAGATGGAGTTCGACCTTTTTCAAACTCATCAAATAGGATCAAGAGAAGACAAGCGAAGAGCTTACAAAGTTTGAAGTAAAAAAACACTAAGTGTATGGGTCGACATCGACTAATACCCTATAGATCGGCATCTATCCATATAGATGTTCTGAACCCATCAAAGGTTATGCCATGATGATTCCAAACATTCTATTTGCCTATAAGCCAAGTTTGGAAGCAATCTAATGAACTAAGATCAAAATACTAGATGGATCGTACATTTGGAAGAAAGTGAAGATGGGTCGATTAACAAGTGTGTATAAACTATATAGTTAAAGCCCTGTAAAGTCCCCTTATAGCCATAGTACTCTTTGACCACTATGCTATTTCAATTCAGCCACCATGAACAGTAGGTCAGCTTAAATCCCCGTTATTTTTCGCTATACCCGATAAATCAAGGCTTTTTGGCATCTGCTTTAGAATTATTAATATATAAAGGATGATTTGACTAATTCTCTTCTAAAAAATATTAGTTTAAAGGGATAATTTTAAGGCATGAACGCTCGATATAAATTAAGGATCTATTATAGTCATCAAATCTTATATGCATAACTATGATATTCTTTAGTATTGTTATATAAGCCTAAAAAATATTACTTTATTCTGCATAAAAGACGTAAGAATGACAATAAATTAACTTTATATATTTGTTTTTGATATCTAATTAATCTTTTTGCACCACTGTTATATCCCTGCTATTTCTCCCCTTTATCCCCGCTACAACTTTTTACACCTCTACCGCTATAGAACCGCTAAGCGCTTTAACTACATAGGTATAAACAAAGTCTATATCCGACGAAATTTGGCATGTAGCATCACAAGAATATAAGAAGACCTTAAAAGAAGACAGAACACAAAAATATGTTATGTCTATGGACTAGTACCGATCAACAATAATTAGCTAGATGGAATCAATATTTTGGGCAAGGCATTATGGCTCCTAGATTGACCTCTTCGTGCAGTATCTTGGCCCAAATCACATATAAACACATATAAGTACCCCTGCCTCCTATATACAAATCGATCTGATGTCTCCCCGCTAATACACCCCCAAATCACTTTCTCAACTTTAATTCTCTCTAGAGACAGTAAGGATGCTCCACCAAACAAGGCTATTGTGATATACTCTAATAGTATCTTGTACTTGCGACTTTTTTTCTTCTATCTTTGGAGAATTATAATAGACATGGATAATATAATGAATCTATTGAAAGCAGATATAGGCTTAATTAATAGCTGAACCATGGTAAATCGGTGTTTTCTCCTCTCTCTGCTCTTTTATTTCTTATATTTTTCATTTACATGCGGTCTATTTTCCTATAAAGGGTTTTAAGTTTCATACTACATTGGTGTTAGTGTCTTTTTGGCGCTAACAAATATTAAACAATATATTTATTACAATTATAAATATAATGTCTGATACACGATATCGATATGCATTTAAAATGAAGTAAAATGCAATAAATTTTGTCGATGCTTGAAATGCATTTGAGGCCCATAAGGTTCATGATACTTGGATGGGCTTATAAAGGCTAGCCATTTGGATGGCTTTTGATTTAAGTTTTGAATGTTTAAAAATCAGAGAATAGGTAAGGGAGAACTAGGGATCTTGATCATGCTTTTGCTCTATACTCTCTCCTATATAAAAACATCTTCCCTCATTTTATTTTGATCTTTTGTTACATCAATCATTTTCCTTTACTGGTTGAAATATATCCCTTTGCTTCCTCGAATACTCATCAATTAAATACAAATTAGAATCAATTATTTGTCAGTTGAAAGGCTATTTCAGAGCTAGCAACTTTGGGATTGGAATTAGACTCAAGGAATTCACTTCTTCATTTCAACGTGCGAATTTTAGGCTTTGGAGAAAGGTACTCTTTTAAGTTAGTATTATATATAAATATTTATATATGACGTTTTGTTGAAAATATCAGGGATTGGTACGTATAAGATTTATCAAATGTTAATAGTTGCATATATAAACGTGTGTGTGTTTGTGTCTCCCTCTCTCTTTGTGCATGCTTGTATGTGTGTGCATGTGTGTGTGTATAGGAAAATAGTGTGAAGGACAAAATGAACAAAAAATTATTCCATTAGGACAAGGGGCTAAAATTTTATCCATAAGGACAAATTTTAGTGTAAAGGAAGGAATTATAGTGGGCCCCTGAATTCCTCTATTTACACTAAAATTTGTCAATATGGATAAATTTTTAGCCCTTTGTCCTTATGGAACAAATTTTTGTTCATTTTGTCCTTGAGACTAAAAACCCTATATATATATATATGTATGTATATATATATATATATATATATATATATATATATATATATAGAGAGAGAGAGAGAGAGAGAAAATTGGTTCACTTAATTATGAATACCAATCATATACTTTATTTATATGCCTTATCAAAATCTTGCATCCCCCTAATCTAGATGGGTGCGATCATAAGGAAAAAGAGTACATATAAACGCCGTATATTCGCAGTACAATACATCGAAAAGTACCACTATAACAAACATACAACATCCACGATAAGAAATTAAAACTATTCTAAACTATAACAATCTTCATACTCCAAAGAACCAAGTGCTCATTATCTCCTTTATCCCGTGTCCTTCAATTTGATATCTCACCTGCGCAGAAACTCCTCATTATGTGCAGATCTGAAAGATGTACTGCCGTTTCCATTAACTAAATAGCTAACCTCCTTTTCAATCATCACCAGTTTTACTTGTTTATACTTCCGGCTTGCAATAAGGAAAAAAAATGAATTAAAATAATTGTTGGAAATAATCTCTTGCTTCCAAGTTTTTTTTTTACATATATATTATTGGTTATAAAACCGATGAAAACTAATGTAATGTAATTTTAAAGATAATTTTCAATTCATCAAATTGCAGATGTTTCGAACGGATATAATTTTTTCTTTTAATTATAGACTTGCTAATATGTTGAAAATTTAACCTTCACAAAACTAAAGAATAAGAATAAAGACATATTTAGCATTACCGGTGCATGTTAAACTTTCAAAGCATGTGTTATTAGGCTCTAATAAATTCTAAGTAAATCAATCAAAACCAATAGTTTGACACTCTAAACATCCCACGAAATTATTGTTATAAGACTTCAAGGATGATGCTATAATCGGTCGAATGAAAAAGGGTAAAATGATGCAATTTGAAAATGAATGGGTGGTAAGGTCAAATAATGTAAGAGTTTTGATTGATTTTGGTGAAAACAACTGGGCAATCCAAAAGATGGACACAACACTATTTGGTGGGGATTCATCCCGTATGGGATCGTAGTTTAATTTAATTTAATTAAGGATTAATTGACAAGAATAATCCCAAGTTTAACGTGTCTTCTCATATTAAACCCAAGTTTGGATTATTTTTAATTAATCCCAAGCATTGGAGGGTCCCTTCTCATATTGATCTCAATGACCTGTTAACCTATTATATCCTGTTTTAAGTTTAACTTTCCAAATCAAACACGGTATCTTCAGTTCGTTCTTCTTGTTACTCGAATGCCCGAAATACAACGCGAATACCAAAAGAAAAGAAAAAAAATACGAAATCCGATGGGAAAAGAGAAAAAAAAATGAAAATCGGTTGCAAGTTCAATTAAATTTAATGAGAGATGATTGTTATACGTGGGTTTTTTCTGATTGATGGGTTGAAGAGGTAGAGTTCGTGGTAAGGTTGCTGGGTGTTTGGAGCTCTTGTTATCGATTTTGGGGTCGGGTTTGGCATTGATTGGAAAAGGACGGTCACGGGAGGTAAAGTGATCGTAGTCGCAGGCGATTTGGGTGAGGCAGCCGAGGATTTTCTACCGGCAGTTCTAAGGAAGTTGTTGTAGCAACTGAATTGTGGAAAAGTGGGATTTGATGGATTGCAGGGAGGTTGTTCGATGTTGTTTGGGTGTTGTGGCGTCAATGCAAAGAGGTGGTGGTGCGAAGGAGGTTGGTCTGAACGGTGTGATAGAGGTGGGGAAGGGTAGCGATTTTTTTCATTTCAGTCACCAATCTCATAACGAACGCGTGCTCCATTTGCGGATTCATTTCATCTACAGACATAAAAGAATGAAAACTTCTCTTAACTTCGATCCAACTGCACCCTAGTAATTTCTATAAAGCTTTTGTCTCCAATGCCTTTGAACTTCTGAGCTTCTGCCTATATATTTGCTCACAGTATATAATTTCCTGCACTGAATGAATCTCGAGTCGTGCCCTCGAACGTGGCTATTGCACTGACAAAGGAAGAGGAGGACATTTTTTTGGTTCACGTGAATTCATTTCTAAAAGAGGTAGTGGGCAAGATTTAATTGTTTGAAGAATTGTGGAAGGGTTTTGCTGTAGAAGATAAAGTAAAAGAAGCAAATGATTTCCGTGAAAGAGTGGGAGGGCTGAAATTGGCTATAACAGGTCATAAAGTAAATGAGATCAATATGAGAAGAACCTCCAATACTTGAGATTACTTAAAAATAATTCAAACTTGGGATTAAAATCAAGTGGAAAATAGACTGAAAGACAAACTTAGAAAAAAAATTAAGTTAAAAAGATGAAAATTTTGGTTTTTTGGGAGAAAAACACCTTTTAGTATAAAAGAAGATATGACAGTGAATCCCCTAAATTTCTTTTTTACACTAAAAAGTGTCTTTCTACCTAAAAAGCAATATTTTCATCTTTTTAACCAATATCTTTTTTTTTTTTTATTAAATAAGTTTGTCATTTAAACAAAGTGGAAAATAGACACAGGGACAAATTTAGCAAAAATTTAAGTTCAAAAGATGGAAAGTTTGGTTTTCAGGGTAAAGACATCTTTTAGTGTGTAAAATTAATACTTTAATTAATCAGTTAAAAAACATCGTTCTGGTACAGAAAAACGATCTAAAGTGATATCGTCTGCTTATGCTGTTTGCTATTCTGCGCGGAACAAACGATTCAAAATAGGATTCACTGCCGCTGTTTCGGTTGACTCTTTTCTGATCTAGGTATGTACAATTTAGCATATTATATTTTCTTCATTCAGTCGGTTGCAATTTCGATTCCAAATTATTGGTTTCAATCTCAAAACCTTATATATATGAATTTATTTCCTCTTTTTCTTGATATAATTTAGTGGCGATCGCCATTCGTAGTAGAATGTTTTGAGTTTACCATATTGATTATTTGTGCAAAATTTTGAAATTTACTTTGTTTTTGGGGTTTCGTGCAGGTTTAGCTTTAAATGGAGCTTTTAGAAATTCGTCCTCGAGAACTCGCATTCACCTGTAAGTTTTTCTAGAACTTGATTATTCGTGGAATTTGTCGGTGTTGATAGACATTGTTGGATGATTATGCTTTGTTGGGAGTTGGAGGTTTAAATCACATATTTATTTGTAAAATTATGTTTGTTATTGTATGGCTTGAAATTGAGGCTAGATTTGCCTTAATTTAGAGATAATTATTTTGCTGCCTCTCCTTATGAAATGAACTAACGTTGATAATATCTGACAGTTTCATCCATAAACCTGAATGTTCGTTGATATGCAACCGTGGATCTATACATCCTTTGATGGTAAACTTTGGGCTGTCAACCAGTGGGCTGGTTCTATTTGCACAGACAATCCTTCTTCCACACCCCCACTTTTTTTTATCTAAATAAAAAAAAACAGTATTTTTATATACACATATATTTAAATTTATTAATATGTAATTCGTTTTTCTTTTAAAACATCAACAAAGCTCATCACTCGGGAGCGGCTTGAAAAACACTAAAACTGCATTCGGACTAGGGGTGAGCGTTTGGTTGGTTCGATGACGAAACTCGCTAAACCAAAGTAAAACCAATAGAAATGAAAATCAAATCAAAGAGACCGAATTAATTTTGATTGGTTTGGCTGTTCATTTGATTTAATAGAAGTAAAAATATTCATATTTTATATTTGAAATATTCATTGTGCTTTAAGGTAAAACGTGAATATATGACTAAAGTATTTGTATTTAGTATTTGTGCTTTTTTGATAGTTACTTGGACAAATATAAAGGTGGATACCCAGTGCCAAAGGCTCCCGTACTCAAGCGCGAGTGGACTTCCCAGGTAGTCTCCTGTCCTAGTACTATTCTCACGGCTTGAGTTGAGGCCGGGACTCGAACCTGCGCGCTCCAGATTACCAGCCGGGTAACCTTACCGCTACGCCAGACACCACCTTCAGTAACTTGGACAAATATATGATAAATAAAATTTATATAGACAACTAAACTAATCTAAAAACCATTAAAACATTACTAATTTTAACAGTATAGTAAAAGTTCGATTAATTTGGTTAAACCAATAACCAAACTAAATTATTTCACTTGCCGAGTGTAAACCAATATGGTTTCAAATCCACACCAAACTGGCCAAAATAAATTTGTTTACTTGATTTATTTGGTCTCAAGCAAAGTTTGCTCACCCTTGATTTGATAATTTGAACCAAGCAAGGATATAGTGAAGTCCACGTCTTTAGTAAGCGTGATGTGCTTTGATACCCATGCCTGCTCGGATGTGAGTGCTGTTAGGTGTTAGGGCCTAGGCGGGAAAGAAATAAAATTGCAGTAAAAAGTAGAAAAAAAGAGAGGGCAAAATGGTAATATAATGTGGCGTTGGTGGAGAAAACTGAAGATTTTGGACACGGATACGGGCGGTTTTTTTTGGGGGGGGGGGGGGGGGGGTGGGGGTGGGGGGTGTGCAAGTAGAATTGAGCCTCAAGCAGTGTTGCTAAGATTAAAAGTTGTAACGCACTGTTTACAATCTTTGGTGGTTTGTTGGGCTTTGGATATATGTAGTCATAATTCAATTTACTCTTGGTTGTAAATACCAACTGGTGCATTTCCACATCTTATTACGTATCGTGTTAAGTTCAATTCACGTTTTGGATGTATACACTAATCTGATGGTGCACTTCTGCATCGTATGATGTATTTAGGTAAATTCAACTCTTTTGAGAACATCATATCTACGCTAAAATTCATTGTTGTATGTTGTATTTGTTTATTGCTGCCTAGGACCTTAAATTTGCGACCAGTTCATCATGTTCATATTGACCTTAATATCTTAATCTTATAACCATATTCGTGGTCTAGTTGCATGGTTGTTACCTATAAACAGCTTGATTTATTTACTTACAACCATGGGCTGTATATCTGCCAGTACAGTCATTTAGAATTTCTTGTCGAAACATAGTTCTGTGAACAATTATACCTGCATTGGAGTTGCCTATTGAAATTTGAAATTTCCTTGAGCCAAGAACAAAATTAACTAATGAGGTCTCAATGAACTAATGAAGTATCTTCATGTATCTTCGGTGATGATACAAAATTCAAGCAAGGGAAAAAGTTAGCAGTGTTAATCTATTATGTTGTATGAGTGTACAACTAATTTTATTAATATGTTAACATTGAGGCTACTTGTATTCAAGGTCCAAGCTTTACATTTCTACCTTTTTTTTTTCTGTAAATATTATTAATCCGGTATTTTCTTTCCTTAATCCGAACCCAGTGCACCATAATTCTCCATTTCCTCCCTCTTCCATCTTTGATTGTGTCATATATATGTTGGAGTATCATTTTTTTTTTTTTTTTTGGTAAATATAATTAGTATGTTGGAGTATCTCTTTTTTTTTAAAAAAAAAACTTTTATATGCTTGACAAATTTATTAAATGTTTAACTAGATCATTACTATGTTGTGTTATTTTATTTTGAAGAAACAAATTTGAACACAGGACTATTATGGTTTTAACTGGATAAGAGTTCATATTTTTTCAAATGCCATAACAATAGAACAATATATAGTTCTTATATCCACATGATATGATTTATTAAATTAGTTTTCTTTACTTATTTTATTAGCCTTTTAGCAACTTTAAATTCAGTTCCTCTTTCTTTCTTTCTTTCTTTTTTTTTTTTTTTCTGTGTTACAAAAATAATGTAAGCTAATGTTATTTCGATTATTTGTAAAACATAATTACCGGAAAATAGAAAGTAATATCGGTTATCGATATAGAAATAGCCTTCCACTGAATTGATGATCTTCAGATTAGGCTGTGATTAATTAATTAATATAATAAAGGGAGTATTTTTCGTCTGCTGACATATGGGATTTCCTGTGCTCTTAATGTTTTACATCTACTTGAACAAGGCATGTTCTACTACACGAGTGTTTTCGCAATATACTTGCCATCAATCTTTTAGCATCATATAGGCATTGTAGTGTAATATCCAAAGAAAATCTAACAAGTCAGCACTATCTTTTGATACTAGATCTGCTAATAGAGGTATAAGATTCGAACGAATATGTAGAGGACCAAAAAATAATAATGGAAATAATCAAATGATAATAATAAACTGATCTTTTATGAACATATAGTGAAAGAAGCAAAATAAAATTGGAATGGTAATATGATGGATGAAAAATGACATGAGAAAAATAACTAAAGAAAATTTGCCGGAAACTAACAAAAGTGGTGGAGGAAGAACCAAAAAGTGCAACAGGCGTTGTACGTGAATAAGCAAGTTTTAGAACATGCAGAAAAAAAAAAAAAAAGTAGGCAAAGGCAATAAACTTCTAGAGAATAGTAGCACAAAATAAAAAAGGCGCAAGTATAATACGTAATCAAAATGCTTAAAATAATTGATAAATTAGATACAAAAAAATGAGTAAATATTTTCTGTTGGTGCCTGCGTCTGTTATAAAATTTATATGCTCCCACCTAGGTGCTATGCTAGTTTTATCACATGTTTTAGCTGATATTTACTGCAATATGTAAGCATGTAAACAAGTTCATTGGCACCATTTATGCATTAATTTAGTTTTGATGCCTTTTATAAGCATTAAAAAAAAAAAAGATTCTAGCGATTTTGTCTTCTTGGTTGCTTCCGAATTCAGGATATCTCATTGTATATCTGTTATTACTTAACAAAATATTAAAAATCCATTCAAAATGTACAAGTTTAGAAAAAAACACGTAGCTCATCCATGCTTACCGCCAAACATCCGCATAGCAATTTTACTACCTTGGTAGCAGCTATTGAGATAAAAATCTTACACAATAAACTTGGAACATTGAATCTTTTTTTTTTCTTTTTTTTTGAAATAAGAAATAATATATAGCAAAAAGGAGAATCCACCCATTCTCCAATAGCTCACAAAAACAGATCTGTAGTTCATAAACGACTACCAAATCTGATAAACAATCAGAAATACAACAACAAAAAACAATAAGAAAAATACTGCACCTAGGTCTAAGGCCTCTCCAATCAAAATCAAGAGGAGCCAACAGCTGAGACCAAGCCAGGAGGACCAGAAAAGCCAACAGCTTGTCCCATATAATAAGGCTAGACCCATCCAAATCTCGTTCGCCAGCACCAACAGGACAAACACTTTTAAGACCAGTCCTCAGAGGGGTGCAGCTGCAGCGATCCAAATCCGGTCCATAGCTCCAGCTCCATATTCCAATCATCTCCAATATTGTTGTGAAACTTCTAAGAACAAGAATCCCAATAGAACCTGTAAAACCACACGAGCGGGATCCGATTGCTCCCATGAAGGGCCTACCGCGAAAAGCTAGAACACATTATTCTTAACCCTCCGAATGATGGAAGAAGGATCCATAGGAGCCTCATCAAAAATTGTCTTGTTCCTAGAGCTACAAGTGTACCAACAGATAAGACACGGAACGAGACGAAAAAGGATCGATCGGAGAAATTTGACAGATGTACCGGTCCACCAATATCGAAGCTAGTCCTCAAGGGAAGTGACGTTACCTCAGAGACCTAGCAAGTTCTCGAAGTAATTCCAGACAGCAATAGCACAGACACCTTGGAAGAATAAATGAGCTCTTGATTTCACATCACTTGCTCTACAGCACCTACAATGAGACACGAGGGAATATCAATCCACCTAAGGTTACCGTCTAGTGGTAATCCATCATGCAGGGTTCTCCACATGAACAAGGAGACCTTAGGAGGCAGACGAGCAATCCAAATGAAAGAAAAAAGAGGATTCCTTAGAGCCGGCGTTCTAGCGGAATTCCAAGCCGTCCGAACCGAAAAAGGGCTCCATCCCACCCGAACCCACCCCATGAGAGTCGGAGAAAGACTTCACGGCTTGCATCCATTTCCACGTCTCACTCACGTAGGATGGTGAATCGGTGTAACTCGTGAGAGAAAGCCTATGGTATTTGGCATGAAGAAACAACGCCCAAAGGGAGTTGTTTGATCTGAACCGTTCTCATAGTTTGCAATCAAAGGCAGTACATATATCCTTTGAATTTCGAAGGTACAGACCTCCTTTTCTTTTGGGATGACAAATGATGTTCCAAGAAATCCAGTGGTGACGACTAGCATTGTCCTTTTTCCCGTAGAAAAAAGACAATGCCAAGGAACGAAAATATTTGAAGAACAAGGATGAGTCGTGGTAGCGAAGACATGCGATCATATAGAGTCAAAAATTGACTTTATAAGAACCAGTCTACCTGCCTGTGAGAGGAGAGTCGCGTTCTAGCAAATGATCTTACCATTTGCTTTGTCAGTAAGAAAATCGAAAATAGCATTACGTTTCCTGCCTTTGTATATCACAATACCAAGGTAAAGCAAAGGAAGAGAAGCCTCCTCGAAACCGGAGAAAGTTTCAATCCAAGAAATCATCTCCAGAGACAAGTCTTTTGCATGGACGAAGCAACTTTTAGCTGAGTTCACGAGTTGGTTCGAGCACCTCTCGTACAGATGAATAAAAACAATGAGATGACAGAAAGATCGTCAGTTACCGTTAGAGAAGATGATAATGCCATCCGCAAACGATAAAGATGAGTTAAGAGGGTAACCACTCGGGGTGCCGAACCTGTGAATTTGACCTGCAATCGTAAGCAAATGCAAACCACGATTGAAAGCCTCAGCAGCGATGACAAACAAAGTCGGGGAGAGAGGATCTTCCTGACGAAGACCCCTACCGATTTGAAATACCCGTTGGCAGATCCGTTGATAAGAAAGAAAATCAACTGTTCGAAATGAGTCTCCAAACTAAGTCAATAAGAGACTCCGAAAACCGAAGGCCCTCAGGACTCTAATGATGAAGAACCAAGACATGCAACCATAAGCCTTAGCTATATCGAGCTTGATTATTACATCACAACCCCTGATCTTATGATCAATTTAGGAGACCAACTCCTGAGCTAAAAGGACGTTGTCCGTAATCAGATGTCCTTTTACAAACTTAGCTTGCGAAGAGGAAATAATACGATCCAGAAAAAGTGCTAGATGAGTAGATAGCATCTTTGAGATAGCTTTGTTAGAGAAATTACTCAGACTGATCGGATGAAAGTCCGCACACGTGCGCGGGCTTTCGCACTTGGGGATGAGAACCAAATTGGTGGAGGTCCATCCCTGAAGGAGCACTCCACCCGAGAAGAAAAACTGAATAGCGAGACAAAAGTCCATCTAAATGATTGGCCAGACACTCCTGAAAATAAACTCCGTTGAAACCGTCAGGTCCACTCGCACTGTTCTTACTCATTGCAAGCAAGAACGAATTTCTTCTGAAGAATGAGGGCTGAAAAGAACACCGCTCTCCTCCGGAAGAACAATCCTAGAGATGAAGGCCAACAAAGCCGGATCAGAAAGGACACAGGGAGACCCCAGGAAAGATTGAAAGTGGGACAAGATAGTCTCTTTGGCTTCCCCCAGAGTGGGAGCCAAAGAAAAATCAGGACGAACGGTCTGATGAATCAATAGGAGGTTATTCTTTTTCCTAATAGATGAATGAAAGAATTTAGAGTTCGTATCTCCTTACGATTCACTTAATTCTCGCCTTTTGCCAAAGGAAATCATTCTCTACCCGAAGCTCCGACGAAAAGGCGATTTGAGCAAGAGCCCACACCTCCTTGTTAGCGGAAGAAGGTATCTAATCAAAAGATGATTCCGTTAGAATAAGAGTCTCTTCTGCGGTTCTGACACGGTCGAAGATATTTTTAAATACTTGCACGTTCCAAGCCTTAAGACAAGATTTGAGACGCTTAAGTTTACGAGAAAACATCACAAAAGGATCGCCGTAAGTAGGAGAGTTCCAGGAATCTTCCACCACACGATGGAACGTGTGATGGGTTCTCCACATAGCCTGAAAACGGAAGGAAGAAGGCCTAGACAAGGCCAAGGGAGAGCACCTTAGGATCATCGGAGCGTGATCCTAAAATGTTCGGTGAAGATGAGAGACAGAGAATAAGAAAGATAGGTTAAACCAACCCTTAGAGGCGAAAACTCCGTCAAGACGAGAGAGGATCTGGTTCGGGCCATCTTAGTTGTTACACCAAGTAAAGGACGATCCGACGAAAGAGACATCAGAGGACCAGAGCTTACAATGAATGAGTTGAAATCCCCTACTGCTGCTCGGTTAATATGGGATCCACCCTGCTTCTCGGCTTGGTAGGAGACGATGTTGAAGTCGCCTCCTACAACTGACGCTCTAAACCCCAGACCAAACAGCGAGAGGATATCATACCAAAGGTCCAACCTCTCCATCCGATCACACTTAGTGTACACCGCCGAGAATAGAAACGAAGAAGAGAAAGAAAAAACTGAGCAAACAACAGAAAGCAGCTGATCAAGATCGAAAATTGGATGGACTTCGACTGCCTTGGACCATAGAATCCAAATCTTATTGGATACATTGGCAAGAGCACCTCCAAAGCCCAGGGGAATAGCAAAATTGGCGATAAGTTATGGCCTCATAAATGGCTTCAGGAGTGCTACCAGACAAACGAAGTGCTTCTTGGCGAGACATTTGAGCCTTGCCAAAGAAGCATCATTACCGATGCCATGAACGTTCCAAAACAAAAAACTTGCCATACTAAGATCGACAAATGATAGACAAAAAGGGAGCTAAAACTGCCAACTAAGTAGAGGCTAAACAACTCAGGTAAGATTAAGCGTGAATCGAGTAGATCTTACGATCTACTCGGATGCCGCTATATAGCGTGTGCGAATGGTGCGAGGCACCGACCTCGGTCTCCGACGCGAAGAACGAGAGGGTATGGAAGAGGTACTACCTTGCGCCTCTCTAAACTTTGGGAATGCAAAGGGCAGTTTCGAAAGCTGAGCAGGTGAGAAAGAGCCCGAAACTCCAGATCTAGAAGGATAAGAATTCTTAGTAAGACGAGAGAGTCGATCGTTGATGATCGAATCTTTTACAAAGAAAAGGGGAAGAAGAAGGATTGGGGGGGGGGGGGGGATGGGCAAAGGAACCAACTAAAGAAGGTGGAGGAATAAACGGAACAACAGAGGCACAAGGACTGAAGCTAAATGTAGTGTCGGTCAAATGACCCAACACTAATTCCTGTGTGGACATTACGTAAGTCGAGTTGTCATCAAATTGGCAATCCCATAATAGCGGTAATGCCCTACAACCTAACAGAGATCCGAACCAAGGAATAGAGGTAGGCACGATGCCCCGACTGTCCAGGAAGACTCAACTCAGGTCGGCAATCTCGGTAGCACGTATAGAGGTCCACATATTGGATCTCTATACGTGCGCGCTCAAAAGGCCACCCAACCCTGGTTGGTGCCTCCTAAGGTAACAACTAAAGACTCCTGCACACACGAAAACCGAAGACAGGAGACGCTAGTCACAAACCAAACAAAATTCAATCGACAAGCACCAAAAGGAACAACCCCCTCCAAGCCGAAGCAATAAAAAAACCGAGAACAGAACAACAACAAGGAAGGAGAAACCATGCAACGAAAGGCCAGACCACGGTGTCGAAATCCACATGTAGTAAAATAGGCACTGAGCTCCATAGTTCCCTAAGCTAAAACATAAACCCAGGCACCAGGACATCATAGGGGACACGAACCGATACCATCCCGGACCGAGCCAATGACCAAAATAGCGAAATAGGTGCAACAATAACTGAGATAACCCCGGCCTCGTTAGAGCACAAGGATTCTGCACGAGGGTGGGTAAATCCCGAAATAGCACCACAAAACCCAAAACAGCAATCACAGGGAACGAAAACAGACTTGCGTCCAGAAGCGGAAAAGGAAACAGAGATGGACTGCCATACCTGATGGGTGAGAAGATCACCAATAACCAAGCGCTTGGAACCCAACACCACAACCCCATCAAAGCCCCGCGAAAAGCACTCCGCTGCCTCGCCCAAAGGAATCCCCTTTGGCTGCAAACGGAGGTTAGACAAACCCCCACGGCCAAAAGAAGCCAACTCGCAAGAATAACGTCGTTGCCTGTACAAGGCGCCACACAACCAACCACTAGTGGAAGCCTTAGTTGCCACGCCATCTCCGAAATGGAGAGGCTGCAACCTACCTTTAACTAGAAATGAACTATAAGTACCAGAAGAAAACCCTGGGACTTCACCAACCTCACTGTCAACCACCACCGAACCACAATCCAACGCATCGAAGCTATTCGAAAGGCAAACAGGAGGACTTGCTTGAGCACAAGCAACCATAGGAGCACCAACACAGATCGTAGGCAGGCCACAATCCTCAGAAAGAGTTGGTGAAGCAACCTTCGCCAACATCTTCGAACGTCGATGACGTTTTGAAGGACGCCCACGGTTCCCCACCTTCGGATGTGGAGAACCCACTAGATCAAGAGACGACAACCTTTGAGGAAGGAAGTGAATAGGGGTGTCAATTCCCTTGAACCAACGGCATCCTCGTCGGTGCAGTCACCAGCTAACGTAACAACGAAACGACACAACAAATTGAGCCAACCAGAAATCCCTCGGTAGGCTCGACAACAAAATGAGAAACCGAACAACCAAAGCCCAAACGAGGCTCAAAAGGGGTGATGAAATCCCCTCTATCCGAGTTCACCGCTGAGCCACTGCCAACTCCCAAACAAGCCGCAGGAGAAGGGATACAACCCACACACAGAGGAAAAAGAGGCGGCGTAGCTAGGCTATCCGAATAAACCAGAACTAACTCCAGAAACAAACCCGAAACCACCAAATAGCGGTGACGCGTCAAAGCCTCGAAAGACTCCAACGATCCAAGCCGAACCATAGTCGAGGAATCACCAACGGCCGAAACGATCGCCGTCCCCATCAACGCAACATAAATGACTGCCAAAACCAAAGCCAAATCTGGACAAGGCCTAAAAAATGACCCCAAAACAACAAATTCGCCACTGCCAAGAGAAAATCCATAACCCTAACAACCCAAAAGGGGACAAGAAGAGGGTGACGCGACCCTTGAGAGCAGAGAGCCACACAATTGGAACAAGACCCGAAAGCAGAAAAGAGCATACAAATAAAATTGCAGCAAAGACTAAAGAAGAAAATCGCAAGAGAGCTTAGAACCAGATCGCCATTAAAGAGCCGTTATTTTTTAGAAAGTTATATATACATTGAATCTCATTGTGTTTACATCCAAGGTTGAAATTTGAAGATTATATTGCTGTTTAGATCTATTGTGTCACCGATATGTTTTTCAGTAGACTTTCTCTTTTGAAATTAGCAAATAAAATCTTTGAATTTGTTAGGTAATAGCTTGAGAATTATCAAAAAGTGAAGATGTTGCATTACTATACCTTCTTTATATTTTTCTATACCATCCAAGTTTAATTTTTGCATCTTCTCATCTATAGTTGTTGCTTAATTTTTTTGCGGTCCTCTCATTTGTAACTTAATATTTTCAGTCACCCAAATCATCCACATTAGCATTCCAATTTCTCCTACATTTACTGTCGTACACTCCGCCCTTTACATCGTCGTTTGATGAATCTTTGTTTAATTTGCCTGTTATTTCTTACCACATAAAACTTCAGTCACTTGTCTTCAGTTTATCCATCAACTTTCAATTCAATATCATCATGCATTTCTTGTTTCTTCATTTTCTTGTATTATTATCCTATATATATTTAAGGAAAAAAGTTGATCAATTTCGTAGTCTTATCGGTAATAATTCCTCACATCTTTTCTGAAGTTACATACCATAAATTTGGTTGTAATCATATCAAGTTACAAACATTTTCATTGTAGTGCACTTTCCATTTTTTAACTTTTTCTCAGATTCTCTCAAGGTGTCTCTATATACACGTCATATCCGCCCCGTGGCATATATTTCTTAGTTCACTTGTTATTTAATACATGATCAGCGGCATCAGCCTAAATAAGAACGCTCATGTAAGACCCTATTTATTGAAAAACTTGTTCATTCCTCGCATGTGGTTCTTACATTTGTGTGTGAGTTTCGTACATATCTTGAATGTGTTTTATTATGTGTTTCAAATCTTGTATTTTGGCAGGATATCTTATGATGATGACAATAACATGATGTTATGTTTTTCTAGCGAGTAAAATGTTTGACAATCGATATGTGCTCATTACTTGTTAGTTACTAAAGTGTGCCATTCTTCAGATGGTCAGAAGTTGTATATGTGTTAGGGTTATCAATTTTCTACACGATTCGAAACCCGTACGAAAATTAGCAGGTCAACCCACCCGTTTAGTTGGCAGGTCATTTTCAAGTAACCTGAATTTGACCCATTTATAAACGGGTGAGTTTCGGGTTGAGCCGCTAACCTGAATTTGACATGTCTACAACTTGTTTATACTTATATGGGTTGACCCGACCCGTTTGACTTGTGAACTCGAATTTGATCGTTTATGACTTATTTATAACCCGTATACCCGAATTTGATCCGTTTATGATCCATTTATGACTCGTTTATACTTATATGGGGTTGACCCACCCAGTTTATGACCTATTTATGACCAAACCCATCATGATCCGTTTACGATCCGATCTGATCGAATTAAACGGGTCACACGGGTTGGGTCGGATCAACCCATTTATAAATGGGTCTGGTTCGGGTTGAGCTATTTTTGACCCGTTAAAAATCAACCCGTACATGACTTAATCCGACCCGAGCCCGACCCAACGCGACCCATTGACACCTTTAGATGTGATGTTGCCATCTTTAGTTTGCACCACTTTTCAGCCAAATTTGACAATTTGTGATGAAGGCTGTAAATGACCATGGTAATGTTAGATGATCACTGCGATAAGTTTATATCAACCATACTTCTGTTTCTTCATTATAATTTGTTGTACTACATCGGGGATCATTTTTCGTTCTCCTTGTCTTTGTAGACTATAGATCGTATCTTTTTAGTTCTACTTTTATGTCTTGAAACGTCGAGTCAGCTACAGATTTAATAATTATTATTTTCTATAGTTGAGTTAAGGAAGCAAAGCTCGTGCTCGGTCCATCTTATCAACAAAACCGATGAATATGTGGCTTTTAAGGTAATTAATTCATCTCCCTGTGATATTCAAAACTCACATGATATTACTTGTTAACACAACTTATTATTTTGCTGAAATTTTATTTTTTTGGGAGTCTCAACGTTGCTCAGTTTGTACCTTGACTGAAACTGTTAAATTATTATTTTAAAATTTTATATATATTCTTTGATACATAAAATCATCAGTTGTAACTTACAGAAGTTGTACATGGATATAAATCATATATTATAACTTGGATCAGTGATTAAACAGTAGGGCTCAATGGTAAGTCATGCAGTTCAAACTTTAAATTGAAACCATATCTAAATCGTAGTTCGCAAAAGATTCATGTTTTAAGCCCCGGCCTCCCCCACCCCATGCTGCACAGTTATATCTTAGAATTTTTTTCCTTTATATACTAAATAACATTTAACTATGTATAAACATCTATTCTTTCTTTCGTAGGAATAACTTATATTTTTAAAAGTGATTTTGATGCTCAAACTTAAAAAGCCAAAATTTAGTTTTCTTGTTCAATATTTATTTTATCAGGAAGTGATATAATTGGAAATGTCGAGTCAAATACGTACTTATTTGAGCATGATTTGACTGATTTTCGCCATTGCAATTTTAATTTGAGTTCTGAATCAAAATTTGAAAGTCGAATCAAAACGGTATTCAGAATATTTTAGGGTTTCTGTAATAGTCGACTTGAATCATTATTCTAAGCCTGTAATATGTATGTAGGCTTTTTCGTTGTCTGAGATAGTTGTTTGCATGTTTTAGCGATTAGTCAGTGAAATAATAATAACTGAGTTCACTTTGCTTGATGCTTGTTAGGTTAAAACTACATCTCCTAAAAGATATTGTGTGCGTCCAAACATTGGTGTTATTCCACCAAGATCAACATGCGATTTTACAGGTTTGTTCAAATTACCTGATTTATGATTAGTTTCTTTGTAAACATCAGATTTTATTGATATTTAAATGAGATATTTAATTTATCCCATGGTTTATGGTTTTTTCAAGTGACCATGCAAGCTCAGAAGACAGCACCGCCGGATATGCAATTGAAAGATAAATTTTTGATTCAAAGTACAGTTGCTCCGTATGGAAGTGCTGATGAGGACATTCTGCCTAACTTGGTAATACACTTCATCTGTATAGTTTCAGTTTAAGTGGTCGAAATACCTCAACAATTACTTATTTTCTTTAATATATAGTTTTCAAAAGATACTGGGAGATATATTGGAGAAAACAAATTGAGGGTGGTTCTTATTTATCCAACTCGTTCTTCAGTGCTGCAACCACTTAATGGAACATTGGAAGAAGAGCCAAGTGTAGAAGACGACTTTGCCAAAGATGCTCCTGCTGTGAAAGTTGTTCCTGCTGTGAAAGTTGTTCCTCCGGCAAAAGAGACACTTGTTGAGAAAGAAACTTATGTTAGGAAAGAAACTCGTTTCCAGAAAGAAACTCCTGATGTGAAAGGAAAACTCGATGTGGAAGAAATACTTGTTGTGAAAGGAAAATTTGATGTGGAAGAAACTCCTGTAGTAAAAGAGAAAGACGTTGATATACAAAACCAAGCTGCTCCAGTGACTGAAATTTCAGTTACTGAAAGACAACTACCTTTGATTGGAGACGATTTATCACAACCATCTGATGTAAGAACTTCTGTATGCGCACACACATACAATATACAATATATATATATATATATATATATTATACACACGCACTATGATGATTCTGAACCATGGGAATTTGCTATGAATCAAGACATACCTATTAAACATCCTCATTGGGTAAATAAATAAAAAATAAACGGTGGAAATCAAGCACGCACCCTTTTTTAAACTTACTAGGCAGCAGCCCATTCCTCAAAATCTAGTTTCACCAACACCCCTTCCTAAGTTTCAGAATTATTATTATTATTATTTGTTTTTTTATTGAATTTAAATCAGTGCTATTTTGTTGATATTTCGGAGTTCCTGTATTTTCTGAAAATTCGTAGTTCAAACTGAAAATATATTTAGTTTTTACTGAAAATTTTAATATTTCATTTTTTTCCTGAGATGTTGCTCGGATTTTGTATCATTTCAGTGCACGTCCAAAATGTTTAAAAAATATATATAATACATCTGTTGAAATAACTAGAGGGCTGTTCGGTGGAATGCATTTTTAGGAGGGGTTGTGCATTCTGAAACTTAGAGAAGGGTGTTTTAAAAATCATCCCATTTATATAACCATGGGCACCTTACTATGCATAACTGAATTCAATGTTATTCTTGCTATATAATAGTTTTGTTTAGTACCATGTATATATGCTATCTTCTGTTACAAGCAAAGTCAGATGCCTAACTTCAGGTGTTATTCAAAACATAAGAGGGCCATGTGAAAGAATGTAAGCTTATAAATGCACTTCTTTTTCACATTAAATCCCATGGCCAACTTGAACTCTGTTTAAAAGTTTGGAAGTTGAATTAGAGGCCTTATTTTTTGTGAAAAATATTTATGATACATACTTTCCTTTCAGAAGATGAAAGAGATTGAGGATTTAAAACGAAAGATCAGCAGTCTCGAATCAAAGTTTAATGAGGTTTGTCGCTTTACAACAAATGGCATTGGTTAATTTGATATCTTATGTTATATTGGTAGAAAAGTTACTATAAATTATGCCGGTCGTATATCATGGCTATACATCAGTTAATATTAATAAACACGGTCCATATGCGCAGGTTGATAAAACCATTGGGATACTGAAGGAAGAAAAAAGATACGCCAATAAAGAGAGGGATAAGCTGCAGGAGGAACTGGTAAGCATCTAATAATATCTATTGGTGTCTCAATGGTTGGGTGTTCCGACTTTGGTCCATGAGGTCACGTTCGAAGCTTGTATAGTGCGATTTGAACCACTGGACGTTTGTTGACTTGTAGCATGCTATATGATACCTAAGACTTGTAGTAGAACCATACTTGTAATGATCCGATTCGTGAGGTGTTTTGAGTAATTTAGGATCTTTAGCTCTTAATTTCTCGGACCATTTGATATTGATTCTCCCATTTCAAGCTATATCAGTACTACTGGTTGCTTCTTTCTTCTTATCCTTTTTTCTCTTCATTTCGGACTGATTATCGTTGAAACTTGCCGAACTATGGACTATTGAGTTCATGTTAACAATTTACCTTAGAAGGAAAAGGGCTCTGAGCTGAAGAATTGGCTGTGTTATAGCATAGTAATTGTCAATTATGCCCTTTCATCCCCACTGGAATATATGGAAATACTAGGGTATCGGCATCAATTACTGCACTATAACCTGTCCAATGCCTAATTACTGGAAAAGAAAATGTGATGCAAGTGTTATATTTGATTGTCAAAAGATGCAACAGTCTGAGCTTTTATTCTTTAATTCTGGACTTGTAAGTATAGTGTTTAAATCTGAAAGAACAAGAAAAGACTCAGTTTATGGAATGCATTATCGTAAAACCTGCTCTTCTGCGAGCAGTACCATAGTCATAATTTTTTTCTTTTCCTTTTATCTTTTGAAATATTCCTTCACTTCTCATTTTCAGGAACTACTGAGAAGATCTCCATCTGCAGTTCAGGCAGGCTTTCCCTTTATGTTTGTAGTTTTCATGGCACTTGTAGGAGCATATTTTGGGTACGTGCTGCATAGCTAGTGATGAACGATGCATCATCAATTTCAGTGGAAAATTAAGGGGGAGGAATAAATCCCATTGATGATATGGGTCTTAGCAATGATTTTCTATACCCTTTTTATCAGTGTAATGCTGGCAATGTAGAAATACCGTGTAAAGAAATCTTATGACTTGTGGTTTGGTGTATATACATTAGAGGCCATGGTATTTAATCTTGTGTTTTTGTAGCTCGCAATGGTAGTATTGAAAAAAGAAAAAACATGTTGCACTATATCACTGCCATTGCCTTCAAGGGCTGGTCTAGGCATTGCAGTTCCTCCAGCTTCAGAATCTGACGGTTTCAGAAGATCCATTCCATTTGTTTGAACCGTTTGTATTTGTAGCTATGCAATTTGTTATCCAGCATCTGAATAATCCGATGAATTCCGATATTAACATGGTAAAAAAGTGGATTAAGGAGCTCAAGAGATGTTTGAAATGATAAGCAGTACAATTTTTTTTTGGGACAAAAATTGGCATATGTAGGTAGCAAGTTGATTTATAATGTGAAGTCCGATTTTCACTTTTCAGTAGTAGGCTAAGTTATTGACATTGTATATTTGGTAGAAGAAAAGACAAAGGTTTGCGTAAGAATAATTTTGTCCGTGTTTATCGGATTTGTAAGAGCAAGTCTTACTAGAATGCTTGGACATTTGAGGACCTAGAGAAAATATGAGAGAGGTTTAGAGCATCTCCAATGTACTAAAAGTGTAATATCTAATTTAGTCTATGTGTTCACAATGTTAAACCAGTTTAATTAGACAATACATTAAAAGAAGAAAGAACTCTCCAATGCAAATATTATTTAAACAATAATTTAATACATTTAGCCAATCAAATCGTGTCAAATAATATATTTATTCTAATTTGTTATATTTAATTAATTATAATTGGATTCATAATGTGAAATGCATTGTCCACAGCCATACATTGCAATTGACAATGTCTTTAATATTGTATGTCACACAAGATCAACATTCTGCTTCACATTTGCATTGGAGATAAAAATTTACTTGAAATTGTTAAATGCTTATGTGCAATGCATTTAACATGACAACCACATTAGGATTGAAGATACTTTTACATATTCAAGGTGCAAAATCATATCGACATTCGGGATGGACGTGACCATTTCAAAATTGACATGATTTAGAATTTGGGTTTTATTCGTTTTTCGTGCGCTGTGTGTCTGGACCTGATCTATTGGTCTTTTGCAAGCTAGCAATTTTGATGGATGGGCATTCATCCATCGACAATGGAAAATGAATCTTACTTTCTTTGGAGATTGTTAAAGGGGCTCCACGTTTGGTTAATCGAAATTATAATTTTAATTTATTGTACAATTGTTATGGGTGACAAAATAAATTAGCATCATCTTAAAAATATACATTATAATTTTAATATTAACCCTATGCTCCTTTATATAAACCTTAAAACCTAAATCCTAATTAATGAATACAGTTTAATGCTGCATGTGAAATAAAAAATGGAAATGGTTAAATAATAGAGATACAAGAAAATTGCTTGGATGATCAGAAGACATCAAATCAGACATATTGGAATTGGACTAGCTAATTTAAAATAGATGAATAAACAAATATTTTGATTGGATATGTTGAATGCAACTGTAGTAAATTTGGAACAATAGGGTCTACCAGAACACGTACTGCAGGTGACGAGCCAGTGATAGTTTACCTTATGTATAATAATAATAATAATAATAATAATAATAGTAATAATAATCTAAACCCCTTTAACAAATATAAATTAAGACAGAGTCCCCTTAAAATTGTCTCCATCTTAACTAAATATGGAGTCCCTTTACAATCCCCACTTTCTTTCTGATCTAAATCACTGTATCTCGTTTTAACCACAAAGTGTCACCTAACATGAATTCATTTGATTTCTAGATTTGAAATAATTGTAATATGATTATGCTTATATAAAACTAGGACTGACAATTATAATAAAAATATGAACCAAACCAACCTGAAAAGACCCAAAGCCAAATCGAATCCTATTGGTCCCGGGTTGGGTTTAGGTGATGAAGAATACAATAAGACCCGATCAAACCCGACCCGAATGGGCCCAGCCTGAAAAAAACCAACCAAAAAGCATTAATGCATGTATTTCTAATGTTATGATCCAACCGAGCCTGAACCGATCCGAACCGAAGCTGTAACAACCCTATTTTCCCGTCAAAATTTTACGTGTGTTTAATTGGAAGTGATAGTGTAAAGTAGAAGAAAATATAATGATTTTTGTAATAAATATTGGATTATTAAATAAATTACCAAGCATTGAGTTCAATAAAGTTAATTGTGATTAAGCAACAAATTATCGAACGTGACGCGGACCAAATGGTAACAAATACAAAATAATCTTGGAATTTTAAAATAATTCAGTATAAGTAAAACAATAAGATAGTAGATAACTTCATTGTATTGAACACTAAATTGACAAATAAGTAAACAAGTGTTAAATATACTAAACTTCTTAAACTACTACTTGTAATTTGCAAAATGAAATATTAAGTAACTTGACTAGGTTTACAATTTATCGGCAAATTAAAAGAGAGGAAATGTACATTTACGCTTGTATTAAGGAAATCAAGAACAAATGTGGAAAGGCCCAAAGTTTAGAAATTTCCTTTTTGTTCTTTCCCTGGAAGCCACTTCAGTGTTAGCCGACTTCTTCTTTCAAAAAAGAGAAACCCATCCCTTCTATTGATTATTATTCGGAACCCTAATATAAAAAAGGAGGGAAAAACGAGAAAAAAAAGAAAAGAAATACGACTTGAAATGGCGAACACACCAGGATTTTTGGCAACGAGCCACCTTGCGCGCACCGGAGGTGAGCAGATGGAGCTAGGCGCAGCAGTTGCTGCTCTTCTCGTGAATGCCAGAGTCTGATTGGGGTTTGGCAACGTAAGAGTTTGAAAAGGAGCGTGAGCTGTTGTCGACAATGGAGGAGTGAACTTGCCGATGATTGTGTGGTGGTTGGAGCCTGCAGAATATGGGCAGCGATATTGCCATCAATTAGTTGCTAAAATTCTAGAACTTGAGCGTCGTTCGAGGTGAGTTTCTCCCCTCACTCCCATCTATGTTTGCTCCCATAATAGTTATTTATATTTTTCATTGAATTGGATTGTTTGGATGATTGAATTGGTTGGATTGTTATTGTTGTAGTCTGATTGTTTATAAATTAGAACAGATTGATGAATTTTATGTTGGTTTGGTGCTCGTATATAGAGGGGGAAGTTATCAATTTTATTTTGAATTACATCCATATAATTTATTTATTTTGACAATTGATCTTTTGTGCTATTTTGAATAAATTGAGAAGCCTGCATATGTATAATTTTTTTGTAGATAGTAGCAATTACTCTACATTTTAGATTATGATGTTTAAACTTTAGTGTATAATGCAGTCCTAAATATTGACTTGTACATTAATTTATAGATAGTTTTAATCTAACCTTATGCACTTGTATATACACTTAAGTAAATGTTAGCATTTAAATTATTTTATTGATCATTATATAAGTATGAAAAAATTAATTTGATTACATGTACCTTTCAAGTATATACTTTTAATTGAATATTTTATCCTTGAATAATCCAATTTGGGTCGTTTGACTATTTAAAATATTTTACCATTACTCAAAAATGGTCAACTGGGAAATTTTCATTTTTATCATATTATGAAATAGTTTTTGACAATATATTTCATGTTATTGGATTTATTTTTCCGTACAATATATTTTATTGTTTGCACAAATTTATAATGAAAATTTATGTTTTTCATACACATGAATTACTTTTGAGAATTATTGTTTGATCCTGTTTATTAATAAATCATGTTGGAAATTTATGTATTTCTTGTATTGTCCTTGAATTTATTCATCATTTGTATGATTGTCGGCTTTTCAATCTTGTGTGAATTCTTATATTGTGGATGATTCACTGTTGATCTAATTTGATTGATGATTTGGACATGATATGGTGATGACATCATTTATACGACTTATATTATTTATATTCTATGTAACGAGAAATTTGAATAAACGGTTTGGTGAAACCGTTTGGTATGAGACTTTCGGTATTGCCTTTCTGGTTATTCACTAGACTTGTTATATAGAGTATTGAATGATAAGTGTAGTGTAAACCATTATCTACACTGAGAAGTCCTGAGCGACTATCTCCTTACCAGTACCAGATAGTCCTGAGAGGCTATTGCGGTAGTCCTGAGTGACTATGCCATATTGGACCAGAGAGTCTAACTTGTGGAGATCTGAGTATCTTCCGTTATAGGCATCAAAATTGTTAGTACTGGTATATGATATTTTCATTGCACATGCGGCGTTGCTGAGTCTCGCCAATGTTGATATGCGTGCGGCGTTGCTGTAACGACCCAGGGATTTTCGATCCCGAAAATCGACACAAAACTCCATGTCGAACATTCAAACATCGAAAACACCGGAACGTTATTAGAAAGAAATTAGAGGGTGAGATAAGAAAGAAAGAAATAATAGAATAGAAGAAATAAGAAGAAGAAACACATCAGAATCAGAGTCTCACATCGCAGCGGAATAAATATAATATAAAAATAATCTTTATTGAAAACTTGAAATAATACTTACAATCAGAGTACATATGTATAGACAAATCTGGACAGTTATAATAATCTGTCCTCATATACAATACACAGCGGAATAAATACTGATACGTCTGAACTCCTGCAGCACGTCTACTGAACTTCGTAGTGTCCAATAACCTGAACCTATACAACCCGGGCTAACCCGAGCATTACAAACACTGGGTCAGTCTGGTGAACCAGAGTGAGAACAACACACTAAGTTTTAAGGGGATCATCCAACTTGATTTTAAAGTTCAAAATCTTTTCAAAAGAAAAGGATAATCGTAAGACCAAATCCACACATAAATACGGACGGTTTTTACCTTACGATAACCCAAACATTTTGAAATCGTATATCCTTCTGATATTATAATAGTGTCTAAATACAAATAAATAGAAGCTAGTGGAACACTTGCATCTCACGCTCCACATATATAGTATACAATTAAAACCGCGGGCGCTTATTGGAGAATGGGTTTCCAACTATGACAAGGTATGAGACCACCTGCCGATAGTGTATCTCTAGAGACGAATACACTGGGTTCAACAAGAACGTCTTGCAACCCGGCCCACACATGACCGACCACTCATTTCTCTTGAGTGCATCAAATATATTATCACCTACGGTTGGTACCAACAAAACCATTCCCGGGAGATACAGAAGCGAAAGAAGTAACAATATATATATTCTCTAGATGGTGACAATACATCCTAATGGGTGCGACCCACATAGCCATGCTGCCTGCCCGATTTTTGTCATTTCTCGGTTGTGAGGCTTGAGGTTATAACGTATCTTTTGAAACATCTGGCCACCATTCTTTTTGAAAGCCACACCGTCCATACACGTTGTCCTGGGACTGGACAACCGAAGGCACTCTCCTACTACATCCTAGGAATCACTCTATAGATTAGTAGCGATAGTCCTTGCAACCCATAGACTCCAACCACGACAGAATCATAGTTTATCTCTGGGAGCTACCCAGAGATTATAAGCAATACTTCCGCTTTATGAAGATCTATGGTCTTTCATTGCTCCGTCTCGATCATCGTCTGATCTCTTCCACGATTACGTATTTGTTGGTTGGAATGGTTTTCGAATATTAATCTGATCCCGGTCTTTCCGAGCCAACAATCGATAATTGGTCAAATTTGATAGTCGGTTATTTAACTATCAAAATAAACAATCATTCAACTATAAAAAAAACGAGTTCACGGGTTCAGTACTTAGCATCACTTGGTCTTTTTAACTTTCCATTCATAAATCAAACCCTTATAACTTATTTGAAACAAAGCTTTTTATTTCTTATTTCAAAAATACCATTATATTCAAAATCGTCTCATTCAACTTAAAACATTTCAAACTTTATTTTATAATACCATTCATCGAAATTCAACTTTCATCTCTCTCGACTACTCTCATTTCCAAACTAATATCGCTCTTGGATAATCATGAAGTTGTTCAAGTTGGGGTATTTTATTTACCTCTCATATCTTGAGTCAACAACATTCTTATCTTCAGAAAAATAGAAGTCTATCAACAAAAATCTCATTTCACTAATTACCCCACATATTTCATTTACTACCCGTCCCAAAACATGGTTTCAATATCATATCCTCTCTTGGAAATCTTATTCCAAACTTCACCTTTTTACTTAATTTAAGTATTAAGTAACCCTTATTCAATTGTCTCTATTAACTTTTCAATCATTGAAACATTATATGCACATCTTAATTCTATTTTAAATAGAATCGCTTACTAAACTTCAGATAAGTTTATTTCAAACCAATTTGGTTATATCTCGACTATACCTCATTCCTTCTTCAATATCCCGAATGTAGATCGCATCTTAATAACTTAACTTTCTGTAACACCCCACCTCCTCCAGGGTCACTCACAAGAGAATGCACTAGCTTTGGAGGGGCGTTGTCTAGGTAAACATGCACAGAAATATTACAAGACAGAAGCATATAAAACAGCGGAAGAAAAACCAAATTTCATTACCTCATAAAATTATAAGGTCTAAAGCCTTTTACATCAAAATGCCTTTAAAAGCCATTACATTGAAAACCTGTCTTGCAATAGTTAAAGAAGCATAAAACCACAATCATAAAATATTCCCCAAGTAAAACGGTAAAGTAGCCATAGCCAAGTAAAATCCAAGCCATACATGATGACCTTGAAGCAGAAGAAGTCCGAGCTAAATAACAGTATTTCCTCCCTGAAAACCTGGGGGGGGGGGGGGGGAACGGAAGACAAAGAGGCGAAAGAAAACGGGTCAGTCATAAAGACTGGTAAGTCCTATCTACTTCCAACATAAAAACAGGTAAAGGTAACATGACATGCATAAACTGAAAGTAAACATAAGGATGATGACAAGATAGACAAGCTAAACCAAGGTAACAGGATGAACTACTGTATCAAGATAAACTACGGTCACTATGAATCAAGTATAACATCCCAAGGTTCTATCGAGTATAACATCCCAAGGTTCTATCGAGTATAACACCCCAAGGTTCTATCAAGTATACTTGCCCTGCACCTTCCGTACTAGTATCCCAACCCGTGTCATGTGTTAGCTACAAAATGTCCCTTGCCCAATGTCATGAAATGGTCCATGTCAACCTAATGTAGGTTTTCCCAACTCGCATGTTTCTTTCCATGTATATGTTTAGTCCTTTGCCGTAAATCCTACGGGCTTCCTCACGTAGTTCTATACTACTTCAACGTAGTTCCATTATCCTTGAAATCGTTTGGACTGTCACCCTTGATCTAGCTGTATTTTCTTACCATGAATTTTCGAATGTTCGGCTAGGATTTATGCCACCTAGGACCACTAGGGATTACGCTACCTACTAAACGTTTTCGTAACTCGGTTTGGGTTTAAGCCACCTAGGACCGCTAGGGATTACGCTACCCATCAACCACGCCCTTTTTCCCACGTATGTATCGTGAATCGTTTTTCCATGTCTAGATGCACATGTATCTCAATGTGCCATCCGAGTCCCGTGACAGGGCTAATCAAGAAATACAGGACTCGGTTGGGAGCTTTAGGTTATCTGCCGATGCAGATATCAAGGTCTGTTTTTCTACCGGTGGTTATGGTCCCACGTGACCCCTCCCTCAACTACTGAAAGGCAATCCAAGAAAATCATGCACGAGAACTATACTCCGGCCATCCATGCCCCACTTTCCTATTGGCCAACCTCACCCATAACTAGATAGCAAGTATATGGTCTATTGGGAGTTCTCTGCTTTTCCGCATACGTACACGATTGACTAAAGATGGTAGGTAGTCGACGACGTGCTATCACAGGGCTAAACTAAGTATCGCCGACTCCACGCTAATCCACCCCAGTCTTTAGGTTGCTCGCACAGCAACCAAGGCATACCCTTGGTTCTTCTACCGTAGACCTTAACCTCTGTGAGCCCAGGCGGATCATCTGCAACCTCACAGAGGGATACCAAGAGTACCCTCACGTCCCCCGAAGCTACCGCTTCGTCACCCAGTTTGCTGGAGCCTTTATCTAAGTCAGATAAACATTCGCTCCTCCTCGTGTTTGTTTAAACGACGACCTACCGTATCAGGTTACTCATCTATTTGTGAACTGGTCCAATTCTCTTGACTAAGAATTATTACTTAGTTATCCTTAACTAAGGTTTATCACTTAGTTTCCCTTCCCGTTATCCTTATTAACTACGATTTTTCCACTTAGTCCCCTGAACTAGGGTTTTGTCTAATGGGTTAAGTGTTGTCATTCGAGTTCATGACTTACCCCGCCTACGAATCATGTCAAAATTGGCTAAGTATTCAAGTTCAAGGCTTAGCCCAACAAACCATGTATCAAGTTGGTTAAGTATATCAAGAAGTTCACGACTTAACCCTAGATTATCGTGTCAGATTGGTTAAGTATAGGTTAACTTAACCCTATCAAATTACCGTGTCAGATTGGTTAAGTATAGGTTATCTTAACCTCATCAAGCTACCGCGTCAGATTGGTTAAGTATAGGTTGTCTTAACCTCATCAAATCATCGAGTAAAATTGGTTAAGTGCAGGTTAACTTAACCCCATTCAATTATCGAGTCGGATTGGTTAAGTATAGGTTAACTTAACCCCATTAAATTATCGAGTCGGATTGGTTAAGTATAGGTTAACTTAACCCCATTAAATTATCGAGTCGGATTGGTTAATCATATTTAAGAGGTTCGTAACTTAACCCTATCAAATCATCAAGTCAGATTGGTTAAGTGTAAGTTAACTTAACCCCATCAAATTACCGAGTCGGATTGGTTAAGTGTAGGTTAACTTAACCCCATCCACTAGTCGTATTTATAATGGTTAAGTATCATTCTTGTGGGTTTACTTAACCCTACCATGCATCGTGTTATCCCAGTCGGGTGTTATCAACCCATTTAGGTTAAACTAACCCATCCGCTAATCGTGTTATATGGTTAAGTGTCTTTAAGTAATCAAGTCCGGTCTTACTTAACCTACCCATTCATGCCCTATCGGTTAAGTTCCATTAGTCAAACTAACTCAACCTTATCATGTGGCATTAAGTAAATTAATGCACCCCAACCTCTCACATTAGACTTTGTTGTGGTTACTGGTTACGCCGGGCGGGTCCGGGCAGCTTTACACCATAACCTAGTCTAACCTCGGGTTTTAAGCGCGATATGACCAACTACTCACATTGGGTCTTATTGTCTGTAGCTACTGGATTTGCTGGGCGGTTCCGGGCAGATTTATGCTACAAACTCAACCCAACCTCGAGTTGGCCACTTTCATGTTTCCCTACTTGTCATGTTCATGTCAAATTTAGGCCACGACAAAGTCCACGTTTTCCACTTACGCCCATTGTCCCATTACTTAATTCATGTTAAGTTTCATAGCCCATCTCAAGTTTGCCTAAACTACCCAAGGCGTATTCCCAACGCAAGTGAAAGCGAGTCAACATAGTAGGAATAATATGACAACATATTGGCCTCAAACATGTATGCTAGCATAAAGGGATTGGCCTCAAACATGTATGATAGCATAAAGGGATTGGCCTTAAACATGTATGATAGCATAACACAAGGTTCATCATCATAGGCATGTAAATGGTCATGAGGGGTTTAGGTTTTTTTACATGCATAAGCCCCAAGTCAAGTTCATATGAATGTTCCACAAGTCAAATTGTTCTAAGGGTTCATGCCAACATTCCACAAGTCAAGATTCAATCTTACATGATAAACTAGGTCAAACACAACATGAGTGGCATGATTTAATCACTAAGAAATAGCCCACAAGTCATAGGTTCAAGAGAGGGGCAAGACTAGATTCACATAGACTAACATACTTAGGTTTCATCTCATTTTATTCCATGTCAACATTAGAACTACCGTTTAGATCTAAAAGTAGCTAGAACTTACAAAGCGTGGCTAGAGATTTATGAGCAAGCATTTTTCGTAGAACGGTGTTGAGATGATGCTCTACTTCCTTGATTTGATGTAGAAAGCTTGCTCTTTTGACTTGAATCTAATTTGCATGCTTAGGCCTTTGAGGTTGAAGATGGAGGCCATGATCAAGAGACATTTGGGCAGCACTTTGTTGTTAGGATGGTTTGTAGTGAATTAGGATAGGTCTTAGGGTGTTTTTATAGAAGTTAGGACTAGTTTAGGCCCTTAGATTAACCCTAGTTTAGATCTGAACCATCCAATCTCGTCACAGGCCAACAGAACAGACCCAAAGGAGCAAGCAGGTGCACCAGGCCAACCTGGCCCGACCAAGGAGGTCGACCCCCAGGTCGACACCCAGGTCGACTCCCCAGTCGACCTGGTCCCTGGGGGGTCGACTCCCCAGTCGACCTGGGGCTGGGCGGGAAATTTTCCCGCCCAGTCTGTTTGGGGCTAAATTCGAAATTTGAAAATCTGTTTTCGTTTTCTGATTTTTCGTGAAACTTCTAGAGGCCATATCTCGGTCATACGGACTCCGATTTACGAAATTTCGGACTCGTTTCCAACCAGAATTCCGAGACGAACGCAACGGCGCAACCCGTTTCTCTTGATTATTATTTTAAAATTTAATTCTACCTTGATTCTTGTATTAACATGTTATAAAAATTCGGGTTGTTACATTCTCCCCTCCTTAAAGGATTTCGTCCCCGAAATCTTCAAGTTAAGAAGAATGTGTCCTACCATCCAATCATCCATCTACTCAATCATCAATCACAGGCATTCATTGTCCTTAAGAAATTTCTAATACCATATGAACATATGCAGAAAGTGTGTGTATATGTTCCTTATCTAATGCAAATGATCAGGCCTGATTGATCTTCTAAATGCAAAATATGTTTAGTGCCATGAATCCACATGTATGCAAATAGTCCTAGTCACATAAACACTATATGTGTGCACAACCATTCATCCATATGCAATATTCACATGATAACACATTCAAATTCATCCATAAACAAGTATAAACACGTATACATATGAAATGTGACTGAGCCGATCTAGTGCCTAGTGTGTATTCGCGCATCCATGAGCAACCACTTGCAACCACTTGCAACCATATCAATCATAACATGTTTTCAAATACATGTTTACATCCACAGGGTTCTACCTAAGGTCCTCAAGATAGGACCGAGAAGATAAGCAAGATAAACTGTAACACCCCGTATGTTGAATAAATTGCTATAATATAAAACAGGGCAGAATTAAATTTAAAAATCTGAATCAGGGGAAACGGGCTATGCCATTGCGTTCGTCTCGAAAAAATAAGCGAAATAGAGTCCGAGTTTTCGAAAATCGGAGTCCGTATGACCCCGGTAAGGCCCAAAGAAGTTTTCAGAAATTTAAAAACAGATTTTCAGAAGTGGCGGGAAAAATCCCGCCAGACCCAGGGGGTCGACCTGGGGGTCGACTGGGGAGTCGACCTCCCCCCCAGGTCGACTGGGGAGTCGACCCTAGGGTCGACCTGGGAGTCGACCTCCCTGGTCGAGCCCAGGTGACCTGGGTGCATCAGTTTGGCTTTTGGGCTGTGTTTTGGTGGCTAGGACGTGATCTGACGGCTCTAATCTGATTTAGGGTTAATCTAAGGGCCTAAAACACCCAACTAATCTATAAATACACCCTAAGACTACCCTAATTCATACTAAAAATAGCTACAACACCGTTATGCCGTCAAATTGCAACTTGAAGGAGCCTCCATCAATCTAAAGAGGAAGATGGCTTCTCAAATCAATCTCTAATCAACTCTAGCAACTTAATCTTCTTCTTAGGAGTGCTAATCAACAAGTTGTGAGTTTTCTATAGCCTTAATGACCAATTATTGAAATGATTATGATAGGATATAATGAGGTTATGGCTATGAATGTGGATCAATGCAAGTTATGCAAGTTATATGCTATGTGTTAATGATGTTATGCATGTTATGCAAGTTATATGCTATGTGTTTGAGATGCTATGCATGTTATGCAAGTTATATGCTATGAGTTTGAGATGTTATGCAAGTTATGCAAGCCATATGCTACATGTTCATGATGTTATGCAAGTTATGCAAGTCATATGCTACATGTTCATGAAGTTATGCAAGTCATATGCTATGTGTTTGTGGTGTTATGCAAGTTATGCAAGTCATATGCTATATGTTTGTGGTGTTATGCAAGTTATGCAAGTCATATGCTATATGTTTGTGGTGTTATGCAAGTTATGCAAGTCATATGCTATGTGTTTATGATGTTATGCAAGATATGCAAGTCATATGAGAAACATTGATCCATTATGACACCATGATATGCAAGTTTGGTGTATGATTATATGCTAGTTCATACATGATATGATATGCAAGTTTGGTGTATGATTATATGCAAGCTCATATATGATATGTTATGCAAGTTTGGTGTATGATTATATGCAAGTCCATATATGACATGTTATGCAAGTATGGTGTTTGATTTTATGCAAGTAACATGTGCAAGTTTACACCTTAGTATGATATGCATACATATGCAAGTTAACCCCTTTACATGTCATACATACATATGCAAGTTTACCCCTTTGTATGACATAAGAAACTTATGCAAGTTAACCTCTTTATGACATATGTGATTCATGCAAGTTTGGGTTGATTATTTATGCTAGTTGGGTTTGATGCTATATGCATGTTGACACCTTTAAACCCATGTTGATGCTAATGTATTATGCAAGTTGAACCCATTGTATTTGTGATGAATCTTCCCTTTTATGTCATGTTAGCGAATTACGTGGGGAACGATGGGGTTAATAAACATGCTAATGAAATTGTGTGAAGTTGGTATGATTATGCATACCACAAAGTGGATGGACATAATTGAGTCAATTATGTACATCGTTAAAATTGGAATTAATTAGGGAAAATTAATTCGGGGGTGATTAATTAGGTGTAATTAATCGACTAAGACACGAGGTTGGACCCTTTTGTAGCATAAGACTGCCCGGAACCGACCGGCAAATCCAGCGGCTACAAATGATTGGCCCAATATGAGAGGTCTTAGGCACAAACTATATACGTGACAAGTGTAAAGACACGAGGTTAGACTCGGTTATGGCGTAAGGCTGCCCGGACCCGACCGGCAAATCCAGCTGCCATAAGAGATAGTCTAATGTGAGAGGTCTCTACAACGGTTACGTTCTTAATCAATTAAGAAACACTTAACCATATTAGCATGTAGAGGACATGAGGGGTTAAGTGGGTGCCTTGGGTGGCATGTGGAAAAATCTAGTAGTTGCCTTGGGTGGCAATAGAAAATACGATTAGAATACTTAACCGAAGTGGAACATGTAATTAAACATGATTAAAGGGTTAAGTAAGTGCCTTGGGTGGCATGGGAAAATCTAGTGGTTGCCTTGGGTGGCAATAGAAGATAAGACTAGAATACTTAACCAAAGTGGAACATGTAACTAAACATGATTAAAGGGTTAAGTGGGTGCCTTGGGTGGCATGTGGAAATCAAGTGGGTACCTTGGGTGGCATGTAGAAATCTAGTGGGTGCCTTGAGTGGCAATTGAAATATGATTAGATGACTTAACCAAACCTTAACATGTAGGTGGGCATGATTATGAAAAAGGGGGTTAAGTGGGATGCACTAGATTAAATGACAAGCTTAAGTAGTAGCTTGTGGGGGCCTTGAGTGGCAATTGAAATAAGATTAAATGACAAGCTTAAGTAGTAGCTTGTGGGGGCCTTGAGTGGCAATTGAAATATGATTAGATGACTTAACCAAACCTTAACATGTAAGTGGGCATGATTATAAAAAGGGGTTAAGTGGGATGCACTAGATAAAATGACAAGCTTAAGTAGTAGCTTGTGGGGGCCCATTTCAACCAGTAACCCATATGTATCTTATTGGGCTCGACCCATGTCGAGGACGGGACACACGTACTGGGCTTGACTATAAGAGGCCAAAATGGGGTAGCGGTGGCAACGCGAGTCCAACGGGTTTCATATGCGTGTGTGGACCCGGGCTGGTAGGTAAGACGTTGTTGCATCGTGTAGGTATAAGCCGTGCACCATTGATTATCGGGTTGCCACTTTGGGGAGTGATACACCCCACTGTGGGGCCAACACGGGTATCTACGTTAGGGAGCCGATCGCTTGGGGAGTAGTGGGTACACCTAGTGGAGATAGGGGCAGACGGCACCTATGTAGACAGCTAGGGGTACACGAGACTACTAATAAAATTACTAAGTTGTGGGTACACCTAGTGGAGATAGGGGCAGACGACACCTATGTAGTCAGCTAGGGGTACACGAAACTTCTATTAAAAATTACTAAGTACACTTAGTGGGATCAACCTTTAAGTAGGAATTACCCTTAGGTGGGTAGAACTGGTGTGGTGCAGTGTAGGAATTACCCTTGGGTGGGTAGATCTGGGGTGGTGCAGTGTAGTAGTTATCCTTAGGTGGATAGGCGCGTCTTTACCGTTATCTTAGTTTATCCTAAGTCTAGTTGGCTACTTAGTGTAGTCATTTATCCCCAGTCATACCGTACCAGGTTTATATCATACCCTAATTACTTTAATGATTGTATTGTTAAGCTTATAGGGCTCACTCAGACTTATGTCTGACCCCGTTGTTTTTATCTTTTTCCCCAACCCTCAGGTTCTCAGAGTGGGCCTAGCACTAGTGGGCTTTGATCAGATTGCTTTATCTATCTTTTGGAGCTTGGACTCTTGAAGAAAAGCTCGGTTATCTTTTCTATTATGGCTATTAGTATGTAGTGGGATTATGTACTTATGTTTTAACGAGATGGATATTTTGTACTTGACTCTTGTTGGTTTATGAGATGTAACCAAACATGTTTACCTTCTGCTGCAATGAAATGATGTTTCAAGTTTCAAGTATTATTTATATCTGTCTTGTGTAATTTTTCTGTTCTATATTCACTTAAAATGCTCCACCAAAGTTAAGGCATTCCCTTAGTGAGTGACCTTAACGGGTGTGGGGTGTTACACGTGGTATCAGAGCTTAAGGTTACCAGAACAGATAAATTTTTTAGAAAACTATTTTCTAAAAACTTTTTCGGAAGAAGTATTTTCAAAAACATGTCTTTTAAAAGAAATGTTTTTGAAAGAAAAGCATAATCCCCAAATAGCCATATCTTTATCCTTCGGATTCTCCGTTTTGAATCTCTTCCTCTATCTCTTTCTGAATTTCCCCTCCGCTTATAGATGTCTTTTTAAGATAAATAAGGACTTCCGTATGAAGGACGGAAGAACCACTTCAAGGGACTAAGAAGTATGTCGGGCTAAGAAGGTAGTCCAAGGAGGTGGAGGGCTTATGGGTACCTTTAAGATGGACCAGAGAGGAAGGTTCAAATAGCTATTAGGTAAATAAAGGACGAAACCTCATCGTGGTAAGAAGGCCACGAAAGGAGAATGTGAAGGGGAAAGCTAGTTGTTTTGGAGAAATAGGACACCTTGGGGTTGTCCAAAGAGGTAAGGACGAAATACAGGATCTTCTGGAGGGTAGATGTATTCCCTCACGACGGGTATACCTGATGGGGGTAGGACCGTCTAAGTTGAAATTTGGTTCTCTCGATCATCCTGTTCGAACTTTATTCGACTCTGGCGCATCACATTCGTTTATCTCATCATCATTAGTTGAGTCACTGCACCTAGACACCAGTTTAGTAGATGATCCCGTGGTTGTTTCAAACCCAATTGGGGGGGGGGGGCTCCACTTATTTGTCCATGATATGTTTGGGTTTGAAGATCCTCATACTTAGCGTTGAGTTTAGAGGTGATGCTTTTGTTTGGGCTTCACGGGCTATGGGTTGATTTTGGGCATGGACTGGTTATCCAGTAATGGTGCCGTTCTTGATTGCGAAAGGAGAGTTGTTAGACTCATGACCCGCTTGGGTAACACTCTCGAGATCTCTTGTAATCCCATAGATTTTGTTATGCTAAGTTATCTTGAATCGCTTGACGCTTCGGTCGAGAGTTTGCGATCTGTTAGAGTGGTCCGGGAATACTCGGATGAGTTTGAGGAGGTGAAGGGCTTATCTCCGAAGCGGGAGATAGACCTCCGAATATATCTGGTAGACGATGCTAAACCAGTATCTTTGTCAGTGCGTCGCATGGCTCCTCGTGAGAGGAGGGAACTCCATAAGCAAGTAGGGGAGTTGCTTGAGGAGGGGGTTCATAAGACGAAGTATATCGGAGTAGGGTGCTCCAGTAGTTTTTGCCATGAAGGCGGATGGGTCCCTCAGACTTTGTGTAGACTATAGAGAACTCAACAAGCTCACAAAGAAGAATAGACACCCATTGCCGAGGATTGACGATCTCTTTGATCAGTTGGTTGGCACCTCAGTGTTTTCGCAGTTGGACTTAGCCACGGGGTTTCATCAGTTGGGAGTGACTGAGGATGGTATAGAGAAGACCGCCTTTAGGGCTCCGGATGGTTTCTATGAGTGGCTGGTGATGCCATTTGGTTTGACGAACGCCCCCGCATACTTTGTTGATTTGATGAGTGGAGTGTTCAGGGAGTACCTAAATAACTTCGTAGTGGTCTTTGTGGATGACATCTTGGTCTTTTCTAAAAGCGAAATAAGTTTTCGTGTGTGCTTAATAGGTTAAGCAAAGCCAGTTATTTGATCAACGGTGGTTTGGGGCGAGATTGGCAAGGACATCCAAAGTTGGACAAGGGCTTAATTATTTAGTCGTTTTTACTAGTATCATCTCACGTATGTCGTCTGAATTCGAAGGAGGTGTCCCTTGGGTGTTCGTCTGATATTGGTTTAGGCCTTTGGGGCTTGCACTTGGGGGATGTCGAGTTTGACTAGGATGGTCTGCGTGAGAGATGGATAGTTGTGACGATTTTGTATGGGAGAATATCCTGGTTTTCTCCAGAAGTGGAGAAAAGCATGCCCTACATCTTAGGGAAGTGTTGGAGACTCTTCGATCGCATAGTCTTGAGACAGCAAAGGTGGATGGAGTTCTTAGCATCCTATGATTTCGAGATGGCGTATACCCCTGGCAAGGGTAACGTGGTGGCGGACGCCTTGAGCGGAAAAAGGTTGTCCTTGAGTCCATGGTTCGTGGTACGACGAAGCTTGGAATTTATCTCGATGTTTGATTTTAGACCTTCCTTGACTTTATACCCGGTTTGCTAGCATCCTTGGAGGCCAGACCTACTCTTTTGAGACGGATTGGCGAGGCACAGCGGGACGACCCACAGTTGGTTGAGTTGGTATAGAGGCTCATAAAAGGGGAGTCGTCCAGCCATTTGAGTAGGTATACCTTAGACGATGGGAGGTGCTTGCGTAGAGACGGTAGACTTTGTGTACCGCAAGACGAGGGTTTAAGGAAAGCTATCCTTGATGATGCACACCGTTCTAGGATGACCATTTATCCCGGTGGGGACAAGATGTACCAGGACATGAAGCGAGTTTTCTTTTGGGCCGGTATGAAGACAGATGTGGCCGAGTATGTCGCTAGATGCTTGGTGTGCCAACAAGTGAAAGCGGAGCAAAAGAAACCTGGTGGATTGCTTCACCCATTGGAAGTTCCGCAATGGAAATGGGATGGCGTCTCGATGGATTTTATTGATGGGTTACCTAGATCGAGGAAGGGTAATACGGGAATTTGGGTTATGATAGACAGACTTACTAAGAGTGCCCATTTCATACCCGTGAAGAGCAAGAGGACTGCTCCATGGCTAGCTTTAGTTATCTTCGAGAGATAGTTCGGTTGCATAGGGAACATGATGTATTCCATGTGTCACATTTGAGGTAGTGCCTACATGAGACCGCAGAGGTGGTAGAGCCGACCTTGCTTAGAGAGGTGGAGGTAGAGCGTGATCCGACTATTCGACGAGCTCCTACCCGCATCCTTGGGTCAGAGATTAGGAAGTTGAGAAACAGAGAGGTTCGACTAGTCAAAGTGAAAAGAGGAGAAGATGAGAGCAATGCTACTTGGGAGACAGAAGCGAAGATGCGTTCATTGTACCCATTCCTTTTTGAAGGAATGTCCTTTAACTTCTCCTTTATCGTTTGTCTAGTACTTATCTTATCTTTAGTATGTCCTCTCACTAGTACCTTTGACCTTTAGATAGGGTAAAACCTATGGTTGAAACATGTGTTTGAGACATGTTATGTTTGGTGGATGCGTGTGGATGCAAGTGGTTGCTAGTGGTTGCTCGTGGATGCATATACATACACTCTAGGCACTAGATCGGCTCAATCACTTCATATTGCATATTGCATAAAATTGTGTGTAGGTAGCTATATTAATGGATGTATAATGGTTGTATTATCACATGGATGATGCATTTTGGTGTATGGTTGTGCACACATGTAGAGATAGTATGTGTCGATAGGGATCTTTCGCATACATATTGGATGCATGGCACTATCATGGTTTGCATTAAGGAGGTCAACTAAATTAGTAGACCGCCTAATTTTGCATTAGACAGGGAACATATACACACACTCTTTGCATATGTTCATACAGCATTAGAAGCTCTAAGGACAATGGATGCCAGTGTTTGATGGTTTGAGTAGATGGTTGTTGGTTGGTAGGATACGTTCTTCTTGACTTAGAGATTTCGGGGACGAAATCCCTTAAGTAGGGGAGAATGTAACACCCCGTATGTTGAATAAATTGCTATAATATAAAGCAGGACAGAATTAAATTTAAAAATCTGAATCAGGGGAAACGGGCTATGCCATTGCGTTCGTCTCGGAAAAATACGCGAAATAGAGTCCGAGTTTTCGAAAATCGGAGTCCGTATGACCCCGGTAAGGCCCAAAGAAGTTTTCAGAAATTTAAAAACAGATTTTCAGAAGTGGCGGGAAAAATCCCGCCAGACCCAGGGGGTCGACCTGGGGGTCGACTGGGAAGTCGACCTCCCCCCCAGGTCGACTGGGGAGTCGACCCTAGGGTCGACCTGGGAGTCGACCTCCCTGGTCGAGCCCAGGTGACCTGGGTGCATCAGTTTGGCTTTTGGGTTGTGTTTTGGTGGCTAGGACGTGATCTGACGGCTCTAATCTGATTTAGGGTTAATCTAAGGGCCTAAAACACCTAACTAATCTATAAATACACCCTAAGACTACCCTAATTCATACTAAAAATAGCTACAACACCGTTATGCCGTCAAATTGCAACTTGAAGGAGCCTCCATCAATCTAAAGAGGAAGATGGCTTCTCAAATCAATCTCTAATCAACTCTAGCAACTTAATCTTCTTCTTAGGAGTGCTAATCAACAAGTTGTGAGTTTTCTATAGCCTTAATGACCAATTATTGAAATGATTATGATAGGATATAATGAGGTTATGGCTATGAATGTGGATCAATGCAAGTTATATGCTATGTGTTAATGATGTTATGCAAGTTATATGCTATGTGTTTGAGATGTTATGCATGTTATGCAAGTTATATGCTATGAGTTTGAGATGTTATGCAAGTTATGCAAGCCATATGCTACATGTTCATGATGTTATGCAAGTTATGCAAGTCATATGCTACATGTTCATGAAGTTATGCAAGTCATATGCTATGTGTTTGTGGTGTTATGCAAGTTATGCAAGTCATATGCTATATGTTTGTGGTGTTATGCAAGTTATGCAAGTCATATGCTATATGTTTGTGGTGTTATGCAAGTTATGCAAGTCATATGCTATGTGTTTACGATGTTATGCAAGATATGCAAGTCATATGAGAAACATTGATCCATTATGACACCATGATATGCAAGTTTGGTGTATGATTATATGCTAGTTCATACATGATATGATATGCAAGTTTGGTGTATGATTATATGCAAGCTCATATATGATATGTTATGCAAGTTTGGTGTATGATTATATGCAAGTCCATATATGACATGTTATGCAAGTATGGTGTTTGATTTTATGCAAGTAACATGTGCAAGTTTACACCTTAGTATGATATGCATACATATGCAAGTTAACCCCTTTACATGTCATACATACATATGCAAGTTTACCCCTTTGTATGACATAAGAAACTTATGCAAGTTAACCTCTTTATGACATACGTGATTCATGCAAGTTTGGGTTGATTATTTATGCTAGTTGGGTTTGATGCTATATGCATGTTGACACCTTTAAACCCATGTTGATGCTAATGTGTTATGCAAGTTGAACCCATTGTATTTGTGATGAATCTTCCCTTTTATGTCATGTTAGCGAATTACGTGGGGAACGATGGGGTTAATAAACATGCTAATGAAATTGTGTGAAGTTGGTATGATTATGCATACCACAAAGTGGATGGACATAATTGAGTCAATTATGTACATCGTTAAAATTGGAATTAATTAGGGAAAATTAATTCGGGGGTGATTAATTAGGTGTAATTAATCGACTAAGACATGAGGTTGGACCCTTTTGTAGCATAAGACTGCCCGGAACCGACCGGCAAATCCAGCGGCTACAAATGATTGGCCCAATGTGAGAGGTCTTAGGCACAAACTATATACGTGACAAGTGTAAAGACACGAGGTTAGACTCGGTTATGGCGTAAGGCTGCCCGGACCCGACCGGCAAATCCAGCTGCCATAAGAGATAGTCTAATGTGAGAGGTCTCTACAACGGTTACGTTCTTAATCAATTAAGAAACACTTAACCATATTAGCATGTAGAGGACATGAGGGGTTAAGTGGGTGCCTTGGGTGGCATGTGGAAAAATCTAGTAGTTGCCTTGGGTGGCAATAGAAAATACGATTAGAATACTTAACCGAAGTGGAACATGTAATTAAACATGATTAAAGGGTTAAGTAAGTGCCTTGGGTGGCATGGGAAAATCTAGTGGTTGCCTTGGGTGGCAATAGAAGATAAGACTAGAATACTTAACCAAAGTGGAACATGTAACTAAACATGATTAAAGGGTTAAGTGGGTGCCTTGGGTGGCATGTGGAAATCAAGTGGGTGCCTTGGGTGGCATGTAGAAATCTAGTGGGTGCCTTGAGTGGCAATTGAAATATGATTAGATGACTTAACCAAACCTTAACATGTAGGTGGGCATGATTATGAAAAAGGGGGTTAAGTGGGATGCACTAGATTAAATGACAAGCTTAAGTAGTAGCTTGTGAGGGCCTTGAGTGGCAATTGAAATAAGATTAAATGACAAGCTTAAGTAGTAGCTTGTGGGGGCCTTGAGTGGCAATTGAAATATGATTAGATGACTTAACCAAACCTTAACATGTAAGTGGGCATGATTATAAAAAGGGGTTAAGTGGGATGCACTAGATAAAATGACAAGCTTAAGTAGTAGCTTGTGGGGGCCCATTTCAACCAGTAACCCATATGTATCTTATTGGGCTCGACCCATGTCGAGGACGGGACACGCGTACTGGGCTTGACTATAAGAGGCCAAAACGGGGTAGCGGTGGCAACGCGAGTCCAACGGGTTTCATATGCATGTGTGGACCCGGGCTGGTAGGTAAGACGTTGTTGTATCGTGTAGGTATAAGCCGTGCACCATTGATTATCGGGTTGCCACTTTGGGGAGTGATACACCCCACTGTGGGGCCAGCACGGGTATCTACGTTAGGGAGCCGATCGCTTGGGGAGTAGTGGGTACACCTAGTGGAGATAGGGGCAGACGACACCTATGTAGACAGCTAGGGGTACACGAGACTACTAATAAAATTACTAAGTTGTGGGTACACCTAGTGGAGATAGGGGTAGACGGCACCTATGTAGTCAGCTAAGGGTACACGAAACTTCTATTAAAAATTACTAAGTACACTTAGTGGGATCAACCTTTAAGTAGGAATTACCCTTAGGTGGGTAGAACTGGTGTGGTGCAGTATAGGAATTACCCTTGGGTGGGTAGATCTGGGGTGGTGCAGTGTAGTAGTTATCCTTAGGTGGATAGGCGCGTCTTTACCGTTATCTTAGTTTATCCTAAGTCTAGTTGGCTACTTAGTGTAGTCATTTATCCCCAGTCGTACCGTACCAGGTTTATATCATACCCTAATTACTTTAATGATTGTATTGTTAAGCTTATAGGGCTCACTCAGACTTATGTCTGACCCCGTTGTTTTTATCTTTTTCCCCAACCCTCAGGTTCTCAGAGTGGGCCTAGCACTAGTGGGCTTTGATCAGATTGCTTTATCTATCTTTTGGAGCTTGGACTCTTGAAGAAAAGCTCGGTTATCTTTTCTATTATGGCTATTAGTATGTAGTGGGATTATGTACTTATGTTTTAACGAGATGGATATTTTGTACTTGACTCTTGTTGGTTTTTGAGATGTAACCAAACATGTTTACCTTCTGCTGCAATGAAATGATGTTTCAAGTTTCAAGTATTATTTATATCTGTCTTGTGTAATTTTTCTGTTCTATATTCACTTAAAATGCTCCACCAAAGTTAAGGCATTCCCTTAGTGAGTGACCTTAACGGGTGTGGGGTGTTACATAAACTCCTTTTGGATTACAAGAAATCCCTTTCTAAACCCAACCCATATCCTATAAAGCCCAAAAGGTTTAGTCAACCTAACAGACACCTTCAAACCCTGACATGTATTATTAACCGATGAGTCATACCCCCTATGGAGTTTGCAACAGAAATAAGATCGAGAATAGGACCGAGAGGATATGCATAAAAGATAGCATGCGGGTAAGCTCTACAAGAAAACATGGATCAAGAATATACTCTTAAAAAGAGATATGATGCGTGTATCTTGTCTTCAATCTTCTAAGTCGCATTTCCCTGAGCTTAATTCCATTGTGCTTTGACCATCTTTAACTTCATGATTTCGTGGCCTCTTAACTCCTATTTCCAAATATGAGCTGGAACTCACTTCATTGTCGCCTCTCGTTCCACTTTTACTTATTCTCCCTCTAGTATACTTGGCTCAACCATATCCGTGCACTCATGGTTTCATGTAAGCTCTCCAAAATTCACTAGTAAATCGTGGATCTCGTTTACTCGCTCTACGGCATTCCTCGTAGAAGAACTTATCTCTTGAAAACAAGTAGAGGCCAACCATGTTACCAAGTGTACTTACTAGAGTGATTTCCATAACTCATGCACAAGCGAAATGAACCATCCGCCTTAGTGGCGAACTCTACTCGAACGGATTACCAACAAATGCATCAAGAGGTTCTAGGTAACCAATCATGACAGAACCCTAAAGGTTACACGAGACTTCGAGGGTATTACCGAGGCAAGTCAAGAGCCTAACTACCCTCCTTTCAGAACCGAGAATGGCACCCTTACTGGATAACCACTCCATTCCTAGAATTCAACCCATAGCTTAAAAGCATAAGCATTATTCCCAAAAGTCATAGGCGTCCTCAAATCCAAACAAGTCATGAATAAATGGACCGATTCCTCTACAAGATTTGAGATAAAAATGGGATCCTCCACTATGCTAGTACGAAGGTGCAGAGACTCAACTATCGAAGCAGACTTAAATGATGCGATGATCAAAGCAAAGTCCTGACGGGATGATAGAGAAGAAAAGCTAAACCTTTCACGGAAACGTTACCATCCTTCTTAGGTACGCTAACAGTGAGAGCATACAATTGCCCTCTCGATGATCTTGTCCTCGTCTCATAATACTTGACTATCTTTCCCTTTTTACCCTACTAGAGATACTCTCTCTTGTCATGGGTTTTATCATTCACCCTTTTCCTCCTTTGTGGATTAAGTCATACCAACAAGTTGCTTGTCCTTAAGCTTGTATCCTTTATCCTTGTTCTTACTATCCTTTCTTATAACGCGGTAACAGGTCTCTCGAGAACTGCCTCCATCGTACCGAAAACACTGACGTAGTTAGAAAAGGATTAGTCGCAGTTCAAACCACTGTGACTACAGGTGGAGGAAAGAAAGGAAAAGAGATTCAATCAAGGAAACAAAGGATAATGCTAATGGCCTTTGGGGAATAGCCTTTAAAAATAAAACTTTCCTTGAAAAATACTTCTTTGTAAACGGTTTTCAAATAGTTTTCATAAGGTTTTAAAAACTTTTGCCCAGTCTGGTAACCTTCTGCTCTGATACCAAAAGTAACACCCCACCTCCGCCAGGGTCACTCACAAGAGAATGCACTAGCTTTGGAGGGGCGTTGTCTAGGTAAACATGCACAGAAATATTACAAGACAAGCATATAAAACAGCGGAAGAAAAACCAAATTTCATTACCTCATAAAATTATAAGGTCTAAAGCCTTTTACATCAAAATGCCTTCAAAAGCCATTACATTGAAAACCTGTCTTGCAATAGTTAAAGAAGCATAAAACCACAGTCATAAAATATTCCCCAAGTAAAACGGTAAAGTAGCCATAGCCAAGTAAAATCCAAGCCATACATGATGACCTTGAAGCAGAAGAAGTCCGAGCTAAATAACAGTATTTCCTCCCTGAAAACCTGGGGGGGGGGGGACGGAAGACAAAAAGGCGAAAGAAAACGGGGTCAGTCATAAAGACTGGTAAGTCCTATCTACTTCCAACATAAAAACAGGTAAAGGTAACATGACATGCATAAACTGAAAGTAAACATAAGGATGATGACAAGATAGACAAGCTAAACCAAGGTAACAGGATGAACTACTGTATCAAGATAAACTACGGTCACTATGAATCAAGTATAACATCCCAAGGTTCTATCGAGTATAACATCCCAAGGTTCTATCGAGTATAACACCCCAAGGTTCTATCAAGTATACTTGCCCTGCACCTTCCGTACTAGTATCCCAACCCGTGTCATGTGTTAGCTACAAAATGTCCCTTGCCCAATGTCATGAAATGGTCCATGTCAACCTAATGTAGGTTTTCCCAACTCACATGTTTCTTTCCATGTATATGTTTAGTCCTTTGCCGTAAATCCTACGGGCTTCCTCACGTAGTTCTATACTACTTCAACGTAGTTCCATTATCCTTGAAATCGTTTGGACTGTCACCCTTGATCTAGCTGTATTTTCTTACCATGAATTTTCGAATGTTCGGCTAGGATTTATGCCACCTAGGACCACTAGGGATTACGCTACCTACTAAACGTTTTCGTAACTCGGTTTGGGTTTAAGCCACCTAGGACCGCTAGGGATTACGCTACCCATCAACCACGCCCTTTTTCCCACGTATGTATCATGAATCATTTTTCCATGTCTAGATGCACATGTATCTCAATGTGCCATCCGAGTCCCGTGACAGGGCTAATCAAGAAATACAGGACTCGGTCGGGAGCTTTAGGTTATCTGCCGATGCAGATATCAAGGTCTGTTTTTCTACCGGTGGTTATGGTCCCACGTGACCCCTCCCTCAACTACTGAAAGGCAATCCAAGAAAATCATGCACGAGAACTATACTCCGGCCATCCATGCCCCACTTTCCTATTGGCCAACCTCACCCATAACTAGATAGCAAGTATATGGTCTGTTGGGAGTTCTCTGCCTTTCCACATACGTACACGATTGGCTAAAGATGGTAGGTAGTCGACGACGTGCTATCACAGGGCTAAACTAAGTATCGCCGACTCCACGCTAATCCACCCCAGTCTTTAGGTTGCTCGCACAGCAACCAAGGCATACCCTTGGTTCTTCTACCGTAGACCTTAACCTCTGTGAGCCCAGGCGGATCATCTGCAACCTCACAGAGGGATACCAAGAGTACCCTCACGTCCCCCGAAGCTACCGCTTCGTCACCCAGTTCGCTGGAGCCTTTATCTAAGTCAGATAAACATTCGCTCCTCCTCGTGTTTGTTTAAACGACGACCTACCGTATCAGGTTACTCATCTATTTGTGAACTGGTCCAATTCTCTTGACTAAGAATTATTACTTAGTTATCCTTAACTAAGGTTTATCACTTAGTTTCCCTTCCCGTTATCCTTATTAACTACGATTTTTCCACTTAGTCCCCTGAACTAGGGTTTTGTCTAATGGGTTAAGTGTTGTCATTCGAGTTCATGACTTACCCCGCCTACGAATCATGTCAAAATTGGCTAAGTATTCAAGTTCAAGGCTTAGCCCTACAAACCATGTATCAAGTTGGTTAAGTATATCAAGAAGTTCATGACTTAACCCTAGATTATCGTGTCAGATTGGTTAAGTATAGGTTAACTTAACCCTATCAAATTACCGTGTCAGATTGGTTAAGTATAGGTTATATTAACCTCATCAAGCTACCGCGTCAGATTGGTTAAGTATAGGTTGTCTTAACCTCATCAAATCATCGAGTAAAATTGGTTAAGTGTAGGTTAACTTAACCCCATTAAATTATCGAGTCGGATTGGTTAAGTATAGGTTAACTTAACCCCATTAAATTATCGAGTCGGATTGGTTAAGTATAGGTTAACTTAACCCCATTAAATTATCGAGTCGGATTGGTTAAGTGTAGGTTAACTTAACCCCATCCACTAGTCGTATTTATAATGGTTAAGTATCATTCTTGTGGGTTTACTTAACCCAACCACGCATCGCGTTATCCCAGTCGGGTGTTATCAACCCATTTAGGTTAAACTAACCCATCCGCTAATCGTGTTATATGGTTAAGTGTCTTTAAGTAATCAAGTCCGGTCTTACTTAACCTACCCATTCATGTCCTATCGGTTAAGTGCCATTAGTCAAACTAACTCAACCTTATCATGTGGCATTAAGTAAATTAATGCACCCCAACCTCTCACATTAGACTTTGTTGTGGTTACTGGTTACGCCGGGCGGGTCCGGGCAGCTTTACACCACAACCTAGTCTAACCTCGGGTTTTAAGCGCGATATGACCAACTACTCACATTGGGTCTTATTGTCTGTAGCTACTGGATTTGCCGGGCGGTTCCGGGCAGATTTATGCTACAACCTCAACCCAACCTCGAGTTGGCCACTTTCATGTTTTCCTACTTGTCATGTTCATGTCAAATTTAGGCCACGACAAAGTCCACGTTTTCCACTTATGCCCATTGTCCCATTACTTAATTCATGTTAAGTTTCATAGCCCATCTCAAGTTTGCCTAAACTACCCAAGGCATATTCCCAACGCCAGTGAAAGCGAGTCAACATAGTAGGAATAATATGACAACATATTGGCCTCAAACATGTATGCTAGCATAAAGGGATTGGCCTCAAACATGTATGATAGCATAAAGGGATTGGCCTCAAACATGTATGATAGAATAACACTAGGTTCATCATCATAGGCATGTAAATGGTCATGAGGGGTTTAGGTTTTTTTACATGCATAAGCCCCAAGTCAAGTTCATATGAATGTTCCACAAGTCAAATTGTTCTAATGGTTCATGCCAACATTCCACAAGTCAAGATTCAATCTTACATGATAAACTAGGTCAAACACAACATGAGTGGCATGATTTAATCACTAAGAAATAGCCCACAAGTCATACGTTCAAGAGAGGGGCAAGACTAGATTCACATAGACTAACATACTTAGGTTTCATCTCATTTTATTCCATGTCAACATTAGAACTACCGTTTAGATCTAAAAGTAGCTAGAACTTAAAAAGCGTGGCTAGAGATTTATGAGCAAGCATTTGTCGTAGAGTGGTGTTGAGATGATGCTCTACTTCCTTGATTTGATGTAGAAAGCTTGCTCCTTTGACTTGAATCTAGTTTGCATGCTTAGGCCTTTGAGGTTGAAGATGGAGGCCATGATCAAGAGACATTTGGGCAGCACTTTGTTGTTAGGATGGTTTGTAGTGAATTAGGCTAGGTCTTAGGGTGTTTTTATAGAAGTTAGGACTAGTTTAGGCCCTTAGATTAACCCTAGTTTAGATCTGAACCATCCAATCTCGTCACAGGCCAACAGAACAGACCCAAAGGAGCAAGCAGGTGCACCAGGCCAACCTGGCCCGACCAAGGAGGTCGACCCCCAGGTCGACACCCAGGTCGACTCCCCAGTCGACCTGGTCCCTGGGGGGTCGACTCCCTAGTCGACCTGGGGCTGGGCGGGAAACTTTCCCGCCCAGTCTGTTTGGGGCTAAATTCGAAATTTGAAAATCTGTTTTCGTTTTCTGATTTTTCGTGAAACTTCTAGAGGCCATATCTCGGTCATACGGACTCCGATTTACGAAATTTCGGACTCGTTCCCAACCAGAATTCCGAGACAAACGCAAAGGCGAAACCCATTTCTCTTGATTCTTATTTTAAAATTTAATTCTGCCTTGATTCTTGTATTAACATGTTATAAAAATTCGGGTTGTTACACTTTCCGTACCATTTTAATTCAAACTTGGGTTTATAACTTGGTCGAAATCTTGGATTTCATAAATCCAATTAAGTAGAATAAGAATTCACTTTAAAACATAAATTAACCTTAGCTTCTATTATCATTAATATAATTTGCTTTTAAAAATATCATTTTATTTTATAAAAGCCTTATCTTTCCAAAAATACCATTATTAAATAAATAATTCAATTTTAATTATCTTAAAAAAAATTAACTTCGGTTATTAATCGCTACGTTATTCCCTACTCATTTGCTTATCATAATAATTAGCTTTATAATGGCTAAGATACGACATGTGCTTTGCGCATGGCAGATTTGGTACAAAAATAGTGATTGGTGTTACAGCAAGCAATATATATGTGGTTGGGTTATTTCCTTTTTATAAACTTCCATTTAAAATGATAGATTTTTAATATCGATTTTCAGTTATAAAATAAATTTTATAACTTCATTTCTATTTGAATCTCCTGGCGGTGAACAACTTTATAAACAATGACTTATTTGGCCATCTGCTATTATTTCTCACCCCATATCACATATTGGTTAATAGCAAACAAATGTTGAATCTAGATTCAGCAATCAATAATGATCAAAACAACCATCTAATCATACTGGTTAAATAATTCATCTAATTGTGATGTGAAGCAAACAATAAATTTGAGGAATCCAGTTGGATTCCTCCAACCTGTTTATCCCTGCATCCAAATACGTTAGCTCAACATAACATCATATATAATATTCAATAGTCAATAATAACAACACTCCAAACGTCCATATTCAGTTTAATACGTTTATATTTTTATAAACGTAACCAACGAGGTAAGTTACCTCACTTGGGATAATCGTTAAAAATAACGATTTGTTTTAAATTAAACAAACGTTTAATTTAATCAGTTCAGTCAATTGTATTCAGCAACCATCAAACAACAAGCAACCATAACACACAAATATTTAAACTTGACTTATATAAAATATAAGTGGGATAAAAACCGAGTGAGTTGAACTCACCTTGATTTGTCTGTCATTGAAACAGTCTGTTTTAATTAAATTAAACGGCGTTTAATTTAATTAAAAATCCCGGTAGCTGCCAACCTTGATCAAACCAACTTCAACGTGTTGTGCTCATCGATATGGTTCCAACGTCATTTATCGTCTGACTCTGTTACTGTATTACAAGGTTACCATTTAATACGAAATTCACCATGTGCTATAATATTATTACTATCTTACATATCTATATTTATCATTTAATACAAACCAACACTTAATAAGACTGATTAGGCACCATTAACTAGACCACACTGCTCATTTGAATCTTACTTTCGTTGATTCAATCGTGATTAGGTATGATCAATTTGTTTACACACCTCTAACTTCGATCCGGCACAAACCAGTTTTGGCCATGTTAAAACATGTGTAGTAGTAGGAAAATTAAAACTTATATAGTAATTTCAAAAATTAAAGATTTGGCTTGTGAAAAGAAAGATCCAACCGGTATATAAAACTGCTACTACTATTTTGCTACCATTTTGTTTACTTTGAAAACTTTAGGATTAGGCATGTAAAGAGGGGCTTAAGCACAAATAATTTAATAATCAGCCATGTTAATTAGTTACCTTAAACAGGATTAGGCAAAAATCGAAACCCCCAGGCCACGTAAGCAGTCTTCTTCCCCAACGCATATAAAAACATTGACTACTCCTCCATTACTTCGTGAAGACCCGACCCTGCTCTACCATTTCGTTTTCTCCATCCCACTACTTCACGCCTCGCCAGAACTTCTAGCAAGTCACGAATTCATTTCTAACCACCGAGATCAACTTCCGCCACCCTTTATCACGGCCAGATCCTTCTACTCCCAATCTAACAAGCTTCCTCCTTGTTCGAAATGAACAGAACTGCTGCTCCATTTTTCGTCCGTCTCTAAATCCTTTTTTTCCTCGTTAAACTTCTCTCCACCACAAAACGTTCTCATGTCTCAACCTCACCTGCTCCATTTTCATGAATACCATACTCCACTCCACAAAATGCATTGCCAGTACACTTCCCATGCCTCCACAGAGACATGCGAATCCTCTTCCCACATCAAAATCCGACACCAACTAAACACAGTACCTCCACCTCACTCACCACGTCAATGATCACCTGCATCACTTAAACTCCACCCACCTTGCATCACCTATATCCCAAACATACCCCGCGCTCCACTGTTTCCACATCCCAACTCATCACCGTCCATTTTCTTCCCTTTTACATATCATCACTTCACTCGATCCCCACGTTCCGTCCATCGAGCTGCCACTGTTCCTCACAGATCATCAGAGCTGCTCATGACAGTCCTCCCTCCCCAGCGACTTCTTCTCGCGTGATAAGCACTACGCTATGCATTTATTCTTCCCGTTTGTTCTTCTTATTTTTAGCTTGAGAATATTTTTAATGGTGGAAATGCGTTTCCTGTTAAGTTTTGGGTTCAGGAAAAACGATGAGATAAGAGGAGTAAATGCGCTATATATATAGGAATGGGGGAGAAGATAAGATCAGCGTCAAGTCCTACTTTCCCGCAGCCATGTAGCCATGTTCAATAGGTGAAACTAGGATTGCAGTTTACATAATAGGGGTTGAAATGCTTGATGGGTAGGATGCAACATTCGTACTACTGGGGAAGGGAAAGAAACTGAAGTTCCATGTGTTTTCAGTACATGTTTATTATCTTAGGGTGTTGAAAAGAAACCAAAGAGAGTCTGTCGAAAAGAATATGTACAACTTGGCAGTGAATTTTCATTTCCATTTTCATTTCAACATATGGACAAGGCATGTTACTTTGGGGTGAAGGCACAAAGAAAGGAAATATACAGGTGTACGTTAATTGAAAGGAAATCACATGGCAGCGTGGTGCAGTTGTAGTGTTAGAGAGTAGGGGGCTTCAGCTACGTTTGTGGTCTCAGTATGGTTGGTACGTATAGCTGTTGCCATTCGAAAAGAAAATACGAATTGTAGCATCACTGTAGGCATGAGAAAATAGGTTGGCTCATGTTTTCATTTTGATGGAAACTATGCAGCATGCCAATACAAGGGTAGGCATGTCAAAGAACAAGGCAGTGTGCTTTCCAAAAATGATTTCAGTAGGATTGCTGTGTGAATCCATACGTAGAAGAAAATACATTGAAGAACACAGTGTATCTCTTTTCGGTTTACAGTACAAATGGGTAGATCCTATTGTTTTTTCAGTACAAAAAAATACTGTAGGCAAGTGGAAAAATAAGGGTAGGAGTCAGAAGTTATTAAATATAGGGTAGTTCAATATCGTGAAGTCTCATTGGAAAAGACAATACATTGTAGAAATGTCCAGCTATAAAACATTGGACTGAAAATGACACTGAATTCTCATTTCAATGGGAACCATACCATACGGTAGTCCAAACGAATTAATATATAGGTTACGCTATTTTTATTTAGTCCCTTAAGCGTTAAGTTATTCATATATATTATTTATTCGGTACGAGGTAAATAAATATGTACTGCTATTCATGCTATCATAAAATATACGCACCGCAAAACACTGACTTCAAACCCAACAAAAATAAATACACCGTTGTGTCGAGCAATGCCCAACGATCCCAAAAATATAATAATATCGGTAGATTAACTTATATTGTGAAACCCCAAAATGCTGATATAAGGTGCAAAATACTCCAAATAAAAAGTGGCATATTTTCCAAATTAAAAATTACAGTAAAATCCTAAAAATTAAATTATAGCTACGTCTCAAAGATCTCATCCAAATTCGAAATCGATATTTAATTCTATTAAATTATCTTTATGGTTTATAATCGATTTCACAGCGATTTTCTAAAAAATTGAATTGGACATATCTAACAATTTATACGATGAAATCTCGATTTTTCTCTTTCATTAGAAAAATATAATCACATGGATTCGATCGTTTCTTGTTTCACTGAAATCCGACTTAGAATGGATTATGTATAATCAATTGAAGTTTAAAACTCAATATTATGAACTGTCGCGTCGTTTCGAGCTCGTTTATAATTAATTATAAACTATACGTTCAAATATCGGTTTAACAATCGAAATAAATATTATAAATCCATTTAAAATTCATGTTTAACATTTAATATAATAAAATATATTAAATCTCTAACCGCTAAAAATACGGTACGTTACAGTTGCCGAGTCTCGCCAATGTTGATATGCGTGCGGCGTTGCTGAGTCTCGCCAATGTTTATATGCATGCGGCGTTGCCGAGTTTCGCCAATGTTGATATGGATCTGTATGATCTTTTATAACTTTTCTTATATTTTGATGTGATTAACATATACGATTCTTGGTTATGATTTTATCTTGTTATTGTATTTTGATGGCCTGTGAGCTATCATGTGATTGTGATATTTCAGCGATTTCATAATGTGTTATAACTCTTGAATGAAATTCATTTGAATAAGATTATGATGTCATTTGCTTAGGTTTCTATATGGTAATGCTTCCATAATATTTAGCCACGAGGCATGAATCATTAATGTTGATATTTGATGGAACCTAATGACTAGATTTATGTATTGAATGATCTTTCAAGTTTAGAGCACCTAAACATTTTATATTAACTATAATGGATTTAAACATAGACTGATCCGTTTAATATTTATATAATACTCGGGTCAGACCGAGACGTTACATGTTTAGGGACACCTTGAGACCAGCTTGTATTTGTTGGGCTTAGAAGAACATAGTAACTTAGTATATCAATTGCTATCGTGTATTGTATGAATTGATGTATATATTGATGTGTAATAAATAAATGTGTATAAAATGTTAAATATTATACATTATATTTTATCGATGCGATTAACTCTGTGATCTCTGTATTCATGTATATTCTATATTGTTCTGTCTTGGAGACACACATCTAATTATTTTGTACCGACATTGAGTACGTAAGAGTAAGTGATATTTCAAAAAATTTAATACGTACCAGTGTTAGTCCAAAAGAATTTGCATGTGTGTGCCCCTACAGCCTCATTCTCCATATTATCTGACGGTATTACTTTAGTAATACTCTTGGATAATATGAGTATAGAGGTGGGGCATTACAGAAGCTTGGGTCGGGTCAGGTCCAAAATTTTGAAATGTATAGTTCATACCCAACAAAACTCGACCCGTCGGGTCCAGGTCCATTGTGTTGGGTTTAATCGCCACCCATATATAAACCACAAAATAAAATTGAAGTGGACTTTTATAATTATTTGATGTTGAAATATTATAAAAAACTTAAGTGTTCAGGCTTTTATTTTCATTTTTAGATTTGATATTCCCACTTTTGATTGGTTCAGGGAGTTGTGTCACATTTTTTTTCTAGCATTTTGTGTTTTCATTGAGAAAGATGGCATTTAGGCACGAATTTAGCTTTAACTTGGGATTTAAAAAATTTGAAAGGTGGATCCAAATATTATTTTATGTAGATATGAAGTTATTTGAATTTTAAAGAAAAATCAATTGCATGTCTGACAAGAAATGGCCCACGGGAAAGCTGATTTTTAATTTAGAGTTTTGCTAGAGGTAATGAAGAAGTTTCTCCACATAATGAAGAAACTACTCCACTCTTAAATTCTTCCATGACTTTATGTTGGAATGCGGAATAAAGATCCTAAAGCTATACTTACACCAGAAGGGGGTCAATTGTGTTTTCCAATTTATATGAATCGTTTTGAGATCTTTTAAGATAATACATAAAATGATGCAATTAACAATCAAATAAATAACCACAGAATCAAAACAAAGATAGAAGTAAATGTAGTAAAACGAAAATGACACACTAGGATTTTTCTACTGATTTGGATTCCTACATCTTGTCCTGCAAATTTTTTATACAATGTTTTTTTTTTAAATTGCATGGAGTTTGTTTAAATAACTTTGATATACAATCTCAATTTCAAGGCTATTAGCACCCTTTAAAATATCAGACTTCTGGGTAGAGTCATTTGATTTCTCGAGTTATCAAGCATGCACAATTGATTTTCGAGCTTAACCGCACCCGCTAGATTTCTAATGCACTAATACGCAATTGGTTTCCAAGGCTCTACCACACCAAATTGACTTTAATGCTCCACTTGGCAGTTTATTTTCTATCAGTTTTGAATGGTGACGACTTTGTATTTTATGTGTTATTATAATACTTGCTTGCAAGTTTTTTTTGAACATCGGTAGTCCTGGGTTATGAACCAGTGAAAACTGATGTAGTGTAATTTTAGTGTCAATTTTAAACCCATCAAATCGATGTATTCTGAGGGGTTATAACTTTTTTCTTCTAATTATGCCCTCATTGATTATATTATAAAATTATTCTTCATAAAACCAAAAAATAAATATAGATATATAAATTCATTCTATTTTAGTGAAAAACTCTCAAAATCGGTATATGCTAAACTCTCAAGCGTGCATTGATCGGCTATAAAATACTTCATGTAAACCAATCAAAACCGCTAGCTACGACCACTAATGATCAAAACCAATACTCTCAAAACCTCTTGTAAACGGTACCCCAAAACTCCCAAGTGGATCCTAAGGTTCAACCGCATCCAATTCATAGTAGTAAGATTTGACAGAGTATTACACACATAAATATTTTGAATATCGATTACTATTTTGATCTTATAACTCATGAATGACACTCTGATCTCAATTTGAGTAAGAGAGCGTGTGAAGAAATCAGAGAGCAAATGATAGAGAATAAAATTTATGGTAATAAAATTTGATTCTAGTTGAATTTCGCCAGAGTTTATGTATTTTTTTAGAAATGAAGAGAGTATAAAGTGGGAAAATGAATGAGAAATCGATTGTTCACAATTTGTTTGGAAGTTAGGCATTTATTTAAGAAAAACGACATTCATGTCCATTGGCGAAGAGAAACAACAAAGATGCTTTTTCTATAATTTGATTTTCTATAAAATTAGCTAGTATGTCGAGATATACACATAGAGTATGCCAACATACTCTTCACAAATGTGGAAATTAATTTTAAAAACATTGTTTTGAAAATCCATTTTCTTTGTTAGATAATTTGAAACTTTGTAAAATTATTTAGACATATTTTATATAAAGCAATAGCATAACAAAACTTAGTAAAATTTATAAAATAATTTTGAAAGTTGTTAATATGAAACATTAAACATAATAACACAAAAACCAACATAAATATACTGTATAAGTATATATTAAACTCAAAGTATAGATAACAGAATATAAATATACGAAAGTATACATGAATATATATTAAGCTCAAATCTGCAGTAAACTCTATAAAATTATAACAAGTTACAAATAGTCAAAATTTTAGTAAATTAAAATATAAGAAAATTTCAAAACTTAATATATTAAAATGTAAGGATTCGTTTGAAAATAATTTTGAAAAAGATATTTGAAAGCTATTTGAAAATATTAAAAATTGGAATATCTTAAAATGAAATTAGATAGAGAGAGATCGAGAAATTTATAACAGAGTTTTGACATAAAATCTAAGATTCAATAACTTTTTTATGACATCTTGTTTTCTTGAACTCTTCTATACTCATGACTCTTTATTCTCCAAATTCCGAGTTTCTATATCAGCATCTTGAATCTTCACTTGATATTGTATGGCCTTCTTAATCAACACATGTCTAACATCCTGCATTATACACTATATGTCTTGATATAATGTTAGTATTTATATTTTATATTATTTTCTAAAGTTGTTATGATGAAAACTAATACCTAAGGTACTAACAGTCTTTTCCTTTTGTTTGTTGATAAGGTCTTGATTGTTTGATGATGTGGTAAATCTATGCTTTTATAAGGAAGTTTATTCTTCTTCATCTTCTTCTTCGATGTCCAAATCTTCTTCTTCTTCTTCCTTTCTCCATCCCTTGCACCCCATCTTATGTAACAACCCGGTAAAAATGGGCCTAAAACCCTAATTTAGAAAAGGATTATCAAAACTTAGAGCTGCTTTAAACAAGTTGTTGGTTTCTAGAAGAAATAAACTAAACAAAGACAAACTATAACAAAATCAGATGTCACAGTGAATGGATGAAATATAATAATGAAATAAATGTACCAAATCATAAAACCATTATAATGTCTGAATACATCATAGTTGAAATGTCAACTGAAATACATTGAGACAATAATAAAGTAAGATAGTAGTTTCCATCGTCGAACCCATCATCATCTACAGGCTTTCTCCACCAGACCATCATAACTAACTTGTGTTATTAAAAGGAGGGGGGAGGGATCAGAACAATAATCCTAATGAATAAAATCTTTTAGCTTAAAAACTTTTTTCCTACACTTAGATAGTATAAAAACTATCAAGGGTATGTCTAGGAAACCATACACACATACGAATGTTTGTCTACTAATACACGTATGTTGATGAAAAGAGGAGACCCTTCGATCACTTATGACCAAATAAAATAAGGGCGGGTGAGACGACCTACTATACATCACCGGTGCTCATATAACAAATATTGTGTTGTATAAACATCTGGTCGATGTAAAGCGGTCGTCAGGAGAAATAAATAGGAGAAAAGAAGAGAAAAGGTAAAGAAAAGAAGGAGGTAGAAGAGAAGAGAAAGAAGAGAATATAAAATGCAATCACAGAGTTTGTCATATATCTCACAGTGCATCAGATAATATATAATAATCAGTCATAAGCAGTAATAACTATATAAACCATATATCAGAGTATACAGGCTCATACACTCATACAGAACAGTAATATATATGAGATAAATAAACCCAACGGATAAAATATCTCTAATAAGAATACATAACACTGCCAAGGCTCCGCAGTGTCACACAACGGAATGAACAATAATAATACAAATATAAATAGGAAGTACGCCACCTCCTACTAGTCCGTCTCTATAGCTTCGAGTAATGCTCATACTTCATCAGCATCTTCGATGAGCGCCCATGGTAATAAGAGGGAAATAAATCCTTGGGTTAGGCAACAATTTAGTGTGAGCGATAAACAAATCTCAAAATACTGAAAAAGTCGTAATAGTACATATGACATGGAGGGTATGGAGAATCATACAGGCTATGCCCCTACATCCACAAAGTTATCACATAACAATCGATATATGTTATACTGTGATAAATACCATATACAGAGGGTGTGATATATGCTTCTTGACAGTTTTAGGGTAGAGCCATGAGTTGGTGGAGCTCTATTATTCTTAGTACATTAGAGAATGAGATGAGACTTCAAGACTAGATTTAAAGATAGGTTTATTCTTGTGCTCCAGATGTCTATCTTATATAAGAATTTTCCAAGTTGAAACTAGGAGATTGTTTTACCTTTGAATATGTTACGAAATTCGAGGCTCTCTCCAAGTACAGATATTCTTTGGCATTTACTCCATTAAAAAAGAATGGGAAGTTCATTATTGGATTAGGCGAGTATTTGGAGGAAAGCTTATGAATCATATTGATGTCCAATTCAAGAAATTAGTCGGGAATATTTGGCATGAGAACTTGTTCCCAAGGGAAGTTGCTTGTGAGGTTGTTGAGGTGTCAAAGCCCTAGCAGAGCGGTGGAGGTAATCAGAGGAAATGGAATGGGAAAATAAAGCAGAAGGGTAAGAGTGGGCCCAAGAAGAAGAAAGATTTGAATGTGGTTTCTTCTTCAACTGCAACAAGAAAGGACATTATTCTGGAAAATGTCTAGCTAAGAAAGGTGAGAAGAAGTGTTTAAACTATGACAAGGTTGGACATTTCAAGGGGGATTTTCTGGAAACTATGTAGGATAGACAGGTGGTGAAGGCCTATTCCTTAGATGCAATTCCTACTTCTTTTAACGCACCCACTGCTAAGGAAAAGCGAAAGAATGTCGTTGCAAAGGGTATGCTTTCTATCAGAGATGTTTCTGATAAAGCTTTACTTGATATTGGAGCTACACAATCTTTTATCAGTGTTGATTAGGTGTGTAAATTAGATTTGCACCTTAAGATAGTAGATGAGTATGTGATTGTGACTAACCCAGTAGGAGGATCTACTACTCTTTGTATGATTGTCATAGACTTATTTTATTGAGTCATGGATGTTCCTTGTTTTATCATGAACTTAACGGAATTCGCGATTATCTTTGGTATAGAATGGCTTAGGAAGTATGTGGCTATCGTGGATTGTGAAAGGCTTAAAGTGGCGGCCGAGAACATGGAGGAGCAAGGGGTTATGGTTGACAGTATTGAGGAAAGAACTTATTCGGAGGAGCGTATCCGAATGGGGTGAACCTATTGTGTTCACGACGAAGGAGGATAGCTCATTAAGACTATGTATGGATTATCATGAGCTGAATAAAGTGGCTAAGAAGAACAAGCATCCATTACCGAGGATTAATGACTTGTTCGATCCATTGCATGCGGTGAAGGAGTTTTCCCAAATGGACTTGCTACGGAATTTCACTAATTGAGAGTGGCAAGTGAAAGCGTGCCAAAGACTGCTTTTAGGACATCGTCGGGTTTCTTCGAATATTCAGTGATGCTGTTTGGATCGAATAATGCGCCGGCATACTTTATGGATCTTATGAATTGCAACGACCCATATTTTTCATATCAGAAGACCGTAAAATAATTATATTTAATTACCTAGCGGTCGTATCATTCTCATATTTTAATATTTTGTTCGTGGGGATGTGATACATGCCCATGATTTTTACCGAATCGTTTTGTGCCCATTTCCCCCTATGAATTATTGTTTTGACCATAAGTTTTGATATGGATCGAATTAGGTGCTTTAATTTGTCCTATTGGATTGGAATGGTGGTTGGCTATTCCATAGAGCGGCCAGATTAAAGATTTGGCTTAACAGTCTTGGACATATCGTTGTTTTAAGTTTTTATTTCTACTGGTCAGGTTAATAACAGCTAATGGGCTGATTATTCAGCCCTATGCAGTTAAAGCCCCGCGAAATCCACGTTATAGCCCGTAGCATTCTACGGCTGCTACGCTATTTCAATTTAGCACTGATGAATGGTAGTTCCGCTTTAATCCCCACCATTTTCTGCTGCATCCGCTAAATCAATGCTATTTAACATCCATTTTAGCAATATTAATGTACAAATGATGATTTGACCATTTCTCTTTTAAAATAAGTCAAAAAGTTAATATAAGAGCTAATTTTAAGTCATACATGCCTTTTATAAGGCAGAATTGTGTAGTAATCCTCGAATCTAGTGTGCTACCATTATATTCTTTGATTTTGTTATAAATATTAATTAATATTCGTTTGTTCTACACAAATGATGCAAGAATGATAATTAATTAATATTAATTATATACTTTTACATCCAATTAACATTTTTGCATCCACGCTATATCCTCCTATTTCACCGCATTATCTATGCTATGACTTTTTTACCTCTACCGCTATAGAACCGGTAAGCACTTTAACTGCACAGTTGAGCCCAATAGGTTAATGACTGAAGATTATAAACAGGGGGCCTGAGAAGATAATTATGATTCTTCTCTTTATTCTACACATTAGTTTGAGCATCTGAAAATCTCTGATTCAACCTAATCTCTCTAAACCATAATTTCTTTTCTAATCATTCTAAGTTGCATCTAGAGGCAAAACCTACATTAAGGGGATCAGGTCAGTTCGCTTTGCATCAAATTCAAGAGTTTTCTCACTATCCAAATTTGTTTTCATCAATATTTCATTTGATCTAGGTTTTGGTAGGTGATAGAGATCTCTCACATAGTCACTACGGATTATCTATGTTAATTAGGTTAATCAAACACCACATATACTAATTTAACCCTAAAACTAGATTGTATATTTTTACAGATCTAGACATCTTAAGATAATATAGTTTGATCATATATAATGTAATTTAATCGATCCATCATGTCTAATATGTAATTAGCGTCGAATTATGCTAGATTTGTGATTATTATAAGATGGATCATGTTCGTATGTGTTCATATGATTGTTCATGTTCGAATTTGGATGAACTACTGTGTGATTTATTGAAGCATATGTTATGCGTGATTTGTTTGTTTAGAATTGTGTATCTTTTAGGACTTAGAATCGACGAATAGAGAAAATTGGAGGTTCATATGACCGAATTCAGATGAAACTTATCGGAGGAGTTCTGAAGGTTGTCGGGATGCAACATAGAAATTTTCAGGTAAAAATTGCTTATGTAGGTGGACTGGTACTGATCCATCGTGATTGGTCGACAGGAGATGAAACTGGTTGTGTGGCTTCGTGGGGGTCTAGAGTGGGTCATGTGCAATGTTTGGTGATGATTGGATGGGTCGATGTGCAAACGCTCGAATACTTGTCGACGGATCAACGTAGAAGACTTCGAGAAGGAGTTAATTAACGAAAATGGATCGAGAAGGAGTTAATTAATGAAAATGGACCGAAGGGAATTACTCGAGGAGGAGAATGAAGTAATCCAACACTTAGCTAAAACTTGGCTAAGTGTATGGATAAGTATCGATCCATAAGGGATGGATCAGGGTACCGTTCCATAATGCTGATTATTAGGGGTCGAGGGTCGGGGGTCTTAGGGTGAGAAGCAGGGGTCATCTGGAGCATGATGGTGGTATCCATTAGTCGATAACATCTATGAGGTGGAATTTATCATCAAAGTAGTGTTGATTCTTCTATTATGAACTCAGATGGGAGTGGTCGAAGGCGAAAGCGATAGGAAACTCAAAGTGGAATGAAGCTATAAGATATTGGACTAACTCGAGTGGGAATCGAGCTAAAGATGGAGTCGTGGATGGCTTATATGATTGGAATTGTCACTCATTGATGGTTAAGGATCTAGCAGACCCTAAACTAGGGTATCGTGGGGACGCCTACTAGAATTTGAGAGATCGAGAACCTTGGATTACTTGATAAGTGATCTAGTTGTCTTAAGAAGACAAATGTATGTAGGACGTATCATAATCCAACTAGAACTGGGGTTTTCCATTAGGCTTTGATGGGTGGCAACGACCAATCATTCAATATCAATGTATTCAAGGATTTAGTCAGTGATAACTAGGATATTGCTATTCTAGATGTTATTGTTGATTGTGTGTTCTCTTCTAACTTCTCTGGGTAGGATATCACTGTAGGATACTGATGAGAAGTAGTGATTATTATGTGCTAACTCTTTGGTTGCAGGGGCATGTCAGGTGAAACTTGAACTATCTATAATCATATTACCATATATAGTTATTGTTCGACATTTATTGCTCATACCAGACTGTTGTCTGACTTAAGGTTTTATATTTCCTATTATTACCTTGAGTGCTTATCGACGACGTTGATGATCAATATGAGTACATGCGACAGGTTGGTGACGATGATGTTGTGTAGTGATAAGCAAGAGGCTTGCGTACTACTATTCTTTCTATATAGCTATTTGGATGTTTTCCCTTTTTTTGATAATTACATACTCTGATGAGGGATGCAGTGAGGCATGATGTATTCAGAAATTTGATTACTGAGATGTTTTGTACTTGATATTCTGAGATTTTATGGAGATGGGATTTCCTGCTTTGTTATGCTTCACTACTGTATCATGTTGTATATTTTATTATTATATATTATCCATGCACTGAGTTATACGATAGGTTCTAATTTAATTTACTCTATTTGATGATCGTCCTATATCAGCCTGGCTCGACACACAGTCCACTTTGCTTATAGTTTGGTGCATGATATATGGGGCGGTCATCACACTTGGTATCAGATCCAGGTTAATTGATTTTACCCAAGGTTCAAAAGCATAAAATCATATGATAGACATACTTGAAATTTGATTTTGATAATGACTATATTATTGATATATAGTACAGTAGATTAGTAAGCATGTGAGCACCATTGTGGCCTTTCTCTGATGTGGACTGATCATTTTTTTAGATAAAGAATGTGTCGTCGAAATTTGTGCAGTTTATGCCCCTCTATTACCCTGCAATTTCTCCGCTATATCATATAACAGATTTCTACCGCTATGCTATTTCTAAATAGCCTTTGAAATAGCCTCTCTGCTTTAAGCCCCGTTATACTCCGATATTCCTGATATATCCCACTATTTTGGTTATATTATGCTATTTCCGCTATATCTTCTATAAAAAAATGAATTTTAAAATGACATTTATACATTATAAATTTTACAAAATTAGCACTTTATTAATATTTTAATATATATTTTTCAAAATATAAAATACTACAATATTTCATTAAATATAATCAAGTTAAACAAAAGTTTATATTTATTTACATATATATATATATATTTTGGCAAAGCATTATTTACATATATTTGGTTATGCTTTTTTTTAAAATTAAGAATGCAAAAATTATAATTAAGTTAAATGTTAATTTTCATTTATTTATCATTATTATATTTGTAAAAGCATTAAATATGAGTTTTATATGCTATTTTAGACTCATCCGCTATATCTTGTCATTTCCTCGATTTATCCCCGCTATAACTTTTTGCACCTCCGCCGCATTGGATCTGCTAAGCGCTTTAACTACGCAAGTCGAAATACGAGGAATGCTGCTGAGGATGACCCTGCTACTGAAGGGGTAGGCGAGGGTAGTCAATCGAAAGCTGTTTCTTCCACGCTTGATTTTCCTACTATGTTCGTGGTCATGATGGCAGTGATCCTGAGAAGGATACCCACTCCAGAGCCGACAATAGATGGTTGTGCTTCTATGCATGTAACTAGAGTTATTTATTTTGCCAAGTTGACCAAGAATTATACTTTTCTAGGTTCCGAGCCGTTTATGTGATGTAATCTACAATGACTTGGGGACCGATGATGCAATGGAGAGGAAGCTCCCATCAAGATAGCTTCAAGGGCGAGGTATGGATTGGTGGAACTCTATTACTCTTCAGACTCCAGAGGATCAAATTTTTTGGAATCGGTTTAGGACTAAGTTATAGTAGTTCATTTCTATGGTCCAGAAGTCGATTCTCTTTAAGAGATTTGTTGAGCTGAAATAAAGTGGGAGACATATGGCTGAGTATGTAGCAAAGTTTGAGGCTTTGTTAAAGTACGCTCATTCTTATATTGGGACCTACACTACGCCATAGAATGCATACTGCAACACTGAGAAGTTATGCAGGAAGTGCCAAAAAATGTTGCTATTGGTCAAAAATTATCTGTGGCAACACTTTCTTGGTGTTATGCTTTGCCGCGTTGTCTTAGAGTCAAAGGCAACATCTTTGCGACCCTAAGGCAACATCGGTACAGGTGTTACCACAGGTACTAAATTTACAAAAATGTGAGGCCCACTAAAATCTGCATCTCGGGTTCACAGAAACCTGTTGTGCCACTAAAATCTGTAGCCGGGTTCATGGAGTCCTATTATGGGGACCACATGCATTAATCTATGGAAACACTTTTACCATCCAATGGCAACACTATATCATAACTATGACAACATTTAACATCATATATTGCAACATTATTTCATAGCTATGACAACATTATATAACATAACAACAATTAACATCACACGTTGAAATTAATAAAGAACTTTTCATTTCAAATTAACCAGTAACACAAGTACTACTTAGTCAACTACAAAATAACAAAACATAGCCAATAAATTCACTTAAGGCTTGCCTTAAGGAGTGGAACGTTCTTGTTTTCAAGAATATCTTCGATCGTGTTCGGTCGGCCGAGGAAATTCTTGTCCTAGCAGAGTCGTCTTTTGATGAGGATCCTTCCTCTGCTAACAAGGAGGCTTGGGCGCTTGCCCAAATGGTCTTCTCGTCGGAGCTCCATATAGAACATGACTATCTTCGCCAAAAGGCAAGGATCAAGTGGATTGTTGAAGGAGATATGAAATCTAAGTTTTTCCATTCCTCTATCCGTAAGAAGAATAATCTTCTTACTATTCACCAGATCCAGCGTCCTGACTTATCTTTGGCTTCCACTCCGAGTGAAGTCAAAGATACTATTCTTTCTCATTTCCAAGCCTTTCTTGGGGAGCCTTCGGTGTCTATTTCCGACCCATCCCTTCTCGCCTTCATTCCTAGATTGGTCCTTCCCTCGGATAACTCAGATCTTTCTTCCCCTCCTTCCTCTGAGGAAATTCGAGCTTGTGTGTTTGCACTGAGTAAGGACAGTGCCAGTGGGCCAGGTAGTTTCAACGGGGTTTTTTACCGGAGTGTCTGGCCTATGATCCAGGCAGACTTCTTCCTGGTTATTCGGTATTTCTTCTCCGGTGGGGATCTACCTACAGAGTGGACTTCCACCAATTTGGTTCTTATCCCAAAAAGCGAAAACCCTAGCTCTTGCGCGGATTTTCGCCCTATCAGCTTATGCTACTTTTCTAATAAGGTTATCTCTAAGGTCCTAGCCTCTCGTCTAGCACCGTTTCTCGAGCGTCTTATTTCTTCATCTCAGGCTGGTTTTGTTAAAGGACGTTTGATTACTGCTAACGTCCTTTTAGCCCAAGAGTTGGTGTCCCAGATTGATCGAAAAGTTTGTGGTTCTAATGTGGTCATAAAGCTTAATATGGCTAAGGCTTACGATCGTATGTCCTGGTTCTTCATCATCAAGGTTTTAAGGGCTTTCGGGTTTCCGGAATCCCTGATAGATCTTATTTGGCGTCTGATATCCAACTGTTGGTTTTCCGTTCTCATCAACGGATCGGCTAACGGCTTCTTCAAGACAGGAAGGGGTCTGCGTCAAGGAGACCCCCTCTCCCCTTCTCTGTTCGTGATTGCTGCCGAGGCTTTCGTTCGGGGTCTGCATTCACTTACGATAGCTGGGCAGATTCAGAGGTTTGGCATTCCGTCGGGCTGCCCTATTATTTCCTCCTTATCGTTCACTAATGACATCATCATTTTTACAAATGGTAGTTGTCGTTCTATCCGCTGCCTTGTTAGCCTGATTCATCAGTACGAGAGATGCTCGGGACAGCTCGTTAACTCTAATAAGAGTTGTTTCGTCCCAGCAAAAGATCTGTCTGTTGTTAGATCTTCCTGGATTGAGACCTTTACTGGCTACAAGGCAGCCACCCTTCCTTTACCTTATCTCGGTATTGTTCTGTATCGAGGTAGGAAGCTCAATGCCATTTTCGATCCTCTGACTGACAAAGTAAGAGGGAAGATCATTCGATGGAATGCCACTCTACTTTCTCAAGAAGGTAGACTTGTTCTTATTAAGTCCGTTTTATACTCTATTGGCTCTCATGTTTTTGCAGCTATGACTCCTACTGCTTCCTTTTTCCGTTCTTATCGCTCTTTGGTGTCGTCCTTTTTCTGGGGAAATAAGGACAATGAGCAAAGACACCACTGGATTTCGTGGAACACCATCTGCAGTCCCAGGTGTGAGGGAGGTCTTAACCTTCGAAACCCTAAGGACATTTGCTCTGCCTATGCTTGTAAACTGTGGGCGAGGTTTGGAGCGAACGACTCTCTGTGGGCAACGTTTCTCCATGCAAAGTATCACAGACTGGCAGGCGCAACTTACATTGGTGTCCCGTCTTATGCTAGTGAGACGTGGAAACGGATGCAATCTGTGAAGGCTTTATCAGATTCACATGGGGGTGGATCCGATTGGGACGGAAGACCTTTCTCGATCAAAGCGGCCTGGAATTCGGTGAGGACACCGACTCCCCACCTTCTTCTGTTTTCTTTTATCTGGGATGTGAGGCTACCCCCGAAGGTCTCTTTGTTTATGTGGAAAATCCTCCATAATGGGTTACCACTACATGAGAACCTGCAGAGAATCGACATCCCAATCGTTTCCCGCTGCAGTTGCTGCAGCTCTGGTTTTTTGGAGTCTTTAGCCCACTTGTTTCTCCTTGGCTTTTGTGCCAAATCTGTTTGGAATTATTTCGGAAACTTGTTTGGTTGTCGAAGTAATGCCATTTCGCTCTTCGATTTTCTGAGATTCTGGTTGTAACACCCCGAATTTCAGTTAATACTAATATTCACTAATTACAGAATAAATAATCTCAGATGTGAGAATTGGGGGAAACGGGCTGCGTCATTTCGTTCGTCTCGGAAAAATACGCGAAATAGAGTCCGAGTTTTCGAGAATCGGAGTCCGTATGGCCCAGTTATGGCCCAAAGAAGTTTTCAGAAAATTCAAAGTTAAAAACAGATTTAAAATTCAGTTCTAAAACAAGTTTGGAGCCAAAAGCGGAAAGGGCGGGAAAGTTCCCGCCTAGCCCCGTGTCGACAGGCATGTCGACAGGGGTGTCGACAGGCATGTCGACAGGGGTGTCGACAGCCCTGTCGACAGGGGTGTCGACACAGGGTGTCGGCCCTGTTGATCTGGATGCACCAGATCTGGTTTTTGGGTTAGTCTTGGGCTGTGTTCTAGAGATTTCCGAAATCTAAGGGTCCTAATCTAATCTAGGGTTAATCTAAGGGCCTAAAACACTCACCTAATCTATAAATACACCCTAAACCTACCCTAATCCATACTAAAAATAGAATTGAGGGCTACATGCCGCCAAATTAAATCTTAGAAGGAGCCTCCACTAATTTATGAAGAGGGTTGCAAGCTAATCACTCTCTAATCAACCTCTAATCCATTCTAAGCATCTTAATCTTCTTCATTTGGAGTGCAAATTTGCTAGTTCTGAGTTTCTATCACTTTAATGATCAATTGCTAAACTAAGTAGATGAGATATGATGAGATCATATGGTTTTATATGTGGATTAATGGGTTTTAAGTCATATGATATGATGTTAGTTTGCTAATCTATGTTTAATGTTAACCCTATGTTTATGCAAGCTAAGTATGTTGGTTTATGCAAGTTTAAGTGATGGGTTTCATGCATGCTAAGTATTTGATTTTATGCATGCTAAGTATTTGATTTTATGCATGCTAAGTAATTGATTTTTATGCATGCTAAGTATTTGATTTTATGCATGCTAAGTGTTTGGTTTATGCATACATTGTGACATGCAAGATTGTCTCTTTTTATGACATGCATAATGCAAGTTTTGTGCTTTGTGATCATATGTCAATATGCAAGTTACATGTATGTTAATATGCAAGTTACATGTATGATAACTATGCAAGTTGTATGTTTCTTCATATGCAAGTTTATAAGTTCATATGCAAGTTTATGAGATCATATGCAAGTTTATAAGTTCGTATGCAAGTTTATGAGATCATATGCAAGTTTATAAGTTCATATGCAAGTTTATGAGTTCATATGCAAGTCATGTAATATGTTATGCAAGTTCATATGCAAGTTATGTGTTTGTTAATATGCAAGATGGCACCTTTGAAACATGTTCATACATATGCAAGTTGACACCTTTTATATGTGTTATGTCATGAGAACGAAATTACGTGGGAACGATGGGGTTAATTAAATGCATATGTTAATAAGATTGTGTGAAATTAATATAATTATGCATAACATAAAATAAATGAACATAGTATGGGAATTTGCCTATTAAGTTAGGTGTACCCATACTATGTGTTGGGAATTTGCCTATTAAGTTAGGTGTACCCACACTACGGAGTTGGGAATTTACCTATTGAGTTAGGTCTACCCATATTCTGGAAAACATGATTAATTAATTAGGGATAATTAATATAAATTAAGAGGGTGATTAATTAGGTGTAATTAATCGACTAAGACACGAGGTTGGACTCAGTTGTAGCGTAAAACTGCCCGGACCCAACCGGCTTAACCAGTTGCTACAAATGTTAGCCCAATGTGAGAGGTCTTAGGCACAAATTAAATACGTGATTAAAGTAAAGACACGAGGTTAGACCCTTTTTATGACGTAAGGCTGCCCGGACCCAACCGGCATATCCAGCAGTCATAAAAGACGGTCTAATGTGAGAGGTCTTTATGAGGTCATGATCTTAATTAATTAATTAAGAAACACTTAACCAATATTAGCATGTAGAGGGACATGAGGGGTTAAGTGGGTGCCTTGGGTGGCATGAGGAATCTAGTGGGTTGCCTTGGGTGGCAATAGAAAATACGATTAGAATACTTAACCAAAGAGGAACATGTAATTAAACATGATTAAAGGGTTAAGTGGGAAACACTAGTGTGAGGGCCAAGCTTAGGGGGATGGCTTGTGATGGGGGCCCATTTCAACCAGTAACCCATACGTATCTTAGTGGGCTCGACCCATGTCGAGGACGGGACACGCATACTGGGCTTGACTATAAGAGGCTAAAATGGGTTAGCGGTGGCAACGCATGACCAACGGGTTTCATATGCGTGTGTGGACCCGGGCTGGTAAATAAGACGTTATTGCATCGTGTAGATATAAGCCGTGCACCGTTAATTTTATCAGGTTGCCACGTTGGGGAATGGTACACCCCACGGTGGGGCCATCACGGGTATCTACGTTAGGGAGCCGATCGAATGGGGAGTAGTGTGTACACCTAGTGGATTGTAGGGCCCCGTGGCGTCTACTTAGTCACCTAGGGGTACGCGAGAACTATTAAGTTAATTTTATAAGTCCATGGGTGGGATCAACCTTTAAGTCAGGAACGACTGGTGTGGTGCAGTTTAGTAATTTACCTTGGGAAGGGTAGATGCGTCTTTACATTTCTTGGTTTATCCTAAGTCTACCAAGCTGCTTAGTGTAGCCATTCATCCCCAGACGACACCGTATATCAAGCTTATGTCTTCTCTGGTTACTTTAATGATTGTATTGTTAAAGTTATAGGACTCGCTCAGACTTATGTCTGACCCCGTTGTTTTTATCTTTTTTTCCAACCCTCAGGTCCTACGGTGGATCCTAGCAGTAGTGGAGCTTGATCGGATTGCTGTTCCAGTCTTTAGGAGCTTGGATATATGTAAAGCTCCAGTTACCCAGTTATCTTTCCTTTTGTCATGGCTATTGTATGAGAGTGGGATTATGTACTTCTTTATTTTGATGGATATTGTACTTGACTTTTATTGTGGTTTTATGATGTAACCAGACATGTTTTACTTCCGCTGTTATGAGATGATGTTTTAAAATTTCAAGTACTATTTATATCTGTCTTGTTGTAATTTTTCTGTTCTATATTCACTAAAATACTCCACCGATGCTATGTCATTCCCTTAGTGAGTGATCATAGCGGGAGTGGGGTGTTACACGTGGTATCAGAGCGAGGTTACCAGAACAGATAAAATTTTTAGAAAAACTATTTTCTAAGAATATTTTTGGAAAAAGTATTTTCAAAGACATGTCTTTTAAGAGAAAAGTTTTTGAAAAAGAAAAGCATAATCCCCAATAGCCATATCTTTATCTTTCAGAATCTCCTTTTTGAATCTTTCCTCTTTCGTTTCAGCATGGCTGAAGATCTTAACATCCCGGAGGGTTTAGTTATACCACTATGGTATAGGAGGTTACAAGAGGCTAGGGCCGCGGCTGCGGGTCCAGCCAATGTTACTACACCAGAGGCAACCGCTCCTCCTCCTCAGCCTAGAGTGGATAATTTTGCTAAGATTTGCAAGGAGTTCAAGGCTATAGGAGGAAAACCTTTTCTAGGTTCAGAGACTTTCGTAGAGGCTAGAGATTGGCTTAAGGAAGTAGAAGAGTTGCTAGATATCTTTGAAGTGGAAGAGGGAAAGAAAGTCAAGTTGGCGGCTTGGTTAATGAAGGGAGAGGCCTCATTCTGGTGGGAGGTCACTAATGGAGAACGCCCTGTTGACTCTTGGGCATATTTCAAGCAAAGGTTTGGGGCTAAGTTTCTCTCAAGGGCGGAAGAGAATCTGTTTATGGAGAAGTTCTTGAATTTGAAGCAAGGGAATCTCACGGTGAAAGAATATGTCAACAAATTCAATCAATTAGCAAGGTTTGGCATAGAGTTGGTGAATACACCGGAGAAGAAGGCTTTGAGGTTCGTTAGAGGCTTGAACGAACCATTGCAAGGAATAGCTATGACTCACATTCCTATGAGGGCCACCTTTGAGAAGCTTGTCTACATGGCACTTATGCATGAGGATGATAAGAGTTCTAAGGCACCAGAGAAGAAGGGGGATCAGAAGAAACCGCAACAACAACAACAAGGCAAGGGTGGAAAAGGCAATGGTGACAAGGGGAAGAAGAAGAAGAAGTGCTTCAATTGTGGGACCCCAGGCCACCTCAGCAAGGATTGTCGCAAAAAGAAGAAGACCGGTTGCTTTCATTGTGGTGAGGCAGGACATCTTGTGAAGGACTGCCCAAAGAAGGGGCAGAAGACGAGGTCTACCTCAGGAGGACAGGTGCAAGCTCTTATGGCACCACCTCAGGCAGGGGGGCAAGTTCAGGCTCTCTCAGTTCCACCGATTCAGCAGAGAGGTAGAACTATTTCCGTTGAAAGTCTGGTTTTTCTGTTTGATCATCCAGTTCGTACTTTTTTTGACTCTGGCGCATCGCATTCTTTTATCTCATCATCGTTAGTTGTGTCACTGCACTTAGACACCATTCTAGTTGATGATCCCTTGGTTGTTTCAAACCCAATTGGGGGCTCCATATATCTGTCTATGATATGTTTGGGTTTGAAGATTTCTATACTTAGCGTTGAGTTTGGATGTGATGCTTTCGTATTGGGCTTCACGGGCTATGGGTTGATTTTGGGCATGGACTGGTTATCCAGTAATGGTGCCGTTCTTGATTGTGAAAGGAGAGTTGTCAGGCTTATGACCCGCTTGGGTAATACTCTCGAGATCTCTTGTAATCCCATGGAATCTGTTTTGCTAAGTTATCTTGAATCGCTCGATGCTTCGGTCGAGAGTTTGCGTTCTGTCAGAGTTGTCCGGGAATATCCGGATGTGTTTGAAGAGGTGAAGGGTTTGCCTCCGAAGCAGGAGATAGATTTCCGAATTTATTTGGTGGATAATGCCAAACCAGTGTCTTTGCCAGTGCGCCACATGGCTCCTCGTGAGAGAAGAGAACTTCATAAGCAAGTAGGGGAGTTGCTTGAGAAGGGGTTCATAAGGCGAAGTATATCGGAGTGGGGAGCTCCAGTAGTGTTTGCCACAAAGGCGGATGGGTCCCTCAGACTTTGTGTGGATTATAGAGAACTTAATAAGCTCACGAAGAAGAATAGGCACCCATTACCGAGGATAGATGATCTCTTTGATCAGTTGGTTGGCGCCTCAGTGTTTTCGCAGATGGACTTAGCTACAGGGTTTCATCAGTTGAGAGTGGCGGAGGACAGTATAGAGAAGACTGCTTTCCAGACTCCGGATGGTTTTTATGAGTGGCTTGTGATGCCATTTGGGTTGACAAACGCCCCTGCATACTTTGTTGATCTGATGAGTAGAGTGTTCAGAGAGTATCTGAATAAGTTTGTAGTAGTCTTTGTGGATGACATCTTGGTCTTTTCCAAGAGTGAAGAAGAGCATGCCTTACATCTCAGAGAAGTGTTGGAGACTCTTCGAGCACAGAGTCTTAAAGCTAAATTCTCTAAATGTCATTTTTGGAGAAGAGAAGTGCGATTCTTAGGGCATGTGGTCTCTAAGGAAGGGATAGCTGTGGATCCCGCAAAGATAGTATCTATCCAGGATTGGAAAGTTCCTAGAAATGCTACCGAAGTAAGAAGTTTCTTGGGGTTGGCAGGATATTATAGGAAGTTCATCAAAGACTTCGCGAAGATATCAGCCCCATTACCCCGCTTGACGAAAAAGAATCTGGTTTTCTCATGGGACGTAGATTGTGATGATGCTTTCCGACGGTTAAAGAGAGCTTTGACCACCGCTCCAGTTTTAGTGCTTCCAGATGGGAGTAAGCCGTTTGTTGTTTATACCGATGCTTGTGGGACAGGATTAGGCGCAGTCTTGATGCAGGAGGGAAGGGTAATAGCCTATGGAGGGAGGCAATTGAGAGTGCATGAGAAGAATTACCCTACCCATGATCTAGAGTTGGCCGCGATTGTTTTCGCACTTAAGTCTTGGCGCCATTATCTTCTTGGTGAGAGATTCGAGTTGTTCACTGACCATAAATCATTGAAGTACTTATTCTCTCAGAAGGATTTAAACTTAAGACAGCAAAGGTGGATGGAGTTCTTAGCATCCTATGATTTCGAGATAGCGTATACCCCTGGCAAGGGTAACGTAGTGGCGGACGCCTTGAGTAGAAAAAGGCTATCTTTGAGTCCATTGTTCGTGGAACGGCGAAGCTTGGAGTTTCTTTCTTTGTTCGACTTCAGACCTTCTGTTGACTTTGTACCTGGTTTGTTAGCATCCTTGGAGGTTAGACCTACACTTTTGGGACGGATTGGCAAGGCTCAGCGAGACGACCCACAGTTGGTTGAGTTGGTAGAGAAGCTTATAAGGGGGGAGTCGTCCAGCCATTTGGGTAGATACACCATAGATGATAGGGGATGGTTGCATAGAAACGGTAGACTTTGTGTACCGCAAGATGAGGGTTTGAAGAAGGCTATTTTGGATGATGCACATCGTTCAAGAATGACTATTCATCCCGGTGGAGACAAAATGTACCAAGATATGAAGAGAGTTTTCTTCTGGGCCGGTATGAAGAAAGATGTGGCCGAGTATGTGGCTAGATGCTTAGTGTGCCAACAAGTTAAAGCGGAGCAAAGGAAACCCGGTGGGTTGCTACACCCATTGGAAGTTCCGCAATGGAAGTGGGATAGTGTCTCGATGGATTTCATCGATGGGTTACCGAGATCGAGGAAGGGCAATACGGGAATTTGGGTTGTGGTAGACAGACTTACCAAGAGTGCCCATTTCATACCCGTGAAGAGTAAGAGGACCGCTCCATGGCTTGCTTCAGTCTATGTTAGAGAGATTGTTAGATTGCATGGCGTACCATCCAGCATTGTGAGTGATCGAGATCCTATCTTCACTAGTGAGTTTTGGAGAAGTTTGCAAGAGGCGGTAGGGACTCAGTTGTGTTTGAGCACCGCATATCATCCTCAGACGGACGGTCAGACCGAGAGGGTGAACCATATCTTAGAAGATCTCTTGAGGCTTTGTATCTTGGATTTTGGAGGTACATGGGAAGAACATCTTCCTTTGGTGGAGTTCGCATACAATAACAGCTTTCAGTCTAGTATTGGCATGGCACCTTTCGAAGCTCTTTATGGAAGGCCTTGTCGATCTCCTACATGTTGGTGGGAATCTACGGATAAGATCTTACTTGGGCCAGATATGGTTAGAGAGACTTCAGAGAAGATTGATTTGATTCGTAGAAGGATGAAGGCAGCGCAAGATAGACAGAAATCTTATGCGGATCGGAGAAGGACGGATCTTGAGTTTGAGGTTGGGGACATGGTTTTTGTCAAAGTATCTCCATTGAGAAATGTTGTTCGCTTTGGGTCCGTTGGGAAGTTAGCACCGAGGTTTGTTGGGCCATTTCCTATTAAGGAAAGGATTGGACGGATGGCATATAGGGTGGAGTTGCCCGACAGACTTAGTGGTGTTCATGATGTATTCCATGTATCACATCTGAGGAAGTGCTTACATGAGACCGCAGAGGTGGTAGAGCCGAGCTTGCTTAGAGATGTAGAGGTAGAGCGTGATGCGACGATTCGACGAGCTCCTACTCGCATCCTTGGGTCAGAAACTAGGAAGTTGAGGAACAGAGAAGTTCAGCTAGTTAAAGTGCAATGGGGAGATGACGAAAGCAATGCTACTTGGGAGACGGAAGCGAAGATGCGTTCTTTGTATCCATTTCTTTTTGAGAGTATGTCTTTTAACTTCTCCTTTATCGCTTGTCTAGTACTTATCTTATCTTTAGTATATCCTCTCGCTAGTACCTATGACCTCTAGATAGGGTAAAGCCTATGGTTGAAACATGTGTTTGAAACATGTTATGGTTGATGGATGCATGTGGATGCAATTGGTTGCTAGTGGTTGCTCGTGGATGCATATACACACACATTAGGCACTAGATCGGCTCAGTCACTTCATGTTGCATATCGCATAAATGGATGTGGTAGTTAGATTGATGGATGTATCATGGCTGTGTTATCATGTGGATGATGCATTTTTGTGTATGGTTGTGCACGCATATAGAAATTGTATGTGTCAATAGGGTTTCGCATACATATTGGATGCATGGCACTATCATGGTTTGCATTAAGGAGGTCGACTGAATCAGTAGACCGCCTGATTTTGCATTAGTATACGGACATATACACGCACTTTCTGCATATGTTCATACATCATTAGAAGTTTCTAAGGATAATGGTTGCTTGTGGTTGATGGTTTAGTAGATGGTTGTTTGGTTGGTAGGATACGTTCTCCTTAGCTTAGAGATTTCGGGGACGAAATCCTTTAAGGAGGGGAGAATGTAACACCCCGAATTTCAGTTAATACTAATATTCACTAATTACAGAATAAATAATCTCAGATGTGAGAATTGGGGGAAACAGGCTGCGTCATTTCGTTCGTCTCGGAAAAATACGCGAAATAGAGTCCGAGTTTTCGAGAATCGGAGTCCGTATGGCCCAGTTATGGCCCAAAGAAGTTTTCAGAAAATTCAAAGTTAAAAACAGATTTAAAATTCAGTTCTAAAACAAGTTTGGAGCCAAAAGCGGAAAGGGCGGGAAAGTTCCCGCCTAGCCCCGTGTCGACAGGCATGTCGACAGGCATGTCGACAGGGGTGTCGACACAGGGTGTCGGCCCTGTTGATCTGGTTGCACCAGATCTGGTTTTTGGGTTAGTCTTGGGCTGTGTTCTAGAGATTTCCGAAATCTAAGGGTCCTAATCTAATCTAGGGTTAATCTAAGGGCCTAAAACACTCACCTAATCTATAAATACACCCTAAACCTACCCTAATCCATACTAAAAATAGAATTGAGGGCTACATGCCGCCAAATTAAATCTTAGAAGGAGCCTCCACTAATTTATGAAGAGGGTTGCAAGCTAATCACTCTCTAATCAACCTCTAATCCATTCTAAGCATCTTAATCTTCTTCATTTGGAGTGCAAATTTGCTAGTTGTGAGTTTCTATCACTTTAATGATCAATTGCTAAACTAAGTAGATGAGATATGATGAGATCATATGGTTTTATATGTGGATTAATGGGTTTTAAGTCATATGATATGATGTTAGTTTGCTAATCTATGTTTAATGTTAATCCTATGTTTATGCAAGCTAAGTATGTGGGTTTATGCAAGTTTAAGTGATGGGTTTCATGCATGCTAAGTATTTGATTTTATGCATGCTAAGTATTTGATTTTATGCATGCTAAGTATTTGATTTTATGCATGCTAAGTAATTGATTTTTATGCATGCTAAGTATTTGATTTTATGCATGCTAAGTGTTTGGTTTATGCATACATTGTGACATGCAAGATTGTCTCTTTTTATGACATGCATAATGCAAGTTTTGTGCTTTGTGATCATATGTCAATATGCAAGTTACATGTATGTTAATATGCAAGTTACATGTATGATAACTATGCAAGTTGTATGTTTCTTCATATGCAAGTTTATAAGTTCATATGCAAGTTTATGAGATCATATGCAAGTTTATAAGTTCATATGCAAGTTTATGAGATCATATGCAAGTTTATAAGTTCATATGCAAGTTTATGAGTTCATATGCAAGTCATGTAATATGTTATGCAAGTTCATATGCAAGTTATGTGTTTGTTAATATGCAAGATGGCACCTTTGAAACATGTTCATACATATGCAAGTTGACACCTTTTATATGTGTTATGTCATGAGAACGAAATTACGTGGGAACGATGGGGTTAATTAAATGCATATGTTAATAAGATTGTGTGAAATTAATATAATTATGCATAACATAAAATAAATGAACATAGTATGGGAATTTGCCTATTAAGTTAGGTGTACCCATACTATGTGTTGGGAATTTGCCTATTAAGTTAGGTGTACCCACACTACGGAGTTGGGAATTTACCTATTGAGTTAGGTCTACCCATATTCTGGAAAACATGATTAATTAATTAGGGATAATTAATATAAATTAAGAGGGTGATTAATTAGGTGTAATTAATCGACTAAGACACGAGGTTGGACTCAGTTGTAGCGTAAAACTGCCCGGACCCAACCGGCTTAACCAGTTGCTACAAATGTTAGCCCAATGTGAGAGGTCTTAGGCACAAATTAAATACGTGATTAAAGTAAAGACACGAGGTTAGACCTTTTTTATGACGTAAGGCTGCCCGGACCCAACCGGCATATCCAGCAGTCATAAAAGACGGTCTAATGTGAGAGGTCTTTATGAGGTCATGATCTTAATTAATTAATTAAGAAACACTTAACCAATATTAGCATGTAGAGGGACATGAGGGGTTAAGTGGGTGCCTTGGGTGGCATGAGGAATCTAGTGGGTTGCCTTGGGTGGCAATAGAAAATACGATTAGAATACTTAACCAAAGAGGAACATGTAATTAAACATGATTAAAGGGTTAAGTGGGAAACACTAGTGTGAGGGCCAAGCTTAGGGGGATGGCTTGTGCTGGGGGCCCATTTCAACCAGTAACCCATACGTATCTTAGTGGGCTCGACCCATGTCGAGGACGGGACACGCATACTGGGCTTGACTATAAGAGGCTAAAATGGGTTAGCGGTGGCAACGCATGACCAACGGGTTTCATATGCGTGTGTGGACCCGGGAAGGTAAATAAGACGTTGTTGCATCGTGTAGATATAAGCCGTGCACCGTTAATTTTATCAGGTTGCCACGTTGGGGAATGGTACACCCCACGGTGGGGCCAGCACGGGTATCTACGTTAGGGAGCCGATCGAATGGGGAGTAGTGTGTACACCTAGTGGATTGTAGGGCCCCGTGGCGTCTACTTAGTCACCTAGGGGTACGCGAGAACTATTAAGTTAATTTTATAAGTCCATGGGTGGGATCAACCTTTAAGTCAGGAACGACTGGTGTGGTGCAGTTTAGTAATTTACCTTGGGAAGGGTAGATGCGTCTTTACATTTCTTGGTTTATCCTAAGTCTACCAAGCTGCTTAGTGTAGCCATTCATCCCCAGACGACACCGTATATCAAGCTTATGTCTTCTCTGGTTACTTTAATGATTGTATTGTTAAAGTTATAGGACTCGCTCAGACTTATGTCTGACCCCGTTGTTTTTATCTTTTTTTCCAACCCTCAGGTCCTACGGTGGATCCTAGCAGTAGTGGAGCTTGATCGGATTGCTGTTCCAGTCTTTAGGAGCTTGGATAGATGTAAAGCTCCAGTTACCCAGTTATCTTTCCTTTTGTCATGGCTATTGTATGAGAGTGGGATTATGTACTTCTTTATTTTGATGGATATTGTACTTGACTTTTATTGTGGTTTTATGATGTAACCAGACATGTTTTACTTCTGCTGTTATGAGATGATGTTTTAAAATTTCAAGTACTATTTATATCTGTCTTGTTGTAATTTTTCTGTTCTATATTCACTAAAATACTCCACCGATGCTATGGCATTCCCTTAGTGAGTGATCATAGCGGGAGTGGGGTGTTACACTGGTGGTCTGGTATCTCAGGAAAATCTATTCGATCTGTCATGTTTCGTCTTATCCCTTGTTTTATCTGTTGGCATATCTGGTGCTCGCGTAATAAAGCAATTTTTGACGAAGTACCGATGGATCCTCCTACCATCATTAGGAAAGTAAGGAATGACGTTTTCCTTGCTTTCCGTGGTAGACCTTTCAAGGGGGTGATAGGCTCCCGATCGAGGAGGTTGGCAGATACTTTTGGTGTTTCTTCAGTATCTACCACTCCTAGGGCTGGAATCGGCTGACCTTGGATGGCTGGTTTTCCCATGTTGTTTTCACCTTATGTTCTCTCCCCCTCCCTCCGATCTCTCTCCCTCATGTGTGTTTGTGTGTGTGTGTATTACTGCTGGTTTATCGTTGTCGTCTACCCCTCCACCTCCCCCACCCTCCGTTATCTGATGTGGTTTTTGCAAGATCTGCAGGGTCTGGAGTATTAGGAGTGCAGATAGCTGGATCTGTCCCACTATACTTTTGCCACATGTCATCCCCTCCCTCCCCCCTTTTAGTTTTGATTTTGTTTGCTATTGCTGCAGGGCCTGGAATTATATGCTTTATTGGCTCGCTAGCCTATGGATCCCTACAGTCTAGAGTCGATTCTTTGATTCTAGAGCTTTCAGATGGATTGGCTTTTTGCATCATCTGTTCTTAGAGATGGTCTCCTTTTTCAGGTTCACAGGCATGTCTTTCGAGCAATGTTGATTGGGAGGTCTTGTCGGTCGCCTTACCTCATTGGCGCGGAGTTAACATTGTTTGATACAATTTTGGTTGATTGTGGTCGAGGAGCCTTTTGGAGACCAGACCTACTATTCTTATTTTATGTTGTCTTGCTTGTATTCTTTTTTATGGACTGACTGTTGTTTTTTAGTAGTAGATATACTTCATAATCGGGTGGTGGCCTTGCCGGAACTCGATTATGAAGTACGATGAGTGGTGGCCTTGCCGGAGCTCATCCATCTACTTCTTGGACTTCTGGTCGTAGTTAGAGCTGTCTGTTTTCTTCTGATTACCTGCCAGGTTTATTGGCAGCTGTATATTTTCTATTATATATATATATATATAAGAGTACTTACGAACACAGCCAGTACTAAATTCATGTTCACATCAAACTAAACAGTTTCAAAATATAGCACGAGCCTCCAGTGCATTCAATGCCTTTGCTGCATCCAGTACCTCTAGTGCCTTCAGTAACAAGTTCTTGAACAACTTCATTACTGCCTCCTTCACCTGCAAAATAAAGTAGTTTCAAAAGTCATGCATTTTAGTAAAGCCTTTGATACAACTAATGCATGCCAGCACAACCAAAGTCATGCATGCCTCAGTTACAAACGAATGCAATGCCTCGTTTACATTGCAACACAAAATGAGAGGCATGCATGCCCCAGTTGCATTTTAGCACAAACTATGTCCATAGTATAATTGAGTTGCATTTCAGCACAAAGACATTTCAGCACAGCCTATGGCCTGCATACCTCAGTTGCATAACTGAGTTGCATTTCAGCACAATCTATGGCCTGCATACCTCAATTGCAAATTGATGTAATGACTCAATTTGTTCAAAGTACGAGCGATACCAAGGAATGCAATAGTATGCCTGAGGCACTGCTTTAGTGTGATACAATTTGAGGCAATTCCTCTTTTTGCTTCAGTAAAAATTTAGACATGCCACGACTCGTTCAAGTACAAACTCAACCATTGCTTCAATTACGAACTGACACGATCATTACTGATTGGAGAGAAAATTAAATTCTTAAAATTTTGTGGTTCATTACTAAAGCATCAGTCTTGTACACGATCAGTTACATTTTCACATTTCCTAAAACTTATGTGAAGCCATGATCATCACACTATGCCATAGCAAGTAGCAAAACACTTAACAAAATAATGTAAGAACTAGATTGATGCTTCAATAAGCGGAAATTGTAAGAATTCTGTAGTTCATTTCTGTAGTTCATTACTGAAGCATACCTCTAGCCAACCATAAAAATTAGCAAAAATACATATCAGCAGTGTGTGTCTGACTGTCTGTATACGATCTCCGATTTGCAGAATTTGTAAGGGCCTTGGACTACGAAAACATGAAGTAAAGATGTTTATCTTCCTTAACTGCCTGACTTGAATGTGATAAAACATAAAATTATACCTGAATTTTTTCATCTCCCCAAAATATCAAGAGTACTTTGAAATCCTCAACTGGAATTTTTTCCGGCCTACACAAAATGGAGGAATTAATGTTAGAATGACATCAGTTACAAAAAGAGGCCACGAATATGATACGTCAATTACTTGTAAAATAAAACAGTCACTTCACTAAAATGTAATCAAGGTAGAAACAACATTTTCTTATTTAAATTATGTAGAACAGTTACTTGAATAAATATGATAGTGGTACACAAAAATTAAGAAGCATTGTCTTTCAATTTGCTAGGTAGAAGGCGGATTCGTCTTATTGGAACATCATCTCTACACCAACGAACATCAAAATCTTGATTTCCAATTCCATAAGCAGGCTGGATATCATTCAAATCTTCATTTTCATATACTCTTTCGTTTTCACACCAGTCTCTCGTCAATTTCTTGATAACATTTTGGCACATCTTATCAATTGGATCTACTATATACAACACCTGTTGTATTTGTGAAGACATAACATAAGGATCAGATTTTGGCATAATCGATTAAAATTGACATGAGTTAGCCCATATAAATATTTATCTTCTTGGTACTAACAACACTTAAATAAAACCACACTTAATTCTTCCCAATAATCTAGTTCTAATATTTCTTCAATTGATCCATAGTAATTAACTTCACCAACCAATTGATCCATTTGATCCATTAGAAGATCCACCTTCATTGTTCTGCATATTTCAATAAGTACATTGCAACATCTCATCGAGATTATCTCTAAAATTTATTCCTGCTTCACAATCCATATCGTTATCGCTCCTTTCAGGATCTAAACAGGAAACCTCACAAATCCATTTCACGTACAATTCAGATGGACCATTCCAAATCAGATGGTCGTAGACTACATCATGACGATGCCACTTGTGATTATGACACTTTTTGCAAGGGCATGTAATTTCGTCACCTACCGCGAATCCAGGAAAAGTATTTCGAATAAAAAGTTTCACCCCACTGATGTATCCTTCACTGAACTTGGGAAATTTTTGCCCATAGTTTATCCTCGTCATTCATCACTAATTGAAAAATAAATAACAAAAATAAATATCATTTAGCCATGACTATAAGGACAAAGAAAAATACAATAATAACATCAGGAATTTGATTACACCTGAACGCATAATTAAATCGGTAAATTTGGCAATACAACAATAAATCAGAAAAAATTGAAATATACATTGAGTGATACCTTAAGCAACAGACTAGATTGAAGCCATAATTGAAATTTGAACCCAAACAAACCCCAATTAAAGACCTAATTGAAACAACGAAGCCCTTATTGAACTTGAACTCGAACTTGCCCTAATCTTACCCCAATTAAGCTTGTAAACTTGAAATTTTAGGCCTAACTGAACCTGAGAGTGAGTGTTTGAGAGGTTTAGCGGGGAAGTATTTTGTTTGAGAGTGACTGTTTGAGAGGTTGAGTGAATATTTTGTTAAGTGTTTTGCTGCTTTGTTTTTATTCTCGTCTTAAACATTATTTCTCACGGATGGCTAACCTGGACCATTGGATCATGTTGACATGGATTGATAATTTTATTCACCCGGCTACTGCAACACATGGTTGATATCTATGCTAACACAATGAAGCGTTCTTTGCAATGGACAAAAAACAACTTAGCTATGGCAACATTGTAGCTAGCAACATCATGAATTTTCGTTGCAGTAGGCCATCTATGACATAGTGCTATATCAGAAGAACGAGAAATTTATCATGGATTGGATGAGTGTCTTAGAGAAAAAATGGTGTATCATATCGAGGATCCATATGATAAGTTGGTAGAGAAATCTTTGTGGCATGTGAGTTTTTCCCGAGGAAAGGAGTTGTTGTTTGATAACAAGAAGGGCCATTATTCTATGAAATTACAAGGCTCCTAAGGTGGAAAGGAAGTTTTTCAACTATGATAAGAATGGGGATTTAATGAAGAATTGTCCAGAGCTGCCAAAGGATGAATAGGTTTTGAAGGCATATGCATTGGATGTTATGTCATCTTCTTTAAGATCTTCGACTGCTGTAGAGAAGGGGAAGGGTGTTGTTATGCAAGGTATACTTTCTACCAAAGGTGCTCCAGTTTGAGTTTTGTTTGATACTAAAGCATTGCATTCTTTTATCTATAATGAGCTTGTTTGCAAGTTGGGTTCAGAATCTGAGATTGTTGATAGATTATTGGTTGTGACTAACCCAGTAGGGGTTTCTTCTATTCTTTGTATGCTTTGTCATGGTCTAGTCATATCGAGCCATAGTTGCTTTTTTTAATGTGATTTCTTTGTTTTAAAATTCGCTGGATTTAGGATTATTCTCAGTAAGTACTGGCTCAAGAGATATGCAACTATAATTGTTTGCGAGAAGCTCGATGTGACAATCGGGGATATGGAAGGGCGAACGTTTGTGATATGTTGCTTGCCAAAGGACAAGGTCCTAGTCAGCCCTTTATATTTACTTGCAATTCCATAGGATGAATTGTCATCTTTTCCAATCGTTAGAGTGTTTTCTGATGTCTTTGACGAGATCAAAGGATTGCCATCACAAAAGGGAAATTGATTTTCGGATTAATTTATTCGATGAAGCTAGACCTATTGTTATGCCTCTTAGGAGGATGGCGCCTAGGGGACAGTGGGAATTGGAGGTGCAAGTGAACGATCTTTTGAGTAAGGGATTCATTCGGAGAAGCGTATCCAAGTGGAGTGCACTAGTTTTGTTTACGACCAAAGCCGATGGATCATTATGATTGTGTGTGGATTATCGTGAGCTGAATATAGTGACCAAAATGAACAAGTACCCATTGCTGAGAATCGATAACTTGTTTGATCAGCTTCATGAAGCCAAGGTGTTTTCCCAAATGGATTTAGTGATAGGATTTCACCAAATGAGATTGGTTAGGGATAGTGTGACGAAGACTTCTTTTAGGACATCATCCAGATTTTATAAGTGGATGGTGATGTCGTTTGGATTGACTAACTCGCCAGCATACATTGTGGATCTTTAGATCTTATGACTCGGGTTTTTAGAGATAAACTAAATAAGTTCGTACTTATGTTCATGGATGATATATTGGTTTACTCTAGGACTGAGGAAAAACACAAGACAAGTTTGAGAATTGTTTTGGAAATCTTGCAAAAGTATCAGCTAGGAGCTAAGTTTTCGAAGTGCCACTTTTAGGAGGAAGTGATATTCTTGGGTCATGTCGTATCGGTACAAGGGATAGCGGTGGATCCTGCTAAGGTTGAAGTAGTCCATGATTAGGATCGACCTAAGTACATTACAAACATTAGAATATTCATTGGTTTACCTGGATATTATCAAAGTTTTATCTAGGAATTCTCAATGATAGGTATACCATTGGCTGGATTGACGAAGAAGAATTGGGTATTCACATGGGATGAGAAGTATAAGCATGTATTTGTGGTCTCAAAAGCAAAATTATCGGGTGCTCCGGTATTGGTTATCCCGAGTGGAAACGACGAGATGGTTGTTCATATCGACACATGTGGTACTGGACTGAGAGTAGTGCTAACGCAGAAAGATAAAGTTGAGGCTTATGTGAGTCAACAACCGAAGCCGCACGAAAGGAATTACCCGACTCATGATTTGGAGTTGGCAATGATAGTGTTTGATACCGAGATATGAAGGCATTATTTTTGGTAGTTAAATTCGAGTTATTTACGGATTATAAGTCGGAGAAGTATCTTTTCTACCAAAAGGATTTAAATCTTCGGCAGTAGTGATGGTTAGAGTATCTAGCGTCGTATGATTTTAGTATAGCCTATACTCCAGGGAATGGTAACACAGTGGCCGATGCATTAAGTAGAAGAAACACAAATTTAGGAGCCATGTTTATTGAATGGAAGCACCTAGAGTATTTGGTTGGGTTTGATTTTAGGCCTCAGTGTGAGTTAAGCTGAAATGTTGGCAAGTTTATCAATTAGGTATACTCTCATTAAAAGGATCGACGAAGGCTATAAGCGAGATGCTAAGCTTGTAGAAATTCCTTAGAGATTGGAAATGGGAGTTGATTCTAAGGAAGTGAAGATTTACGAAATCGATCATGATAGTTGGTCTGGCAAGGATGGAAGACTGGTTGTTCCTGACATAGATGGATTGAGAGATGATGTCATCATTCTAAGTTGACTATTTATCCCGGTGGTAATAAAACGTATCGAGATGTGAAGAGAGCTTACTACTGGAAAGGCATGAAAAGGGATGTCGTAAGATTCATCTCGAAGTGTACGAACAGTCAGTTGGTTAAAGCTAAACAGAAGAAGTCGATTGGATCATTGCAGCCATTAGTGACACCTATATGGAATTGGAAAGGTGTCGATGGATTTTATTGATGGGAACTGAGGACTAGGGAAGGAAATGAGGGTATATGGGTTATTGTTGATCGCTTGACCAAAAGCGCAAGATTTATTATTTCCAGATCTATTAGGATGACATTCAAGTTGGTTGAGTTGTATATTAAATGGATAGTTCGATTCCATGGAATATCTAGGAGTATAGTAAGTGATTGAGATTCTTTGTTTACTTGTGGATTTTGGAAGAGTTTGCAAGAAGCATTGGGAACCAAATTAAATATGAGTATGGCATATCTTCCCCGAGTACTGGAAGAACTTCTAAGGGAGTGTGTATTGGATTTTAGAGGATCATGGGAAGACCATCTTCATTTGGATGAGTTTGCCTACAACAATAGTTATTACCCGATTATTGGTATGGAATTGTATGAGGCATTTTATGGTAGACCATGTAATTCACCCTCTTGTTAGTTAGAGACCGAAGAAAAGTTGGTACTTTGGATAAGAATGATAGGAGAAACGACGGATAAGATTGAGATCATTTAACAATGAACGAAAGCATCCCAAGATCATTAGAAAAGTTATGCCGATAAGTGGAAAAAGGATTTGGAATTCTCGGAGGGGACTTGGTATTTGTTAAGGTTTCACCTCTGATGAATGTAGTTCGATTTGAGAGGAAAGGCAAGTTAACTTGAGACTTATCGGTCGTTTCTGATTATAGAGCGTATTGGAAAGCTTTCTTATAGATTGGATCTACCTGAGAATATAACATGTGTGCACAATGTTTTTCATGTGTCGTACGGAAGTTTGTGCACGACCCAAGTTTGATAGTATCTCTTGATCATATTGCAGAATTAGAGGTAAAGCTAAATGTTTCTATACTTCATAAGATGCTTCATGTTGTTGGGAATGACACAAAATAGCTTAGGTGGAAGGCTGTTAAGCAAGTCAAGGTACAATGGAGCGAGGACGATGACGTTTACATATGGGAAAAAGAAGAGAGAATTAGGACTACCCATCTAGACCTCTTGAGTGGTATGTCCCATATATCATATCTTACATATGCCACTGTGTCTTGTACCATTAGAGTTATGCATGCTAGGGTAGGATTTTGGTTGCATGAATTGTTGGATGCTAGATTGGATGTTAGATTAGCTATTGATAGGCATGCGATATACTTTATTGCTAATGTTTGCTTGAGATTTCGAGGTTGAAATTCCTAAAAGGGAAGATAATGTAACGACCCGTACTTTTCATATAGGAGGATCATAAAATAATTCTATTTAATTCCCTATTGGTCGTATCATTCTTATATTTTAACATATTGTTCACGGGGATGTGATACATGTCCATGATTTTTACCGAATCGTTTTGTAACCGTTTTGCCCATGTGACTTACTATTTTGACAACAACTTATTATAGGAACCTAATTAGGTGTTGTAGTTATTCACATTGGATCGGGATGGTGGTTTTCAATTTCGTAAAGTGGTTACACTGTAGATTTGATTCAGCAGTCTAGGAGATATCGTTGTTTTAAGTTTTTATTTCTGCTAGCCAGGTTAATTAACAGTTAATGAGCTAATTAGTAAGCTAATTAGGATAATGACCTAAGATTATAAATAGGGGTTTGAGGAGAGGATTTGGTTCTACTCCTTATTCTACACTTTAGGTTGAGCATTTGAAAATTTCTAATTCAACATAATCCGTCTAAACCCTAATTTCTTTTTTAAACATTGCAAGACCTACATTGAGGGGTATCAGATCCCGTTGCTTTGCATCGAATTCAAGGGTTTTCCTTGTTGTCTAGATTTGTTTTCACCTATATTACACTAGATCTAGGTTTTGGTGAGTGATAGAGTGTGACACGCCATCTCCATTAAGGTCACTCACAAAGGGAATGCCTTAATTTTGGTGGAGCGTTTATTGTGTATAGAACAGAAAAGTAAACAAGACAGATAAATATATTGGTACTTGGAAAATAAAAACCACTTTTATTGCAGTGGAGAAATAGTTTGGTTACATCACATCAAAAACCAACTACAAAACCAAATACACTTATTGTAACAACCCGTATTTTGATAACGTGTTATAACCATAAATCTAGGCAGAATTAAATTTTAAAATAAGAACCAAGGGAAACGGGTTGCGCCATTGCGTTCGTCTCGGAATTCTGCATGAAATCGAGTCCGAGTTTTCGAAAATTGGAGTCCGTATGACCAAGTTATGGCTCCCCAAATTTTCAGAAATTTTCAGAGTTCAAAACAGTTCGAATTCGAGTTCAAATTCGAATTTCAAAACCCAGACAGACTGGGCGGGAAATTTCCCGCCCAGCACCCCAGGTCGACTGGGGAGTCGACTGGGCAGTCGACAACCCCAGGACCAGGTCGACTGCGCAGTCGACTTGGGTTTCGACCCAGTCCCCGAACCTGGTTTGGGCCTGGTTGCTCCTGCTTGACCCTGTTGGCTTGTTTGAGGGCCTGTGACGATTTTTGGCGGTTCAGATCGATTCTAGGGTTTATCCTATGGCCAAAACTAGTTGTTGCATCTATAAAAACACCCTAAGACCTAGGCTAATCCACAACAAATCTTTCTAACACCATTATGCTGCTAAGTCTCCTCTTGAACCATGGCCGCCGCCTCCAACTTGAAGCTTAAACATTCAAACTAGATCCAAATCGAAGGCCAACGTTTCTACAACAATTCAAGGGAATAAATCAACATCTCAACAACGATCCTACGACAATTTCTGTTCTTAGTTCTCAAAAACCACGATCTGTAAGCCCCAGTTACTCTTAGATCTAAACTATAAACTTAATATGGACATGTGTAAATTGAAGTTGAACATAAACATGATGACTACTTGAGACCTACTCTTGTATATCTTTGATCTATGACTATTCCTTTTTGATCTATTATTTTAGATCTACTCTTGTTCACCCTAGATCTATTCACCTTGAACCTAGTACCGTTCATATTGAACCTTGATTTGTGGAATACTGATAAGAACTTGATTTAGGGGCCTGTTCATGTCATAACCTAAACCCTATCATTATTTTAACATGCCTGTGATGTTGTGATGTTGAAACTTTTGCTAGTCACAAGTTTAGGATTATCATCTTATGCCATTTATAGCTATGTTTATCACCCTATTTCATATGCCAGTGATGTTATGATCATATCTCAAGTTACACCATGCTTGCCTTGAAATCACCTTTGCCACTTTATACCCATCCTTGTTATGTTATTCCCTAGTTACATCTATTGCCTTGATTCGAATTCACGAGCGTTGGGGATGCGATTTGGGTAGTTTAGGAAAACCTGAATTTAGTATGAACTTGAAAACATGAATATCGTTATAACTTGAGCTTGGATAGGAACATGAACTTGACATGAAATTATACATGAAAATATGAATTTGGGACATGACACTTAGATAACTTGAACGTGGCCAACTCGAGGTTGGGTTGAGTTTGCAGTATAAATCTGCCCGGAACCGCCCGGCGAATCCAGTAACTGCAAACAATAGGACCCAATGTGAGTAGTTGGTCATATCGCACTCGAAACCCGAGGTTAGACTAGGTTATGGTGTAAAACTGCCCGGACCCACCCGGCACATCCAGTAACCATAACCAAGTCTAATGTGAGAGGTTAGGGGTGCATTAAGTAAATTAATGCCACTGGATAGGGTTAAGTCATGGACCACTTGAATATACTTAACCAATTTGACACGTTGATTTGATAGGGTTAAGTCATGAACCGCTTGAAAACACTTAACCAACCTGACACATGATTCGTAGGACTAAGTCTTGAACTAGAACGACACACTTAGTCAATTTTGACATGACACGTAGATGAGGTTAAGTCTCGATTTTAAATGACAACTTAACCTGCTGAACGAAACCCTAGTTACGCGGTCCTTTTCAGCAGTAACCCACTAGATGTATCACGGTACCCTGGGACTAGGCAGGGTGGGGCACGATTGCTGGGCTGATTGTAAGCGACCAGAACGACGGCTGAGTTGGTGCGCCATTGTAGGTTCAGGCGGACTAGGGTCGTGCACTTAGTCCGGAGTTGAAAAAGCAGGCATTGGGCATCAGTAGGATTATCTATGCATTCTTGATTCGTGTCGGTGGTTGGCACCCTAGGGCTTGATACACCCTATGGTGGACCTAGCACAGGTGACTACATTCGTGATAGGGCCGTATGACAAAGACACCCGACAAGCTAGACTTGTAGGGAGCCGATCGATTAGATTATACTGTTGGACCCCGAATTGGGTCACTTCACGATATTGGGCCAAGGGATTATTTCTTGATTTATAGTTGACACGGGATTAGTATACCAGTATAATTGGTATGGCGAACCTTGAATACGCAATGTTAGACTTGAGTTATCTTGTTAGCTTAGTTATCATGTCAGACTTATCATCATTCCTATGTTTAATTCCAGTTTATTCATGTCTTGTTAACTTTACTAGTTTCTATGCTGATAGTCACTAGGGCTTACCAGTCTTTTTGACTGACCCGTTTTCTTTCGCCTCTTTGTCTTTCGTTTCCCCCCAGGTTCTCAGGGAGGAAACTCTAGCTCTAAGCTTAGACTTTGCTTGCTTTCTGATAGCTCATGTACGGTTTGGTCTTGAGCTATGCTATGGCTGCACTCATGCACTTTTTGGGGAATAATATTTTACTTATGTTGTTTTAAGTACTTTGCTTCTTTAGAACTTGATGTAATGAAATAATGACTTGTCATTTTGATGTAAGAGGTTTTGACTCTATTTTTCAGTAATGAGATTTGGTTTTAAAGTTTATATCCGCTGCTTTATATACTCCATTTTATCTATGTTCTGTCTTGTGTTATCTCTGTGCCTGTTTACTAGATAATACCCCTCCAAAACTAGGGCATTCCCTTTGTGAGTGACCCTAGCGGAGGTGGGGTGTTACATTTGGTATCAGAGCAGAAGGTTACCAGACTGGGCAAAAGTTTTAAAAAACCTTCTGAAACTATTTTCAAAACCGTTTATAAAGAAGCATTTTTCAAGAAAAGTTTTATTTTTAAGAAAAGGCTATTCCCCAAAAGCCATTAACACTTTCCTTTGTTTCCTCGTTTGAATCTTTTTCCTTTTCGCTTTTCAGCATGTCTGATCTTAACCTTCCTGAGGGAGTACCCATACCTGACTGGTTCCGAAGATACTTAGAAGCTAGGGCCAACGGCGCGGGCCCGGCAGATATCCCTCCTCCTCCTCCCCCGGTGGCCACGGTTCCTCCTCCTCCTCCTCCTCCTCCTCCGGGTACCGCCTTCGCCAAAATATGCAAGGACTTTATAGGAATGGGCGGCAAGAACTTCGTTGGAACTGAAACCTTCATTGAGGCGCGAAACTGGCTAAAAGAGACTGAAGACTTGTTTGTTATTTTCGATATGGAGGATCATAGGAAAGTTCAGTTGGCAGCATGGTTGTTGAAAGAGGAAGCTTCATTTTTGTGGGAAGTCACCAACGCTACCAGGCCAATTGAGACTTGGGCAGACTTTAGAGAGAGGTTTGGGCTTAAGATTTTATCATCCGCAGAAGCGAGTCTTCAGATGGAGAGGTTCCTGGCACTCAAGCAAGGGGACATGTCAGTTAGGGAATACGTGAATAAGTTTAATCAGCTTTCTCGGTTTGGTTTGGACTTAGTCAACACGGTTGAGAAGAAGGCTCTACGCTTTGCTCGAGGATTGAGCGAGCCACTCCACACTATGGCCATGACTCATGTACCCATGGGGGCGACCTTTGAAAGCTTGGTGAATATGGCCCTACTTCATGATAAAGACGAGAATGTCAAGAAGAAGGTCAAGGCGAATGAGTCTCAAGACAAGAAGGTAGACTCCGAGAAAGGAGGAAAGAACAACAACAACAAGAATGACAAGTCACGTGAGAAAAGAAAATGCAACTTCTGTGGTATTAACGGGCATATAGTCCAGGATTGTAGGAAGAAGAAGATGAAGATAGGAGCATGTTTTCAATGCGGTGAAACTGGACACATCAGCAAGAAATGCCCTAAGAAGCAAGGGCAAGCCCCGTAAGAAGGACCTTCTAGGGGTACATCTTTAACTTCTTTTCCTAGATACTCTGTTTTATCTTGTATATCCTTTCGATCCTGTCTTGAGAACCTTAGGTAGAATCCTATGAATGTAAACATGTATTTGAAACATGTTATGCTTGATGTTTGCGAATGGTTTTAAGTGGTTGCAAATGATTGCTCGTGGTTGCATAACACACATTAGGCACTAGATCGGCTCAGACACATTTTCATATTGCATATGCATGAGTGTTTATACTTATTTATGGATGAAATTGAATGTGTTATCATATGAATGTTGCATATGGATGAATGTTTGTGCACACATATAGTGCTTACGTGACTAGGATTATTTGCATACATGTTGGATTCATGACACTAAACATATTTTGCATTAGAAAGATCAATCAGGCCTGATCATTTGCATTAGATAAGGAACATATACACACACTTTTTGCATATGTTCATACAGCATTAGAAATCTCTTAAGGACAATGTTTGCTTATGGATGATGTTTTGAGTAGATGGATGATGGATGGTAGGATACGTTCTTCCTAACTTAGAGATTTCGGGGACGAAATCCTTTAAGGAGGGGAGAATGTAACAACCCGTATTTTGATAACGTGTTATAACCATAAATCTAGGCAGAATTAAATTTTAAAATAAGAACCAAGGGAAACGGGTTGTGCCATTGCGTTCGTCTTGGAATTCTACATGAAATCGAGTCCGAGTTTTTGAAAATCGGAGTCCGTATGACCAAGTTATGGCTCCCCAAAGTTTCAGAAATTTTCAGAGTTCAAAACAGTTCGAATTCGAGTTCAAATTCGAATTTCAAAACCCAGACAGACTGGGCGGGAAATTTCCCGCCCAGCACCCCAGGTCGACTGAGGAGTCGACTGGGCAGTCGACACCCCCATGACCAGGTCAACTGCGCAGTCGACTTGGGTGTCGACCTGGTCCCCGAACCTGGTTTGGGCCTGGTTGCTCCTGCTTGACCCTGTTGGCTTGTTTGAGGGCCTGTGACGATTTTTGGCGGTTCAGATCGATTCTAGTGTTTATCCTATGGCCTAAACTAGTTGTTGCAACTATAAAAACACCCTAAGACCTAGGCTAATCCACAACAAATCTTTCTAACACCATTATGCTGCTAAGTCTGCTCTTGAACCATGGCCGCCGCCTCCAACTTGAAGCTTAAACATTCAAACTAGATCCAAATCGAAGGCCAACGTTTCTACAACAATTCAAGGGAATAGATCGACATCTCAACAACGATCCTACAACAATTTCTGTTCTTAGTTCTCAAAAACCACGATCTGTAAGCCCCAGTTACTCTTAGATCTAAACTCTAAACTTAATATGGACATGTGTAAATTGAAGTTGAACATAAACATGATGACTACTTGAGACCTACTCTTGTATATCTTTGATCTATGAATATTCCTTTTTGATCTATTATTTTAGATCTACTCTTGTTTACCCTAGATCTATTCACCTTGAACCTAGTACCGTTCATATTGAACCTTGATTTGTGGAATACTGATAAGAACTTGATTTAGGGGCCTGTTCATGTCATAACCTAAACCCTATCATTATTTTAACATTCCTGTGATGTTGTGATGTTGAAACTTTTGCTAGTCACAAGTTTAGGATTATCATCTTATGTCATTTATAGCTATGTTTATCACCCTATTTCATATGCCAGTGATGTTATGATCATATCTCAAGTTACACCATGCTTACCTTGAAATCACCTTTGCCACTTTATACCCATCCTTGTTATGTTATTCCCTAGTTACATCTATTGCCTTGATTCGAATTCACGAGCGTTGGGGATGCGATTTGGGTAGTTTAGGAAAACCTGAATTTAGTATGAACTTGAAAACATGAATATCGTTATAACTTGAGCTTGGATAGGAACATGAACTTGACATGAAATTATACTTGAAAATATGAATTTGGGACATGACACTTAGATAACTTGAACGTGGCCAATTCGAGGTTGGGTTTAGTTTGCAGTATAAATCTGCCCGGAACCGCCCGGCGAATCCAGTAACTGCAAACAATAGGACCCAATGTGAGTAGTTGGTCATATCGCACTCGAAACCCGAGGTTAGACTAGGTTATGGTGTAAAATTGCCCGGACCCGCCCGACACATCCAGTAACCATAACCAAGTCTAATGTGAGAGGTTAGGGGTGCATTAAGTAAATTAATGCCACTGGATAGGGTTAAGTCATGAACCACTTGAATATACTTAACCAATTTGACACGTTGATTTGATAGGGTTAAGTTATGAACCGCTTGAACACACTTAACCAACCTGACACATGATTCGTAGGACTAAGTCTTGAACTAGAACGGCACACTTAGTCAATTTTGACATGACACGTAGATGGGGTTAAGTCTCGATTTTAAATGACAACTTAACCTGCTGAACGAAACCCTAGTTACGCGGTCCTTTTCAGCAGTAACCCACTAGATGTATCACGGTACCCTGGGACTAGGCAGGGTGGGGCACGATTGCTGGGCTGATTGTAAGCGACCAGAACGACGGCTGAGTTGGTGCGCCATTGTAGGTTCAGGCGGACTAGGGTCGTGCACTTAGTCCGGAGTTGAAAAAGCAGGCATTGGGCATCAGCAGGATTATTTGTGCATTCTTGATTCGTGTCGGTGGTTGGCACCCTAGGGCTTGATACACCCTATGGTGGACCTAGCACAGGTGACTACATTCGTGATAGGGCCGTATGACACAGACACACGACGAGCTAGACTTGTACGGATCCGATCGATTAGATCATACCGTTGGACCCCGAATTGGGTCACTTCACGATATTGGGCCAAGGGATTATTTCTTGATTTATAGTTGACACGGGATTAGTATACCAGTATAATTGGTATGGCGAACCTTGAATACGCAATGTTAGACTTGAGTTATCTTGTTAGCTTAGTTATCATGTCAGACTTATCATCATTCCTATGTTTAATTCTAGTTTATTCATGTCTTGTTAACTTTACTAGTTTCTATGCTGATAGTCACTAGGGCTTACCAGTCTTTTTGACTGACCCGTTTTCTTTCGCCTCTTTGTCTTTCGTTTCCCCCCCAGGTTCTCAGGGAGGAAATTCTAGCTCTTAGCTTGGACTTTGCTTGCTTTCTGACAGCTCATGTACGGTTTGGTCTTGAGCTATGCTATGGCTGCACTCATGCACTTTTTGGGGAATAATATTTTACTTATGTTGTTTTAAGTACTTTGCTTCTTTAGAACTTGATGTAATGAAATAATGACTTGTCATTTTGATGTAAGAGGTTTTGACTCTATTTTTCAGTAATGAGATTTGGTTTTAAAGTTTATATCCGCTGCTTTATATACTCCATTTTATCTATGTTCTGTCTTGTGTTATCTCTGTGCCTGTTTACTAGATAATACCCCTCCAAAACTAGGGCATTCCCTTTGTGAGTGACCCTAGCGGAGGTAGGGTGTTACATTTGGTATCAGAGCAGAAGGTTACCAGACTGGGCAAAAGTTTTAAAAAACCTTCTGAAACTATTTTCAAAACCGTTTATAAAGAAGCATTTTTCAAGAAAAGTTTTATTTTTAAGAAAAGGCTATTCCCCAAAAGCCATTAGCACTTTCCTTTGTTTCCTCGTTTGAATCTTTTTCCTTTTCGCTTTTCAGCATGTCTGATCTTAACCTTCCTGAGGGAGTACCCATACCTGGCTGGTTCCGAAGATACTTAGAAGCTAGGGCCAACGACGCGGGCCCGGCAGATATCCCTCCTCCTCCTCCCCCGGTGGCCACGGTTCCTCCTCCTCCTCCTCCTCCTCCGGGTACCGCCTTCGCCAAAATATGCAAGGACTTTATAGGAATGGGCGGCAAGAACTTCGTTGGAACTGAAACCTTCGTTGAGGCGCGAAACTGGCTAAAAGAGACTGAAGACTTGTTTGTTATTTTCGATATGGAGGATCATAGGAAAGTTCAGTTGGCAGCATGGTTGTTGAAAGAGGAAGCTTCATTTTGGTGGGAAATCACCAACGCTACCAGGCCAATTGAGACTTGGGCAGATTTTAGAGAGAGGTTTGGGCTTAAGATTTTATCATCCGCAGAAGCGAGTCTTCAGATGGAGAGGTTCCTGGCACTCAAGCAAGGGGACATGTCAGTTAGGGAATACGTGAATAAGTTTAATCAGCTTGCTCGGTTTGGTTTGGACTTAGTCAACACGGTTGAGAAGAAGGCTCTACGCTTTGCTCGAGGATTGAGTGAGCCACTCCACACTATGGCCATGACTCATGTACCCATGAGGGTGACCTTTGAAAGCTTGGTGAATATGGCCCTACTTCATGATGAAGACGAGAATGGCAAGAAGAAGGTCAAGGCGAATGAGTCTCAAGACAAGAAGGTAGACTCCGAGAAAGGAGGAAAGAACAGCAACAACAAGAATGACAAGTCACGTGAGAAAAGAAAATGCAACTTCTGTGGTATTGACAGGCATATAGTCCAGGACTGTAGGAAGAAGAAGATGAAGATAGGAGCATGTTTTCAATGCGGTGAAACTGGACACATCAGCAAGAACTGCCCTAAGAAGCAAGGGCAAGCCCCGCAAGAAGGACCTTCTAGGGGTACATCTTTAACTTCTTTTCCCTAGATACTCTGTTTTATCTTGTATATCCTTTCGATCCTGTCTTGAGAACCTTAGGTAGAATCCTATGAATGTAAACATGTATTTGAAACATGTTATGCTTGATGTTTGCGAATGGTTGCAAGTGGTTGCAAGTGATTGCTCGTGGTTGCATAACACACATTAGGCACTAGATCGGCTCAGACACATTTTCATATTGCATATGCATGAGTGTTTATACTTATTTATGGATGAAATTGAATGTTTTATCATATGAATGTTGCATATGGATGAATGTTTGTGCACACATATAGTGCTTACGTGACTAGGATTATTTGCATAAATGTTGGATTCATGACACTAAACATATTTTGCATTAGAAAGATCAATCATGCCTGATCATTTGCATTAGATAAGGAACATATACACACACTTTTTGCATATGTTCATACAGCATTAGAAATCTCTTAAGGACAATGTTTGCTTGTGGATGATGTTTTGAGTAGATGGATGATGGATGGTAGGATACGTTCTTCCTAACTTAGAGATTTCGGGGACGAAATCCTTTAAGGAGGGGAGAATGTAACAACCCGTATTTTGATAACGTGTTATAACCATAAATCTAGGCAGAATTAAATTTTAAAATAAGAACCAAGGGAAACGGGTTGCGCCATTGCGTTCGTCTCTGAATTCTGCATGAAATCGAGTCCGAGTTTTCGAAAATCGGAGTCTGTATGACCAAGTTATGGCACCCCAAAATTTCATAAATTTTCAGAGTTCAAAACAGTTCGAATTCGAGTTCAAATTCGAATTTCAAAACCCAGACAGACTGGGCGGGAAATTTCCCGCCCAGCACCCCAGGTCGACTGAGGAGTCGACTGGGAAGTCGACACCCCCAGGACCAGGTCGACTGCGCAGTCAACTTGGGTGTCGACCTGGTCCCCGAACCTGGTTTGGGACTGGTTGCTCCTGCTTGACCCTGTTGGCTTGTTTGAGGGCCTGTGACGATTTTTGGCGGTTTAGATCGATTCTAGGGTTTATCCTATGGCCTAAACTAGTTGTTGCAACTATAAAAACACCCTAAGACCTAGGCTAATCCACAACAAATCTTTCTAACACCATTATGCTGCTAAGTCTCCTCTTGAACCATGGCCGCCGCCTCCAACTTGAAGCTTAAACATTCAAACTAGATCCAAATCGAAGGCCAACGTTTCTACAACAATTCAAGGGAATAGATCAACATCTCAACAACGATCCTACGACAATTTCTGTTCTTAGTTCTCAAAAACCACGATCTGTAAGCCCCAGTTACTCTTAGATCTAAACTCTAAACTTAATATGGACATGTGTAAATTGAAGTTGAACATAAACATGATGACTACTTGAGACCTACTCTTGTATATCTTTGATCTATGACTATTCCTTTTTGATCTATTATTTTAGATCTACTCATGTTCACCCTAGATCTATTCACCTTGAACCTAGTACCGTTCATATTGAACCTTGATTTGTGGAATACTGATAAGAACTTGATTTAGGGGCCTGTTCATGTCATAACCTAAACCCTATCATTATTTTAACATTCCTGTGATGTTGTGATGTTGAAACTTTTGCTAGTCACAAGTTTAGGATTATCATCTTATGTCATTTATAGCTATGTTTATCACCCTATTTCATATGCCAGTGATGTTATGATCATATCTCAAGTTACACCATGCTTGCCTTGAAATCACCTTTGCCACTTTATACCCATCCTTGTTATGTTATTCCCTAGTTACATCTATTGCCTTGATTCGAATTCACGAGCGTTGGGGATGCGATTTGGGTAGTTTAGGAAAACCTGAATTTAGTATGAACTTGAAAACATGAATATCGTTATAACTTGAGCTTGGATAGGAACATGAACTTGACATGAAATTATACTTGAAAATATCAATTTGGGACATGACACTTAGATAACTTGAACGTGGCCAACTCGAGGTTGGGTTGAGTTTGCAGTATAAATCTGCCCGGAACCGCCCGACGAATCCAGTAACTGCAAACAATAGGACCCAATGTGAGTAGTTGGTCATATCGCACTCGAAACCCGAGGTTAGACTAGGTTATGGTGTAAAACTGCCCGGACCCGCCCGGCACATCCAATAACCATAACCAAGTCTAATGTGAGAGGTTAGGGGTGCATTAAGTAAATTAATGCCACTGGATAGGGTTAAGTGATGGACCACTTGAATATACTTAACCAATTTGACACGTTGATTTGATAGGGTTAAGTCATGAACCGCTTGAACACACTTAACCAACCTGACACATGATTCGTAGGACTAAGTCTTGAACTAGAGCGACACACTTAGTCAATTTTGACATGACACGTAGATGGGGTTAAGTCTCGATTTTAAATGACAACTTAACCTGCTGAACGAAACCCTAGTTACGCGGTCCTTTTCAGCAGTAACCCACTAGATGTATCACGGTACCCTGGGACTAGGAAGGGTGGAGCACGATTGCTGGGCTGATTGTAAGCGACCAGAACGACGGATGAGTTGGTGCGCCATTGTAGGTTCAGGCGGACTAGGGTCGTGCACTTAGTCCAGAGTTGAAAAAGCAGGCATTGGGCATCAGTAGGATTATCTATGCATTCTTGATTCGTGTCGGTGGTTGGCACCCTAGAGCTTGATACACCCTAAGGTGGACCTAGCACAGGTGACTACATTCGTGATATGGCCGTATGACACAGACACACGACGAGCTAGACTTGTAGGGAGCCGATCGATTAGATCATACCGTTGGACCCCGAATTGGGTCACTTCACGATATTGGGCCAAGGGATTATTTCTTGATTTATAGTTGACACGGGATTAGTATACCAGTATAATTGGTATGGCGAACCTTGAATACGCAATGTTAGACTTGAGTTATCTTGTTAGCTTAGTTATCATGTCAGACTTATCATCATTCCTATGTTTAATTCCAGTTTATTCATGTCTTGTTAACTTTACTAGTTTCTATGCTGATAGTCACTAGGGCTTACCAGTCTTCTTGACTGACCCGTTTTCTTTCGCCTCTTTGTCTTTCGTTCCCCCCAGGTTCTCAGGGAGGAAACTCTAGCTCTTAGCTTGGACTTTGCTTGCTTTCTGACAGCTCATGTACGGTTTGGTCTTGAGCTATGCTATGGCTGCACTCATGCACTTTTTGGGGAATAATATTTTACTTATGTTGTTTTAAGTACTTTGCTTCTTTAGAACTTGATGTAATGAAATAATGACTTGGCATTTTGATGTAAGAGGTTTTGACTCTATTTTTCAGTAATGAGATTTGGTTTTAAAGTTTATATCCGCTGCTTTATATACTCTATTTTATCTATGTTCTGTCTTTTGTTATCTCTGTGCCTGTTTACTAGATAATACCCCTCCAAAACTAGGGCATTCCCTTTGTGAGTGACCCTAGCGGAGGTGGGGTGTTACACTTATTATCCATCTTGACAAATAAGTTCTTAGTACGTAAAATAAAAGACATAACCCCAACATAAAATAGCCATAAATAAGATAGGCTGAACTTTACTTCAGCAATCCAAGCAACTTCCAAAAGAAAGAGATAAAGCTGTCCAAATCAAGCTCCACTAGTACACCCTGAGCACCATGGGGGGGGGGGGGGAGGGAGAGGAAGAAAAGAGGTGGAAACAAAGGGGGTCAGACATAAAGTCTGGCGAATGCAATAACTTTAACAATATAATCATTAAAATAACTAGAATAAGGCATAAGCTGGTAAATAAGGAAATGACTGTGAACAAATGGGCATGATAGAGCAAACAAAGGAAATAAGATGAACAAAGATAACGTTAAAGGCACACCTAATCACTATAAGATAATTACTACATTGCACCACACCAAACACCCTAAAAGTTGATCCCGCCTACAGAACCTAATAATGATAATGGTAGTTTTGTGTACCCTTAGCTGCCTTCATAGGTGCCGTCTGCCCCTATCTCCACTAGTTGTACCCACACCCCCATTCGATCGGCTCCCTAACTCGTAGATACTCGTGCTGGTCCCATAGTGGGGTGCATCATTCCCCAAAGTGGCAACCCGATACCACCAAAGATGCACGGATTATACCTACATAATGCAACAACGTCTTACATTCCTGCCCGGGCCCACACACGCATATGACCTCGTTGGACTTGCGTTGCCACCGCTAACCCGTTTTGACCTCTTACAATCAAACCCAATACGCGTGTCCCGTCCTCGACTTGGGTCGAGCCCATAATGATACTTAATGGGTTACTGGTCTGATAAGAGGCCCCCATGCCTGACATAAGCCTTCCAACTATGCTTGGTCCCCACTAAGGTTTCCCCACTTAACCCCATTCTTATTCATGTCTTCTTACATGTTTCAATCTTGGTTAAGTGCATCTAATCGTATTTCACATGCCACCGAAGGCACCCACTTAATTTCACATGCCACCCAAGGCACCCACTTAACCCCCCATGTCCCACCACATGTTTATCTGGTTAAGTGTTACTTAATTCATTAGAACCGTAACCTTGTAAAGACCTCCCACATTAGACTGGCATTTGCGGTTGCTGGATTTGCCGGGCGGGTCCGGGCAGTCTTATACCGCAAACGAGCCTAACCTCGTGTCTTTACAACTGTTACGCATTTAATTCATGCCTTTGACCTCTCACATTAGACTGGCATTTGTGGCTGCTGGATTTGCCAGGCGGGTCCGGGTGGTCTTACACCATAAAAGAGTCTAACCTCGTGTCTTAGGCGGTTTATTATTACACATCTTTATTTAATCCCAAAGTGGATTAATATCCCTATTCAAATTTGTAAATAAATTCCAAATATACTTATGTCCATAATTGTCACCTAAATTATGTCCATTTATTTCAGGTATACAAATTATACCAATTATTGCCTCAAATTAATTGTATGCCTTTTAAGGCCCTTACATGCCAATTCACAATATGTGTATATTCAATATTACCCCCATCGTCCCCACGTTGTTTGTTCGCTTATCATGACATATATATATATATATATATATATATATTAGACTAGCAATTAGTCTAACACATAAAAGGGAAGAAATATCGCAAATTTGCCTAACACACAAAATGGATCTAACTTACAAATAAGGATTACAACATATCTAGCATAAACTTTGTATTGTCATGAATCTAAACATAGACCTAAAGGTGTGAACTTGCATATATGAATATAGTTTGCACCCAAACTTGCATAGGCTATAGTTACAAACTTGCATAAAACTATCTATGTCATAGATCTAAACCTGAAGGTGTAAACTTGCATATATGTGAATCCAATTTCTACCTAAACTTGCATACAGTCACTTTACTTGATTCACATGTAAACTCGTGTACAATTCACATAGAAACTAACGTATAATCTACACCCCAACTAGCATATAAAATGATGACAAACATGAATTAAGTTGAACACAGGTGATTGGGCATATACAAAGGGATCCACAACAAAAACTATCATTATGAACAACTAGCATATATTCACAAAATATCACATTTTTCCATTGTTTCACCAACATAGCCATATAACCCATATTATAACTCAACCTAATTAACTTGTTAATTATCTTATTAAAGAAATCGAACTCACAACTCAAAGAAGGTCTTGAGTTCTGGGATCTGTGTTCTGAAATTGATTTAGCTCGCCTTTGAAGTAGACAAATTCGTTGTTGTGGTTGTTATAGACTTGAGTTGAATTCAGTTGATTAGCTTTTCTTTGCTCCTAGTTGGTGGCGGCTACTTTAGGTTGCGGGGTGATAGCATGACGACCATGGTTCTAATTTTTATTAGGTTTAGGGTTTGAGTCTACATGTGTTTATATAGAGATTAGGATTAATTTAGGCCATCCGATCAACCTAGAAGTAACCTGAACCATCCAAAAAGCCAACTCGGCCCTAATGACTCAGCAGCAGCTCAGAATTGGGCTTAATTCAAATCTGCCCGAGGGGGGTAGGTCGACCCCCAGGTCGACGTATAGGGTAGGTCGACACTAAGGTCGACCCCCGGTCGACATGGCCAGGGGAGTGAAATTTCCCGCCCTGCCCGATTCTGAGTCTGAATTCGTTTTTGAATTTAAATTTGAATTTTTGGAAACTTCCGACAGCCATAACTTCTTCATACGAAGTCCACTTTACGCAAACTCGGACTCTATCTCAACCAGAATTCCGAGACGAACACAATGGCATAACCCGTTTCCCTTAATTCTCACATTTAAAATTAATTATTCCTCAATTCATTAGTTTAATGTTAACGGAAAACATGGGGTGTTACATTCTCCCCTCCTTAAAGGATTTCGACCCCGAAATCTTCAAGTTACAAAGAATACATATCCTACCATCCAATCGTCCATCTACTTAACCATCAAACACATGCATCCATTGTCCTTAAAAGACTTCTAATGCTTTCATGTTTATATGCACAGTGTGTGTACATGTCCGTATCTAATGCAAAATCAGGCGGTCTACTGATTCAGTTGACCTCCTTAATGCAAATTATGGTAGTGCCATGCGTCCATTATGTATGCAAAAGATCCCTAATGATACATATTATTTCTACATGCGTGCACAACCATTCATCTGAATGCAACATCCATATGATAACACAACCATTATACATCCATTAACCTAAAGAAGCACACATTTATATGCAGTATGAAAGTGATTGAGCCGATCTAGTGCCTAATGTGTGTGTATATGCATCCACGAGCAACCACTAGCAAACACTTACATCCACTAGCATCCATCAATCATAACATGTTTCCATTGGCCTCTACCTAAGGATAAAGAATATGACCGAGGAGATATACTAAAAAGGTAGATACAAGCTTGAATAAACTTAAGGAAAAAGAGATCAATGATGTACCCAAAAAAAGGGTAGGCTGCACGTATTTTTGCCTCAGTCTCCCAAGTCGCGTCTTCCTCGGTGTCGCTCCATTGAACTTTTAACAAGCTTAACTTCACGGTTGCGTAGCTTTTTGACTTCCATCCCCAAGATACGAGTTGGAACTCTCCTCACAGTCGCATCTCGTTCCACTTCGACTTCCTCTAGTATGCTTGGCTCCACAACTTCTTCCGACTAAGCACTTTCGTAGCTAAGAGACATGAAAAACATTATGAACTCCATCCAATCTTTCAGGTAGCTCTACTCTGTAGGCCATCGTCCCAATCCTTTCAATGATAGGAAATGGTCCTACAAATCGTGGTGCCAACTTTCCTACGGACCTAAAGCGAATGACATTCCTCAAAGGAGATATTTGGAGGAATCCCAACCTCAAACTCAATGTCGGTCCTTCTCTTGTCTGCGTAGGATTTCTGTCTTTCTTGGGCAGTCTTCATTCTCCTTCGTATCAAGTCCACTTTCTCTGAAGTTTCCCTAATCATGTCCGGCTCAATTATAAGTTTATCTGTGGACTCCCACCAACAAGTTGGTGATCGACATGGCCTTCCATATAAAGCTTCGAAGGGTGCCATGCCTATAGTGGCTTGGTAGCTATTGTTATAAGCGAATTCCACCAAAGGGAGATGATCCTCCAAAGATCCTCCAAAGCCAAGTTCCAGTACTCTATTCACCCTTTCCGTCTGACCATCGGTTTGAGGGTGATAGGCTGTGCTTAAACATAGTTGTGTGCCTACAGCCTCTTGCAAACTCCTCCAAAACTCGCTTGTAAAGATAGGGTCTCTATCACTCACTATGCTGGAGGGTATCCCATGGAGTCGAACTATCTCCTTAAGATAAAGGGAGGCTAAAGACGAGGCGGTCCTCCTACTCTTGACAGGTATAAAATGAGCGCTTTTCGTGAGCCTGTCCACTATTACCCAAATACCGGTATTGCCCCTTCTTGACCTAGGAAACTCATCAATAAAGTCCATCGAGATGCTTTCCCATTTCCATTGCGAAACTTCTAGAGGATGAAGCAAACCACCAGGCTTCTTCTGCTCCGCCTTGACTTGCTGGCATATCATGCATTTCGAAACAAATTTAGCTACATCCCTCTTCATGCCATTCCAAAAGAAAACTCTTTTGATATCTTTATACATCTTTTCTCCACCGGAGTGTATGGTCATCTTGGAATGGTGTGCTTCTTCCAGAACCATCTTCACCAAATCTCTTGCTTGTGGGACACATAGTCTTTCATCCTGTCTCAACTATCCCTTATCATCGATGGAGTATCTATTGAGGTGACTAGAAGTCTCTCCCCTAATCAGCTTATTTATCACATCAACTAGCTGAGGGTCTTCATGTTGCGCGGTTCCTATTGAGTCCAACAAAGTAGGCCGCACCTCTAGCATTGCCATTAAGCCAGTCACATAATCAACAGAGGGTCTAAAATCAAAATTTGCTATGTACTCCAAACTTTGCCTTACTACGAAGAGAGGACTTAAGGTCAGCTTCTTTCTACTTAAGGCGTCTGCTATTACATTGCCCTTGCCAGGAGTATAAGAGATCTCAAAGTCGTATGAGGCAAGAAACTCCATCCATCTTTGCTGCCTTAGATTGAGGTCTTTCTGCGAGAAAAGGTACTTCAACGATTTATGGTCAGTATACAATTCAAATTTCTCACCTAAGAGATAGTGGCGCCAAGACTTAAGCGCAAAAAGATGGCTGATAACTCTAGATCGTGGGTTGGGTAGTTTTTCTCATGCACTTTCAACTGCCTTCCACCATAAGCTACTGCCTTCCCTTCTTGCATCAAAACAACGCCTAGTCCCGTACCGCATGCATCTGTGTATACCTAAACATCTTGCTCCCATCTGGTAATGTCAAAACTGGGGCTGTTGTCAGAGCCCTCTTCAACCGTTGGAAAGCGAATTCGCAATCCAAATCCCAAGTGAAAGTCAGGTTCTTCTTCGTTAACCTTGTAAGTGGAGCTGAGATTTTCGCAAAGTCTTTAATGAACTTGCGATAAAAGCCTGCTAGTCCAAGAAAACTTCGGACTTTGGTTGCATTCTTTGGAACCTTCCAATCCTGGACCACAACTACTTTTGCGGGGTCCACAGCTAATCCTTCTTTGGACACCACATGCCCAAGAAATCTTACTTCTTCCCTCCAGAAGTGGCACTTGGAGAATTTTGCTTTCAACTGATGTGCACAGAGAGTATCCATGAATTCCCTTAAATGCAAAGCATGCTCTTCCTCATTCTTCGAGAAAATCAGAATATCATCTACGAAGACCACCACAAATTTATTGAGAAATTCCCGGAACACACTATTCATCAAATTGACGAAATAAGTAGGTGCATTTGTCAAGCTGAAAGACATGACGAGCCATTCGAAGAAACCGTCCGGGGTTCTGAACACGGTCTTATCAATGCTATCTTCAGCTACTCTTAGCTAATGAAATCCGGTAGCTAGATCTAATTAGGAGAAAACTGTTGCACCTACAAGCTGATCGAACAAATCGTCTATTCTTGGCAATGGGTGCCTATTCTTCTTGGTCAGCTTGTTTAGCTCCCTATAATCAACGCATAGGCGAAGTGAACCGTCCGCTTTGGTTGCGAACACCACTGGAGCACCCCATTCAGAAATACTCGGCATTATAAACCCTTTTACTAGCATCTCCTTAACTTGCTTGCTAAGCTCCTTTCTCTCCCTTGGAGCCATGTGCATAACGGGTAAAGCAACGGGTTTTGCGTTATCAACTAGGTATATGCGGAAGTTTATCTCCCGCTTCAGAGGCAAGCCTTCTACTTCCTCAAAGACATCCGAGTATTCACGGACCACTCTAACAGACTGCAAATTCTCAACGGACGCGTCAAGCGATTCTAGATAACTTAGCATAACAGAATTCATGGGGTTACAAGAGATTTCGAGAGTGTTGCCCAAGCGAGTCATAAGCCTAACCTCTCTCTTTTCACAATCTAGGACGACTCCATTACTGGATAACCAATCCATGCCCACAATTAACCCATAGCCCGTGAAGCCCAAAACATAAGCATCACATCTAAACCCAACGCTAAGTATAGAAATTTCCAAATCCAAACAAATCATCGACAAATAGGCTGAGCCTCCAATTGGATTTGAAACAACTAAGCGATCCTCTACTATACTGGTGTTTAGGTGTAGTGACTCAACTGAAGCAGTAGATATAAAAGAGTGCGATGCACCAGAATCAAAGAGTGTGCGAATAGGATGATCAAAAAGATAAACTAAACTTTCAACGGAAATCGCTCTACCTCGTTCTTGTAGCGGTGGGGCCACGAGAGCCTGGACCTGCCCCTTTGCCTGCCCTGGTGCCATGAGAGCCTGAATCTGCCTTCCAGAGGTAGGCCCTGCCCTCTGCCCTTTCTTTGGGCAGTCCTTAATCAGATGTCCTGCGTCGCCACATTGGAAACAACCAGTCTTCTTCTTCTTCCTACAGTCTTTGCTCAGATGGCCTGGTGTCCCAAAGTTAAAGCATCTTTTCTTTCCCTTACCATTGTTGTCTTTACCACCCTTCTTGTTCTGCTGTTGTTATGGTTTCTTTTGATTCCCTTTCTTCTCAGGTGCCTTATTAGCATTGATGCCTTTCTCCTCTTCATGGATAAGCGCCATGTCAGCCAATCTCTCAAAGGTGGCCCCCATAGGGATGTGGGTCATAGTTAACCCATGTAGCGGCTCGTTCAAACCCTTAACAAATCTCAGGGCCTTCTTTTCGGGTGTATTCACCAAGTCCAAGCCAAATCTCTCCAACTGATTGAACTTGTTGACGTACTCCTTCACTGATAGATTTCCCTGCCTCAATGCCAAAAACCTTTCCATGTATAGATTCTCTTCGGCCCGTGAGTGAAACTTTGCCTCAAACCTACGCCTGAAATCCGACCATGTATCAACTGGACGCTCTCCATTAGTGACCTCCCACCAAAACGAGGCCTCATCCTTCATTAACCAGGTAGCTAATTGAACCTTTCTTCCATCTTCTACCTCAAAGATTCCAAACAATTCTTCCACCTCCTTTAGTCAATTTCGAGCTTCAACAAACGTCTCCGACCCATGAAAAGGTTTTCCGCCCATTTCCCGGAAGTCCTTTCATATCTTTGCTAAAGTACCAACACGGGGAGGAGGAGGAGGAGCATTTGCTGGGCCTGAGACATTGGCCCTAGCTTCCAGATACCTTCTAAACCATCCTGGTATTGGTATCCCCTCGGGTATCTTGGGAATTCCAGACATGCTGAAAAGAAAATGAAGAGATTCAAACGGAGAATTCGAAAGAAAGATATATGGCTCTTGGGGGTTATGTTTTTAAAATAAATTTTTCTCTTGAAAATACTCTCCTTAAAACGTATTTTTGACAGTATCCTTTATGAAAATGCTTTTTGGAAAAATAGTTTTTCAAAATATCTTATCTGTTCTGGTAACCTTCAGCTCTGATACCACCTGTGACACCCCATCTCCATTAAGGTCACTCACAAAGAGAATGCCTTAATTTTGGTGGAGCGTTTATTGTGTATAGAACAGAAAAGTAAATAAGATAGATAAATATATTGGTACTTGAAAAATAAAAACCACTTTTATTGCAGCGGAGAAATAGTTTGGTTACATCACATCAAAAACCAACTACAAAACCAAATACATTTATTATCCATCTTGACAAATAAGTTCTAAGTACATAAAATAAAGAACATAACCCCAACATAAAATAGCCATAAATAAGATAGGCTGAACTTTACTTTATCAATCCAAGCAACTTCCAAAAGAAAGAGATAAAGCTGTCCAAATCAAGCTCCACTAGTACTAGTCCCACCCCGAGCACCTTTAAGGGGGGGGGGGGGGGAGAAGGAAGAAAAGAGCTCTGGCGAGTGCAATAACTTTAACAATATAATCATTAAAGTAACTAGGATAAGGCATAAGCTGGTAAATAAGGAAATGACTGTGAACAAATGGGCATGACAGAGCAAACAAAGGAAATAAGATGAACAAAGATAACGTTAAAGGCGCACCTAATCACTATAAGATAATTACTACATTGCACCACACCAAACACCCTAAAAGTTGATTCCGCCTAAAGAACTTAATAATGATAATGGTAGTTTCGTGTACCCATAGCTGCCTTCATAGGTGCCATCTGCCCCTATCTCCACTAGTTGTACCCACTACCCCCATTCAATCGGCTCCCTAACTCGTAGATACCCGTGCTGGTCCACAGTGGGGTGTATCACTCCCCAAAGTGGCAACCCGATACCACCAAAGATGCACGACTTATACCTACATGATGCAACAACGCCTTACCTACCAGCCCGGGCCCACACACGCACATGACCCCGTTGGACTTGCGTTGCCACCGCTAACCCGTTTTGACCTCTTAAAATCAAACCCAGTACGCGTGTCCCGTTCTCGACTTGGGTCGAGCCCACAAAGATACTTAATGGGTTACTGGTCTGATAAGGGCCCCCATGCCTGACACAAGCCTTCCACCTATGTTTGGTCCCCACTAAGGTTTCCCCACTTAACCCCATTCTTATTCATGTCTTCTTACACGTTTCAATCTTGGTTAAGTGCATCTAATCGTATTTCACATGCTATCCAAGGCACCCACTTAATTTCACATGCCACCCAAGGCACCCACTTAACCCCCATGTCCCACCACATGTTTATCTGGTTAAGTGTTACTTAATTCATTAGAACCGTAACCTTGTAAAGATCTCCCACATTAAAGTGGCATTTGCGGTTGCTGGATTTGCCGGGCGGGTCCGGACAGTCTTATACCGCAAACGAGCCTAACCTATTGTCTTTACAACTGTTACGCATTTAATTCATGCCTTTGACCTCTCATATTAGACTGGCATTTGTGGCTGCTGTATTTGCCGGGCGGGTCCGGGAAGTCTTACACCACAAAAGAGTCTAACCTCGTGTCTTAGGCGGTTTATTATTACACATCTTTATTTAACCCCAAAGTGGATTAATATCCCTATTCAAATTTGTAAATAAATTCCAAATATACTTACGTCCATAATTGTCACCTAAATTATGTTTATTTATTTCAGGTATACAAATTATACCAATTATTGCCTCAAATTAATTGTATGCCTTTTAAGGCCATTACATGCCAATTCTCAATATGTGTATATTCAATATTACCCCCATCATCCCCACATTGTTTGTTCGCTTATCATGACGTGTGTGTATATATATATATATATATATATATAAGACTAGCAATTAGTCTAACACATAAAAGGGAAGAAACATCGCAAATTTGCATAACACACAAAATGGATCTAACTTACAAATAAGGATTACAACATATCTAGCATAAACTATGTATTGTCACGAATCTAAACATAGGCTTAAAGGTGTGAACTTGCATATATGAATATAGTTTTCACCCAAACTTGCATAGGCCATAGTCACAAACTTGAATAAAATTATGTATGTAATAGATCTAAATCTGAAGGTGTAAACTTGCATATATGTGAATCCAATTTCTACCTAAACTTGCATATAGTCACTTTACTTGGTTCACATGTAAACTCATGTACAATTCACATAGAAACTAGCATATAATCTACACCCAAACTTGCATATAAAATGATGTCAAACATGAATCAAGTTGAACATAGGTGATTGGGCATATACAAAGGGATCCACAACAAAAACTATCATTATGAACAACTAGCATATATTCACAAAATATCACATTTTTCCAATGTTTCACAAACATAGCCATATAACCCATATTATAACTCAACCTAATTAACTTGTTAATTATCTTATTAAAGAAATAGAACTCACAGCTCAAAGAAGGTCTTGAGTTCAGGGATCTGGGTTCTGAAATTGATTTAGCTCGCCTTTGAAGTAGACAAATTCGTTGTTATTGTTGTTATAGACTTGAGTTGAATTGAGTTGATTAGCTTTTCTTAGCCCCTAGTTGGTGGCGGCTACTTTAGGTTGCAGAGTGATAGCATGACGGCCATGGTTCTAATTTTTATTAGGTTTCGGGTTTGAGTCTACAAGTGTTTATATAGAGATTAGGATTAATTTAGGCCATCCGATCAACCTAGAAGCAACCTGAACCATCCAAGAAGCCAACTCAGCCCTAATGACTCAGCAACAGCTCAGAATTGGGCTTAATTCAAATCTGCCCGAGGGGGGTAGGTCGACCCCTAGGTCGATCCCCAGGTCGACCTATAGGGTAAGTCGACACTAAGGTCGACCCCCTGGTCGACCTGGCCTGGGGAGGGAAATTTCCCGCCCTTCCCGATTCTGAGTCTGAATTCGTTTTTGAATTTAAATTTGAATTTCTGGAAACTTCTAACAGCCATAACTTCTTCATATGAAGTCCAATATATGCAAACTCAGATTTCATCTCAACCAGAATTCCGAGACGAACACAATGGCATAACCCGTTTCCCTTGATTCTCACATTTAAAATTAATTAATCCTCAATTCGTTAGTTTAATGTTAATAGAAAACACGGGGTGTTACATAGAGATCTCTCACATTGTAACTATGAATTATATGTGTTGATTAGGTTAATCAAACAAAACATATTTTAATTTAACCCTAAAACTGAATCATATATGTTTATTTAGATCTAGATGTCCAAGAGTAATCTAATTTGAACATATATCATGTAACCTGTTAGATCCATTGTAACGAACTGACCAATTCCCGATTCTGATCATCTACACAAATACCATGTCAACTAACCAAGCATTAGAAATTATTGGATCATTTATAGAAAGAAGTTAAAGGGTGAGAAATAGAAAGAAAGGTTAGAATAGAAGAAAACGAAGAGTACAAATATCACAATGGAATGAATAAAATATATTATATAACATAAATTTTGAAATACAAATCAGTTTTCTACATACATACCATCATCAGAGTACAATACAACACATCGGAATATAAATAGTAGCTAACTAATGATGAAGCCTCCTGCTCTAAGATCCTTCAAGTATATCTGAAAAATCCTGACTACTTGACTGCCCGTACAAATATGGGCACCTAAGAGTTTAGGGTAAAACAAAACAAAGTAAATTCTGGGTTAGTCATGGGACTGGTGTGAGTAAACTCCAACCATTTTATGCAACTTTCAAAAATCCTTTCGAAAGAAAAGATAATCGTAAGACAGATCCACACAATAACACAGATGAATTTTACCTTAAGACAACCCAAAACATTTGAACCAAATCTATTGATATTACAATAGTGTCTAAATCAAATAAATATCAATTTAGCGGAACGCTTACATCTCACGCTTCACATACAATGTATATAATCAAAAATCGCAGGGCGCATATTGGAGAATGGATTTCCAACTATGAAAAGGTATAGGACCACCTTCCAATAGTTTATCTCTACAGAGAAATACATTAGGTTCAACAAGAACATCTTGCAACCCGGCCACACATGACCGACCACTCATTCAGCTTGAGTGTATCAAAAGTATGTCACCAACGGTTGTGATCAACAACCGTCACCGAAAGCATACATCAGCGATAGAATAAGAAGCAAATGGATTTTCTCTAGATTGGGTGACAATACATCCTAATGCGTATGACCCACTTAGCCAGGCTGCTTGCCCGAAATCTGTTATTTCCCAGTTGATGAGACCTGAGGTCACAATTATTTTTTTAGAACATCTTTCCACCATTTACTGTGAATGCCACATCGGCAGATCCGTCAAATCACTAATTGACGTCTATAAATATACTCTGGGTGTTAAGCTAAAAGAAGTTTCTTTCTTCGCCACTAAACTTGGTATATTTGTAAAAATCAACATACATGATCATTTGGAAATACTCTGTCAGACATTCGTCCATACAAGTTGTCCTCGGACTGGACAAACTGAAGGCACTATTCCATCAATCCATTTTGGGAAATTTCTACCTAGGATTAACAGAAAACCCCTTGCACTTTACTCTGTGTTCAATTATCTTTGGAATAATTTATTTCGCATCGCTTATGCCCATACAGAGTGGTTTTCAGATAATAAACCTGATCCCGGTTTCTCCATATTGACAATGGAAATATAAAATAAACAAAACTTTGATAACCGGTGATTTAACTATCAAAGGAAACATCCATACAATCAATGATCCTATTTTCAAATGGACTTCTACTAAACAACCTTCAAGCAACACTTGCCCTTTGAAATTAATTTCTTATTAGTTTATCATTTTCAAATTTTCCTATAACTTTCCAGACATATCTCAAAACCCATTTACCTTTCAAATTCTTGGAAAACATTTCCAAATATTATCAATTCTTTTATTTCCCTATTCCTAAAAATATACACTATAAATGTGAGAAAAACATTTCTATCTCTTCAAAGTTTTTATTTACTATATTTAGAAAATATATGTCATTAACATTAGAAAACACTTCCAATTCTCATTTCTTAACTTCTCATTATCCAATTCATTTCATTTTTTTACGCTTAGAAAATATTTCTAATTTTATTTGGAAAACATTTCCAAAATTCTTTTTATTAGATTAGACCGATGTTATATAAACATCGTCATTATAACTCAACCCATTAATCATTCATTAACTAACCAATCCTTATTACCGAACCTTACCCATTCCTCAGTCAATCAGAAGTCAATCAAGTTGGGATATAATTACCTTTAGACCTTAACTGATCGACATTCTTAATTTTGAAATAGATAAAACTCACAATTTCAAATTCCAACGAAAACATTGGTTATAAAACTCTCGGATTCAATTTAAGAACCACTTCTTTTTATGGAAAACATTGAATATAACGATAGCATTAATCCCTGCTTCCGAAATATTTAATTTTAAAATATTAGTTTTAAATAAATAACTTAATTAATAGATAAATAAATAATTAAATCTTGATTAAAAATAGAAAGTAAAAATACTTTCCTGAATACGATAGGATCGAATTCAATAAATAACTTTCTTTCGAATATTCTATACTCGATTAATAATCAAAAATTCAGAATAAATATACTATTTCAGATTTACTCAAATCTCACTTCATAAATATTTCCATTTGCAGAACATTTTCTTTTAAATCGTTTTTCACTTTCAATCATGAATAATATTTCTTTTAAGATAATGTAATCCATTTGATTTTATCATCTCAAATCTAAATTCCATTTATAACTTCTAATTAGAATTATTCATAGAAAATCTCATTTTTATTTCAAACATTTTTAATCTTGTTCACAATTTCCTTTATAACTGCTATGTTCAAATCAATTACAAATATCGGTTTCAAAATCGATTTCCACTTTCTATATAAATTCAAACTTGAATTTATATTTCAATCTATCCTAAGATAAATATTTTACTGAATTTATAAAGGTCGTTTGTAACCAACTTCTTGTTCTATCCATTAAAACAACTTTCTATTTTTCCACTCGAAATTTAATTTTTATTTTTGGAAATAAATTTCCCTTTTAAATCTAAAATTCCTTTTCCACATTCAAAAATATTTATGGTACTTAAATACCAAAATTCTAGGGCTAGGGTAATTCAAACACAACATAATCAATCACAAATGATATATCACATCATATACAATAAATGAAAAACAACAATATAATTATTGAGGAATCCAGTTGGATCCCTCCATCCTATTTCCACGCATCCACAGATGTTAATCAATTTAAATAACATAAATTTCATTCCAATATGAGATATCATGGTAAACAGAATTAATAATCAACGATTTATATATATGATTATATCAGCCGTTTCAACCAATTTATAACCATTCATTCAAACAACCATCACACAATATAAAATTAATATATATAAATTGAAAACTCGATTATATAAAAAATATAACCGAGCCAGAATTATTGAGTTTACTCACCTTGGTCAGTAATCATTGAATAACGATTAATTTCCGAAAAAAGAATTAGCCGTTTTAATTTTCCAATAATCCTCACGAGCTCTGAATCATTCCAAATTTCACAGGCTTGTAGTACTCATCGATACGGTCCCAACACGACTTGTTTTGTCGGATTCTAATTATATTTGATAAAATAATAGTACTCAGTTTTTAACCGAATTAATTTAATCTAATTATGCCTAATTATTAAAATAATTAATTATTACTTTACCTAACTATCGTTTTAATGCTAATCCCCTTTCTTCCATTCTCTGTGGTTTGAAAACGCTATAGGACCGTTCACAATTTCCGCCCCATCCATGCTTACGTTTCCCCTTCTTCTTTTCATGATCTTCCAAACTAAAACTACCATTATTCTTCTCCTTTGATTCTACTTCTAGCCAACCCCATTATTCATGACTGACGCAACCCCATGCCATCGCGGCTTCCAGGTGCAACGACTCCTTACAGTGAAACGACCGAACTGAATATTTATGAAATTCTTCAAATATTTTAGACCCGATGTCAATCACCTCCATAAAACTGAATTTTATCTCAGCTTTTCGAATAAATGCTCCATTTTCTTTGTTAATTTCTCTTTCGTGTACTGTATATTTTTTTGTTGTGCGAAAATAAAAGATGCAGAATCTTTCATTGCCTTAACTTTACGTCAGTGCCCATAAAGTTGAGCACGACGTCTTCCTCCAGCCATGGCCTTCCGCTGCCGTTACTATAGCTCCAAAAATATTTAGCATGAAACTCACCACAAATACATAAACCAATTCACCAAACAAATCACAGAATCACCCAAATAATTGAACCCTAACCCTTGTTGTCCTATTTTGTATGACAGTAACCTCACCATCGCACGCCATTTAATGGATACATGATTGAAGAGCACCGACCACCCAACCCAAAGAAATTTATTTCGCATTTTTCGTTAAACAAAACAATTAATTTGATCTTTGAAATAACTTAGAAAGGGTCGGCTGTTTGTTTTTTGATTTCGAAAGAGGAAATGGAAGTGGAGTTAATTATATATATTAGTACTTGTTGGGTTGGAACGAGTAAGGGAGTGGGTTACAATAATATGAACACGAAGTGTTTTAAGTCAAGCTGTAATTTTTGAAAAGCAACATGGCTATATCATGTGCGGGATTCAATGAGATTTGGTGGATATTTGAAAATGTTAATGGAAAGTAACCCCGATTTTGTTATTTAGGGCACGATTAATGTACAACATTTTTTTATCGTACAATCAGATACGTTATACGATTGAAATGAAAATGGAAACCCTATAATAATCTAATATTCCAGACAAAATAAAATTGGGTTTGTTGAAATCCGTGATCGTTTTAAAATTGACTATTCCTAAGTTCCATATTAAATCGATAAAATATTAATAAATACAAAAACAACAACTCAGTTTGATCATAATAAATTATTATTATCGTACATATCCGAATAGAATACCATATAGCTCCAAAATAAACAAATTTGGATTTATAACATGATATTTCAAATTAAAACGACATTCGGATTTGTAACAACCCGCCCGGTATGGGCCTAAATTTCGACCCAGAAAAGGCCCATCGAGACTTAGAACCATTCTAAACGGGTCGTTGGTTCCTGTAAGGAATTACATTTGCACAGATAATATATGCATACACTTCGAATGGAAATCTCACACAACGGAAAGAAAAAATATAATACTGAAACAAGGTGTACCACAATACCACTATATTAAAAAAATCGCAGAATTCCAACACAACAATCAAGATTACATCTATTCCATGGGTACATCAATTAATTCATTCTCAATTGTTTCCAAAAGAAGTAAAGCAATAACAACTAATAATAGCATAATGACTTGTCTTTAACTTTAGCTCCCATCATGCATTCGTCCAATAACTTTACCCCGTCTATTGAATTGCTGGATATGTTAAGGAGAGGGGTCAGAACATAAACTTTTATGTGACTGAAATATGGTGTTTACTTAAAGTCCATACCCCATATTTTTAACAGGTTACATATGTCAAGATATGTCTACGCAATACACAACATTCATACAAACACCAAGTATCTAACCAATGAGGTAGATATTGAGACGACCCCAATTCCCGTACTGACGGTGACAAGGGTAATCTTTGGAATATAACACATAAACAGATAACAGCAGAACAGAATTAAATAAATACACCAGATAATGAACAAATAATACACTGGATAAACATAATCATCAGAGTTACATAGTATACAGGATCATACTTAGTACAAATACAGTTTAGCTATACATAAATGTCTACAGCGGAAATAAACATAATATGTAAAATAGGAGCTGAACAGCATAAAAAGAGGTAAATGATAGAATCCATCTCCAGCTATCCAGAAAGAGCCTGCTAATACCTGAATACAAGGCTGCCCGTGTAGAAAAAGGGGCACCCGAGTTTGCAAGTGAAACAAACTACGAGTCAGTCATGGGACTAGTATGAGAAATCTACTTAACACATTTCAAATGTGGCTAATCACAGGACCACGCCACTTTCGTAGAACGGGTTTTCTCCATTTGATTGCCAGTGCTTTAAAACAAATAATTCTTTTAAACATCGCAATGCTTTTTATAAAAATGAAGCCATTATAAGACTCAGTTCCCATCGAACAATGCAACGCAAACCGGAGGATAGAGTTTTACCTTATAATGGCCAAAATATGCTTGATACGAATAAAACAAAAGAATTTGATATTATTACTAGAGTTTATATGTTTCAAAAACAACTTCGAATCATAACTATCAATCATGGACGGCATTAATGCCCCATACCACTATGTCGCCATATATAGGTATACAATCAAAACCGCACAGTCACGTATTTGGAAATTGGATTTCCGTCATGAACCAAGGTAAAAGATAGTCCTCACCGACTTCGAGACAATCTAGCCTACCATGTCTCAGGATCAGAGCTCGAGTGACTCTTGGATCGTCAGGGCCGGTCCACTCGATGTGGATTAAACTTAAACCCTGAACAATACGTCTCCCCGCCCTATGGGGCGCAAACGAGCCAACGAATGACTCCATCGGTCCCCGATCGACTAATAAAACCGAGGCACCTCGCAACAGCAACAACCACATAGGTGAAAATAGTATAAATGTCAGCTAGTTCAAGCACTGATACCACCTCTAGCTAAAAAGAGACGCACGCCCTCCCTGATGTCCTCTCCCGTTTCTGGTTCATACCGGGGTGTGAGGCCCGCGAATTCACGTTATACACAAAGCCACGCCACACAGGCGGTGCTTTGATCATCACCACAAGACTTTGCTTTTCAACAAAAGCCTTACTCATAGCATCTTAGCATGCCACACAGGCAGTTCATGCCATGTAACTGATGGCTATCAATCACACAGAATGAATTCCAATGTCAGACACACAGTCCATTTACAAGTCCGTTTTGGGTCTGAACGAAACCGGAGGCACTATATACCTCGCAAACCCATCGATCTCCACGTACGTCTGGACGATCACCACTCATTATCCATATTTCGGGATGCCTCCCAATCAGGACATCAGTTACCATCCAAACGAGGTGAAGATTTCCGGTCTTCAACCACCGTCTTCATCTTCGATTTCTTATCGTCGATTTAGTTATTCAGAATAGGATAAACCAGGTCTTTCTGAGCAACTCGCGTATATAATAAACAAGTGCAACACAAACATACATACGCATCATTTTAATTCATTAGTCGCTAACCGTAAATCAGTAAGAGAACGATTTCCCAAATATTAACCCCGAAGGCCGAAACCAACATCAGATCAAAACCCAGGAAACCATTCGACTTAGCCAACCTTCAGATAGTTTCTAAATTTCACATCCATATCGTTTATAATATTTTATAACGATTTATTGCCATTTTTATTTATTTTAAAATAGCCAATTTATTCAAACGACGCTTCGGGCCATAACCCGGCCGTGGCGCTGTTTTTCTTCAGATTTGTTTTACACATATCTGAAAATCTAACCGTTGGATCTTCACGAAATTTACATCATTAGAAAGATCTTTTCAAAACTAATCCATCGGTTCCAGTTTTGGGAAAATCCGACGGTCGGATCTCCCGGTACAATCATTTGAAGTTTCGATTTCAAAATACGAACTGCAGCGTCGTTTTTCAATTTAATATAATTATATATATATATATAAATATAATCGATTCTGGCACTGTTTTTCTTCAGATTTGAATTAAACATTCCAGACAATCCAACCGTTGGATCTTTACAAAGTTGGTGTCGTTGGAAAGATATTTCCAAAGCGAACCCAACGGTTTCGGTTTCGGAAAAATCCGATGGTCGGATCTCCCGCACTAATCGTTTGAAATCACGTTTTCAAAACACGAACTGCAGCTTCGTTATTCAATATATTTCAATTCTATATATATATATATATATCGATTCTTCGATTTCAAAACTATATTCTTTTCATACATTTGATAAAAATGATATTTTTATCCAACCGTCTTCTATTTCAACACTTCACTATTTTTAACAATTCATGTATATAATAAAAATGTGATTTTTACTGTAAAACAATTTATTTCAAAACACGACTATTTTATATAGTTCATATAGATGATAAAATATGATTTTTATTATAAAACAATTTCTTTCGAACCCGAATACCATTCAACACATGAATTTCTATTCAACGAATGAATTTCAATTCACCATATGAATGTTTTCTATAGTTTGTATATATAGAGTAAAAATGTGATTTTTATTGTTAAAACAATTTATTTAAAACACGAATACCATTCAACACATGAATTTCTATTCAACGAATGAATTTCGATTCAGCACATGAATGTTTTCTATAGTTTGTATATATAGAGTAAAAATGTGATTTTTATTGTTAAAACAATTTATTTAAAACACGAATACCATTCAACACATGAATTTCTATTCAACGAATGAATTTCAATTCAACACATGAAGGTTATTCAATATATGAAAATAATTCTAACACATGAATATTATTCAAAATTTCGGCAGCATAACGGCAGGGTAGTTAAAACCGGGACCGTCCCTAGTACGGCTCCTCGCTCTACCTTAAAGCCTCGCATCTTTTGACAATGGGGAATCATGCATCTAGTTCGCACGCAGGCGGCATGTATATTTTTTTCATTTCCATGAACTAATCCTGTGTGGTTTCAACCAAATATTTCTCAACCACAAACGGGTATTTTCAACCACAATCAATCAATTTCAACCACAAACAATTCTAATCAACCATTCGTAATCAACCAATTTTCACACCAATCACAACCAATAAATATCGTCCATGGTTTGTGGACAAGGGGCGTATATATATATTTATATATAAGCATTTCACTTCTACTTCAACACATATATAATTTTTACAATGCATATATAACTTATATATCGAACGTACAACTTATACAACGCTTATACAAGAGGTGTACAACGCTTATATAACCCATACATCGACTATATAATTTATACATCATCGTTTTCCATATCGTTTGTAAATTATACATCTCACATTGCTTTTCGCGTTGCCAAAAATTGTAGAAGGCTCAGAAAAATATCCGGTCTTTTCTAGAATGTAGAAGGTGTCCTTACGGTCCCGGCGTCTCTTGTTTCACTGAAATTCGACAACACATGAAAAAGATACGATTTTTATACGGTTAATCAAATTTGCTGCGCTTTAAAGTGTTGTTTTCCTTTAAATAAATTGAAACCGTACCTTCAGCTTATCAGTTCGAAACTAGGTTTGTAATTTTCTCTCGATCCGTGAAACTCGGTTCAGATCAGGTTGCGCCACGAGGTGGAGCTTGGAACCACGCGCCCGGCGGTGGTGGTCTCCCTTAGATCGTTCAACGGTGGACGGCGGAATTCCCTCCGACACGGGCGAACTTTGCAGGCCCAGAACTCGACGAACGCTCCACAATAACGAGTGAGACAAGGATGGATTCGAAGCTGGAGGTGGGCACTACAATATTCTCCAAAGGGGCATGGGGTTTTGTCGCGTGTAGGAGGAGGAATCGGAGGGAGAAAGTTTGAAGGGGAGCCGCCGTTCAAAACGAGGGTTACGGGGAGAGAGAATGTGAATGATGGCCAATAGGATTTTTTTTTATTTTATAATTTTTAAAATCTCCAAAATACCCTCTTTCACACACGAACACCAATCCAAACCCAACGATTGTCATCCCTAGCGTTTTACCCCCATTCCGAACACAATGGGATATGTTTCGTAGGCCCATTCGACTGTTTCAGTTAGTTTTCCTTCAATTTAAAATATATAACACTCAATATTCGATTTGAACGTACATTTCAATTTGCCAGGGCCACGAACTGATTCGAAAAATTCCAAAAAAATAAATCTGGCTATGTTTTGACGATACGGTCCCAACAAAACTAGTTTCGTCGAATTCTGAGACCATTTGTAAAATGGTCCCTTTCTGGTCGATCCAATTTAACTGTAATTGACCAAAACACATTTTCCTTTGCCACGCTCACATACTAGCTTCAAAAATTATGAAATTTGAAACCTAGCAATAACTTCACATCCCGGATCCAACAAAAGTGGTTTCGTCGAATTCCGAGCTCGTTCGCAAATGTCTATTTTCACGGGCTATATAAACTCCATAGCGACCTTTCTGAAAATTCATTTAGCCATAACTTTTGCTTCCCGCTATGAAACTTCGATTTTTCAGATTCGTTAGAAAGGTATTCACTAACAGATTTAAATATTTTTGGTTTCACTCAAATCCGTTTTGTTTTGCACTCGGTACATTCAGTCAAAGTTTGAATTCAAATTTTGAAACTACCGCGCCATTTCAGGCCATGTTTATAATTAGAATTAATTATATTCATTTTCAAATGTCGATTCAAACTTACTTTTCATCGTTATTATTTAAAATATTTATTTTAAATATTTAAAATCCACTAAAATAGCCAATTTAAAATTTTTAAATTGGTTCAGATTTTCCGGGTCGTTACAATCTCCCCCACTTAAAACTTTTCGTCCCCGAAAAGGAACAAAGTCGAAAGTGGTTTGATTAATCAACTCTATGTTCAATCTGGCTTCCATTCTCCAACTTTTCAGTTTCTGAGAATTTTCAAATTCTTCAAAAATTTGGCTAATATCCGGAATTTTCGAAAAATTTCGCCATTACCTCCTTTGTACGGGGAGGGGTTTGGAAATTTATTGGGCCGTATTAGGTACCCAATAAATCCTATAAAGCATACACATATTTATAGTGATATATTCTGGTGTTTACAGGGGAGCGTGTATAGATAATAACTCCAGAGAATAAATTCTCGTCACCCTGTCAAAGCCTGAGGGAGTGTGTATTTTAATTGCTCCAGAGAATAAATTCTCGTCACCTCGTCCCGTGTGGGAAATAAATAATCCATGTGCCGTATCTAATGACTAGAGAGACGTGATTATTGTCAACTCCAGACCCGTGTGGTTTTTTTTTATTAATCTGGCAATTTATCGTTACAATTCATAGGGTCCATATCAGTCATCAGTTCAACCTGTAAAATATAGTCATCGCCATACAAGCCTCTCGCTCGTATGGTAAATCTTCAACCTCGTCACACAAGCTCCAAATGCTTATGTGGTATATGATGAAGTATGCCTATCTTCAAGAAGTATGCCATGTAGTGTAGTTCAAAATTAATTGTTACTATCCTGTGGCGACGTTTATTATTACACACAGAACAACCAGCACTCCGCATCCAATGGCATTCACAGGAGTTGATATAATAGTATTTCGCATCCAACTCATTAAGGTTTACCTATTTGTCGGGCACGCAAATAATTTCTTTACTCAACAGCTATCCATTTACCTGTTCAAACATATATGATGCACGTGTATATATTTCTATCTATTTTCATATCAGTTCCATGTTTGATTTAATCAAATAAATTCTACCATTATTCTCTTATTGATTAAATTAACTATCGTTTTAATAATTTAATCAATCAAATCTACTATCACACAACACAAACAACAATCAAATTGTTTTTAACTTTTCAAAAATATACTAATCAATTCCTATACTCTTTTAAAATCATTTAGACTATAGAATTAAAAGTGCACATCCATGGAAAGAAAATAACAACAGAGTAGAGAACTAATTGGTAATGCCAAGTATGGTAAATGTACCTTGCACCGAAGTCAATCAGAGATATCTACTCGACACTTAGGATACGCTTTCTGAATGCTCTCCTCAGTTTCCTAAGTACAATCTCGCGGATCTCCATTCCATTGCACTTTGACTAAGTGAACTTTCTTGTTCCTCAGCTCTTTGGTTTTTTTGCTGATGATCTTTAGCGGCTCTCTTCTCACAGCCAATTCTGGGGTAATTTCAATATCCTATTGAGCTGCTTCTTCCACGATCAAGTCTTGATCATGAACGTGCTTTCGAAGTTGAGATATGTGAAATACATCATGCACTCCAGGCAACCAATCAGGCAATTTAACCCTATAAGTGAGAGTTCCAATCCGTTCTAGAATAGGAAAAGGACCAATGAATTTGGGCGCCAATTTCCCAGTTTTACCGAACCGGATAACTCCTCTCATCGGCGATACTTTCAAATATACATAGTTGCCCACAGCAAATGATATATCCCTTCTTCTCTTATCGGCATAGCTCTTTTGTCGGCTTTGAGCAGCGAGCAATCGTTTCTTAACGAAATCGACTTTGTCGGCAGCCTCTCAGATCATATCTGGCCCCAACACAAGTCTATTACCAGGTTCGACCCAACAAGCAGGGGATCGATACGGTCTACCATACAATGCTTCGAATGGACATTGTCAGGCTCACCTGGTAGCTGTTGTTATACGAGAACCCTGCCAAATGTAAACGGTCTTCCCATGATCCACCGAAATCGAGAACACAAGCCCGCAATAGATCTTCTAGTATACGATTCACCCTCTCAGTCTGACCATCTGTCTGAGGATGATAAGCGATGCTCAAGTTCAGCTTCGTTCCCAGCTCTACTTGAAATGCCTCCCAGAATTTGCTAGTAAATATTGGATCTCTATCAATAACTATACTGATCGGGACTCCATGTAGCCTTACAATTTCCTTGAAGTATATCTGCGCCAGACTCTGAGCAGTTCTATTTGATCTGACAGGTATGAAATGGGCGGTCTTCGTGAAGCGATCTACCACCCAAATAATGTCATTTCCTTTTCTGGTTCTGGGCAAAACATCTATGAAGTCCATGGAAATATGTTCCCACTTCTAACCTGGAACATCTAGCGGTTGTAACAATCCAGCCAGTTTCTGTTGGTCGCTTTTGACTAGTTAGCAAGTAGGGCATCGGCTAACATATATTGAAACGTCCCTTTTCATCGCCTTCCACCAGAATGTTCGCTTGAGATCGTTATACATTTTGGCCACACCGGGATGGATACTCAGCTTGGATTTGTGACACTCGTCTAGCACTTCCCTTTTTAACTCGGGGATGTCGGGAACACAAATCCTTCCTTTCAATCTCAGGGTCCCATCGTTATCTACTTGAAAACACGAGGGTTCGCCTTTCTGAATCCTTTTGATCATATCCTTAATAAAATTATCATCCTTCTGAAGAATAGATATTTTGTCAATCAAGGAAGTCGTAATAATAAAGCTGGCGATCATTTCATTCTTTCGGCTTAGTGCATCGGCCACGGCATTGGCTTTCCCTGGAGTGTATAGAATCTCAAAATCGTATGCTGCAAGGAACTCTAGCCAACGTTGCTGCCTCAGATTCAGGTCTTTCTGGGTGAACAGATACTTTAGCGACTGGTGATCGGTAAACAGTTCGAACTTCTTACCCAAAAGATAGTGTCTCCAGATTTTCAAAGCAAACACGATAGTCAACAACTCAAGATCATGAGTGACGTAGTTTTTCTCGTGCGGCTTCAGCTGACGGCTAGCATAAGCGATCACTTGACCTCTTTGCATTAGTACTGCACCCAGGCCTTCTCTAGAGGCATATGTCCAGACTTTTAAATCCTGATTGCCGTCGATAATGGTTAACACTGGCGCAGTCGTTAATATTAACTTTAGCTCTTCAAAATCCTCCTCGCTTTCTGGAGTCCTCTTGAATTTTGAGTGCTTCTTTGTAAGCTTCGTTAAGTGACCAGATATCTTCGAAAAGTTTTTAACGAACTTCCGGTAATAACTAGCCAATCCAAGAAAACTACGAACCTCTGTAGGAGTACTAGGATGTTTCCAATTTTGAATAGCCGTGATTTTACTTGGATCCACAGCAATTCCTTCTTTCGATATGATGTGGCCAAGAAACTTCACTTCATCTTACCAGAATATACATTTGGATAGTTTAGCTTTCAATAAATTCCTTCTCAGAATTTCTAGAACCTGTTCCAAATGCTTTTCATGTTCGACTTTTGATTTAGAGAAGATTAGAATATCATCGATAAAAACCAGAACAAACTTATTCAGGACTCCTCTGAACACTCGATTTATCAAATCGACGAAGTAAGCTGGAGCGTTACATAAGCCGAACGGCATTACTAACCACTCATAAAATAAGTTTGGACCTCTGAATGCTGTCATAGGAACACACTCTTCGGCAATTCGAAGTTGATGGAAGCCTGTAGCTAGGTCCATCCATGAAAATACTTGTGCTCCATTCAGACGATCCAATAAATCATCGATTTGCGGCAAAGGATATTTATTCTTTATTGTCTGCTTGTTCAAATTACGATAATCCACACATAGCCGTAGAGTACCGTCAGATTTTGGGACAAACACCACTGCTGCACCCCTATCAGAGAAACTAGGCCTGATCAGACCCTTCCATACAAGCTGTCTTGTTTGATTGTCTAATTCCTCTTTCTCTTTCAAGGACATTCTTTGAATAGCGTGAACTACTGGCCTTGCATTCGGGATTAAAGCGATCTTGAAATCAATTTCCCTCTACGGAGGTAAGCGAACAACTTCTTCGAACACATCCGCATAATTCTTGACGACCGGAATATCACTTACGAGGTCGGGAATATTCTCTGTGACTACAGGGATATTTTCTATTTGAGCAGGGGAAACATCAAGAGTTGACCAAAAGTCTTTTCTATTACAATTCTGGTCTTCACATGGTATGGTTATATAATTCCCGGATTTTATCTTTGCCCTAACAACTCTCTCGGCGCACCTAACCTCTGCCTCATATTTGGTTAGCCAATCCAATCCCAAAATAAGATCGAATTCAGTAAAATTCATGACGATAGAGATGGTAGGGAACTTATAACAGGAAAAAGAGACAGGTACCGCACAAACCCAACTGAGATCGAGGGAACCCCCAACCGGATTATGGACAGTCATTGGTTCTTTGAGCTTCTTCAAATTCAAATCCAATTTCTTAACTGCATTCTTTGCAATAAAGCTTCGCGACGCGCCTGTATCAAACAGTACTTTAACGGGAATATTTTTGACATTAAGCGTGCCTTCCAAAACCTCAGCCCTTTCCTGAGCAGACGAAGATGCAGGCACTTCTGCCACTTCATTTACATTTACTGCTTCAGGTTTTCTGAATAGCGGGCAGGCCTTTGAAAGATGACCGGCCTGATGGCATTGACTACACTTTCTATTCTCTTGAAAATTCTTCTCGGATTTAGACCCATCATTCTTTCGTCTGTTCGAAGACCTACAGTTCCTCATCGAATTCCCTTGCTGATCACACTTTAGACATATGACTGTCTTTACTTTTTCTGACTGACCTTTGGCCTCTTTCTGACCTCAGTCTTCGTACTCGCCTCAGGCTGTGCAGGCTATCTGTTTCAAATTTTCTTTTTCTGCTAGAACTGATTTCTTCTTCGTCTCGCAACATACCTTTCTTATGGAGATCTTCGTACTGATAAGCCATATAAATCATTTCTTAAAAAGGAAGCTTCACATTCCTCATTACACTATTCTGATATCTCCTTTGCAGGCCATGAATAAATCTCAGATTCTTCCTCTTTGGATCTTGAATCAGATGAGGAGCAAAGTGAGAAAGTTCGTTGAATTTCTTATGATATTCTGGAATGGTCATATCTCCTTGTATCAGATAAGAGAATTCATCACATAATCGCTCAGTCACTTCAGGAGGAGTAAATCTTTCTAGGAAAATATCTTTGAATCTATTCCAGGTGATATCACCTTCTGGATTATCTTTGATGATTGTTTCCCACCAGATTAAAGCTTCTTCTTTGAGCGCCCAAGATGCTGCTAATCTTTTATGATCATCTCTCAACTTGATACGTTCAAAATTTCTTTCGACAGAACTCATCCAAGCTTGAGTCTGAATTATAGATTCATTGCCCGAGAATTGTGCTCCACTCAGATTTCGATATCTTTTTAATAGAGCCTCTAGATCGGGTTCTGCATTCCTCCTGTTTCTAACACTCATTTTCAAGTACTTCTGCAAATAGCAGATCAAGTGTCAGGTCACAGAAAAGATATTTCAAAACATAGAAACATACACTTCAATGTAAATGTGTCTATCGTGGTGTATTTCATTCTGATTTACTCATACTAGGATATTACTGATCCTATCTATAATGAGTTACCCGTCCTAGAACTCTACTGGTTCTATTTCTGACGAGTTCGTTAATATGTTATATTCCAGCACTAATCTTAATCAAAGCTCTGATACCACGTTGAGACGACCCCAAATCCCGTACTGACGGTGACAAGGGTAATCTTTGGAATATAACACATAAACAGATAACAACAGAACAGAATTAAATAAATACACCAGATAATGAACAAATAATACACTGGATAAACATAATCATCAGGGTTACACAGTATACAGGATCATACTTAGTACAAATACAGTTCAGCTATACATAAATGTCTACAGCGGAAATAAACATAATATGTACAATAGGAGCTGAACATCATAAAAAGAGATAAATGATAGAATCCATCTTCAGCTCCAGCTATCCAGAAAGAGCCTGTTAATACCTGAATACAAGGCCGGTCGTGTAGAAAAAGGGGCACCCGAGTTTGCAAGTGAAACAAACTACGAGTCAGTCATGGGACTGGTATGAGAAATCTACTTAGCACATTTCAAATGTGGCTAATCACAGGACCACGCCACTTTCGTGGAACGGGTTTTCTCCATCTGATTGCTAGTGCTTTAAAACAAATAATTCTTTTGAACATCACAATGCTTTTTATAAAAATGAAGCCATTATAAGACTCAGTTCCCATCACACAATGCAACGCAAACCGGAGGATAGAGTTTTACCTTATAATGGCCAAAATATGCTTGATACGAATAAAACAAAAAAATTTGATATTATTGCTAGAGTTTTTATGTTTCAAAAACAACTTCGAATCATAACTATCAATCATAGACGGCATTAATGCCCCATACCACTATGTCGCCATATATAGGTATACAATCAAAACCGCACAGTCACGTATTTGGAAATTGGATTTCCGTCATGAATCGAGGCAAAAGATAGTCCTCACCGACTTCGAGACAATCTAGCCTACCATGTCTCAGGATCAGAGCTCGAGTGACCCTTGGATCGTCAGGGCCGGTCCACTCGATGTGGATTAAACTTAAACCCTGAACAATACGTCTCCCCGCCCTATGGGGTGCAAACAAGCCAACGAATGACTCCATCGGTCCCGGATCGACCGATAAAACCGAGGCACCTCGCAACAACAACAACCACATAGGTGAAAATAGTATAAATGTCAGTCAGTTCAAGCACTGACACCACCTCTAGCTAGAAAGAGATGCACGCCCTCCCTGATGTCCTCTCCCATTTCTGGTTCATACCGGGGTGTGAGGCCCGCAAATTCACGTTATACACAAAGCCACGCTACACAGGCGGTGCTTTGATCATCACCACAAGACTTCGCTTTCCAATAGAAGCCTTGGTCACAACATCTTAGCATGCCACACAGGCAGTTCACGCCATGTAACTAATGGCTATCAATCACACAAAATGAATTCCAATGTCAGACACACAGTCCATTTACAAGTCCGTTCTGGGTCTGAACGAAACCGGAGGCACTATATACCTCGCAAACCCATCGATCTCCACGTACGTCTGGATGATCACCCCTCATTATCCATATTTCGGGATGCCTCCCAATCAGGACATCAATTACCATCCAAACGAGGTGAAGATTTTCGGTCTTCAACCACCGTCTTCATCTTCAATTTCTTATCGTCGATTTAGTTATTCAGAATGGGATAAGCCAGGTCTTTCTGAGCAACTCGCGTATATAATAAACACGTGCAACACAAACATACATACGCATCATTTCAATTCATTAGTCGCTAACCGTAAATCAGTAAGAGAACTATTTCCCAAATATTAACCCCGAAGGCCGAAACCAACATCAGATCAAAACCCAGGAAACCATTCGACTTAGCCAACCTTCAGTTAGTTTCTAAATTTCACATCCATATCGTTTATAATATTTTATAACGATTTATCGCCATTTTTATTTATTTTAAAATAGCCAATTTATTCAAACGACGCTTCGGGCCATAACGCGGCCGTAGCACTGTTTTTCTTCAGATTTGTTTTACACATATCTGAAAATCTAACCGTTGGATCTTCACGAAATTTACATCATTAGAAAGATCTTTTCAAAACTAATCCATCGGTTCCAGTTTTGGGAAAATCCGACGGTCGGATCTCCCGGTACAATCGTTTGAAGTTTCGATTTCAAAATACGAACTGCAGCGTCGTTATTCGATTTAATATAATTATATATATATATATATATAATCGATTCTGGCGCTGTTTTTCTTTAGATTTGAATTAAAAATTCTAGACAATCCAACCGTTGGATCTTTACAAAGTTGATGTCGTTGGAAAGATATTTCCAAAGCGAACCCAACGGTTTCGCGAAAATCCGATGGTCGGATCTCCCGCACTAATCATTTGAAATCACGTTTTCAAAACACGAACTGCAGCTTCGTTATTCGATATATTTCAATTCTATATATATATATATCGATTCTTCGATTTCAATACTATATTCTTTTCATACATTTGATAAAAATGATATTTTTATCCAACCGTCTTCTATTTCAACACTTCACTATTTTTAACAATTCATGTATATAATAAAAATGTGATCTTTAATGTAAAAAATTTATTTCAAAACACGACTATTTTATATAGTTCATATAAATATGATTTTTATTGTAAAACAATTTCTTTTGAACCCGAATACCATTCAACACATGAATTTCTATTCAACGAATGAATTTCGGTTCAACACATGAATGTTTTCTATAGTTTGTATATATAGAGTAAAAATGTGATTTTTATTGTTAAAACAATTTATTTAAAACACAAATACCATTCAACACATGAATTTCTATTCAAAGAATGATTTTCGATTCAACACATGAAGGTTATTCAATATATGAAAATAATTCTAACACATGAATATTATTCAAAATTTCGGCAGCATAACGGCAGGGTAGTTAAAACCGGGACCGTCCCTAGTACGGCTCCTCGCTCTACCTTAAAGCCTCGCAGCTTTTGGCAATGGGGATTCATGCATCTAGTTCGCACGCAGGCGGCATGTATATTTTTTTCATTTCCACAAACTAATCCTATGTGGTTTCAACCAAATATTTCTCAACCACAAACGGGTATTTTTCAACCACAATCAATCAATTTCAACCACAAACAATTCTAATCAACCATTCGTAATCAACCAATTTTCACACCAATCACAACCAATAAATATCGTCCATGGTTTGTGGACGAGGGGCGTATATATATATATATATATATATATATATATATATAGATATATTTATATATAAGCATTTCACTTCTATTTCAACACATATATAATTTTTACAACGCATATATAACTTATATATCGAACGTAAAACTTATACAATGCTTATACAAGAGGTGTACAACGCTTATATAACCCATACATCGACTATATAATTTATACATCGTCGTTTTCCATATCGTTTATAAATTAGAAATCTCACATTGCTTTTCGCGTTGCCAAAATTTGTAGAAGGCTTAGAAAAATATCCGGTCTTTTCTAGAATGTAGAAGGCGTCCTCACGGTCCCGGCGTCTCTTGTTTCACTGAAATTCGACCACACATGAAAAAGATATGATTTTTATACAGTTAATCAAATTTGCAGCGCTTTAAAGTGTTGTTTTCCTTTAAATAAATTGAAACCGTACCTTCAGCTTATCAGTTCGAAACTAGGTTTGTAATTTTCTCTCGATCCGTGAAACTTGGTTCATATCAGGTCGCACCACGAGGTGGAGCTTGGAACCACGCGCCCAACGGTGTTGGTCTCCCTCAGATCGGTCAACGGTGGACGGTGGAATTCCCTCTGACGCGGGCGAACTTTGCAGGCCCAGAACTCGACGAACGCTCCACAATAACGAGCGAGACAAGGATGGATTCGAAGCTGGAGGTGGGCGCTACAATATTCTCCAAAGGGGCATGGGGTTTTGTCGCGTGTAGGAGGAGGAATCAGAGGGAGAAAGTTTGAAGGGGAGTCGCCGTTCAAAACGAGGGTTACGGGGAGAGAGAATGTGAATGATGGCCAATAGGATTTTTTTTAATATAATTTTTAAAATCTCCAAAATACCCTCTTTCACACACGAACACCAATCCAAACCCAACGACTGTCGTCCCTAGCGTTTTACCCTCATTCCGAACACAATGGGATATGTTTCGTAGGCCCATTCGACTGTTTCAGTCAGTTTTCCTTCAATTTAAAATATATAACATTCAATATTCGATTTGAACGTACATTTCAATTTGCCATGGCCACAAACTGATTCGAAAAATTCCAGAAAAATAAATCTGGCTATGTTTTGATGATACGGTCCCAACAAAACTAGTTTCGTCGAATTCTGAGACCGTTTGTAAAATGGCCCCTTTCTGGTCGATCCAATTTAACTGTAATTGACCAAAACACATTTTCCTTTGCCATGCTCACATACTAGCTTCAAAAATTATGAAATTTGAAAACTAGCAATAACTTCACATCCCAGATCCAACAAAATTTGTTTCGTCGAATTCCGAGCTCGTTTGCAAAATGTCTATTTTCATGGGCTATATAAACTCCATAGCGACCTTTCTGAAAATTCATTTAGCCATAACTTTTGCTTCCCGCGATGAAACTTCGATTTTTCAGATTTTTTAGAAAGGTATTCACTAACAGATTTAAATATTTTTTGTTTCACTCAAATCCGTTTTGTTTTGCACCCGGTACAGTCAGTCAAAGTTTGAATTCAAAATTTGAAACTACCGCGCCATTTCAGGCCATGTTTATAAATAGAATTAGTTATATTCGTTTTCAAATGTCGATTCAAACTTACTTTTCATCGTTATTATTTAAAATATTTATTTTAAATATTTAAAATCCACTAAAATAACCAATTTAAATTTTTTAAATTGGTTCAGATTTTCCGGGTCGTTACAGATATCCAAGTCAATCGCTCATTAATGTTTTCAGGTTAAAGACCCAATGAGGTAGGCATTCTCGGTAACATGACCCTATTAAAGGTGGATTCTTATGATCTCTTATAACCCTGAGGCAGACCCTAACCCCTTAAGACCTTATCCTCGCACTTCAACGTTCTTAAGTCTATACTCTCAATTGTAATATGAGAAGTAGTAATGCGAACGTTACTACTTAACTGATATTTATGGTAGAACACCTATGTCGCTTAAGACTTCCCTTAGAAAGTTTGTGAACATGCAATGACCACATATCTTTTATATACGAATTTTGTCCCCAGTTGAGCTCTTACAAGCTTCTAGCGGAAGTGGACATCCCCTGTGAACTACCCTACTCCGTTACTGCCTATGACTGACCACTTTTAGAGAAGGAGGACCCGAAGACTTACTTCGAATCTAATAAGGGTAGGTCCCATGAGTTTGGTTCCTATCTAAGGGATAAATCTTAGGAGGGATCCTAGTCCTAACCGCGTAAGATCTAAATGAGATAGGAAGAGAGTCAACCACTTAAGACCTTATAAAGGTGTAGTAAACTTGCCTATTTTCACATATAATAGACTTTTATATATAGTTATATATTGTAATGACCCGCAAATCCGTAATACCAGAGTTGACTATATACATCATACGTCCAACCCAAATATCACGAAAATACAAAACATTTTTTTTAGAAGAAAAAGGTAGAAGAAAAACAGAAACAACAACACAGAATCTCACATCGCAGCGGAACAAAATATAATATATCATAACTTTTGAAATACAAACTTCAACTGTATAACATACACTTATCAGAGTATAACACTTACAACACAGCGGAACAAAACTCTATGTAACTAACGCTGAAGCCTCCTGCTCCAAGCTCCTTTAGATAGATCTGTAAAATCCTGAACTACTTGACTGCACGTACAAATTTAGGCACCCAAAAGTTTAGGTAGAACAAAACAAAATAAACTCCGGGTCAGTTATGGGACTGGTATGAGTAAACAGTTTAAAACAGTTTCAGAAACTAAATGATATCTCATAAGACCACGCCGTATAACACGGAACGGGTTTTTCCCTTATGAGAATCCAAACACTTTATATCAAAAACCTTTTATATTATAATAATGTCTAAATCAAGTAAATAACATTCTAGTGGAACGTTTGCATCTCACGTTCCACTTAAATAATATACAATCAAAACCGCAAGCACGTATTGGGTAATGAATTTCCAACTATGACAAGGTATGGAACCACCTTCCGCTGGTATATCTCTAGAGGAGAATACACCGAGTTCAACAAGAACATCTTGCAACTAAGCCATACATGACCGACCACTCATTTCGCTTGATTGTATCGAATGTATATCACCAACGGTTGGGATCAACAACCGTTTCTCGAATGGGACAGCATCGACAATAGATTTTTAGAAGTAAATGAAACTCTAAATCAGGTGATTATACACCCTAATAGGTGCGACCTACATAGCCATGCTGCCTGCCCGATTTCTGTCATTTACCGGTTGATGAGGCTAGAAGCTACGCTTTATCATCACATCAGATTCACTTTGAATGCCACATTGTCAGATCCATCGACAATCACTAATTGAGGTCTACAATAGTACATTACGTGTTAGCTAAAGAAGTTTCCTTCTCCGCTTCCACTCTTGGTACGGTTGAAGAAATCAATGTACGTGACCTTTCTGGAAATACTCTGTCAGACATTCATCCATACGAGTCACCCAGGAACAGGATGAACCGAAGGCACTATTTCTATAAACAGGAAAATGTCCTTGCACTCTACTCCATCTTCGATTATCTTCATATAATCTGATTCGCAACGCTACTGCCAATACGGAGTGGTTCTTCGGATAATAATCCAACCGGTCTCTCCATATTGACAACGATGGTCAAAAACTTCGATAGTCTGTGATTTAACTATCGAATAAAAACAAGTGTTTCGATAGTTGATGATTTAACTATCGAAGAAAAACAAGTGTTCATTCAACATATCAAACAAATCACTGGGCTCTTTAATTAATATTCCATTAATTAAATCACTTCTCTATTTCTTTATCAATATTTGTTAACCAAATATTTTCAGTAACCATATTGGCCTTTTACGTTATTTGGAAAATATTTCCGAATATCGCCTTCCTTTATTTTCTAAACTTAAGAAAATATATGCTATTTATAATTGGAAAATATTCCAATTACATATCTCTTTTCCTGTGACGGCCGGGAATTTCGCTCGATCTGAATCAGTCGTTAAACCGATCTAGACCGTTCGAAACCCCTGATCGTTGAGAACAGGACAAAATAGAACGCAGACGGAAGAACATTTCATTGCTATTACAACAATTCCATCAGATACAAGAATATACAGAGTATAAATGAATAAATTACATTTGATAAATATCAGAGATTACAATAAATTACATAGCAGCGGAAAAACAATATAAAACACAACTGAAAGTAATGCACGGATACAGAGCTTTCCGAGCATCGTTCCAGCTGTAAATCAGGATCCTGTGAATATAAATCTGCAAAACCAAAACTACTAGCTGCCCATGCGGAAAATAGGGGCACCCAGAGTTTAGGTTAAAACAATAAACTCCAAGTCAGTCATGTGACTGGTGTGAGAACTAAAACAGTTATTTAAAGCTTTTCTTTAAAAGAGAGTAATTCAAGGGACCACGCCGTATGACATGGAACGGGTTTCCTCCCAAGAATACCAGTGCATATAGATAAACAACGCAATGCTTTTTCGAAAAATGAAGCTATTATAAGACCCAGGTCCCATCACACAATGCAACGCAAGCCGGAGGATAGGGTTTTACCTTATAACAACCAAACATGCTTGATACGTTTAAAACAAATCATTTGATACTATAATAAGTGTATAGTGTCAAAACATTTCAATCATAAATATAAATCATAGACGGCATGAGTGCCCCATCCCATTATGTCGCCATACTAGGCTCTACAAATAAAGCCGAAATACACGTATTGGAAATTGGATTTCCGTCATGAGTCGAGGCAAGGGGCAAGCTCCTCTCCGCGTTCGAGACACTCTAGCAAATGTCTCAGGACTACACACTCTGGGCAGCCACTTGGATCGTTTGGGCTGGTCCTCACTTACGTTAGAGGATTGGCAATTCCTGAACACACGTTTCCCGGTCCTTACAGACCTATAATCGAGGCGCCTCATTCCAACAACCACAAAGGTGAAAAGTATATAAATGTCAGGGCTGGTAAGTCACTGACACCACCAAAGCTAGAAAGAAACGTCGTGCTCTCCCAACGGCCCGTATCCCGTTTTTAACTCATACCGAGGTGTGAAGCTCGCGAATTCACGTTATACACAAAGCTGCCACTTAGGCGTGCTTTGATCATCAACCACAAGACTTTGCTTTTCAACAAAAGCCTTGATCATTGCATCTTAGCATGCCACACAGGCAATTCATGCCATGCGACTGATGTCCATCGATATACAACCTCTGAGCTCGTACGTCTCAGAGAAGGGCGTTAAGCAAAAGAATAAATTCTCCGCCGCCAAACAGATGTATATTTAATAGAAATCAATCAACACAGAATAAAATCCATTGTCAGACACACAATCCATTTACAAGTCCGTTCTGGGTCTGAACGAAACCGGAGGCACTTTCCTCGCATATCCATCCATCTCCAAGTACGTCTGGAAGACCACCAACTATTTCCATCCTCTTGGGTGTACAGCCCAATCAGGATCGTCAGTAATTATCCAAACGATGTGAAGACTTCCGGTCTTCGACCACCGTCTTCATCTTCGACTTATCGTCGAATTGGTTATTCAGAATGGGTATAAACCCGGCCTTTCCGAACAACCCGCGTATATTAAAAACAAATGTTACACAAACACAACATACGCCTCCAAACGAGGCCCACCACCTGTCGTCCATAGCTAATTACCCCCATTCCGAACACAATGGGATATGTATCGTAGGCTGATTTGATCGTTTCGATCAGTTTTCGTCAAAATCAACATATAACTCTATATATTGAATTTGAACGCGCATTTCAATTTACTGGGGTCACATACTAACTAGAAAAATTCCAGAAAAATATTTCCTAGCTTCGTATTGACGATACGGTCCTAACAAAACTAGTTTCGTCGAATTCTGAGGTCGTTGGAAAAATGGCCATTTCCAGTCGATTAAAATCAACTGAAACTGGTCAAACGCGTTTTTCTTTGCCACGCTCACATATTGATTCGAAAAATTATGAAATTTGAAACCTAGCAATAATTTGACGTCACGGACCCAACAAAACTGGTTTCGTCAAAATCCGAGGTCGTTTGCAAAATGTCCATTTTTAAGGGCCTGAATTCCATAGCGACTATTCAGAATTTTCAACTGGACATATCTTTTGATTCCCGCTATGAAATCTTGATTTTTCGGATTCGTTGGAAAAATATTCCCAAATAGATCCTAATGTTTTTTTGTTTCACTAAAATCCGGGTTGTTTTGCACCCGGTACATTCAATTGAAGTTTCAAATCGAATCATCGAACTACCGCGCCATTTTCAATTCCTTTTATTATTATATATAAATATTTATATTCTAACGACGACGTATATAATATATACGTCGAATTATATTCAAAATAAATTTTCTTCGATATTATTTAAAATAATCTATTTTAAATATTCAAAATTCGCTAAAATTGCCAAAATAAAAATTTTAAACTGGCTCAGAATTTCCGGGTTATTACATTTCCGATCTCGTTTATTTCTATACTTAGGAAATATTCTTTATTATATTTCCAAGCTTACACTTATTTGGGTTAAAACGGATGTTGTGTAAAACATCGTTATGACAACCCAAATACTATATTCAACTAACTCTTATCCAACATTGATCTTCGAGCCTGAAATCTTACTATTTATTTGTTAATAATGAAATCAATCAAGTTGGGGGTATAACTACCTCTCAGACCTTGACTGAATAACATTTATAACGTCAAAATCGATATGACTACTTACTCGAATAATCAATACCATACAACTACTTATTCACTTTTAAACACATATACTCTTTCTCTTTCTATTCTTACATGATTTTATTCCTAGTCTTCCTTTTTTGATTTTACTATTCTATTTCTAAGTTCGCTTCCTTATCGACTTCTATATATATCGATACGTTGATTTCTAACTATCAAATTATCTTAAAAATATTCTAACTCCTTAAATTCCCGGAAAAATTCTCCATAACCTCCTTTGTACCGGGAGCATCGGGATATTTCAAATAGCCTCCCATGGCCCTCACCAATCCAAAAGAAAAAGAAAAAAGCCAAGCGGCTTGCCGATACGGTGCATAAAATCTCATATATGAATTAAATACGTACCTTTTTGTCGAGCATTCTATTTATATACCTTCATTAACCTTATCCCATACCTGTCTCCTGTATATTTATACCTGTCCAATTTAATTCAACTATACCCAATCGTTTAACTCAATTCGTTAATTAATTGGTTAATTAACTCTTTAGTCTATTTCACTTTTATATTTGAACATGACATGTTCAAATATATTTTAACTTGCTTATTAACTAATTTGAATTCAAATTTCAAACTTAAGTTCTATATTCGATTTCGAATATACATTTACAAATCCAATTCACCTTTCAAAGTTCAACTTCAAATTCAAAACTCGATTAACTAATTTCTCTTCGACTTAGTTAATTCTATTCAATTTCTATTCAAACTTTATATCACTTCTATTATTCAAATTCTATACATCAAATTCTATTCAAATTATATATATTCAAATTCTATTTGAATTCTATATTCAAATTCTATATATTCAAATCCTATATTTTAATTCCATTTGAATTCTATATTCAAATTCCATTTGAATTTCTATATTCAAATTCCATTTCACTTTCGATATTCAAATCCTATATTTGAATCCCTTTATATTTTCTATATTCAAATTCTATATTTGAATTCCATTTGAATTTCTATATTCAAATCCCATTTGAATTTCTATATTCAAAATCTATTTCAATTCCATTGAATTTCATATATTCGAACTCCCTTTGAATTTCTATATTCAATTTCTATTTCAAGCTTTCTTTATTCATTCTTTAAACAAGTCTCGATTTCAATTCTTTTTGAAATCGATATTTCTACTTTTGGAAAATAGATTTCCCTTTTCAATTTCACACTTGTATTTTATTTCTGAATTATCAAATGATAATTCTTTTCACTTCATTTATAAACTTTGTTTATTAAGGAACTACTTGTTTTATTTCTTTTAAAACAAGTTAATATTCAAATTTATTTAAAAATTCAAATTCTATTTTAGAAAAATAGAATTTCCCTTTTAAATCTCAAATATCCCTTTCAGGATATTTTTTTATAAATTATCACTTAGGCCCAGTGATATTTAAACACCAAACAACCAATTATTTATTTCTGGTTTTCTAACACATCATATATGACAGTATATATGCAAACAAATAAACAAACAGATAATATATTTTTGAGGAATCCAGTTGGATTCCTCCAACCTGTTTTCCTGCATCCACAGACGTTAGTCAACATAGTAATAACCATCCTGCTTCGAGGCAGGATATCGCGGTATGAAGTTCATCCACTAATATATATTTGTGGGGCGCATAGGGAAATCATCCGCTATGAAACTGCGGGCATCCGCTAATGAGACTGCGGGAACAATCCAATCATCAACCCAATATATATATATATATATATAATAGTCAACCCTATATAACTAATATATTTCAACCAATCAGAAACATTTAACAAGCAACAAACAATTATTATTTTAACGATAACAAAATAATTCTAAACAAACAGGTGAGTGAGATTTACTCACCGTGATATTTATTTGCTAATCCGATACGATTCTAACTTAAATCGAACAATGTTCGATTTAAATTAAAATCCCAAGCTGATTCCAATTGACTTCAAAAATCCCAAAACTAATTCCTTTGCGAAGATAACTTTGTCACGGTTGTAATTCAACTGTTTACGTTTGAATCTGGTTCAATATGAATAAATAAAATCGTTACAAATTTATTACAAATTAAACTGATTTAATTTAATTAAGAGTAGTTAACTAACAAACAAATATTATTATTTTCCTAGTTTTGAATAGCCTAACCATTTCAAGTTTATATTTTCACCAATAAAACTTACATTTTATATAATGATTCACTACATAAATCTATTCAGTTTCCAACTTCCAGATTAGTAGTTAACATCAATCTCATTTTAACAGCATATGAAATTTCAGCTTTACTAATATGCCATTTTTGGTTTTAACTAAATTGCAAATTTTAAAACAAAAATAAAAAAAAATAAGAATTTACCTTAATACAATGTACTAATTCTTCTTCTCTGATTTGCAACAAAAATCCTACTCTTGCACAAAGAACCGCATTTCTTCTTCTTCCTTACTGTCATCATTCGATCCCCTCTGACGTCGACCTCTTTCTCCTTACACAGTACCGTGACTTCTATTTTTCCTGAGTCGCAATCCCCCTTTCAACAACCATCAACCGGACTTCAAGCCTCCACTAAAATCACCCATGTATTCACCTTTGCTCGTCACCGTTCCTAACCCTAGCTTCAACGCTGTCGTGACTACTACCATCTATCTATCTCGCCATCAAACTTTCGCCACTTCGAACTCACACTGGATCGCGACTTTCACCCTAGATCTGAATGATGCTCGAAGTCGACTGTCAGGAGTTAGCATCGCACTAACAACTACGGTCCCCAAATTCATTATCGCGAGGCCTTCTTTCTGCTGAGAGCGAGCACCATCAATTCAATGAATTCAAAAACCGAACTCCCTGATAACGAATCGAACCTCTTGCCACGGTCCGTCGAGTGAAGCTCGAACTCGCGAGCTCAATGATTTCGAAAGAGATGGATGAGGCTGCCTTTGATTTGGTTTTGAGCAAAAAGGAAATGACGGCTTCGATTTTGAGTAAACGGTGATCACGACTGATTTAGAAAAAGGGGATTGGATCGATTTTATAAGGAGAATGGTTGGAAAAAGAAGGGCCACGGTTTGTTTTTCATTTGAGGACATAAGAGAAGCACGGTTGTAAAGGGTAGGAGGGAGGGTGTTGCTTTTTGTTAGGTACAGCGTATGGACGTAAAATTTCCACACCTAGGTCTGCGTTATTATTTATTATATTTTTGTTTTGATAATTTAACCAATACGATTTTTAATTAATTAAATTATCCCATTGATTTTGAACTCTTGTTTGAACAAAACAACAGGTCTTCCTAGGGTTAAATCACCATTCTGAATCCACTGGTACAGGTTTCAGAGCCCTATTTGATCATCTGGAGAATATATAAATTTAAATCGATATATTAAATTCAAAACATTTTAATTCCTTGATTTAAATTAATTTCAAAACAATTAATTCTTCGAAAATTTAATATTATTATTCTAATTCAAACAGGAGTTTGAATTAATTATCTGAACTGTTTTCAAATCAGTTTTAACTTTTGAATTCAATTAACTTTGCATTCTGATAACTTAATGTATTCGATATTAAATCGAAACCGATTACTAAATTAATAACTTTAATATAAATATTCATTTATATTATCAACTTGAAATTTAAATCTATATTAAATATTTAAAATTAACCCATAAGAATCCGGGTCATTACATATACACACACACACTAGATCTCTCACATTAAACCATATACCTATAGATGCTGGATATGTCGGGCGGTTCTGGGCAGGCTTCTACTACAAGTAGATTATAGTGTACTAAGATTGGATGGCCCATGGCACCTAAGCCTCTCACATTAGTTGGGCCTACTTGTGGTTGCTGGATTTGCTGGTCAGTTCTGGGAAGACTTATACCACAAATGGCAACTAACCTCTTGTTTGTGTGTCACTATTTATACATGTAAAGCCATTTTATACACACACAAGCAATATATATATATATATACACATATATATGTATGGGAACATTTCAAATTAGAAATCTATCATAATCGCACTTATTACATTAACTACGTTTATATATAATTATAACGCCTAAATAATGCTAATGTTCGTATGAACGAGGGAACATTCTAATGAGATAGCAATTGTCAGGTATACAAGTTAATTTTTCATATTTTTGACCACTACAATTCAGGCACGACAACATAATAACGTGATAACTGATAGCAGTGAATGAAAAATATACATACGTAAAAATTTCAACTTGCATCCTAGGCTTATTGGAACGATCTTAATAATGGATCAAGAATAGAGTGTAACATACACATATAATATATACATATATGTTTATAAGTTCCACCTTATCTAATTTACCCTTTTTTTTGGTGTTTTTCATATAAAACGTTTACATTTGATATATCTCAAGTATGAATGTGTTAGGATTCAAAATAGGATTCAAACCTAATCAAATCATGAAATAACCAAATTTAAACCCTTTTAGGTTACAATCAAATGTTTACATAAGAGTGGATTACACAAAGTAGAAACAACAACAACAACACCCTTTTCATTCTAAATCAAATATTAAGGTCAAAAATCCACAACCCAATAACAATAAATTGACAAATCATGCACAAACATGAAATAGAGGATTTAGGGGTTGTTGTATTGATGTTATCGATTCCAAATCCTCTTAGGTATAGCTATCAACATGTTTATCTATTAAAAAATAGAATATGCCTAAGAACACAATATTCCACTCACAGATCTAAGGAAGAACAAATAAGATCCTTGTTGTAGATTCAGGTCTATGCTTAATCTTCACGACAAACGTGCTCCAATCCTCCTAATATATATATATATATATATATATATATATATATATATATGTAAGAATCATCTTTTAGAATCTTATGTACAGATATAATTGAATTCCAGAATTCATACTAAAATCTATATGAATTTAGATTAGAGAGGATAAGAATAAAGGTTAGAGGAATATAAGAGAAATTCCTAACCCTTTCTGGAATTTAGCAATGGCAAAAGGAAAATATGGACGCAAAGATAAGAGAGTGGCTAGGGTTCTATTGTTTGGTTTGAGGGCCTATATATAGTCGGTTGTGTAAGCGTATGCCGTTAGATTATTCAGATGTAATCCTGACTATATATATATATATAACTTTAGAAAACCCTAACTAACATAGATTCATTGGACTCCTCAGGCGCCAGGCGGTTGACTTGGGTAGTCGACCGACGGTCGACACCCCTTATGGGGGGCGGTCGACTTCCTGGTCTCTAAAACGCCCAATGAATTTATGAAGCGCTGAGGTGTCTAATTAAATAATACATTACTTTATTTTCTTATCTCTTTCCTTACTTACAATATTCTCTGTCCCCATAATCTTATCCTCAGTTTGAATTTTAAATCCTTCCTTATTTATTTTAATATACTTTGGACATATATACTATTCGTCTGATTTTATATATATATATATATATTTTCTGTGTTTAACTGTCCACTTTCATTTGCTTATAACTTCTTTATACATTGACCGTTTTTAGCATACTATATATGAAAAAGATTCTGAATTTCGCCACGAATCCAAATAAAAGATTTTCGTAGCAAAATTCCTAAAGTTGCAAAAATCTCTTTTGCCATCCATATTATTAAATTGTTTTGTTTTTATTTATAATTGATATTTATATATTTCATGGGATGCTACAGGATTATTTAAAAACAATATATTCATATAATAAATTGTTAAAATTTATAAATGATTCCATATCGACTATCTGGAAATTTGATTTGGACATAGTTCACAATCTACAAGATGAAATCTTGATTTTAATAACAATCAACACATCCACATACTATAATATCTTAAAATTTATTCCTTTATTCCTTTTATATCAAAATTACTTTTGGGCAAAAATATTTCATTTACCCATTTTTAAACAATACTGTATCGAATTGCTTTGTTCGAGAGTTTATAAACACCTATCGATACAGTTGTACATTCTGTATCGACCAGAATTCATAAGCCACTGAACAAACCAGCCAACACAATATAAACAACTTTTATACAATCTACAAATTCGCTCTCATTTATACATTCAAACTCAATCTAGGGAATTACTAACCCCATGTCTATCGGGTTACGCCACAGAGCTAAGATTACTACTCAACCTTGCTCTGATACCACTGTAACGAACCGACCAATTCCCGATCCTGATCATCGATCAAATACCATATCAACTAACTAAGAATCAGAAATTATCGGATCATTATAGAAAGAAGTTAGAGGAAGAGAAATAGAAAGGAAGAAAAGATAAAATAGAAGAAAACGAAGAACACAAATCTCACAGTGGAACAAATAAAATATATTATAAAACATAAATTTTGAAATACAAATCAGTTTTGTATATACATACCATCATAAGAGTACAACACAACACATCACAATGGAATATAAATAGTAGCTAACTAATGCTGAATCCTCCTGCTCTAAGCTCCTCCAAGTATGTCTGAAAATTCCGACTACTTGGCTACCCGTACAAATTTTGGCACCCAAGAGTTTAGGGTAAAACAAAATGAACTCTAGGTCAGTCATGGGACTAGTGCGAGTAAACTCCAACCATTTTATTTAACTTTCAAAAATCCTTTCAAAAGAAAAGATAATCGTAAAACTGATCCAGCCATAAGCACAGATTGTTTTTACCTTACAATAACCCAAAACATTTTTGATATCAAATCCAGTGATATTATAATAGTGTCGAAATCAAAAATAGCAATCTAGCAGAACGTTTGCATCTCACCCTCCATATACATAGTATATAATCAAAAATCGCAGGGCGCTTATTGGAGAATGGATTTCCAACTTTGATAAGGTATTGGACCACCTTCCGATAGTGTATCTCGAGAGAGGAATGCACTGGGTTCAATAAGAACATCTTGCAACCCGGCCACACATGACCGACCACTCATTCAGCTTGAGTGTATCGAATGTATATCACAAACAATTGTGACCAACAACCGTCACCAAAAGCATACAGCAACGATAGAATAAGAAGCAAATGGATTTTCTCTAGATCAGGTGATAATACATCCTAATGGGTATGAACCATTTAGCCATGCTGCCTTCCCGATTTCTATGATTTCCCAGTTGATGAGGCTCGAGGTGACGATTATCTTTTTAGAACATCTTGCCACCATTTACTTTGAATGTCACTTCGTCGGATCCGTCAAATCACTAATTGACGTCCATAAATATACTCTGGGCGTTAAGCTAAAAGAAGTTTCCTTTTTTGCCACTAAACTTGGTATATTTGTAATAATCAACATACATGATCATTGGAAATATTATGTCAGACATTCATCCATACAAGTTGTCTTAGGACTGGACAAACCGAAGGCACTATTCCATCAATCCATTTTGGGCAACTTCTACCTAGGATTAACAGAGCATCCCTTGCACTTTACTCTGTCTTCAATTATCTTTGGCATAATTTATTTCGCAATGCTTATGCCCATACGGAGTGGTTTTCAAATGATAAACCTGATCTCGGCCTCTGTGTATTGACAATGGAAGTATAAACTAACCCAAACTTTGATAGCCGGTGATTTAACTATTAAAGGAAACATCCATATAATTAATGATCTTATTTTCAAATGGAATTCTACTGAACAACCATCAAGCAACACTGGCCCTTTGAAATTAATTTCTTATTAATTTATCATTTTCCAATTTTCCCATAATTTTCCCTACATTTCTCAAAACCCATTTAGCTTTCCAAATTCTTGGAAAACATTTCCAAATATTATCAATTCTTTTATTTCCCAATTCTAGAAAATATGCATTATTAACGTGAGAAAAACATTTCCATCTCATTATAATTTTTATTTTCTATATTCAGAAAATATACGTCATTAACATTGGAAAACATTTCCAATTCCCATTTCTTAACTTCTCAGTAACCAATTCGTTTCATTTTCTATGCTTAGAAAATATTTCTAATTTTATTTGGAAAATGTTTCCAGAAAACTTTTTATTGGATTAAACTGATATTATATAAAACATTGTCATTATAACTCAACCCATTAATCGTTCACTAACTCACCAATCCTTACTGCCGAACCCTACCCCTTGCTCAATCAATCATGAAGTCAATCAAGTTGGGGTATAATTACCTCTCAGACCTTAACTGATCGACATTCTAGGTTTGAAATAGATAAAGCTCACAATTTCAAATTCCTATGAAAACATTGCTTACACAACTCTCGGATTCAATTTAAGAATCCACTTCTTTTTACAGAAAACAATGAATATAATGACAACATTATAATCCTTGCTTCCAAAATATTTAATTTTAAAATATTATTTTATTCATTAGTTCAAATAAATAACTTGATTAATAGATAAATAAATAATTAAATCTTGATTAAAAATGAAAAGTAATTATACATTCCTGAATTTGATAGGATCGAATTCAATAAATAACTTTCTTTCGAATATTCTATACTCGATTAATATTCTGAAATTCGGAATAAATATACTATTTCAGGTTTACTCAGATCTCAATTCATAAATATTTCAATTTGAAAAATATTTTCTTTTAAATCGTTATTCACTTTCAATCGTGAATAACATTTCTTTTTATATAATCAAATCTATTTGATTTTATAATCTCAAATCCAAATTCCATTTGTAACTTCTAATTAGAATTATTTATAGAAAATCTTATTTTTATTTCAAACATTCAAAATCTTGTTCACAATTTTCTTTATAATTATTAAGTTCATGTCCAATTACAAATACCGGTTTCAAAACCAACTTCCACTTTCTATATAAATTCAAACTTGAATTTGAATTTCAGTCTATCCCAAGATAAATATTTTACTGGATTTATAAAGGTCGCTTGTAACCAACTTCTTATTTTATCCATTAAAATAAGTTTCTATTTCTCAAGTCCATTCGAAATTTAATTTTTATTTTTGGAAATAAATTTCCCCTTTAAAATTTCAGATTCCTTTTCTACATTTGAAAATATTTTATGGTATTCAAATACCAAAATTCTAGGGTCAGGGTAATTCAAACACAACGTAATCAATCACAAATGATATATCACGTTATATACGATAAATGAAAAACAACAATATAAATATTGAGGAATCCAGTTGGATCCCTCCAACCTGTTTCCCTTCATTCACAGATGTTAATCAACGTTAATAACATTGATTTCATTCCAATATGAGATATCATGGTAAATAGAATTAATAATCAATCAATGATTTATATATTTGACTATATCATCCATTTAAACCAATTTATCAACCATTCATCCAAACAACTATCACAGTATAAAATTAATACATATAAATTTAAATCTCATTTATATAAAAATATTACCGAGCCAGAGTTAGTGAGTTTACTCACTTCGGTCGCTAATCATTGAATAACGATTAATTTCCGACAGAAAGAATTTGGCATTTTAATTTGCAAATAATCCTCACAAGCTCTTAATCATTCCAAATTTCACGGGATTGTAGTACTCGCCGATACAGTCCCAACATGACTCTTTTTTTGGATTCTGAATACATATGATAAAGTTGTAGTAATCCCAAGTTTTTAAATGAAATAATTTAATTTAGTTATTGCCTAATTATTAAGATAATTAATTATTACTTATACCTAATTTGCGTTCTAACACTAATCCCTTTTCTTCCATTCTCTATTGTTCGAAAACGCTACAGGACCATTCACCATTTCCCCCATTCATGCTCACATTTCCCTTTATCTCTTCATGATATTCCAAACTAATACTACCATTATTATTCTCCTTTGAATCTCCTTCTAGCCAACCCTATTGTTCATGACTCGCGCAACGCCATGCCATCGCGACTTCCAGGTGCAACGACTACTCACAGTGAAATTATCAAACTGAATATATATGAAATTCTGCAAATATTTTAGACCCGATGTTAAATTCCTCCAGAAAACCGAATATAATCTCAGCTTTTTGAATAAATGTTATATTTTCCTTCGATATTTTCTCTTTTGTATACTATATTTTTTTTTGTTGTGCGAAAATAAAAGATGCAGAACCCTTCATTGCCTTAGCTTTACTTAGTGCCCATAATGTTGAGCTCGACGTCCTCCTTCAGACATGGCCTTCTGTTGCCATTACGGTAGCTCCGAAAATATTTAGCATGGAATTCTCCTTAAATACATAAACTAGTTCGCCAAATAAATCACCAGATCACCCAAATAGTTGAACCCTAACCCTTGCTGTCCTATTTTGTATGATAGTAACCTCACCGTCCCATGCCATTAAATGCATACAGGATTAAAGAGCACAGGATACCCAACCCAAAGAAATTTATTTTTACATTTTTCATTAAATAATAAAATTGATTTTGATCTTTGAAATAATTTAGAAAGGGTTGGTTGTTTGTTTGTTGATTCCGAAAGAGAAATTGGACGGGGAGTTTATTATATATATTAATACTTGCTCGGTTGGAACGAGTAAGGGAGTGGGTTATAATAATATGAACATGATGTGTTTTAAGTCAAGCCCGCAATTTTGGAAAAGCAACGTGGCATATAGCATATGCAGGATTTAAATGTTTGACTAGATAAGTTATGGCATGAGCTTTATCTGAATGGGAAAGAAATGAAGGAATATATATATATATATATATATATATATATATATATATATGTATATATGTGCATAGTTGTTCGAATGGAAATGTTCATAGCTGAAATGTTTGACTCGGATTTTGTGACAAATACTATGAGCTAAAATTTTCTGAAAGAATGTAGAAAAAAATACATTGAATCTTAGCCTAGATATGATAGGGTTGCTGCGAAATTTTGAGAACATGGTTCTGAGATTTGGCAGAGAATTGAAAATGTTGATGGAAAGTAACCTTGAATTTATTATTTAGGGCACGATTATCGTTCAACGTTTTTATGTCGTACAATTAGATACGTCATACGATTGAAATGAGAATGGAAACCCTACAATAATCTAATATTTCGAATAAGATAAAATTGGTTTTGTTGAATTCAAGATCGTTTGAAAATTGACTATTCTTAAGTTCCATAATAAATCGATAAAATATTAATAAGTTCAAAAAAACAACAACTCAATTTGATAATAGTAAATTATTATCGTACATATCCGAATAGAATAACATATAGCTCCAAAATAAAAATATTTGGATTTATAACTTGATATTTCAAGTTAAAACGACATTCATATTATTTAAATTCAATATATTAATCGTTAAAATTTATAAATGATTCCATGGAAACTATCTGAAAATTTGATTTGGACATAATTCACAATCTACAGACAAAATCTTGATTTTTCACTACTAGAAAAGGTGCAGAATAGCGAATGAAATTTAGAACAATTTGTGACGCCATTCCGACGCCCTTCCATTTTTGGCATTGCAATGGCGTCGGAGTTATCAAAAATTGTCGTCACTATTCTGCACCTTTTCTAGTAGTTTCACTTTCGTTAAAAGAATATAATGAAATTGATCCGAACATTTCTTGTTTCAAAGGAATCCAACTTATTTTAGATCCTATATATTCAATTAAAGTTCAAAACGTAATATTACGAACTACCACGACGTTACTAGCTCGTTTTAGGTTTAATTATAAATTATATGTTCAAACATCATTTTTAATAAATAAATTCCTTATAGAAATCATTTTATATTTCCAATACAACATTTAAACAATTTAAATGTTCAAAATTAAACGGCTAAAAATCCAGGTCCTTACGTCCATCATGTTTAATGTATAATTAGTGTCAAATTATTCTAGATTTGTGATTTTATGAGAAGGATCATGTTTGTATGTGTTCATATGATTGTTCATGTTCGAGATTGAATGAATTGTTGTTTGATCGGTTGAGTTGTATGTTATGTGTGATTCATTTGTTTTGAATTATGTATCGCAGGACATAGAATAAAAAAATAGAGAACATCGGAGGTTCAGACGATCGGATTCAGATGAAACTTGGTGGAGGAGCTCTAGAAGTTGTCGGGATGCAACACATAAATTTTTAGGTGAAAATTGCTTAAGTACATGGATTGATATCGATCCATGACATATGGATCGATACTGATCCATCGTGATTGGTCAACAAGAGCTGTAACTGGGTGTGTGGCTTCGTGGGGGTCTGTAGCAGATAATGAGCAAAGTTTGGTGATTGAATGGATCAAAGTACAAATGGTCAAATACTCATTGATGGACCGACATAGGAGATTTCGAGGAGGAGTTAGACTATGAAAATGGATTGGAGGGAAGTACTCGAGGAAGATAATGATGTTATCCAACCCATAGCCAAAATTTGGCTAAGTGTATGGATCGGTGACAATTCATTGGGGTTGGATCAGTATCACTCCATCACTGTTGAGTGTTGGGAGCCGATGATCCTAGGGTGAGAAGTAAGGATCTTCATTAACATGAGAGTGGTCTCTTTTAGTCAATAACATCTACAAGGTGGAAGTTATCATCAAAATAGCGTTGATTCTTTGATTATGATCTCAAGCGAGAATGGTTGAAGGTGAAAATGATAGGCAACTCAAAGTGGAATGAAGTTGCGAGATAATGGAATGAATCGAGTACGACTCGAGCTAAAAATGGATCGTGGATGGCTTATGTGATTGGAAATGCAAAGGTATTTATATCTGAAGGATTCTAGTAGACTCAAAACTAGGGTATCTATTAGAATATGAGTGATTGAGTACCTTGGATTGCTTGCGAAGTGATCTAGCTATCTTGAGAAGACAAATGTATGTGTAGGACATACGGTATTCTGACTAGAACCAAGGTTTTCCATTAGCCTTGACAGGTGGAAACGGCCAATCATTCGATATTAACGTATTCAAGGCTTTAGTTTGTGATTGCTAGGATATTGCTTGTTCTGGATGTTGTGTTTGCTTGTGTGTTCTCTTCTATCTTCTCTAGGCAGGCTATCACCGTAGGATACTGAGGGGATGCAGGGATAAGGAATCCTATTCTGACTCGTATCTATTTTTGTGTGTTTGAATAACATATTTAATATGATTATTATCTGCTAACTCTTTGGTTGCAGGGACATGTTAGGTGAGACTTGAACTGCCAATTATCTCATTATCTTATGTATTTGTTGTTAGATATTTATCTCTTATACCATATTGTTGTCTAACTCAAGGTTTTGTGTTCCTCTTATTACCTTGGGTGCTCATCGACGAAACTGAAGAGTAGACCGAGTACACGTGATAGGTTGGTGATGGTGATGTTGTGATGTTGCGGGCATGGATGATGGCTTACTACTATTCTTGCTATAGAGATATTTGAATGTTTTCCACTATTTTGATGATTATATACTCTGATGAGGGATGTAGTGAAGCACGATGTATTAAGATATTCAGTTCCTAAAATGTTTTGGATATTTTGAGATTTGGTGGAGATGAGATTTCTTGCTTTTCTATGCTTCACTACTATATCATGTTGTATATTTTATTGTTGTATATTATCTATGCGTTGTGATTTATATGACAAAATCTGTTTCGGTTTACTATACTTGATGATCGTCCCATAACGGCCTGACATGACATGTAACACACTTCTTATATTGTTTAATGTAGGTGTTATGGGACGATCGTCACATGAATATGGTATTCAGATATCAGCTGAATAATTTTTTATTAAAACCTTTACTCTAAAATTTCGATGACAACTATACAATCATGAGCATGCGATACAATTATCATCAGCATGCAGGTGAATGAAAACCTAAATGCATGTGAATGAAAAACTTGAAAAAAAGCACAAAAGGGTAATTGATATTAGAAATATTAGTATATTGTGTTAATGTTTCAATATAGATAATTTGTAAAACCTCCTTGAGTAGTTCTTTTCACAAAAAGTGCATATAAGTCATTTTTTTTTATAAACTCAAGAAGGCAAATTTTCATAATATGTAGATGCCAGACGTTTGACTAATAACTCTAAACGTATGGCAATGGCTCTGGAAAAATATTATATAACAGGCTAGATGTTTGACCTGGGTTAACAGCTATATTTCTGAATAGTTATCTTCTTCAATTAAAGGGTTGCATCCATAACTCTTCCTTCTCAACCATTACAACCCTTTGAATGAACATGAATGAATCAAAGAGTCGTTTTTTCTCAAAAAACCTTTTCAATACCTATAAATAAACATATTTTTGAGAAGATTGATTAACCGAATTTTCTAAATTAGTATTTCTGTACTCTCTGATATTCCTTTACTTCTTTATACTCTTGAAGTATTCAAATGCATACTTTTACTTCTTCCTCGTATTAAAACTTCAATTATCATACTACTCAAAGGAGATTATAGGAAGATTTGTATCATCAATCAAAATTTGTGTTGTTAACAACACACAATTATCAAAGAAAGTTTTTTAGTTGTAATCATATTCCTCTAGAAGGCGCGAGGGTTGTTTTGGTAGTTGAAAGATCGAAGCGAAACTTGAGGATTAGACGTAGAACGCGAGGTCTAAACCAGCATAAAAACTCTGGTATGATTGTTTCTTACTCTACATATTTTATTCTGTAATCTAGTATATATCTCTTAGTTATACTTGCATATTAAATATACACATGTTTTATATGTAGACTGCCAATTGGTATCAGAGCTGGTTGATGTATGATAGGGGGTTCTTACATCGTGAGCTATAGAGAAGCTTTGCCTCTTACCCTTACATGTCCCTAGGAATGGGTTAGTCGGGCATGCAGTCTGGAGGTAGTCCTAGAGTTGAAGGGCTGACCTAAAACTAGTTGCTGAGGTTACCAAGTTTAATCCACCACCAGTTAGGGTGAACGTGTCAATTGGTATCAGAATAGATTCTTTCAAGTTACAATAACATGTGGTTGAAACACATTTAAAATGGTAAGTACTTTTCAAGAAGTCCAATCTACTGTATGTCCTTGACTACTCACAAACAAACTATGTGTAACACCCCACATCCGTTAGTGTCACTCACAAAGGGAATGCACTAAGTTCTGTGGAGCATTTAGGGTAAAAGATGCAGATAAATTACAAGACAGACAGAAATTAAACAGTGGGAAATAAAACTTTGCTTTATTGATAAAATAGTTTGTACAATGATTTCTTTACAATATCAGAGTATCATCTGTCTTACAAAATAAAGAAGCATAAAACAACATTTATATTCCCTAATTTTAGCAAGAGCCAGCCATAGCATCTGATAAGGGAATCCAAGCAAACTTCGACAAATCTTCATGCTGGGAAAGAGTGACAGTCCAACTTAACTTGAGCTATACTATTCCCTCCTTTACTACCTTGGGGGGGGGGGGGGGGACGGAAGAAAAGAAGACGAAAGAAAAACAGAGTCAGACATAAAGCCTGAGTAAGTTCAGTAACTTCTAGCATGTGAACATGGAAAAACAAAACGACATGAATTAATTGAATACAAGATTACACCATGACGATAGGGTCAACAAGATTAGACAAGGTAATCACAAGATATGCTAAGATAAGATAAACTGGATACGCTCTAATACTTTCGCCGCTTCGCTATTTCCTTATTATACTGGTTTCTATATCTCTGCACCACCTAACTAGTGTACCAACTAGTAACGATAACGTGATCCCAATCCCTGTATTTTCCATCGCCTTCAGGCATCCATTTATTTATTTGTTACCTAGATTTAATCTAGGGTTTTCTACCAAGTGCCTTCTAGATTCAACTAGAGTTTACGCTGTCTGCTGAACGCTTCTCAGATTCAGGATTTATGCCACCTAGTTCAACTAGGAATTATGCTACCTGTCGAACGATGACCCCAAGTCTAGGACACACTACCTACAGTGGTATATGTTCCTATACTTCCCCACGCATGTATCGCGAATCGTTATCGCTTGTCTAGATGCACATGTCCTGTAATGTGCGACCCGAGTCCTGTGTCAGGGCAAATCAAGGAATACAGAACTCGGTCGGGAGCTTTCAGATATCTGCCGATGCAGATGCTAAGGTCTGTTTTTATTCCAGTGGCTATGGTCCCACTTGACCCCTACCTCAACTAATGAAAGGCACACCTTGTAAAATGAGAACTATACGCCGGCCCCCGGTGCCCCACTATCCTATGGCCATCCTCACCCATAACTAGATAGCAAGTATACGGTCTTTTGGAGTTCTCCGCCTTTCCGCTTCACGTATCTCGATTGACTCAAGATGGATGGTAGACGACGAGTCGCTATCACAGGGCTACCGTTTGCTCGCCGAATCACGCTGGTCCATCCTAGTCTTTAAGGTTGCCATGTAATGCAACTAAGGCATACCCCTGGTTCTTCTACGTAGACCTTAACCTCTGTGGGCCCAGGCGGATCATCTGCAGCCTCACAGAGGGATACCAAGAGTACCCTCACGTCCCCTCGAAGCCTCGGGCTTCGTAACCCAATTCGTTGGAGCCTTTTCTTTAATCAGACGGACGTTTGCTCCTCCTCGTGCTATACTAAGAATTACTACTTAGTTTTACTAACTAAGATTTACCACTTAGTTTCCCTTTCCCGTCAATTTGGGTTGGTTAAGTGTCATTAGTCAATTCAAGTCAACTTAACCCTCTTCATTCATCCTGTTAAACTGGTTAAGTGTTATCAGTAATTCATGTTGACTTAACCCTACCACACACCAAGTTATATTGGTTAAGTATTTATTACTTAACCCTACCCATTTACCCTGTATTGGTTAAGTGTTCCTTTAACTTAACCTTGCCCGTCTGTTTTAACTAACATGTTATTAATGGTTAAGTATTACCCCTTCATGTTTTAGACTTAGCCCTATTCCTTTATCACAACCTGACGGTTAAGTGTTCAAGTTTGCTTAACCCTACGGTCTTGTCCAGCTAACATATCAAATTGGCTAAGTGTATTAACTTTACTTAACCCCAACCTCTAGTCTAGTTAACATGTTAATTTGGCTAAGTGTATTAACTTTACTTAACCCCAACCTCGAGTCTAGTTAACATGTTAATTTGGCTAAGTGTATTAACTTTACTTAACCCCACCTTCTAGTCATGTTAATTTGGCTAAGTGTATTAACTTTTACTTAACCCCACCTTCTAGTCTAGTTACCATGTGAAGTTGGTTAAGTGTCCCTATGGACTTATCCCACCCATCCTAGCTTAACTGTGTTAAATTGGTTAAGTGTTCCTAGGGACTTAACCCTCCCATTCTAGCCTAACTGTATGGCCCTAACCCACCCACCAGTCTGGTTATCATGTTGAATTGGTTAAGTGTCTTAGTGAACTTAACCCTACCATTCTTGTTCTAGCTTTAATTAAATAGATTAAAGCCACGACCACTCACATTAGACAGATATTGTTGCGATTACTGGATGTGCCGGTTGGTTCCGGGCAGATTTACATCGCAACTCAGTCTAACCTCGGGTTAGGCCTATTCATGTTTTCTAGTTCAATGGTTTTGACTAATTTTCAAATCAGGTTTTGAAAGTAACCATCCCGTCCGTCGGATCAGTTAGGGATAGCCAGGGAGAGCAGGAAACTTGTATTTTCCAAACCCAAGCCTAGACACTATCCTCTCTGTCACCCTAGAACTTTCTGGTGTTTCATTAAAAGAGATGTCGTTAATAAATCTTTAATTTGTCTAAATTTACATTTCTTATTTAGGACAAATTCTATAAGTAAATTATTCCTAATTTACTTATTTCCCAATTACTCTTTTAATGTAATCTGTCTACATTTATTTCTATGGCCCATTTCCCCCTCTATATCATATTTATGCTTTTTGGTATGTAAACTATACCAAATTAAGTGTCACTAACCATGATTTTGCTAAACCTGACAGTTATTCCCAATTATGGCCAATTTCACATTTATACGAATGCCAAATTAACTAATCCAATCCTGATTTAACATTCTAATTACAGTTCATGTCAAACTAGACTTATCATTCTAGTTCATAACTCATGTAAATGCTAGATTTACAAGTCAATTCTATATTCAAATTACACATCTTATAATTTATGTCAAATTTATCCAATTTGCATTTCTATGAACATGCCATAATACATGTTCCCAATTTATGCCAATTTCCAAGTTAAACTACGTTTTTAGTAAATTTCATGTTTTGCCCAAACCGCATTCCCACCGTTCGTATAATCGTGATTCAGTCTAGATTATAAAACAAAGCCAGGTTCGTAGAAAATAGGGAATGAACCAAAGATGCTATGCAAAAGATAGACATACTAACTGGCATAAAAAGGGTTGAATAACGACGTCGGTTCAAGAACATGGGTAGACCTAACTTAATAGGTAAATTCCCAAGGTCTAAAACCAAGAATAGACAGAATAGAGACGTAGGTTCAAGAACATGGGTAGACCTAACTTAATAGGTAAATTCCCAAGGTCTAAAACCAAAGATAACCAAGAATAGACAGAATAGATGATCGGGTTTAGACCCAATTTCATAGTCACAAAACTTAAGCAACACTTTCCTAGTCATGAATCACAGGTGTTTAATCACAGATGTCCTTGTTATGTTATAGGCAATAGTTTATATTTCCTAATCAAAGGCATAGGCTTAGTCAAGGAAATAATCCTCATACTCACAGTCACAGTCATAGGCAATGTTCATAGTCATAGGCAATGTCCATAGTCATAGGCAATGTTCATAGTCATAGGCAAATGTTCATAGTCATAGGCATATGGTCTTAAGGTCCATAGTTTCATAGTCACAATCTCATTTGTCCTTGAATCACAACAGTTCTTAATTAGGTCCAAGAGTATAGGCACTGATTCGAATAGAGAGAGAGAGATTTGGCATATTCTTTTATTCCTTTAATTTCATGTCACGAACAGAGAAAAACGTTCAAATCTAGAAATAACTGACTTACTGAAATTAGATTAGAAGGATGGCGTTGCTATGATTCGTGCGACGTTGCTTGAAACCGTTTGAATCATCGCTTGCAATCCTAGCTTGACTTGAACCCCTTCTTGAAAGTCTTGAGCAACATCTCCTCGTCTTGATTTATTTTTATATATTATTTTATTTATTATTTAATTTAAGAGGAGGAGAAGAAGCCATGTTCTACCAAGAATCTTTGCAGCATAAGGGTAGAGAAGAATTGTGAATGGAGAAGGAGTCTAGGGTTGTTTATATAGTGTTAGGCGGACGAATCTGGTTAGAATGGCGTCTAGATACAGAAGAACGAACTAGGTGCAGAAAACAGGAAAAAGCAGGGGGGGTCGACCCCCAGGTCGACTACCCAGTCGACCTGGGTGACCCAGGTCGACTACCCAGTCGACCTGGGTGCCCAGGTCGACTACCCAGTCGACCTGGGTGCCTTGGGCGGGAATTTTCCCGCCCAGCCCAATCTAGGTCTGTTTTGAATTTTGAACTCGTTTTTCTGAACTGTTTTGAAATTTGAACTTTGCTGAATCTTCCGAAGGCCATATCTTCCTCATACGGACTCCGATTTACGCAAACTCGGACTCGTTTTCATGCAGAATTCCGAGACGAACGCAATGGCGCAGCCCGTTTCCCTTGATTTTGATTTTAACATTTAATTCTGCCTTGATTTGTGAATCTTAGTGTTACAGAATTACGGGGTGTTACATTCTCCCCTACTTAAAAGGATTTCGTCCCCGAAATCTTCAAGTTAGGAAGAATGTGTCCTACCATCCAATCACCCATCTACTCAACCATTCAATCACAGGCATTCAATGTCCTTAAAAGATTTCTAATGCTTTCATGTTCATATGCATAGTGTGTGTATATGTCTTTATCTAATGCAAAATCAGGCGGTCTACTGATTCAGTTGACCTCCTTAATGCGAATCATGTCAGTGCCATGCGTCCATTCATGTATGCAAGCATCCCTAGTTATGTAAATACTACATGCGTGCACAGCCATTCATCCATATGCAACACCCATAAGATAACATATCAAGTTCAATTTACAAACAAATACATATCTGTAAAAGCAATATGAAAGCGTCCGAACTTGATCTAGTGCCTAATACGTATGCATATGCAGCCACGAGCAACCATTAGCAATCACTTGCAACCACCAACCATAACATGTTTCAAACACATGTTTACATCCATTGGCTTCTACCTAAAGATCGAAGATACGACCTAGGTGATATACTTCGGAAAGAGAGAAACAATTATGCGTAAAGCTCATACACAAAGAAATCAAGGATGCACCCTTAAGAAAAAGGGTATGATGCTAGTATCTAGCCTTCTTGAGCTTTACTCCACTGTATCTTAACTAATTTAACTTCACGATTGTGAAGTTCCGGATCTCCATTTCCAAAATAAACAGATGTCAATCACGGTACCAGGTATACGTACTAAGATGATTAGAGGTTTCCCTCTTATCCGCCATGCCATAACTATAAGAGTCGAAAGGTCACTACGTGCTCTTTGGAGTGCCTGCCACAACTATTCATCTCTCCCGCAAACCATCCAAACCGAACTCGACATTCCTCAAGTACAAGCCCCAAAGGCCTAAACCAATATCAGACAAGCACCCAAGGAATATCTCCCCCGAATTTAGACGATCTACGTGAGATGATATAAGCAAACTCGATAGCTATTCTCAAATCCCTACTAACCAAAAATAAACTGGTCGGACCACCAATTGGATTTGAGACTCTAGTGGGATCTTTCTGCTATACAAGTACTATGGTGCAGAGACCCAACTATGGAAGTGGATATGAACAAATGACAAGCGCTAGAACCAAGGAAATAGTACGAACAACAAAACTAGACTCTTCCAACCGGACTACCTTTCTCCTAGGTACGCTTGGTGGCGAAAGCATGAACTTGTCCTTCTGAAAATCTCGTCCTCGTTCTTGCCCTTGTCCTTAATTATTTGCCCTATCACACCCTAGTAAAGATACTTCCTCTTGTCTTAGGTTTTATAATTTCTTCCTCCTTCGTGTGCTAAGTCTACATCCATGAATTCCTCATCCTCTTCCGTGTGTAGTCATGTTGACAAATCTCTCGAAAACTGCCTCCATCGTCCGGAAAACCCTATAAGCTTCGAAAGAAAACTGCCCGTAGATGAAACAACTACGGCTATGGATGGAAGCCGGGCACTACTTTGCCCTTCGATGAGGTTACCTCCCAAAAAGCCAGGAGCCCCAATGACTCAAGAAAGAAGGAGACAAGAATTCAAATAGAGGAAGAGAAGATAGTGCGTATGGCTTTGGGGAATATGCCTTTAAAACAAATCTTTTCTTTTGAAAATGCTTCTTTTAAAACCGTTTTGAGAATAATTTTTCAAATCCTTCATCTGATCTGGTAACCTTCAGCTCTGATACCACGTGTAGCACCCCACATCCGTTAGTGTCACTCACAAAGGGAATGCACTAAGTTCTGTGGAGCATTTAGGGTAAAAGATGCAGATAAATTACAAGACATACAGAAATTAAACAGCGGGAAATAAAACTTTGCTTTATTGATAAAATAGTTTGTACAATGATTTCTTTACAATATCAGAGTATCATCTGTCTTACAAAATAAAGAAGCATAAAACAACATTTATATTCCCCAATTTTAGCAAGAGCCAGCCATAGCATCTGATAAGGGAATCCAAGCAAACTTCGACAAATCTTCAAGCTGGGAAAGAGTGACAGTCCAACTTAACTTGAGCTATACTATTCCCTCCTTTACTACCTGGGGGGGGGGGGGGGGGAAACAGAAGAAAAGAAGACGAAAGAAAAACAGAGTCAGACATAAAGCCTGAGTAAGTTCAGTAACTTCTAGCATGTGAACATGGAAAAACAAAACGACATGAATTAACTGAATACAAGATTACACCATGACGATAGGGTCAACAAGATTAGACAAGGTAATCACAAGATATGCTAAGATAAGATAAACTGGATACGCTCTAATACTTTCGCCGCTTCGCTATTTCCTTGTTATACTGGTTTCTATATCTCTGCACCACCTAACTAGTGTCCCAACTAGTAACGATAACGTGATCCCAATCCCTGTATTTTCCATCGCCTTTAGGCATCCATTTATTTATTTGTTACCTAGATTTAATCTAGGGTTTTCTACCAAGTGCCTTCTAGATTCAACTAGAGTTTACGCTGTCTGCTGAACGCTTCTCGGATTCAGGATTTATGCCACCTAGTTCGACTAGGAATTATGCTACCTGTCGAACGATGCCCCCAAGTCTAGGACACACTACCTAGAGTTGTATATGTTCCTATACTTCCCCACGCATGTATCGCGAATCGTTATCGCTTGTCTAGATGCACATGTCCTGTAATGTGCGACCCGAGTCCTATGTCAGGGCAAATCAAGGAATACAGAACTCGGTCGGGAGCTTTCAGATATCTGCCGATGCAGATGCTAAGGTCTGTTTTTATTCCAGTGGCTATGGTCCCACTTGACCCCTCCCTCAACTAATGAAAGGCACACCTTGTAAAATGAGAACTATACGCCGGCCCCCGGTGCCCCACTATCCTATGGCCATCCTCACCCATAACTAGATAGCAAGTATATGGTCTTTTGGAGTTCTCCGCCTTTCCGCTTCACGTATCTCGATTGACTCAAGATGGATGGTAGATGACGAGTCGCTATCACAGGGCTACCGTTTGCTCGCCGAATCACGCCGGTCCATCCTAGTCTTTAGGTTGCCATGTATTGCAACCAAGGCATACCCCTGGTTCTTCTACGCAGACCTTAACCTCTGTGGGCCCAGGCGGATCATCTGCAGCCTCACAAAGGGATACCAAGAGTACCCTCACGTCCCCTCTAAGCCTCGGGCTTCGTAACCTAATTCGTTGGAGCCTTTTCTTTAATCAGACGGACGTTCGCTCCTCCTCGTGCTATACTAAGAATTACTACTTAGTTTTACTAACTAAGATTTACCACTTAGTTTCCCTTTCCCGTCAATTTGGGTTGGTTAAGTGTCATTAGTCAATTCAAGCCAAATTAACCCTCTTCATTCATCCTGTTAAACTGGTTAAGTGTTATCAGTAATTCATGTTGACTTAACCCTACCACACACCAAGTTATATTGGTTAAGTATTTATTACTTAACCCTACCCATTTACCCTGTATTGGTTAAGTGTTCCTTTAACTTAACCTTGCCCGTCTGTTTTAACTAACATGTTATTAATGGTTAAGTATTACCCCTTCATGTTTTAGACTTAGCCCTATTCCTTTATCACAACCTGACGGTTAAGTGTTCAAGTTTGCTTAACCCTACGGTCTTGTCCAGCTGACATATCAAATTGGCTAAGTGTATTAACTTTACTTAACCCCAACCTCTAGTCTAGTTAACATGTTAATTTGGCTAAGTGTATTAACTTTACTTAACCCCAACCTCGAGTCTAGTTAACATGTTAATTTGGCTAAGTGTATTAACTTTACTTAACCCCACCTTCTAGTCATGTTAATTTGGCTAAGTGTATTAACTTTTACTTAACCCCTCCTTCTAGTCTAGTTACCATGTGAAGTTGGTTAAGTGTCCCTATGGACTTAGCCCTCCCATCCTAGCTTAACTGTGTTAAATTGGTTAAGTGTTCCTAGGGACTTAACCCTCCCATTCTAGCCTAACTGTATGGACCTAACCCACCCACCAGTCTGGTTATCATGTTGAATTGGTTAAGTGTCTTAGTGAACTTAACCCTACCATTCTTGTTCTATCTTTAATTAAATAGATTAAAGCCATGACCACTCACATTAGACAGATATTGTTGCGATTACTGGATGTGCCGGTTGGTTCCGGGCAGATTTACATCGCAACTCAGTCTAACCTCGGGTTAGGCCTATTCGTGTTTTCTAGTTCAAGGGTTTTGACTAATTTTCAAATCAGGTTTTGAAAGTAACCATCCCATCCGTCGGATCAGTTAGGGATAGCCAGGGAGAGCAGGAAACTTGTATTTTCCAAACCCAAGCCTAGACACTATCCTCTCTGTCACCCTAGAACTTTCTGGTGTTTCATTAAAAGAGATGTCGTTAATAAATCTTTAATTTGTCTAAATTTACATTTCTTATTTAGGACAAATTCTATAAGTAAATTATTCCTAATTTACTTATTTCCCAATTACTCTTTTAATGTAATTTGTCTACATTTATTTCTATGGCCCATTTCCCCCTCTATATCATATTTATGCTTTTTGGTATGTAAACTATACCAAATTAAGTGTCACTAACCATGATTTTGCTAAACCTGACAGTTATTCCCAATTATAGCCAATTTCACATTCATACGAATGCCAAATTAACTAATCCAATCCTGATTTAACATTCTAATTACAGTTCACGTCAGACTAGACTTATCATTCTGGTTCATAACTCATGTAAATGCTATATTTACAAGTCAATTCTATATTCAAATTACACATCTTATAATTTATGTCAAATTTATCCAATTTGCATTTCTATGAACATGCCATAATACATGTTCCCAATTTATGCCAATTTCCAAGTTAAACTACGTTTTTAGTAAATTTCATGTTTTGCCCAAACCGCATTCCCACCGTTCGTATAATCGTGATTCAGTCTAGATTATAAAACAAAGCTAGGTTCGTAGAAAATAGGGAATGAACCAAAGATGCTATGCAAAAGATAGACATACTAACTGGCATAAAAAGGGTTGAATAACGACGTCGGTTCAAGAACATGGGTAGACCTAACTTAATAGGTAAATTCCCAAGGTCTAAAACCAAGAATAGACAGAATAGAGACGTAGGTTCAAGAACATGGGTAGACCTAACTTAATAGGTAAATTCCCAAGGTCTAAAACCAAAGATAACCAAGAATAGACAGAATAGATGATCGGGTTTAGACCCAATTTCATAGTCACAAAACTTAAGCAACACTTTCCTAGTCATGAATCACAGGTGTTTAATCACAGATGTCCTTGTTATGTTATAGGCAATAGTTTATATTTCCTAATCAAAGGCATAGGCTTAGTCAAGGAAATAATCCTCATAGTCACAGTCACAGTCATAGGCAATGTTCATAGTCATAGGCAATGTCCATAGTCATAGGCAATGTTCATAGTCATAGGCATATGGTATTAAGGTCCATAGTTTCATAGTCACAGTCTCATTTGTCCTTGAATCACAACAGTTCTTAATTAGGTCCAAGAGTATAGGCACTGATTCGAATAGAGAGAGAGAGAGATATTTGGCATATTCTTTTATTCCTTTAATTTCATGTCACGAACAGAGAAAAACGTTCAAATCTAGAAATAACTGACTTACTGAAATTAGATTAGAAGGATGGCGTTGCTATGATTCGTGCGACGTTGCTTGAAACCGTTTGAATCATCGCTTGCAATCCTAGCTTGACTTGAACCCCTTCTTGAAAGTCTTGAGCAGCATCTCCTCGTCTTGATTTATTTTTATATATTATTTTATTTATTATTTAATTTAAGAGGAGGAGAAGAAGCCATGTTCAACCAAGAATCTTTGCAACATAAGGGTAGAGAAGAATTGTGAATAGAGAAGGAGTCTAGGGCTGTTTATATAGTGTTAGGCGGACGAATCTGGTCAGAATGGCGTCTAGATACAGAAGAACGAACTAGGTGCAGAAAACAGGAAAAAGCAGGGGGGGTTGACCCCCAGGTCGACTACCTAGTCGACCTGGGTGACCCAGGTCGACTACCCAGTCGACCTGGGTGCCCAGGTCGACTACCCAGTCGACCTGGGTGCCCAGGTCGACTACCCAGTCGACCTGGGTGCCTTGGGCGGGAATTTTCCCGCCCAGCCCAATCTGGGTCTGTTTTGAATTTCGAACTCGTTTTTCTGAACTGTTTTGAAATTTGAACTTTGCTGAATCTTCCGAAGGCCATATCTTCCTCATACAGACTCCGATTTACGCAAACTCGGACTCATTTTCAAGCCGAATTCCGAGATGAACGCAATGGCGCAGCCCGTTTCCCTTGATTTTGATTTTAACATTTAATTCTGCCTTGATTTGTGAATCTTAGTGTTACAGAATTACGGGGTGTTACACTATGCCTACTAGTCTACACGTATGCTTATTTTTATGGAAGCTAATGGTTTAGAAATATGGAAAGCAACACAAGTTAGATATGAAGCACAAACATAGACATAAGCACATGGACAGATGCACAAAAAACACTTCTATTAACAATGCCAAAGCTATGAATGTTCTTTTATGTTCACTAGATAAAACTGAATTTTCATATGACATGTTGTGCACTACTGCATATGATATTTGCCACACTTTGAATATCACACATGAAAACACAAACAAAGTCAAACAAGATTTCAGTTTTGCACTCAGTTCTCTTCATTTAAAATGAAAGCAAGTTAGTTTATAAGCGGCATGTACACTAGATTTTAAACTATTCAACATGATCTCATATCACTTGGAGTCAAATTCACGGATCTCGACTTAGTTACAAGTATCTTAATTCTCTAAAAAATGATTGTGAAAGAAAAGTGTTGGCCATTGAGGAGGCTAATGATCTTTCTCAACTTAAAGTTGAAGAGTTAATAGGAAACTTGATGTTGTATGAAGCTAATCTGTAGGCTGGAAAGGAACAAAATCATTAGAGAAAAGTTATAGCTTTTCAAGCCAATAATGAAGATTTTGATTTAGATGAGGATGAGGTAGTATTTATTGCTAAAAACTACAACAAATTCAAGAAGTTCAAGAGGATGAAAAAAATCTCAAAATGGAAGAAGTTAAAACCCAACTGATCAAACATCAATCAAATGTTACAAACTGCAATGAATTTGGCATATGAAAAAAAATATTGTCCAAAACTCAACAATGACAAAACGAAAAGAAGTATCAAAACATTCAAGAAAAAATATATGAGATTTTCATGTAGCCTGGGATGATTCTGATTCATCATCATCATCAGACAATGATAGTAACACTAATAGTGAGCAAGCAAATGTGTGCTTCATGGAAAACACTGAGGTATGTCCTGATCCTACCTATGAAGAAATCTTAGAACTAAGCAGGAATTGATGATAAATATAGGGAAGATAAGAATTTGAATAAAGAATATGTTGCTAAGATAAATTGAATGGAACTTGAAATAGGATTACTAAAAGATGGGAAAACTATTTTAGAGGAAGAACTATAAAATGCTTAAGAAAGTTGTAAGAGACTTTATATTAAAAATATGTGAGTTAGGAAAACTTAAATTAGAAAATAACGTTATTAGCAATAAAAATGTTACCTTAAAAAGTAATCTGGAAGCATCACAATTTGAAATTTCAGAGCTTAAGAATAAGTTAAATAATATTACTTGTAATGTTTCTAAATTTAACAAAAGGAAACAAAATTTAGATAACCTAATCAAAAATTCCAAACCAACTGGTTATCCGAATGAATTAGGGTTCAAGGTGGCTTCAAAGATAAAATTATAGTTTTATTTACAAAAACACTAAAAAGCCACTTTCTAATATAAAGGCTTCAAAATCTAAAGAAATATGGACTCTTAAGTCAAATAATAAGTTAATTAGACAAAATCATATAGATGCTTTTTTTTTAAGTGTTGTTCATAATGAAAATTATGTTTTGAAGGTCCTAAATCCTTTTGGGTATGGTTACCTTCCACCTAACCCCTTGGACCTTAAAGAGGAAGTGTGTACCAAAATATATAACTTACATTTTACAGGTGCCAAAGAAAGATAACTGACGAAGTGAATTTGACATAGGAGATATTCCTTACGTACAATGGAAAATGAGCATTAATTGATTACAGAATTGCAACAATTTATGTATGTCTAATTCCTTCTTTTATTTATTTTGGGGTTGGTATTTCTAGTTTTTGTAACAACTTATGTATGTGGCATTTTGTTAGTTTCTCTACATGTTTCCTCTATTTTTTCAATTTTTTATAATGACAAAGTGGGAGAGATATTATGCTACAAATAAATAAGGGAGAAATCACAAACTCTGGGGGAACCTTTTTTAAACTTGATTGTATAGTTCTCATCATAAAAAAGGATAGGATATTAGAATCTCTACTCTATGGTTTCGATGACAATAACTATACAATCTCGAGTTTGCAATACATATATCATCAATATGCAGGTGAATGAAAGACTTGAAGACAAGAATAAGAGGATCACTGATATTAGAAATGTTAGTATATTGTGTTAGCGTCTTAAAATAGATAATTTGTTAAATTTCCTTGATTAATTCTTTTTGAAAAAAGCACATATAAGTCATTTAAAAGTTTTTATAAATTCAAGACAGAAAATTTTCATAATATGCAGGTATCGAAGTCTGACTAACGAGTCCAAACATTTCGCAATAGACTTTGGAAAAATATTGCATAACATGCCAATTGTCTGACCATAAATATGAGACGTCTGACTTAGGTTAACAACTATATTTATGAATAGTCATCTTCTTCAATTTAAGGGTTGTGTCCATATCTCTTCTTTCTCAACCATTACAACCTTTGGAATCAACGGGAATGAATCAAGTAGTCGTTACTTTTCAAAGAAGCTTTTCAATACCTACAAATAAACATGTTTTTAAGAAGATTGATTAACCGAATTTTGTAAATTCTTATTTCTATCCTCTCTTATATTCTTTCTTTCTTTCTAATGTAAAAGTATTCAAAAGCATACTTTTACTTCTTCCTCATATCAAAGCTTCAATTATTTTACTACTCAAGGGAGACTATAGGAAGAATAGTATCATTATTAGTCAAAATCTATGTCGTTAAGAACACACAATTGTCAAAGAAAGATTTTCACTTGTAAGCCTATTCTTCCGGGTGAAGTGAGGGTTACTTTGATAGTTGAAAGGCCGATAGGGAGCTTCAGGGATGGATGTAGGACGGGAATTCCAAACCAATATAAAAACTCTAGATGATTGTTTGTTACTTTACTTACATTATTATACAATCGAGTATGTATCACTTAGTTGTACTTGCATATTAGATATACACATGACCTATGTAGACTGTCATTTTGTACTTGTTTTTGTGGATGATATTCTTATCAACTCTAGACGGAAGAGGAACACACGACTCACTTGAGGATTGTGCTTGATGTGGTTAGAAGACACGGGATGAACGCCAATTTCCTAAGTGCCACTTCTGGAAGGAAGTAGTGAAATTCTTGGGTCATGTAGTATTTGGCCAGGAGGATAGTAGTGGAACCTACGAAGGTAGCAGTAATCCAAGATTGGAACCGACCTAAGAATGCTACGGATAATAGCAGTTTCCATGGTCTAGTTGGATATTATATGTGATTCATGTGACGACCAGAAAATTCTTACCTTTCGAATTGACCGTAAACCACAAAAATTCGATCCAAAAGGCAAATTTCTCGAATCGTTATGGGTTACAACACTTTAGAACAAAAGCACAAAATAATATTTCATTGTTATTACAACAATTTTACATTAGTACAAGAATATATCGGAGTACATATCAAATATCATAAAATAGTACATTACTATACACATCAGAAACATAATTACATTCAGCGGAAAACTATTAAATGTTTTGGACACAACTCTAGCTTCAATCCAGAATCCTGCTCTATAAAATATCTGCAAAACCAAAACTACTAGCTGCTCGTGTGAAAAATATGGACACCCATAGTTTAGGTGGGAAACAATAAACTCAGAGCCAGTCATGGGACTGGTGCGAGAACCAAAACGGTTATTTACTTTATTTTAAAGTTGGGTAATTCACAGGACCACGCCATATAACACGAAATGGGTTTTCTCCACATGAAAACTAGTCATAAAACAATCCCTAATGCTTTTTGACAAATGAAGCTATTATAAGACTCAAGTCCCATCATACAATGCAACACAAATCGAAGGGTTGAATTTTACCTTATAATAGCCAAACATGCTTGATACACGAAAATTCTCTTTTATTATCACTAGTGCGTAGTGTGGAAATCACTTTCACAAATTAATGTATCAATCTTAGACGGCACAATGCCCCATCCCATTATGTTGCTAAATAGGATTACAACTAAAAAACGCATGGCTCATATTGGAAGTTGGATTCCATCAATGATCAAGGCAAAGGATCTTCCTTAACCATTCGTAACATCCTAGCAAATGTCCCAAGACTCAACACATGGTCCTTAAGAGCGACTGAGTTGGTCAGCACTAACGGGCTGATTGGAATCTTACCTGAACATAACGTTCCCTGATCTCATCTAACCGTCATCTTGGTCGTTGTTGACCATTATCCGAGGCGCCTTGATCAATCACCCACATAAGTAAATTTCCTGTGCTCCATACCATGGCATCACTTTTCAGCTAGAAGGGAACACATGTCCTTATCTCCACCATCCATCATCATGTTTTTGGCTGTTCAAGGGTTATGAGGCTTGTTGAAGTCACATTTCAACACAAAGCTACGCTATATCAGCCATGCTTTAATCATCATCCACAAAGCCCTAATTTCAACTCAAACTTTGATCTTCTCAGCACTTATCATGCCAAATTGTCAATTCACAATATATAATCAGTGTTTATTAATATATAACCCTTTGAGTACACATGTCTCAAAGGAGGGTGTTAAGCTAAGAGAATAAATTCTCTGCCACTAACTGATATAACATCAATAGACATAAATTGGTCATATTGTAAAATACAATGTCAGACACACATCCATTTACAAGTCCGTTTAGATTTGAACAAAACCGAAGGCACCTTATTCCTTGTCCAGTTAAGGAGAGAGGCCTTGCATATTCAGTTAATCTTCAAGTACGTATGGACGACCACTACTTATAACCTTGTCTTAGGTGTACTGCCCAATCAAGACATCAACAATAATCCAAACGATGTGAAGATCTCCGGTCTTCAACCACCATCTTCAGTATTCTCGATACTCATCGTATTGTTATTCAAAATTGGTCGAAACCCGGTCTTTCCGATATAACTATTGCATCTTTAAAATCAAGTTATACATAAACATATCGTAAGTCTCATTCCATTTCAGAATATTCATTTCACTCAAATCATTCTTTACATTAGGATTACTCCCTTAAATCTTATCATAGATTTACATTCTTTAAACTTCTTGTTTAAATCTTTCCTTGGAAATCATTTCAAAAGATTATATAATCTCTTTTCACAAATTTAACTCAAATCAAAGTTTATAAGCCTTATCAAGATTATCGAGATTTACAAAAAGGTAATCTCACGTATCATTATCCCAACCCCACCCCATTCATTCCACGGAGAAAAACTGGTGGTACTCCATATCCAATACCCTCGTATTTTGGTAAGTTTAATTACCTTTTTTCGTTCCAAATCTAATTAAAGATTCATTAAAACTCTGTCTTAGTTTTAGTCTCCATTTCATTCGTTCATATCTTTGTTGAAAGATTTATTGAAACTCTAATTTAGTTTGAACCTCCATTTCATTCATTCAAATCTTTGTTGAAAGATTTATTAAAACTCTAACATAGTTTTAATATCCATTTCATTCATTCAAATCTATGTTGAAAGATTTATTAAAACTCTAACATAGTTTTAATATCCATTTCATTCATTCAAATCTTTGTTGAAAGATTTATTAAAACTCTAACTTGTTTTTAATATCCATTTCATTCATTCAAATCTTTGTTGAAAGATTTATTACAACTCAAACTTGAGAAATTATCTTTCCTTTAACTGTGTTAAAGAACAAATGTTATTTAAATATCATTCACTATAAACCCAAAATCCAAATCAATATCAAATATAAGGCTTATAATAGAAACCATATCGACCTATATTTAACATCAAATTCTGAAATCTACAAATATCATATATGGAATAACGATATAAATGTCTTCCAAATTCCTCAAATGGTATCCTTATAACTACGGAATCCAATTTCGAACAATCCGAATATTATTTCCGTTCAAACTTAGCGAACTTAAGTCTGAAAACTTTTAGTTTAATCTTAAACTAAATTCCAAAATATTGATTGATTATGTTATGTAAATTAGGTCAACAGTCCAAAATTTCAAAAAAAAGTACAAAACTTCACAGTTCTTTCTCAAATCCTTTCAAAATTATTAATTATGATTTATCAATATTTTTCCCTATTTTTAATAATTTAAAAATAACATATTTCTTTCAAATCCATTTTCAATTAAATAGCGACACTAACATTGTTTTTATTCAATTTTGATTTGAGCTAATCTCCAAATCTAAACGTTGTATTTTAAAATTATATATATAATTCGAAAGCTCTTTTCATTTTAGACCCAAAGTTTTTCATTTTAGGAAGATCCGACGGCCGGATCTCCCAGTAAGTCAATTTGAAGTCATTGGTCGAAATTCGCGAACTACCACTGTGTGACAAGTCCTATTCATGCCAAATTCGATTTTTAATAATTAAATAAAATTAATTTAAAAATAGCTGATTAGTTATATAAAACGTATATAATTAACTTTTGGAACTATATTTCCAATTATTTCACTCAAAAATCCTATATGATCCATTATTTAATCATTTCAATATTATTTTAATCATTAAAATAATATTATGTTTGAAAATTTATTATTTAAAGTCCAAATTTTCCTAAAGTCCATTATAAAAATAAATAAGAAAGTTTCAAAAAGGAAATCTCTTCAAAACCTTTCCCAAATACCCTAACCAAACTTCAATTTTTCATGTCACTATTCATTTCAATTTTAAATTTGAAAATATGCCTTTATTAATTCAAAACTAATTCAAATTAGATTCTTAATTTCACGAAAACTATTCGTAATGACTTAAACTACCTTTCCAAATTATTTTGAATTTAAAATTCAAACTTTTTAGTTTTCACTGAATATTTTGTTAATAAAATATTCAAATTAATTCTGAATTAGAATGAGATTCATCCAATCACCTTATAATTTAATTTATATGGATTTCACACATCAATATCATGAAATAATAGTTATTAATAACTATTAACATCCAATCCACATATCGTGGTATATACCATATAAGCCTTAAACCATTAACGCTTATATGTTTTTGTCAATCAACAGATAAACCACAATATACAATCATCAATCAACATAAATATTCATCACAATCGTATCATTATAATTAAATAGAGTTCATCTCGATATCCAGTAACTAATAACTTAGTTAATTTCCATTAAATGACCACTTAAGGTTCAATTCTATTCTAATGTCACCATTATCAGTTCTTAGTGTTCTATACCCAAGTAACTACACGTATGTTACTTAAAATTCGGATCTTTTCCACATTAGACATTATTAAACTATATAATAAACCCATATCATTAATCAAAAACCAATATATAACTCAAACAAGATCAGAATAGCAAAACAAATTCAACTAACCCTTATCGTTTAATAGCTCTTACCTAGGGATCCACTCCTTCGTATCATCTAAGCATAGAACAACTCTAGCACCACTTAGCAAGCAATTAATACTTCTTTCAACATAAGATATTTACATATATTTGTGTTTAGGTGAAAAGGTGGAAGCTTTTTTGTGTTTAAGGGGTAAAGATGAGATTTTTGGCAAGGGGAACTCGACCAAAGGGGATATGTGGTCCACATACACTAACCGGGTTGAAGTGGGGTCAGGTGGGGTCAGGCATGAACTGAAGTGGGTCCCGACACTGTGGATTTAGGTGAAAATGGGGCTAATGATAGCAATTATATGGTTATAAGGGGATTTTTGGGTTTTTCAAAGGGAGTGGGGCTACGACTTGAGGAGGAGGGGTGGTGGAGCTGCTGGTAGATGACGTGGTTGTAGGGGAGGGAGGAGCAGGTCAGGTCATGGGTGGTGTAGAGGAGGAGTAAGAAGGAGAGTGAGGAAAGGGTAGAATAAAAGAGAAAATGGAAGTTAAAGTGAAAAAGGAGGAAGGAAGCATTGGCTTTATAAGAAGGGGAGAGGCTTGGATTGCTGATTTGTTGACATAAGGAAGAGGAGGAGATAGCACATGGAAGGGGTTTTGATGGATGACAAGTAAAATAAAACAAAAGTTCCCTTGAACTTGTTTAAGTGTGAAAGCTCATTTCAATTTTTTCACACGTTTATCGCTCGTATGATCTAACGGTAAACCTGGTCGATACGAAATTTTGGACCCTACTATATTTCATAATTTTGGATCAAGTGAAATAGGTCTCGTCGAATTTAGAGTCAGTTTGAACATTGGTTTTATTATTTTATTACATTTTTATTTTTTAATTTTAACATATTTTCCCGATATGCATTTATTTTTCGTACGTTCACATACTAACTCCGAAAATTATGAAATTGAAACCTTACCATTATTTGGCGTTCCATATCCGATAAAATTGGTTTCATCAAAATCTGAGTTTGTTTCCAAAATACCTATTTTTAAACTATTGAAATAATATTAAAATATCAAATTTTAATATATTTTCTTTTAAATAAATTTTAAAAGTCCACTAACATTATTCAAATTTATATTTCAAATTGACCGAAAATTCGTTCATTACATTCTCCCCCACTTAAAATGATTCTATCCTCGAAATTGAAGATGGAACCGAAGGTCGTTTACTTAACCAACTCAGCCTTCATTCTAACTTACTCAACTTATTTAACCTTTCAATTTCTAAGAACTTCCCAGTTTCTTGAAATTTGGCTAATGCCTTAGATTTTCGAAAAATTTCGCCATAACCTCATTTGTACAGGTCAATTGGTGCAACTACAACTTTCCTCTCTAATTAAAAAGAAAATCCAAAAGGCAAGCAGCTCGTAAAATCGTCAAACCCAATCAATACAGTAAATATGTACCTTTGTGTTGGGCACTCGATGTTATTCCCCTTCTTAGCTTCCATGCGATAACCTGTCCAACATATATATGTTCAATCCTAACTAATTTCTAGTCTCTAAACAATGAACTTTAATTATATTTAATTCTAAATATAATTTCAGATCCAGTCCAATTTTATCTAACTTCTCCTAAGTTAAAAATTTATTTGTTTGATTTACTTTTATCTTTTCTATCAATTTAACTTGAGTTAGTCAAATTTAAAACTCATATCACTTAATCATTTTTCAAATCACAACATTAAATTTTGATCAAGCTCTTGGTTCTCAAATCAATAAATTGGAATTATATAATCATCCCACTTTCGAAACTCAAAAATAACTACTGATGTTGAGTAGTCATCAATAGAATCACCCTCAAGCGACGAAAGTGTGACTCTATATCTACCTAGTATATTCAAGACTTCGTATATACGTTTGCAAGGCATATATGCAAAATCTTATACCCGATAGTCCAACCTCAACGTCAAATAACGTACTCAAACTCTTTTTACAATATATAATCTTTCAAAACTAAATTCATTTTATGTATACACCAATTCATTTTCTTTTATATATAATACTCTTCAAACTCATTATAGGGCATTACTAACACTATCTCTACCGAGTCATTCTTATAGGATATTACTAATCCTATCTCAGATGAGTTCTTTCATCTTGTTCTAATGAGTTGTACACCAAAGCTTTGAATACGCTAAAGCTATGATGCCAAATGTGATGGAACTAGGCTTTTCAACCATCATCCAGTGGCTACACTCCATTGTGGCATCACTATGGTACCCAGTCTGCCTTGTTTTACATCCGCCCTTTCAAGTAATAACCGACCCTAATTAGGGACATGTTGGAGTAAGAGTTCACTGTTCGCCACCAAACCACATGGCGAGAACCCCCTATCATGTTGCATCCTATAACCAGGCATGCCAAACAAGGACTGATGTGAGAACCAAAATAGTTATTTTCTTTATTTTAAAGTTGGGTAATTCATGTGACCATGCCGTATAATACAGAACGGGTTTTCTCCACATGAATACCAGTCGTAAAACAATTCGTAATGCTTTTTAAAAAAACGAAGCTATTATAAGACTCAATTCCCATCACACAATGCAACGCAAACCGGAGGATAGAATTTTACCTTATAATAGGAAAATATGCTTGATACACAAAAATTCGCTTTTATTATCACTAGTGCATACTGTGAAAATCACTTCCAAAAATAAATGTTTCAATCTTAGACGACATAATGCCCATCCCATTATGTCGCCATATAGGTTTACAACTGAAAACAGAAGGCTCGTGTTGGAAGTTGGATTGACCAAGGCAAATGATCTTCCTTAACCGTTCGGAACATCCTAGCAGGTGTCCTAGGACTCGACGCATGGTTCTTCGGAGCGACTGAGCCGGTCAACACAAACAGGCTGATAAGAATCTTACCTGAATATAACGTTCCCTGGTATCATCTGACCGTCGTCTTGGTCATTGTTGAGCATCATCCAAAGTGCCTCGATCCATCATCCACATAAGTAAATTTCTTGTGCTCCATACCATGACATTACTTTTCATCTAGAAGGGAACGCATGTCCTTATCTCAGCCGTCTGTCATCCTCTTTTCGGTCGTTCGCAGGTTGTGAGGCTTGTCGAAGTCATGTTTCAACAAAAAGCTATGCTATATTAGCCATGCTTTGATCATCATACAAAAAGCCTTGCTTTTAAACACAAGCTTTGATCTGCTCAGCACTTAGCATGCCACATTGTCAATTCACAACATAAAATTGATGTATATTAATATATAACCCTCTGAGTACACGGGATTTAGAGGAGGGTGTTAACTAAGAGAATAACTTCTCTGCCACTAACTGATATAACATCAATAGACATCAATTGGATATATTGTAAAATATAAGGTCAGACACACATCCATTTACAAGTCCGTTCTGGGTTTGGACGAAACCGAAGGCACTTATTCCTCGTCCAATTGAGGAGAGAGGCCCTTGCATATTCGGTCAATCTCCAAGTGCGTCTGGACGACCGTCACTTATAACCTCGTCTTGGGTGTACCACCAAATATAGACATAAAAAATAATCCTAACAATGTGAAGATCTTCGGTCCTCAACCACCATCTTCAGTATTCTCGATACTCATCGTATATTTATTCAGAATGGGTCGAAACCTAGTCTTTCCGAAATAAGTGTTGCATCTTTAAATTCAGGTGATATGTAAACATATCATAAGTGTCATTCTATTTCAAAATATTCATTTCACTCAAATCATTCTTTACATTAGGAATTACTCCCTTAAATCTTATCAAAGATTTACATTCCTTAAACTTCTTGTTTATATTTTTCCTTGGAAATCATTTCAAAATATTATATTATCTCTTTTCACAAACTTAACACAAATCAAGGTTTATAAGTCTTATCGGGGTTATCAGGCTTTACATAAAGGTAATCTCTCATATCATTTTCCCAAACCCATCCTAATCATCCCACGAAGCAAAACTGGTGGTACTCCATATCGAATGCCATCGTATTTTGGTAAGTTTAATTACCTTCTTTCATTTCAAATTTAATTGAAGATTCATTAAAAATATAACTTAGTTTTAATCTCTATTTCATTCGTTCAAATCTTTGTTGAAAGATTTATTAAAACTCTAACTTAGTTTTAATCTTCATTTTATTTGTACAAATCTTTGTTGAAAGATTTATTAAAACTCTAGTATAGTTTTAATATTCATTTCATTCATTTAAACTCTAACATAGTTTTAATATCCATTTCATTCACTCAAATCTTTGTTGAAAGATTTATTAAAACTCTAACTTAGTTTTAATATCCATTTCATTCATTCAAATCTTTGTTGAAAGATTTATTAAAACTCTAATTTAGTTTTAATCTCCATTTCCTTCATCCAAATCTTTGTAGAAAGTTTTATTACAACTCAAACATGAGAAATCATCTTTCCTTTAACTGGGTTAAAGAGCAAATGTTATTTAAAACATCATTCACGATAAATCCAAAATCTAAATTGATGTCAAATATAAGGCTTTAAACAGAAATCATATCGACTTATATCTAACATCAAATTCTGAAATCCACAAATACCGTATATGGAAAACGATATACATATCATACAAATTCCTCAAACGGTATCTGTATAACTAAGAAATCTAATGTCGAAATATTCGAATATTATTTCTGTTCAAACCCAATGAACTTAAGTTAGAAAACTTTTAATTTGATCTTAAACTAAATTCCAAAATATTGACTTATTATATTAAGTAAATCAGATTAAAAGTCCATAAATTTAAAATCATAGTTCAAAACTTCATAGTTTTTGCTCAGATCCTTTTAAAATAACTAATTATAATTTATCTTACTTTTTCCTTTAGTAATTTAAAATAACTTATTTCTTTAAAATCCATTTTTGGGTAAATATCGGCACTAGCGCTATTTTTATTCAATTTTGATTTGAAATTATCTCCTAACCTAACCGCTGGATTTTATAATTTTACATATCATTTGAAAGCAATTTTCATTTTGGTGCTAATGTTTTTTATGGTCGGATCTCCCGGTACGTCAATTTGAAGTCAATGGTCAAAATTCGCGAACTACCGCTGCGTGACAAGTCCTATTCAGACCAAATTAGACTTTTTTTTGGAAACAAAAATGTGTGATCTTCAATAAAGAAGAGAGCACACATATATAAAATAAAATCATAGGAATACAATATTCTGACGCCAACCCAAATACAGACACAAACAATACTATACAAAACAACAAGAATGTAATGGATAGTAGATAGATGAGCTCCGGATAAACCACCGCCCATCAAACTTCAATATCGAATTTCGGCAAAGCCACCACCCGATATAGAAGTATATCTACCCCAATACGTGAACAAAATACACAGAGCTAAAAAGCAAACAAATATAAAGAAGCAACCCAAATAAACTCTCACAAAAACTCGAGAAAGAAAAAACAAGAATCAATCCAAAATGCTAGCCTCCAAGCACCTCAGTTAAAGACAGCTACCTGAAACCTAAAATAAACTTGCCAAAAATCATCAGTAACCAACGCATATATAGATGGGTTTATGTGCATATATATATATATATGTATATATATATAATAATATATATATATATATATATAACAATATATATATATATAAATATAAACATATATCCATTTATATATGAGTAGAAAAAAGGAAAAGAACTAAAAATAAATACGTAGTCTATTACCACTAAAATAACTATTGAATCTAAAAAATAAACACAAATTAAATCTAACCCTAGTCAGATATCTCTTAAAAAACAAATCACCAAAAAACTTATAGTGAGAGTTAGACATCCAATTTAAACAGTAATTAATAATCCTAGTAATTAACCCATCTGCAGATACAGAACTTGAATTAAAAAATCTCTGGTTCCTGTCCAACCAAATGAACCAACTAATGATAGGGACTAGAGAATCCATAATAAATCTCTGTCTAGCATTATAATTAGTTCTATACAAATTCCAATAATCATCACAATTGCTAAAAAAAATAGAACCACCAAAACCAAAAATCCTATTGACCATAATTAGAATGAAATTAGTAACATTACAGGAGAAAAATAAATGATCAACATCCTCATCCCAAAGACTATAGAAACTACACTTACCATCAAACACAATGATCTTCTTCTTTAAAAGCTCAACCGTATTAAGCTTCTTATGTATGATCAGCCACATAAGAAACTTAGCCTTAGGAGGAGCATTAGATTTCCAAAGAAACTTAAAAGGATAAAATGAAACACTAGAAAAATTAATGAACTTATACATAGAATTAACTGAGTACACTAATCTCCTATCTAAACCCCAATAAATAGAATCACTATACTCATCAAGATGGTAAAGAGCCAACTTAGCTTTAAGTAAGGCTAATTGCCTTAACATTCCCCCTTCAATATTATTAGCAAAAGAAAATACCCATGGGGGATCCAAATCGGCTTTATAAACGTCAGAAATTAGAGCATTCTTAAAGCAACAATTATTATAGAGCTCACTAAACTCAATTTTAAGAGGCAAATGGGAAAACCAAGCATCATGCCAAAAGTAAGTTATATTACCAGAATGAACAGTCAACTTACACCCTAAATTAAAAAAATCAAAGCACCTTCGAACAGACTTCCAAAAGAACGATAACCTTTTAAACCAACTAGAACTGGAACCAACAATATACTCCCCACCTGAATAATAAAATTTGGAAATAATACTCTTCCAAGTGGCCGACACTTCAGGACATCTATATCTCCAAATCCATTTAGCCAGTAAAGAAGAGTTAAAATTAAACAAATTAATGATCCCCAAGCCTCCATCCTTCTTGGGCTTACAAAACAACTCCCAGTTAACTAGACAATCAAAACCTCTACCAATAGAAACACCACTCCAAAGGAAATTACGCCTTATCCTGTCAATTTTCTCAATAACCCAATGAGGAAATCGATGGACTGCCATCCAATAAGAAGGAATAGCAGACAACACCGAATTAACCAACACTAATGTACCCGCTCTAGACAAGAATCTATTATTCCAACCCGACAGTCTATCATTGATTTTGTCAATAATAACTAACCAGTCATCCTTCTTAAGCTTCGAAGGCCTAATCTTAAACCCTACATAATCAAAGGGAAATTTCATGAGAGAACAGTTCAAAGTGCCAGCAACCAGAGACTCCACATTATCATTATCATTAAGGACAATTAAGGCACTCTTATCAAAATTGATTCTAAGACCAGATAACATTTCGAAACAATAAAGAATAAACTTCAAAGCAATAATATGCTTGGGAAGGTGCGAGGAAAATAATAATGTATCATTTGCAAATTGTAGAATAGATAATACAATTATTAAAATCCTCATTTCCAATATTGCCTAAGACACCTAATCTAACAGATCTCTTAATAATCCTAGAGAAGACATCTACTGCCAAATTAAAAAGAAGAGGTGAAAGGGGATCACCTTGTCTAAGACCCCTTTTAGATTGAATCTTCTTGCCCGCAATCCCATTAACAATAATATGAGAACAACCAGATCTAAGCAAAAGCATGATCCAATTGGTCCATCTGATACTAAAGCCTCTAGCAAGGCACAACTCACTAATGAAATCCCAATCAACAGAGTCAAAAGCCTTCTCAAAATCTATCTTCAAAATGGCGCAAGTCAAATTATTCTTACAACATACATTAATAAATTCCTACACTGCAACCACTCCATCCACTATATTTCTGCCTTTAATAAAAGCAGTTTGGGAACAATCTATGAGATCATTAAAAAGGTTGATGATATCAGGTTTTAGAACCTCCCAAAATTGCTTATAAAAAATAACAGAAAAACCATCAGGCCCAGGAGCTTTGTTGCTAGGCATATCGCAGATAGTCTTCCAAATCTCCTGCTCAGTAAAAGGCATGTCTAAATCTACTAATTCAACTTTAGAATCAGGCAGATAAATGTCATTCCAACTAACATTGATCCTTCTCTTAATCCTAGTTCCAAAAATCTGTTGATAATACCTAGTGAAAGCCTCATTTAAACCCCTCTGAGCGGATACTTCCTCATCATTAATAAAAATAGAGTGAATCAAATTATCCCGCCTCCTCTTATTGGCAACACTATGAAAATTTTTAGTGTTGCTATCTCCCTCCTTTATCCATTGAACTCGGGCCCTTTGCTTCCACATGATCTCTTCTTTGTCTAGAGTCAGCTTGAGATCATTCCTAAGGTAGCAAAGTCTATCCCTCTCAATGGGATTAAGAGACCTGGTTTCACTAATCTTATCTAAGTCTAGTAACTCACACATAATCTTATCTTTCTTAAGTCTAACACTGCCAAAAATATACTTATTCCAACGCTTAAGAAAAAATCTTAACTTACCAAGCTTAGCAACGAAAATCTTAGCAAAATTACCCCTATACAAATTATTAATAAAGGACAAAGAATTCCACTTGATAGAAATAAGGTTAATAAAACTAGAATCTAATAACCACATCTTCTCAAATTTGAAACTGACACTAATAGATAAATTCGAATCACACGAAAGGATGATGGGACAGTGATCAGAAAATAAAAAAGGTAAACCTTTAACTCTACAAATAGAAAATCTATTATCTATCTCTGAACTGATAAAAAATCTATCAAGTAGAGCAAAACAAGGTTTATCACTTACATTAGATCTAGTCCAAGTAAACAATCTATTGACAATAGGAATCTCAATCAAATAATTATCTAAAATGAAATCATTAAATTCCTCCATAGCGGAGAAATCACCTTCTCGAGGCGATCTCTCCCCCATAAATCTAGTGACATTGAAATCTCCTCCCACAATCCAATGATTAGGGGAAAGATTTCTAAAATTTGAACATTCCTCCCATAAGATTCTCCTTTCTAACTTAGTATGAGGACCATACACATTGGAAATACCTAGAAAAGAATTATCAGACAGCGAGGCTAAAATGATGTGTAACGAGTGTAAATTAGAGAATTCTTGGACAAGTCTATACTAATTATCCTTCCAACCAATCATGAGCCCCCCAGCACTCCTAATGGCCGGAAGACAAGCCCAACTACGAAAGTGAGTCCCCCCTAAACGCAAATAAAAGTTAAAATCGGGGTTTTCAATCTTGGTTTCTTGAAGCAAAGCAATATCTATATGGAAATCTCTAAAAAAATCCCTAATCTTATTACATTTAATAGGGTCATTAAGCCCTCTAATATTCCAGCTAACAATCCTTAACATCTAATAGAACTAGCCCTCTCTATTTCCCTACTCCTGATATACTCCGCATCCAACTCAATATCGGTGAAAATGAATGCAGTATCACTAGCAATCTGAAACAACTGATCAGTAGAAAGCCTACCCAATGCAAAAGGAGAATAATCACTACCATAAACAGGAATCATACCTGAGCCCATACCCGAATTACTACTACTAGCAATCGAGTTCGGGAACCTACCATGATGAGAGGAGGAACTAGCTCTAATTCTCGCACTGCGACGAACCATACCAAAGTTTGGAGCCCCTCTCTTACGTCTTCCCCTCCTGGCCAAACAAGGAGACCTATCTCTGATCGAAGAAGACTCAATACAAACAACTTGCTCTCCACCCGAAGATGAAGAACTAAGCTGATCAATAGCCACAGTCGACGAACTAGTCAATTCACACGACAAACTGAAAACACATAAACACGGTCTCAAAAATAAAGAAATGAGACTCCCGTCTGCCCCTTTAACACCATAGAACAATCCGAACAATCCAACATCACAGCCCACTGCTTCAAATCCCCTACTACAAAACTCAAACCATCTCTATCACATGTCAAAAAACCACCTCCTATAGAAATACAAGCTCCATCCCCCGACCTCAAACAACCATGATGAGAATAGGGAACCAAACTATCCCTCATCACCGAGCCCAAATTGTCATCTGATCCAACATCAAATCCCATACCTGAAATAATATGGTTATCCTCATTTACCTTCCCAGAAAACACACTCCGTCTCCCCTGAGAAACAACAACCTCACCATTAAAACATTCCTTGGAAACACCTCTAGAACAAACCTCAACAGTACCAACCGAAGAAACACATACATTATCTTTCAACTGAAAGCTAACAACACCATCATATCCCCTAGGAACCGAGCCAGTACTGATATCCATTACCTCATTTAGAACGGCAAGCCCCTCTCCCGATTTGTGATCAGATCCCAATCTCCATTTCTGCTGTGGGGTTCCAGCCCGGCCAATAGCGCTGTCACAAATTACCTTGTCGTATTTCTTCTTTAAACTCTTCACAGAAGAAGACTTTGTAAAAACAAGGCTGGAGTTATCACTAATAACGTCATCGTCCTCCTCTAACTTATCCAACACCCCAAAATTATTACTCAGCCTAATGTCGTCCGCCACAAACCAATCATCCCCAAAACCAATACCAGATGCACGAGAAGCAACAACAGGAATAAATTCAAAGCAACTATTGGATGAAACTTGCTGCATGTCCACCCCATCATACCCTGTCATCACTTCCTTTCTTTGGTCTTTACATGCCCTCTTAACAACCGTATCAGTATTAACTTCACAAATACCAATAGAAAGAAAACACTGGTAAATAGCAGGATCTAACAACAATGGATCAAACTGATCAAACTGGTGATAAACAGAACAACTCCCGGAAAAACCCACCAAATCACCTTCAGCAATAAAACTGCTGTCAACAAACTCTATACCGTTCTCAATCCCTGTGTCACTAACAACTACAATCTTCTGGTTAACTTCCACCAGATTCGAAGCCTCACCATACCTCAAAATCTTTACTCCTTTACCATCAGAGAAAGCCTGAAAACCGACTTCGCCACCTCCACAAATCACGACAGAAATGATTGCATCAAAGTGTAACAAGTTCTCTTCCATAATCACATTAATCTTCCTAAAGATCGTCTCTGAATACTTAGCAATTAAACTCCTTAATTTCAAGAAATTAAGGCAAAACAAAAATGCATGAACTTTTCTCTCATGCGGTCTTGGCAATGGCGGAAAAACATCAGAATAATCCACACATTTCTGCTTCCATAAAATACCATCGACCAGACCCTCTAAGTGCCAAACCATAGTTAAAATCAAGTATCCACCATCATTATCTCACAAAGAGAATGCCGAGTTATACAGATCAACGAGAGCAATAATCTTCTGGCATATCATCGAACAGTTAAAGAGCAATAATTCGAATATCGAACCTCCTCCAAACAACTTTGGACAGTTAAACTTCTTATGCCCCAAACCACCACATTTAAAGCACCTAATCATATTTCTGCAACCTCTTGCAAGATGGCCTTCGTCTCCACATCTATAACAACACCGATCCTTAAATGGTTTCCTAAGCCAAGATCCATTTTTCATCGCCGAATTCATCTTGGAAACCGTACCAGTCTTAGGACGGTGAAGACGAACCATAGCGGCATAAGAACGGGAAGGATCACCTCTCGATAGAGACGGGGAAGGGAAAATTTTTGAGAAAAGAAGATGGGAAGATGACAAAATCGGATCATGATCCGAGTAAGAAGAGAGAGTCGCCATTTGCATTGTTAGACCAAATTAGACTTTTAATTAAGATTAAATCGAATTACCAAGATAGCTGATTAATTATATAAAACATATATAATTATCTTTTGGAACTATACTTACAATTATTTCACTCAAAAATCTAATACTCCATTATTTAGTCATATTTATATTATTTTAATTATTAAAATAATATTATGTTTGAAAATTTATTATTTAAAGTCCAAATTTTCCTGAAGTCCATTATAAAAATAAATAACAATGTTTTAAAAAGGAAATATCTTTAAAGCCTTTCCTATATACCCTAACCGAACTTCACTTTTTCAGGCTACTATTCATTTCAAATTAAAATTTGAAAACATTCCTTTATTAATTCAAATTAAACTCCTACTTTTACGAAAACTATTCGTAATGACCTAACCTACCTTTCCAAATTATTTTGAATTAAAAATTCAAACTTTTATTTTTCAATGAATATTTTATTAAATTAATTTCAAATTGGAATGAGATTCAACCAATCACCATATATTCAATTTATATGGATTTCAAACATCATTAGCATCGAATAATAGTTATTAATAACTATTAACATCCAATCCACATATCGTAGTATATACCATATAAGCCTTAAACCATTAACGCTTATATGGTTTTGTCAATCAACAGATTAACCGCAATATACATTCATCAATCAATATAAATATTCATCACAATCATATCATTATAATTAAATAAAGTTCATATCAATATCCAATAAATAATCACTTAGTTAATTTCCATTAAATAACCACTTAAGGTTCTATTCTATTCTAATATCACAATTATCAGTTATAAGTGTTCTATACCCAAGTAACTGCATGTATATCGAACCTTTTCCACATTAGACATTATTAAACCATATAATAAACCCATATCATCAATCATAAGCCAATATATAACTTAAGTAAGATCATAGTAGAACTTTAAGTTCAATTAACCGTTATAATCATTTAAAAGTTCTCACCTAGGGATCCACTCCTTCATATCCTTTAAACATAGAACTACGCTGGAACCACTTAGCAAGAAATTAGCACTTCTTTCAACTCAACATTTCACTAACACAAGATATTTATACATACGTTTGTGTTTAAGGTAAAAAGGTGGAAGCTTTTAAGCATTTAAGGGGTAAAGATAAGAATTTTGGAAAGGGGAGCTCGGAAAAAGGAGGATGTGGGGTGCGCACACGTAGGCTGGGATGGAATGGGGTAAGTTGGGGTCAGGCATGGGCTATAGTGGCTCCCGGGGGTGTGGATTTGGTTGCAAATGGGGATAGGGTAGAAATTTTAAGGTTTTAAGGGGATTTTTGGGTTTTGCAAAGGGGGTGGGGCCACGAATTGGTGAGGAGGGTGGTAGGAATGTCAATGGGTCATGTCAAAGAGTCGTGTTGGGTCAGGTCAAGTCAGGTTCGAATTGGTTTATAAATGAGTCAAATCAACCTGTTTATTAAACGGGTTATTTTTTCCCAACCCTAACCCAACCCCTTTATAAATGGGTTGACACGATCTGATCCATGTAACCCCTTAACGAAATGAGTCGTGTCGGGCCGGATTTACCCATTTGACCCATTGGGAAATACTTGCCACTAATATAAACAATAAAAGAACTAAATCACCAACAGGAACCACTATTCTATAATCACCAACAAGAAGCACTATTATATAATCACCAACAAGCAGCAAGTTACAAATTATCAATAGGCAACAAGTTACAAAATCACCAATATGTAGCACATAAAAGCAGGAAATCACTATATTAAAAAATTATTCTCCATACATAAGAATATAAGAGCATACTGCATAGATAAAGGACTAATAGTATGAAAGAGATTAAGTTGTTATAAGTAAAATATAACTAACAACATAAAGGAAAAATTAGTAATATATAATAGCTTACACAAGAATATATGAGCATACTGATTACTGCATACATAAAAGACTAACAGTAATAGCATACATAAAAGACTAACAGTACAGAAGAGATACAACATATAATCGGGTTTGGCAGGTCAAAATCGGGTTAGCGGGTCAACCATAAACCCATCTGTTCATAAACGCGTCAAATTCCGGTTGGTCCGAAAATGACTTGCTAACTAAACGGGTTAGGTTAACCTGCTAATTTCCATGCGGATTTCTGGTCATACAGGAAATTGACAACCCTAGTGGTGGAGTTGTTGTGGCTGATGTGGCATTGGGGGAAGGGGCAGAGCAGGTCAGGCCGCAGGTGGGGGTGAAGGAGGAGCAAGAATGGATAGAGAGGAAAGGGTAAAACAAAAGATAAAATGGAAGTTATAGTGAAAAGGAGGAAGGAAGCATTGGTTTTATGAGACGACGAGAGGTTGGATTGCTGAGTTGTCGGCATATGGAGGAGGAGAAGAAAACACATGGAAGGGGTTTAGATGGATGACAAGTCAAAGACGTGTCAGGTAGCTATGGACGGTCATCAGAGTTAAATAACACAAGCGGAACCTATTGTAACTCATAGCGCAAGGATAAAGTATAATAGAACATATACAACAGGCAGTAATAGTGAAGCATCATATATCAAACTTGTAAACTTTCATAACATCCTGAAAGATTTCCCATATTTCAACTAGATACAACATCAATGTCTGTACATAAAGCCTCACTATAACACTCAGAGTAAATCATCAAACAATGGAAAAACATATACTATATAGTAGAAAAGATAATACGCCAGCCTCCTGCTCGTCTCCGTACTGCAACATCGTCCTCACCAAGCTATCACCTTACCAACTACCTAGTTTGCCCATCCAAAAATTGGATGAACAACCCAAGGTAATAAGATAGAAACATAAAACCTTGAGTTAGACAATAGTCTTAGTGAGCGATAAAACAGCTAACTGACATCATCAAAAAGTATATGAGAATAGGCTGATAAACAACTTATCTACCGACTTCACTAGAGAAGAAACTCAACCTCATCTTCCCTACATAAGACAGTGATAGACATTACAAAACAAGCATTTCAACCATACATCTATGGCAACCAGACAACCATTCATTCATGGAAATCAAAAGTAACCAACAATATCAATCATAAACACCAATTATATATCTCACGTAAACCATCCTAATCGAGCCTATCATCCCTCAAGCACAAGCCCTAGAGGCCTAAACCCATATCAGACAAGCACCCAAGAAACATCTTCTTCGACGTCAGGCAATCTACGTGAGACGATACAAGTAAACAAAATAATATTCATGACTGACTCTGGCCATTACTGCCAATCCTGCTTTGAAACCATCGCTAATCGTATGACTGGTCATATCATCCTTCCATCCATCAAGGGCAAATGGTAACCCTGGTTCTAGCAAAAACTCCATACGCCTTTCAACGATACTTATCTATTCCTTTCAACGATACCCAGGGTACTCGACCATACAACCGGTATTTTAGACATCTCTGTTGTACCCTTGCTTTGAGCCCACTAGAACCAACGACAATGATAATCTCCCAGCCTTCAACACCTCTAGTCGTCAGTCCCTACGACTATTCACAAGCTCAAAATGCGCTTGAGCCACCATTATCCACCAACTCAAAACAACCTTGAGTTATCTTCACATTCGTTGCTTTTCAATGATCAAAAAATGTCTCACACCACTTCGAACATTCCCTCTTGAACTCATGTCGAATCTAGAACCATCAAGGACTAAAAAACAAGCTTCGTTTGGTCAATACAACATTTTATAACATTTCCATCTTTTTCCTATGAAAAACTGAATAATAGTTATTAATTCTGAATTGGAATGAGATTCATCCAATCACCATATAATTTAATTTATATGGATTTCACACATCATTAGCATCAAATAATAGTTATTAATAACTATTAACATCCATTCCACATATCGTGGTATATACCATATAAGCCTTAAACCGTTAACACTTATATGGTTTTGTCAATCAACAGATAAACCACAATATACAATCGTCAATCAACATAAATATTCATTACAATCGTATCATTATAATTAAATAGTGTTCATATCGATATCCAGTAACTAATCACTTAGTTAATTTCCATTAAATGACCACTTAAGGTTCAATTCTATTATAATGTCACCATTATCAGTTCTAAGTATTCTATACCAAAGTAACTACATGTATAGTACTTAAAAATTGGATCTTTTCCACATTAGACATTATTAAACTATATAATAAACCCATATCATTAATCACAAACCAATATATAACTCAAACAAGATCAGAATAGCAAAAAAATTCAACTAACCCTTATAACCGTTTAAAATCTCTCACTTACGGATCCACTCCCTTGTATCCTTTAAGCGTAGAACAACTCTAGAACCACATAACAAGCAATTAACACTTCTTTCAACATAAGATATTTACATAAATTTGTGTTTAAGGTGAAAAGGTGGAAGCTTTTTAGCGTTTAAGGGGTAAAGATGAGATTTTTGGCAAGGGGAGCTCGGCCAAAGGGGATATGTGGTCCATATACGCTGACTGGGTTGGAGTGGGGTTAGGTGAGGTCAAACATGGGCTGTAGTGGGTCCCGACATTGTGGATTTAGTTGAAAATGGGGTAATGATAGCAATTTTATGGTTATAAGGGGATTTTTGTGTTTCGCAAAGGGGGTGTGGCTACGACTTGAGGAGGAGCGGTGGTGGAATTGGTGGTGGATGACGTGGCTGTAGGGGAGGGAGGAGCAGGTCAGGTCATGGGTAGGGTGGAGGAAGAGTAAGAAGGAGAGAGAGGAAAGGTAAAATAAAAGAGAAAATGGAAGTTAAAGTGAAAAAAGAGGAAGGAAGCGTTGGCTTTATAAGAAGAGGAGAAGCTTGGATTATTAAGTTGTCGACATATGAAGGAGGAGGAGAAAGCACATGGAAGGGATTTAGATGGATCACAAGTCAAAGAAAACACAAGTCCCTTTGGACTTGTTTAAGTATGAAAGCTCATTTCAATCTTTTCGCACATTTATCGCTCGTATGATCTAACGGTAAGTCCGATCGATACAAAATTTTGGACCCTACTATATTTCATAATTTTAGATCAAATGAAATAGGTCTCATCGAATTTGGAGTCCGTTTGAACATTAGTTTTATTACTTTATTACATTACTATTATTATTTAATTTCAATATATTTTCCTGATATGCGTATATTTTTCGTACGCTCACATACTAACTTCGAAAATTATGAAATTTGAAACCTTACCATTATTTGGTGTTCCGGATCCAATAAAATTGGTTTCATCAAAATCTGAGTTCGTTTCCAAAATACCTATTTTTAGGCTTTTGAAATAATATTAAAATATCAAATTTTAATATGTTTTCTTTTAAATCACTTCTAAAAGTCCACTAACATTATTCAAATTTATATTTTAAATTGACCAAAAATTCGTTCATTACATTCTCCCCCACTTAAAAATATTCCATCCTCGAAATCGAAGATGGAACTGAAAGTCGTTTACTTAACCAACTCAGCCTTCATTCTAACTTACTCAAGTTATTTAACTTTTCAGTTTCTAAGAACTTCCCAATTTCTTGAAATTTGGCTAATGCCTTAGATTTTCAAAAAATTCCTCCATACCTCATTTGTATGGGTCAATCGGTACAACTACAATTTTCCTCTCTAGGCCCTCATCAATTAAAAAGAAAATCCAAAAGGCAAGCGGCTCGTAAAATCGTCAAACCCAATCAATATAGCAAATATGTACCTTTGTGTTGGGCACTCAATTTTATTCCCCTCCTTAGCTTCCATGCAATAACCTGTCCAACATATATATGTTCAATCCTAACTAATTTCCAGTCTCTAAACAATGAACTTTAATTATATTTAATTCTAAATATAATTTCAGATCCAATCCAATTTTATCTAACTTCTCCTAAGTTAAATTTTTATTTGTTTGATTTACTTTTATCTTTTCTATCAATTTAACTTGAGTTAGTCAAATTTAAAACTCATATCACTTAATCATTTGTCAAATCACAACATTAAATTTTGATCAAGCTCTTGGTTCTCAAACCAATCAATTGGAATTATATAATCATCCCACTTTTGAAACTCGAAAATAACTACTGATGCTGAGTGGTCATCAATAAAATCATCCTCAAGCGACGAAAGTGTGACTCTATATCTATCTAGTATATTCAAGACTTCATATATATGTTTGCAAGACGTATATGCAAAATCTTCTTACACTCGATAGTCCAACCTCAACATCAAATAACATACTCAAACTCTTATTACAATATATAATCTTTCAAAACTAAATTCATTTTATGTATACACCAATTCATTTTCTTTTATATATAATACTCTTCAAACTCATTCTAGGGTATTACTAACACTATCTCTACCGAGTCATTCTTATAAGATATTACTAATCTTATCTCAAATGAGTTCTTTCATCTTGTTCTAATGAGTTGTGCCCCTAAGCTTTGAATAAGCCAACGCTCTGATGCCAAATGTGACGGAACTAGGCTTTTAAACTATCATTTAGCGGCTATACTCCACCGTGGCATCACTATGGTACCCCAGTCTACCTTGTTTTACATCCGCCATTTCGATCAATAACCAACACTAACAAGGGACATGTTGGAGTAAGAGTCTACTGTTCGCCACCACCTATAACCAAGCATGCAAACAAGGACTGGTGTGAGAAACAAATAGTTATTTACTTTATTTTAAAGTTGGGTAATTCACGTGACCATGTCGTATAACATGGAACGGGTTTTCTCCATATGAATACCAGTCATAAAACAATTCGTAATGCTTTTTGAAAAAATGAAGCTATTATAAGACTAAATTGCCGTCACATGATGCAACGCAAGCCGGAGGATAGAATTTTACCTTATAATAGCCAAATATGCTTCATACGCAAACATTCCCTTTTATTATCACTAGTGCATAGTGTGGAAATCACTTTCAAAAATAAATGTATCAATCTTAGACGTCATAATGCCCCATCCCATTATGTTACCATATAGGTTTACAACTAAGAACGGAAGGCTCGTGTTGGAAGTTGGATTGACCAAGGAAAAAATCTTCCTTAACCGTTCGGAACATCCTAGCAGATGTCCCAGGACTCAATGCATGTTCCTTCGGAGCGACTGAGCCGGTCAGCACTAACAGGCTGATAAGAATCTTACCTGAATATAACGTTCCCTAATATCATCTGACCGTCATCTTGGTCGTTGTTGACCATCATCCGAAGTGCCTCAATCCACCATCCACATAACTAAATTTCTTGTGCTCCATACCATGAAATCACTTTTCAACTAGAAGGGAACGCATGTCCTTATCTCAGCCGCCCATCATCCTATTTTCGGCCATTAACAGGTTGTGAGGCTTGTCGAACTCACGTTTCAACAAAAAGCTATGCTATATCAGTTATGCTTTGATCATCATCCACAATGCCTTGCTTTTAAACACAAGCATTGATCTGCTCAGCACTTAGCATGCCACATTGTCAATTCACAACATAAAATCGATGTTTATTAATATATAACGCTCTGAGTACATGGGTCTTAGAGGAGGGCATTAAGCTAAGAGAATAAATTCTCTACCACTAACTAATATAACATCAATAGACATCAATTGGTTATATTGTAAAATACAGCGTCAGACACACATCCATTTACAAGTCCGTTCTGGGTTTGAACGAAACCGAAGGCACTTATTTCTCGTCTAATTAAGGAGAGAGGCCCTTGCATATTCGGTCAATCTCTAAATACGTCTGGACGATCGTCACTTATAACCTCGTCTTGGGTGTACCACCAAATCGAGACATAAACAATAATCCTGATGATGTGAAGATCTCTGGTCTTCAACCACCATCTTTAGTATTCTCGATACTCATCGCAATATTTATTGAGAATGGGTCGAAACTCGGTCTTTCCGAAATAAGTGTCGCATCTTTAAAATCAGGTGATATGTAAACATATCATAAGTCTCATTCCATTTCAGAATATTCATTTCACTCAAATCATTCTTTACATTAGGAATTACTCTCGTAAATCTTATCAAAGATTTACATTCTTTAAACTTCCTGTATAAATATTTCCTTGGAAATCATTTCAAAATATTATATTATCTCTTTTCACAAACTTAACTCAATTCAAGGTTTATAAGACTTATCGGGATTACCAAGCTTTACATAAAGGTAATCTTACATATCATTATCCCAACCCCATCCTATTCATCCCACGGAGCAAAACTAGTGGTACTCCATATCGATTGCCATCATATTTTGGTAAGTTTAATTACCTTCTTTCATTTCAAATCTAATTAAAGATTCATTAAAACTATAACTTAGTTTTAATCTCAATTTCATTCATTCAAATCTTTGTTGAAAGTTTTATTGAAACTCTAACTTAGTTTTAATATTCGTTTCATTTTTACAAATCTTTGTTGATAGATTTATTAAAAATCTAATATAGTTTTAATATCCATTTCATTCATTCAAATCTTTTAGAAAGATTTATTAAAACTCAAACATAGTTTTAATATCCATTTCATTCACTCAAATCTTTGTTGAAAGATTTATTAAAACTCTAACTTAGTTTTAATATGCATCTCATTCATTCAAATCTTTGTTGAAAGATTTATTAAAACTCTAACATAGTTTTAATCTCCATTTCCTTCATCCAAATCTTTGTTGAAAGATTTATTACAACTCAAACTTGAGAAATCATCTTTCCTTTAACTGGGTTAAAGAACAAATGTTATTTAAAACATTGTTCACGATAAACCCAAAATCTAAATTGATATCCAATATAAGGCTTTAAATAGAAATCATATCGACTTATATCTAACATCAAATTCTGAAATCCACAAATACCGCATATGGAATAACGATATAAATATCTTACAAATTACTCAAACGGTATCCATATAACTACGAAATCTAATGTCGAAATATTCGACGATTATTTCTATTCAAACCCAATGAACTTAAGTTAGAAAACTTTTAGTTTAATCTTAAACTAAATTCCAAAATATTGATTTACTATATTAAGTAAATCAGGTTAAAAATCCAAAAATTTAAACTCATTGTTCAAAACTTCACAGTTTTTGCTCAAATCCTTTTAAAATAATTAATTATAATCAATCATATTTTTTCCTTATTTTTAATAATTTAAAATGCTTATTTCTTGAAAATCCATTTTCGGGAAAATATCGGCACTAACGCTATTTTTGTTCAATTTTGATTTGAAATTCTCTCCAAATCTAACTGTTGGATTTTATAATTCTACATATCATTTGAAAGAAATTTTCATTTTGGTCCTAATGTTTTTCGTTTAAGGAAGATCCGATGGTCGGATCTGCCGGTACGTCAATTTGAAGTCAATGGTCAAAATTCGCGTACTATCGCTGCGCGACAAGTCCTATTCAGATCAAATTAGACTTTTAACTAAAATTAAATCGAATTACCAAAATAGCTGATTAATTATATAAAACATATATAATTATCTTTTGGAACTATACTTACAATTATTTCACTCAAAAATCCAATACACCATTATTTAATCATTTTAATATTATTAAAATAATATTATGTTTCAAAATTTATTATTCAAAGTCCAAATTTTTCGAAGTCCATTATAAAAATAAATAATAAAGTTTTAAAAAGGAAATCTCTTTAAAACCTTTCCCATATACCCTAACCGAACTTCACTTTTTCAGGTTACTATTCATTTCAAATTAAAATTTGAAAACATGCCTTTATTAATTCAAATTAAATTCTTAATTTTACGAAAACTATTCGTATTGACCTAAGCTACCTTTCCAAATTATTTTGAATTTAAAATTCAAACTTTTATTTTTCATTGAATTTTCTTAATAAAATATTCAAATTAATTTCGAATTGGAATGAGATTCAACCAATCACCATATAATTCAATTAATATGGATTTCAAACATCATTAGCATTAAATAATAGTTATTAATAACTATTAACATCCAATCCATATATCGTAGTATATACCAAATATGCCTTAAACCATTAAAGCTTATATGGTTTTGTCAATCAACAGATTAACCGCAATATACAGTCATTAATCAATATAAATATTCATCGCAATCATATAATTATAACTAAATAAAGTTCATATGAATATCCAATAAATAATCACTTAGTTAATTTCCATTAAATGATCACTTAAGGTTCTATTTTATTCTAATGTCACAATTATCAGTTATAAATGTTCTATACCCAAGTAACTACATGTATATTACTTAAAAATCGAACCTTTTCCACATTATACATTATTAAACCATATAATAAACCCATATCATCAATCATAAACCAATATATAACTCAAGAAAATTCACAGTAGAACTTAAAGTTCAACTAACCCTTATAATCATTTAAAAGCTTTCACTAGGGATCCACTCCTTTATATCCTTTAAGCGTAGAACTACTCTGGAACCACTTAGAAAGCAATTAACACTTCTTTCAACTCAACATTTCACTATCACAAGATATTTATATATAAGTTTGTGTTTAAGGTGAAAAGGTGGACTCTTTTAAGCATTTAAGGGGTAAAGATAAGAATTTTGGAAAGGGGATCTTGGACAAAGGGGGAAATGGGACCCGCACACGTAGGCTGGGCTGGAGTGGGGTCAGGTAGGGTCAGGTATGGGCTGTAGTGGGTCCTGGGGGTGTGGATTTGAGTGCAAATGGGGATAAGGGTAGCAATTTTAGGGTTTTAAGGGGATTTTTGGGTTTTGCAATGGGGGTGGGGCCACGAATTGATGAGGAGGGGTGGTAGGGATATCAATGGGCCATGTCGGCTCAGGTCAAGTAAGGTTCGAATTGGTTTATTAACGGGTCGGATCAACCTATTTATTAAACGAGGTTTTTCCCAACCCTAACCCGACCCGTTTATAAATGGGTTAACACGATCTGATCCATGTAACCCCTTAACGAAATGGGTCGTGTCAGGTCGGGTTTACCCATTTGACCCATTGGCAAATATTTCCAACTAATATAAACAATAAAAGAACTAAAACACCAACAGGCACCACTATTTTATAATCACAAACAACCAACACTATTATATAATCACCAACAAGCAGTAAGTTTCAAGTTATCAATAGGCAACAAGTTACAAAATCACTAACATGTAGCGCATATATGAAGCATGAAAACACTATATCTAGAAATTATTCTCCAGACATAAGAATATAAGAGCATACTACATAGACAAAAGACAAACAATATGAAAGAGATTAAGTTGTTATAAGTAAAATATACCTAGCAACATACAAGAAAAAAATTAGTAAAATATAATAGCTTACACAAGAATATATGAGCATACTGATTACTGCATACATAAAAGACTAACACTAACCACATACATAAAGGACTAACAGTATGGAAGTGATACAACATATAATCCGGTTTGGTGGGTAAAAATCGGGTTAGCGGGTCCACCATAAACTCATCCGTTCATAAACGCGTCAAATTCAGGTTGGCCTGAAAATGACCCGCTAACTAAATGGGTCAGGTAAACCTGCTAATTTCTGTGCGGATTTCGGGTCATACAGGAAATTGACAGCCCTAGTGGTGGAGTTGTTGTGGCTGATGTGGCATTGGAGGAAGGAGGCAAAGCAGGTCAGGCCGGTGGGAGGGGGGGTGGGTGGAGGAGGAGCAACAAAGGAGAGAGAGAAAAAGGTAAAACTGTAACACCCCACGCCCGCTAAGGTCACTCATACCAGGGGAATGCCTTAGTTTCGGTGAAGTATTTTAAGTGAATATAGAACAGTAAAATTACAGCAAGACAGATATAAATAATACTTGAAAATTTAAATCATCATTTCATTGCAACGGAAAGTAATACATGTTTGGTTACATCACAAAACCATAAACCAGAGTCAAGTACATAATATCCATCTTGATAAAATAGAAGTACATAATCCCACTACATAACTAATAGCCATAAAAGGAAAGATAAGCTCGGCTTCACTTCAGAGGTCCAAGCTCCATAGGATAGATACAGCAATCAGATCAAAGCCCACTAGCACCAGGCCCACTCTAATAACCTGGGTTTGGGGGAAAAAGATAAAAACAACGGGGTCAGACATAAGTCTGAGTGAGTCCTATAACCCTAACAATACAATCATTAAAATAACCAGAGAAGACATAAGTTGATATACGGTAACGACTGGGGATGAATGGCTACACTAAGCAGCTTGGTAAACTTAGGATAAACTAAGATCACCGTAAAGACGCATTTATCCACCCAAGGATAATTACTAGATTACACCGCCCCAGACTTATCCACCCAAAAGTAATTCCTACACTGCACCACACCAGTTTTACCTACCTAAGATTAATTCCTACTTAAAGGTTGATCCCACTAAATGTATTTAGTAATTTTTACCCAGTAGTTTCTAGTACCCCTACATAGGTGCCGTCTGCCCCTATCATTACTAGGTGTACCCACTACTCCCAAGCGATCGGCTCCCTAACGTAGATACCCGTGCTGGTCCCACAATGGGGTGTATCATTTCCCCAAGTGGCAACCTGATAATATCAACGGTGCACGGCTTTATACCTACACGATGCAACAACGATTTACTAACCAGCCCGGGTCCACACACGCATATGAAACCCGTTGGTCCTACGTTGCCACCGCTAACCCGTTTTTGGCCTCTTATAGTCAAGCCCAATATGCGTGTCCCGTCACTCGACTTGGGTCGAGCCCACAAAGATACGTTTGGGATATTGGTTGAGATGGGCCCCCACAAGCTACCACCTAAGCTTGTTAATTTTATCTAGTGTATCCCCACTTAACCCCTTTAACCATGTCTACTTACATGTTATAAATACTTTGGTTAAGTATTCTAATCGTGTTTTCTATTGCCACCCAAGGCAACCCACTAGTTTTCTCATGCCACCCAAGGCACCCACTTAACCCTCAAGCCCCACTACATGCTTATATGGTTAAGTGTTTCTTAATTAATTAAGACCGTGATCCTCATAAAGACCTCTCACATTAGACTATCTTTTATGACCGCTGGTTAAGCCGGTTGGATCCGGGCAGCCTTATGTCATAACCGAGTCTAACCTCGTGTCTTTACATTAATCACGTATTTAGTTTGTGCCTAAGACCTCTCACATTGGGCTAACATTTGTAGCAACTGGTTAAGCCGGTAGGGTCTGGGCAGTTTTACGCTACAACTGAGTCCAACCTCGTGTCTTAGTCGATTAATTACACCTAATTAATCACCCTCATAATTTATATTAATTATCCCTAATTAATATCAAGTTTTTCATAACATGGGTAGACCTAACTCAATAGGTAAATTCCCATGGGGTAGACCTAACTCAATAGGTAAATTCCCACTTATGTTAATTTATTTATTTTTATGGTATGCTTAATCATACCCAATCATACTTTAATTAATTTATTAACCCCATCGTTCCCCACGCAAATCGTTCTCATTTCACGACATAAATAAAGGGAAGATCCATCGCAAATATCATGGGTTTAACCAAATCTTAGTATATAACTTTGTCATGGGTTAAGAGGATGTCAACTTGCATATATGAGCATATATTAACCCAACTACATTTAACCCAAACTTGCATATTATCGCACATGACTTGCATAACATATCGCATATGAACTGGCATATTATTATACACATATCTTGCATAACATGTTGAACTTGCATATAAGCATTCACATAACTTACATAAGCACACATAACTTGCATAACATGTTGAACTTGCATATAAGCATTCACATACTTGCATATTAACAAACATGCAACTTGCATAGCATATCTTGCATATTAACATACATGTAACTTGCATATTAACAAACATGTAACTTGCATAGCATATCTTGCATATTAACATACATGTAACTTGCATAGCATATATTATCATACATGTAACTTGCATATTAACAAACATGTAACTTGCATAGCATATCTTGCATATTAACATACATGTAACTTGCATATTAACAAACATGTAACTTGCATAGCATATCTTGCATATTAACATACATGTAACTTGCATATGAACTTGTTAAACATGCATAAACCCACTTGTTAAATTTGCATAAAACAACTTATTAATCATGCATATTATCACATACTTAGCATGCATAGAATCACATACTAAACTTGCATAATATCATATACTTAGCATGCATAGAATCACATACTAAACTTGCATAATATCATATACTTAGCATGCATAGAATCACATACTCATTATGCATAATATCACCTACTTAGCATGCATAGAATCACATACTCATCATGCATAAACCACATACTTAACTTGCATAAAATCAATTACTTATTATGCATAAACCCACATATCCAACTTGCATAAACTCTCATATAAACTTACATATTCAACATGCATAAACTCACATATTCAACTTGCATAAACTTACATATTCAACATAGGATTAATATTATACATAGATTAGCATATCATTACAAATGATTCAAACTCACAAATCCGCATTCAAGACCATAAGTCTCATTACACCTAATCTACTTATCTTAACAATTGATCATCAAAGTGATAGAAACTCACCACTAGCAATTTTGCACTCCAAATGAAGAAGATTAAGATGCTTAGAATGGATTAGAAGTTGATTAGAGAGGTTGATTAGCTTGCTTTCCTCTTCATTGATTTGTGGAGGCCATGACCAAGTTTCATTTTGCCATAGTTTAGTTACTAGGTTTAATTATGAATGAATTAGGGTAGGGTTGTGGTCTTATTTATAGGATTAGGTTGCATTTTAGACCCTTAGATTAACCCTAGATTAGATTAGGACCCTTAGATCTCGGAACTCTCCAGAAATCAGCCCTAAGACCAAGCCCAAACCCCAAACTGGTGCACCCAACCACAGAACTCTCTAGAAACTGTGCAGGTTTCTTGGCTCGGCACGGGCGCACTTCCCAAGTGCGCCAGTCTATTTTTGTACTGGCGCACTTCACAAGTGCGCCAGTGCATTTTTGTTCTGGCGCACTTCACAAGTGCGCCAGTGCATTTCTGGCCTGTTCCGGGTTCTTCTGCCTAACTTCGTTCGTCCATATCTCTTTCATACGGACTCCGATTCTCGAAAACTCGGACTCTATTTCGCGTATTTTTCCGAGACGAACGCAATGACGCAACCCGTTATCCTTGATTCCCACATCTGGGATTAGTTATTCTGTAATTAGTGAATTTTAGCATTAACCGAAATTCGGGGTGTTACATTCTCCCCTCCTTAAAGGATTTCGTCCCCGAAATCTCTAAGCTAAGGAGAATGCATATCCTACCATCCAAACAACCATCTACTCAATCCATCAAACACGGGCATCCATTGTCCTTAAACAATTTCTAATGATGTATGAGCATATGCGAAAAGTGTGTGTATATGTTCCCTATCTAATGTACGAACATATGCAAACCATGATAGTGCCATGCATCCAATATGTATGCGAGATAACCCTATCGACACATACCGTATCTATATGAGTGCACAATCATTCACCAAAATGCATCATCCATATGATAACACAATCATTATACATCCATCAATATAGCTAACTACACACAATTTTATGCAATATGCAATATGAAGTGATTGAGCCGATCTAGTGCCTAGAGTGTGTATATATGCATCCACGAGCAACCACTAGCAAACACTTGCATCCACTTGCATCCATCAACCATAACATGTCTCAAACACATGTTTCAACCATAGGTTTTCCCTATCTAAAGGTCAAACAGGACTAACGAGAGGACCTACTAAAGATAAGATAAGTACTAGGCAAGCGATAAAGGAGAAGTTAAAAGACATACTCTCCAAAAGAAATGGATACAAAGAACGCATCTTCGCTTCCGTCTCCCAAGTAGCATTTCTTTCGTCATCTCCCCATTGCACTCTAGCTAGCTGAACTTCTTTGTTCCTCAACTTCCTAGTCTCTGACCCAATGATGCGAGTAGGAGCTCGTCGAATCGTCTCATCGCGCTCTAACTCTACTTCTTTAAGCAAACTCGGCTCTACCACCTCAGCGGTCTTATGTAAGCACTTTCTCAAATGGGACACATGAAATACATCCGGTACACCACTAAGTCTGTCAGGCAACTCCACTCTATATGCCATCCGTCCAATTCTTTCCTTAATGGGAAATGGCCCTACAAACCTTGGTACTCACTTTCTAACAGATCCAAAGTGAACCACATTCCGTAACGGAGATACCTTGATAAAAAGCATGTCCTAATATCAAACTCAAGCTCTGTTCTCCTCTTATCCGCATAAGATTCCGCCGCTTTCATCCTTCTTCAAACCAAACCAATCTTCTCTGAAGTCTCTCTAACCATATCTGGCCCAAGTAAGATCTTATCCGTAGATTCCCACCAACATGTAGGAGATCGACAAGGCCTTACATAAAGAGCTTCGAAAGGAGCCATACCAATACTGGATTGAAAGCTGTTATTATATGCGAACTCCACCAATGGAAGATGCTCTTCCCCTGTACCTCCAAAATCCAAAACACATAACCTCAAAAGATCTTCTAAGATACGATTCACTCTCTCGGTCTAACCGTCCGTCTGAGGATGCTATGCGGTACTCAAACACAACTGAGTCCCTACCGCCTCTTGCAAACTTCTCCAAAACTTACTAGTGAAGATAGAATCTCGATCGCTCACTATACTGGAAGGTACACTATGCAATCTAATAATCTCTCGAAGGTAAACTGAAGCTAGACATGTAATAGTCCTCTTGCTCTTCACGGGCATGAAATGGGCACACTTAGTAAGTCTATCTACCATAAGCCCAATCCCCGTATTACCCTTCCTTGATTTTGGTAATCCAACGAGACACTATCCCACTTCCCATTACGGAACTTCCAACGGGTGAAGCAACCCTCCGGGTTTCTTCTGTTCCGCTTTCACTTGTTAGCACACCAAGCATCTAGCGACATACTTGGCCGCGTCTTTCTTCATATTGGCCCAAAGAAAAACTCGCTTCGTGTCTTGGTACATCTTGTCCCTACTGGGTTGAATGGTCATCTTCGATCGATGTGCATCATCAAGTATAGCCTTCCTCAAATCCTCGTCTTGCGGTACACAAAGTCCACCGTCTCTACGCAACCACCCCTTACCATCTAGGGTGTACCTACTCAAATGGCTGGACGACTCCCCTCCTTATGAGCTTCTCTACTAACTCAACCAATTGTGGGTCGTCCCGCTGTGCTCTGCCAATACGCCCCAAAAGAGTAGGCCTAACCTCCAAGGAGGCTAGCAAACCGGATACAGAATCAACGGAAGGTCTAAGTCAAACATAGAAATAAATTCTAAACTCTATAGTTCAACGGACAACCTTTTTCTTCTTAAGACGTCTGCTACCATGTTTCCCTTGTTAGGGGTATACGCTATCTCAAACTCATAAGATGCTAAGAATCCTATCCAAAATCGTCACAACTGTCCATCTCTCACGCAGACCACCCTAGTCGAATTCGACATCCCCCAAATGCAAGCCCCAAAGGCCGAAACCAATATCAGACAAACACCCAAGGGACATCTCCTTCGAGTTCAGGCAACCTACGTGAGATGATACTAAAAATAATAATAATAATGGCTAAACAATTAAGCCTTTGACCAACTTTGGATGTCCTCGCCAGTCTCGCTCCAAAACCACCGTTTATCCTATAACTGGCTTTGCTCACCCTATTGAGCACATACGAAAACTTATTACGCTCCTTGAAAAGACCAAGATGTCATTTACAAAGGCCATCACAAACTTATTTAGGTACTCCCTGAACACCCTTCTCTTCCAATCAACAAAGTATGCAGGGGCGTTCGTCAAACCAAATAGCATCACCAGCCACTCATAAAACCATCCGGAGTCCTAAAGACAATCTTCTCTATACTATCGTCAGCCACTCTCAACTGACGAAACCATGTGGCTTAGTCCAACTGCAAAAATACTGAGGCGCCAACCAACTGATCAAAGAGATCATCAATCTTTGGCAATGGGTGTCTATTTTTCTTTGTGAGTTTATTTAGTTCTCTTTAGCCTACACAAAGTCTGAGGGACCCATCCGCCTTCATGGCAAAAACTACTGGAGCGCCCCACTCCGATATACTTCTTCTTATGAACCCCTTCTCAAGCAATCGCCTACTTACTTATGGAGTTCCCTCCTCTCACGAGGAGCCTTGTGGCACACTGGCCAAGTCACTGGTTTGGCATTGTTTACCAGATATATTCGGAAGTCAATCTCCCGCTCCGGAGGTAAGCCCTTCACCTTCTCAAACACATCCGAGTGTTCCCGGACCACTTCTAACAGATCGCAAACTCTCGACCGACGTGTCAAGCGATTCTAGATAACTTAGCATAACAGATTCTATGGGATTACAAGAGATCTGGAGAGTGTTACCCAAGCGGGTCATAAGCCTAACAACTCTTCCTTCAAAATCAAGAACGGCCCCCTACTGGATAACCAGTCCATGCCCCAAAACTAACCCATAGTCCGTGAAGCCCAACAAGCATCACATCCAAACTCAACGCTAAGTATAGAAACTTTCAAACCCAAACACATCATGGAGCCCCAATTGGGTTTGAAACAACTAAGGGATCATCTACCAAACTGGTGTCTAAGTGCAGTGACTCAACTAACAATGATGAGATAAACGAACTCGATGCGTCAGAATCAAATAAAGTTCGAATCAGATAATATAGAAATCCCAGATTCCAACCTAGACGGTCCTATCCCCATCTGGTACACTAGCCATGAGGGAATACAACCACCCTCTAGGAGATTCCGAACCTTGCCTTTGCCCCTTTGGATAATCCTAATAAAATGTCCTATTCCTCCCAAAAGGATAACGACTAGCCTTCTTCTTCTTCCCATTCTCCACTCGTAACCTCCCACCAATGAGGTTTCGTCCTTCATTAACCAAACAACCATTAGAGCCTTCCTCCCATCGTCCATCCAATAAGTACTTACAAGTCCTCTTCCTTCTTGAACCAACTTCTAATCTGATTTACGTCTAAGTCCCTTGAAGCGGTTTTCCATTCTTATCTATCTTAGAAAGATCATCTACACACGGAGGGGAAACTCAAACCGAGAGAGAAAGAGATTCAAACGGAGAATTCGAAAGATAAAGATATGGCTATCGGGGATTACGCTTTTCTCTCAAAAACTTTTCTCTTAAAAGACATGTTTTTGAAAATACTCCTTCAAAAATTTTCTTAGAAAAATAGTTTTTCTAAAAATTTTATCTGTTCTGGTAACCTTAAGCTCTGATACCACGTGTAACACCCCACGCCCGCTAAGGTCACTCATACCAGGGGAATGCCTTAGTTTCGGTGAAGTATTTTAAGTGAATATAGAACAGTAAAATTACAGCAAGACAGATATAAATAATACTTGAAAATTTAAATCATCATTTCATTGCAACGGAAAGTAATACATGTTTGGTTACATCACAAAACCATAAACCAGAGTCAAGTACATAATATCCATCTTGATAAAATAGAAGTACATAATCCCACTACATAACTAATAGCCATAAAAGGAAAGATAAGCTCGGCTTCACTTCAGAGGTCCAAGCTCCATAGGATAGATACAGCAATCAGATCAAAGCCCACTAGCACCAGGCCCACTCTAATAACCTGGGTTTGGGGGAAAAAGATAAAAACAACGGGGTCAGACATAAGTCTGAGTGAGTCCTATAACCCTAACAATACAATCATTAAAATAACCAGAGAAGACATAAGTTGATATACGGTAACGACTGGGGATGAATGGCTACACTAAGCAGCTTGGTAAACTTAGGATAAACTAAGATCACCGTAAAGACGCATTTATCCACCCAAGGATAATTACTAGATTACACCGCCCCAGACTTATCCACCCAAAAGTAATTCCTACACTGCACCACACCAGTTTTACCTACCTAAGATTAATTCCTACTTAAAGGTTGATCCCACTAAATGTATTTAGTAATTTTTACCCAGTAGTTTCTAGTACCCCTACATAGGTGCCGTCTGCCCCTATCATTACTAGGTGTACCCACTACTCCCAAGCGATCGGCTCCCTAACGTAGATACCCGTGCTGGTCCCACAATGGGGTGTATCATTTCCCCAAGTGGCAACCTGATAATATCAACGGTGCACGGCTTTATACCTACACGATGCAACAACGATTTACTAACCAGCCCGGGTCCACACACGCATATGAAACCCGTTGGTCCTACGTTGCCACCGCTAACCCGTTTTTGGCCTCTTATAGTCAAGCCCAATATGCGTGTCCCGTCACTCGACTTGGGTCGAGCCCACAAAGATACGTTTGGGATATTGGTTGAGATGGGCCCCCACAAGCTACCACCTAAGCTTGTTAATTTTATCTAGTGTATCCCCACTTAACCCCTTTAACCATGTCTACTTACATGTTATAAATACTTTGGTTAAGTATTCTAATCGTGTTTTCTATTGCCACCCAAGGCAACCCACTAGTTTTCTCATGCCACCCAAGGCACCCACTTAACCCTCAAGCCCCACTACATGCTTGTATGGTTAAGTGTTTCTTAATTAATTAAGACCGTGATCCTCATAAAGACCTCTCACATTAGACTATCTTTTATGACCGCTGGTTAAGCCGGTTGGATCCGGGCAGCCTTATGTCATAACCGAGTCTAACCTCGTGTCTTTACATTAATCACGTATTTAGTTTGTGCCTAAGACCTCTCACATTGGGCTAACATTTGTAGCAACTGGTTAAGCCGGTTGGGTCCGGGCAGTTTTACGCTACAACTGAGTCCAACCTCGTGTCTTAGTCGATTAATTACACCTAATTAATCACCCTCATAATTTATATTAATTATCCCTAATTAATATCAAGTTTTTCATAACATGGGTAGACCTAACTCAATAGGTAAATTCCCATGGGGTAGACCTAACTCAATAGGTAAATTCCCACTTATGTTAATTTATTTATTTTTATGGTATGCTTAATCATACCCAATCATACTTTAATTAATTTATTAACCCCATCGTTCCCCACGCAAATCGTTCTCATTTCACGACATAAATAAAGGGAAGATCCATCGCAAATATCATGGGTTTAACCAAATCTTAGTATATAACTTTGTCATGGGTTAAGAGGATGTCAACTTGCATATATGAGCATATATTAACCCAACTACATTTAACCCAAACTTGCATATTATCGCACATGACTTGCATAACATATCGCATATGAACTGGCATATTATTATACACATCTTGCATAACATGTTGAACTTGCATATAAGCATTCACATAACTTACATAAGCACACATAACTTGCATAACATGTTGAACTTGCATATAAGCATTCACATACTTGCATATTAACAAACATGCAACTTGCATAGCATATCTTGCATATTAACACACATGTAACTTGCATATTAACAAACATGTAACTTGCATAGCATATCTTGCATATTAACATACATGTAACTTGCATAGCATATATTATCATACATGTAACTTGCATATTAACAAACATGTAACTTGCATAGCATATCTTGCATATTAACATACATGTAACTTGCATATTAACAAACATGTAACTTGCATAGCATATCTTGCATATTAACATACATGTAACTTGCATATGAACTTGTTAAACATGCATAAACCCACTTGTTAAATTTGCATAAAACAACTTATTAATCATGCATATTATCACATACTTAGCATGCATAGAATCACATACTAAACTTGCATAATATCATATACTTAGCATGCATAGAATCACATACTAAACTTGCATAATATCATATACTTAGCATGCATAGAATCACATACTCATTATGCATAATATCACCTACTTAGCATGCATAGAATCACATACTCATCATGCATAAACCACATACTTAACTTGCATAAAATCAATTACTTATTATGCATAAACCCACATATCCAACTTGCATAAACTCTCATATAAACTTACATATTCAACATGCATAAACTCACATATTCAACTTGCATAAACTTACATATTCAACATAGGATTAATATTATACATAGATTAGCATATCATTACAAATGATTCAAACTCACAAATCCGCATTCAAGACCATAAGTCTCATTACACCTAATCTACTTATCTTAACAATTGATCATCAAAGTGATAGAAACTCACCACTAGCAATTTTGCACTCCAAATGAAGAAGATTAAGATGCTTAGAATGGATTAGAAGTTGATTAGAGAGGTTGATTAGCTTGCTTTCCTCTTCATTGATTTGTGGAGGCCATGACCAAGTTTCATTTTGCCATAGTTTAGTTACTAGGTTTAATTATGAATGAATTAGGGTAGGGTTGTGGTCTTATTTATAGGATTAGGTTGCATTTTAGACCCTTAGATTAACCCTAGATTAGATTAGGACCCTTAGATCTCGGAACTCTCCAGAAATCAGCCCTAAGACCAAGCCCAAACCCCAAACTGGTGCACCCAACCACAGAACTCTCTAGAAACTGTGCAGGTTTCTTGGCTCGGCACGGGCGCACTTCCCAAGTGCGCCAGTCTATTTTTGTACTGGCGCACTTCACAAGTGCGCCAGTGCATTTTTGTTCTGGCGCACTTCACAAGTGCGCCAGTGCATTTCTGGCCTGTTCCGGGTTCTTCTGCCTAACTTCGTTCGTCCATATCTCTTTCATACGGACTCCGATTCTCGAAATCTCGGACTCTATTTCGCGTATTTTTCCGAGACGAACGCAATGACGCAACCCGTTACCCTTAATTCCCACATCTGGGATTAGTTATTCTGTAATTAGTGAATTTTAGCATTAACCGAAATTCGGGGTGTTACAAAAACAAAAGATAAAATTGAAGTTAAAGTGAAAAGAAGGAAGGAAGCATTGGTTTTATGAGACAAGAAGAGGATGGATTGCTGAGTTGTCAGCATATGGAGGAGGAGGAGAAAGCACATGGAAGGGGTTTAGATGGATGACAAGTCAAAGATGTGCCAGGCAGCTATGGACGGTCATCAAAGTTAAATAACACAAGCAAAACCTATCGTAACTCATAGCGCAAGGATAAAATATAATAGAACATATACAACAGGCAATAATAGTGAAGCATCATATATCAAACTTTTAAACTTTCATAACATCCTGAAAGATTTCCCATATATCAACTGGAAACAATATCAATGTCTATACATAAAGCCTCACTACAACACTCAGAGTAAATCATCAAACAACGGAAAAAAAGATACTATATAATAGAAAGGATAATACGCCAGCCTCTTGCTCGCCTCTGTACTGCAACATCGTCCTCACCAAGCTATCACTTGTTACCTGCTACCTAGTCTTTCCATCCAAAAATCGGATGAATAGCCCAAGGTAATAAGAGACAAATATAAAACCTTGAGTAAGACAACAGTCTTAGTGGGCGATAAAACAACTAACCAACATCATCAATAAAGTATATGAGAATAGGTTGATAAACAACTTATCAACCTACTTCACTAGAGAAGAAACTCAACCACATCTTCCCCACACTGGACAGTGATAGCCTTTACAAAACAAGCATTTCAACCATACATTTATGGCAACCAGACAACCATTCATTCATGGAAATTAGAAGTAACCAACAATATCAATCATAACTACCAATTATATATCTCACGCAAACCATCCTAATCGAGCCCAAATCCTTCAAGCACAAGCCTCAGAAGCCTAAACCAATATCAGATAAGCACCCAAGAAACATCTTCTTCGACGTCAGACAATTTACGTGAGACGGTATAAGTAAATAAATAATATTCATGACTGAGTCTGGCTATCACCGCCCATCCTGCTTTAAAACCATCGCTAATCGTATGACTGGCCATATCATCCTTCCATCCATCAAGGGCAAATGGTAACCCCGGTTCTAGCAAAAACATCATACGCCTTTCAACAATACTTATCTATTCCTTTCAACGATACCCAGGGTACTCGATCATACAACCGGTCTTTTATACGTCTCTATTGTAACCTTGCTTTGAGCCCGCTAGAACCTACGACAACGATAATCTCTCAACCTTCAACAGCTCTAGTCGTCAACACTTGTGACTATTCACAAGCGCAAAATGCCCTTGAGCAACCATTATCCACCAACTCAAAACAACCTTGAGTTATCTTCACACTCGTTGCTTTTCAATGATCAACCAACGTCTCACACCACTTCGAACATTACCTCTTGAACTCATATCGAGGCTAGAACCATCATCGACCCAAAAACAAGTTTCGTTTGGTCGATACAACATTTTATACCATTTCCAGCTTTTTCTCTATGAAAAACTGGCCACAATGTCAAAACAACCTTTTGCAGTTCTTATGAAATGCTATTATATTTCTTGGTTCAATTCTGCATCATTCTAGTGTGAAAAACTAAGTGAAACATCAAAACAGCCATTCACAGCGTTTCTGGAATGCTATCATTGCTTCTGAGTGGTCCATCCACCCCTATGGGTTGTTTTGCCTAAAACATCATTTCACAGCTTTTGTCCAAACGTTATCTAAAGCCAACGACCTAAGCCAAACCCGTGCTGTGCACATAACCTACGACTTGAGCTAAACCCGTGCTTTGCACACGACTTGAACCAATCCCGTGTTGTGCACCGACATACGACCTGAGCAAACCCGTGCTTTGCGCACGACCTACGACCAAAGCCAAACCCGTGCTTTGCACACAACCTTAACCAAAACCGTGTTTTGCACACGACCTACGACCTAACTCGAGATCTGACCAAATTAGCTCCAAGCTTAACCAAATCTTCGTCAAATGACAACAACGATTCAAACAACTCATCCAAGTCATCCAAATTGATCAATTCAACAAGTAACCATCATCCAAACATGAGAATTTCACTAAAATCATGATAGATCAATAGGTAGACAAAATAATGGATCTAAACTTGGATAAACATGAATTAACATAAGGAATGTTTTAAGTTGCTAGATTAGATCGTATAGCGACTCATGTGAAAATATACTTACCATGATGTAGATCTAAGTGAAAACGATTTCATATTGATGAAATTATGATCAAACAACTCATATAGTTGATTAAATCCATGTGAGAGGTGCATATCACTCACCAAATCTTCAAAATAGCACAAAAACACTAGGATCTTAATCCGAACAGTGAAGAATTAGCTTCAAACTCTTTGATTTGATGAAATGTCCCTTCGATTGATGTAAATCTAACTTCAGTCGATGTAGATCTTCGATTCTCTTATGTAGATCTTTAATTTTAATGGTGTAAAGGTGTATTTGATTGAGCAAGGAGGATCACGAGCTCAACTAAATAAGGGAATGAAGAAAATACCTATTCCTCATGCCTCCAACCCCCTATTTATAGCCTCCCACCAGCCCACTGATGGGCCTTTCAAAATCAGCCCATTATGGCTCTAAAAACCTGGACAACAAACTATGAACACTAAAACAGCGATTCCTCCCAAACCGCTGAGTCAAATCAACTCGAATGGTAGCTATTATTATACGCAAACTCAAATAGATGTAGATGGTCTTCCTATGATCCCCCAGAGTCTAATACACAAGCTCTGAGGAGATCTTCCAAAACTCGGTTAACCCTCTCAGTTTGACCATCAGTCTGGGGATGATAAGCCGTATTCAAACACAACTCGATTCCCAAAGCTTCTTGCAAACTCTTCCAAAATCCACTCGTGAACAATGGATCACGGGCACTTACTATGCTCTTTGGGATACCATGGAATCGAACTATCCATATTATATAAAGCTCAGCCAACTTCGATGTTGTCCTAGTCGATTTGACAGGAATAAACCTTACAATTTTGGTTAAACGATCCACGATGACCCAAGTTCCTTCGTTTCCTGCCTTGGTTCTAGGTAGTCCATCGATATCTGCTCCCATTTCCACGTAGGAACTTCCAATGGCTGAAGCAGTCCACTCGGCTTCTTCTGTTCAGCTTTCATCAGATGACAGTTCATACACTTGGAAATGAACTTTTCAATATCTCTTTTCATCCCTTCCCAACAGTAGACTCGCTTCATGTCTTGCTACATCTTATTACCACCAGGATGAACCATCAGCTTCGAGTGATGACATTCCCTTAGAACCTCATCTCTCAACCCGTCGATATCAAGAACAACCGACCGCCCTTACTTTCGAAGCCAACCTTTTCGATCGGCCTCAAACTCTTTATTCTTCGGTTTCAGCTTCTGGATAAACTCGACAAGCTTTGCATCTCGCTTTTGGCTTTCACCAATCCTTTCGATAAGAGTAGGTCTTATCAACAAGTCTGCCAACTTTTCAGTTTCTAACTCACACCTTGACCTGAAATCAAACCCTGCCAAAAACTCGAGGCTCTTTCATTTTGAAAACATTGCTCCTAATCCTACATGTCTTCGACTCAACACATTTGCAACTGCATTACCTTTTCCTGGGGTATAGGCTATACCAAAATCATATGATGCCAGAAATACCAGCTACCGTTGCTGCCAAAGATTTAAATCCTTTTGGTTGAAAATATACTTCAACGACTTGTGATCCGTAAACAACTCAAATCGAACCCCCAACAGGTAATGTCTTCACATCTTCAGAGCAAACACGATTGCTGCCAACTCCAAATCATGAGTTGGATAATTCCTTTCATGCGACTTCAGCTGTCGGCTCACGTATGCCACAACCTTATTCTTCTGCATCAATACTGCTCCAAGCCCAGTACCACATGCATCGGTGTATACCACCTTTTTCTTATTCCCACTTGGAATCATCAAAATAGGAGCATTCGCCAGTCTCTCTTTCATGATTCCAAAAGCTTGCTCACACTTTGCATCTCATGTGAACACTTGCTTCTTCTTCGTCAATCCCATTAATGAAGCAACTATCTTGGAGAAATCCTTGATAAACCATCGGTAATAACCTTCCAATCCAAGAAAACTTCTCACGTCCGTTGCATTCTTAAGTCTATTCCAGTCTTGGATTGCTGCCACCTTAGCGGGGTCAATCGCTATTCCATTTCCAGAAACTACATGGCCTAAGAATCTCATTTCGCTCTTCCAGAAGTGACACTTCAAAAACTTAGCCTTTAGCTGATGCTATCGTAAGATTTCCTAAACAACTCTCAAGTGCATCTTATGATTTTCCTCATTCTGAGAGTAAACCAGAATATCATCCATGAACACAAGCACGAACTTGTTTAACTGATCTCTGAAAACCCTATTCATAAGATCCCCAAAGTATGCTGGCGCGTTTGTTAACCCAAATGACATTACCAACTGTTCGAAGAAATTGGATGGTGTCCTAAAAGTAGTCTTCGACACACTATCCTTTGCCACTCTCAACCGGTGAAATCTCGTTGCCAAATCCATCTGGAAAAGTACTTTGGCTTCGTGAAGCTGATCAAACAAGTCATCTATCCTAAGCAGCGGATACTTGTTCTTCTTGGTCACCTTGTTCAACTCAAGATAGTCCACGCACAATCTCAATGATCAATCGACTTTGGTTGCAAACACAGCTGGTGCTCCCCATTCAGATACACTTCTCCAAATGAATCCTTTTCTCAACTCTCGTTGTTGCTTAGGCGCCATCCGCCTAAGAGGCATAATGATAGGTCTAGCGCCCTCGACCAAATCGATTCTAAACCTGATCTCACGATGCGGTGGTAAACCTTTGACTTCTTATAAGACATCCTCAAACTCATTAGCGATCAGCACAGATGACAAGTCTTCCTTTGGAATCACAAGTGATTATAAATAGCTCACGAAGACACCATCTTCGGGCTTACACCGAATCAAAACCTTTAGCCCTTCCACATCCCCGACTCTTACGTCAAGTTTCTCGCAATTCACTCTTGCCGCACACCTCTTGAGCCAATCCATGCCCAAGATGATACCAAACCCAGTGAAGTTCAAAACAAAGCAATCATACACAAAAAAGAAACCATGACCTGATAACATAAGACCACGACAAAGCATACAATGACTGGATGAACCCCTAACTGAATTAATCACAACCAAAGGTCTGTCACAAATCTTAAGTTCCAAACCCAAGCTGCACACAAGCTCATTACAAATGAATGAATGTGATGCTCTAGTATCAAACAACACACGAACTAAAACACCTCGAACAGAAAGAGTACCTTGAACAACAACGCCCTTCCCTTTCTCCTCTGCAGCAGGAGCTCTTGAAGAAGATGACACATCTTCCAAAGCATATGCCTTCACAATATGCTTTCCCTTAGCCAATTTCGGACAATCCTTCTTTTCATGCTCAGGCTTTCCACACTTGAAGCACTTCTTCTCGGCTATGGGATTCTTGCATTCATTAGAGAAATGACCCTTCTGTTGGCAGTTATAGTAAACTACCTCACTCTTAGGATTCTTCTTTCCATCCTTTCCCCTTCTACTATTGTTGCTTCCTCTTCTTATTGTTACTACCACCCTGCTGTGGTTTCGAAGCTTCCATGGTTCTAGCAACAATATTTGCTTCTTTAGGAAACAAGCTTTCATGTCGAACAACTTTTTCCACAATCCTCTCATAGGGATCGTCAAGATGATCCACCAATGGCTTTCCTATGTAGGTAACCCTTCACAAACTTTTTATTCTTCTGATAGGGTGTGTCAATATACGAACGAGCATATCTAGACAAGGCCTCAAAATCAGAAATATAATCAAGCACTGGTCTACCGTTCTGTTTCAACTCCACAAATTTCTTGAATAGAACATACTTCTGAGCAGTGGAGATAAACTTTGTCTCGAACTTAATTTGGAACTGCTTCCAAGTTATCTCTTCATCTGGAGTCTCAAGCATAATAGAATTCTACCACTCCATGGCTCTGCCTTGCAGCTGCCTTGATGCAAGCTTTCTCTAAGTTGCATCATCTTTTCCCAAATCTCCAAAAATACGAGTACAAGCATCTAACCACCTCTGACCATCTTCAATCGGCTCAGTTCCTTTAAATGGCTTCCCACCCAGAGATTTTAAGTCTTTACATAGCTTCGCAAAATCCACAGGCCTAGGCACTTGTACACCTACATCTACTGTGGCTACCACTGGAGCGTGTACCCCTCTCATGAATGCTTCCATCATGGCCTCAAACATGGCTGGGTAATCTGGTGTACCGCCATTTCCCCTTCCAGGCACAATACCATCCCTAGCAATATGTATTGAAGTACGTCAACTCATTCAAAATCTGCAAATTAGAATGATTAGCTACTTACAAGAAAAAGCCGCTAATGGAGTTCAAAATCTACTATACTATATACGCTATATAGTACACATCCATCAGAAATGTAAAAATATGTCACTTATACATAATTACGTCTTTGAACTTTGGCTAAGATCAATAACCAGAGCTCTGATACCAACTGTGACGACCGCCCATAACTCCTGCACTTAACAAGGGAAATAATGAGCTAAAAGACATGCCAGGAAGCTATGGACGATCATCAGAGTTAAATAACACAAGCGGAACCAATGGTAACTCACAGCGCAAGGGTAAAATATAATAGAACATGTACAAGAAGCAATAATATTGAAGCATCATATATCAAACTTTTAAACTTTCATAACGTCCTAAAAGATTTCCCATATATCAACTAGATACAACATCAAAGTCTATACATAAAGCCTTACTGCAACACTCAGAGTAAGTCATCAAGCAGTGAAAAAACAGATTCTATATAGTAGAAATGATAATACGCCAGCCTCCTGCTCGCCTCCATACTGCAACATCGTCTTCACCAAGCTATTACCTGTTACCTGCTACCTAGTATGCCCATCAAAAAATCGTATTAATAACCCAAGGTAATAAGAGGGAAACATAAAACCTTGAGTCAGACAACAGTCTTAGTGAGTGATAAAACAACTAACTAACATCATCAATTAAGTATATGAGAATAGGCAAATAAACAACTAATCTATCTACTTCACTAGAGAAGAAAATCAACCTCATCTTCCCCACACCGGACAGTGGCAGCCTTTACAAAAATGAACAATTCAACCATACATTTATGACAACCAGACAACCATTTATTCATGTCAATGAGAAGTAATCAACAGTATCAATCATAACTACCAATTATATATCTCACGTAAACCATCCTAATCGAGCTTAACATCCCTCAAGCACAACCCCAGAGGCCTAAACCAATATCAGGCAAGCACCCAAGAAACATCTTCTTCGACGTCAGACAATCTATATGAGATGGAAATCTGGAATAAATGATATTCATGACTGACTCTGGCTGCCAATCCTGCTTTGAAACCATCGCTAATCATAAGACTTGCCATATCATTCTGCCATCCGTCAAGGGCTAATCGTAACTCTGATTCTAGAAAAAAAACTCCATACGCCTTTCAACGATACGTATCTAGGCCTTTCAAAGATACCCAGGTTACTCAACCATACAACTAGTCTTTTAGACATCTCTATTGTACCCTTTCTTTGAGCCTGCTAGAACCTACGACAACGATAATCTCTCAGCCTACAACACCTTTAGTCATCAACACCTGCGACTATTCACAAGCTTAAAACATGCTTGAGCGACCATTATCCACCAATTTGAAACACCCTTGAGTTATCTTCACATTCGTTGCTTTTCAAAGATCAATGAACGTCTCACACCACTTCGAACATTCCCCCTTGAACTCGTGTCGAAGTTAGAACCACCATCGACTCAAAAACAAGCTTCGATTGGTAGCAACTGCATTTTATAGCATTTTCAGCTTTTTGCTAAGAAAAACTGGCCATAATGTCAAAACAGCCTTTTGCAACGCTTCTAAAATGCTATTATATCTCCTGGTTCAATTTTGCAACATTCTGATGTGAAAAACTAAGTAAAAGATCAAAATAGCTTTTTACGGTGCTTCTTTAATGATATCATTGCTTCTGCGCGGTCCATCTACCTCTATGCGTTGTTTCTGCCTGAAATAGCCTTTCACAGCGTTTGTCAAAACGCTATCTAAAGCCAGCGACCTAAGCCAAACCCATGTTGTACACACAACCTACAACCTGAGCCAAACCCGTGCTTTGCACACGAGCTGAACCAAGCCCGTGCTGTACACACGATCTACGACCTGAGCCAAACCTGTGCTTTGCACACAACGTACGACCTGAGCCAAACCCGTGCTTTGTACACGACCTAAACCAAACCCGTGCTTTGCACACGACCTACGACCTAACTCCAGATCTGACCAAATTAACTCCAAATTTGACCAAATCTTCGCCAAATGACAACAACGATTCAAGCAACTCATCCAAATCGATCAATTCAACAAGTAACCATCATCCAAACATGAGAATTTCACTAAAATCACAATAGATCAATATGTAGACAAAATAATGGATTTAAACTTGCATAAACATGAATTAACATAAGGAATTACCAGTTTTAAGTTGCTAGATCAGATCCTATAGCGATTCATGTGAAAATACACTTACCATGATGTAGATCTAAGTGAAAACGACTTCAAATTGATGAAATTATGATCAAACAACTCATATACTTGATTGCATCCGTGTGATAAATGCATATCACTCACCAAATCCTCAAAACAAAACAAAAACACTTGGATCTAAATCCGAACAATGGATAATTAGCTTCAACTCTTTGATTTGATGAAATTCCCCTTCGATTGATGTAGATCTAGCTTCATCCGATGTAGATCTTCGATTCTCTTATGTAGATCTAGAATTTTAATGGTGGAAAGGTGTATTTGATTGAACAAGGAGGATCACAAGCTCAACAAAATGAGAGAATGAAGAAAGTATCATATTCTCCATGCCCCCAACCCCCTGTTTATAGCTTCCTACCAGCCCACTAATGGGCCTTTCCAAATCAGCCCATTATGGCTCTAAAAACCTGAACCGCAAACTGTGAAACACTAAAACAGCGATTCCTCTCAAACCACTAAGCCAAATCTTTAATGTGACCACTCTATGGAATTTGAAACATTATTTCCTTTCCAATGAGACTGATCTCAGCACCTGATTCGATCCAAGGCAAAGGTTATGCTCTATACAAAACTGACAGAGGCAAAATGGTCACAAACAAAATTGGTAAAAATTATGGACATGTCTCACATCTCCGTAACCAACATATTAAAATATGAGAATGATCCAACCCTCAAGGAATAAAATATTTTACGATCCTATGATACGTAAAATGCGAACTATTACAATTTTCGTGTGGGTTTTGGGTTGTGTAGGAAATAGACAGCCCTAGTGGTGGAGCTGCTGTGGCTGATGTGGCATTGGGGGAAAGGGGAAGAGCAGGTCAGGCTGTGGGCGGGGTGGAGGAGGAGCAAGAAAGGAGAGAGAGGAAAGGGTAAAACAAAAGATAAAATGGAAGTTAATGTGAAAAAGGAGGAAGGAAGCATTAGTTTTATGAAACGAGGAGAGGTTGGATTGTTGAGTTGTCGGCATGTGGAGGAGGAGGAGAAAGCACATGGAAGGGGATTAAATGGATGACAAGCCAAAGAAAACACAAGTCCTTTTAGACTTGTTTAAGTGTGAAAGCCCATTTCAATCTTTTTGCGCGTTTATCGTTTGTATGATCAAACGATAAGTCTGATCGATACAAAATTTTGAACCCTACTATACTTCGTAATTCCAGATCTGATAAATCAAGTATCATTGAATTCGAAGTCCTTTTGAACATTGGTTATATTATTTTATTACGTTATTATTTAATTTTAATTGATTTTTCCAATATCGTTTATTTTTCGTGCGCTAACATACTAGCTTCAAAAATTATGAAATTTGAAACCTTATAATTATTTGACGTTCCGGATCCAATAAAATTGGTTTACTCGAAATCGGAGGTTGTTTGCAAAATATCTATTTTTACGCTGTTGAAATAATATAAAAATATCAAATTTTAATATATTTTCTTTTAAATCACTTTTAAAAGTCCACTAATCTTATTTAAATCATGTTTTAAATTGACCATAATTCGGGTCATTACAATTCATCAAGGATTTCTCCAAGATAGCTGCATCGTTGACTAACTTGATGAGTAAGATCATGGTTTTGAATGGGATCGCAGTGCAAGCATGCTTTTTTGGTTCTGATAGAGAGATTGTTGACTGCACCAGCATTGGTTATTCCCCATGGAAATGAAGAGATAACTAGGTATGTGGATGCTTGTGGTACAGGTCTTAATTCTATATTGATGTAGAGAGGAAGAGTTGTCACATATGTTAGTAGACAAATAAAGCTGCATGAAAGGAATTACCCTACTCATGATTTGGAGTTGGTGGCGATTGTCTTTGCTTTGAAGATATGGAGGAACTAATTGTTGGGAGAAATATTTAAGATTTTTATGGATCATAAATCATTAAAGTACATTTTTTTTGTCAAAAAGGGCCCCAACTTTCGATAGCAAAGATAGTTAGAGGCCTCATATGATTCCAGTATCTCTTATACTCCAAAAAAGGGTAACATACAATGGAAGATGCATTAGTAGGATTTATGTTGAACTTGGGGCTATGTTTTTAGAGTGGAAACAACTAGAGGATTTAGTTGAGTTTGATTCCAAGCCTCGTTATGAGATATAGTCTAAAATATTAGTGACATTTTCAGACCTACCATCATTGAAAGAATTTGAACTAGCCAAAAGCAAGATGATAAGCTAGTAAAGATTATGAGTAAGATCGAGATAAGAGTTGGCTCAGAGGATTCAAAGTGATATGAGATCGATTGAAATGGTTGGCTTCGCAAAGATGGATGATTATATGTTCCAAATGTCAATGGGCTTTGGGAGGAAGTTTTGAGGAAATGACATATTCTATATTGACTATCCATCCTGGTGGTAACAAGATGTATCGAGATACGAAGATGACTTACTATTGGGAAGGAATAAAGAGTGATATGGGTCAGTTTATCTCAAAGTAAATGAATCGTCAGCTAGTGAAAGTTGAGTAGAAGAAGCCAAGTGGGTTGCTTCAATCGTTACAGACCCCAGAATAGAAATGGGAATATATATCTATGGATTTTATTTATGTACTACCATGGAATATGGTAAGCTATGATAGTATTTAGGTGGTAGTGAACCACTTGACCAAAAGCGCAAGATTCATACTTGTTAAGACTATTAGGACGACACCTAAGTTGGTCGAGCAATATATAAAATATATTGTTCGGTTCCATAGTGTGCCAAAAGGTATAGTGAAAGACATAAAGCCATTATTTACTAGCGGATTTTGGAAGAGTTTGTAAGAAATGTTGGGCATCAAGCTACATTTGAGTACATCTTATCATCCTAAATGAGTATTGATAGACCAAGAGGGTGAATCAAGTTTTGAAAGATCTCAGAGCTTGTATCTTGGGATTTGGAGGATCTGAGAAGATCATCTCTATTTGGTGGTATGATTATAACAACAGTGGCATGCAACCTTATGAAGTGTTCTATGGAAGACACTGCACTGCAACTTCGTGTTGGTAGGAAGCAGGAGAGAAGGCGATACTTGGGATTAAGATGATTCAAGAGACTTTAGATAAGATAGAGATCACTCATCAACAAATGAAAGCAGCTCAGGATCGGCAAAATAGCTATGCATATAAGAGAAGAAGAGATTTGGAATTCTCTATTAGAGATATGGTATATGTTAAGGTTTCTCCTATTAGAAATGCAGTCTCATTTGGAAGGAAGGGTAAGTTGGCTTCGAGGTTTGTCGAGCTATTTTTGATCATCAAGACGATTAGGAGTTTAGCATATAAAGTGGATCTATCTTTGAAAATGGCGGGTGTGCACAACATTTTTCATATATCTTTCCTTTGAAAATTTGTGCATGGCACAGGTATTATAGTGGCACCAGATCAGCTTGAAGAATTAGAGGTTGAGCCAGAAGTTTCGAGACCTCGTAAGCCACTTCGAATCATAAGGAACGATACGAAAAAACTTAGGAGAAGGATATTTAAGCTAATTAAGATACAATGGAGTAAAGATGATGACGATCGTACGTGGGAAATGGAAAAGAGTATGAGGGAGGCATATCTGAACTCTTTAGATGGTATGCCCAATTTTTCGCATCTGCCTATATCAACGTATCTTATACTATTATAATTCTACACCCTAGGTTAGGGGATTACTTACATGGATTGTTGGATTCTATATTACATGTTAGACTAGTTACTCGTGGATGGTAGGAATGAGGGATATAATGTTTGCTCGTGGTTATTTAGGATTTTGGGGGAGAAATTTCAAAAAGGGGAAGGAAGAATGTAACGGCCCGTATTCAACATATTGAAGGATTGTAAAATAAATTGTAATGGCCCAAATTTCCGTACCCTTTGGGTCGACTAATAACACCACACGTCCAACCCAAATTGCACAGAAATACGAATCATTAGTAGAAAGAAGTTAGAGGATGAGAAATAGAAAGAAAGAAATATTAGAATAGAAGAAAACGATGAACACAAAACTCACAGCGAAACGAATAAAATATATTATATAACATAATCTTTGAAATACAAATCTGTTTTGAATATACATACCATCATCAGAGCACGACCGTTATTCCTGGAGCAGTTATAAACACCTGTTTCCAGAGACAACACAATACACAGTGGAAGATATGATAGTCTATAGCCATCTGATGAAGCCTCCTGCTTCAAGCTTCTCCAAGTGAATCTGTAAAATCCCGACTACTTGACTGCCCGTACAAATTTGGGCACCCAAGAATTTAGGGAAAACAAACAAAATAAACTCTGGGTCAGTCATAGGACTGGTGTGAGTATACTCCAACCATTTGTTTAACTTTCAAAAATCTTTTCGAAAGAAAAGATAATCGTAAGACCGATCCACACATAAACGTGGATGGTTTTTACCTGACGATAACCAAAAATATTTTGATATCAAAATCTGGTGGTATTATAATAGTGTCTGATCAAATAAATAGAATCTAGTGGAATGCTTGCATCTCACGCTCCATATATAATATTAAATCAAAAGCCGCAGGGCGCTTATTGGAGATTGGATTTCCAACATGACAAGGTATGGAACCACCTTCCGATAGTGTATCTCTAGAGGGAATACACTGGGTTCAACAAGAACTTCTTGCAACCCGGCCCACACATGATCGACCACTCATTTCGCTTGAGTGTATCGAATGTATATCACCAACGGTTGGGATCAACAACCGTTCCTCGAAAGGAACAATATCGATAGATTAAAGAAGCAAATGGAATTTCTCTAGATAGGTGATTATACATCCTAATGGCTGCGACCCACTTAGCCATGCTACCTGCCCGATTTTTGTCAATTCCCGGTTGTGAGGCTTGAGGTTTGAATTATCTTCCAGAACATCTGGCCACCATTCACTTTGAATGCCACATCGTCAGATCCATCGGAAATCACTAATTGATTCCCACAAAAATACTTAGATTATTAGGCTAAAGAAGTTTCCCTTCTTTGCCACCAACTTCGTACGTTTGAAGGAATCAACGTACGTAATCCCTTTGGAAATACTCTGTCAAACACTCGTTCATACGTCCTGGGTCTGGACAAACCGAAGGCACCGTTCTATTAATCCATCTTGGGTAATTTCTACCTAGGATTAACAGAACAGCTCTTGCATTTTACTCCGTCTTCAATTATCTCTTCAACATAATTTGATTCGTAACGCTTTTGCCAATACGGAGTGGTTTTCAGATATTAAATCTGATCCTGGTCTCTCCGTATTGACAACGGAGGTATAAAACAAATCAAAAACTTTGATAGTCGGCGATTTAACTATCAAAGGAACATCCATTCAACCAACGGTCCTATTTCCAATTGGAAATTGTACCGATCAACCATCAAACAACACGGGGCCCCTTTAAATTAATTCCTAATTATATTATCATTTACAATTCCCATTTCCCATCTTCCCTTCCTTTCCAAAGCATTATTGTCCCTCTTGATTCTTGGCAAATATTTCCAATATCACAATTCCTTTATTCAAGAAAATATCTCTTATTTGAGTTAGAAAACATATATATATATATATATATATATATATATATATATATATATATATATCCATGAATTTTTATTTTCTGTATTCAAAAAATACATTATTAATATCGGAGAATATTTCCGAATTCCCTTTCTAATTTCCTCGTTGACCAATTCATTTAATTTTCTACGTGTAGAAAATATCTCTTATTTTATTTGGGGAAAACATTTCAGAATCTTTTAAATTAACGCGAGGTTATAAAAACATCGTTATTATAATTCAAACTATTCATCATTTGTTAACTAACGGTACCATTAACCAAATCCTTTCTACTGAACCTTAACCATTCCTCTGTCAATCATGCAGTCAATCAAGTTGGGGTATAATTACCTCTCAGACCTTAATTGAACAACATTCTCAACTTTGAAATAGTCAAAGCTCACCACTTCAATCAAAACCTCGCTTACACGACTCTCAGATTTAATCCAAGAATCCACTTCTTTTATGGAAAAATATTGATTATAATGGTAGCGTTATAATCGCTGTTTCCAAACATTAATTATAACGGTAGCGATAAAATCGCTGTTTAGATTTACAAAAAACATTTATAATAACAACAGCGTTATAATCGCTATTTAAATTTACAAAGCATTTATTATAGCAACAGCGTTATAATCACTGTTTAAATTTACAAAGCATTTATTATAGCAATAACGTTATAATCATTGTTTTTAGATTTTAAGAAAAACCATTTATTGTAACAACAACATTATAATCGTTGTTTTAAATAAAGGACCGTGTGCGACGCACACACTTCCATTGTTCATTTATAAACTCTGTTTATTTTAAACAATTCAAGTTCTCCTTTTAATGTACTTACAAGCTATACATTCTTTAACTTCTAAAATTAACTCAATTTGATTTCTATAAATCCCATTTTATATATATTATTGCAAACTATAGAATTAATTGAATATTAACCTCTTAATGTATTTAAATTGAATTATAGGTTCATGTTAAATAAAATTTAAATATCCTTTCGAGACCTAAATCATTTGTAAAATTCGACATAGCCGAATTTCTATTTATAAATCCATTGGATTTATCCCAATTTATTTTATATTCCAATTTTGGAATAAAACCCATCGTTTCTTTCGAAACCAATTTTCGCACTCAAATCTCCTTTACAACTATTGCATTCAAATCCCACTTCAAATATCGATATCAACACCGATTACCACTTTGCTTATATAAATTCAACTTGAATTTATATTTTACTTTATTCTATGATATATATTTTATTTAATTTATAAACATCGTTATAAACAACTTCCTGTTTTAATTCACTTAAACCGGTTTCAATTTTCTTTCCATTTGAAATCTAATTTCTATTTTGGAAATGATTCCCTTTTATAAATCTCAAATTTCTTTTCAACGTCCTAAAATATTTTACGGTATTTAAATACCAAAATTTATCGGGCCAGTGTAATTCAACCACAACAAAATCAATAAACGGTCATATATCACATCATATATCACAATAAATAAATAAAACAGTAAATAAAATGTTGAGGAATCCAGTTGGATCCCTCCAACTTGTTTCCCTGCATCCACAGATGTTAATAAACATCAATAATATTATTTCACATCGATGTGAAATATCAGGGCTAACAATCGATCAACGATGTAATCATATCAACCATTTCAACCAATTTTATCAAATATTCAACCAATTAACCATTGCACAACATAAACTACTATAGATAAATTTAAAACTTCGTTTATATAAAAATATAAACAAAGTAGAGTTAGTGAGTTTACTCACCTTGTTTTGCAGTTGACGATTCTGCTATTGTTTAGTTTAAAAATCAAACAAATGTTTGATCACGAAATTCTAACAGCTCTTTGTCCAACCACATTAGTTCCATCACATGGATCTCATCGTTTCAATTCCAACGGATCCGGTCGAGATCGATTCTGTTCATGCATGATAAAAATATGTTTGTTACCGATTTAACTTAAATTAAAATAACATATAGTTAACTGGCTTTTAATAAACCACTGATTAATCACTAACCTCACCATTAATTAAATTAAATAGGCTGCTAATCTTCTTCTTTCAATTCGAATAAACGTCGCTACTCACTAAACCATTAACGAACCTTTCCCTCTCTTTATCACCTTCATTCCTAAATGAAACTACTTAAAACCATTGTCGTTCTTCACTTCAACACCGTCCCACCACCTCCAGTGCACAACGTCCACCCTATTCTGATTATGTAAGCAAAGTTATATAGTTATATCAGTCCATGATCTAACTAAAATCAATAATTTCTAAATTAAATATTTGTTTAGGCTAATTACCTTGATTAGAAAACATGGCCTGATAAAATGCTTTCTCTCACGTTCCCTTCTTCAACAATGCTGCTTCAACACAAAGCCGTCATTAGTTAAATTATTAATTTTATTAGAAAAGCTAATTACCTTCTTTTATATTTGACAAACTAAGACCCTTTTGTTCTAATTAATCACTAATAATGGTTTATATTTCCTAATCACGTTTATATGTGGTTAAACCCTTCCTTACTATCTTCTTCTCGCTTTTTAAAAACAGGAAACTCAATTTCCTTTTAATCCACCTCAAAACTAACGGCACTAAAATGGACCGCAACTGTCCATACTTCAAAAAAAATATCAACGCTCCTTGCCTCCCCACCAGAAACCCATTCGCTCTTAGAAATCCATTGCCAACCCAAAAACAATTCACGCAAAACCCACAAAACCTGATATTCAGTGCTTCTTCCAAAATTAACCACAATATAATTGATTAAAACCCTAATCTTTCCAAAACCGAAAAACCTAGGTTGCTCTATCTTATTTCCAGCGAAGAAAAGGGGGTTCGAACTCAGCAAACCGTACCTGATCTTGAAGAGAAATGAAAAGGGGATTCGAGAAATAAGCATCTCGATTTATATAATTTTTCCTTAAATTGAAACTGATTTTCGAAGGGAATGATTTTATTTTGAGGAAGAAGTTTTCGGTTATTTGCAGAAGGAGAGAAAAACAGAATGACGGCTTGTTATTTTATAGAGATTTGGGTACCTTGGCAAGCACTCTTTCAAATGGCTTGGGACACATGTATTTTTACATACCTTGGCATCCACGGTAAAACAGCTTGGAGGATACGAGAAGCTTAGAGGTATGGTTACGTTCAACGTCTGCATGGGAATTTAGCTCTATGGGTAGACAAGTCACCCAGGCATGTGCGTGACCAAGAAATTTAAAGGTAACAAAAGTACGGCTACAGGAGGGCTACTGAGAATTAAAGTATTAAATGCATAAGGGAGAAAACGTATGTGTAACTTTGTGTTATGGTTTCTTTTTCTAACTTTTGTGCAAGTGACTCATGGCTTTTAAAAGGTCAAATTCATTTAGTTCTGATTACAGCTACTATAATGATTTTTGATGTTAAGCACAAGTCGGTTAGTTCGAAATGGTATGGCATCTTAAATTAACCAGTGAAGGAAACTACACTCCCGTTTTGAAAATACACGATTTATTTACTAACTGTGATGGACAAAAATAAAAACACTATCATGTCAAGCGATTTGCCACGATCCTAAAAATATAATAACATGGACAAGTTAACTTATATTGTGATACCCTAAAATATTGATATAGGGTGCAAAATACTCCAAGTAAAAAGTTGTGTATTTAATTAATTAAAAATTACAGTAAAATTCTAAAAATTAATTTATAACTACGCCTCAAAAGAACGTTGTCCAAATTCGTAACCAATCTCTAGTTATATTAACTAAACCGTTATGGTTCATAAACGATTCTACAACGACTATTTCTAAATTTGATTTGGACATAAAACAAAATATACAATATGAAAACTCGAATTTTCTCTTCCATTAGAAAAATATAATCAATTAGATCCGAACGTTTCTTGTTTTAAAGAAATTCGACTTATTTTGGATCCTGTATATTCAGTTGAAGTTTAAATCGTAAATTACGAACTACCGCGACTATTTCGAGCTCGTTTTAAATCATATTATAAATTATACGTTTAAATATCGTTTTATTAAATAAATTTCTATATATACTTCAAATAAAATATTTAAAATAAATTTAAATAATCAGAATTCAACGGCTAAAAACTCGGGTCGTTACGTTCCTTCCCCCTTAAAATAATTTCGTCCTCGAAATTGCTAAGTAGTAAAGATGCTATAACTCCTCACAACCTGTTTGGTTGAAATCCTATACTCCATATTTCCATAACTCAGTTATTATCCAAAACTTCAAATTCTCAAATTAATATCCAACCTTTCGTTATTTATTCCAACTAAGCTGTCCACCATTTTTGGACAATCCATCATCACATTCTTATCTTCAATCATATGCTTTACCATATATCCATACATACACAAACTGATTTAAATTAATTTATTATTTTGCTTAAAAAAATTTCTTCTTAAAAATTTTCTGACTCTTTAAATTTTCGAAAAATTTCGGCAGCATCTCCTTTGCACGACTCAATCGATACAGCCCCAACTCGCCTTTCTAGGCCTTCTCCAATTCAAAAGAAAATCAAAAAGCCAAGCGGCTTGCCCCATAGGCTCATAAAACCATCAAACCCAAGTAGTATTGTAAACATGTACCTTTTGTCGGTCATATCTCTATCACTCGCATTTGCTTCCATTCAATATCTGCTCATCATATGTATATGTTTCCAATCGGTTTCAAATCAATCCAACTTCCACTTGTTTTTACTCTCTAATCAAGTTCTGATTAGTTCACTTCCATTCTATCAATTCAGACCTGATTTTTACTTCAGGAATCAATCTGCTTACTCAGTTTGAGTTTCATTCTCCATTCACAGTTTAATTCCAAACAACAATAACCAATATATATTCAACTTGTTTATGTATAAGTCGAGCCATTTTTAATAATTTGAATTTCAACATCTATATATTTAATTTCATTCAGGATTATCTCCAGTCCAATCCATAATCCATATATAAACGTTCACATTCATTCAAATTTATGTTAAGTCAATTTATTCTCTTTCCACCTTACAAATTGCTCAGTTTAATTTCCAATTCGATACAATTATATTTAACTTAATTTAAATTTCGCACCATTTGATTCTCTCTAATCATTCCAATTCATTTAAATTACACAAGTTAAATTTTTATTCTAGAATTCAAATTCCCGGCTTCTATTTCAAATTAGTTTGAAATCATACATATTTATATACATATATTTATATTCAACTCAATTCAAAACATTTGAATTTCTAAAACATCTTGTCCCTTCCAAACAAATTTTTCATTCCCAAATCACTATGGTACCAATCCGTCACTCATAAACTTGAAAATGAATACCGATAATGTCACGACCCATTATCAGAATTATTTTCTCGCCCCTGAAGTGATTTCAATGCTCAATCATTTCCAAAAAAATCATTTAAATTGATTATATTTCCAAAATCCCTTTAAAATAATGCTATATTACCTTTGAAAATAGTTTAGAAAATATTTCTAGATATCCGGGATTTAAATTCCAATTCTGAACTAAAACCAGTTGTAATTAAATTCATTTGTATATTCCATTCTTATACAAATCCCATTTGATTATATATACACTCATCTCAACATTATAATCTTATTTGATTAAAACGATAACAACTAATAATTCTAGAAAATTATTTCCTTATATCAAAATAATCCTTGGGAAAAATTATTTCATTTACCCTCTTTTAAAACAATACTATATCGAATTGCTTTGTTTGAGAGTTTAGAAACACCTATCGATACAGTTGTACATCCTATATCGACCAGAATTCATAAACAACTCCACAAACCAGCCAACACAGTATAAAACAATTTTATACCAAATCTATAAATACGCGCTCATATTTGTACACTCAAACTCAATCTAGGGTATTACGGACCCTATCTCTATTGAGACACGCCATAGAGCCAAGGCTACTTGTGACGGCCCGCCCCGCACCAGCCGACATTTCCTCCGAAAGTGCGCTGTACACATGTCCGACTAGCACAGAACGGTCATCAGAAGAAAAGAAAGAAGAGAACGAACTAATCAAGAACCTGTAGAATGTCTCACGGCGCATGGAGTGAAATATAATAATAACATACTTGACATAAAATAGGTGAGACAGTGCATAAGCTGATAACTAAAACCAACATCAACATCAACATCAGAGTAGCGAAAATCCAAATACAGCTTATTACAACTTTCCAAATTTTCTGTCTCTAAAACAAAAGAAAGCTAAAGTAGAAGATGCACTACTAATGCCCAAGCAGTGATCTTCAACAACACAGGGAGAATGCTATATATATATATATATCATACGTGGAAGCCTCCTGCTCGTCTCCGGATCATCTACCCGTGCATCACCAGCTAACCTGTCTCTAGTCTGCTCGTGTGAGCACCCAGAGTAATAAGAAGAGACATAAAACTCTGGGTCAGACAAAAAGTCTGGTGTGAGCGATAAGCATCTAAACAGAACAATAACAGGTATACTAAACCATACCTGAACCTGGACCTGCAACCAAAGAGTTAGCACTACATACCGTACAATACTCTAAGGTGCCATTTCAAATAGTGTAAAGAATACGGGGGTGGGGTGTGCATGTCATAATGATGGCAAACAAATCAAGCATACCAACCATCATCACATCTCACTCAGTGCGTAAAGCATACGATGTGCACCACTGACAATCACTAGACCCATCGAAGTAGTGGCGGAGTTCAACTTGTACAACTACTGCTACTACCAAGCTTACCACATGGAGTCATGACCAAATCTTTACAAATGACCCCACTTCATTAGTCTATAGCCCTTTAGTCGTACCTAGGCCACTGCGGCCCTGAATCCGTTCACGTACCTCCCATACATAGTGATCCAAAGTCATAGACATCGACTGCCCCTTGGCACACGTCCCGCAGCAAAGCCCAATCTTGAAGCCCACTCATTGGTTCCCAACTGGATCCTGAGTCAAAGCTCCCCATTTGGACTTCCTTTGCATCTCGGTTTTTGATCGAATTGGAGTTGGTATTCAAAAGAGTCGTCGCGAAGAAGAGATGGAAGTTCAATTCGGCTTGGCCTAATCTGTTTCAGTCGGTTCGGTTCGGATAAATCATCTCCAGGCTCCCCATTCGGTTCGGTTCGGGTGCCACGCTCTATTCGGTTCGGTTCGGATGCCATGCTCCATTCGGTTCGGTTCGTCCCTCCTGCTCCAGCTTGCCTGCTCCGATCCGACCCCCCTCGCTTGCCTACTCTGATCCGATCCCCCTCGCTTGCCTACTCCGATCCCGCTCCCTAGCCTACTCCGATCCGGTCCTGCTCCATAGCTCCGATCCGATCCTCTGTCCAACTCCAACTCTAAGCAATGGCCTTCCTTCTTGCCAAACTTCTTTTGTGCCAGATTCCAGTTCGGGTCGGATTCCTTGCCCAGCTCTCCTATCCGATCCGAGCCCATACCCGATCCGATCCGAAACCCTGCACAACTTTCTGCAACTTTTTCCAGCAACTTGTTTATGCCATTCGACGACGTTTTCGACCAATCTAACTATTCTAATCAACCACAAATCATTCCAAACAGTCATATCAACATAGCAAACTAACCACAAACACCAAAACAATGAATTTACATGTCAAAATGGATCAAATATACCCCAAACCCCATATTTTCCCTTAAGCATGTTTAAGCAAAACTAATCATAGGGTTAACAAAACTTAACCAAATTAAACCAAATTTCTACCAGAGGCATAAAATATTATTTTCGAATTTATAGATATTTTTCCAGAATTTATTAGTGTATAAATTCGCTAATCTTCACTAATTACCCTTAATTAACTGTAATTAGTGTTAAAACAATGCTAATCACTCACCTTGGCCACAAATAAAATTCTCAAAACTGAAACCTCGCTGATTTGGGTGAATACTGATGTCTAACAGCAGCTCTAACCTTGCTTTCGTGTTTTCTCTCCTTAATTGGATGTAGATTAAGCCAAAACTTGATTAGAAAGTGATTTGGGGATGTTTCTAGATGTTGGCGGCCATTGTTAGGGTTCAAGAATGAAAGTGGCGGCTGGAGAATGAGGATAAGATCGTTCTCTAACTGATTTCAGCCTCCTCATAACCCTAATCCCGAAATCCCCCATTGGGCATAGCTGTTAGTCACCCGGTTAAGCCCAATTAAGCTGTTTTTCACTATCTGAAACTTGTTTCAGCCATATCTCCCAAACGGTGAGTCCGTTTGGCTAATGTGACCACTCTACGGAATTGTAAACCATCATCTGGAGCCAATGGAAGTGGTTTCAGGCCAAAATTCCTTTCCAGTCAAAAGTTATGGCCAAAACAGTACCAACTGGGTGTAAAATGGTCATATAAAAATTGGGAAAAATCATGAACATGGGAAATGACCCCAATAGTCGTCTCCCAAAGTTACATGACCATACGACTTCGTATGTGAAAGAAATAAATATCCTACGATCCTATGATGCGTAGAATACGGGTTGTTACACTCTTCCCCCCTTAAGAATTTTCGTCTTCGAAATTCCCTAACCCAAAACATACAAAGGATTCCGCATGCCTAACAGCCACATACAACAATCAAACAAGCAAACAAGCCTATCCTAGCATGCAGAAAACTAAATCGAAGTTAAAATCTTACCAGGCGAAGAGTTCTGGATACATCTTCCTAATACTCTCCTCTGTCTCCCAAGTACAGTCATTCTCGATCTCGCCCCACTGAACCTTGACTAGCTTCACCGCCTTCCTTCGAAGTTGCTTCATATCGTGCTCGACAATACGGATCGGCTTGCGGTTCCCAACCGCCTCGGGTTCTACTTCGAAGTCCTCTAACTGATCAGGTGAAATAGTCATATCTGAGTCGTGAACGAACTTCCTTAGTTGGGAAACATGAAATACATTGTGAACTCCCGTCATCTTCTCTGGTAAGCCAACTCTATATGCCAAATTCCCGACTAGTTCAAGAACAGGGAATGGGCCAACAAATCTTGGTGCCAACTTGCCTCTCCTGCCAAATCGTATTACGTTCTTCAACGGAGAAATCTTGACAAACACCAAGTCACCAATGGAGAATTTTAAGTCTCTTCTCCTCTTATCAGCATAACTCTTCTGCCTATCTTGGGCAGCTTTCATTCATTGTTGAATGATCTTGATCTTATCTGAAGTTTCCCTCACCACATCTGGTCCAAGCATAAACTTCTCGCCAATCTCTATCCAACATGATGGTGAGTTGCACGGTCTTCCGTACAAAGCATCATATGGAGCCATACCGATACTGGATTGGTAGCTATTATTATATTCAAACTCTACTAGATGCAAATGGTCATCCCATGACCCACCAAAATCCAATATACAAGCTCTCAAAAGATCTTCCAAAATACGATTCACCCTCTCCGTATGACCGTCGGTCTGAGGATGATATGCGGTACTGAGATGTAATTCTGACCCTAGAGCCTCTTGTAAGCTCTTCCAAAACCCACTAGCGGACAACGGGTCTCGGTCACTCACAATGCTTTTAGGTACTCCATGAAATCTCACTACCCACTTCATATACAATTCTGCTAACTTAGCTGCCGTTCTGGTCGACTTGACTGGTATAAATCTTGCACTCTTAGTCAATCGATCCACAATTACCCAAATGCTATCATGTCCCGATCTAGTCCTTGGTAAACCATCGATGAAATCCATCGAGACTTGCTCCCATTTCCATTCTGGAATTTCTAATGGTTGCAACAACCCACTAGGCTTCTTTTGCTCGGCTTTAACTAGCTGGCAATTCATGCATTTGGATATAAACTTCCCAACGTCTCTTTTCATCCCTTCCCAGTAGTAAGTTTGTCTCATGTCTCGATACATCTTATTACCACCGGGGTGTATAGTCAGTTTTGAGTGATGACACTCTCTAAGCGCTTCATCTTTCAATCCATTGACATTGGGTACAACTAGTCTTCCATCCTTTCTAAGCCATCCATCTCGATCAAGCCCATATTTGTTCATCTCCTCATCGATACCCATCTCTAACTTGGAGATGATTTCCAATAGGTTAGGATCGTCCCTCTGACTAGAGCCGATCCGCTCAATCAAAGTGGGTCTGATCGTCAAACTTGCTAACATTTCTGGATCCAATTCGCACTTTAGTCTTAAATCATACCCAGCGATGTACTCCAGTTGCTTCCATTCAAGAAACATAGCCCCTAAACTAGCATGTCTCCTACTCAATGCATCAGCCACCGCATTGCCCTTTCCCGGTGTATACGTGATGTCGAAATCATAGGAAGCTAAGAATTCTAGCCACCTTTGCTGCCGGAGATTTAGATCCTTCTAAGAGAAAAGATACTTCAACGACTTATGATCTGTAAACAACTCGAATCTTTCTCCCAAGAGATAGTGTCTCCACATCTTCAACGCGAACACGATCGCTGCCAATTCCAAATCATGGGTAGGGTATCTTCTCTCGTGCGGTTTCAATTGCCGACTTGCATAAGCTACAACCCTACCGCCTTGCATCAATACAGCACCTAATCCGGTACCACAGGCATCTGTGTATACCGTCATCTCTTCATTCCCCTTAGGAATGACTAACACTGGTGCACACGTCAACTTGTCCTTTAGACTCTTAAATGCATTCTCGCACCTTTCATCCCAGACAAAAGCTTGATTCTTCTTGGTCAACTGGGTCAACGGTGCTGCTATCTTGGAGAAGCCTTGGATAAACTTACGATAATATCCAGCTAATCCCAAGAAACTTATTATGTCCGTTGCTTTCTTGAGCGTAGACCAATCTTGTACCGTAGCCACCTTTGCAGGATCCACGGCGATACCATTCTCTGAAACAACATGGCCCAAGAACCTCACTTCCCTCCTCCAGAAGTGGCACTTAGAAAACTTTGCTTTCAATTGGTGTTTTCTCAACACCTCCATCACTATTCTTAAATGTTCCCTGTGTTCTTCCTCTGTCCTCGAATAGACCAAAATATCATCAACGAACACAAGGACAAACTTATTCAACTGATCTCTGAATACCCTATTCATAAGATCCACAAAATATGCTGGGGCATTGGTCAGCCCGAATGGCATGACCAACCACTCATAAAATCCAGACGGCGTCCGAAATGCCGTTTTAGCTATACTCTCAGCTTCCACTCTAAGCTGATGAAAACCTGTCGCGAGATCCAACTGGGAGAATACTCTCGCGCCACTCAACTGATCAAACAAATCATCTATCCGCGGTAGAGGATACTTATTCTTCCTCGTCACTTTATTCAACTCGCGGTAGTCTACACACAAACGAAGGGAACCATCCGCCTTGGTAGCAAACACAACTGGTGCTCCCCATTCAGAAACACTCCTTATGATAAATCCCTTCTTCAAAAGATTGCTGACTTGCACCCCGAGCTCTCGCTGCTCCCTTGGTGCCATACGACGAAGTGGCATCACTATAGGTCTGGCATCTTTCACCAAATCAATACGGAACTCAATCTCTCGATGTGGTGGAAGCCCGGTCACTTCTTCGAAAACATCCGGATACTGGCCAACCACGGGCAAACCTGACAACTCACTATGCGGAATGTCGAGGGAGTTTAGAAAACTAGCCAATACCCCCTCACTGGGTAGACCGCCAAACACTATCCTCCGCCCATCATCCGCTCTAGCTGTCACTAAAAAGCCCTCACAGTCTACCACCACCCCGTATCTTTGGAGCCAATCTACTCCCAAAATAATGCCAAACCCAGTAAAGCCCAAAACAAAGCAATCACAAACAAACATGCATCCATGACTCGATAAGACCACATTACGACAAATCATGCTAAGGCTAGTCGAACCACCAATCGGGTTCGTCACTACTAAAGGTCTATCGACAATCTCGGGCTCCAATCCCAACCTATCTACTAGGTCACTAGATATGAAAGAACTGGAAGCTCCGATATCAAACAAAACTCTAATAGGAACATCATAAACAGAAAGCATACCTTGAATGACGACATTCTTGCCCTTCTCCGCCGTAGTTGGGGCATTTGACAAAGAAGGAATAACATTAAGGGCATATGCTTTCACCATTTGCTTTTCTTTAGGGGGTTGCGGACACTTGTCCTTGTGATGTCCCATTTGGCCACAGTTGAAGCACTTCCTATCCGCTGGCTTGGCCCGACAATTACTAGCATAATGGCCCTTCTTACCACAGCTGAAGCACTCAACATCTTGCTTATTCTTTTTCTTCTGACCATCCTTAGTCTGATTCTGCTTTCTCTTATTCTGGGAATCACCCTTGCCTCCACCACTTGCTTGTGGCTTTGGCTCCTCTGCAGATGCAACCACAGTCTTCGGCTTAGGGTAGAGACTTTCTGATCTCAATGCTTTCCCCACAATCGATTCAAATGTCTCATCGATGTGGTTAATAAGCCTTTCCCCCAAGTACTGATCCAAACCAGTTATGAACTTCTCATTCTTCTTCTCGGCAGTATCAATAAGAGATAACCCATACTTCGACAAAGTGTCGAATTCAGCAATATACTCCGAGACAGCTCTGCCATTTTGCTTGAGCTCCAAGAATTTCTTAAACAGCACTGACTTCTGAGCAGCTGGAATGAACTTCTCGCTAAAGCGAACCTTAAACTGCTCCCAAGTAATCTGATCTTCGGGAGTAGCTGCCTTTATAGCATTCCACCAATTCATTGCCCGCCCTTGCAGCTGACGGGACGCTAGCTTTCTCTTTATCGCATCCTCGATACCCAAATCCTCGAAGATACGTTCGCAACTATCCAACCAATCCTGAACATCCGTAGCCGACTCCGTTCCGTGGAACGGCTTCCCACCAAGACTAGTATAATCCTTATTCAGCTTGGCGAAGTCGGCCCTCGGCACCTGCACTATTGGACCACCGCCATTACCACCATTAGGAGCTGCCCTCTGTACATCCCTAAGCATCTCTCTCATGAGGTCAGTAAACATCGTCCTCATGTCAGCAGCATTCCCATTATTGGCCCCTCTACCGGTACCTCTAGCATATCGGCTCATCATCAATCTGTAAAAAGGAAACGATTAACGACCCCATAGTGGTGCTAGTGCAGTACGATTTCATCCATATACTAGTAATGGTATATACATATATAGCTTTTAAAAACCAAAGTAATCACAAATACGCTCTCTCGTATACGTATACTATCTCTCCCTAATAACTTCCCTAGGTTAACTACGCAACCTGGCTCTGATACCAAGTGTGACGGCCCGCCCCGCACCAGCCGACATTTCCTCCGAAAGTGCGTTGTACACATGTCCGACTAGCACAGAACGGTCGTCAGAAGAAAAGAAAGAAGAGAATGAACTAATCAAGAACCTGTAGAATGTCTCACGGCGCATGGAGTAAAATATAATAATAACATACTTGACATAAAACAGGTGAGACAGTGCATAAGCTGATAACTAAAACCAACATCAACATCAGATTAGCGGAAATCCAAATACAGCTTATTACAACTTTCCAAATTTTCTATCTCTAAAACAAAAGAAAGCTAAAGTAGAAGATGCACTACTAATGCCCAAGCAGTGATCTTCAACAACACAGGGAGAATGCTATATATATATATCATACGTGGAAGCCTCCTGCTCGTCTCCGGATCATCAACCCGTGCATCACCAGCTAACCTGTCTCTAGTCTGCTCGTGTGAGCACCCGGAGTAATAAGAAGAGACATAAAACTCTGGGTTAGACAAAAAGTCTGGTATGAGCGATAAGCATCTAAACAGAACAATAACAGGTATACTAAACCATACCTGAACCTGGACCTGCAACCAAAGAGTTAGCACTACATACCGTACAATACTCTAAGGTGCCATTTCAAATAGTGTAAAGAATACGGGGTGGGGTGTGCATGTCATAATGATGGCAAACAAATCAAGCATAGCAACCATCCTCACATCTCACTCAGTGCGTAAAGCATACAATGTCCACCACTGACAATCACTAGACCCATCGAAGTAGTGGCGGAGTTCAACTTGTACAACTACTGCTACTACCAAGCTTACCACATGGAGTCATGACCAAATCTTTACAAATGACCCCACTTCATTGGTCTATAGCCCTTTAGTCGTACCTAGGCCACTGCGGCCCTGAATCCGTTCACGTACCCCCCATACATAGTGATCCAAAATCATAGACATCGACTGCCCCTTGGCACACGTCCCGCAGCAAAGACCAATCATGAAGCCCACTCATTGGTTCCCAACTGGATCCTGAGTCAAAGCACCCCATTTGGACTTCCTTTGCATCTCGGATTTTGATCGAATTGGAGTTGGACTTCAAAAGAGTCGTCGCATAGAAGAGATGGAAGTTCAATTCGGCTTGGCCCAATCTGTTTCAGTCGGTTCGGTTCGGATAAATCATCTCTAGGCTCCCCATTCGGTTCGGTTCGGGTGCCACGCTCCATTCGGTTCGGTTCGGATGCCATGCTCCATTCGGTTCGGTTCGTCCCTCCTACTCTAGCTTGCTTGCTCCGATCCAATCCCCCTCGCTTGCCTACTCCGATCCGATCCCCCTCGCTTGCCTACTCCGATCCCGCTCCCGCTCCCTAGCCTACTCCGATCCGGTCCTGCTCCATAGCTCCGATCCGATCCTCTGTCCAACTCCAACTCTAAGCAATGGCCTTCCTTCTTGCCAAACTTCTATTGTGCCAGATTCCAGTTCGGGTCGGATTCCTTGCCCAGCTCTCCTATCCGATCCGAGCCCATACCCGATCCGAAACCCTGCACAACTTTCTGCAACTTTTTCCAGCAACTTGTTTACGCCATTCGACGACGTTTTCGACCAATCTAACTATTCTAATCAACCACAAATCATTCCAAACAGTCATAGCAACATAGCAAACTAACCAAAAACACCAAAACAATGAATTTACATGTCAAAATGGATCAAATATACCAAAAACCCCATATTTTCCCTTAAGCATGTTTAAGCAAAACTAATCATAGGGTTAACAAAACTTAACCAAATTGAACCAAATTTCTACCAGAGGCATAAAATATTATTTTCGAATTTATAGATATTTTTCCAGAATTTATTAGTGTATAAATTCGCTAATCTTCACTAATTACCCTTAATTAACTGTAATTAGTGTTAAAACAATGCTAATCACTCACCTTGGCCACAAATAAAATTCTCAGAACTGAAACCTCACTGATTTGGGTGAATACTGATGTCTAACAGCAGCTCTAACCTTTCTTTCGTGTTTTCTCTCCTTAATTTGATGTAGTTTAAGCCAAAACTTGATTAGAAAGGGATTTGGGGATGTTTCTAGATGTTGGCGGCCATTGTTAGGGTTCAAGAATGAAAGTGGCGGCTGGAGAATGAGGATAAGATCGTTCTCTAACTGATTTCAGCCTCCTCATAACCCTAATCCCGAAATCCCCCATTGGGCATAGCTGTTAGTCACCCGGTTAAGCCCAATTAAGCTGTTTTTCACTATCTGAAACTTGTTTCAGCCATATCTCCCAAACGGTGAGTCCGTTTGGCTAATGTGACCACTCTACGGAATTGTAAACCATCATCCGGAGCCAATGAAAGTGGTTTCAGGTCAAAATTCCTTTCTAGTCAAAAGTTATGGCCAAAACAGTACCAACTGGGGGTAAAATGGTCATATAAAAATTAGGAAAAATCATGAACATGGGAAATGGCCCCAAGAGTCGTTTCCCAAAGTTACATGACCATACGACTTCGTATGTGAATGAAATAAATATCCTACGATCCTATGATGCGGAGAATACGGGTCGTTACACTACTGCTCAACCTTCTGCTCTGATACCAAATGTAATGGCCCGAATTTACGAACCCTTTGGGTCGACTAATAACACCACACGTCCAACCCAAATTGCACAGAAATACGAATCATTAGGAGAAAGAAGTTAGAGGATGAGAAATAGAAAGAAAGAAATATTAGAATAGAAGAAAACGAAGAACACAAAACTCACAGCGAAACGAATAAAATATATTATATAACATAATCTTTGAAATACAAATCTGTTTTGAATATACATACCATCATTAGAGCACAACCGTTATTCCTGGAATTGTTATAAACACCTGTTTCCAGAGACAACACAGTACACAGTGGAAGATATGATAGTCTGTAGCCATCTGATGAAGCCTCCTGCTTCAAGCTTCTCCAAGTGAATCTGTAAAATCCCGACTACTTGACTACCCGTACAAATTTGGGCACCCAAGAATTTAGGGAAAACAAACAAAATAAACTCTGGGTCAGTCATAGGACTGGTGTGAGTAAACTCCAACCATCTGTTTAACTTTCAAAAATCTTTTCGAAAGAAAAGATAATCGTAAGACCGATCCACACATAAACATGGATGGTTTTTACCTTACGATAACCAAAAATATTTTGATATCAAAATCTGGTGGTATTATAATAGTGTATGATCAAATAAATAGAATCTAGCGGAACGCTTGCATCTCACGCTCCATATATAATATTAAATCAAAAGCCGCAGGGCGCTTATTGGAGATTGGATTTCCAACATGACAAGGTATGGAACCACCTTCCAATTGTGTATCTCTAGAGGGGAATATACTGGGTTCAACAAGAACATCTTGCAACCTGGCCCACACATGACCGACCACTCATTTCGCTTGAGTGTATCGAATGTATATCACCAACGGTTGGGATCAGCAACCGTTCCCCGGAAGGGACAACATCGATAGATTAAAGAAGCAAATGGAATTTCTCTAGATAGGTGATTATACATCCTAATGGGTGCGACCCACATAGCCATGCTGCCTACCCAATTTTTGTCAATTCTCGGTTGTGAGGCTTGAGGTTTGAATTATCTTCCAGAACATTTGGCCACCATTCACTTTGAATGCCACATCGTCAGATCCATCGGAAACCACTAATTGATTCCCATAAAAATACTTAGATTGTTAGGCTAAAGAAGTTTCCCTTCTTTGCCACCAACTTCGTACGTTTGAAGGAATCAACGTACGTAATCCCTTTGGAAATACTCTGTCAAACACTCGTTCATACAAGTTGTCCTGGGTCTGGACAAACCGAAGGCACCATTCTATTAATCCATCTTGGGCAATTTCTACCTAGGATTAACAGAACAGCCCTTGCATTTTACTCCGTCTTCAATTATCTCTTCAACATAAGTTGATTCGTAACGCTTATGCCAATACGGAGTGTTCTTCAGATATTAAATCTGATCCCGGTCTCTCCATATTGACAACGGAGTTATAAAATAAATCAAAAACTTTGATAGTCAGTGATTTAACTATCAAAGTAACATCCATTCAACCAACAGTCCTATTTCCAATTGGAAATTGTACCGATCAACCATCAAACAACACGGGGCCCCTTTAAATTAATTCCTAATTATATTATCATTTACAATTCCCATTTCCCATCTTCCCTTCCTTTCCAAAGCATTATTGTCTCTCTTGATTCTTGGCAAATATTTCCAATATCACAATTCCTTTATTCAAGAAAATATCTCTTATTCGAGTTAGAAAACATTTATATATATATATATATATCCACAAATTCTTATTTTCTATATTCAGAAAATATACATTATTAATATCAGAGAATATTTCCGAATTCCCTTTCTAATTTCCTCGTTGACCAATTCATTTCATTTTCTACGTGTAGAAAATATCTCTTATTTTATTTGGGGAAAACATTTCAAAATCTTTTAAATTAACGCGATGTTATAAAACCATCGTTACTATAATTCAAACTATTCATCATTTGTTAACTAACGGTACCACTAACCAAATCCTTTCTACCGAACCTTATCCATTCCTCCGTCAATCATGCAGTCAATCAGTTTGGGGTATAATTTCCTATCAAACCTTAATTGAACAATATTCTCAACTTTGAAATAGTCAAAGCTCACACTTCAATCAAAACCTTGCTTACAAGACTCTCGGATTCAATATAAGAACACTTCTTTTATGGAAAAATATTGATTATAAAGGTAGCGTTATAATCGCTGTTTCCAAACATTAATTATAACGGTAGCGATAAAATCGCTGTTTAGATTTACAAAAAACATTTATAATAACAACAATGTTATAATCGCTGTTTAAATTTACAAAGCATTTATTATAGCAACAACGTTATAATCGTTGTTTAAATTTACAAAGCATTTATTATAGCAATAGCGTTATAATCGTTGTTTTTAGATTTTAAGAAAAACCATTTATTGTAACAACAACATTATAATTGCTATTTTAAATAAAGGATCGTGTGCGACAAACACACTTCCATTGTTCATTTATAAACACTGTTTATTTTAAACTATTCAAATTCTCCTTTTAATGTATTTACAAGCTATGCATTCTTTAACTTCTGAAATTAACTCAATTTGATTTCTATAAATCCCTTTTTATATATATTATTGCAAACTATAGAATTAATTGAATATTAACCTCTTAATGTATTTAAATTAAATTATAGGTTCATGTTAAATAAAATTTAAATATCCTTTCGAGACATAAATCATTTGTAAAATTCGACATAGCCGAATTTCTATTTATAAATCCATTGGATTTATCCCAATTTATTTTATATTCCAATTTTGGAATAAAACCCATCGTTTCTTTCGAAACCAATTTTCCCACTCAAATCTCCTTTACAACTATTGCATTCAAATCCCACTTCCAATATCGATATCAACACCGATTACCACTTTGCTTATATAAATTCAACTTGAATTTATATTTTACTTTATTCTATGATATATTTTATTTAATTTATAAACATCGTTACAAACAACTTCTTGTTTTAATTCACTTAAACCAGTTTCAATTTTCTTTCCATTTGAAATCTAATTTCTATTTTGGAAATAATTCCCTTTTATAAATCTCAAATTTCTTTTCAACATCGTAAAATATTTTACGGTATTTAAATACCAAAATTTATCGGGCCAGTGTAATTCAACCACAACAAAATCAATAAATGGTCATATATCACATCATATATCACAATAAATAAATAAAATAGTAAATAAAATGTTGAGGAATCCAGTTGGATCCCTCCAACCTGTTTCCCTGCATCCACAGATGTTAATCAACATTAATAATATTTTTTCACATTAATGTGAAATATCAGAGCTAATAATTTATCAACGATGTAATCATATCAACCATTTCAACCAATTTTATCAAATATTCAACCAATTAACCATTGCACAACATAAACTACTATAGATGAATTTAAAACTTCGTTTATATAAAAATATAAACGAAGTAGAGTTAGTGAGCTTACTCACCTTGTTTTGCAGTTGATGATTCTGCTATTGTTTAGTTTAAAAATCAAACAAACGTTTGATCACGAAATTCTGACAGCTCTATTTCCAACCACATTAGTTTCATCACATGGATCTCATCGTTTCATTTCCAACGCATCCGGTCGAGATCGATTCTGTTCATGCATGATAAAAATATGTTTGTTATCGGTTTAACTTAAATCAAAATAACATATAATTAACTGGCTTTTAATAAATCACTAATTAATCACTAACCTCGCCATTAATTAAATTAAATAGGCTGCTAATCTTCTTCTTTCAATTCGAATAAACGTCGCTACTCACTAAATCATTAACGAACCTTTCGCTCTCTTTATCACCTTCGTTCCTCAATGAAACTACTTAAAACCACTGCCATTCTTCACTTCAACACCATCCGACCACCTCCAGTGCACAACGTCCACCCTATTCTGATTATATAAGCAAAGTTATATAGTTATATCAGTCCATGATCTAACTAAAATCAATAATCTCTGAATTAAATATTTGTTTAGGCTAATTACCTTGATTAGAAAACAGGGCCTGATAAAATGCTTTCTCTCACGTTTCCTTCTTCAACAAAGCTGCTTCAATACAAAGCCTTCATTAGTTAAATTATTAATTTAATCAGGAACCTAATTACCTTCTTTTATATTTGACAAACTAAGACCCTTTTGTTCTAATTAATCACTAATAATGGTTTATATTTCCTGATCACGTTTATATGCGGTTAAACCCTTCCTTACTATCTTCTTCTCGCTTTTTAAAAACAGGAAACTCAATTTCCTTTTAATCCACCTCAAAACTAATGGCATTAAAATGGACCGCAACTGTCCATACTTCAAAAAAAAAAATCAACGCTCCTTGCCTCACCACCAGAAACCCATTCGCTCTTAGAAATCCATTGCCAACCCAAAAACAATTCACGCAAAACCCACAAAACCTGATATTCGATGCTTCTTCCAAAATTAACCAAAATATAATTGATTAAAACCCTAATCTTTACAAAACCAAAAAACCTAGGTTGCTCTATCTTATTTCCAATGAAGAAAAGGGGGTTCGAACTCAGCAAACCGTACCTGATCTTGAAGAGAAATGAAAAGGGGATTCGAGAAATAAGCATCTCGATTTATATAATTTTTCCTTGAATTGAAACTGATTTTCAAAGGGGATGTATTTTGAGGATCGGTTATTTGCTGAAGGAGAGAAAAACAGAACGACAGCTTGTTATTTTATAGATTTGGGTACCTTGGCAAGCACTCTTTCAAATGGCTTGGGACACACGTATTTTTACATACCTTGGCATCCACGGTAAAACAACTTGGAGGATACGAGAAGCTTAGAGGTATGGTTGCATTCAACGTCTGCATGGGAATTTAGCTCTATGGGTAGACAAGTCACCCAGGCATGTGCATGACCAAGAAATTTGAAGGTAACAAAAGTACGGCTACAGGAGGGCTACTGAGAATTAAAGTATTAAATGCATAAGGGAGAAAACGTATGTGTAACTTTGTATTATGGTTTCTTTTTCTAACTTTTGTGCAAGAGACTCATAGCTTTTAAAAGGTCAAATTCATTTAGTTCTGGTTACAGCTACTATAATGGTTTTTGATGTTAAGCACAAGTCGGTTAGTCCGAAATGGTATGGCATCTTAAATTAACCATTGAAGGAAACTACACTCCCATTTTGAAAATACATGATTTATTTACTAACTGTGATGGACAAAAATAAAAACACTATCGTGTCAAGCGATGTGCCATGATCCTAAAAATATAATAACATGGACAAGTTAACTTATATTGTGATACCTCAAAATATTGATATAGGGTGCAAAATACTCCAAGTAAAAAGTTGTGTATTTAATTAATTAAAAATTACAGTAAAATTCTAAAAGTTAAATGATAATTACGCCTCAAAAGAACCTTGCCCAAATTCTTAACCAATCTCTAGTTATATTAACTAAACCGTCATGATCCATAAACGATTCTACAGCGATTATTTCTAAATTTGATTTGGACATAAAACAAAATCTACAATATGAAAACTCGAATTTTCTCTTCCATTAGAAAAATATAATCAATTAGATCTGAACTTTTCTTGTTTTAAAGAAATCCGACTTATTTTCGATCTTGTATATTTAGTTGAATTTTAAATCGTAAATTACGAACTACCGCGACTATTTCGAGCTCGTTTTGAATTATATTATAAATTATACGTTTAAATATCGTTTTATTAAATAAATTTCTATAAATAATTCAAATAAAATATTTAAAACAAATTTAAATATTCAGAATTCAATGGCTTAAAATCCGGGTCGTTGCATAAATCTTCTTAATTCAATGAAGGTTGCATCATTCTCATATTTTGGCGTACAATTGAAATAGAGAGCTTGATCTATTATGCATAAATGCCTTCGATAATCTATTGTAAACATTTCATGGTTATGAATTATTATTTGACAATGCTAACGAAAACAACTTTGCAATCAATAAGTTGCAAATTATTATTTGGCAATGCCAACTTAAACATCTTTATAATCAATAGGTAGATAATGACATCCATATTTCTAATAAAGTTATATTACTACAACCGTGAAATATTTCAGAAAAATACACACATAAACTCTACATCTGGTTAATTTTTTATGGATTGATGAAAATATTTTGTTGCATATAACAGGTGAGATGGGATGATGATGTGGGGATGAATAAACAAAACAGAGTGTCTCCTTAGTGCAAAATTAGGCACTCAAACCTGTGCCATTTGAAAGATTTGATGATTAGCTATTCCGAGTGGTTACATTAACGATTTTGATAAGGGATTAGGGAAATTTGATAGTATTAAGTTTTTAGAATTGCTTGGCTAATTGTTATGACCCGCATTTTCAGCGATATTATTATTAATTTATTTAATTATTTAAAAGGGGATTAAAAGGATTTCATGGTCGTGGAATTAAATGAGGGAGAGTATTTAATTAAAATAATAATTAAATAATATATTTAATTTAGAGAATAGTCAGAAATTTGTGGAATTCACAATATGGTGTGAACTGGATCATCTGTGATATTTAATTCAGTTTGGAATTAATTTAGAATAACGAATATATTATTTGAATGAAGTTTGAAGGTAGAATTTATATTATAATTATAAACGAGCTCAAAATGGCGCTGTAGTTCGCGGTTTGGCGATTTGAACTTCAACTGGATATACAGAAGTCATTTTAAGTTGGATTTCTGTGAAACAAGAAATGTTGGGAGCTGGTGAAGTATATCTTTCTAGTGGAAGAGAAAAATTGAGATTTCATCGTGTAGATTTTGATTTGTGTCCAAATCAAATTTTAAAATAGTAGTTATAGAATCGTTTATTGACCGTAACGGTTTATTCGATATAACTAGAGATCGGGATTGAATTTAGACAAGGTTCTTTTGAGACATAACGATAATTTAATTTTTAGAATTCTAATGTAATTTTTAATTAATTAAATAAGCAACTTTTTTATTTGAAGAATTCTGCACCTTGTGATCAACATTTTGGGGTTTCACAATATGGGTTAACATACCGATATTATTATATTTTTTGGGACCCTGGCACCTTGCTCGTCACAACGGTATGGTTGTTTTTATGGATAGCAGTCTGTATGTTGACGGAGTCTTACATAGTGGGGTATGTTATTCTTGAGTAAGAAGGAGCGTTGGATTTTTGTTTATATACTCAGTAAGTCGAGTACGCTTCAAACCGAGAAACATCAGTACACGTTATCTTCGTATGCCTTAGCTATTAAGGACATTATATCTTGGTATGTCAAAGCACAAAGCTTCTTACAATCCCTATCCCTTCAAGTCAAAGCACAAAGGACAATATATATTGGATTTTTATTTTGACTTTCTCTCCATATGTGTTCGTTCCTTCACCACAAGATCATGCTGAAGTCCACAAGAGACCACGTCCTCAAAATATAACCGTATAAAAACACCTCAATCCTTCTAAACCCTAAACTCATTTTCCCGAAGTCAAATTTTGCGCCGTCGGTATTTTCCATCCTCAAACATTTCGTGAGCAAAGGAAAATAAAAAGGAAATACAAATAAATTCCTAGAACTCTCAAAACAAAGATCTTTGAATTCATCAAGCTTTCCAGTTCGATTTATTTTGTCTTTCTAAGGGTCCGCACCCTTCCACTTCTGCTGGATTTGTGTAGAAGTAGACGTAAATTGTGGGTTTCCGACGCAAGCAGGGAGGGAGCTCGAGTTGAACTTTGGCATTGGGAGTTTGGGGTTTGGATGAGTTCAGCGAGGGCGTACCAGCGAGGGTCAAGGGATCGACTCCGGTAGTCTACCGTGACATCAGCGCCAGTTTTAATTTTGTTGGAGTTTGTGTTTTCATTTGTAAAAGGAAGAATCCGTTAGTATGTTTAAGGAGGAAGAGGCGTGGTGAATACAGTATGAAAATGGTGGTTGTGCTATGTGAAGCTTGCGGAGGTGTCGGGTCTGATGAGTGCGGATGATATTATGGGGAAGGATGGGCTTGTGTTCGAACTGATGAGTGAAGGGGGGATTTAACCGCAAGTACAGGAAATAACATCAGAAAAGGGAGGAGAGTTTGGGCATAAATTATTTACATTTTGCATTGAAAATTGGTTACTGTAAATGCTGAGCTGAAGGAGATCAAATAAGTATTGGGTTTGTTTACTGAAGTTACCTTAAAGGCGGAAATGGATGTCTGTACTGCAAAACTGATAACTTGTTGAGGTTTGGTGGTGAGTTAGCAAGTGATGCGTGGTGCTGGAGGACTGTGATGTAGCTGCAGGTTGAATACCGGAAATGGGGTGGTTTTTGTGAGTGTGTATACTGGTCGGTTGTGAAGAAAGTAAGACTGGATCACAGTAATGTTTGGTAGGAGCAATCAATGGGTTCGAATGTGCTCATCGAAGGGAGGAGAATCCGAAATAGCCATTTGTGTTAATCACCTTTTAAAACAAATAAGGAGGTAATTTGTTTATTAACCGGATTAAGATATTATACACTATAATATAAGTTAAGATTTGTAACTATGATAACTTGTTCGTATGATATCAGAATTGAGCAAAACTGGATGCGACAGGATCGTATGGACAAATGCTCCACGATGGACATGACTGGAAGTCCATTGGAGCTCGTTACAATTTATAGCAAAATAAATTGTCCGTCTGAATCAAATCAAGCGATGGTTATCGTTATTAACGATGATCATCCAATGTGAGTAAAACTTACCAACTATGAACAGTTTATATTTTCATGTTGTATTTTTAGAACTATTAAAAATTGTCTGATTGACTGGGTGTTGACTGTTTGATTGAACTGCTAGTTAGTTAGCGGAAATTATATATATATAAATATAAATATATATATATATATAAACCGTTAAATCTATATAGATTGATTCTGTTATCAGAATATTTTATATCAAAGTGAAATCGATGTTATTATATTGTTTAACATCTGTGGATGCAGGAAGACAGGTTGGAGGAATCCAACTGGATCCCTCAACATTTATTTTACTGTTTTTAATATATTGTAATATATGATATGATATATAACCTGTTGATGATTACGTGTGTTTGGATGATATTGATCACCGTTGTTTGGTATTTAAATACCGTAAGAAATACTGGGAGGTAGAAAAGGGGATTTTCAAAGTACATTTTGAAAATAAATTATTATATAAAATCAGTAGATTTTATATATAAGGAAAAGGATTTTTTTAAAAGGAGATAATTATAAAATCAAAAGAGTTAAAAAGAAAATATTTGTGAAAACAAATATAAAAGAAAATATTTGTGAAAACGAATATAAAAGAAAATATTTGTGAAAACAAATATAAAGGAAATTATTTGTAAAACAAAGATAAGAGAAAAGATCTGTAAAACAAAATGTGAAAATAAAGGATTATTTATTTAATAAATAAATAGAGTTATAAAGGATTATTTATTTAAGAAATAAATAGAGTTATAAAGGATTATCAATTTAAGAAATAAATAGGATTATAAAGAAAAATTGACGAGATATAAAAGAGTTAATCAAATTAGAGTTAGTCGAAGGTTGGTAAATCGAATTAGTTATTCAAAAGTTAGTTAATCGAATATGGTATTCGAAAGTTAGTTAATCGAATATTGTATTCAAAAGTTAGTTAATCGAATATGGTATTCGAAAGTTAGTTAATCGAATCAAGTTAAGTAAAGTTAGTTAATCGAACCGAGTTAAGTCAAGTTAGTTAATCGAATCGAGTTAAGTCAAGCTAGTTAATCGAATCGAGTTAAGTGAATAAACGCTGTTGAAAGGAAATCACTATAAAGGAATAAACGCTGTAAAAAGGAAATCACTATAAGTGAATAAACGCTGTAAAAAGGAAATCACTATAAGTGAATAAACGCTGTTAAAAGGAAATCATTATAAGGAATAAACGTTGTTAAAAGGAAATCTTTATAAAGCAAATAAAGTTAGTGAACAAGGGTAAATCGACAAGTAGAGTTAATTTAACATCAGTTATTCAATTAGAGTTATCGAATTAGTTATTCGATAGGAGTTAACCGAGTTGAGTTAGTCAAACTAAGTAAATTGAGTAGAGTTAATCAAACTGAGTTAATTGAGATAGAGTTAGTCAAACTGAGTTAATAAAAAGGAGTTTATCGATTATAGTTTAATCGAAAGGAGTTTATCGATTTTAGTTAATCGAAAGGAGATATCGAATTAGTTATTCGAAAGGGGTTAATCGAATATAGTTTATTCGAAGAAAGGTTTTCGAATCTAGTTATTCTTAAGAGAGATTATCGAATATAATTTATTTGAAGGGAGGAGTTATCGAATAGAGATTTGTTCGAACGAGAGTTACGTAAGGAATTTGTTAAAGATTTAAAAGATAAACTTTGACCATTTTGAAGTTAAAACGTTGTTCAGTTAAGGTCTGAGAGGTAATTATACCCCAACTTGATTGACTTCCTTCTTAACTAAGGAATGGTAAGGTTTGATCGTGAAGGAGTTTGGAAATGTTTTCCAAATAAGAATCAGAAATGTAATTCTGAAAATATAAGATAAGAATTTAAAATATATGGAAATAATGAGATAAGAAAATTAATGAACTAAAGAGATAAATGTTAAATGATGATTGCTCGATATAATTTCCACTTGGAAATAATATCGTAATTTGCACACCTGTTCTTCTTTGATAGTTAACTCACCAAGTATCGAAGTTTTTGACCATTTTAACATTGTTAATATGGAGAGACCGGTTGGATTATTATCCAAAGAACCACTCTGTATTGGCATAAGCGTTGTGAATCATATATGCTGAAGAAAATTGAAGACAGAGTAAAGTGCAAGGGCTATTGTTTAAATCTTAGATAACAATTGCCTAAGATGGATGTACTGAATATTACCTTCAGTTTGTCCAGTCCCAGGACAACTTGTATGGACGAAGGTCTAACAGAGTATATCTGATAGATTGCGTAAGTTGATCTCTTCAAACGTATTCACATTTGGTGGCGGAGGAATTCGTTTCTCTTAGCTGTATACCCATGTTATTTTTGGATAAATCAATTTGTGATTTGGCGGGTATGACGATGTGGCATTCTAAGTGAATGAAGATATGATATGTAAAAAGATAAGCATAGCTTCTAGCCTCACAACCGGGTAATGACAAAAATCGGGCAGGCATCATGGCTAAGTGGGCCGCACCCAAGTAGGGTATATTGTCACCATCTAGAGAATATTCATATTTGTACTTCTTTCAATTCTGTATCTCCCGAGAATGGTTATGTTGGTTTACCAACAGTAAGGTGACAATATATCCGATACACTCAAGCGAAATGAGTGGTCGGTCATGTGTGGCCGAGTTAACAAGATGTTCTTGTTGAACTCCAGTGTATCGCTTCTAGAGTACACTGATCGGAAGGTGGACCCATACCTTGTCAGAGTTGGAAATCCATTACCCAATAAGCGCCCGCGGTGTTTGATTGTATTATATATGTGTAACGTGAGATGAAAGCGTTCTACTAGATTGATATTACTTGTGTTAGACATTATTATAATATCAAAATAATATTGTTTTAAAAATGATTATCCTTTCTTTTGAAAGGATTTGTAAAGTTAAACAAATGATTTGAGTTTACTCACACCAGTCACATGACTGACCCGGAGTTTATTTTGTTTTGTTTCCCTAAACTCTTGCGTTCCTAATTTTGTACAGGCGGTCAAGTACTCGGGATTTACAGATACATTGAAAAGCTGGAGCAGGAGGCTTTAGAATTTTATAGCTATGGTTATTTCCGCTGTGTTGTAAGTGCTGTACTTGATAATGATATATATATTCAAGTACAATCTTTTATTTCAAAGTTATGTTATATGTTATTCGTTCCGCTGTGAGGTTCGTGTTACTCTGATGTTGTGTTCTTCTTCTTCTTCTATTCTAAGTTTCTATCTTATCTATTCTCACCCTCTAATTTCTTTCATTAACTACCGGTAGTTTTGATCCTTGGATGTTCGATATGTGTTGTATATCGGATAACCAAGATTGCAAATTTCCAGGTCGTTACAGTTGGTATCAGAGCTTAAGGTTAAGTTATTACCTTGGCTCTGTGGCGTGACCCAGTAGAGATGGGGTTAGTAATACCCTGGATTGAGTTTGAGTGTATATATACGAGTGAACGTATTTGTTATTGATATAAAAAAATTGTTTTATATTGTGTAGATTTATTGGCTGAGTCGTTTATGGGTTCTGGTCGATCAATTTCATCCACTGTATCGGTAGGAGTTTATAAACACTCGAATACGATGATCCGTTATGGTATGTTTTGAAAAGAGGGTAAATTAAAATAAGTTTACCCAAAGTATATTTTGATATAAAGAAGTATATATATTGGATAAATTAGTTGTTATTATAATCGAGTAAGATTATAAAGTGAGATGGTTATGTAAATAATCGATCAGAATTCATATAAGTGAAATATATGAAATCGAAATGAAATAAATATGAAATTAATTCAGGATTGGAATTAAAACCCTGGAATTTGGAAAGGTGTTGGTAAAAGGGTTTGGATTGAATAAATGTGAATTTTATGATCCTGGGAGATTTTAAATTGTTTCCAACATTGTAAAAGGATGTTTTGAGATAGATTTCAAAGTGGAAATGTTAGAAATGGTTTTGAAAAGCGATGTAGTATTGAACTCACTTCGAAAGCTGGAAATAGATTCCGATGATGATCATGACATCATCGGTGTTGAATTTCGAGTTGTAAGTGACGGATTACAACCAAAGACATTGTTTTTGAATTGATTTGGGAAAAACAAGTTGTGTTGAATTTCAAAAAGGAAAATTTGATTTTAAAAAAAGAGTAAACTGTTTAAAAATTCCCAGGGAAATATTGTTGAATTAAAAACAAATTGAATTAATATTTGTGAAAACAAATTGGGATTAAAAATAAAGCCAGTTAAGTGGTAACTAAATTGGATTAGAATGATATCTAGTGAGTTGGATTAATAAGAATTTGGAATCAAGGATAATACTTGAATTTGAAATGAAGTTTGGCTCGGATAAAACCAAACGATTGAGTTGAAAATGGAATTTGGCTTAGTTAAAAGCGAATGGTTGTATTGAGATAAAAGTGATTGGATTTAGAACGGAAGGACATTGGTATATGCTAAACTGACAACAGATGAAAAGATATAATGATATGAGTGACAAAAAGGTACAAGTTATATTTCTATTGGATATAAGATTTATGAGCCGAATTGGCAAGCTGCTTGGCTGTTTGATTTTCTTTTGGGTTAGAGATGGCCCAGAGAGGCGAGTTGGAGTTTGACCTATTGACCAGTACAAAGGAGGTGCTGGCGAAATTTTTCGAAAAGTTAAGGCGTTAGTAAATTTTCAGGATTTTTGAAAATTTTCGTTGATAAGAATTAATTAATAATTTAATTGAATTTAAATTGGTTCAGTCGAAAACTGAAGTTAAGAAGTGAACAAATAAGTTCTAACCAGTTAATAGGGTTTGTTTTCTAACTTAGCAATTTCGAGGACGAAATTATTTTAAGTGGGGAAGAATGTAATGACCCGCGTTTTCAGCGATATTATAATTAATTTATTTAATTATTTAAAAGGGTATTAAAAGGATTTCATGGTCGTTGAATTAAATGAGGGTGAATATTTAATTAAAATAATAATTAAATAATATATTTAATTTAGAGAATTGTTAGAAATTTGTGGAATTCACAATATGGTGTGAACTGGATCATCTGTGATATTTAATTCAGTTTGGAATTAATTTAGAATAACGAATATATTATTTGAATGAAGTTTTGAACGTAGAATTTATATTATATTTATAAATGATCTCGAAATGGCGCTGCAGTTCGCGATTTGGCGATTTGAACTTCAACTGGATATACAGAAGTCATTTTAAATTGGATTTCTGTGAAACAAGAAACATTGGGAGCTGGTGAAGTATATCTTTCTAGTGGAAGAGAAAAATCGAGATTTCGTCGTGTAGATTTTGATTTGTGTCCAAATCAAATTTTAAAATAGTAGCTATAAAATCGTTTATCGATCGTAACGGTTTATTCGATATAACTAGAGATCGGAATTGAATTTAGACAAGGTTCTTTTGGGACATAACGATAATTTAATTTTTAGAATTTTACTGTAATTTTTAATAAATTAAATAAGAAACTTTTTTATTCGAAGAATTCGGCACCCTGTGATCAACATTTTGGGGTTTCACAATATGGGTTAACCTACCGATATTATTATATTTTTAGGACCCTGGCACCTTGCTCGTCACAACGGTATGGTTATTTTTGTGGATAGCAGTCTGTATGTTGACGGAGTCTTACATAGTGGGGTACGTTATTCTTTAGTAAGAAGGAGCATTGGATTTTTGTTTATATACTCAGTAAGTCGAGTACGCTTCAAACCAAGAAACATCAATACACGTTCTCTTCGTATGCCTTAGCTATTAAGGACAGTATATCTTGGTATGTCAAAGCACAAAGCTTCTTACAATCCCTATCCCTTCAAGTCAAAGCACAAAGGACAGTATATATTGGATTTTTATTTTGACGTTCTCTCCATATGTGTTCGTTCCTTCACCACATGATCATGCTGAAGTCGACAAGAGACCATGTCCTCAAAATATAACCGTATAAAAACATCTCAATCCTTCTAAACCCTAAAATCATTTTCCCGAAGTCAAATTTTGCTTCGTCGGTATTTTCTATCCTCAAACATTTCGTGAGAAAAGGAAAATCAAAAGGAAATACAAATAAATTCCTAGAACTCTCAAAACAAAGATCTTTGAATTCATCAAGCTTTCCAGTTCGATTTATTTTGTCTTTCTAAGGGTCCGCACCCTTCCGCTTCCGCTGGATTTGTGTAGAAGTAGCTGTAAATTGTGGGTTTCTGATGCAAGCAGGGAGGGAGCTCGAGTTGAACTTTGGCATTGGGAGTTTGGGGTTTGGATGAGTTCAGCGAGGGTCAGGGGATCAGCTCCGGTAGCCTACCATGACATCAGCCTCAGTTTTAATTTTGTTGGAGTCTGTGTTTTCATTAGTAAAAGGAAGAACCCGTTAGTATGTTTAAGGAGGAAGAGGCGTGGTGAATGCAGCATGAAAATGGTGGTTGTGCTGTGTGAAGCTTGCGGAGGTGTCGGGTCTGATGAGTGCGGATGATATTATGGGGAAGGAGGGGCTTGTGTTCGAACTGATGAGTGAAGGGGGGGGGGGTGTGAACACAAGTACAAGAAATAACATCAGAAAAGGGAGGAGATTTTGGGTATAAATTATTTACATTTTGCATTGAAAATTGGTTACTGTAAATGCTGAGCTGAAGGAGATCAAATAAGTATTGGGTTTGTTTACTAAAGTTACCTTAAAGGCGGAAATGGATGTCTGTATTGCAAAACTGATAACTTGTTGAGGTTTGGTGGTGAGTTAGCAAGTGATGCGTGGTGCTGGAGGGTTGTGATGTAGCTGCAGGTTGAATACCGGAAATGGGGTGGTTTTTGTGAGTGTGTATACTGGTCGGTTGTGAAGAAAGTAAGACTAGATCACAGTAATGTTTGGTAGGAGGAACCAATGGGTTCAAATGTACTAATCGAAGGGAGGAGAATCTGAAATAGCCATTTGTGTTAATCCCCTTTTAAAACAAATAAGGAGGTAATTTGTTTATTGACCGGATTAAGATATTATATACTATAATATAAGTTAAGATTTGTAACTATGATAACTTGTTCGTATAATATAAGAATTGAGCAAAACTGGATCCGACGGGATCGTATGGACGGATGCCCCACGATGGAACTGACTGGAAGTCCATCGGAGCTCGTTACAATTTATAGCAAAATAAATTGTCCGTCTGAATCAAATCAAGCGATGGTTATCGTTATTAACGATGATCGTCCAATGTAAGTAAAACTCACCATCTCTGAACAGTTTATATTTTCAAGTTGTATTTTTAGAACTGTTAAAAATTGTCTGATTGACTGGGTGTTGACTGTTTGATTGAACTGCTAGTCAGTTAGTGGAAATTAAATATATATATATGAAACGTTAAATCTATATAGATTGATTCTGCTATTAGAATATTTCATATCAAAGTGAAATCAATGTTATTATATTGTTTAACATCTGTGGATGCAGGGAGACAGGTTGGAGGAATCCAATTGGATTCCTCAACGCTTATTTTACTGTTTTTCATATATTGTAATATATGATGTGATATATAACCTGTTGATGATTACGTGTGTTTGGATGATATTGATCACTGTTGTTTGGTATTTTAAATACCGTAAGAAATACTGGGAGGTTGAAAAGGGGATTTTCAAAGTATGTTTTGAAAATAAATTATTATATAAAATCAGTAGATTTTATATGTAAGGAAAAGTATTTTTTTAAAAGGAGATAATTATAAAATCAAAAGAGTTAAAAAGAAAATATTTGTGAAAACAAATATAAAAGAAAATATTTGTGAAAACAAATATAAAGGAAATTATTTGTAAAACAAAGATAAGAGAAAAAATCTGTAAAACAAAATGTGAAAATAAAGGATTATTTATTTAAGAAATAAATAGAGTTATAAAGGATTATTTATTTAAGAAATAAATAGAGTTATAAAGGATTATTTATTTAAGAAATAAATAGAGATATAAAGGATTATTTATTTAATAAATAAATAGAGTTATAAAGGATTATTTATTTAAGAAATAAATAGGATTATAAAGGAAAATTGATGAGATATAAAAGAGTTAATCAAATTAGAGTTAGTCGAAGGTTGGTAAATCGAATTAGTTATCCGAAAGTTAGTTAATCGAATATGGTATTCGAAAGTTAGTTAATCAAATATGGTATTCGAAAGTTAGTTAATCGAATATGGTATTCGAAAGTTAGTTAATCGAATCGAGTTAAGTAAAGTTAGTTAATCGAATCGAGTTAAGTCAAGTTAGTTAATCGAATCGAGTTAAGTCAAGTTAGTTAATCGAATCGAGTTAAGTGAATAAACGCTGTTGAAAGGAAATCACTATAAAGGAATAAACGCTGTAAAAAGGAAATCACTATAAGTGAATAAACACTGTAAAAGTAAATCACTATAAGTGAATAAACGCTGTTAAAAGGAAATCATTATAAGGAATAAACGTTGTTAAAAGGAAATCTTTATAAAGCAAATAAAGTTAGTGAATAAGGGTAAATCGACAAGTAGAGTTAATTTAATACCAGTTATTCAATTACAGTTATAGTATTAGTTATTCGATAGGAGTTAACCGAGTTGAGTTAGTCAAACTGAGTAAATTGAGTAGAGTTAGTCAAATCGAGTTAATTGAGATAGAGTTAGTCAAACTGAGTTAATAAAAAGGAATTTATCGATTATATTTTAATCGAAAGGAGTTTATCGATTTTAGTTAATCGAAATGAGATATCGAATTAGTTATTCGAAAGGGGTTAATCGAACATAGCTTATTCGAAGAAAGGTTTTCGAATCTAGTTATCCGTAAGAGAGATTATCGAATATAATTTATTTGAAGGGAGGAGTTATCGAATAGAGATTTATTCGAATTAGAGTTACATAAGGAAGTTGTTAAAGATTTAAAAGATAAACTTTGACCATTTCAAAGTTAAAACGTTGTTCAGTTAAGATCTGAGAGGTAATTATACCCCAACTTTATTGACTTCCTTCTTAACTAAGGAATGATAAGGTTTGATCGTGAAGGAGTTTGGAAATGTTTTCCAAATAAGAATCAGAAATGTTTTTCAGAAAATAGAAGATAAGAATTTAAAATATATGGAAATAATAAGATAAGAAAATTAATGAACTAAAGAGATAAATGTTAAATGATGATTGCACGATATAATTTCCACTTGGAAATAATATCGTTGTTTGCACACCTGTTCTTCTTTGATAGTTAACTCACCGACTATCGAAGTATTTGACCATTTTAACGTGGTTAATATGGAGAGACTGGTTGGATTATTATCCCAAGAACCACTCTATATTGGCATAAGCGTTGCGAATCATATAACCCGAAGAAAAATGAAGACGGAGTAAAGTGCAAGGGCTATTGTATAAATCTTAGGTAAAAATTGCCTAAGATGGATGTACTGAATAATGCCTTCGGTTTGTCCAGTCCCAGGACAACTTGTATGGACGAAGGTCTGACAGAGTATATCTGATAGATTGTGTAAGTTGATCTCTTCAAACGTATTCACATTTGGTGGCGGAGGAATTCGTTTCTCTTAGCTGTATACCCGTGTTATTTTTGGATAAATCAATTTGTGATTTGGCGGGTATGACGATGTGGCATTCTAAGTGAATGACGATATGATATGTAAAAAGATAAGCGTAGCTTCTAGCCTCACAATCGGGAAATGACAAAAATCGGGCAGGCGGCATGGCTAAGTGGGCCGCACCCAAGTAGGGTATATTGTCACCATCTAGAGAATATTCATATTTGTACTTCTTTCAATTCTGTATCTCCCGGGAATGGTTATGTTGGTTTACCAACAGTAAGGTGACAATATATTCGATACACTCAAGCGAAATGAGTGGTCGGTCATGTGTGGCCGAGTTAACAATATGTTCTTGTTGAACTCCAGTGTATCGCTTCTAGAGTACACTGGTCGGAAGGTGGACCCATACCTTGTCAGAGTTGGAAATCCATTACCCAATAAGCGCCCGCGGTGTTTGATTGTATTATATATGTGGAACGTGAGATGAAAGCGTTCTACTAGATTGATATTACTTGTGTTAGACATTATTATAATATCAAAATAATATTGTTTTAAAAATGATTATCCTTTCTTTTGAAAGGATTTCTAAAGTTAAACAAATGATATGAATTTACTCACACCAGTCACATGACTGACCCGGAGTTTATTTTGTTTTGTTTCCCTAAACTCTTGGGTTCCTAATTTTGTACGGGCAGTCAAGTACTCATGATTTACAGGTACATTGAAGAGCTGGAGAAGGAGGCTTCATAATTTTATAGCTATGGTTATTTCCGCTGTGTTGTAAGTGCTGTACTTGATAATGATACGTATATTCAAGTACAATCTTTTATTTCAAAGTTATGTTATATGTTATTCGTTCCGCTGTGAGGTTCGTGTTACTCTGATGTTGTGTTGTTCTTCTTCTTCTATTCTAAGTTTCTATCTTATCTATTCTCACCCTCTAATTTCTTTCATTAACTACTGGTAGTTTCGATCCTTGGATGTTCGATATGTGTTGTATATCGGATAACCAAGATCGCAAATTTGCGGGTCGTTACGGCTGGTATCAGAGCATAAGGTTAAGTTATTACCTTGGCTCAGTGGCGTGACTCAGTAGAGATGGGGTTAGTAATACCCTAGATTGAGTTTGAGTGTGTATATACGAGTGAACGTATTTGTTATTGATATAAAAAAATTGTTTTATATTGTGTAGATTTATTGGTTGAGTTGTTTATGGGTTCTGGTCGATTAGTTTGATCCACTGTATCTGTAGGAGTTTATAAACACTCGAATACGATGAACCGTCGTGGTATGTTTTGAAGAGAGGGTAAATTAAAATAAGTTTACCCAAAGTATATTTTGATTTAAAGAAGTACATATATTGGATACATTAGTTGTTATTATAATCGAGTAAGATTATAAAGTGAAATGGTTATGTAAATAATCGATCAGAATTCATATAAGTGAAATATGTGAAATCGAAATGAATTAAATATGAAATTAAATCAGGATTGGAATTAAAACCCTGGAATTTGGAAAGGTGTTGGTAAAAGGATTTGGATTGAATATATGTGAATTTTATGATCCTGGGAGATTTTAAATTATTTCCAACGTTGTAAAAGGATGTTTTGAGATAAATTTCAAAGTGGAAATGTTAGAAATGGTTTTGAAAAGCGATATAGTATCAAACTCACTTTGAAAGCTGGAAATAGATTCCGATGATGATCATGACATCACCGGTGTTCAATTTCAAGTTGTAAGTGACGGATTACTACCAAAGACATTGTTTTTGAATTGATTTGGGAAAAACAAGTTGTGTTGAATTTCAAAAAGGAAAATTTGATTAAAAAAAAAAGAGTAAACTGTTTAAAAATTCCCAAGGAAATATTGTTGAATTAAAAACCAAATTGAATTAAAATTTGTGAAAACAAATTGGAATTAAAAATAAAGCCAGTTAAGTGGTAACTAAATTGGATTAGACTGATATCAAGTGAGTTGGATTAATAAGAATTTGGAATCAAGGATAATACTTGAATTTGAAATGAAGTTTGGCTCGGATAAAACCAAACGATTGAGTTGAAAAGTAATTTGGCTTAGTTAAAAGCAAATGGTTGTATTGAGATAAAAGTGATTGGAGTTTGACCGGAAGGACATTGGTATATGCTGAACTGACAGCAGATGAAAAGATATAATGATATGCCCGACAAAAAGGTACAAGTTATATTTCTATTGGATATAAGATTTATGAGCCGAATTGGCAAGTCGCTTGGCTTTTTGATTTTCTTTAGGGTTGGAGATGGCCCAGAGAGGCGAGTTGGAGTTTGACCTATTGACCAGTACAAAGGAGGTGCTGGCGAAATTTTTCGAAAAGTTAAGGCATTAGAAAATTTTCAGGATTTTTGAAAAATTTTGTTGATAAGAATTAATTAATAATTTAATTGAATTTAAATTGGTTCAGTTGAAAACTGAAGTTAAGAAGTGAACAAATAAGTTCTAACCAGTTAATAGGGTTTGTTTTCTAACTTAGCAATTTCGAGGATGAAATTATTTTAAGTGGGGAAGAATGTAATGACCCGCATTTTCAGCGATATTATAATTAATTTATTTAATTATTTAAAAGGGGATTAAAAGGATTTCATGGTCATTGAATTAAATGAGGGTGAATATTTAATTAAAATAATAATTAAATAATATATTTAATTCAGAGAATAGTCAGAAATTTGTGGAATTCACAATATGGTGTGAACTGGATCATCTGTGATATTTAATTCAGTTTGAAATTAATTTAGAATAACGAATATATTATTTGAACGAAGTTTGAACGTAGAATTTATATTATAATTAAAAACGAGCTCGAAATGGTGCTGCAGTTCGCGATTTGGCGATTTGAACTTCAACTGGATATACAGAAGTCATTTTAAATTGGATTTCTATGAAACAAGAAATGTTGGGAGCTGGTGAAGTATATCTTTCTAGTGGAAGAGAATAATCGAGATTTCGTCGTGTAGATTTTGATTTGTGTCCAAATCAAATTTTAAAATAGTAGCTATAGAATCGTTTATCGACCGTAACGGTTTATTCTATATAACTAGAGATCGGGATTGAATTTAGACAAGGTTCTTTTGGGACATAATGATAATTTAGTTTTTAGAATTTTACTGTAATTTTTAATTAATTAAATAAGCAACTTTTTTATTTGAAGAATTTTGCACCCTGTGATCAACATTTTGGGGTTTCATAATATGGGTTAACCTACCGTTATTATTATATTTTTAGGACCCTGGCACCTTGCTCGTCACAACAGTATGGTTATTTTTGTGGATAGCAGTCTGTATGTTGACGGAGTCTTACATAGTGGGGTACGTTATTCTTTAGTAAGAAGGACCGTTGGATTTTTGTTTATATACTCAGTAAGTCGAGTACGCTTCAAACCAAGAAACATCAATACACGTTCTCTTCGTATGCCTTAGCTATTAAGGACAGTATATCTTGGTATGTCAAAGCACAAAGCTTCTTACAATCCCTATCCCTTCAAGTCAAAGCACAAAGAACAGTATATATTGGATTTTTATTTTGATGTTATCTCCATATGTGTTCGTTCCTTCACCACAAGATCATGCTGAAGTCCACAAGAGACCACATCCTCAAAATATAACCGTATAAAAACACCTCAATCCTTCTAAACCCTAAACTCATTTTCTTGAAGTCAAATTTTGCGCCGTCGGTATTTTCCATCCTCAAACATTTCGTGAGCAAAGGAAAATCAAAAGGAAATACAAATAAATTCCTAGAACTCTCAAAACAAAGATCTTTTAATTCATCAAGCTTTCCAGTTCGATTTATTTTGTCTTTCTAAGGGTCTGCACCCTTCCCCTTCCGCTGGATTTGTGTAGAAGTAGCTGTAAATTGTGGGTTTCCGACGCAAGCTGGGAGGGAGCTCGAGTTGAACTTTGGTATTGGGAGTTTGGGGGTTTGGATGAGTTCAGCGAGGGCGTACCAGCGAGGGTCAGGGGATTGGCTCCAGTAGCCTACCGTGACATCAGCGTCAATTTTCATTTTGTTGGAGTCTTTGTTTTCATTGGTAAAAGGAAGAACCCGTTTGTATGTTTAAGGAGGAAGAGGCGTGGTGAATACAGTATGAAAATGGTGGTTGTGCTGCGTGAAGCTTGCGGAGGTGTCGGGTCTGATGAGTGCAGATGATATTATGGGAAAGGAGGGGCTTATGTTCGAACTGATGAGTGAAGGGGGGGTGTGACCGCAAGTACAGGAAATAAAATTAGAAAAGGGAGGAGAGTTTAGGTATAAATTATTTACATTTTGCATTGAAAATTGGTTACTGTAAATGCTGAGCTGAAGGAGATCAAATAAGTATTGTGTTTGTTTACTGAAGTTACCTTAAAGGAGGAAATGGATGTCTGTATTGCAAAATTGATAACTTGTTGAGGTTTGGTGGTGAGTTAGCAAGTGATTCGTGGTGCTGGAGGGCTGTGATGTAGCTGCAGGTTGAATACCGGAAATGGGGTGGTTTTTGTGAGTGTGTATACTGGTCGGTTGTGAAGAAAGTAAGACTGGATCACAGTAATGTTTGGTATGAGGAACCAATGGGTTCGAATGTGCTCATCGAAGGGAGGAGAATCCGAAATAGCCATTTGTGTTAATCACCTTTTAAAACAAATAAGAAGGTAATTTGTTTACTGACCGGATAAAGATATTATATACTATAATATAAGTTAAGATTTGTAACTATGATAACTTGTTCGTATGATATCAGAATTGAGCAAAACTAGATCCAATAGGATCGTATGGACGGATGCTCCACGATGGAACTGACTGGAAGTTCATCGGAGCTCGTTACAATTTATAGCAAAATAAATTGTCCGTCTGAATCAAATCAAGCGACGGTTATCGTTATTAACGATGATCGTCCAATGTGAGTAAAACTCACCAACTCTGAACAGTTTATATTTTCATGTTGTATTTTTAGAACTGTTAAAAATTGTCTAATTGACTGTTTGATTGAACTGCTAGTCAGTTAGTGGAAATTATATATATATATATATATATATATATAAACCGTTAAATCTATATAGATTGATTCTGTTATCAGAATATTTCAATTCAAAGTGAAATCGATGTTATTATATTGTTTAACATCTGTGGATGCAGGGAGACAGGTTGGGGGAATCCAACTGGATTCCTCAACATTTATTTTACTATTTTTCATATTTTGTAATATATGATGTGATATATAACCTGTTGATGATTACGTGTGTTTGGATGATATATTGATCACCGTTGTTTGGTATTTTAAATACCGTAAGAAATACTGGGAGGTAGAAAATGGGATTTTCAAAGTATATTTTGAAAATAAATTATTATATAAAATCAGTAGATTTTATATATAGGGAAAAGTTTTTTTTTAAAAGGAGATAATTATAAAATCTAAAGAGTTAAAAAGAAAATATTTGTGAAAACAAATACAAAAGAAAATATTTGTGAAAACAAATATAAAAGAAAATATTTGTGAAAACAAATATAAAGGAAATTATTTGTAAAACAAAGATAAGAGAAAAGATCTGTAAAACAAAATGTGAAAATAAAGGATTATTTATTTAAGAAATAAATAGAGTTATAAAGGATTATTTATTTAAGAAATAAATAAAGTTATAAAGGATTATTTATTTAAGAAATAAATAGGATTATAAAGGAAAATTGACGAGATATAAAAGAGTTAATCTAATTAAAGTTAGTCGAAGGTTGGTAAATCGAATTAGTTATTCGAAAGTTAGTTAATCGAATATGGTATTCGAAAGTTAGTTAATCGATTATGGTATTCGAAAGTTAGTTAATCGAATCGAGTTAAGTAAAGTTAGTTAATCGAATCGAGTTAAGTCAAGTTAGTTAATCGAATCGACTTAAGTCAAGTTAGTTAATCGAATCGAGTTAAGTGAATAAACGCTGTTGAAAGGAAATCACTATAAAGGAATAAACGCTGTAAAAAAAAATCACTATAAGTGAATAAACGTTGTAAAAGGAAATCACTATATGTAACGACCCAGGGATTTTCGGCCTCGAAAATCGACATAAATACCTTTACTGTAACTCATGCCGACCTCCCAAACACAAAAAACACTGGATAGTTATTAGAAAGAGATTAGAGGGTGAGATAAGAGAGAAAGAAATATTAGAATAGTAGAAGAAGAAGAAATAACACAACACAGAGTCTCACATCGCAGCGGAAAAAATATAATACAGAAATAATTTTTATTGAGATCTTTAAAATACTTACAATATCAGAGTATATCAATATCTCTGAACAGTTATAAAATCTGTCCCATATACAACACACAGCGGAATAGTATCATACGTCTGGACTCTTCCAGCTCGTCTCTTCACAGCTTCCGGTAACCTGAACCTGTATACCCCGGGCTAACCCGAGTATTTACAAAACACCGGGTCAGTCTGGTGAACCAGAGTGAGAAAACTCGCACAGTATTAAGGGTATCACACAGCCTGATTTTGAAGTAAAAATCTTTCAAAGAAACAGGATAATCGTAAGACCAATTCCACACATAAACACGGACGGTTTTTACCTTACGATGACCCAAAACATTTTTGAAACCAATATCTTGTCTGGTATTATAATATTGTCTAAATACACGTAAATAGAATCTAGTAGAACGCTTGCATCTCACGCTCTACATATATAGTATACAAACAAAACCGCGGGCGCTTATTGGAGATTGGATTCCGACCATGACAAGGTACGGGACCACCAGCCGATTGTGTATCTCTAGAGGTGAATACACTGGGTTCAACAAGAACGTCTTGCAACCCGGCCCTCACATGACCGACCACTCATTTCGATTGAGTGTATCGAATGTATATCACCAACGGTTGGGTGCGACCCCCCGTCTTCCCGAAAAGGGACAACATCGACAGATTAAAGAAGCAAAAATGAATTTCTCTAGATAGGTGATCATACACCCTAATGGGAGCGACCCACATAGCCATGCTGCCTGCCCGATTTTTGTCATCTTCCCAGTTGAGGAGGCTTGAGGTCAGAATTTAGTTTTAAAAACATCTGGTCACCATTCACTTTGAATGCCACATCGTCAGATCCGTCAAATCACTAATTGACATCCACAAATATACTCCGGCTTTTAAAGAAGGGCCATTCTTCGCCACAAACTCGGTATATTTGTAAAAATCAACGTACGTGGTTTTTAGGAAATACTCTGTCATACATTCGTCCATACCAGTCATCCAGGAACAGGATGAACCGAAGGTACTCTCCTACTGCATCCAATATAGGAATCACCCCATGGATCAGTAGCGAGAAGTACTTGCAACCCGTAGATTCCAGCCACGACAGAACCACAGTTTATCTCTGACCGCTAAGCCAGAGTTATAAGTAATCCTTCCGCTTATGAAGATCCACGGTCTTCAATGCTCCATCTCGACCGTCTTCTGATATCTTCACGTATTTGTTGGTCGGAATGGTTTTTGAATATAAATTTGATCCCGTCCTTTCCGTACCAACAGCGCATTGGACATGATTTTGATAGTCGGTTATTTAACTATCAAAATAAACAAGCATAAAATAATTAAAGAAATAAATTCATTGGTTAGCTATACAGCATCACTTGGCCATTTAAAATAATATCTTTATCTTAGTAAAATTATTGTCAAATCATTTTATAATGATATTAAGAAAATATATCTTAAAACCCTATCAAATTCTTCCTTTATATATCATTTAAAATTTGGCACTCATTATTTACCAATTGTTAATCGATTAAATTCATCCTTTGTATTATGAACCCTCCTTTTCATTTCTGTTTGGGAAACCATAATTACCACTTCTATTCCCATATCTTGTCTCCTTACTTTCGGAAATATTGTTATTTTCCATCAATCTCCTTTTCTATTCCTTTCACCATGGAAATGCCATTTAAATTCTCATGCCCCTTTTTAAATCCCTTTTTTATTTTGAAATCCCAAAGTATACACATTCCCAAAAATCCTCAAATAACGCTATATTATTATTTTCCAAAGTAATTTGTTTTAACCTCTCCACTATAACGACCAATATCATCCTTTGGTAATCCTGAAGTCGTTCAAGTTGGGGTATTTAAATTACCTCTCAGACCTTGATCAACAATGTTATTACCTTAAGATAATATCCGTTGTAATAAAACCCGATATTCATCCTCAATATCCAAACAAATCCTCTTTTACTTATATCTTGACGAAACATCATTTCTTATATATACGGCCAATCTATTGCAATTTTATAACTCAATTCCTTTAACAAATTCTAATTCATTCTAATTACTCGTTTCAATAGTATATTCAATAAATCTTGGATTTTTTTAACTCCGTCTAACATGGAAATAAGTCCTTAAACTTAAACTTCGAATTTAAACTTGACTTATCATTATTTACATCACTTTACTATAACAGTGGTTAAAACTTTATAACCCTTTGTTATGCACCTTTTAGATCCCAAGATATCAAATATCAACATTTAAAAATAATTAAAATAATCGATGTATGTATGGTTGGTCTATTCTCTTTTTATAACCGAATATAAATAATAAATTTAAAATAAATTTCACATCTTTTATTTCTAAAGATTTAAGGTAATTCTGCCTTTTATGTGAAGATGTATAATTAGGCCATCCACTGTTAATTCTTAACCAATACGGTCTATGGGTTAACAACAAACAACCGTAGAATATAGATTCAACAATCGATAACCAACTCAAATCCAATCATCATGATTCAACAGTTCATATAACAATCGTATGAAAACAACAATAATCAGTACAACTCATAGTGGTCAACCAATACTGATTCAAGCGTCCAATCTAATTTAAATACGTTTATGCAACTAACAAGGTAAATTACCTTTATTGGAATTCATCGTTAAAAATAACGCTATTATTTTATTTAAATTTAACCATGTTTAATTTAAATAGATAATAATATGTATCATCATCCAACCAATCGTCAAATCAGTCAACACTTAGCAAAATATGGCATACAAATGATAAACCCAATTTATAAAAATTATAAATGGGATACCGAGTGAGTTAAACTCACCTTGGCCTGGTTTGGTCGTTAAACGCTGGCTTTTCAATTAAATTAAACATCGTTTAATTTAATTAAAAATTCTTCTTGCTCCCAGTCCTGCGTGCCCCTGCTTCATCACAATATTCTCGTCCGAAGGGTCTCAATGAAACTGACCGTGTTCAAATCTGTTGATGTGTGCTCGAGATATCGCTTAAACAAACTATTTTATTTATTTAAATTCAATTTTAAAAAGAAAAGAGGCCCATTACCTTGCCGTTCATCCCAATTGATCTCCCAACCCATTTCCCATATCAAAACCCTTCCATCCTATTCTCGTATCATTTATCCACCGCCTCCAGAAAATTCTTACTCACGAAAACTCTAGCCGCCTTATCCCCTTTCTGCTCCTCGACGAGATCAGCTGCGTCGCCACCCGCGATGTCGAACTCTCCCTTGCACCCTCTTCTCCGTACCCTTTGTCCTCCTCCTCCAACGACCTTCCAAACCCCCAAAATATTTCTGCAGCACCCAACGCTTCCATCGATCTACCCCTACACCTCTAGACAATCGACGAACAACTCGGAGCAGTTATTTCCATCGATCAACCCGTCGCTACCCAGATAAGTTTTTTTTAATTCAGGTTTTCGTGTGCTGTAAAAATTTCTGTTTTGATTTCATGTGGTTGATTTCGGTTTTTCTTCATTGTATTGGTTCAAAGTGTTTGAAATTTGTGGCACACTACAATGTGGATGTGGCTATTTATAGTGGTTGAATACCAGATTAGATCAATGTCTAAATCGAACTGAAATATCCTATAAAATCATAGGTTAGGAACTGTGGCCATGAATTGTTATTTCAATTCAGAGATTCGAAAATTAGATTTTCTGAAACATATATGAAGATATGATATTTGTTATGATCTTACAGATTTGATAGTGTAAAGATTTGATTTCTTTACTGTACATTGTCTGAAAAACTTGGGTTTTCCACTGTTTCTTATTGGCAAGAACATGGCATGCCATCCCTTTTGGTGGTATTGTCCATTCACATGGTCTTCGAATGACACCAGTACAATATGTAGCTTAGGCACAACTATACGTTGTCTGTATAGATTTGATATTGAATATATACATAAATTTAGTGTCTCTTAGTTGTTCCTGCACTTAGAATTGATACAAAAAAGATATATGTATATCTATATCTTTTAGTTGTCCAAGGTTTATTTACTTAGCTGATTAGCTATGTATGAATATAGTTGTTGAGCCATGTATTGTCGATTCCCTTAGTTGTGCCTACTCTGTTTTTTTCATATTAGCAGATCCTATACTGTCTATGGAGAAAATCTCCATTTGCCTATGAATATATATATGCTAGATGACCCCCTTTGCTTAGCTGTTCTTTACTGTTATTGATGTATAATGATATACATATACGTATTTATCATTCAGCTATGTATTGTCCCTTTTCTAGCTGTTCATAACTTTTTATTTTAGCTGTTCATTTAGCTATCTGCATACATATATGTCTTCGTTAACCGTGCATTGTATTGTCTGTTTTTATGTGGCAAACAAGTCATGCAGCATATTCAAAATGAACTGTCTTCCCCTTTTTTTCCCTAAACTGTCCATTTGTGTACTTAGTTGGTTTTTCCCTAGTTTGACTGGAATTTTCTTACTGTTTTAGGAAGCAATGAGACAAGAGCAAGACATTCAAGAGAAAATTAGGCTGAACGGTGGTGTCTATTCGGCTTTGTATTGGACAGAGAATTATATATATATAATTTGCATTCATACCACAGTTATGTACATGATTATCTTGTTTATCCTTTTTATTCACATTCATGTATGAACATTTTGTTTTTCTTTTGTATTCTCCTTTGTACAACAATAATATATGTTTGTATTACCATTTCAAATATCATGTTGCGCATATTTTCAGTTTTATTTTTATGTTCATGTTTATGGGCGACTCCTTTATGTATTCATGTTTTTCTCTTATTCGTTCCCTTTGCCGAAATGTTAATGGTGTGTATATATATGCATCTACATCAACATATGGTTTTAGAGATATAAATCGTGTTGAAATGGGTTTATTATTTCAATCTCATACAATATAAATCAAATTCACAATCAAATTCATGCGGCTAAATTAACGAGAATAGATTAATATCATTGTGTTTAAAATAAACAATTTAGATTTCAAACATGATAGAATTAAAACTCAACCGTTAAGGACTTGGGTATAAATGCCATCTTGTTATATAAAAACCTATTTATATTTATAATTAAATCGACTTAAACATTTCTGTTTTCGTAGAATTCTGATTAAAATAGATTCTGTATTTCAATTGATGTTCAAAACGAAATTTACGAACTGTCACTCGATTTCGAGCTCGTTTTATATTAAAAATAAAATTAACATTCAAACTTCTTTTTAAATAACGAATAAAATATTAATATACCAAAGATAATATTTAAAATAATAAATAAAATTAATTATTTGACAGCCAAAAATACGGGTCGTTACACTATAAGTGAATAAACGCTGTTAAAATGAAATCATTATAAGGAATAAACGTTGTTAAAAGGAAATCTTTATAAAGCAAATAAAGTTAGTGAATAAGGGTAAATCGACAAGTAGAGTTAATTTAATATCAGTTATTCAATAAGAGTTATCGAATTAGTTATTCGATAGGAGTAAACCGAGTTGAGTTAGTCAAACTGAGTAAATTGAGTAGAGTAAGTCAAACTGAGTTAATTGAGATAGAGTTAGTCAAACTAAGTTAATAAAAAGGAGTTTATCGATTATAGTTTAATCGAAAGGAGTTTATCGATTTTAGTTAATCGAAAGGAGTTTATCGATTTTAGTTAATCGAAAGGAGATATCGAATTAGTTATTCGAAAGGGGTTAATCGAGTATAGTTTATTCAAAGAAAGGTTTTTGAATCTAGTTATTCGTAAGAGAGATTATCGAATATAATTTATTTGAAGGGAGGAGTTATCGAATAGAGATTTATTCGAACGAGAGTTACGTAAGGAAGTTGTTAAAGATTTAAAAGATAAACTTTGACCATTTCGAAGTTAAAACGTTGTTCAGTTAAGGTCTGAGAGGTAATTATACCCCAACTTGATTGACTTCCTTCTTAACTAAGGAATGGTAAGGTTTGATCGTGAAGGAGTTTGGAAATGTTTTCCAAATAAGAATCACAAATGTTTTTCTAAAAATAGAAGATAAGAATTTAAAATATATGGAAATAATGAGATAAGAAAATTAATGAACTAAAGAGATAAATGTTAAATGATGATTGCTCGATATAATTTCCACTTGGAAATAATATCGTTGTTTGCACACCTGTTCTTCTTTGATAGTTAACTCACCGACTATCGAAGTTTTTGACCATTTTAACGTTGTTAATATGGAGAGACCGGTTGGATTATTATCCAAAGAACCACTCTGTATTGGCATAAGCGTTGCGAATCATATATGCTGAAGAAAATTGAAGACGGAGTAAAGTGCAAGGGCTATTGTATAAATCTTAGATAACAATTTCCTAAGATGGATGCACTGAATAGTGCATTCGGTTTGTCCAGTCCCAGGACAACTTGTATGGACGAAGGTCTGATTGAGTATATCTGATAGATTGCGTAAGTTGATCTCTTCAAACGTATTCACGTTTGGTGGTGGAGGAATACGTTTCTCTTAGCTGTATACCCGTGTTATTTTTGGATAAATCAATTTGTGATTTGGCGGGTACGACGATGTGGCATTCTAAGTGAATGAAGATATGATATTTAAAAAGATAAGCATAGCTTCTAGTCTCACAACCGGGAAATGACAAAAATCGGGCAGGCAGCATGGCTAAGTGGGCCGCACCCAAGTAGGGTATATTGTCACCATCTAGAGAGTATTCATATTTGTACTTCTTTCAATTCTGTATCTCTCGGGAATGGTTATGTTGGTTTACCAACAGTAAGATGACAATATATTCGATGCACTCAAGCGAAATGAGTGGTCGGTCATGTGTGGCCGAGTTAACAAGATGTTCTTGTTAAACTCCAGTGTATCGCTTCTAGAGTACACTGATCATAAGGTGGACCCATACCTTGTCAGAGTTGGAAATCCATTACCCAATAAGCGCCCGCGGTGTTTGATTGTATTATATATGTGGAACGTGAGATGAAAGCGTTCTATTAGATTGATATTACTTGTGTTATACATTATTATAATATCAAAATAATATTGTTTTAAAAATGATTATCCTTTCTTTTGAAAGGATTTGTAAAGTTAAACAAATGATTTGAGTTTACTCACACCAGTCACATGACTGACCGGGAGTTTATTTTGTTTTGTTTCTCTAAACTCTTGGGTGCCTAATTTTGTACGGCAGTCAAGTAGTCGGGATTTACAAATACATTGAAGAGCTGGAGCAGGAGGCTTCAGAATTTTATAGCTATGGTTATTTCCCCTGTGTTGTAAGTGCTGTACTTGATAACGATATGTATATTCAAGTACAATCTTTTATTTCAAAGTTATGTTATATGTTATTCGTTCTGCTGCGAGGTTCGTGTTACTCTGATGTTGTGTTGTTCTTCTTCTTCTATTCTAAGTTTCTATCTTATTTATTCTCACCCTCTAATTTCTTTCATTAACTACCGGTAGTTTCGATCCTTGGATGTTCGATATGTGTTGTATATCGGATAACCAAGATCGCAAATTTCCGGGTCATTACACTAATTTAGTTGGCAGCTAATGGGCTGATTTGGTTGCCTTATTAGGTTAATGACTGTATTACAAATAGGGACTGAAGGAGATTAGGTTAGTCTTTTATTCTCATTTCCCTAGCAGCTACAAGAACTATGATTCTCTAGTTCTTCATCCCAAAATCCTAAATCACTTCTAATCTCCTCATAACAGATTTTAAAGATTAAATCTTCATTGGTTTACACGCGATCATCATTTAGAAGATATTTACAGTCATTCCTAGCTATCCGAATTCATTTATATTGTGATCTACATAGGTTTGTTGTTTTGATGAGTGATTTCGATCTCTCACTAGATCATATTACATTATACACTTCGATTAGGTGTTTCTATCATGTTTACATGATAAATCACCTTAAAATATGATCATCTATATTCATTTCAAATTTAAAACCCTAGGAATAATCTCACAAGTTATAAATTGGATTAGGATGAGAAGTTTGGATTAATTAGCATTTAATGTAATTCTAGATCTATTCACGTGATTGATTGATTTTTGTTTCGTATGAACTTAGGCGTTTATGTGTGTTGCTGATTCATATGCTTGTAGCTTGAGTTGATGAAATCAATATTTGGATGTTATACTTGATTTTGTGCATTATACTAATTGAAATTATGACTTGAAATGAAGATCAAAGCATAACGGGATCAAAGTTCATCAAAATCTCCCAAACTCGGAGGTTAGGTTCTAGAAGGTGCAAATCTCAGCCAAAAATTAGTTATTTCATTGGTCCATGCCCTATGGATCGACACCAATCCATAAGGGATCATCATAGGGGCACAAAATTTTGGCTTGATCATCATATGCCCTATGCCCTATTGATCAAGGAATATGACTTGTACACTTCAACAAGACTATGAACCAGTAAAAAAACTCAAGATAAGGGGTGGATGGACCGGCATCAAAAATAGCATGTAGAGATGAAGTATAGGGAGTGGATAAGTACTTAGCCAAAATATGGCTAAGTACTTTGACCAACACTGATCCAATAAATTGCATGATATAGATTGTAGGTTCATGGAGGTTGAAGCATGGGGCATCCTGGTCCTGGTGGAGGTCGTGGTTTGACGATTATTCTCATGCTTGATAGTGTTGACACCAAAAAATGGTACAACACCCAACAAATGAAATTATAGAGAATAAATGTAGATAAATAAATGAAAATTGAAGAAAAAAGCGATCACACACAAGTTTATAGTGGTTCAGCGTTAACGAGCCTACGTCCACTATGTAATCTCTTATATATGAAATGATCTATTACAGATGGAACAATCACAACAATGATAAAATCAGAGATTGTCCAAAAAGATCCCTTCTTATGAGGGTAGAATGTCTACTTATAGATGCTACAGTGTTCAAATTAGCTGAGGCGTGTGTTGTCCGATCTAGGACTTTAGGAGAGCAAGAAGAGGCATTCTTCTTGCAAAGAGTGACATGATTTTGGCGTAGTGACAAATGGTAGTTGATCCGGTATTCAAGGATGGCTCGAAGTGGTCAAGTAGGAGTAAATCTCCAACAGGATATTTTGCATGGAATCAGGCTTGGCCTGACTCAATCAGCCTGAAGACCACGGACTCCAGCTGGCTTGAATTTCGAGTTCCTGTGCTTAGCCTAAGTCTCAGGCTCGGGTAGAACCATCTACCAATCGACTAGTTCCTTGGTCAGGGTTACTCGGTCCTTTGTGTCACTTTGGCCGAAGTCTATGATGTTGATGAATTTTGATGGCCTTTCCAAAAGGTTGGTCAACACTCTACCCCCCAAAGCATGTCATGTTAAGAATGGGGCATGCTTTGTATTTTTATTCTGGATCATCTCTTAATGCAGGGAAATCGTAAGACCACGTTTTTATCAGCTTGAAGACTTTTCCATAAATTATGTGAGCCAAGGATCGGTCGAATATCTTGGGAATTAACATTGATCCAGGAAATATTAAAGCTTTGCAGTCATATGTCTATTTGGCCAGGCTTGGCTCGTTATTGGATTGACACATTGGCCACATAGTCATGATCAAAAGTCACATCAACAGAATACGAAGAGTCCCCCATCCTATTATAAAAGGCTAGCTCACCTCCTTTATTTACTTTCACTTTTTTACTGCAGCCGAACCCGTTACTTTTCAAAGAAATTGAAAAAATCTCCTTTGTCGAAGATCGAGATCGTTTCATCTGATTTCTTTGCAGGTACGGATTAATCTTCTTTTTCTTGCCTTAAAACACATTCTAATATGATTTTGCACAGAATCCCCCTCTTTTATCTTTTCCTATTTTATTTTGCATCCAATATAATCCCTGGTTTAAATCTCCAATATCGAGTTCGTCAGAACTACACTCCGATGGTAAGTGGTGGTCAAAGGCGGTTCTAGTAGCATAGTGATGATAATCGGCGATGGAAGTGGAATTGCCTTTGTTAAAAAGCGGAAGGATGAATAAGAATCTCATTCTTCAATGCATTTTGAATTTCGAGGCATCATTAATTCTAAGGACACGTGGTAGTGGGAAAGAGGGTGCGACTGGACGGTTGTGCTCAAGTAATGATGATGGCTCTTGATATGGTCAACCAGAAGGAGACTAAAAATGATTTCAAAATCGATGCTTGTAGCCTTAGCACTATGGAATAAGTAACTGTTTTCAAAATATCTAGAAATAATACCCGGTCTTGGATCGATAAGATGACCGGTCAACTCCTTTGAGGTTGAACAGAGAAGGACAAACAATTGAGAAGTGCTCGACCCATGCTTATCCAATATGGCCGGGCAGATGCTCAGAGCTACCCAAACGTTTTTGCCAAACGATTGATTTCATTGGTTCTTCTTAGTTGGGGTTGAAAACCATGAAATTGAACATGTTGTTGATTGTTTCTTTTCAAGTTGGCTATCACTTCATCATTTATACACACGTTGATGCACATACTGAGGGGTTAAGATCCTATCATCTTAACCAATGACTTTTTGTGAATGACGCAGCTAACAATGGTCGGACGATACGAGACTCATGGCTCAGGAGCGGTGAGAGGTAAAGACCTATCCATTCGTATAGATTCAGATAGTGACTCCTTCTCCGAGTCCGAATCTGAACCCTGCCTGAATATAGACATTCAGGCCCAACCGACAAACCCATCTCCTACCATGGAAACAGGAGAAACAAGCGGGCCAGCAACTGCATCGGATACTCTCCCTAGTGCTATCTTCCTAAAAGATCCTCAGATACTTGGCCTTGCACGATGAGCATAAAAACAGCTGAGAAGGTTGAGTGCTAAACATAAAATTCCACGGGCCGGTATGCGCGTCCCCAAAGAGGACGATTTTTCATATAATCCGCTGAGTGGCTATATGGTGCATACTCGCCCGTTGTTCACTACTGGGGCTATCCCCCCTTTTCTCCATTTGTAATCCACTTTCTGAGGCAAATGAATCTAGCGCCTATGCAACTTCACCCAGTTGCATATACTAACTTGTGGTCCTTATACGTCTCGTACATGAAGTATCTACACCAACCTCCTATACTTGCCGACATAGTGTTTTTCTTCAATTTTAGACATCGAAAGAAACATTCTCCGTCTTTTCCTTTCTTTGAGGCTATTCGTAGTCGAAAAATAATTGTGAACATCCCGAACAAAATGGGGGATATCGGGCATGATTTGTTTTATACTATGTAACAACCAGGATGCGCCTACTATTGGATTTAAAGCAGTAAGTCTTTCATATTAATTGATTCGGTCATAAGTGGGCTTCTCATGTGAATTGTTTCCATGTAGGTGACGAGCCTGAAAGGCCCGCAAGTGGAGTGTTTCAAGATTGTTTGAATACTTTGGCCGCACTAGTTTGAAACGTCGAAACTATAAGAGGTGTTTGACCGACGTAAACTTACACCTTTACCATCTCCTGGATGAGGGAAAAACGTTAGGATCCCCAGATGGTCGAGCATATCCTTCGCACATTGTTCAAGTGGATGTGCCCCTAGTTCAAAAAACATCGACCGTTTCTAGGGTCGTACCCCTAGTTCAAAAAACATCGACCGTTGCTAGGGTCGTGCACCCATTCGAGTGGTCGTCCGTCCAACCCTCGTTCGGCAAGACAAAGTCTGTTTTTCCCTAGGTGAAAGGGAAGAGACCTTCCACGAAGGGACTTACTCGGGAGGCCGATCGATTAAGAATGTAGAAGAGCTCGATTTAAGCGCTCTGAGGAATCCCCGAGAAGAGATAATCGAGGAGGAGCTTCATGACCGTCGATTGAAAGATTCTGATGTTAGAAAGGATCCTTCTCTTGCACAGGATATACAGAAGGAAGAAGCGGACTCTCCCTATTATGACATACAAAACTTAGAATTCCCTAAAAAACTATAACACCCCATAATTTTGTAACATTAAAATTCACAAATTAAAGTATACTTAATTTTTAGAAGAAGAATTAAGTGAAATGGGTTGCGCTATTATGTTCGTCTCAAAATTTTGGGTCAAGATAGACATTTGGTTTGCACAAAACGGATACCTTATGAAGATGTTATTAAGCCTTGATGTCTGTATACATATGAGAGAAATATATATATATATATATATACATAAAAATTAAATAAACAAATATTCAAAAAAATTCAAAACAGCAAATCGGGAGGGGGAATAGCCGAACCGCACCATTTTTGGAGTCGACCCAAGCCCCGCTGAGTCGACCCAAGCCCCGCTGGGTCGACTAGGGGTCGATCCAGGGTGTTTGGCTATCAACCCGTGGCCCGATTCGCGCTAAGGGTTGATGTTGCATCTGAGTGGTCCTGATAATTTCTGGGTTAATCTAAGAGCTCTAATCGATCCTAGACATCTATATATACACCTAAGACCTAACCCTAATTCATAAAATATTATCTATGACATCATTATGCTGACAAGCTCTCTCTTAAACCCTAGCCGCCGCCTCTAAAATAAATCTCAAGTGTTCATACACAATTCAAATCAAAGTTTAGAGCTTCAACAACAATTAAAGAAGATTAATCAATGTCAATTCAACGTTTCTGCACCAATTTCAATTCATTAATCCTTTTCTCAAGCCACGAAAGGTGAGTACAGTTATTTTCACAAATTTAATGGGATTAAAGTAACATGAAAAGTTGTAAAAAAGGATTCATATATATGTTTGTAATGAAAATCTCACCAAGTCTTCACCTTTTTGATTCATGTCATCATATGCCTATGTTTCTATGTAAAGTTCATACCTTTTATCAGTTTATTCATGTTGCATCTTTTATAATGTCTCTATGCCAGTCTATATGCCTCTTTATTTCATGATGATGTTTTATTCCAATTTTCTATGAATTGATTCTCTCTTCTTACCCCTATTCCTTTTATTTGTGGATCTAGGCTACCTTCGAGCCTATATTAAAAATACGTGCGAATACGTGGGAACGATGTGGAATATTGGGAATATGGGGAATTTTGAAAATTGGATATTATTGGATATTTTGGATAATTGGGTAATATGTGAAATTGGCATATTTGGGTATGAATTACATGGAATTGATGAAATTGCCTAAAATTGTAAATTTGTAATTGAGGCTAATTAATGTGTAATTAGTGACAATTTGGAATAGGCAATATTATAGACATGATTATATGTTTAATTGGTTATATATGACATGAAAATTGGGTATGAGTGAAATTTGATGTTAATGAACCTTTGACACGAGGTTAGGCGCAATTGTGACGTAAGACTGCCCGGAACCGCCCGGCAAATCCAGCGGTCACAATTGGACGTCTATTGTGAGAGGTCAAAGGAATGAAATTGTAGGCGTAACGGTTAATGACACGAGGTTAGACCCGGTTTGTGGCGTAAGACTTCCCGGAACCGCACGGCAAATCCAGCTGCCACAAGTTGTTCGGTCTAATGTGAGAGGTCATGCACCATTCGTCATAAGGAATGAATTAAAGAATAGTAACCATAATAAGACATGGGTATGGTTAGAGGGTTAATTGGGGTGACATGTAAATTATGACATGTAAATATGGACTTAACCGGAATAAGATAGGACATGTAAATTATGACATGTAAGTATGGACTTAACCGTAGCATGTGTAAGACATGGACATTTAAATTAAAATGGTTAAGTGGGAGAAAAACCTAGTGGGGACCAAGCATAGGTGGGAGGCTTGTGTCGGATGGGGACCCGTTTCAACCAGTAACCCGTTTGAGTATCTAATTGGGCCCGGTACTAGGCCGGGGTTGGGGCACGCTTACTGGGATTGAATATAAGAGGTCAATACGTGAATAGCGGTGGCAACGCAAGTCCAACGGGTTCATGTGCGTGCATGGGTCCGGGCTGGTAGGTAAGACGTTGTTGCATCGTGTAGGTATGGTCATGCATTTCATGTTGGTATCGGGGTTGCCACTTTGGGGTGTGATACACCCTACTGTAGGGTCAGCACGGGTGCCTACGGGGTTTAGGGAGCCTATCGATTGGGTAGATTAAGGGTACCTTAGCGGTGGTAGGAGCAAGCCGGCACCTACGGTAGTAGCTAGGTACAAGTAACTACCAAGTTTGTCATGTGGGTACAGTTAGTGGGAAGGGATCAACCTCTAGTAAAAAGAGACTAGTAGATGTGCGGCGTAATTAAGTAATGTGGTGTAACTTAGCAAAAGTGCGGTGTAACGAAATACATGTTGGTTGAGTTGGATAGTCCTTTGGGTGCTAGTCTGATGTTGACTTCGGTCTTTGGGGTTAGTACTTGGAGGGTTGTTTGCTTAGCCAAGGTGTAGGATTGTCTTAGTACTTAGGAACGAAATCATCTTTTCCATCATTTTTATCTACCTTATCTAAGTTGCAGCCATATCATGATGCCTATTTATGTCTTGATCATTTACCTTACCTATTATTTGTTAAAATTACTGGACTCGCCAGACTTTATGTCTGACTCGTTTGTTTCCACCTCTTTTCTTTCCTTTCCCCTCCTCAGGTTTGCAAGGAGGGAATACTACAGCTTAGTGCCGTTTTCTTTTTGTTGCTTGAAAAGAGTAGATGTATCGCTTTGGACAGTCTCATCTTTATGGCTTTGCTTATGCTTAGTGGGGATTTATGCATTTATGTTATTTAAGTATTTGCTTCTTTATGTACTTTGAAGTTTTTGGAAAAGACTATTGATCCCGTTGTAATGGTTTTGGTAACTACTTATGTAAGCTTGTTTTGAGTTATGATGCTATCAAATAAGTTTTATCTTCCGCTGTTTTGTCTTATTTATTTATTCTTGTAATTTATCTGTTCTATACAACAATAACGCTTCATGGACATTAATGCATTCCCTTTGTGAGTGACATTAATGGACATGGTGTGTTACATGTGGTATCAGAGCTATGGTTACAAGAACAGATAAAAAGTTTTGAAAAATGTTTTCAGAAGTATTATTTTCCTAGAAAGTATTTTCAAAAACTTGTTTTAAAGTAGCTATTTCCAAGGAAAGTTTACTTTAAAAGATCATAATCCCCGCAAGCCATACATCTCTCTTTCGTTTCCCTTGTTTTGAAACTCTTTCGTTTTCTATTCAGCATTTCTGGAGCATCTGAGATACCAGAGGGTGTTCATGTACCCGATTGGTTTCGTCAATATCTCGAGGCTAGGGCCGCTGCCGCGGGTCCGGCCGACGTTCCTCCTCCCCCATCTGCAGTCATTCCTCCGCGTGGAGATGCTTTCTCCAAGATATGTAAAGACTTTCGTTCAATGGGTGGAAAACCTTTTAGTGGGTCTGAAACGTTCGTTGAAGCTAGAAATTGGTTTAAAGAAGTAGAGGATCTATTTGGAATTTTCGATTTGGACGATTGTAAGAAGGTCCAATTGGCTGCTTAGTTGATGAAGGACGAAGCTTCATTTTGGTAGGAGGTTACTAATGGAGAGCGTGCTATGGAGACGTGGGCAGATTTTAGGGGAAGATTTGAGTTGAAATTCCTTTCTCAAGCTGAGGAGAGTATATACATGGAGAGGTTCTTGACATTGAAGTAGAAAAACTTGACCGTGAAGGAGTATGTGACCGAATTTAATAAGTTGGCGAGATTTGGGCTAGAGTTGGTGAATACGCCTCACAAGAAGGACTTGAGGTTTGCAAAGGGCCTAAATGAACCGCTTCACAGTTTGGCTATGCCCCACATTCCAATGGGGGCTCTGTATGAAAAGCTTGTTGATATGGCATACATCCATGAAGAAGAGAAGGGTGTAAGTACTTTTAGGCTGCAAGATAAGAAGGAGGATCCAAAGAAAGCCCAACAACAAAAGAAAGGTGGTAAGGAAAGGAGGAAGTGTCACAACAGTGGGATACCCGGCCATTTGAAGAAAGACTGTAGGAAGAAGAAGAAGTTCGCTTGTTATAATTATGGTGATGCTGGTCATGCTGTGAAGGACTGTCCTAAGAAGCAAGGGCAGAGGGCAGGTTCTACATCGGGAGGGCAGGTTCATGCTTTCATGGCTCCGGGACAGGAAGAAGGTAGAAAAATTTCTATCAAAAGTTTGATTTTCTTGTTTGATCATCCTGTCTGTACTTCATTCGATTCTGGCGCATAACATTCGTTTATCTCTACATCATTAGTTGAAACACTGCACTTAAATACTAGTCTCGTTGTGGATCCCATTGTAGTCTCAAATCCTATTGGTGGGTCGGCGCATTTATCCATGGTTTGTAGGGATCTATCTTTGGCGTTGGTTTTCAATGTAATGCTTTTGTGCTTGGTTTCATGGGCTATGGGTTGATTCTAGGGATGGATTGGCTAGCCAGATATGGTGCCATCCTAGATTGTGAACGAAGGGTAGTAAAATTGTTGACTTGTAGTGGAAAGACCCTTGATATTTCTTGTGACCCTAGAGGATCGGTGATGCTTAGTTATCTTGAGTCACTTGACACATCCAATGGTGATTTACATTCTGTTCGTATAGTCCGTGAATATGTTGATGTCTTCGATGAGGTGAGGGGTCTACCCCTAAAACGTGAGATAGACTTTCGTATTTATCTTGTAGACAATGCAAAACCGGTATCTCTGCCAGTTCGCCACATGGCTCCTCGTGAGAGGAGGGAGCTCAATAAGCAAGTAGGGGAGTTGCTTGAGAAGGGATTCATAAGACGCAGTATATTGGAGTGGGGTGCTCCAGTAGTATTTGCCACGAAGGCGGATGGGTCCCTTAGACTTTGTGTGGACTATAGAGAACTTAATAAGCTTACTAAGAAGAATAGGCACCCACTGCCGAGGATCGACAATCTCTTCGATCAGTTAGTTAGCGCCTCAGTGTTTTCGCAGTTGGACTTAGCCACTGGTTTCCATCAGTTGAGAGTGGCTGAGGATAGCATAGACAAGACTGTCTTTAGGACTCCGGACGGTTTCTATGAGTGGCTTGTAATGCCCTTCGGTTTGACAAACGCCCCTGCATACTTTGTTGACTTGATGAGTAGGGTGTTTAGGGAATACCTTAATAAATTCGTGGTGGTCTTTGTGGATGACATCTTGATTTTTTTCTAAGAGCGAGGAAGAGCATGCCCTACATCTTAGGGAAGTGTTGGAGACCCTTCGAGCGCGTAACCTTAAAGCTAAATTTTCTAAATGTCACTTTTGGAGGAAGGATGTACGATTCTTAGGGCACGTGGTTTCCAAAGAAGGGATAGCTGTGGATCCCGCGAAGGTGGTGGCCATCCAAGACTGGAAGGTCCCTAAAAATGTTACCGAGGTGAGGAGTTTCTTGGGGTTGGCAGGCTACTATAGGAAGTTTATCAAGAACTTCGCAAAGATATCATACCAATTGACACGCTTGACGAAGAAGAACCTAGTTTTCACGTGGGACGTAGATTGTGATGATGCATTCCAACGTTTAAAGAGAGCTTTGACCACAGCCCCAGTCTTAGTGTTGCCAGATGGGAGTAAGCCATTTACCGTCTATACCGATGCTTGTGGAACAGGACTAGGCACAGTCTTAATGCAAGAGGGGAGGGTAATAGCCTATGGAGGGAGGCAGTTGAGAGTGCATGAGAGGAATTACCCTACACATGACCTAGAGTCGGCCGCTATTGTTTTCGCGCTTAAGTCTTGGCGCCATTATCTTCTTGGTGAGAAATTCGAATTGTTCACAGACCACAAATCGCTAAAATACTTGCTCTCTTAGAAGGACTTGAACTTAAGGCAACAAAGGTGGATGGAATTCTTACATCCTACGATTTTGAGATAGCATATACCGCTGGCAATGGTAACGTGGTGGCAGATGCCTTAAGTAGGAAAAGGTTGTCCTTGAGTCCGTTGTTTGTTGAGTGGCAAAGCTTAGAGTTCATCTCTACGTTTGACTTTAGACCTTCCATTGACTTTTTACCCAGTTTGCTAGCATCCTTAGAGGTCAGACCTACGCTTTTGGGACGGATTGGTGAGGCACAGGGAGATGACCCACAGTTGGTTGAGTTGGTAGAGAAGCTCATAAGGGGGGAGTCATCGAGCCATCTCAGTAGGTATACCCTAGATGATAAGGGTTGGTTACGTAGGGTCGGTAGACTTTGTGTACCACGAGACGAGAACTTGAGGAAGACCATTCTTGATGATGCACATCGTTCGAAGATGACCATTCATCCCGGCAGGGACAAGATGTACATGGACATGAGACGAGTTTACTTTTGGGCCGGTATGAAGAAGAATGTGGCCGAGTTTGTCGCTAGATGCTTGTTGTGCCAACAAGTAAAAGCAGAGCAAAAGAAGCCCGGTGGGTTGCTTCACCCATTGGAGGTCCCACAATGGAAGTGGGAGAGTGTCTCGATGGACTTTGTTGATGGGTTACCGAGATCGAGGAAGGGTAATACAGGGATTTGGGTCGTGGTAGACAGACTTACTGTAACAACCCGGAAAATCTGGGCCAGTTTAAAATTTTTATTTTGGCAATTTTAGCGAATTTTGATTATTTAAAATGAATTATTTTAAATAATATCGACGAGAAACTTATTTTGAATAGAATTCGAACGTATATATTATACGCGTCGCCGTTAGAATATAAATATTTATATATAATTATAAATAGAATTAAAAATGGCGCGGTAGTTCGATAATTCGATTTCAAACTTCAATTGAATGTACCGGGTGCAAAACAATCCGGATTTTAGTGAAACCAAAAATAATGGAATCTAATAGTGAATATCTTTCCAACGAATCCGAAGAATCAAAAGTTAGTAGCGGGAATCAAAAGTTATGTCCAGTTGAAAATTCTGAATAGTCGCTATGGAATTCAGGCCCTTAAAAATGGACATTTTGCAAATGACCTCGGATTTCGACGAAACCACTTTTGTTGGATCCGCAGTGTCAAGTTATCGCTAGGTTTCAAATTTCATAATTTTTCGAGTCAATATGTGAGCGTGGCAAAGGAAAACGTGTTTTAACCATTTCAGTTGATTTTAATCGACTGGAAATTGGCCATTTTTCTAACGGTCTCAGAATTCGACGAAACTAGTTTTGTTAGGACCGTATCGTCAATACGAAGCTAGAAAATATTTTTATGGAATTTTTCTAGTTAGTATGTGACCCCGGTAATTTGAAACGTACGTTTAAAATTCAATAAAGTGATTTAAATGTAAATTCAAAGGAAACTGATCGAAACGGTCAAATCAGCTTGCGATACATATCCCATTGTGTTCGGAATGGGGGGGAAACGCTATGGGCGACAGGCGGTGGACCTCGTTTTGAGGTCGTATGTGAAAGTCAACCTTTAAATAATTAAATAAATAAAATAATACAAAAAAAAAAAAAAAAAAAATATTCCTTACTCTCCTTTATTTCTTCTGGCCCCCCCCCCCCGTTTCAATTTCAGTTCTTAAATAAAATAAAAAAAAAAAAAAGGGGGAAAGCCATCGCGCGATGGCGACAGCCTACCGCCGCCCGAACCCTCCACCGACCCACCTCCCTCCAGCCTCACCTTGGCCACCGCGACGACAGAAGACCCCTCCCCTCGACTGGCGCCTGGCGCGAAGGCCCCACCCCTGCCCTCCTCGACGAAGACGAGACGCCCCCCCCCCCCCCCAAATCGTTCGACGCCTCCGCGACCCTGGCCAGCGAGCCTGTGCCGCCGCCTCGAAGCCAGGAGCCTCCGACGATCAGCAGAACCCCCCCCCCCATCTGTAAGTTTTTGTTTTTGTTTTTGGCTTTGCTATTTTATTTTCAAGTTTTAGAAAACTGATTTTAATTAATTTTAAAAACTGTTTTTTTTTTTAGATTTAAAAACAGAAATGTTAAACTGATTTTAGATTTAAAAATGTTAAACTGATTTTAGATTTAAAAATGTTAAAACTGATTTTGATTTAAAAATGAAAAAAAAACTGAATTTGTTTTATTTTTAAAACTGAGTTTTATCTACTTTAAAAGCTGAAGCTAGATTTTTATTTTATATAGTATATAGTTTAGATTTTTAATAGAAAAGAATTTTTATTTTTATATGTATAGGGCATTGAAGTAAAAATAGAAATTCATATGTCAAAAAGATTAGATTTTGAAAATGAAATAGATTAGATTTTTATCGATATGAATGTGAAGTAAAAATATGATTTTTATATTTTTTTAAAGTATTAAAAATATAATCTTTATAGGATAGAGAATATAAAGATATCATCTTTGTATATGTAGCGAAATAAAAATCTGATTTTTATTTTATATACATTGAAATAAAGTGGTGATTTTTATAAAAGCGAAAACTTTATTTTTATAAAGGTGAAATCTATATTTTAAAAATTTGATTTTTACATTGTTAAAAAGAAAAGAAACTGAAATGGTCATTGATTCAAAAATACAAGCAATCTTGATTTGAAAATAAAAAGACATCACTTTTGAAAATATAATGGAGAATATAAAAATTCGATTTTTATATATTGAACTTTGAACTAAAAATTCGATTTTTATATATTGAACTTTGAACTAAAAATTCGATTTTTATATATTGAACTTTGAACTAAAAATTCGATTTTTATATATTGAACTTTGAACTAAAAATTCGATTTTTATATATTGAACTTTGAACTAAAAATTCGATTTTTATATATTGAACTTTGAACTAAAAATTCGATTTTTATATATTGAACTTTGAACTAAAAATTCGATTTTTATATATTGAACTTTGAACTAAAAATTCGATTTTTATATATTGAACTTTGAACTAAAAATTCGATTTTTATATATTGAACTTTGAACTAAAAATTCGATTTTTATATATGGAACTTTGAAATAAAAATTCGATTTTTTTTTTTTATATATATAGTGGCCTTGGGCAACGAAGGTGACAAAAAGGCGAAACGACGAAGACTTCTGCAAATGAAGTGCCGTGGAGCTAGGATAGCTATAAGTGAGAATTTCTCACCTTTCAATTTATATTTCTAGTTATATATATATATACTAGGATGCAGACGGTGCTTATTAGAAGCACCCGACACCCGTCCACATACCATGGACTTGTTTGTTTGGATTGTTTGGTGATTGATCGAGATATTGGTTTGAATGTGGTTTGTGGTGTGAAAAATCGAATCGATAAATTGGTTAGGATTAGACGTGCGCCGTTATAAGGCGAAGGAGTAAGACTAGGTTAGACTCTTACTCCAAATTTTGTGGTTTGCAAAATGAAATTGATTTGATTGATGAGTGAATGGCGTGGGCCTTCACTAGACCGGGGATTAGGCTAGGCCTTGTCCCGTTTCTAGTATCGTGCCGTTATGCCGCCGAAATTTTCTAAAATATGTTAGAAAATAAAAATATCATTTTATTGTGTAAATGAATAATAGAAATTCATATGATAGAATAAAATGTTTTATCGTTAAAAATACAATTTTTAACGTGAATATGAATATAGTGAAAGTGAATAAAATAAATATTCATTTACAAACCAGATGGTTTGTTTATGTACACTTATTTGAATGACATTGATTGGGTCGATAAATTTTACACATCGCCTAACTGCACAAATAAAATATGTGTTTGATTGTTTGAAACCCCACACGGGTGTTAGGATGAAATTTGAAGTTCACTCATCCTGATTGATTAAATATGTCGATCGATTGATTGACATGCTGTTGTAAGCGTTGAATATCTATATTTGATGCTTATACAGTGTAGTGCACTTTGGTTGATGGTTGATTATTTTCAATGCTATTATATACATGTGTTGTATGAAAATCCATATAATTAATTTTATATGGTAATTGATTGGGCCTCATTCCAGTTTTGAAAAAGAAATATTTGAAATAGAATATTTGAAAATAAAGGAATATATGAAGCCGTGTTGATTAGATTGACGCCATTTTGACGAGAACGATATTTATATCGATTTTATCGATTTCGAAATGAATTGAATTGAAAACGAATTCAAAATGAATTGAATTGAAAACGATTTCGAAATGAATTGAATTGAAAACGATTTCGAAATGAATTGAATTGAAAACGATTTCGAAATGAATTGAATTGAAAACGAATTCGAAATGAATTGAATTGAAAACGATTTCGAAATGAATTGAATTGAAAACGAATTCGAAATGAATTGAATTGAAAACGATTTCGAAATGAATTGAATTGAAAACGAATTCAAAATGAATTGAATTGAAAACGAATTCGAAATGAATTGAATTGAAAACGATTTCGAAATGAATTGAATTGAAAACGATTTCGAAATGAATTGAATTGAAAACGAATTCGAAATGAATTGAATTGAAAGCGATTTCGAACTGAATTGAATTGAAAACGATTTCGAAATGAATTGAATTGAATATGAATTCAAACTGAATTGAAATTTGAATTGAATAGAAATGAATTTTAAAACGAATTTATAAGGAAGAATTCAATTTTTCTTTGAATTGAAATGGAAGTTGAAATAGGTTTTGAAACGATTTTAAAACTATTTATATAATTCGTTTTGAATAGAAATCGACGAAATATATATTATATATATTATATATATAATATAATGGCCTGAATAGAACGCGCCGCGCCGCGGCAGTTCGCGAATTTCGACCATTTATTTCAAACGGACATTACGGGAGATCCGACCGTCGGATTCTCCTAAAACCAGAACCGTTGGGTTCGTATCGAAAAGAGCTTTCTAACGAATGTTAGAAATTTGAAATCTAACGGTTGGATTTGGAATTATGTCCAAATCAAATTTGAAAAAGGTCGCTGTAAGTGCAGTTCGATGGCCGTTGATGGAAATCGACTGTACGGGCCTTGATAAAATTATTAAAAATAGTAATAATTTATGTAAAATCATAAGAAATGATTTGTGAAGATTTGGGATGAAAAACTCCATATTTGAAAAGATAAAAATAGATTTTTATCGAAATGAACTAGTTTTGAACTAGAATTATAATTCTATTTATTTTTAAATAAATAAATTGAATTCGAAAAGGGTTTTGAAAATAACCAAAATTTCCAATGATTGCATTGGAGTGGATTTAAATCGAAATTGTCTTCGGAATATTTCGATATTGGAATTCGTGATATTACAGGTGTTGTTATGGAAATTTGAAAGATATATATTTGTATCGTTATTTCCAATACGACATTTGTTAGTCGTAGAATTCGATATTGAATATAAGCCGATGTATTTTCTATTCAGAGCCTTGTATTGAATATCGAATGTGATTTGGGTTTGTCGTGAATGGTGTCTTCACTAACACTGTTCTTGAACCCAGTTGAGAAAAGATTAAATCTTTTTATTTAGATTTAATGAAGTGTACCAATTAAATGATATTTAATTGGAATTGAATTGATATTGATTTTTGGGTTTATCGTGAACAGTGTTTTAAATAACACTCGTTCTTTAACCCGATAATTAATGGAATGATTTTTGGGTTTATCGTGAACAGTGTTTTAAATAACACTCGTTCTTTAACCCGATAATTAATGGAATGTGACTTTGGGTTTATCGCGAACCGTGTTTTTAGATGACACTGATTCTTTAACCCAGTCACAGATTAAAACTAAGTGGAGTTTTAATGAATCTTTAATTAGATTGAAAAGATCGAGAATGGAGTATCACCAGTTTTGCTCCAGGCGATAGTTAAATCTTTAATTAGATTTGAATGTGAAATTTAGAAACTAACTGTCGGTTAGCCAAGCAGAATGGTTTTCTGGATATTGATCTGATGTTGGTTTCGGCCTTCGGGGTTAATATTTGGGGAATTATTCTCTTGATTAATTTACGGTTAGTGACTAATGAATTGGAATGAGGCGTATGTTGTGTTTGTGTAACACTTTTATAATATATACGTGAGTTATTCGGAAAGACCGGGTTTATCCCATTCTGAATAACTGATACGACGATAAGTCGAAGATGAAGACGATGGTCGAAGACCGGAAGTCTTCACGTCGTTTGGGTGATAACTGATGATCTTGATTGGGCTGTACACCCAAGAAGATGGAAACAGTTGGTGATCGTCCAGACGTACTTGGAGATCGATGGATATGCGGGGTACTAGGTGCCTCCGGTTTCGTTCAGACCCAGAACGGACTTGTAAATGGACTGTGTGTCTGACATCGGATTTCATTCTGTGTGACTGATATCGGTTGCATAGGATGGTTTGCCTGTGTGGCATGCTAAGATGCAAATGATCAAGGCTTCTGTTGAAAAGCAAAGTCTTGTGGTGATGATCAAAGCACGGCCTTTGTGGCGTAGCTTTGTGTAACGTTTACCTCGCGTGTTTCACACCAGGTATGAACCAAAAACGGGAGACGGACCTCAGGGAGGACTTGCGTTTCTTTCTAGCTAGAAGTGGCGTCAGTGGTTTTACACGCCCTGACGAGTTTGACTTATGTGGTTGTTGCTGTTGCGAGGCGCCTCGGTTATATCGGTTTCGGCCGAATGCATTCTGGTCGGCTGACGGACCAGACTTACACCCCATAGGGTGGGGAGACGTATTGTTCAGGCATAATAATCCACTCCGTGTGGACCGGCCCTGACGATCCAAGGGGCAGTTGCGGCTGTTCCTGAGGGGCGGGCTAGAGCGTCTCGAATCGGTTGAGGACTATCTTTTGCCTCGGTTCATAGATGGAAATCCAATTTCCAAATACGTGACATTTGCGGTTTTATTTGTAAACCTATATATGGCGACATAGTGGCATGGGACGCTCATGCCGCCTATGATTGATACTTATGATTTGAAGTTGTTTTATACACTTATAATAGTATCAAATGATTTGTTTTAAAACGTATCAAGCATCCTTTGGCTGTTATAAGGGAAAACCCTATCCTCGACTGCGTTGCATTGTGTGATGGGACCTGGGTCTTATAACAGCTTCATTTTTCTTTATTTAGCATTGCGCTGTTTGTTTCATGCACTGGTATTCTTGGGAGGAAACCCGTTCCGTATTATACGGCGTGGTCCCTTGATTTACCTAATGATTTAAAATAAAGATTAATAACTGTTTTAGTTCTCACACCAGTCACATGACTGACCTGGAGTTTATTGTTTTAACCTAAACTCTGGGTGCCCTTATTTTGACATGGGCAGCTAGTAGTTTTGGGTTTTGCAGATTTATATTCACAGGATCCTGGTTTACAGCTGGAACGATATCCGGAAAGCTTTGTATCCGTATATCTCATTCTAGTTGTGTATTGTATTATTTTCCGCTGCTATGTATTTAAATGTAATTTAAATCTCTGATATTTCTGTGTAATATTCATTTATACTCTATATATTCTTGTAATCTGATGCATTGTTGTAATATACAATGAAATGTTCTTCTGTATGCGTTCTGCTGTGGTTTGTTCTCGAACTATCCGTCGCTTTCCTTTACGGGGAAGTTGCGGGTCTTCACAGTTGGTATCAGAGCTTTGGTTTACAAAGCTAGAGAACAAGACACATTAGAAACATACGAAAGGATTCATCAGATATTGGATTAGTAATATCCAATTAGAATGACTCGTTAGAGATAGGATCAGTAGTATCCTAGAACGAGTGTGAAGAGTATATTTTTCAAATAAAAACAATTTTTGTTTTGAAAATTTAAAGCAATTATTCGTATTTGATTATCTATTTATATTGAGTTGGACAGTCCAGTATATATAGATTTTGCGTATACGTCTGATCCGCGTGTATTCGAAGTTTTAATATACTGGATAGATATAGAGTCACACTCTAGTCGCCCGGAGACGATTCTGATGATAGTCTAGACATCATCAGAATTGGTATTCGAGTTTCGAAGGTGTGATTTTCTATATATTTCCATTAGACTGGTGTGAGAACCAAAACTTATATATAGCTAGAATACATTGTTGTGATTTGGCATCAAAACATGATTTTCTTTATATATATCAAAATTATGAATTTGAAAAGCTAATTCACTAATTGATTGATGGTTGTATTGTTTGATTATTGTTTGAATAATTAAAATTTGGACCACTTAGTTCATTTGAAACAAATATTGAATTGTATTGAAAATTGGTTGCATTTGCTTGCATATACATATATATCATTGAACAGGTCATAGCAAGGAGGCTAGAGCAGAGAATAAAATTTGTTTGCCCGACAAATAGGTACATGTTTACTACATAATTTCCTGTTTTGTTTGGGTGATGATGATTTTATGAGCCTATTGGCTAGCCGCTTGGCTTTTTCTTTTTCTTTTTGAGATCTGAAGGACCGGGGAAGCTATTTGAAATTTCCCGATGCTCCCATTGCAGGGGAGGTTATGGCGAAATTTTTCGAAAATTTAGGGTGTTAGCCAAATTTTTGAAACTTTGAAAATTCTCAGAAACTGAAAAGTTGGAGAACGGAAGCCAAATCGAATGTAGAGTTGAATTATCAAACCACTTTCGACTTTGTTCCTTTTCGGGGACGAAAAGTTTTAAGTGGGGGAGATTGTAACAACCCGGAAAATCTGGGCCAGTTTAAAATTTTTATTTTGGCAATTTTAGCGAATTTTGATTATTTAAAATGAATTATTTTAAATAATATCGACGAGAAACTTATTTTGAATAGAATTCGAACGTATATATTATACGCGTCGCCGTTAGAATATAAATATTTATATATAATTATAAATAGAATTAAAAATGGCGCGGTAGTTCGATAATTCGATTTCAAACTTCAATTGAATGTACCGGGTGCAAAACAATCCGGATTTTAGTGAAACCAAAAATAATGGAATCTAATAGTGAATATCTTTCCAACGAATCCGAAGAATCAAAAGTTAGTAGCGGGAATCAAAAGTTATGTCCAGTTGAAAATTCTGAATAGTCGCTATGGAATTCAGGCCCTTAAAAATGGACATTTTGCAAATGACCTCGGATTTCGACGAAACCACTTTTGTTGGATCCGCAGTGTCAAGTTATCGCTAGGTTTCAAATTTCATAATTTTTCGAGTCAATATGTGAGCGTGGCAAAGGAAAACGTGTTTTAACCATTTCAGTTGATTTTAATCGACTGGAAATTGGCCATTTTTCTAACGGTCTCAGAATTCGACGAAACTAGTTTTGTTAGGACCGTATCGTCAATACGAAGCTAGAAAATATTTTTATGGAATTTTTCTAGTTAGTATGTGACCCCGGTAATTTGAAACGTACGTTTAAAATTCAATAAAGTGATTTAAATGTAAATTCAAAGGAAACTGATCGAAACGGTCAAATCAGCTTGCGATACATATCCCATTGTGTTCGGAATGGGGGGGAAACGCTATGGGCGACAGGCGGTGGACCTCGTTTTGAGGTCGTATGTGAAAGTCAACCTTTAAATAATTAAATAAATAAAATAATACAAAAAAAAAAAAAAAAAAATATTCCTTACTCTCCTTTATTTCTTCTGGCCCCCCCCGTTTCAATTTCAGTTCTTAAATAAAATAAAAAAAAAAAAAAGGGGGAAAGCCATCGCGCGATGGCGACAGCCTACCGCCGCCCGAACCCTCCACCGACCCACCTCCCTCCAGCCTCACCTTGGCCACCGCGACGACAGAAGACCCCTCCCCTCGACTGGCGCCTGGCGCGAAGGCCCCACCCCTGCCCTCCTCGACGAAGACGAGACGCCCCCCCCCCCCCCAAATCGTTCGACGCCTCCGCGACCCTGGCCAGCGAGCCTGTGCCGCCGCCTCGAAGCCAGGAGCCTCCGACGATCAGCAGAACCCCCCCCCCATCTGTAAGTTTTTGTTTTTGTTTTTGGCTTTGCTATTTTATTTTCAAGTTTTAGAAAACTGATTTTAATTAATTTTAAAAACTGTTTTTTTTTTTAGATTTAAAAACAGAAATGTTAAACTGATTTTAGATTTAAAAATGTTAAACTGATTTTAGATTTAAAAATGTTAAAACTGATTTTGATTTAAAAATGAAAAAAAAACTGAATTTGTTTTATTTTTAAAACTGAGTTTTATCTACTTTAAAAGCTGAAGCTAGATTTTTATTTTATATAGTATATAGTTTAGATTTTTAATAGAAAAGAATTTTTATTTTTATATGTATAGGGCATTGAAGTAAAAATAGAAATTCATATGTCAAAAAGATTAGATTTTGAAAATGAAATAGATTAGATTTTTATCGATATGAATGTGAAGTAAAAATATGATTTTTATATTTTTTTAAAGTATTAAAAATATAATCTTTATAGGATAGAGAATATAAAGATATCATCTTTGTATATGTAGCGAAATAAAAATCTGATTTTTATTTTATATACATTGAAATAAAGTGGTGATTTTTATAAAAGCGAAAACTTTATTTTTATAAAGGTGAAATCTATATTTTAAAAATTTGATTTTTACATTGTTAAAAAGAAAAGAAACTGAAATGGTCATTGATTCAAAAATACAAGCAATCTTGATTTGAAAATAAAAAGACATCACTTTTGAAAATATAATGGAGAATATAAAAATTCGATTTTTATATATTGAACTTTGAACTAAAAATTCGATTTTTATATATTGAACTTTGAACTAAAAATTCGATTTTTATATATTGAACTTTGAACTAAAAATTCGATTTTTATATATTGAACTTTGAACTAAAAATTCGATTTTTATATATTGAACTTTGAACTAAAAATTCGATTTTTATATATTGAACTTTGAACTAAAAATTCGATTTTTATATATTGAACTTTGAACTAAAAATTCGATTTTTATATATTGAACTTTGAACTAAAAATTCGATTTTTATATATTGAACTTTGAACTAAAAATTCGATTTTTATATATTGAACTTTGAACTAAAAATTCGATTTTTATATATGGAACTTTGAAATAAAAATTCGATTTTTTTTTTTTATATATATAGTGGCCTTGGGCAACGAAGGTGACAAAAAGGCGAAACGACGAAGACTTCTGCAAATGAAGTGCCGTGGAGCTAGGATAGCTATAAGTGAGAATTTCTCACCTTTCAATTTATATTTCTAGTTATATATATATATACTAGGATGCAGACGGTGCTTATTAGAAGCACCCGACACCCGTCCACATACCATGGACTTGTTTGTTTGGATTGTTTGGTGATTGATCGAGATATTGGTTTGAATGTGGTTTGTGGTGTGAAAAATCGAATCGATAAATTGGTTAGGATTAGACGTGCGCCGTTATAAGGCGAAGGAGTAAGACTAGGTTAGACTCTTACTCCAAATTTTGTGGTTTGCAAAATGAAATTGATTTGATTGATGAGTGAATGGCGTGGGCCTTCACTAGACCGGGGATTAGGCTAGGCCTTGTCCCGTTTCTAGTATCGTGCCGTTATGCCGCCGAAATTTTCTAAAATATGTTAGAAAATAAAAATATCATTTTATTGTGTAAATGAATAATAGAAATTCATATGATAGAATAAAATGTTTTATCGTTAAAAATACAATTTTTAACGTGAATATGAATATAGTGAAAGTGAATAAAATAAATATTCATTTACAAACCAGATGGTTTGTTTATGTACACTTATTTGAATGACATTGATTGGGTCGATAAATTTTACACATCGCCTAACTGCACAAATAAAATATGTGTTTGATTGTTTGAAACCCCACACGGGTGTTAGGATGAAATTTGAAGTTCACTCATCCTGATTGATTAAATATGTCGATCGATTGATTGACATGCTGTTGTAAGCGTTGAATATCTATATTTGATGCTTATACAGTGTAGTGCACTTTGGTTGATGGTTGATTATTTTCAATGCTATTATATACATGTGTTGTATGAAAATCCATATAATTAATTTTATATGGTAATTGATTGGGCCTCATTCCAGTTTTGAAAAAGAAATATTTGAAATAGAATATTTGAAAATAAAGGAATATATGAAGCCGTGTTGATTAGATTGACGCCATTTTGACGAGAACGATATTTATATCGATTTTATCGATTTCGAAATGAATTGAATTGAAAACGAATTCAAAATGAATTGAATTGAAAACGATTTCGAAATGAATTGAATTGAAAACGATTTCGAAATGAATTGAATTGAAAACGATTTCGAAATGAATTGAATTGAAAACGAATTCGAAATGAATTGAATTGAAAACGATTTCGAAATGAATTGAATTGAAAACGAATTCGAAATGAATTGAATTGAAAACGATTTCGAAATGAATTGAATTGAAAACGAATTCAAAATGAATTGAATTGAAAACGAATTCGAAATGAATTGAATTGAAAACGATTTCGAAATGAATTGAATTGAAAACGATTTCGAAATGAATTGAATTGAAAACGAATTCGAAATGAATTGAATTGAAAGCGATTTCGAACTGAATTGAATTGAAAACGATTTCGAAATGAATTGAATTGAATATGAATTCAAACTGAATTGAAATTTGAATTGAATAGAAATGAATTTTAAAACGAATTTATAAGGAAGAATTCAATTTTTCTTTGAATTGAAATGGAAGTTGAAATAGGTTTTGAAACGATTTTAAAACTATTTATATAATTCGTTTTGAATAGAAATCGACGAAATATATATTATATATATTATATATATAATATAATGGCCTGAATAGAACGCGCCGCGCCGCGGCAGTTCGCGAATTTCGACCATTTATTTCAAACGGACATTACGGGAGATCCGACCGTCGGATTCTCCTAAAACCAGAACCGTTGGGTTCGTATCGAAAAGAGCTTTCTAACGAATGTTAGAAATTTGAAATCTAACGGTTGGATTTGGAATTATGTCCAAATCAAATTTGAAAAAGGTCGCTGTAAGTGCAGTTCGATGGCCGTTGATGGAAATCGACTGTACGGGCCTTGATAAAATTATTAAAAATAGTAATAATTTATGTAAAATCATAAGAAATGATTTGTGAAGATTTGGGATGAAAAACTCCATATTTGAAAAGATAAAAATAGATTTTTATCGAAATGAACTAGTTTTGAACTAGAATTATAATTCTATTTATTTTTAAATAAATAAATTGAATTCGAAAAGGGTTTTGAAAATAACCAAAATTTCCAATGATTGCATTGGAGTGGATTTAAATCGAAATTGTCTTCGGAATATTTCGATATTGGAATTCGTGATATTACAGGTGTTGTTATGGAAATTTGAAAGATATATATTTGTATCGTTATTTCCAATACGACATTTGTTAGTCGTAGAATTCGATATTGAATATAAGCCGATGTATTTTCTATTCAGAGCCTTGTATTGAATATCGAATGTGATTTGGGTTTGTCGTGAATGGTGTCTTCACTAACACTGTTCTTGAACCCAGTTGAGAAAAGATTAAATCTTTTTATTTAGATTTAATGAAGTGTACCAATTAAATGATATTTAATTGGAATTGAATTGATATTGATTTTTGGGTTTATCGTGAACAGTGTTTTAAATAACACTCGTTCTTTAACCCGATAATTAATGGAATGATTTTTGGGTTTATCGTGAACAGTGTTTTAAATAACACTCGTTCTTTAACCCGATAATTAATGGAATGTGACTTTGGGTTTATCGCGAACCGTGTTTTTAGATGACACTGATTCTTTAACCCAGTCACAGATTAAAACTAAGTGGAGTTTTAATGAATCTTTAATTAGATTGAAAAGATCGAGAATGGAGTATCACCAGTTTTGCTCCAGGCGATAGTTAAATCTTTAATTAGATTTGAATGTGAAATTTAGAAACTAACTGTCGGTTAGCCAAGCAGAATGGTTTTCTGGATATTGATCTGATGTTGGTTTCGGCCTTCGGGGTTAATATTTGGGGAATTATTCTCTTGATTAATTTACGGTTAGTGACTAATGAATTGGAATGAGGCGTATGTTGTGTTTGTGTAACACTTTTATAATATATACGTGAGTTATTCGGAAAGACCGGGTTTATCCCATTCTGAATAACTGATACGACGATAAGTCGAAGATGAAGACGATGGTCGAAGACCGGAAGTCTTCACGTCGTTTGGGTGATAACTGATGATCTTGATTGGGCTGTACACCCAAGAAGATGGAAACAGTTGGTGATCGTCCAGACGTACTTGGAGATCGATGGATATGCGGGGTACTAGGTGCCTCCGGTTTCGTTCAGACCCAGAACGGACTTGTAAATGGACTGTGTGTCTGACATCGGATTTCATTCTGTGTGACTGATATCGGTTGCATAGGATGGTTTGCCTGTGTGGCATGCTAAGATGCAAATGATCAAGGCTTCTGTTGAAAAGCAAAGTCTTGTGGTGATGATCAAAGCACGGCCTTTGTGGCGTAGCTTTGTGTAACGTTTACCTCGCGTGTTTCACACCAGGTATGAACCAAAAACGGGAGACGGACCTCAGGGAGGACTTGCGTTTCTTTCTAGCTAGAAGTGGCGTCAGTGGTTTTACACGCCCTGACGAGTTTGACTTATGTGGTTGTTGCTGTTGCGAGGCGCCTCGGTTATATCGGTTTCGGCCGAATGCATTCTGGTCGGCTGACGGACCAGACTTACACCCCATAGGGTGGGGAGACGTATTGTTCAGGCATAATAATCCACTCCGTGTGGACCGGCCCTGACGATCCAAGGGGCAGTTGCGGCTGTTCCTGAGGGGCGGGCTAGAGCGTCTCGAATCGGTTGAGGACTATCTTTTGCCTCGGTTCATAGATGGAAATCCAATTTCCAAATACGTGACATTTGCGGTTTTATTTGTAAACCTATATATGGCGACATAGTGGCATGGGACGCTCATGCCGCCTATGATTGATACTTATGATTTGAAGTTGTTTTATACACTTATAATAGTATCAAATGATTTGTTTTAAAACGTATCAAGCATCCTTTGGCTGTTATAAGGGAAAACCCTATCCTCGACTGCGTTGCATTGTGTGATGGGACCTGGGTCTTATAACAGCTTCATTTTTCTTTATTTAGCATTGCGCTGTTTGTTTCATGCACTGGTATTCTTGGGAGGAAACCCGTTCCGTATTATACGGCGTGGTCCCTTGATTTACCTAATGATTTAAAATAAAGATTAATAACTGTTTTAGTTCTCACACCAGTCACATGACTGACCTGGAGTTTATTGTTTTAACCTAAACTCTGGGTGCCCTTATTTTGACATGGGCAGCTAGTAGTTTTGGGTTTTGCAGATTTATATTCACAGGATCCTGGTTTACAGCTGGAACGATATCCGGAAAGCTTTGTATCCGTATATCTCATTCTAGTTGTGTATTGTATTATTTTCCGCTGCTATGTATTTAAATGTAATTTAAATCTCTGATATTTCTGTGTAATATTCATTTATACTCTATATATTCTTGTAATCTGATGCATTGTTGTAATATACAATGAAATGTTCTTCTGTATGCGTTCTGCTGTGGTTTGTTCTCGAACTATCCGTCGCTTTCCTTTACGGGGAAGTTGCGGGTCTTCACACTTACTAAGAGCGCCCATTTCATTCTCGTGAAGAGTAAGAGGACTGCTCCATGGTTAACCTCCGTATACATTCGAGAGATAGTTAGTTCGCACGGTGTTCCTTCTAGCATAATGAGCGATCATGATCCAATTTTTACTAGTGAGTTTTTGAAGAGCTTGCAAGAGGCGGTATGGACTCAGTTATGTTTGAGCACCGCATATCATCCTCAGACGAACGGCCAGACCGAGTGGGTGAATCGTATTCTAGAGGATCTTTTGAGGCTATGTGTTTTAGACTTCGAAGGTACATGGGAGGAACATCTTCCTTTGGTGGAGTTCGCGTATAATAATAGTTTTCAGTCAAGCATTGGCATGTCACCTTTCGAGGCTCTTTATGGAAGGCCTTGTCATTCACCTACATGTTGGTGGGAATCTACGGATAAGATCTTACTGGGGCCCGGTATGATTAGAGAGACTTCAGAAAAGATTGATTTGATTCGAAGGAGGATGAAGACGGCGCAAGATAGGCAGAATCGTATGCGGACAAGAGGAGAACAGATCTTGAACTTGATATTGAGGACATGGTCTTTATCATGGTGTCTCAATTACGGAATGTTGTTCGCTTTGGGTCCGTTGGGAAGTTAGCACCAAGGTTCGTAGGGCCGTTTCCTATTAAGGAGAGGATTGGACAGATGACATATAGAGTAGAGTTGCCCGAAAGACTTAGTGGTATGCACGACGTGTTCCATGTTTCGCATTTGAGGAAGTGCTTGCATGAGACCGCGGAAGTGGTAGAGTCGAGCTTGCTTAGAGAGGTGGAGATAGAGCGTGATGCGATGATTCGACGAGCTCCTACATGCATTCTTGGGTCGGAGATTAAGAAGTTGAGGAATCGAGAGGTCAAGCTAGTCAAAGTGCAATGGGGAGATGATGAGAGCGGCGCTACTTGGGAGACGGAAGAGAAGATGCATTCATTGTACCCTTTTCTTTTCAAGGGTATGTCTTTTAATTTCTCCTTTATCGCTTAGCTTGTACTTGTCTTATCTTTAGTATATCCCCTAGTTTAAGTATTTGACCTTTAGATAGGGTAGTCCTATGGTTGAAACATGTGTTTGAGACATGTTATGATTGATGGATGCATGTGGATGAAAGTGTTTGCTAGTGGTTGCTCCTGGATATTTATACACACACTTTAGGCACTATATCGGCTCAGTCACTTTCATATTGCATATTGCATATAAATGGATGTATTTAGTTAAATGGATGTATATTAAATGGACGTATCATATGGATGTTGCATTTGAATGAATGGTTGTGCACACATGTAGTAATGATATGTATAGGGTTCTTTGCATACATGGTGGATACATGGCACTATCATTATTTGCATTAAGGATGTCGACTGAATCAGTGGACCGCCTGATCTTTGCATTAGATAAGGAACATATACACACACTTTTTCATATGTTCATATAACATTAGAAATCTTTTAAGGACAATGGATGCTTGTGGATGATGGTTGAGTAGATGGAGGATTGGATGGTAGGACACATTCTTCTTAACTTAGAGATTTCGGGGACGAAATCCTTTAAGGAGGGGAGAATGTAACACCCCATAATTTTATAACATTAAAATTCACAAATTAAAGTATACTTAATTTTTAGAAGAAGAATTAAGTGAAATGGGTTGCGCTATTATGTTCATCTCAAAATTTTGGGTCAAGATAGACATTTGGTTTGCACAAAATGGATACCTTATGAAGATGTTATTAACCTTGAAGTTTGTATGCATATGAGAGAAATATATATAGATATATATATATATATATATATATAAATTAAATAAATAAATATTCAAAAAAGTTCAACACAGCAAATCGGGAGGGGGAATAGCCGAAACGCACCATTTTTGGAGTCGACTCGAGCCCCTCTGGGTCGACTAGGGGTCGATCCAGGGTGTTTGGCTATCAACCCGTGGCCCGAGTCACGCTAAGGGCTGATGTTGCATCTAAGTGGTCCTGATGATTTCTGGGTTAATCTAAGAGCTCTAATCGATCCTAGACATCTATATGTACACACTAACCCTAATTCATAAAATATTATCTATGACATCATTATGCTGTCAAGATCTCTCTTAAACCCTAGTCGCCGCCTCTAAAATAAATCTCAAGTGTTCATACACAATTCAAATCAAAGTTTAGAGCTTCAACAACAATTAAAGAAGATTAATCGACGTCAATTCAACGTTTCTGCACCAATTTCAATTCATTAATCCTTTTCTTAAGCCACAAAAGGCGAGTACAATTATTTTCACAAATTTAATGGGATTAAAGTAACATGAAAAAGTTGTAAAAACGATTCATACATATGTTTGTAATGAAAATCAAACCAAATCTTCACCTTTTTGATTCATGTCATCATATGCCTATGTTTCTATGTAAAGTTCATACCTTTTATCAGTTTATTCATGTTGCATCTTTTATTATGCCTCTATGCCAGTCTATATGCCTCTTTATTTCATGATGATGTTTTATTCCAATTTTCTATGAATTGATTCTCTCTTCTTACCCCTATTCCTTTTATTTGTGGATCTAGGCTACCTTCGAGCCTATATTAAAAATACGCGCGAATGCGAATATGTGGGAACGATGTGGAATTTGGGAATATGGGAAATTTGGAAAATTGGATATTATTGGATAATTGGATAATATGTGAAATTGGCATGTTTGGGTATGAATTACATGGAATTGATGAAATTGCCTAAAATTGTAAATTTGTAATTGAGGCTAATTAATGTGTAATTAGTGACAATTTGGAATAGGCAATATTATAGACCTAATTATATGTTTAATTGGATATATATGACATCAAAATTGGGTATGGGTGAAATATGATGTTAATGAACCTTTGACACGAGGTTAGGCACAATTGTGACGTAAGACTGCCCGGAACCGCCCGACAAATCCAGCGGTCACAATTGGACGTCTAATGTGAGAGGTCAAAGGAATGAATTATAGGCGTAATAGTTAATGACATGAGGTTAGACCCGGTTTGTGGCGTAATACTGCCCAGAACCACCCGGCAAATCCAGCAGCCACAAAGTGTTCGGTCTAATGTTAGAGGTCATGCACCGTTCGTCATAAGGAATGAATTAAAGAATACTAACCATAATAAGACATGGGTATGGTTAGAGGGTTAAGTGGGGTGACATGTAAATTATGACATGTAAATATGGACTTAACCGGAATAAGATAGGACATGTAAATTATGACATGTAAGTATGGACTTAACCGTAGCATGTGTAAGACATGGACATTTAAATTAAAATGGTTAAGTGGGAGAAAAACCTAGTGGGGACCAAGCATCGGTGAGAGGCTTGTGTCGAATGGGGACCCATTTCAACCAGTAACCCATTTGAGTATCTAATTGGGCCCAGTACTAGGCCGAGGTTAGGGCACGCTTACTGGGCTTGAATATAAGAGGTCAAAACGTGAATAGCGGTGGCAACGCAAGTCCAACGGGTTCATGTGCGTGCATGGGTCCGGGCTGGTAGGTAAGACGTTGTTGCATCGTGTAGGTATGGTCGTGCATTTCATGTTGGTATCGGGGTTGTCACTTTGGGGAGTGATACAGCCTAATGTGGGGCCAGCACGGGTGCCTACGGGGTTTAGGGAGCCGATCGAAAAGGTAGATTAAGGGTACCTTAGCGGCGGTAGGAGCAAGTCGGCACCTACGATAACAGCTGGGTACAAGTAACTACCAAGTTTGTCATGTGGGTACACTTAGTGGGAAAGGATCAACCTCTAGTAAATAGAGATTAGTAGATGTGCGGTGTAATTAAGTAATGTGGTGTAACGAAATACATGTCAGTTGAGTTGGATAGTCCTTTGGGTGCTAGTCTGATGTTGACTTCGGTCTTCAGGGTTAGTACTTGGAGGGTTGTTCGCTTAGCCAAGGTGTAGGATTGTCTTAGTACTTAGGGACGAAATCATCTTGTCCATCCTTTATATCTACCTTATCTAAGTTACAACCATATCATGATGCTTATTTATGTCTTGATCATTTACCTTACCTATTATTTTTTAAAATTACTGGACTCGCCAGACTTTATGTCTGATCTGACCCGTTTGTTTCCACCTCTTTTCTTTCCTCCCTCCCTCATGTTTGTAAGGAGGGAATACTACAGCTTAGTGTCGATTTCTTTCAGTTGCTTGAAAAGAGTAGATGTATCGCTTTTGACTCTCTCATCTTTATGGCTTTGCTTATGCTCAGTGGGGATTTATGCATTTATGTTATTTAAGTATTTGCTTCTTTATGTACTTTGAAGTTTTTGGAAAAGACTATTGATCCTGTTGTAATGGTTTTGGGAACTACTTATGTAAGCTTGTTTTTAGTTGTGATGCTATGAAATAAGTTTTATCTTCCGCTGTGTTGTTTTATTTATTTATTCTTGTAATTTATCTGTTCTATACAACAATAACGCTTCATGGAAATTGATGCATTCCCTTTGTTAGTCACATTAATGGACATGGGGTGTTACAAAAACTAATTTCTTTTCAAAATTTAGATTCGGCTTCTTTTTTCCTTAAATCTAGAGAGGACACCGGATTCATCGAACCAAAGAGTGTGATAGAAGTAACATGAAAAAGTTGTAAAAACGATTCATACATATGTTTGTAATGAAAATCAAACCAAATCTTCACCTTTTTGATTCATGTCATCATATGCCTATGTTTCTATGTAAAGTTCATACCTTTTATCAGTTTATTCATGTTGCATCTTTTATTATGCCTCTATGCCAGTCTATATGCCTCTTTATTTCATGATGATGTTTTATTCCAATTTTCTATGAATTGATTCTCTCTTCTTACCCCTATTCCTTTTATTTGTGGATCTAGGCTACCTTCGAGCCTATATTAAAAATACGCGCGAATGCGAATACGTGGGAACGATGTGGAATATTGGGAATATGGGAAATTTGATATTATTGGATATTTTGGATAATTGGGTGATATGTGAAATTGGCATATTTGGGTATGAATTACATAGAATTGATGAAATTGCCTAAAATTGTAAATTTGTAATTGAGGCTAATTAATGTGTAATTAGTGACAATTTGGAATAGGCAATATTATAGACATGATTATATGTTTAATTGGTTATATTTGACATGAAAATTGGGTTTGAGTGAAATATGATGTTAATGAACCTTTGACACGAGGTTAGGCGCAATTGTGACGTAAGACTGCCCGGAACCGCCCGGCAAATCCAGCGGTCACAATTGGACGTCTAATGTGAGAGGTCAAAGGAATGAAATATTAGGCGTAACGGTTAATGACACGAGGTTAGACCCGGTTTGTGGCATAAGACTTCCCGGAACCGCCCGGCAAATCCAGTTGCCACAAGTTGTTCGGTCTAATGTGAGAGGTCATGCACCGTTCGTCATAAGGAATGAATTAAAGAATACTAACCATAATAAGACATGGGTATGGTTAGAGGGTTAAGTGGGGTGACATGTAAATTATGACATGTAAATATGGACTTAACCGGAATAAGATAGGACATGTAAATTATGACATGTAAGTATGGACTTTACCGTAGCATGTGTAAGACATGGATATTTAAATTAAAATGGTTAAGTGGGAGAAAAACCTAGTGGGGACCAAGCATAGGTGGGAGGCTTCTGTCGGATGGGAACCCGTTTCAACCAGTAACCCGTTTGAGTATCTAATTGGGCCCGGTACCAGGTCGGGGTTGGGGCACGCTTACTGGGCTTGAATATAAGAGGTCAAAACGTGAATAGCGGTGGCAACGCAAGTCCAATGGGTTCATGTGCGTGCATGGGTCCGGGCTAGTAGGTAAGACGTTGTTGCATCGTGTAGGTATGGTCATGCATTTCATGTTGGTATCGGGGTTGCCACTTTGGGGTGTGATACACCCTACTGTAGGACCAGCACGCGGGTGCCAACGGGGTTTAGGGAGCCGATCGAATGGGTAGATTAAGGGTACCTTAGTGGTGGTAGGAGCAAGACGGCACCTACGGTATCATGTAGGTACAAGTAACTACCAAGTTTGTCATGTGGGTACAGTTAGTGGGAAGGGATCAACCTCTAGTAAAAAGAGACTAGTAGATGTGCGGTGTAATTAAGTAATGTGGTGTAACTTAGCAAAAGTGCGGTGTAACGAAATACATGTTGGTTGAGTTGGATAGTCCTTTGGGTGCTAGTCTGATGTTGACTTCGGTCTTTGGGGTTAGTACTTGGAGGGTTGTTTGCTTAGCCAAGGTGTAGGATTGTCTTAGTACTTTGGAATGAAATCATCTTTTCCATCCTTTTTATCTACCTTATCTAAGTTACAGCCATATCATGATGCCTATTTATGTCTTGATCATTTACCTTACCTATTATTTGTTAAAATTACTGGACTCGCTAGACTTTATGTCTGACTCGTTTGTTTCCACCTCTTTTCTTTCCTTTCCCCCCTCAGGTTTGCAAGGAGGGAATACTACAGCTTAATGCCGTTTTCTTTTAGTTGCTTGAAAAGAGTAGATGTATCGCTTTGGACTCTCTCATCTTTATGGCTTTGCTTATGCTTAGTGGGGATTTATGCATTTATGTTATTTAAGTATTTGCTTCTTTATGTACTTTGAAGTTTTTGGAAAAGACTATTGATCCCGTTGTAATGGTTTTGGTAACTACTTATGTAAGCTTGTTTTGAGTTATGATGCTATGAAATAAGTTTTATCTTCTGCTGTGTTGTCTTATTTATTTATTCTTGTAATTTATCTGTTCTATACAACAATAACGCTTCATGGACATTGATGCATTCCCTTTGTGAGTGACATTAATGGACATGGTGTGTTACATGTGGTATCAGAGCTATGGTTACAAGAACAGATAAAAAGTTTTGAAAAATGTTTTCAAAAGTATTATTTTCCTAGAAAGTATTTTCAAAAACTTGTTTTAAAGAAGCTATTTCCAAGGAAAGTTTACTTTAGAAGAGCATAATCCCCGCAAGCCATACATCTCTCTTTCGCTTCCCTTGTTTTGAAACTCTTTCGTTTTCTATTCGGCATGTCTGGAGCATCTGAGATACCAGAGGGTGTTCATGTACCCGGTTGGTTTCGTCAATATCTCGAGGCTAGGGCCGCTGCCGCGGGTCCGGCCGACGTTCCTCCTCCCCCAGCTCCAGGCATTCCTCCGCGTGGAGATGCTTTCTCCAAGATATGTAAAGACTTTTGTTCAATGGGTGGAAAACCTTTTAGTGGGTCTGAAACGTTCGTTGAAGCTAGAAATTGGTTGAAAGAAGTAGAGGATCTGTTTGGAATTTTCGATTTGGACGATTGTAAGAAGGTCCAATTGGCTGCTTGGTTGATGAAGGACGAAGCTTCATTTTGGTAGGAGGTTACTAATGGAGAGCGTGCTGTGGAGACGTGGGCAGATTTTAGGGGAAGATTTGAGTTGAAATTCCTTTCTCAAGCTAAGGAGAGTATATACATGGAGAGGTTCTTGACATTGAAGCAGAAAAACTTGACCGTGAAGGAGTATGTGACCGAATTTAATAAGTTGGCGAGATTTGGGCTAGAGTTGGTGAATTGTAACGACCCAGAAAATCTGAACCAATTTAAAATTTTTAAATTGGCTAAAATAATGGATTTTAAATATTTAAAATAAATATTTTAAATAATGGCGATGAAAACTGAGTTGAAATCGACATTTGAAAACCAATATAATTAATTATAATTATATATAGAATTGAAAATGGCGCGGTAGTTCGATAATTCGATTTCAAACATCAATTGAATATACCGGGTGCAAAACAATCCGGATTTTAGTGAGACCAAAAACATTAGTATCTAATTGATGATATCTTTCTAACGAATCCGACCAATCGAAATTTGATAGCGGGAATCAAAAGGTATGTCCAGTTGAAAATTCTGAATAGTCGCTATGGAATTCAGGCCCTTAAAAATGGATATTTTGCAGATGACCTCGGATTTCGACGAAACCACTTTTGTTAGATCCGCAGTGTCAAGTTATTGTTAGGTTTCAAATTTCATAATTTTTCGAATCAATATGTGAGCGTGGCAAAGGAAAACGCGTTTGACCAGTTTCTGTTGAATTTAATCGACTGGAAATTGGCCATTTTGCAAACGGTCTCAGAATTCGACGAAACTAGTTTTGTTAGGACCGTATCGTCAATACGAAGCTAGAAAATATTTTTCTGGAATTTTTCTAGTTAGTATGTGACCACGGTAATTTGAAATGTGCGTTTAAAATTCAATATAATGATTTAAATGAAAATTCAAAAGGAAACTGATTGTAACGATCAAATCAGCTGGCGATGCATATCCCATTGTGTTCGGAATGGGGGTAAAACGCTATGGGCGACAGGCGGTGGGTCTCGTTTCGAGGTCATATGTAAAAGTCAACTCTTTGCTAAATTAAATAATTAAATAATAAAAAAAAAAAAATATATTCCCTCCTATACCTCTGGCCCCCCCCCCCACCGAATTCATTTATACAGAATAAAAAAAAAGAAGGAAAAACCCGTCGAAGACGGAAATCGAAACCTCCGACGATTAGAGAAACCCCCCCCCCCCCCCCCCGCCTCCGCCTGTTCTTCCTCCAAGCCTACCGCTTCCACACCCCTCTCCCTCCGCCGCTTCGCAGGACCCACGAGCCTCCAGTAGCATCGCGACCCCCAATCGAAACCCTAGCGCGCCCCAAAGCATCGAGACGCCACCGCCTGCTCCGCCTCCTGCCGCGAGCCTGGCCGTCATTCCCCCCCCTTCTTCTAATTACCGTAAGTATTTTATGGTATTTTATTTTTATTTTAATTCATTAAAAATAATTTCGATTTAGGTATTAAAACAGATTTTTAAAAAAGGTATTAAACTGATTTTGTTTTAAAAGAAAAACTGATATTTTTAAATATTAAAAACTGAATGTATAAGAATTTTTAAAACTGGATTTTTATTAAAGCATTTTTAAACTGATTTTAAAGATTTTAAAACTGAAATTTTTAAAAAGAGAAAAACTGTTTTTCTTTTTTTTTCAAAGATTTTAAAACTGAATTTTTTTAAAAAGTAAAAACTGAATCTTATAAAAAGATAAAAACTGATTTTGTAAAAGAATAAAACTGATTTCTTTTAGAAAAGTAGAAATCATATTTTTATATGTTGAAAGCAAAAGTAAAAATCATATTTTTATATGTTGAAAGCAAAAGTAAAAATCATATTTTTATATGTTGAAAGCAAAAGTAAAAATCATATTTTTATATGTTGAAAGCAAAAGAAAAAATCATATTTTTATATATTGAATAGCGAAGTCAAAATTCGATTTTTATATATTGAATAGCGTAGTAAAAATTCTATTTTTACATATGCAGAGAATACGGGTGAAAGCGACAAATAGGCGAAGATTTCTATTAAGAAGAGTCTTGGTATTGGATAGCTATTGGTGAGATTTCTGATTTAAAATTTATATATATATGGTTGAAGTAAAAGTGAATAGCTATATATAAATATCTATATCTATATATATATATATACGCCCCTCGTCCACAAACCATGGACGAATATTTATTGGTTGAGATTGTTGTGGAAATTTGATTGATAGCGAATGATTGTTTGGGATTGTTTGTGATTGATATTGGCTGATTGTGGTTGAAAAATACCCATTGGTGGTTGTGAAATATTTGGTTGAAACCACTTAGGATTAGTTTGTGGAAATGAAATAAATATATACATGCCGCCTGCGTGCGAACTAGATGCATGAACCCCATTGTCAAAAACCGCGAGGTTTTAAGGTAGAGCGAGGAGCCGTACTAGGGACGGTGCCGGTGTAACTACCCTGCCGTTATGCTGCCGAAATTTTGAATAATATTTGTGTGTTTGAATTATTTTCATATGCTTAAACTATATTTATTCATTGTATTGAAAACATTCATGTGTTGAATTGATATTCATTCGTTGTTTAGAAATTCATGTGTTGAATGGTATTCATATTTTGAAATAAATTGTTCGATAACAAAAATCACATTTTTATCTATATATAAAAACTATTGAAAACATTCATGTGTTGAATTGATATTCATTCGTTGTTTAGAAATTCATGTGTTGAATGGTATTCATATTTTGAAATAAATTGTTCGATAACAAAAATCACATTTTTATCTATATATAAAAACTATTGAAAACATTCATGTGTTGAATTGATATTCATTCGTTGTTTAGAAATTCATGTGTTGAATGGTATTCATATTTTGAAATAAATTGTTCGATAATAAAAATCACATTTTTATCTATATATAGAAACTATAGAAAACATTCATGTGTTGAATTGATATTCATTCGTTGTTTAGAAATTCATGTGTTGAATGGTATTCATATTTTGAAATAAATTGTTCGATAACAAAAATCACATTTTTATCTATATATAAAAACTATTGAAAACATTCATGTGTTGAATTGATATTCATTCGTTGTTTAGAAATTCATGTGTTGAATGGTATTCATATTTTGAAATAAATTGTTCGATAATAAAAATCACATTTTTATCTATATATAGAAACTATAGAAAACATTCATGTGTTGAATTGATATTCATTCGTTGTTTAGAAATTCATGTGTTGAATGGTATTCATATTTTGAAATAAATTGTTCGATAACAAAAATCACATTTTTATCTATATATAAAAACTATTGAAAACATTCATGTGTTGAATTGATATTCATTCGTTGTTTAGAAATTCATGTGTTGAATGGTATTCATATTTTGAAATAAATTGTTCGATAATAAAAATCACATTTTTATCTATATATAAAAACTATTGAAAACATTCATGTGTTGAATTGATATTCATTCGTTGTTTAGAAATTCATGTGTTGAATGGTATTCATATTTTGAAATAAATTGTTTGATAATAAAAATCACCTTTTATCGACTATATGAACTATATAGAAAAATAGTGTTTTGAAATAAATCGTTTTACAATAAAAATCACATTTTTATTGTATGCATAAATCGTTAAAATGCAAAGTGTTAAAAATAGCCACTTGTTCAAAATAAACATAGATGAGTTGAAATATTCATTAATTAGCTAATGAAATGATTTGCACCTATTTATGTAGCATTAGAATGAATGGTGTTTTTAAACCAAATAGAAATCAAATATGAAGTTGAATAGAAAATGAAAAATGATATGAACTGTATATATATGTACATGCAATATTCATTGAACAGGTTATAGCAAAGGGGCTAGAGAAGAGGAATAAAATTTTGTGCCCGACAAATAGGTACACATTTACTGATTTGTTTGGGTGATGATTTTGAGCCTATTGGCTAGCCGCTTGGCTTCTTCTTTTTCTTTTTGAGATTAGAAGGACCGGGACGCTATTTGCGATTTCCCGACGCTCCCGGTGCAGGGGAGGTTATGGCGAAATTTTTCCAAAATTTAAGGTGTTAGAAAATTTTTTGAAGTGAAAACGATATAGAAATCATTGAATGAACTATATTTATATAACTATATAAATATAAATAAAATTAAAACGAAACGAAGTCGTGCAGTTCGTATTTCGAAACCGTGATTCCAAATGACTAGTACGGGAAATCCGACTATTGGATTTTCCCGAAACCTCAACCGTCGGGTTCGCCTTGGAATAATCTTTCCAACGGCACCAACCTTGTGAAAATCCAACGGTTGGATTGTCTGGAATGTTTAATTCAAATCTGAAGAAAAACAGCGCCAGAAACGATTATATTTATTTATATATATAAATAAAATTATATTTAATCGAATAACGACGCTGCAGTTCGTATTTTGAAATCGAAATTTCAAACGATTGTACCGGGAGATCCGACCGTCGGATTTTCCCGAAACTGGAACCGTTGGATTCGTTTTGAAAAGACCTTTCTAATGATGTAAATTTTGTGAAGATCCAACGGTTAGATTTTCAGATATGTGTAAATCAAATCTGAAGAAAAACGGCGCCACGGCCGTCATATGGCCCGAAGCGTCGTTTTGAATAAAATGGCTATTTTAAAATAAATAAAAATAGCGATAAATCGTTATAAAATATTGGAAACGATATGGAATGGAAATAAACTGAATTTGCTTGATTTATGTGGCTTTGGATGGTTGAATGTGTTTGGTGTGAAAATTACATTAAAGAACAATATTGGTGTTGTCGAATAATTTAACCATTGAAATAAATTGATTTGAAATTCTAAATATACGTGAATTATTTGAGAAGGCCGAGTTAATTCTCATTTCAAATAATTGACCGACGATTGAAATTCGAAGATGTAGACGATGGTTGAAGACCGGAGATCTTCACCTCGTTTGGATGGTAACCGAGGTCCTGATTGGGAGGCATCCCGAAATATGGATAATGAGTGGTGATCGTTCAGACGTACGTGTTGATCAAAGGGTTTGCGAGGTATTTAGTGCCTCCGGTTTCGTTCAGACCCAGAACGGACTTGTAAATGGACTGTGTGTCAGACATAGGATTTATTCTGTGTGGCATGCTAAGATGCTGTGATCAGGACTTCTGTTGAAAAGCAAAGTCTTGAGATGATGATCAAAGCACCGCCTGTGTGGCGTAGCTTTGTGTATAACGTTAATTCGCGAGCCTCACACCCCGGTAGGAACCTAAAACGGGAGGAAGGACCTCAGGGAGGGCATGCGTTTCTTTCTAGCTAGGGTGGTGTCAGTGACCTACCAGCCCTGACATTTATATACTTTTCACCTATGTGGTTGTTGCTGTTGCGAGGCGCCTCGGTTTGATCGGACGATCCGGGTCCGATGGAGTCATTCGTTGGCTCGTTTACGCCCCAAAGGGCGGGGAAACGTATTGTTCAGGAATTTTAATCCACATCGGTGGACCGGCCCTGTCGCTCCAAGGGCCCACCTGAGTCTGGGTCCTGAGGCTCGGGCTAGACAGTCTCGAATTCGGTAAGGACTATCTTTTGCCTTGGTTCATGACGGAAATCCAATTTCCAAATACGACATCGTGCGGTTTTGATTGTATATATATATGGCGACATGATGTATGGTACCCATGCCGTCTATGATTGATAGTTATGATTGAAATTGTTTTGAAACATATAAACACTAGTCATAATACCAAATGCTTTTGTTTTATCCGTATCAATCATATTTTGGCCATTATAAGGTAAAACTCTATCCTCCGGTTTGCGTTGCATTGTGTGATGGGAACTGAGTCTTATAATGGCTTCATTCTTATAAAAAGCATAGCGATGTTTAAAAGAAAGATTTGTTTTAAAGCACTGGCAATCCAATGGAGTAAACCCGTTCCACGAAAGTGGCGTGGTCCTGTGATTGGCCATATTATATGTGTTGAGTAGATTTCTCATACCAGTCCCATGACTGACTCGTAGTTTGTTTCACTTTCAAACTCGGGTGCCCCTTTTTCTACACGGGCAGCCTTGTATTCAGGTTTAGCTGGTTCTTTCTGGATAGCTGGAGCTGAAGATGGATTCTATCACTTATTTCTTTTTATGCTGTTCAGCTCCTATTGTACATATTTTGTTTATTTCCGCTGTAGACATTTATGTATAGCTGAACTATATTTGTACTAAGTAAGATCCTGTATACTGTGTAACTCTAATGATTACTTTTATCCAGTATATTTTGTTGTTCATTCTGGTGTATTTATTTAATTATGTTCTGCTATTATATGTTTCTGTGTTATATTCCAAAAGATAACCTTGTTTCCGTGAGAACGGGAATTCGGGTCGTCTCAACGTGGTATCAGAGCTTTGGTTAAGCTTAGTTCTGGAATATAACATTTGAACGAACTCGTCAGAAATAGAACCAGTAGTGTTCTAGGACGGGTAACTCAATACAGATAGGATCAGTAATATCCTAGTATGAGTAAAGCAGAATGAAATTACACCTTGATAGACACATTTACATTTGAAGTATGTGTTTCTATATTTTAAAAAATACCTTTTCTGTGACCTGACACTTGGTCTGCAATTTGCAGAAGTTCTAGAAAATGAGTGTCAGAAACAGAAGGAATGCAGAGCCGGATATTGAGGCCCTATTAATCAAATATCGAAATATGGGTGGAATACCGTTCTCTGGTGAAGAATCTATTATGAAGACACAAGCTTGGATTCGTTCGGCTGAGAAAATCTTCGAAGCATTAAAGCTGAGGGATAACCAGAAAAGATTACTGGCCTCCTGGGCTCTCAAAGATGAAGCTTTGTTCTGGTGGGATTCAGTTATTGAAAATAATCCAGAAGGTGATATCACCTGGGACAGATTCAAAGTAATTTTCTTAGAAAGATTTACTCCTCCCGAAGTGACCGAACGGCTATGCGACGAATTTTCTTATCTAATACAAGGAGACATGACAATTTCCGATTATCATAAGAAATTCAATGAACTTTCTCACTTTGCTCCTCATCTAATTCAAGACCCAAAGAGGAAAAATATGAGATTTATTCACGGGCTTCAAAGGAAATACCAGAATAAAGTATTGGGGCATGTGAAGCTTCCTTTTTCAGAAATGATTTATATGGCTTATCAGTACGAAGACCTCGACAAGAAAGGAATGTTGCGCGACGAAGAAGAAGTTTGTTGTAGTGACATAGCAGAGTCAGAAACTGATATTCCTGAGGCAAGTACAATGTCTGAGATCAGTAAGAAGCCCAATGCTAATCGAAAAAGGGCTAGATCTGAAAAAGAACCTGCCACGACTGCCTTATGCAAGAACTGCAATCAGAAGGGGCATTTGTCCAGAAAATGTAAATCGGTAAACAAACGAAGGAAGAGTGGATTTGGACCTAGAAAGAAGGTTCTTGAAGGCCGAGGATGTCATAAGTGCCATCAGACTGGGCATATTGCGAAAAACTGCCTGCTATCTCAGAAATCTGAAGCAGTACAAGTGAATGAAGTGGTAGAAGTACCTGCCTCCTCGTCTACTCAGGAAAGGTCTGATGTTTTAGAAGGCACGCTCAATGTCAAAAACATCCCAGTTAAAGTACTGTTTGACACTGGCGCATCACGAAGCTTTATTGCAAAGAGTGCAGTCAAGAAGTTGGAATTGAATTTGAAAAAGCTCAAAGAGCCAATAACTGTCCGAAATCCAGTTGGAGGTTCCATCAATCTCAGTTGGGTTTGTGCAGTACCCGTCTCTTTTTCCTGCTATAAATTCCCTATTATCTCGGTCGTCATGAATTTTGATGAATTCGATCTTATTTTGGGATTGGATTGGTTAACCAAATATGAAGCAGAAGTTCAATGCGCCGAGAGAGTTGTAAAGGCAAAAGCACAATTGGGAAATTATATAACCATACCTTGTGAAGGCCCGACTTCGAATAGAAAGGATTTCTGGTCAGCTCTCGATGTTTCTCCAGCCCAAATTGAAAATGTTCCGGAAGTCACGGAGAATATTCCTGACCTCATCAAAGACATTCCTGTCGTCAAGAACTATGCGGATGTGTTTGAGGAAGTCGTTCGCTTACCTCCGCAGAGAGAAATAGATTTCAAAATTAGTTTAATTCCAAATGCAAGGCCGGTAGTTCACGCTATTCGAAGAATGTCCTTGAAAGAGAAAGAGGAATTGGACAATCAAACACGACAGCTAGTATGGAAGGGTCTGATCAGGCCTAGTTTCTCTGATTGGGGTGCAGCAGTGGTGTTTGTCCCAAAATCTGACGGTACTTTACGGCTATGTGTGGATTATCGTGATCTGAACAAACAGACAATAAAGAACAAGTATCCATTGCCGCGGATTGATGATTTGTTGGATCGATTAAATGGAGCACAAGTATTTTCAAGAATGGACCTAGCTACAGGTTTCCATCAACTTCGAATTGCCGAAGAGTGTGTTCCAATGACAGCGTTCAGAGGCCCCGACTTATTCTACGAGTGGTTAGTAATGCCGTTCGGCTTATGTAACGCTCCCGCTTACTTCGTCGATCTGATGAATCGAGTGTTTAGAGGAGTTTTGAATAAATTTGTTCTGGTTTTTATTGATGATATTCTAATCTTCTCTAAATCAAAGGCCGAGCATGAAAAACATCTGGAACAAGTGTTAGAAATCCTCAGACGGATTGTATTAAAAGCCAAATTTTCCAAATGTATATTCTGGCAAGATGAAGTGAAATTTCTGGGCCACGTCGTATCGAAAGATGGAATCGCTGTGGATCCAAGCAAAATCACAGCCATTCAGAATTGGAAACAGCCCAGTACTCCCACTGAAGTCCGCAGTTTTCTCGGATTGGCTAGCTATTACCGAAAGTTCGTTAAAGACTTTTCGAAGATATCTGGTCACTTAACAAAGCTTACAAAGAAGCATTTTAAGTTCAAATGGACTCAAGAAAGTGAGGAGGCTTTTGAGGAGCTAAAGTTAAGGTTGACAACTGCTCCAGTGTTAACCATTATCGATGGCAACCAAGATTTAAAAGTCTGGACTGATGCTTCTAGAGAAGGCCTTGGGGCAGTGTTAATGCAAAGAGGCCAAGTGATTGCTTATGCTAGCCGTCAACTGAAGCCGCACGAGAAAAACTACGTAACTCATGATCTTGAGTTATTGGCTATCATATTCTCTTTGAAAATCTGGAGACACTATCTTCTGGGCGAGAGATTTGAACTGTTTACAGATCACCAGTCGTTAAAGTATCTGTTCACTCAGAAGGACTTGAACTTGAGGCAGCAACGTTGGCTGGAGTTTCTTGCAGCATATGACTTCGAAATTATATATACTCCAGGAAAAGCCAATGTCGTGGCCGATGCGTTAAGCAGAAAGAATGTAATGATCGCCAGTTTTATTATCACGACTTCATTGCTAGATAAGATATCCGCTCTTCAGGAGGATGATCACTTCATTCAGAAGATCAGAGGGATAATTCAACAAGGCGAACCCTCGAGTTTTCAAGTTGATAATGAGGGGATTCTAAGGCTCAAAGGTCGAATATGCGTTCCTAACATTCCTGAACTTCGAAAGGAAGTATTGGATGAATGCCACAAGTCAAAACTCAGTATCCATCCGGGAGTAAGCAAAATGTATAATGACATTAAACGCACTTTCTGGTGGAAGTTGATGAAAAGGGACATTTCTTTATATGTCAGTCGATGCCCCACCTGCCAGCTAGTCAAAAGTGACCAACAGAAATTGGCTGGATTATTACAACCACTGGAAGTTCCTGGTTGGAAGTGGGAGCATATTTCTATGGATTTCATTGATGGTCTGCCCAGAACCAGAAAAGGGAATGACAGTATTTGGGTGATCGTAGATCGTTTCACGAAGACCGCCCATTTTATACCTGTCAAATCAAGTAGAACCGCTCAGAGTCTGGCGCAGATATACTTCAGGGAAATAGTTAGACTACATGGAGTGCCACTCAGTATAGTCAGTGATAGGGATACAATATTCACTAGCAAATTCTGGGAAGCATTTCAAGTCAAGCTAGGAACAAAGTTAAACCTGAGCACCGCTTATCATCCTCAGACAGACGGTCAGACTGAGAGGGTGAATCGCATTTTAGAAGATCTATTGCGGGCTTGTATTCTAGATTTCGGTGGATCATGGGAAGACCATCTGCATTTGGCTGAATTCTCTTATAACAACAGCTACCAGGCGAGTCTGACAATGTCGCCATTCGAAGCGTTATATGGTAGACCGTGTCGATCTCCTGCTTGTTGGGTCGAGCCTGGAAATAGACTTGTGTTGGGTCCTGATATGATTCGAGAAGCTGCCGACAAAGTCGATTTTATTAAGAAGAGATTACTCGCCGCTCAAAGCCGACAAAAGAGCTATGCTGATAGAAGAAGAAGAGATATATCCTTTGAAGTTGGCGACTATGTATATTTGAAAGTATCGCCGATGAGAGGAGTTATCCGGTTCGGTAAAACTGGAAAATTGGCACCCAAATTCATTGGTCCGTTTCCTATTCTGGAACGGATTGGGACTCTCGCATATAGGGTCAAACTGCCTGACTGGTTGCCTGGAGTTCATGATGTATTTCACATATCTCAACTTCGAAAGCACGTTCATGATCCAGACTTGGTCGTGGAGGAAGCAGCTCAGCAGGATATTGAAATTACTCCAGAACTAGCTGTGAGGCGTGAGCCGCTAAAGATTATCGGCAAAGAAACCAAAGAGCTGAGAAACAAGAAGGTTCACTTAGTCAAAGTGCAATGGAGTGGAGATCCGCGAGATTGTACTTGGGAAACTGAGGAGAGCATTCAGAAAGCTTATCCTAGATGCCGAGTAGATATCTCTGATTGACTCTGGTGCAAGGTACATTTACCCTACTTTGCATTACCATTTAATTCTCTATTCTGTTGCTATTTTCTTCCCATGGATGTGCATTGTTTATTCTATACTCTGAATATTAGAAACAAATTGGTTGCTGTATTGTGGGTTTGTAGATTTATCAAACCACTTTCGACTTTGTTCCTTTTCGGGGACGAAAAGTTTTAAGTGGGGGAGATTGTAACGACCCAGAAAATCTGAACCAATTTAAAATTTTTAAATTGGCTAAAATAATGGATTTTAAATATTTAAAATAAATATTTTAAATAATGGCGATGAAAACTGAGTTGAAAACGACATTTGAAAACCAATATAATTAATTATAATTATATATAGAATTGAAAATGGCGCGGTAGTTCGATAATTCGATTTCAAACTTCAATTGAATATACCGGGTGCAAAACAATCCGGATTTTAGTGAGACCAAAAACATTAGTATCTAATTGATGATATCTTTCTAACGAATCCGACCAATCAAAATTTGATAGCGGGAATCAAAAGGTATGTCCAGTTGAAAATTCTGAATAGTCGCTATGGAATTCAGGCCCTTAAAAATGGATATTTTGCAGATGACCTCGGATTTCGACGAAACCACTTTTGTTAGATCCGCAGTGTCAAGTTATTGTTAGGTTTCAAATTTCATAATTTTTCGAATCAATATGTGAGCGTGGCAAAGGAAAACGCGTTTGACCAGTTTCTGTTGAATTTAATCGACTGGAAATTGGCCATTTTGCAAACGGTCTCAGAATTCGACGAAACTAGTTTTGTTAGGACCGTATCGTCAATACGAAGCTAGAAAATATTTTTCTGGAATTTTTCTAGTTAGTATGTGACCCCGGTAATTTGAAATGTGCGTTTAAAATTCAATATAATGATTTAAATGAAAATTCAAAAGGAAACTGATTGTAACGATCAAATCAGCTGGCGATGCATATCCCATTGTGTTCGGAATGGGGGTAAAACGCTATGGGCGACAGGCGGTGGGTCTCGTTTCGAGGTCATATGTAAAAGTCAACTCTTTGCTAAATTAAATAATTAAATAATAAAAAAAAAAAAATATATTCCCTCCTATACCTCTGGCCCCCCCCACCGAATTCATTTATACAGAATAAAAAAAAAAAGAAGGAAAAACCCGTCGAAGACGGAAATCGAAACCTCCGACGATCAGAGAAACCCCCCCCCCCCCCCCCCCCCCCGCCTCCGCCTGTTCTTCCTCCAAGCCTACCGCTTCCACACCCCTCTCCCTCCGCCGCTTCGCAGGACCCACGAGCCTCCAGTAGCATCGCGACCCCCAATCGAAACCCTAGCGCGCCCCAAAGCATCGAGACGCCACCGCCTGCTCCGCCTTCTGCCGCGAGCCTGGCCGTCATCCCCCCCCCTTCTTCTAATTACCGTAAGTATTTTATGGTATTTTATTTTTATTTTAATTCATTAAAAATAATTTCGATTTAGGTATTAAAACAGATTTTTAAAAAAGGTATTAAACTGATTTTGTTTTAAAAGAAAAACTGATATTTTTAAATATTAAAAACCGAATGTATAAGAATTTTTAAAACTGGATTTTTATTAAAGCATTTTTAAACTGATTTTAAAGATTTTAAAACTGAAATTTTTAAAAAGAGAAAAACTGTTTTTCTTTTTTTTTCAAAGATTTTAAAACTGAATTTTTTTAAAAAGTAAAAACTGAATCTTATAGAAAGATAAAAACTGATTTTGTAAAAGAATAAAACTGATTTCTTTTAGAAAAGTAGAAATCATATTTTTATATGTTGAAAGCAAAAGTAAAAATCATATTTTTATATGTTGAAAGCAAAAGTAAAAATCATATTTTTATATGTTGAAAGCAAAAGTAAAAATCATATTTTTATATGTTGAAAGCAAAAGAAAAAATCATATTTTTATATATTGAATAGCGAAGTCAAAATTTGATTTTTATATATTGAATAGCGTAGTAAAAATTCTATTTTTACATATGCAGAGAATACGGGTGAAAGCGACAAATAGGCGAAGATTTCTATTAAGAAGAGTCTTGGTATTGGATAGCTATTGGTGAGATTTCTGATTTAAAATTTATATATATATGGTTGAAGTAAAAGTGAATAGCTATATATAAATATCTATATCTATATATATATATATACGCCCCTCGTCCACAAACCATAGACGAATATTTATTGGTTGAGATTGTTGTGGAAATTTGATTGATAGCGAATGATTGTTTGGGATTGTTTGTGATTGATATTGGCTGATTGTGGTTGAAAAATACCCATTGGTGGTTGTGAAATATTTGGTTGAAACCACTTAGGATTAGTTTGTGGAAATGAAATAAATATATACATGCCGCCTGCGTGCGAACTAGATGCATGAACCCCATTGTCAAAAACCGCGAGGTTTTAAGGTAGAGCGAGGAGCCGTACTAGGGACGGTGCCGGTGTAACTACCCTGCCGTTATGCTGCCGAAATTTTGAATAATATTTGTGTGTTTGAATTATTTTCATATGCTTAAACTATATTTATTCATTGTATTGAAAACATTCATGTGTTGAATTGATATTCATTCGTTGTTTAGAAATTCATGTGTTGAATGGTATTCATATTTTGAAATAAATTGTTCGATAACAAAAATCACATTTTTATCTATATATAAAAACTATTGAAAACATTCATGTGTTGAATTGATATTCATTCGTTGTTTAGAAATTCATGTGTTGAATGGTATTCATATTTTGAAATAAATTGTTCGATAACAAAAATCACATTTTTATCTATATATAAAAACTATTGAAAACATTCATGTGTTGAATTGATATTCATTCGTTGTTTAGAAATTCATGTGTTGAATGGTATTCATATTTTGAAATAAATTGTTCGATAATAAAAATCACATTTTTATCTATATATAGAAACTATAGAAAACATTCATGTGTTGAATTGATATTCATTCGTTGTTTAGAAATTCATGTGTTGAATGGTATTCATATTTTGAAATAAATTGTTCGATAACAAAAATCACATTTTTATCTATATATAAAAACTATTGAAAACATTCATGTGTTGAATTGATATTCATTCGTTGTTTAGAAATTCATGTGTTGAATGGTATTCATATTTTGAAATAAATTGTTCGATAATAAAAATCACATTTTTATCTATATATAGAAACTATAGAAAACATTCATGTGTTGAATTGATATTCATTCGTTGTTTAGAAATTCATGTGTTGAATGGTATTCATATTTTGAAATAAATTGTTCGATAACAAAAATCACATTTTTATCTATATATAAAAACTATTGAAAACATTCATGTGTTGAATTGATATTCATTCGTTGTTTAGAAATTCATGTGTTGAATGGTATTCATATTTTGAAATAAATTGTTCGATAATAAAAATCACATTTTTATCTATATATAAAAACTATTGAAAACATTCATGTGTTGAATTGATATTCATTCGTTGTTTAGAAATTCATGTGTTGAATGGTATTCATATTTTGAAATAAATTGTTTGATAATAAAAATCACCTTTTATCGACTATATGAACTATATAGAAAAATAGTGTTTTGAAATAAATCGTTTTACAATAAAAATCACATTTTTATTGTATGCATAAATCGTTAAAATGCAAAGTGTTAAAAATAGCCACTTGTTCAAAATAAACATAGATGAGTTGAAATATTCATTAATTAGCTAATGAAATGATTTGCACCTATTTATGTAGCATTAGAATGAATGGTGTTTTTAAACCAAATAGAAATCAAATATGAAGTTGAATAGAAAATGAAAAATGATATGAACTGTATATATATGTACATGCAATATTCATTGAACAGGTTATAGCAAAGGGGCTAGAGAAGAGGAATAAAATTTTGTGCCCGACAAATAGGTACACATTTACTGATTTGTTTGGGTGATGATTTTGAGCCTATTGGCTAGCCGCTTGGCTTCTTCTTTTTCTTTTTGAGATTAGAAGGACCGGGACGCTATTTGCGATTTCCCGACGCTCCCGGTGCAGGGGAGGTTATGGCGAAATTTTTCCAAAATTTAAGGTGTTAGAAATTTTTTTGAAGTGAAAACGATATAGAAATCATTGAATGAACTATATTTATATAACTATATAAATATAAATAAAATTAAAACGAAACGAAGCCGTGCAGTTCGTATTTCGAAACCGTGATTCCAAATGACTAGTACGGGAAATCCGACCATTGGATTTTCCCGAAACCTCAACCGTCGGGTTCGCCTTGGAATAATCTTTCCAACGGCACCAACCTTGTGAAAATCCAACGGTTGGATTGTCTGGAATGTTTAATTCAAATCTGAAGAAAAACAGCGCCAGAAACGATTATATTTATTTATATATATAAATAAAATTATATTTAATCGAATAACGACGCTGCAGTTCGTATTTTGAAATCGAAATTTCAAACGATTGTACCGGGAGATCCGACCGTCGGATTTTCCCGAAACTGGAACCGTTGGATTCGTTTTGAAAAGACCTTTCTAATGATGTAAATTTTGTGAAGATCCAACGGTTAGATTTTCAGATATGTGTAAATCAAATCTGAAGAAAAACAGCGCCACGGCCGTCATATGGCCCGAAGCGTCGTTTTGAATAAAATGGCTATTTTAAAATAAATAAAAATAGCGATAAATCGTTATAAAATATTGGAAACGATATGGAATGGAAATAAACTGAATTTGCTTGATTTATGTGGCTTTGGATGGTTGAATGTGTTTGGTGTGAAAATTACATTAAAGAACAATATTGGTGTTGTCGAATAATTTAACCATTGAAATAAATTGATTTGAAATTCTAAATATACGTGAATTATTTGAGAAGGCCGAGTTAATTCTCATTTCAAATAATTGACCGACGATTGAAATTCGAAGATGTAGACGATGGTTGAAGACCGGAGATCTTCACCTCGTTTGGATGGTAACCGAGGTCCTGATTGGGAGGCATCCCGAAATATGGATAATGAGTGGTGATCTTTCAGACGTACGTGTTGATCAAAGGGTTTGCGAGGTATTTAGTGCCTCCGGTTTCGTTCAGACCCAGAACGGACTTGTAAATGGACTGTGTGTCAGACATAGGATTTATTCTGTGTGGCATGCTAAGATGCTGTGATCAGGACTTCTGTTGAAAAGCAAAGTCTTGAGATGATGATCAAAGCACCGCCTGTGTGGCGTAGCTTTGTGTATAACGTTAATTCGCGAGCCTCACACCCCGGTAGGAACCTAAAACGGGAGGAAGGACCTCAGGGAGGGCATGCGTTTCTTTCTAGCTAGGGTGGTGTCAGTGACCTACCAGCCCTGACATTTATATACTTTTCACCTATGTGGTTGTTGCTGTTGCGAGGCGCCTCGGTTTGATCGGACGATCCGGGTCCGATGGAGTCATTCGTTGGCTCGTTTACGCCCCAAAGGGCGGGGAAACGTATTGTTCAGGAATTTTAATCCACATCGGTGGACCGGCCCTGTCGCTCCAAGGGCCCACCTGAGTCTGGGTCCTGAGGCTCGGGCTAGACAGTCTCGAATTCGGTAAGGACTATCTTTTGCCTTGGTTCATGACGGAAATCCAATTTCCAAATACGACATCGTGCGGTTTTGATTGTATATATATATGGCGACATGATATATGGTACCCATGCCGTCTATGATTGATAGTTATGATTGAAATTGTTTTGAAACATATAAACACTAGTCATAATACCAAATGCTTTTGTTTTATCCGTATCAATCATATTTTGGCCATTATAAGGTAAAACTCTATCCTCCGGTTTGCGTTGCATTGTGTGATGGGAACTGAGTCTTATAATGGCTTCATTCTTACAAAAAGCATAGCGATGTTTAAAAGAAAGATTTGTTTTAAAGCACTGGCAATCCAATGGAGTAAACCCGTTCCACGAAAGTGGCGTGGTCCTGTGATTGGCCATATTATATGTGTTGAGTAGATTTCTCATACCAGTCCCATGACTGACTCGTAGTTTGTTTCACTTTCAAACTCGGGTGCCCCTTTTTCTACACGGGCAGCCTTGTATTCAGGTTTAGCTGGTTCTTTCTGGATAGCTGGAGCTGAAGATGGATTCTATCACTTATTTCTTTTTATGCTGTTCAGCTCCTATTGTACATATTTTGTTTATTTCCGCTGTAGACATTTATGTATAGCTGAACTATATTTGTACTAAGTAAGATCCTGTATACTGTGTAACTCTGATGATTACTTTTATCCAGTATATTTTGTTGTTCATTCTGGTGTATTTATTTAATTATGTTCTGCTATTATATGTTTCTGTGTTATATTCCAAAAGATAACCTTGTTTCCGTGAGAACGGGAATTCGGGTCGTCTCATGAATACGCCTCACAAGAAGGACTTGAGGTTTGCAAAGGGCCTAAATGAACCGCTTCACAGTTTGGCTATGTCCCACATTCCAATAGGGGCTACATATGAAAAGCTTGTTGATATGGCATACATCCATGAAGAAGAGAAGGGTGTAAGTACTTTTAGGGTGCAAGATAAGAAGGAGGATCCAAAGAAAGCCCAACAACAAAAGAAAGGTGGTAAGGAAAAGAGGAAGTGTCACAACTGTGGGATACCCGACCATTTGAAGAAAGACTGTAGGAAGAAGAAGAAGTTCGCTTGTTATCATTGTGGTGATGCTGGTCATGCTGTGAAGGACTGTCCTAAGAAGCAAGGGCAGAGGGCAGGTTCTACTTCGGGAGGGCAGGTTCACGCTCCCATGGCTCCGGGATAGGAAGAAGGTAGAAAAATTTCTATCAAAAGTTTGATTTTCTTGTTTGATCATCCTGTCTGTACTTCATTCGATTCTGGCGCATAACATTCGTTTATCTCTACATCATTAGTTGAAACACTGCACTTAAATACTAGTCTCGTTGTGGATCCCATTGTAGTCTCAAATCCTATTGGTGGGTCGGCGCATTTATCCATGGTTTGTAGGGATTTGAGATTGTCTATCTTAGGCGTTGGTTTTCAATGTAATGCTTTTTTGCTTGGTTTCGTGGGCTATGGGTTGATTCTAGGGATGGATTGGCTAGCCAGATATGGTGCCATCCTAGATTGTGAACGAAGGGTAGTAAAATTGTTTGACTTGTAGTGGAAAGACCCTTGATATTTCTTGTGACCCTAGAGGATCGGTGATGCTTAGTTATCTTGAGTCACTTGACACATCTAATGGTGATTTACATTCTGTTCGTATAGTCCGTGAATATGTCGATGTCTTCGATGAGGTGAGGGGTCTACCCCTAAAACATGAGATAGACTTTCGTATTTATCTTGTAGACAATGCAAAACCGGTATCTCTGCCAGTACGCCACATGGCTCTCGTGAGGGGAGGGAGCCCAAAAAGCAAGTAGGGGAGTAGCTTGAGATGGGATTCATAAGACGTAGTATATCGGAGTGGGGTGCTCTAGTAGTATTTGCTACGAAGGCGGATGGGTCCCTTAGACTTTGTGTGGACTATAGAGAACTTAATAAGCTTACTAAGAAGAATAGGCACCCACTGCCGAGGATCGACAATCTCTTCGATCAGTTAGTTAGCGCCTCAATGTTTTCGCAGTTGGACTTAGCCACTGGTTTCTATCAGTTGAGAGTGGCTGAGGATAGCATAGACAAGACTGCCTTTAGGACTCCGGACGGTTTCTATGAGTGGCTTGTAATGCCCTTCGGTTTGACAAACGCCCCCGCATACTTTGTTGACTTGATGAGTAGGGTGTTTAGGGAAAACCTTAATAAATTCGTGGTGGTCTTTGTGGATGACATCTTGATTTTTTCTAAGAGCGAGGAAGAGCATGCCCTACATCTTAGGGAAGTGTTGGAGACCCGTCGAGCGCGTAACCTTAAAGCTAAATTTTCTAAATGTCAATTTTGGAGGAAGGATGTGCGATTCTTAGGGCACGTGGTTTCCAAAGAAGGGATAGCTGTGGATCCCGCGAAGGTGGTGGCCATCCAAGACTGGAAGGTCCCTAAAAATGCTACCGAGGTGAGGAGTTTCTTGGGGTTGGCAGGCTACTATAGGAAGTTTATCAAGGACTTCGCAAAAATATCAGCCCCATTGACACGCTTGACGAAGAAGAACCTAGTTTTCACGTGGGACGTATATTGTGATGATGCATTCCAACGTTTAAAGAGAGCTTTGACTACAGCCCCAGTCTTAGTGTTGCCAGATGGGAGTAAGCCATTTACCGTCTATACCGATGCTTGTGGGATAGGACTAGGCACAGTCTTAATGCAAGAGGGGAGGGTAATAGCCTATGGAGGGAGGCAGTTGAGAGTGCATGAGAGGAATTACCCTACACATGACCTAGAGTCGGCCGCTATTGTTTTCGCGCTTAAGTCTTGGCGCCATTATCTTCTTGGCGAGAAATTCGAATTGTTCACAGACCACAAATCGCTAAAATACTTGCTCTCTCAGAAGGACTTGAACTTAAGGCAACAAAGGTGGATGGAATTCTTACATCCTACGATTTCGAGATAGCATATACCCCTGGCAATGGTAACGTGGTGGCAGACGCCTTAAGTAGGAAAAGGTTGTCCTTGAGTCCGTTGTTTGTTGAGTGGCAAAGCTTAGAGTTCATCTTTACGTTTGACTTTAGACCTTCCATTGACTTTGTACACAGTTTGCTAGCATCCTTAGAGGTCAGACCTATGATTTTGGGACGGATTGGTGAGGCACAGGGAGATGACCCACAGTTGGTTGAGTTGGTAGAGAAGCTCATAAGGGGGGAGTCATCGAGCCATCTCAGTAGGTATACCCTGGATGATAAGGGTTGGTTACGTAGGGATGGTAGACTTTGTGTACCACGAGACGAGAACTTGAGGAAGACCATTCTTGATGATGCACATCGTTCGAAGATGACCATTTATCCCGGCGGGGACAAGATGTACATAGACATGAGACGAGTTTACTTTTGGGCCAGCATGAAGAGGGATGTGGCCGAGTTTGTCGCTAGATGCTTGGTGTGCTAACAAGTAAAAGCAGAGCAAAAGAAGCCCGGTGGGTTGCTTCACCCATTGGAGGTCCCACAATGGAAGTGGGAGAGTGTCTCGATGGACTTTGTTGATGGGTTACCGAGATCGAGGAAGGGTAATACAGGGATTTGGGTCGTGGTAGACAGACTTACTAAGAGCGCCCATTTCATTCTCGTGAAGAGTAAGAGCACTGCTCCATGGTTAACCTCCGTATACATTCGAGAGATAGTTAGTTTGCACGGTGTTCCTTCTAGCATAATGAGCGATCGCGATCCAATTTTTACTAGTGAGTTTTTGAAGGGCTTGCAAGAGGCGGTTGGGACTTAGTTATGTTTGAGCACCGCATATCATCCTCAGACGGACGACCAGACCGAGAGGGTGAATCGTATTCTAGAGGACCTTTTGAGGCTATGTGTTTTAGACTTCAGAGGTACATGGGAGGAACTTCTTCCTTTGGTGGAGTTCGCATATAATAATAGTTTTCAGTCAAGCATTGGCATGTCACCTTTCGAGGCTCTTTATGGAAGGCCTTGTCATTCACCTACATGTTGGTGGGAATCTACGGATAAGATCTTACTGGGGCCCGGTATGATTAGAGAGACTTCGGAAAAGATTGATTTGATTCGAAGGAGGATGAAGACGGCGCAAGATAGGCAGAATCGTATGCGGACAAGAGGAGAACAGATCTTGAATTTGATATTGAGGACATGGTCTTTATCGTGGTGTCTCAATTACAGAATGTTGTTCGCTTTGGGTCCGTTGGGAAGTTAGCACCAAGGTTCGTAGGGCCGTTTCCTATTAAGGAGAGGATTGGACAGATGGCATATAGAGTAGAGTTGCCCGAAAGACTTAGTGGTATGCATGGCGTGTTCCATGTTTCGCATTTGAGGAAGTGCTTGCATGAGACCGCGGAAGTGGTAGAGCCGAGCTTGCTTAGAGAGGTGGAGATAGAGCGTGATGCGATGATTCAACGAGCTCCTACATGCATTCTTGGGTCGGAGATTAAGAAGTTGAGGAATCGAGAGGTCAAGCTAGTCAAAGTGCAATGGGGATATGATGAGAGCGACGCTACTTGGGAGACGGAAGAGAAGATGCATTCATTGTACCCTTTTCTTTTCAAGGGTATGTCTTTCAATTTCTCCTTTATCGCTTAGCTTGTGCTTGTCCTATCTTTAGTATATCCTCTCATTTAAGTATTTGACCTTTAGATAGGGTAGTCCTATGGTTGAAACATGTGTTTGAGATATGTTATGATTGATGGATGCATGTGGATGAAAGTGTTTGCTAGTGGTTGCTCGTGGATATTTATACACACACTTTAGGCACTAGATCGGCTCAGTCACTTTCATATTGCATATTTCATATAAATGGATGTATTTAGTTAAATGGATGTATATTAAATGGACGTATCATATGGATGTTGCATTTGAATGAATGGTTGTGCACACATGTAGTAATGATATGTATAGGGTTCTTTGCATACATGGTGGATACATGGCACTATCATTATTTGCATTAAGGAGGTCGACTGAATCAGTGGACCGCCTGATCTTTGCATTAGATAAGGAACATATACACACACTTTTGCATATGTTCATATAACATTAGAAATTTTTTAAGGACAATGGATGCTTGTGGATGATGGTTGAGTAGATGGAGGATTGGATGGTAGGACACATTCTTCTTAACTTGGAGATTTGGGGGACGAAATCCTTTAAGGATGGGAGAATGTAACACCCCATAATTTTATAACATTAAAATTCACAAATTAAAGTATACTTAATTTTTAGAAGAAGAATTAAGTGAAATGGGTTGCGCTATTATGTTCGTCTCAAAATTTTGGGTCAAGATAGACATTTGGTTTGCACAAAATGGATACCTTATGAAGATGTTATTAAGCCTTGAAGTTTGTATGCATATGAGAGAAATATATATATAAATTAAATAAATAAATATTCAAAAAAGTTCAAAACAACAAATCGGGAGGGGGAATAGCCGAAACACACCATTTTTGGAGTTGACCCGAGCCCCGCTGAGTCGACCCGAGCCCTCCTGAGTCGACCCGAGCCTCGCTGGGTCGACAAGGGGTCGATCCAGGGTGTTTGGCTATCAACCCGTGGCCCGATTCACGCTAAGGGCTGATGTTGCATCTGAGTGGTCCTGATGATTTCTGGGTTAATCTAAGAGCTCTAATCGATCCTAGACATCTATATATACACACTAACCCTAATTCATAAAATATTATCTATGACATCATTATGCTATCAAGATCTCTCTTAAACCCTAGCCGCCGCATCTAAAATAAATCTCAAGTGTTCATATATAACTCAAATCAAAGTTTAGAGCTTCAACAACAATTAAAGAAGATTAATCAACGTCAATTCAACGTTTCTGCACCAATTTCAATTCATTAATCCTTTTCTTAAGCCACAAAAGGTGAGTACAATTATTTTCACAAATTTAATGGGATTAAAGTAACATGAAAAAGTTGTAAAAACGATTCATACATATGTTTGTAATGAAAATCAAACCAAATCTTCACCTTTTTGATTCATGTCATCATATGCCTATGTTTCTATGTAAAGTTCGTACCTTTTATCAGTTTATTCATGTTGCATCTTTTATTATGCCTCTATGCCAGTCTATATGCCTCTTTATTTCATGATGATGTTTTATTCCAATTTTCTATGAATTGATTCTCTCTTCTTACCCCTATTCCTTTTATTTGTGGATCTAGGCTACCTTCGAGCCTATATTAAAAATACGCGCGAATGCGAATACGTGGGAACGATGTGGAATTTGGGAATATGGGAAATTTGGAAAATTGGATATTATTGGATAATTGGATAATATGTGAAATTGGCATGTTTGGGTATGAATTACATGGAATTGATGAAATTGCCTAAAATTGTAAATTTGTAATTGAGGCTAATTAATGTGTAATTAGTGACAATTTGGAATAGGCAATATTATAGACCTAATTATATGTTTAATTGGATATATATGACATGAAAATTGGGTATGGGTGAAATATGATGTTAATGAACCTTTGACACGAGGTTAGGCGCAATTGTGACGTAAGACTGCCCGGAACCGCCCGACAAATCCAGCGGTCACAATTGGACGTCTAATGTGAGAGGTCAAAGGAATGAATTGTAGGCGTAATAGTTAATGACATGAGGTTAGACCCGGTTTGTGGCGTAATACTGCCCAGAACCACCCGGCAAATCCAGCTGCCACAAAGTGTTCGGTCTAATGTTAGAGGTCATGCACCGTTCGTCATAAGGAATGAATTAAAGAATACTAACCATAATAAGACATGGGTATGGTTAGAGGGTTAAGTGGGGTGACATGTAAATTATGACATGTAAATATGGACTTAACCGGAATAAGATAGGACATGTAAATTATGACATGTAAGTATGGACTTAACCGTAGCATGTGTAAGACATGGACATTTAAATTAAAATGGTTAAGTGGGAGAAAAACCTAGTGGGGACCAAGCATCGGTGAGAGGCTTGTGTCGAATGGGGACCCATTTCAACCAGTAACCCATTTGAGTATCTAATTGGGCCCAGTACTAGGCCGAGGTTGGGGCACGCTTACTGGGCTTGAATATAAGAGGTCAAAACGTGAATAGCGGTGGCAACGCAAGTCCAACGGGTTCATGTGCGTGCATGGGTCCGGGCTGGTAGGTAAGACGTTGTTGCATCGTGTAGGTATGGTCGTGCATTTCATGTTGGTATCGGGGTTGCCACTTTGGGGAGTGATACAGCCTAATGTGGGGCCAGCACGGGTGCCTACGGGGTTTAGGGAGCCGATCGAAAAGGTAGATTAAGGGTACCTTAGCGGCGGTAGGAGCAAGTCGGCACCTACGATAGCAGCTGGGTACAAGTAACTACCAAGTTTGTCATGTGGGTACACTTAGTGGGAAAGGATCAACCTCTAGTAAATAGAGATTAGTAGATGTGCGGTGTAATTAAGTAATGTGGTGTAACGAAATACATGTCAGTTGAGTTGGATAGTCCTTTGGGTGCTAGTCTGATGTTGACTTCGGTCTTCGGGGTTAGTACTTGGAGGGTTGTTCGCTTAGCCAAGGTGTAGGATTGTCTTAGTACTTAGGGACGAAATCATCTTGTCCATCCTTTATATCTACCTTATCTAAGTTACAACCATATCATGATGCTTATTTATGTCTTGATCATTTACCTTACCTATTATTTTTTAAAATTACTGGACTCGCCAGACTTTATGTCTGATCTGACCCGTTTGTTTCCACCTCTTTTCTTTCCTCCCTCCCTCAGGTTTGTAAGGAGGGAATACTACAGCTTAGTGTCAATTTCTTTCAGTTGCTTGAAAAGAGTAGATGTATCGCTTTTGACTCTCTCATCTTTATGGCTTTGCTTATGCTCAGTGGGGATTTATGCATTTATGTTATTTAAGTATTTGCTTCTTTATGTACTTTGAAGTTTTTGGAAAAGACTATTGATCCTGTTGTAATGGTTTTGGGAACTACTTATGTAAGCTTGTTTTTAGTTATGATGCTATGAAATAAGTTTTATCTTCCGCTGTGTTGTTTTATTTATTTATTCTTGTAATTTATCTGTTCTATACAACAATAACGCTTCATGGACATTGATGCATTCCCTTTGTTAGTCACATTAATGGACATGGGGTGTTACAAAAACTAATTTCTTTTCAAAATTTAGATTCGGCTTCTTTTTTCCTTAAATCTAGAGAGGACACCGGATTCATCGAACCAAAGAGTGTGATAGAGATGGGTTAAGTTCCAGGATTGGGTCCATCTTGAGGTGTAACTTAGAGCATACACATCACAAGCACTGCACATCACAGAACTATCTTCTCTTGTGTACACTGAACATTGATTAAAGCTTATTTGTTATAATGCAGGTGCTATGGATAGCGAGTATTTTCATGATAGCTTTGGCTTTCTTTTGAAGAAAGGTGGACCTGCTGTGTCGGGCCCGCAGCAAGGCAGGAAGGATAGTTGACATGGAGATGATGGTTGTAAAGAGAAAAAGAGAAAAGAGGGAGAAAGAAGAGAGGGTGAGGAAAAGGTCGGGAGAGCAAAAGACGAGAGAAACAAGAGAAGGGAAATTGGTAAAAGCGTAAGAGGAATCATGACGAGAAGAGGACAGAGGTGGGCAAGTCCTAAGGAAATGATGAGGCGCATGACACTCCCAAGCGTCGATCTTCGTCTCGTTCTCGGGACAGAACTCCAAAGGAAGAGACAAAACAACCAGTGAACATTCTCTGGTTTCTCTACCCCCATCCCAAACTATTGATCGACCCTCTTCCCGGGATGCACTCGGCTAGAATTCATAGTCATGACTCTGTCCCTCCCCCCAGACGTCTTAGGAAAAGTCCCCAGATATCGATCTCTTCGGCTCAAGAGAGGACACCTGCCAAACGAATCAAGGAAATGGAAGAGCTTTTCCCCAGTCTTTGCTTTGCTGGAATTGAGTTTGCCTCTATCCTACAACCATTTCCCCCAAATACTTGTGATCGAGTCAGTTCTGACATTGACTTTGCTCTATATCAGTATGATGCGATGTATGCATACGCGAGGCAAATATGTGAGGTGGTTAAGAGAAAGGAGATAGAGACAGGCTTGCGGATGTTATGGGATTCTGGCAGAAAGGCTTTCGAGAAAATCAAGGAACAAACGGAGGAGTGAGAGACTCAAGTGGCCATTCTTAAAAAAAAAGTATGGAAAAATTATGAAGAACTTAGACATCGGGAAGACCGATATAATCTACAACTGGTGGTAACTCACTCCTTCTCAATTCCAAAGAATATTCATTCCTTCAAGCATAAATTTTTCCCTTCTTGTCATAGGTACACCATCGGTGAAAGCAGTCACTGGGTCAGAGACTAATGTGTCGGTGAAGGATCCCACTATTGTCCCCAGAAAAGATGGAGAAATGACTGATGCTCCGAAAAACCCAGAAACTAGTAATGCCCAGTCAGATGATGACGATGTGGTACTTATGGGGGAGGTATGGAAGACCAATCTTCCATCTGTTGATGAGATATGGGCCAGGGATAAGAAGGCGGTTCTTCCCTTAAGGCTGAACTATCTAATGATCCCCTCGACATTCCTCCTATCCAAGCTATTCCTCCAACTAAAATTTAATCTATCAAAGTATCTCCTTTTCCAGTTCCGACTAGTATTGAGTAAGAAAAAGCATGATACAACAATGTCCAGTCGTTCTGTTTCTTTAGGTGATGAGTTTAAGAAGCAAAGACATCATTTGACCACCAAGGTGACCATGGAGATGATCAAGAAGAGAGAGATGGAAGAGATCAAGAAATCCAGTGGCTAACCACCTGAAGTCTAAGAACCTTTTGTTGTGTGTTGTTACATGCCCTTTGTAGGTCGTATGCGAGTGTAACCCTCACGTTTTTGTCTTTTTTTATTAGTATTTTGTAAACAAAACTTTTATTGACGTTAACAATGTTTATTTACCTTCAAATACTTGTATTATTAATAATATGTTGAAGGATCATAAAAGGCATAGGGGAACAATGTCAGTGTCCTCAGTTTGTTCCATATTCTGGGGATTATTTAAATGGAACCCATAGTTAGAGCACTTGTTCATCCTCATGCCTCCAATTGTCATGGGGAATCGATTCAAATGTCAAGTCTTCCTGTCAACTCCAGGATCGATTTGACCCAGACCGGGCATCAAACGATCTTGGGTAGGAGTACGTAAGTTCTTTTATACTCTCCATCTAGTCATTAGGGGTTAGAGTTCTAGGGATCGAGCGATCTTTAGTCGTGGTGCACCTTTCACACTCGTCCACAATTCTATACTCCTCGAGTCTTGAGAATGTGAGTTGTTTAAACATGCAATCATGCTGTTTGCTTTGGTGTCATCCCCACTTTTGGTCTGCAAGGTGTGGTTCGAAGGTTCAGCGTCGATACCAAGCTCGAAGTTAGTCGACCCATATTTCCTTTCGGTCCTGAAAGAGCGACTCGTTGAGACATGGACCGATAGGCTGGGGAGTAGGATTTTGACTTATGTTGGTCGAATCACAACATATAGTCATTAAAGTAATGAGATAGAGAAGGAAAGGAGCTTTTATTCATAGACAATAACGGGTGGCAAAATACACCTTATTACAGTACTTAAAAATATAAGTTTTAAGAAAGATAACGTCATAAATGCTCAGCATTCCATGCCCTTTGAAAAAGTTCACCGTCAACAATTGTTAGCCTGAAGGTTCCATTATCAAGCTTATGTTGGATAATGTAAGGCCCTTCCCACTTGAGTCCCATATGGATGGGAGTCGGAATGACCCGTTTTAAAACAAGGTCGCCAATTTCAAAGGTCTTGGGTTGGACCCTCTTGTTGCAGTATCGGGCGACCCGACGCCGATGATCTTCGGTGTGAAGATTAGCTTCTTCTCTCTTTCATCGATCATGTCTAATGATTGGAAAGGGCTTTGTTCGACAATGGGTCATAATGCATAGTTCTACAGGAAGGAGCTTCAAGATCTATTGGAATGACCGCTTCGGAGCCATAAGACAAAGAGAAAGGAGTATGACCTATGGCAGTTTTATGGGTGGTTCGATATACCCAAAGGGCTAAAGGAAGCTCATAACCTATTTGCCTTTGGCTTATTCTTGGCGTTTCTTTAAGATAGACTTAATAATTTTGTTGACGGCTTCAACCTGTCCATTGGATTGTGGATGTGCAACTGCAATATATTTTTTATCAATACAATACCGTTCATAGAAGTCTCTAAATAATTCTGAGCTATCAAACTAGGTCCCGTTATCGGTGATGATAGTCTGAAGTAAACTAAACTGACATATGATATTCCTCACAATAATATTGATGGCTCGCTTTATTGTGATCATGGTTAACTGTTCGGCTTTTGCCCACTTTGTAAAATAGTCTACAACCATGATTGCATACTTTTCACCCCCATTCAAAATTGGTAAACATCCGATAATATCTATCTCCCAGACACCATATGGCCATGGGCTGGCCATTTGAGCGAGTGCCGGTGGAGCTCATGTGTAAAGTCCCGGGATTTTAGCAATTTGAATAATTAATTTATTCAATTATTCGAATATTGATTTAACAATATAAATAGCTAGAATTAAATATTTGAATATTTAATTAATATAAATAGTGTAATAATAAATTTCCGAAATAGTCGGAAATAGTTGAATTGGCTACGCTAAGTGAATTTGATAATTTGAGGAATTTGATTGAGTTTATATCCAAATCAGAATAACGAATAAATTTATATAAACAACGTTTGAACGTATCAATTATAGTATAATTATAATCGAGCTCATAACATTGTGGTAGATCGTAATTTAACGTTTTGAACTTTAAATGACTATACAAGATTCGTTATAAATCGAATTTCTATGAAACAAGAAACCTTCGAATCTATTAAACTATATTTTTCTAATAGAAGTGGAAAATCAAGATATCATCTTATAGATTGCAAGTTATTTCCAAATCAAATTTCAGATAGTCGTTATTGAATTGTTTATAGATCATAACGATTTATTTAATTATAACTAAATATTGGTTTCGAATTTGGACAATATATTTGAGACGTATACTTAATTTAATTTATAGAAATTTATTGTAATTTTTAATTCGTAAAATAAACAAATTTTTGTTTAACATATTTTCTACCCTAACCAACATTTTTGGAATTCCACAAAATATATCAACTTGTCTATTTTATTATATTGTTTGGATCGTGGCACATTGCTCGACTCAATGATACTTTTTACTATTGTGGATAGCAGTCCTTAAAATGATAAAACATTGTGTAGCACGGTACCCTAAAAATCTAACGTGCAAATATATATACATACATATATACATATATATACACCCCTTCCTAGTGAAGCTTCGTACAAGCTCCCCTTTAAAAAAAACACAGGCCTAGCATCCGCTGTATAACTTCATGCTGAAGTAAATTAGGAAAGCCAACCTAAATACGCAAATCACAAAATATCGCTGCAAACCTAACCAGGTTCTATACTACCTACTCCTTCCCCAATAAGCAATGAAATTCTATATATAGAGCGATTGTCTTCCATTTCTTTTCCTGATGCTTCAGTAGCTTCAAACCGAGTTTAATGGTCTTTAGATAAATCAAAAAGAAAGTCAATAATTTTAATTTGTAATGAAAATTCAAAACTGATATTTACTATTTTCTTCACCACCCTCGTTTTATTTTCTAATGGTTCGAAAGATTTCTTTTTTTTCCTCACCTGAAGATCTTTGTGCGACCTTGGGCTGTTCGCAGCAGTCAACAGGGAAGCGCAAGTTGAAGCTACTACTGCGTGCGTAGGAATCTGGAAGTGGTGATACTGTTTGCTGTGTATTTGTTGACGTTGATGATGTGCGGATGACCGGGATAAGAACAAGTGCGGTCTCATGAATTTTCGTGAAGTTTTGGAGACGAGATGGTGTTGAGAAGTTTGAAAAAAATGTTAAGGAAGGCTGCTACAGTTTTGAAAATGGTACAGAAGCTTGCGGTGATATGGAGTTGGGAAGGATGGATGCGGTAGCACATGGGTAGGTGGGCCTCTACTTCAAAGAAGAAAAGAAAAAAAAAACATATGGAAGAAAATGACGAACCAGATGCATGAATGCGGTATACAGGAGTTGTGTTTTAAAGCAGGAGGAAAGTGCGAAATATTTGGAAGCAAAGTTACGTTTTTGGTGATGGAGCTGCATTTGTTGAGAAGGGCGGGAATAACAGATGTGGAAGGAGAATTAGAAACGAGGTGAGTAGTTAATTATTTAATTAAGATTAATTTAAAAAATTAATCAAATCTTTAATGACGTTTAATTATGTATTAATTTATACGAACTAGAGATTACAATAACTATTACATACAAATACAGAATCAGACAAGACAAGTGACGTTATAATTGTGTAGATGCAGGATACATTATGAAGCTGGTTTGGAATCGTTGAAGCTCTTTTGAATTTATGGCGAAACACAACGTCTGATATAAATCAACCGACGTTAATTGTTATTCAACGATTAACATCAAGGTGAGTAAACTTACTAACTCTGTCCAGTTTTATTTATAAACGTTAGATGGTTGTTTGGATGATTTGCTAATAAACTGTTCGAAATAATATATATAGTTATACGTATTTAAGTCGTTAATTTAATACTGATTATATTTATTATTATATTTCTAACTGATCTGAAACTGTCATTTATTTATGTTGATTAACATCTGTCGATGCAGGGAAACAAGTTGGAGGAATCCAACTGGATTCCTCAACAATTATATTGTTGTTTTTCATATATTGCATTATATGATGTGACAAATAATCTATGGTTGATTATTGTGTGATTGAGATATTTGAATAACATTGTAACAACCTAAAACTTCGAGCAGTAAATATTCAAATATCGAGGTTATTAATTATGTAAAACTTGGATTTAATGGTGTCATAACCTTGATTAAATCCCTTTATAAATAATAATTAATAAAGAGAAAAATATTGTTGAGTTTTTAATTACAAAGATAAGTAGTTCGAAGAACAATCGATAATGTGACCGAAAACAGTTTTATCGATAAACGAGGTTTGGCTTATTAAAAGTTGTTGGAATATCACATGCATGTAGTAACACTAGAAGATCACGTATATGTGTATGTACATATCATAGAAGTAACATACAAATGATGTATAAGTACATGTTCTAGAATATGAAAATTGGCTTAAAATGATAGGGACACGTGTCGCCAAATGAAAGGAACACATGTCTTGTAAATAAATAAGGTTAAGACACATACACCCATTAGGTGTCCATGTGTAGAAACATCTTAATACACCTAAGTAGACATGTGTCTTCATCCTAAAGAATGCATGAAGATAAGGAGGACAAGTGTCCAAAACTAAATTACCAAACTAACCTTGAAAACTACTATATAAAGGGTGGAAAGGTTCATTCTTTTTCATGCATTCTAAAATGAAAAACAAAAGTAAGATAAAGAGTAGAAGTTTGGGAGAAGCCTAAAGAATAAATACAAGATCAAGGCACAAGTACAAGGTGAGAAAAACTATTTAAGTTCATGTATTCGTTTCATATTTTGAAGAAAAGTTGAGAATTCTATGAACGAATGTTTGGATGTGAACCCGTGAAAATGACGTTCAGTATTTTGGGCATAACTTTTGCAGTTCTAAATGAAATTTTGACTTCTCTATCAATTTGGAAAGCTAATTCAAAGGGATACAACTTTGTCTTTGGCCACCTTTACTAATTCGGTCGTTTTCATACTCGAAACTGGATGCAAAGTAAGGTAAAAATCAGCCCGAATTAAACATGTTAAAAACGCCTTGTATTGTTGAATTTTATTTATTGAACAGATAAATAATTTTAATGGTTTATTTTTATGATAATTAAGTAGACAAATATATCTTCTTTCTATAAAAAATTTGGGGTCAAAATCTATTTTTATCATAGAGAAATAATATCAAACATTTCAGCCAAAAACTGGAAAAAAGCTGATTTTCCAAACTTGAGACACTTTGGAAATTTGAAACGCTTTCTGAATGTTCTTAACGCAGAAGTGTATCAAAACAGAACTTTCTATAGCACTTCTGAAGCACTATCTTTTCACTAAATTGATTATAAAGCATCGAACCAAGCCAGAACATTTTTATAGCGCCCAGAAGTGCTGTAGTAGCTGATTTTAGTCTAAAAGGATTATAAACTACCTAGAACTTTTCATAGCGCTCCTGGAATGCTGTAATAGCTGTTTTAAGCCTAAAAACTATCCAGAACTTTCCATAGCATTCCAGAAACGCTGTAGTAAGCTGTTTTTGGTCTAAAATCATTATAAACCACCTAGAACTTGTCATAGCATTTCTGGAAGTGTTGTCTTTTCTCTAAATTGACAATGAAGTACTTTAAAATGAGTAGAACTTTTCATAGCACGACAAACACTGTTATAGATGATTTGAGTACAAAATCATGGAAAACTATTCCAAATCCCCTCAAATTTGGACTTGAGTTTCCTCATAGTATCATAATCAAATTGATAGAATCGAGGATGTTAAATCAAAGCAAAGGCGAGTCAAAAATTGTCGACGAATTTCAGTGATTCGAGGAAAATAAGTGATTACTTTGGAATGATGGTAAGTACAATATGATGTTCTATGAGATCCTTGCATGAAGATAGCGAGAAATACTGTAAGTATATTTATCATCTAATCCATTATTATTTCATAAGCTTATGTTTTAATTTAAAGATGCGTACGATTTTAACAACTATATTGGTTGCGATATTTGCTTTGACAAGCAACCAACATATACAACTGATGATTGAGGACATTTATGATTATTGTTTAAACGAGGTATCATTAGTGTTTGAACAAGGTATAAATAATGTGTAAACGAGGTATGAATACTATTCAATTGAGGCATGAATAGTATGTAATTAAACGAGGTATGATTAGTGCTTTAAACGAGGTATAGATTGGGTGTGTTTTCTGTTTTAACGAGATAATGAATGGTGTTAAACTTAACTATTTTAGTTCAATCTTTGAAGATCTTTCCAAACATACATTAGAGAAATATAAAGGTGGTTTGAGAATTGATTATGAAGGAGTTTTTGCATAATGAAGATGATAGTATTTAAAATAAAAGATGTTTATTGTAACACCCCATGTCCATTAATGTCACTCACAAATGGATTGCATTAACTTCTATGGAGCGTTTTAAGTGTGTATAGAACAGAAACTTAACAACAAGACAGATATAAACAGTACTTGAAAATTTAAAACTTCATTTCATTGCAGCGGTAAATACATAAGTTTGATTACATCATCAAAAACCAGAGTCAAAGTACATAATATCCATCTTGACTAAATCAGAGTACATAAATTGAAAGACATAACCCCAATACGAAATAGCCATAAATAAGATAGGCTGAACTTTTACTTCAGCGATCCAAGCAACTTCTAAAAGCAAGAGATACAGCTATCCAAAATCAAGCTCCACTGGTGCTAGTTCCACTCTGAGCACCTGGGGGGGGGGGGGAAGGAAGAAAAGAGGTGGAAACAAAGGGGGTAAGACATAAAGTCTGGCGAGTGCGATAACTTTAACAATATAATTACCAAAATAACTAGGTTAAGGCATAAGTTGGAAAATAAGGAAATGACTGTGAACAATTGGGTGTGACAGAGTAAACAAGGAAATATGATGAACAAAGATAACGTTAAAGGCGCACCTAAACCACTATAAGATAATTACTATACTACACCACCACTTGTTACCCTAAGGTTGATCCTGCCTACAAGACTTTAATAATGATAATGGTAGTTTCGTGCACCCCTAGTTGCCTTCATAGGGGCCTCCTGCCCCTATCTCCACTAGGTGTACCCACTACCCCATGCGATCGGCTCCCTAACTCGTAGATACCCGTGCTGGCCCCACAGTGGGGTGTATCACTCTCCAAAGTGGCAACCCGATACCACCAACAATGCACAACTTATACCTACACGATGCAACAACGTCTTACCTACCAGCCCGGGCCCACACACGCGTAAGAACCCGTTGGACTTGCGTTGCCACCGCTAACGCGTTTTGGCCTCTTATAGTCAAGCCCAGTATGCGTGTCCCGTCCTCGACTTGGGTCGAGCCCACAAAGATACGTATGGGTTACTGGTTGAAAACGGGCCCTCATTACTTGACACAAGCTATCCACCTAAGCTTGGTCCCCTCTAGTACATCCCACTTAACCCTCTTCTTAGTCATGTTCACTTACATGTTTCAATTTTGGTTAAGTGTTTTTAATCGTATTTCAAATGCCACCCAAGGCATCCTCTAAATTCCACATGCCATCCAAGGCACCCACTTAACCCCCTCATGTCCCACTACATGTTTATCTAGTTAAGTGTTTCTTAATTCATTAAGACCGTAACCTTATAAAGACCTCCCACATTAGACTGGCATCTATGGCAGTTGGATTTGCCGGGCGTTTCTGGGCAGTCTTACACCACAAACGAGCCTAACCTCGTGTCTTTACAATTGTTACGCATTTAATTTATTCCTAAGACCTCCCACATTAGACTGGCATTTGTGGCAGCTGGATTTGCCGGGCGGGTCTAGGAAGTCTTACACCACAAAAGAGCCTAACCTCGTGTCTTAGGCGATTAATTACACATAATTAATTATCCCCTAATTTGAATTAATTTCCCTATTCAAATTATCAATCAATTCCAAATTTAACTATGGCCATTATTGACTCAATTATGTCCATCTTTTTATGGTATGCAAAATCATACCAATTTCATCACAAATTTATTTTATGCCATTTAAGGCATTTATGCCAATTAAATCTTTTAATATTATCCCATTGCCCCCACGTTGTACGTTCGTTCGTTTAACGTAAAATATACGTTAGACTCGAATAGTCTAACTTATGGAATAAAGAGAAATCATAACAACATACATAGAAATAAAACTCGATCTAAACATAAGGGGTGAACTTGCATGTGTGAATGAGGTTCTTCATCTACAACTTGCATAGGCCAAAGTCACAAACTTGCATAAAACTACATATGTCATAGATCTAAATCTAAAGGTGTGAACTTGTCTAGGGAATAGTCACAAACTTGCATAAACCATGTATGTCATAGATCTAATCATAAGGTGTAAACTTGCATAGGCAATAACCACAAACTTACATAACATGATTCATACTCCAAACATATATATATATATATATATATATATATATATACTTGCATATGTGATTTATGCAACATAACGATGGTGTAAACTTACATCTAAACATGTAAACTAGCATGTAGAATTTTGTATACTAGCATGTAACTCACACATGTCATAGCCTAACTTTAGATCCAATTTACACACATAAAATAGGGGTCATGAAACATGTAAAGTTGTTCATAATTTCATTAACTTGCATATGATCCAGATCTAAACTAACATCTAGACTTGCATACATATATACATATGATTTAACATATGAATTAGTTCCAACAACATAACCAAACTAGCATATGAAACATCATTATGAATTGATTATACATAAGCCAATCATAAAATTACAATATAGATGATAACATCGCTACTTTACAACATACATGATAACATCATAGAATTTACAACATAAATAACAACATGCGGTCAATAATTCACAACATAACCATATGATCCACATCATATCTCAATCCAATTAAATTGTTAATTATTTTATTAAAGAAATCGAACTCACAACTCAAAGAAGGTCTTGAGTTCTGAAGTTGAATTAGCTTTCCTTTGTAGTAGATTCGTTGTTAGAGTTGAATAGAATTGAATTGATTAGCTTTTCTTCCTCTCAAATTGGTGGCGGCTATTCTTGGTTGCAAGGTGACAGCATAGAGGCCATGATTCTAATTTTAATTTGATTTTAGGGTTTGAGTCTATATGTGTTTTTATAGAGTTTAGGATTAGTTTAGGCCGCCCGATCAACCCAGAATTAATCCCAGCCAATCAGAGCAGATCAGAAACCCTAATGACTCAGCATACTGTCATAAACAGGTCATCAAACAAATCTACCTGGGGGGGGGGGGGGCAGGTCGACCCCCTGGTCGACCTGGTGAGGTTAGGTCGACCCCCAGGTCAACCTGGCCCTGGCGGGAAATTTCCCGCCTAGCCCATTCTGACTCTGGAATTTGAATTTTTGAAATCTGTTTTGAATTTTCTGAAACTTCCGATGGCCATAACTTCTTCATACGAAGTCCAATTCACGCAAACTCAGACTCTATCTCAACCAGAATTCCGAGACGAACACAATGGCGCAACCCGTTTCCCTTAATTCTCACATATGAGATTAGTTATTCTTTAATTTGTGAACATTAATGTTGAAAATTACGGGGTGTTACATTCTCCCCTCCTTAAAGGATTTCGCCCCTGAAATCTCCAAGTTAAGGAGAATGCATATCCTAACATCCAAACATCCATCTACTCAACCATCAAACACAGGCATCCATTGTCCTTATAAAATTCCTAATGCTGTATGAACATATGCAAGAAGTGTGTGTATATGTTCTTTATCTAATGCAAAATCAGGCGGTCTACTAATTCAGTTGACCTACTTAATGCAAACCATGATAGTGACATGCGTCCATTATGTATGCGAAAGAATCCTATCGATACATATTATTTCTACATGTGTGCACAACCATTCAATAAGATGCAGCATCCATATGATAACACAACCATTATACATCCATTAACTTAAATATGCACACACATTTATATGCAATATGAAATGACTGAGCCGATCTAGTGCCTAAAGTGTGTGTATATGCATCCACGAGCAACCACTAGCAACCACTTGCATCCACATGCATCCATCATACATAACATGTCTCAAACACATGTTTCAACCATAGGACTACCCTATCTAAAGGTCAAAGATACTAGCGAGAGGACATACTAAAGATAAAATAAGTACAAGCTAAGCGATAAAGGAGAAATTAAAAGACATACCCTCGAAAAGAAAAGGGTACAATGAATGCATCTTCTCTTCCATCTCCCAAGTAGCGTTGCTCTCATCATTTCCCCATTGCACTTTGACTAGCCTGACCTCTCGATTCCTCAACTTCTTAATCTCCGACCAAAGAATGCACGTAGGAGCTCGTCGAATCGTCGCATCACGCTCTATCTCCACCTCTCTAAGCAAGCTCGGCTCTACCACTTCCGCGGTCTCATGCAAGCACTTCCTCAAATGTGATACATGGAATACGTCGTGTACACCACTAAGTCTCTTGGGCAACTCAACTCTATACGCCATATGTCCATTCCTCTCCTTAATAGGAAACGGCCCTACGAACCTTGGTGCTAACTTCCCAACGGACCCAAAGCGAACGACATTCCACAATGGAGACACCTTGACAAAGACCATGTCCCCAATATCAAACTCAAGATCTGTCCTCCTCTTGTCCGCATAAGATTTCTGCCTATCTTGCGCCGTCTTCATCCTCCTTCGAATCAAATCGATCTTTTCCGAAGTCTCTCTAATCATATCGGGCCCAAGCAAGATCTTATCTGTAGATTCCCACCAACATGTAGGCGAACGACACGGCCGTCCATAAACAGCCTCAAACGGTGCCATGCCAATGCTACACTGAAAGCTATTATTATATGCAAACTCCACCAATGGAAGATGTTCCTCCCATGTACCTCCGATGTCTAAGAAACACAACCTCAATAGGTCCTCTAGAATACGATTCACCCCCTCGGTCTGGCCGTCCGTCTGAGGATCATATGCGGTGCTCAAACATAACTGAGTCCCTACCGCCTCTTGCAAGCTCTTCCAAAACTCGCTAGTGAAGATAGGATCGCGATCGCTCACTTTGCTAGAAGGAACACCGTGCAAACGAACTATCTCTCGAATGTATATGGAGGCTAACCATGGAGCAGTCCTCTTACTCTTCACGGGAATGAAATGGGCGCTCTTAGTAAGTCTGTCTACCATGACCCAAATCCCCGTATTACCCTTCCTCGATCTCGTTAATCCATCAATAAAGTCCATCGAGACATTTTCCCACTTCCATTGTGGGACCTCCAATGGGTGAAGCAACCCACCGGGCTTCTTTTGCTCTGCTTTTACTTGTTGGCATACCAAGCATCTAGCGACAAACTCGGCCACATCCCTCTTCATGCTGGCCCAAAAGTAAACTCGTCTCATGTCCATATACATCTTGTCCCAACCGGGATGGATAATCATCTTCGAACGATGTGCATCATCAAGAATGGTCTTCCTCAAATTCTCGTCCCGTGGTACACAAAGTCTACCGTCCCTACGTAAGCAACCCTTATCATCTAGGGTATACCTACTGAGATGGCTTGATGACTCCCCCCTTTTGAGCTTTTCTACTAACTCAACCAACTGTGGGTCATCTCGCTGTGCCTCGCCAATCCGTCCCAAAAGCGTAGGTCTGACCTCTAAGGATGCTAGCAAACTGGGTACGAAGTCAATGGAAGGTTTAAAGTCAAACGTAGAGATGAACTCTAAGCTTCGCCGCTCAAAAAACAACGGACTCAAGGACAACCTTTTCCTACTTAAGACGTCTGCCACCACGTTACCCTTGCCAAGGTTATATGCTATCTCGAAATCGTAGGACGCTAAGAATTCCATCCACCTTTGCTGCCTTAAGTTCAAGTCCTTCTGAAAGAACAAGTATTTTAGCGATTTGTGATCAGTGAACAATTCGAATTTCTTGCCAACAAGATAATGGCGCCAAGACTTAAGCGTGAAAACAATAGCAGCCAACTCTAGGTCATGTGTAGGGTAATTTCTCTCATGCATTCTCAACCGCCTTCCTCCATAGGCTATTACCCTCCCCTCTTGCATTAAGACTGCGCCGAGTCCTGTCCCACAAGCATCAGTATAAACGGTAAATGGCTTACTCCCATCTGGCAACACTAAGACTGGGGCTGTGGTCAAAGATCTCTTTAAACGTTGGAACGCATCATCACAATCTACGTCCTATGTGAAGACTAGGTTCTTCTTCGTCAAGCGTGTTAATGGGGCTGATATTTTTGCGAAGTCTTTGATAAACTTCCTATAGTAGCCAGCCAACCCTAAGAAACTCCTCACCTCGGTAGCATTTTTAGGGACCTTCCAATCTTGGATGGCCACTACCTTCGCAGGATCAACAGCTATCCCTTCTTTGGAAACCACGTGCCCTATTCCTTCCTCCAAAAGTGACATTCAGAAAACTTAGCTTTAAGGCTATGCGCTCGAAGAGTCTCCAACACTTCTCTAAGATGTAGGGCATGTTCTTCCTCGCTTTTAGAGAAGATCAAGATGTCGTCCACAAAGACTACCACGAATTTATTAAGGTACTCCGTAAACACCCTACTCATCAAGTCCACAAAATATGCGAGGGCATTTGTCAAACCGAAGGGCATCACAAGCCACTTAAAGAAACCGTTCGGAGTCCTAAAGGCAGTCTTGTCTATGCTATCCTCAGCCACTCTCAACTAATGGAAACCCGTGGCTAAGTTCAACTGCGAAAACACTGAGGCGCCAACTGACTGATCGAACAGATCGTCAATCCTTGGCAGTGGGTGCCTATTCTTCTTAGTAAGCTTATTAAGTTCTCTATAGTCCACACAAAGTCTAAGGGACCCATCTGCCTTCGTGGGAAATACTACTGGAGCACCCCACTCCGATATACTACATCTTATGAACCCCTTCTCAAAAAATTCTTTCACTTGCTTACTGAGTTCTCTTCTCTCTCTTGAAGCCATGTGGCTCACTGGCAATGCAACTAGCTTTGCATTATCTACTAGATATATTCGAAAGTCTATCTCACGTTTTGGGGATAAACCCCTCACCTCATCGAAGACATCAACATATTCACAGACTATACGAACAAAATGTAAATCATCATCGGATGCGTCAAGGGATTCTAGGTAGCTAAGCATTACTGGACCTCTAGGGTAACAAGAAATATCAAGGGTCTTTCCACAACGAGTCAACAATCTAACTACCCTTCTTTCATAATCTAGGATGGCCCTGTATCTAGTTAGCCAATCCATACCTAGAATCAAGCCAAAACCCATGAAGCCAAGAACAAAGGCGTTGCATTCAAACCAAATGCCCAAGATAAACACTCTCAAATCCCGACAAATCATAGAAAGATTAGCCGAACCACCAATAGGATTTGAGACTACTAAGGGATCTGTAACTAAACTAGTATCTAGGTGCAGTATTTCAACTAATGATGTAGAGATAAACAAATGTGATGCGCCAGAATCAAATAAAGTAGGGACAGGATGATCAAACGAAAAACTAAACTTTTAACGGAAATTGCTCTACCTCGTTCTTGCAGCGGTGGGACCACGAGAGCCTGAACTTGCCCCTTGCCTGCCCAGGTGCCATAAGAGCCTGCACCTGTCATCCCAAGGTAGACCCTGCCCTCTGCCCTTTCCTCGGCCAGTCCTTAATCAGATGTCCTGCTTCACTATAGTGGAAACAACCAGTCTTCTTTTTCTTCCTACAATCTTTGCTTAGATGGCCGGGTGTCCCACAGTTAAAGCATCTTTTCTTTCCCTTACCATTGTTGCCTTTACCACCTTTCTTGTTTTGTTGTTGCTGTTGCGGTTTCTTTTGATACCCTTTCTTCTCGGGTGCCTTATTAGCATTGGCGCCCTTCTCCTCTTCATGCATAAGCGTCATGTCAACTAGTCTCTCAAAGGTAGCCCCCATGGGGATGTGAGTCATAGCTAACCCATGAAGCGGCTCATTCAAACCCTTAACAAATCTCAGGGCCTTCTTTTCTGGTGTATTCACCAAGTTCAAGCCAAATCTTGGCAACTGATTGAATTTTTTGACGTATTCTTTCACCGATAGATTCCCCTGCTTCAATGCTAGAAACCTTTCCTTGTATAGATTCTCCTAAGCCCGTGAGAGAAACTTCGCCTCAAACCTCTGCCTAAAATCTGGCCATGTATCGACTGGACGTTCTCCATTAGTGACCTCCCACCAAAACGAGGCCTCATCCTTCATTAGCCAGCCAGCTAACTGGACCTTTCTTCCATCTTCCACTTCAAAGATCCCAAACAATTCTTCCACCTCCTTTAGCCAATTTTGAGCTTCAATAAATGTCTTCGTCCCGTGAAAAGGTTTTCCTCCCATTGCCCGAAAGTCCTTACATATCTTTGCAAAAGTATCGACATGAGGAGGAGGAGGAGGAGGAGCATTTGTTGGACCTGCAGTGGTGGCCCTAGTCTCCAAGTACCTCCTAAACCATCCTGGTATCGGTATTCCCTCGGGTATCTCGGGAATTCCAGACATGCTAAAACGAAAAAGGAAAGATTCAATACAAAAGAACTGAAGGAAAGATATATGGCTCTTGGGGTTATGCTTTCTAAAATAAGCTTTTCTCCGAAAATACTTTCCTTAAAACATACTTTTGAAGTTACTTCTTTATAAAAGTGTTTTTGAAAAATAGTTTTTCAAAATTCACATCTGTTCTGGTAACCTTCAACTCTGATACCACGTGTAACACCCCACGTCCACTAATGTCACTCACAAAGGGAATGCATTAACTTCTATGGAGCGTTTTAAGTGTGTATAGAACATAAACTTAACAACAAGACCGATATAGACAGTACTTGAAAATTTAAAACTTCATTTCATTGCAGTGGTAAATACATAAGTTTGATTACATCATCAAAAACCAGAGTCAAAGTACATAATATCCATCTTGACTAAATCAGAATACATAAATTGAAAGATATAACCCCAATACGAAATAGCCATAAATAAGATAGCCTGAACTTTTACTTCAGCGATCCAAGCAACTTCTAAAAGCAAGAGATACAGCTGTCCAAAATCAAGCTCCACTGGTGCTAGTTCCACCCTGAGCACCTTGGGGGCGGGGGGGGGGGGGGGAGAAAAGAGGTAGAAACAAAGGGGGTCAGACATAAAGTCTGGCGAGTGAGATAACTTTAACAATATAATTACCAAAATAACTAGGCTAAGGCATAAGTTGGAAAATAAGGAAATGACTGTGAACAATTGGGTGTGACAGAGTAAACAAGGAAATAAGATGAACAAAGATAACGTTAAAGGCGCACCTAAACCACTATAAGATAATTACTATACTGCACCACCACTAGTTGCCCTAAGGTTGATCCCGCCTACAAGACTTTAATAATGATAATGGTAGTTTCGTGCACCCCTAGTTGCCTTCATAGGTGCCTCCTGCCCCTATCTCCACTAGGTGTACCCACTACCCCCATGCGATCGGTTCCCTAACTCGTAGATACCTGTGCTAGCCCCACAGTGGGGTGTATCACTCCCTAAAGTGGCAACCCGATACCACCAACAATGCACGGCTTATACCTACACGATGCAACAATGTCTTACCTACCAGCCCGGGCCCACACACGCATATGAACCCCTTGGACTTGCGTTTCCACCGCTAACCCATTTTGGCCTCTTACAGTCAAGCCCAGTATGCGTGTCCCGTCCTCGACTTGGGTCGAGCCCACAAAGATACGTATGGGTTACTGGTTGAAACGGGCCCCCATTACTTGACACAAGCTATCCACCTAAGCTTGGTCCCCTCTAGTACATCCCACTTAACCCTCTTCTTAGTCATGTTCACTTACATGTTTCAATTTTGGTTAAGTGTTTCTAATCGTATTTCAAATGCCACCCAAGGCACCCTCTAAATTCCACGTGCCACCCAAGGCACCCACTTAACCCCCTCATGCCCCACTACATGTTTATCTGGTTGAGTGTTTCTTTATTCATTAAGACCGTAACCTTATAAAGACCTCCCACATTAGACTGGCATTTGTGGCATCTAGATTTGCTGGGCGGGTCCGGGCAGTCTTACACCACAAACGAGCCTAACCTCGTGTCTTTACAATTGTTACGCATTTAATTTATGCCTAAGACCTCCCACGTTAGACTAGTATTTGTGGCAGCTGGATTTGCCGGGCGGGTCCGGGCAGTCTTACACCACAAAAGAGCCGAACCTCGTGTCTTAGGCGATTAATTACACATAATTAATTATCCCCAAATTTGAATTAATTTCCCTATTCAAATTATCAATCAATTCCAAATTTAACTATGGCCATTATTGACTCAATTATGTCCATCTTTTTATGGTATGCAAAATCATACCAATTTCATCACAAATTTATTTTATGCCATTTAAGGCATTTATGCCAATTAAATCTTTTAATATTATCCCATTGCCCCCACGTTGTACGTTCGTTCGTTTAACATAAAATATACGTTAGACTCGAATAGTCTAACTTATGGAATAAAGAGAAATCATAACAACATACATAGAAATAAAACTCGATCTAAACATAAGGGGTGAACTTGCATGTGTGAATGAGGTTCTTCATCTACAACTTGCATAGGCCAAATTCACAAACTTGCATAAAACTACATATGTCATAGATCTAAATCTAAAGGTGTGAACTTGTCTAGGGAATAGTCAAAAACTTGCATAAACCATGTATGTCATAGATCTAATCATAAGTTGTAAACTTGCATAGGCAATAACCACAAACTTACATAACATGATTCATACTCCAAATATATATATACACACACACTTGCATATGTGATTTATGCAACATAACGATGGCGTAAACTTACATCTAAACATGTAAACTAGCATGTAGAATGTGATAGCCCGTACTTCCCCGTGAAGGAAAGCACGGATTACCTTGAGAACACGACAAAATAGAGTACAAACAGAAGAACATTTCATTGTTTATTACAACAATTCCATCAGAAACAAGAATATACAAAGTATGAATAAATATTATACAACAAATAATAACAGAGATTTAAATACAGTACTGCAGCGAAAAAATAATACAAAACACAACTGAAAGTAATACACGGATACAGAGCTTTCTGAGCATTGTTCCAGCTGTAAATCAGGATCCTGTGAATATAAATCTGCAAAACCAAAACTACTAGCTGCCCGTGTCGAAAATAGGGGCACCTAGAGTTTAGGTTAAAACAATAAACACTAGGTCAGTCATGTGACTGGTGTGAGAAATAAAACAGTTATTTAAAACTTTACTTTAAAAGAGAGTAATTCAAGGGACCACGCCGTATAACACGGAACGGGTTTCCTGAATAAACAACGTAATGCTTTTTCGAAAAATGAAGCTATTATAAGACCAAGGTCCCATCACACAATGCAACGCAAGGCAAAGGATAGGGTTTTCCCTTATAATAGCCAAACATGCTTGGTACGTTTAAAACAAATCATTTGATACTATTATAAGTGTAAAGTGTCAAAACAATTTCAATCATAAATATCAATCATAGACGACATTGCATCCCATGCTACTATGTCGCCATACTAGGCTCTGCAAATAAAACCGAAATATCATGTATTGGAAATTGGATTTCCGTCATGAATCGAGGCAAGGGGCAAGCTCCTCTCCGCTTCGAGACACTCTAACAAATGTCTCAGGACTACTCTCTCTGGGTAGCCTCTGGATCTTCAGGGTCGGTCCTCCCTTACGTTTGAGGATTGGCAATTCCTGAACACACGTTTCCCGGTCCTAACAGGCCTATATCCGAGGCGCCTCGCATTCCAACAACCACATAGGTAAAAATAATATAAATGTCAGCCAGTTTAAGCACTGACACTACCTTTAGCTAGAAAGAAACGTCGTGTTCTCTCTGCAATCACTATCCCGTTTTTGACTCATACTGAGGTGTGAGGCTCGCGAATCCACACTATACACAAAGCTATGCCACGTAGGCCGTGCTTTGATCATCAACCAGAAGACTTTGCTTTTCAACAGAAGCCTTGATCATTTGCCACTTAGGCATGCCACATAGACAATTCACTCCATGCGACTGATGTCCATCGATATTAAAGCTCTGAGCTCGTACGTTTCAGAGAAGGGCGTTAAGCAAGAGAATAAATTCTCCGCCGCCAAACAGATGTATATTTAATAGAGATCAATCAACACAGAATAAAATCCAATGTCAGACACACAGTCCATTTACAAGTTCGATCTGGGTCTGAACGAAACCGGAGGCACTTTCCTCGCATATCCATCGATCTCCAAGTACGTCTGGACGATCACCAACTGATTCCCTCCTCTTGGGTGTACAACCCAATCAAGATCATCAGTAATCACCCAAACGATGTGAAGACTTCCGGTCTTCAACCACCGTCTTCATCTTCGACATATCGTCGAATCGGTTATTCAGAATGGGTATAAACCCGGCCTTTCTGAATGACCCGCGTATATAATAAGAAAATGTTACACAAACACAACATACGCCTCATTCCAATTCATCAGTCACTAACCATAAATTAGCAAGAGAACAATTCCCCAAATATTAACCCCAAAGGCTGAAACCAACGTCAGATCAATACCCAGGAAACCATCCTTCTTAGCTAACCTACAGTTAGTTTCTAAATTTCACATTCCTAGGGAAAGGTTCCCATTAATTTTATCAAAGATAAATTCTTTTAAATTTATTCTTTAATCTTCCTTTGGATGTCATTTCAAACCATGTTAAGGTTTTCCAAACTAGTCGGGATTAGCGAACCACACCCAAGTAATTATTTATTTTATTTCCCAATCCCAACCTATTCATCCCATGAAGCAAAACTGGAAATACTCCATATCTAACACCACAGTGTTATCGGTAAAATTAATTACCATTTCACGTTCAAATCTAATTAAAGATTTAACTATCGCTTTGGAGCAAAACTGGTGATACTCCATTCTCGCTCACTTTCCAAATTTGATAATTTAAATTATCAATTCACATTTCATCTAATTACAGATTCATTAAAACTCCTTTTACTGGGTTAAAGAACTAATGTCATTTAAAACACAGTTCATGATAACCCAAATCACATTCTATTTATTATCGGGTTAAAGAACAAGTGTTATTTAAATCACCGTTCATGATAAACCCAAATCCCATTTGATATTAAATAGAAGGCTCTAAATAGAAAATATATCGGCTTATATTCAATATCAAAATTCTGAAACCCACAAATATCGCTTTGGAAATAACGATATAAAATATATTTTCCAAATTTCCTCCAAAATATCTGTATAATCGCGGAATCTAATATCGAAATATTCCAAAGACAATTTCGATTCAAATCCATTCCAATTCATATATTGGAAATTCTGGTTATTTAAAACCCATTTCAAATCCAATTTATTTATTTAAAAATAAATAAATTATTATTTTATTTAATAACCAGTTCATTTCGATAAAAATTTATTTTTATCTTTTCAAATATGGAGTTTTTCATCCCAATTCTTCACAAATCATTTCTTATGATTTTACACAAATTATCGATATTTTTGATAATTTTATCAAGGCCCGTACAGTCGATTTCCAATAACGGTCATCGAACTGCACTTACAGCGACCTTTTCTGAAATTGATTTGGACGTATCTCCAAATCCAACCGTCAGATTTCAAATCTCTTGTATTTGTTAGAAAGCTCTTTTCGATACAAACCCAACAATTTCGGTTTTAGGAGAATCCAACCGTCGGATCTCCCGTAATGTCCGTTCGAAGTCAATGGTCGAAATTCACGAACTACCGCGGCGCGACTCATTCTGTTCAAGCCATTATATATAATATATATATATATATATATTATATATATTTCGTCGATTTCCTTTTAAAACAAATTTTATAAATCATTTCAAATTTGTTTCAAAAACAATTTCAATCTTCATTTCAAATTCAAATCAAAACTGAATTTTCCACTATAAATTCTTTTTACATTCATTTCTATTTGATTTCAATTCAAATCGATTTCACTTCGATTTCCAATTGTACTTCTATTTAATTCAATTTCAATCTGATTACAATTCGATTTGAATTCATTTCAATTCGAATTCATTTTATATTCAATTCAATTCGAATTCATTTTATATTCAATTCAATTCGAATTCATTTTATATTCAATTCGAATTCATTTTATATTCAATTCAATTCGAATTCATTTTATATTCAATTCAATTCGAATTCATTTTATATTCAATTCAATTCGAATTCATTTTATATTCAATTCGAATTCATTTTATATTCAATTCAAATTCATTTTCTAAATATTCTATTTTTAAATCTCTTTTCAATATCCATTATAAAAACGAATATAATCGATATAAATATCGTTCGCGTTAAAATAGCGCATCTCTAATCAACACGGCTTTATATTTTTCAATAACTTCGTTATTCTATTCAACAAATGAATATTTATTCTATTCAACACATGAATCTATATTTCTTTCAACACATGACTAATCTCAACAAATGAGTACTGTCAACACGTGACTATTTTTGTTATTTTATATATTTTATAAAATTATGATTTCTATCGTTTAATTTTTAATCAGACTCCAACCGTAAATTAGTAAAAGAACGATTCCCTAAGTATTAACCCCGAAGGCCGAAACCAACATCAGATCAATACCCAGGAGACCACTCGTCTTATCTATCTTCCAGTTAGTTTCTAATTTTATATATGATAAAGATGTAAATTTTATTGTTAAAATATTTCGTTCAACACATGAATCTATATTTCTTACATCACATGACTAATCTCAACAAATGAGTACTATCAACACATGAATCTATATTATATAATATTCTTTATTTTCCAAATTGGAATGAGGCCCAATCAATTACCATATAATGTTAATTATATGGATTCCATACAACACATGTATATAATAGCAACGATAAATAATCAACCATCATCCAAAGTGCATCACACAACTGCATAAGCATTAAATATAAATAATTAACGCTTACACAGTCTGTCGACCAATCTATCGACATACAATAAAATATTTGGGATTAGTGTACGCCAAATATCATCCCAACACCCATGTGGGGTTTCAATCCACAAACACTGAATATTATTCGTGCAGTTGGGCAATGTGTAAAATTTATCGTCCCAATCAATGTCCTTCAAATAGGTGTACATAAACAAACCGTACGGTTTGTAAATGAATATTTATTTGTTCACATTCACGTTGAAAATTATATTTTTAATGATAAAATATTTTAACTATATAAATATTTTATTTTATTTCACATCACACAATCAATTTTCATCACAACAAACAATCAAACACACAAGCCATCCATGGTCTGTGGACGACGGGTGTCGGGTGCTACTAAACATCGTCTGCATCCTAGTATATATATTTTTAACTAGAAAAGAAGATTTAAAGTGAGAAGTTCTCACCGACTAGCTAAACCAACGCCACGACTCTTCTTATGTAGAAATCTTCGTCATGCTCGCCTTTTGCCACTTTCATTGTCCGTAGCCACTACATATATAAAAATCACATTTTTATATTGTTGCTATGTATATAAAAATTCTATTTTTAAACCGCTACTATATAGATAAAAATTCTATTTTTGCAACGCTACTATATAGATAAAAATTCTATTTTTACAACGCTACTATATAGATAAAAATTCTATTTTTACATCGCTACATGAATAAAAATCATATTTTTATTCTTCCTATGATATAAAGATCGAATTGTTATTATCTATATAATATAAAAAATCATATTTTTAATCTTTCACTAATATAAAAATTATATTTTATTTCTTTCTATAATATAAAAATCTCGTCTTTAACCAATTAAAAATCTCGTCTTTATTTAAACAAAGATCATATTTAAAAATACGATCTTTTCCATTCTAAAGATACCACCTTTTCATGTATAAAAATCCGACCTTTGATATGATAAAACCTAGCTTTCTTTACTTTAAAAACCAAAGCCCTCTTTGCATTAAAAATCAAAGCTTTACCCTAATAAAAATATAATCTTTATATGTTAAAGATCGTATCTTTATCATACTAAAAATCTAAACTTCATACAAATAATTCTAACATATGATAAAAAAATCCTAGCTTTATACATTTAAGAAAATCAGATTTTTTTTATAAATTAATTTAACTAAGTAAAACAAAATAAATAAAATAAAAGAAAGAAAAGGAAAGGGGGAAGCTCACCGATTTGGTTCAAGAAGGAGGTGCTGGTGATGGGGGGGGCGCCTGCGCGGTGGTGGCTCGAGGTGGAGGTCGCATCGGATTTCGTGGTAGAAGGGATGAGGGTTACATGGTTTCAGCAGAGAGGAGAAGGAGGAGAGAGGAAGGAGCGTGGGCCCTTGCCCTGGCGGCGGCGCGCTGCTGGGGGAGGGGGGCTCCTCCCCGTTCGTTTCCTTTTTTTTTTTTTTTTTTTCAATCTAATCTGAATGGGGGGTGTTTGAGGAGAAAAAAGGTTATTTATTTATTTATTTAACTATTTAATTTCAAAAAGTAACTTTTAATTTCGACCTCAAAACGAGACCCACCGCCTGTCGTCCATAGCTAATTACCCCCATTCCGAACACAATGGGATATGTATCGTAAGCTGATTCGATCGTTTCGATCAGTTTTTGTCAAAATCAAAATATAAATCAGTATATTCAATTTTAAACGTACATTTCAATTTACCGAGGCCACGTACGGACTCTAAAAATTCTCGAAAAATATTTTCTAGCTTCGTATTAACGATACGGTCCTAAGAAAACTGATTTCGTCAAATTCTGAGACCGTTTGAAAAATGGCCATTTTCCAGTCGATTAAAATCAACTTAAACTGGTCAAACGCGTTTTCCTTTGCCACGCTCACATATTGATTCGAAAAATTACGAATTTTGGAAATTAGCAATAACTTGACATCACGGATCCAACAAAAGTGGTTTCGTCGAAAACCGAGGTCGTTTGCAAAATTTCCATTTTTAAGGGCCTGAATTCCATAACGACTATTCGGAATTTTTCAACTGGACGTATCTTTTGATTCCCGCTATGGAATTTTGATTTTTCGGATTCGTTGGAAAGATATTCTCAAATAGATTCTAATATTTTTGGTTTCGCTAAAATCCGGTTTATTTTGAATCCTGTACATTCATTTGAACTTTGAAATCGAATTATCGAACTACCACGCCATTTTTAATTCCTTTTATAATTTAAAATAAATAATTATATTCCAACGACGCTCTATATAAATATATACGTTCTAATTTTATTCAAAATAAATTTATCGTCATTATTATTTAGAATAATTCATTTTAAATATTCAAAATTCATCGAAATTGCCAAAATAAATTTTTTTAAATTGGGTCAGAATTTCCGAGTTATTACAATCTCCCCCACTTAAAACTTTTCGTCCCCAAAAAGGAACGAAGCCGAAAGTTGTTTAACTAATCAACTCAACTTTCATTATTTTCTTTATGGCTTAAGTTCTTCAACTTTTCAGTTTCTAAGAACTTTTCAAAAATTTGGCTAACACCCTAAATTTTCGAAATATTTCTCCATAACCTCCCCTACACCGGGGACTTCGGGATATTTCATATAGCCTCCCATGGCCTTCTTCAATCCAAAAGAAAAAGAAAAAGCCAAGCGGCTAGCCAATTGGCTCATAAAATCATCCAAACCCAATAATTTGTAAACATGTACCTATTTGTCGGGCAAACAATTTTATTCTTCTGCTCTAGCCTCCTTGCTATGACCTGTTCAATGTAAGTACATGTATATGCATGCATTTGTAATCATTTTTCAATACAGTTCAACATTCGTTTCCATTAGGCTAAATGGTTCAAAATTTCAAATCAATAATCAAACAACACAACCATCAATCAATTAGTGGATTATCGTTTCAAATTCAAAATTTTGATATATAGTCAAAAATCACATTTTGGTGCCAATTCACAACAATATATTCTATCTATATTTGGTTCTCACACCAGTGTAGTGGAAATATATAGATATCACACCTTCGAAACTCGAACACAAATACTGATGATGTCGCGACATCACCAGAATTGTCTCCGGACGACTAGAGTGTAATTCCATATCTATCAAGTATACTAAAACTTCGAATATACGTTCATGATGCGTATATGCAAAATCTTTATATATTGGATTGTACAAATTCAATACAAATAAAATATTCAAATACGTATACTTGATTTCAATTTTCAAAACAAAATTTGTTTTATTTAAAAACATACTCTTCACACTCGTTCTAGGATACTACTGATCCTATCTCTAATAAGTTATTCTAATTGGATATTCCTAATCCAATTTCTGATGAATTCTTTCGTTCGGTTCTAATGTGTCTTGTTCTCGGGCTCTGTAAACCAAAGCTCTGATACCAACTTTGATAGCCCGTACTTCCCCGTGAAGGAAAGCACGGATTACCTTGAGAACACGACAAAATAGAACACAAACAGAAGAACATTTCATTGTTTATTACAACAATTCCATCAGAATACAAGAATATACAGAGTATGAATAAATATTATACAACAAAGAATAACAGAGATTTAAATACAGTACTGCCGCGGAAAAATAATACAAAACACAACTGAAAGTAATACACGGATACAGAGCTTTCCGAGCATTGTTCCAGCTGTAAATCAGGATCCTGTGAATATAAATATGCAAAACCAAAACTACTAGCTGCCCGTGTCGAAAATAGGGGCACCTAGAGTTTAGGTTAAAACAATAAACTCCAGGTCAGTCATGTGACTGGTGTGAGAACTAAAACAGTTATTTAAAACTTTACTTTAAAAGAGAGTAATTCAAGGGACCACGCCGTATAATACGGAACGGGTTTCCTCCCAAGAATACCAGTGCTTAGAATAAACAACGCAATGCTTTTTCGAAAAATGAAGCTATTATAAGACCCAGGTCCCATCACACAATGCAATGCAAGCCGGAGGATAGGGTTTTCCCTTATAATAGCAAAATATGCTTGGTATGTTTAAAACAAATCATTTGATACTATTATAAGTGTATAATGTCAAAACAATTTCAATCATAAATATCAATCATAGACGGCATAGCATCCCATGATACTATGTCGCCATACTAGGCTCTGCAAATAAAACCGAAATATCACGTATTGGAAATTGGATTTCCGTCATGAATCGAGGCAAGGGGCAAGCTCCTCTCTGCTTTGAGACACTCTAGAAAATGTCTCAGGACTACTCTCTCTGGGTAGCCTCTGGATCTTCAGGGTCGGTCCTCCCTTACGTTTGAGGATTGGCAATTCCTGAACACACGTTTCCCGGTCCTAACAGACCTATATCCCAGGCACCTCGCATTCCAACAACACATAGGTAAATATAATATAATTGTCAGCCAGTTTAAGCACTGACACTACCTTTAGCTAGAAAGAAATGTCGTGTTCTCCCTGCAGTCACTATCCCGTTTTTGACTCATACCGAGGTGTGAGGCTCGCGAATCCACGCTATACACAAATCTATGCCACGTAGGCCGTGCTTTGATAATCAACCACAAGACTTTGCTTTTCAACAGAAGCCTTGATCAATAGCCACTTAGGCATGCCACACAGGCAATTCACTCCATGCGACTGATGTCCATCGATATACAACCTCTAAGCTCGTACGTCTCAGAGAAGGGTGTTAAGCAAGAGAATAAATTCTCCGCCGCCAAACAGATGTATATTTAATAGAGATTAATCAACACAGAATAAAATCCAATGTCAGACACACAGTCCATTTACAAGTTCGTTCTGGGTCTGAACGAAACCGGAGGCACTTTCCTCGCATATCCATCGATCTCCAAGTACGTCTGGACGATCACCAACTGATTCCCTCCTCTTAGGTGTACAGCCCAATCAAGATCATCAGTAATCACCCAAACGATGTGAAGACTTCCGGTCTTCAACCACCGTCTTCATCTTCGACATATCGTCGAATCAGTTATTCAGAATGGGTATAAACCCGGCCTTTCTGAATGACCCGCGTATATAATAAGAAAATGTTACACAAACACAACATATGCCTCATTCCAATTCATCAGTCACTAACCATAAATTAGCAAGAGAACAATTCCCCAAATATTAACCCCGAAGGCTGAAACCAACGTCAGATCAATACCCAGGAAACCATCCTTCTTAGCTAACCTACAGTTAGTTTCTAAATTTCACATTCCTAGGGAAAGGTTCCCATTAATTTTATCAAAGATAAATTCTTTTAAATTTATTCTTTAATCTTCCTTTGGATGTCATTTCAAACCATGTTAAGGTTTTCCAAACTAGTCGGGATTAGCGAACCACACCCAAGTAATTATTTATTTTATTTCCCAATCCCAACCTATTCATCCCATGAAGCAAAACTGGTAATACTCCATATCTAACACCATAGTGTTATCGGTAAAATTAATTACCATTTCACGTTCAAATCTAATTAAAGATTTAACTATCGCTTTGGAGCAAAACTGGTGATACTCCATTCTCGCTCACTTTCCAAATTTGATAATTTAAATTATCAATTCACATTTCATCTAATTACAGATTCATTAAAACTCCTTTTACTGGGTTAAAGAACTAATGTCATTTAAAACACAGTTCATGATAACCCAAATCACATTCTATTTATTATCGGGTTAAAGAACAAGCGTTATTTAAATCACCGTTCATGATAAACCCAAATCCCATTTGATATTAAATACAAGGCTCTAAATAGAAAATATATCGGCTTATATTCAATATCAAAATTCTGAAACCCACAAATATCGCTTTGGAAATAACGATATAAAATATATTTTCCAAATTTCCTCCAAAATATCTGTATAATCGCGGAATCTAATATCGAAATATTCCAAAGACAATTTCGATTCAAATCCATTCCAATTCATATATTGGAAATTCTGGTTATTTAAAACCCATTTCAAATCCAATTTATTTATTTAAAAATAAATAAATTATTATTTTATTTAATAACCAGTTCATTTCGATAAAAATCTATTTTTATCTTTTCAAATATGGAGTTTTTCATCCCAATTCTTCACAAATCATTTCTTATGATTTTACACAAATTATCGATATTTTTGATAATTTTATCAAGGCCCGTACAGTCGATTTCCAATAACGGTCATCGAACTGCACTTACAGCGACCTTTTCTGAAATTGATTTGGACGTATCTCCAAATCCAACCGTCAGATTTCAAATCTCTTGTATTTGTTAGAAAGCTCTTTTCGATACAAACCCAACAATTTCGGTTTTAGGAGAATCCAACCGTCGGATCTCCCGTAATGTCCGTTCGAAGTCAATGGTCGAAATTCACGAACTACCGCGGCGCGGCGCATTCTGTTCAAGCCATTATATATATAGTATATATATTATATATATTTCGTTGATTTCCTTTTAAAATGAATTTATAAATCGTTTCAAATTTGTTTCAAAAACAATTTCAACCTTCATTTCAAATTCAAATCAAAATTGAATTTTCCACTATAAATTTTTTAACATTCATTTCTATTTGATTTCAATTCAAATCGATTTCACTCCGATTTCCAATTGCACTTCTATTTAATTCAATTTAAATTTGATTACAATTCGATTTGAATTCAATTCAATTCGAATTCATTTTATATTCAATTCAATTCGAATTCATTTTATATTCAATTCAAATCCATTTTCTAAATATTCGATTTTTAAATCTCTTTTCAATATCCATTATAAAAACGAATATAATCGATATAAATATCGTTCGCGTTAAAATAGCGCATCTCTAATCAACACGGCTTTATATATTTCAATAACTTCGTTATTCTATTCAACAAATGAATATTTATTCTATTCAACACATGAATCTATATTTCTTTCAACACATGACTAATCTTAACAAATGAGTACTGTCAACACGTGACTACTTTTGCTATTTAATATATTTTATATAGTTATGATTTCTATCGTTTAATTTTTAATCAGGCTCCAACCGTAAATTAGTAAGAAAACGATTCTGTGACGACCCCAAACCCCGATGAGACGGTGCAAGGGTAATCTTTGGAATATAACACATAAACAGATAACAACAGAACATAAATATTTAAATACACCAAATAATGTACAATAGAATACACTGGATAAACATAATCATCAGAGTTACACAGTATACAGGATCATACTTAGTACAAAATACAGTTCAACTATACATAAATGTCTACTGCGGAAAAGAAAACATAATATGTACAACCGGAGCTGAACAACATAAAAAGAGATAAATGATAGAATCCATCTTCAGCTCCAGCTATCCGGAAAGAGCCTGCTAAAACCTGAATACAGGGCCGCCCGTGTAGAAATAGGGGCAACCGAGTTTGCAAGTGAAACAAAATACGAGTCAGTCATGGGACTGGTATGAGAAATCTACTTAACACATTTTCAAAAATGGCTAATCGCAGGACCACGCCACTTTCGCGGAACGGGTTTACTCCATTGGATTGCCAGTGCTTTAAAACAAATAATTCTTTTAAACATCGCAATGCTTTTTATAAAAATGAAGCCATTATAAGACTCAGTTCCCATCACACAATGCAACACAAACCAGAGGATAGAGTTTTACCTTATAATGGCCAAAATGTGCTTGATACGAGCTAAACAAATCATTTGATATTATTGCTAGTGTATATATGTTTCAAAAACAATTTCAATCATAACTACCAATCATAGACGGCATGGGTACCATATATCATGTCGCCATATATATATATATATACACACACACAATTAAAACCGCACGATGTCGTATTTGGAAATTGGATTTCCCTCATGAGCCAAGGCAAAAGATAGTCCTTACCGAATTCGAGACGCCCTAGCCCGCCCATCAGGCAAGCACGCAGGCAAGCCTTGGATTGTCAGGGCCGGTCCACCGATGTGGATTAAAATTCCTGAACACTGCGTTTCCCCACCCAATGGGGCGTCACTTGTCATTTATGACCACACCATCGGCTCCGAAGAGACCGAAGCAAACCGAGGCCTCGTTTTCCATCATCCACATAAGTAAAATACCCGGGCGTGCAAAACCCAAAGCACCACTCCTAGCTAGAAGGAAACGCATGTCCTCCCTGATGTCCGTCTCCCGTTTCTGGCTCATACCGGGGTGTGAGGCTCGCGAAACAACACTATACACAAAGCCATGCCACACAGGCCGTGCTTTGATCATCAACCACAAGACCTTGCTTTTCAACAGAAGCCTTCATCATTCACCACTTAGGCGTGCCACACAGGCAATTCACTCCGTGCGACTGATTTCTATCGATATATAACCTCTGGGCTCGTACGTCTCAGAGAAGGGCGTTAAGCAAGAGAATAAATTCTCCGCTGCCAAATAGATATATATTTAATAGAGATCAATCAGCACAGAACAAAGTCCAATGTCAGACACACAGTCCATTTACACGTTCGTTCTGGGTCTGAACGAAACCGGAGGCACTCAATACCTCGCATATCCGTACAATCAACAAGTACGTCCGGGTGGCTACTACTTCAACCACGTCAAGGTAGCTACTCCTATCATGAGCATCAGTAGCACCCCTCCATTCGACGTGAAGATCATCAGTCTTGCACCGTCTTCATATCTTCGACTTTCACTCGTCGATCAATTATTTGAAATGAGCATTAACTTGGCCTTTTCAAATAATTCACGTATATCTAGAATTTCAAATCAATTCATTTCAATGGTTAAATTATTCGACATCACCAATTTTGTTCTTTAATGAAATTTTCACACCAAACACATTCAACCATCAAATGTCACATAAATCAAGCAAATTCAGTTTATTTCCATTCCATATCATTTATAATATTTTATCACGATTTATCGCTATTTTTATCTATTTAAAAATAGACGATTCATTCAAACGACGCTTCAGGCCATAAAGCGGCCGTGGCGCTGTTTTTCTCCCGATTTGATTTACACATATCTGAAAATCTAACCATTGGATCTTCACAAAATTTATATCATTAGAAAGATCTTTTAAAAACGAATCCAACGGTTTCAGTTTCGGGAAAATCCGATGGTCGGATCTCCCGCACTAATCGTTTGAAGTTACGATTTCAAAATACGAACTGCAGCGTCTTCATTCGATTTAATTTAATTATATATATATAAATATAATCGATTCTGGCGCTGTTTTTCTTCAGATTTGAATTAAACATTCCAGACAATCCAACCGTTGGATCTTTACAAAGTAGGTGCATTGGAAAGATATTCCCAAGGCGAATCCAACGGTTGTGGTTTCGGGAAAATCCGATGGTCGGATCTTCCGCACTAATCGTTTGAAATCACAGTTTAAAATACGAACTGCAGCGTCGTTATTCACTATATTTTAATTCTCTTTATATAAATATATATAAATATAATTCTTTCTTCGATTTCAAAACCATGTCCACTTTATAGATTTGATAAGAATGATATTTTTATCATCAAAAATATTTATTTCACACTTCACCATTTTTAGCACTTCATATTCACAATAAAAAAGTAGATTTTATTGTTCAATCCATATTTTCAACACATGAATGTTTCCGACTTCACACACACGATAAAAATACGCTTTTTATCATTCTAGTCCTTTATTCAACACATGAATATTTTCTGTAGTTCATATACATGATAAAAATGTGATTTTTATTGTAAAACAATTTATTTCAAAACACGATTATTTTATATAGTTTATACTTAAGGTGAAAATGTTATTTTTGATTGTTAAAACAATTTATTTAAAATACTAATACTTTATATAGGCTATATATATAAAAAATAAAAATGTGATTTTTATTGTAAAACAATTTATTCATCGCGTGAACTTCATTCATCATATGGATTTCTATTCAAAACAAGAATATAGTTTCAACACATGAAAATAATTCTAACACATGAATATTATTGAAAATTTCAGCAGCATAACAGCAGGGTAGTTAAAACCGGGACCGTATCGAAGTACGACTCCTCGCTCTACCTTAAAACCTTGCGGTTTTTGACAATGGGGATTCATGCATCTAGTTCGCACACAGGCGGCATGTTTTATTTTCATTTCCACAATCTATTCTAATTTTGTTTTCAACCACAGATGGGTATTTTTCAACCACAATCAATCAATTTCAACCACAAACAATTCTAATCAACCATTCGCTATCAAACAATTTTCACACCAATCACAACCAATAAATATCGTCCATGGTCTATGGACGAGGGGAGTATATATATATTCGTTTATAAGTATATTTTAATTCACTTCAATTCATTTCAACGCACATATAATTTTTACAATGCATATATAACTTATACATCGAACATACAACTTATACAACGTTTATACATGAGGTGTACAACGCTTATATAACCCGTACATCGACTATATAATTTATACATCGTTGTTTTCCATATCATTTATAAATTAGAAATCTCACATTGGGTTCCACTCCACCAAAAATAGCAGAAGGCTCAGAAAAATATGCGGTCTCTTCTAGAATGTAGAAGACGTCCACACGAGTCCACTGTCTCTTGTTTCACTGAATTTCGTCAAAAAATGAAAAAGATATGGTTTTTACAGTAAAATCATAAACGGTAGCGCTTAGAAGTGCTATTAAAACAGTTTAATATATAACATTCGTTATACCTCAGGTTGGGTTCGAAACTAGGTCACGGCTTTTCATCCGAACCGTTCAGCTTGAGGTCGATCGAACCACACAGCGTCGACAAGCTTCGATAGGCGCGCCTATCGAGGGGTGCAGCGTCCAGTCCGGTGGCCTATATCATAGGTGGCAGCGGTTCAAAACCCGAACCTTTGAGCAGGTGATTCTCTCGATTGGAGTGACGAGGGGTGGTGCTCCAGGTATGGATTTGAAGAGGGCGTCGAGCTCTTCAAAAAGTTCAACTGTTGCCGGGTCTATCGAGGCGTGGTTTGGCCAGAAAATGGAATGGAAGGATGGAACGATTTCCGCCGTGCGCCTGAAGGAAATTCGGGGAGAGAGAAAATGAAGTCAACCAATGATATTTTTTTTATTTATATATTTTTAAAAATTTGAAAATACCCCTTATCTCATACGAACTCCAATCCAAACCCAACGACTGTCGTTCCTAGCTAAATACCCTCATTCCGAACACAATGGGATATGTTTCGAAGGCCCATTCGATTGTTTCAGTCAGTTTTTCTTCAAAGTAAAATATAAAACATTCAATATTTAATTTGAACGTACATTTCAATTTGCCGGGGCCACATACTGATTCAAAAAATTCCAGAAAAATAAATCTGGCTATGTTTTGACGATACGGTCCCAACAAAACTGATTTCGTCGAATTCTGAGACCGTTTGTAAAATGACCCTTTTCTGGTCGACCCAATTTAATAGAAATCAACCAAACACATTTTCCTTTGCCACGCTCACATACTAGCTTCAAAAATTGTGAAATTTGAAACCTACCAATAAATTCACATCCCGGATCCAACAAAAGTGGTTTCGTCGAATTCCGAGGTCGTTTGCAAAATGGCCATTTTCACGGCCTATATAAACTCCATAGCAACCTTTCAGAAAATTCATTTGGCCATAACTTTTGCTTCCTGCTATGAAACTTCAATTTTTCAGATTCGTTAGAAAGGCATTCACTAACAGATTTAAATATTTTTGGTTTCACTCAAATCCGTTTTGTTTTGCATCCGGTACAGTCAGTCAAAGTTTGAATTCAAAATTTGAAACTACCGCGCCATTTCAGGCCTTGTTTATAATTCAAATTAAGTCTATTCATTTTCAACATCGATTCAAACATACATTTCATCGTTATTATTTAAAATATTTATTTTAAATATTCAAAATTCACTAAAATAGCCAATATAAAAATTTTAAATTGGTTCAGATTTTACGGTTTGTTACAATCTCCCCCACTTAAAACTTTTCGTCCCCGAAAAGGAACAAAGTCGAAAGTGGTTTGATTAATCAACTCTACTTTCAATCCGGCTTCCATCCTCCAACTTTTCAGTTTTTGAGAATTTTCGAATTCTTCAAAAATTTGGCTAACACCCGGAATTTTCGAAAATTTTTGCCATATCCTCCTTTGTACGGGGAGGGGTTTGGAAATTTATTGGGCCGCATTAGGTACCCAATAAATCCTTCAAAGCATACACATATTTATAGTGATATATTCTGGTGTTTACAGGGGAGCGTGTATAGATAATAACTCCAGAGAATAAATTCTCGTCACCCTGTCAAAGCCTGAGGGAGTGTGTATTTTTAATTACTCCAGAGTATAAATCCTCGTCACCTCGTCCCGTGTAGGAAATAAATAGTCCATGTGCCGTATCTAATAACTAGAGAGACGTGATTATTGTCAACTCCAGACCCGTGTGGGGTTTTTATTAATCTGGCAATTTATCGTTACAATTTTATATGGTCCATAACAGTCATCAGTTCGACCTGTAATATATAGTCATCGCCATGCAAGCCTCTCGCTCGTATGGTAAATCTTCAACCTCGTCACACAAGCTTCAAATGCTTATGTGGTATATAATGAAGTATGCCTATCTTCAAGAAGTATGCCATGTAGTGCAGTTCAAAATTAATTGTTACTATCCTATGGCGACGTTTATTATTACACATAGAACAACTAGCACTCCGCATCCAATGGCATTCACAGGAGTTGATATAATAATAAAATTGTGCATCCAACTCATTAAGGTTTACCTATTTGTCGGGCACGCAAATAAAATCTTTACTCAACAGCTAATCCATTTACCTGTCCAAACATATATAATGCACATGTATATAGTTCTATCTATTTATAACTCAGTTCAATGTGTGATTTAATCGAATAAATTCTACCATTCATTCTCATATTGATTAATTTAATTACCATCCTAATAATTTAATAAATCAAATCCATTATCACATAACACAAACATCAATCAATTTTATTTTTAACTCTTCAAAATCATACCAATTATATCATATACTCTTTTGAAAACATTTAGACTATATAATAAAAAGGTTTACATCAATGCAAGGAACAACAACAAAGTAAAGAACATACTGGAAATGCAAGATATGGTAAATGTACCTTACACCAGAGTCAATCAGAGATATCTACCCTGCACTTAAGATAGGGTTTCTTAATGCTTTCCTCTGTTTTCCAAGTACAATCTCGCGGATCTCCACTCCATTGCACTTTGACTAAGTGAACCTTTTTGTTCCTCAGCTCTTTGGTTTCTTTGCCAATTATCTTTAGCGGCTCTCTCCTAACTGCCAATTCTGGAGTGATTTCTATATCTTGTTGCGCTGCTTCTTCCACGATCAAGTCTGGATCATGAACGTGCTTTCGAAGTTGAGATACGTGAAATACATCATGCACTCCAGGCAACCAATCAGGCAATTGAACCCTATATGCGAGAGTTCCAATCCGTTCAAGAATAGGAAACGGACCAATGAATTTGGGCGCCAATTTCCCTGTTTTACCGAACCGGATAACTCCTCTCATCGAAGATACCTTCAAATAAACATAGTCGCTAACTGCAAATGATATATCTCTTCTTCTCTTATCTGCATAGCTTTTCTATCGGCTTTGGGCGGCTAGTAATCGTTTCTTAATGAAATCGACTTTGTCTGCAGCATCGCGAATCATATCAGGCCCCAACCAGTCTATTACCAGGTTCAACCCAGCAAGTAGGAGATCGGCACGGTCTACCATACAATACATCGAATGGAGACATTTTCAAGCTCGCCTGGCAGCTGTTATTATATGAGAATTTAGCCAAATGTAAATGGTCTTCCCACGATCCGCCAAAATCAAGAATACAAGCCCGCAATAGATCTTCCAGAATACGATTCACCCTCTCAGTTTGGCTATCTGTTTGAGGATGATATGTGGTGCTCAAGTTCAGTTTCGTTCCCAATTCTGCTTGGAATGCTTCCCAGAATTTACTAGAAAAAATCGGGTCATGATCACTAATGATGCTCATGGGAACTACGTGCAGTCTAACAATTTCTTTGAAATAAATCTGCACTAGACTTTGAGCAGTTCTATTCGATTTGACAGGAATGAAATGAGCGGTCTTCGTAAAGCGATCCACAATCACCCAAATACTGTCATTTCCTTTTCTGGTTTTGGGCAAACAATCGATGAAATCCATAGAAATCTGTTCCCACTTCCCACCTGGAACTTCCAAAGGTCGCAACAATCCAGTGATCTTCTGCTGATCGCTTTTGACTTGCTGACAAGTACAACACCGGCTAACATATAAGGAGATGTCTCGTTTCATAGATCTCCACCAGAAAGTGCGTTTGACATCATTATAAATCTTGCTCACCCCTGGATGGATACTAAGCTTGGCTTTGTGACATTCATCCAATACTTCTCTTCGAAGTTCAGCAATGTTCGGCACACATATTTGGCCTTTCAACCTTAGGATTCCCTCATCATCTATTTGAAAACTCAAGTTCTCGCCTTTCTGTATTCTTTCTTTGATTCTTTGAATGAAGTGATCATCCTTCTGAAGAGCAGATATTTTATCAATCAAAGACGTCGTAATGATAAAGCTGGCGATTATTACATTCTTTCTACTCAGCGCATCAGCCGCAACATTGGCTTTTCCTGGAGTGTACAAAATATCAAAATCGTACGCCGCGAGAAATTCTAGCCAATGCTATTGCCTTAGATTCAAGTCTTTATGGGTGAACAGATATTTCAATGACTGATAGTCTGTGTACAGTTTGAATTTCTCACCCAAAAGGTAGTTCCTCCAGATTTTCAAAGCGAATACGATGGCTAACAACTCAAGATAGTGAGTAACGTAATTCTTCTCATGCGGTTTCAGCTGACGGCTAGCATAAGCAATCACTTGACCTCTTTGAATTAACACTGCACCAAGGCCTTCTCTAGATGCGTCAGTCCAGACTTTCAAGTCCTTATTGCCATCTATTATTGTTAACACTGGAGCAGTCATTAGTTTTAATTTCAGCTTCTGGAATGCTTCCTCACATTCTGAAGTCCAGTTGAATCTCGAATGTTTCTTCGTCAGTTTCGTTAAAGAGCTAGATGTCTTCGCGAAATCCTTTATGAATTTCCTATAATAACTGGCTAACCCGAGAAAACTTATGACTTCTGTAGGCGTACGAGGCTGTTTCCAATTCTGAATAGCAGTGATTTTACTGGGATCCACTGAAATTCCTTGTTTGACACGACGTGGCCAAGAAATTTGACTTCTTCTTGCCAGAACATACATTTGGAAAATTTTGCTTTTAAAACATTATTTCTGAGAATTTCTAACACTTGTTCCAAATGTTTTTCGTGTTCGTTTTCTGATTTAGAGAAGATTAGAATATCATCAATGAAGACAAGAACGAATTTATTCAATACTCCTCTGAATACCCGATTCATTAGATCGACGAAATAGGCTGGAGCGTTACATAAGCCGAAAGGCATTACTAACCACTCGTAGAATAGGTCTGGACCTCTGAATGTTGTCAAAGGAACACACTCTTCGACAATACGAAGCTGATGGAAACCTGTAGCTAAGTCCATATTCATGAAAACACTTGTGCTCCATTCAATCGGTCCAATAAATCATCAATCCGCGGCAACAGATATTTGTTCTTCAGTGTCTGCTTATTCAAGTCGCGATAATCTACACATAGTCTGAGAGTACCATCTGACTTCGGGACAAATACCATTGCTGCCCCCCAATCAGACAAGCTTGGCCTGATTAGACCCTTCCATACAAGCTGTCTAGTTTGATTGTCTAACTCTTCTTTTTCCTTCAAGGTCATTCTTCGAATAGTGTGAATTACTGGCCTTGGATTCGGAACTAAAGAGATTTTGAAATCAATTTCTCTCTGCGGAGGTAAGCTAACAACTTCTTCGAACACATCCGCATAGTTCTTGACAACTGGAATATTTGCAATGTCGACCTGAATATTCTCTGTAATGACAGGAACAGGTTCTGTTTGAGCAGGAGAAACATCCAATGCTGCCCAGAAGTCTTTTCTGTTAGAATTCGAACCTTCACATGGAATGGTTATATAATTTCCTAATTTAATTTTCGCCCTTACGACTCTGTCGGCGCATTTAACCTCAACTTCATACTTGGTTAACCAATCCATTTCCAGAATCAGATCAAACTCTGTAAAATTCATGACAATCGCAATGGTAGGGAATCAGTAGCAGGAAAAAGAAACTGGAACCCCACAAACCCAACTAAGATCGACAGAACCCCCAACCGGATTATGAACAGTCATGGGTTCTCTGAGCTTTTTCAAATGCAAGTCTAGTTTCTTCACCACATTCTTTGCAACAAAGCTTCGCGACGCACCTGTATCAAACAGTACTTTAACTGGAATGTTTTTGACAGTAAGCGTGCCTTCTAAAACATCTGGCCTTTCCTGACTAGCCGAGGATGCAGGAACCTCTTCTACTTTATTTACCTGTACCATTTCAGGTTTCTCCAATAACCGGCAATCCCGCTTTATGTGACAAGCCCGATGGCAAAGATTGCATTTCCTATTCTCATGAAATTTGTTCTCGGGTCTAGATTTACCCTTTTTCCATTCGTTCCAAGATTTACAGTTTATCGCCAAATGTCCTCGCTTATTACAGCTCGAGCATGTGGCAGTCGTCAAATATAACATTTTCCCGATTTAATCTAGGCTTCTTTCTGACTCTAGACGTCGTACTGGCCTCAGGCTGTGTATTAGTCTCTGGGCTATCAGTTTCGAATCTTCCTTTGCTGCTAGAACTGACTTCCTCTTCGTCCCGAAACATACCTTTTCTATCGAGATCCTCATACTGGTAGGCCATGTATATCATTTCAGAAAAAGGAAGCTTCACATGCCCCATTACTTTATCCTGATATTTTCTTTAAAGACCGTTTATAAACCTCAGATTCTTCATCTTTGGATTTTGAATCAGATGTGGAGCAAAGTGAGAAAGTTCATTGAATTTCTTATGATATTCTGGGATATTCATATCCCTTGTATCAAATAGTAGAATTCATCGCACAACCGCTCAGTTGCTTCTGGAGGAATAAATTTTGCACTGAAGAGCTCTTCGAATCTATCCCAGGTGATGCCACCATCTGGATTATCTTTAACAATTGAATCCCACCAGAACAAAGCTTCGTCTTTGAGTGCCCAAGATGCCAGTAATCTATTTTGGTCATCCCTCAGCTTTAATCCTTCAAAGATTTTCTCAGCAGAACGAATCCAAGCTTGTGTTTTAGCAATAGATTCTTCGCCCAAGAATGGTACCCCACCCATATTTCTATACTTCTTAAGTAGGGCTTCTGTAACGACAAGGAATTTCGCTCGATCCGAATCGATCGTTAAACCGACCAAGACCGTTCGAAACCCCTGATCGTTTGAGAACAAGACAAATTGGAACGCAGACGGAAGAACATTTCATTGCTATTACAACAATTCCATCAGATACAAGAATATACAGAGTATAATTGAATAAATTACATTCGATAAATATCAGAGATTACAATAAATTACATAGCAGCGGAAAAACAATAGAAAACACAACTGAAAGTAATACACGGATACAGAGCTTTCCGAGCATCGTTCCAGCTGTAAATCAGGATCCTGTGAATATAAATTTGCAAAACCAAAACTACTAGCTGCCCGTGTCGAAAATAAGGGCACCCAGAGTTTAGGTTAAAACAATAAACTCCAGGTCAGTCATGTGACTGGTGTGAGAACTAAAACAGTTATTTAAAACTTTACTTTAAAAGAGAGTAATTCAAGGGACCACGCCATATAACACGGAACGGGTTTCCTCCCAAGAATACCAGTGCATATCAATAAACAACTCAATGCTTTTTCGAAAAATGAAGCTATTATAAGACCCAGGTCCCATCACACAATGCAACGCAAGCCGGAGGATAGGGTTTTCCCTTATAATAGCCAAACATGCTTGGTACGTTTAAAACAAATCATTTGATACTATTATTGGTGTATAGTGTCAAAATAATTTAAATCATAAATATCAATCATAGACAGCATGGGTACCATATATCATGTCGCCATACTAGTTCTACAATTAAAACCGCAATATCACGTGTTGGAAATTGGATTTCCGTCATGAGTCGAGGCAAGGGGCAAGCTCCTCTCCGCTTCGAGACATTCTAGCAAATGCCTCGGGACTACACACCCTGGGTAACCCCTGGATGCTTCAGGGCCGGTCCATACTTACGTTAGTGGATTAGTATTCCTGAACACACGTTTCCCGGTCCTTACATTCCTAAAATCGAGGCGCCTCATCCAACAACCACATAGGTGAAAAGTATATAAATGTCAGGGCTGGTAAGTCACTGACACCACCAAAGCTAGAAAGAAACGTCGTGCTCTCCCTGCAGTCCTTATCCCGTTTTTAACTCATACCGAGGTGTGAGGCTCGCGAATCCACGCCAAACACAAAGCTATGCCACAAAGGCCGTGCTTTGATCATCAACCACAAGACTTTGCTTTTCAACAGAAGCCTTGATCAATTGCCACTTAGGCGTGCCACACAGGCAATTCATGCCATGCGACTGATGTCCATCAATATACAACCTCTGAGCTCGTACATCTCAGAGAAAGGAGTTAAGCAAAAGAATAAATTCTCCGCCGCCAAACAGATGTATATTTAATGGAGATCAATCAACACAGAATAAAATCCAATGTCAGACAGACAGTCCATTTACAAGTTCGTTCTGGGTCTGAACGAAACCGGAGGCACTTTCCTCGCATATCCATCGATCTCCAAGTACGTCTGGACGACCACCAACTGATTCCCTTATCTTGGGTGTACAGCCCAATCAAGATCATCAGTAATCACCCAAACGATGTGAAGACTTCCGATCTTCAACTACCGTCTTCGTCTTCGACATATCGTCGAATCGGTTATTCAGAATGGGTATAAACCCGGCCTTTCCGAACAACCCGCGTATATTAAAAACGAATGTTACACAAACACAACATATGCCTCATTCCAATTCAGCAGCCACTAATCATAAATCAGCAAGAGAACAATTTCCCAAATATTAACCCCGAAGGCCGAAACCAACATCAGATCAATACCCAGGAAACCATTCTTCTTAGCTAACCTACAGTTAGTTTCTACATTTCATATTCTTAGGGAAAGGTTCCCACTAATTTTATCAAAGATAAATTCTTTAAAATTTATTCTTTAATCTTCCTTTGGATGTTATTTCAAACCATGTTAAGGTTTTTCCAAACTAGTCGGGATTAGCGAACCACACCGAAGTAATTATTTATTTTATTTCCCAATCCCAACCTATTCATCCCATGAAGCAAAACTGATAACACTCCATATCTAACACCATGGTGTTATCGGTAAAACTAATTACCATTTCACGTTCAAATCTAATTAAAGATTTAACTATCTCTTTGGAGCAATACTGGTGATACTCCATTCTCGCTCACTTTCCAAATTTGATAATTTTCATTATCAATTCACATTTCAATCTAATTACAGATTAATTAAAACTCCTTTTACTGGGTTAAAGAACTAATGTCATTTAAAAAACAGTTCACGATAAACCCAAATCGCATTCTATTTATTATCGGGTTAAAGAACTAGTGTTATTTAAAACACCGTTCACGATAAACCCACAAATCAATTCTAATTCAATTCCAATTTATTTATTTAAAAATAGTTGAGTTTTAATTTTAGTTCAAAACTAGTTCATTTCGATAAAAATCTATTTTTTTCTTTACAAAAGGTGGGGTTTTTTCATCCCAGTTTTTCCCAAATCATTTCTTATGAATTTACACAAATTATTACTATTTTTAATAATTTTATCAAGGCCCGTACAGTCGATTTCCAACAACGGCCATCGAACTGCACTTACAGCGACCTTTTCCAAATTTGATTTGGACGTATCTCCAAATCTAACCGTTAGATTTCAAATTTCTAATATTCGTTAGAAAGCTTTTTTCGATACGAACCTAACGGTTCCGGTTTTAGGAGAATCCGACGGTCGGATCTCCCGTAATGTCCATTCGAAGTCAATGGTTGAAATTCGCGAACTGCCGCAGCGCGGCGCGTTCTATTCAGGCCATTATATTATATATATAATATATATAATATATATTTCGTCGATTTCTATTTAATTCAATTCGAATTCGTTTTCTATTCAAATTCGTTTTCTACTCAATTCAATTCGAATTCGTTTTCTATTCAATTCAAATTCGTTTTCTATTCAATTCAATTCAAATTCGTTTTCTATTCAATTCAATTCAAATTCGTTTTCTATTCAATTCAATTCAAATTCGTTTTCTATTCAATTCAATTCAAATTCGTTTTCTATCCAATTCAATTCGAATTCCTGTTCTATTCAATTCAATTCTAATTCCTGTTATAAATATTCGATTTTTATCTCTTTTCAATATTCATTATAAAAACGAATATAATCGATATAAATATCGTTCGCGTCAAAATAGCGCATCTCTAATCAACACGGCTTTATATTTTTCAATAACTTCGTTATTCTATTCAACAAATGAATCTATATTTCTTTCAATACATGACTCTATATTTTTGTCAACACACGACTAATCTCAACGAATGAGTACTGTCCACGTGTGACTATTTTTGTTATTTACTATATTTTATAAAAATTATGGTATCTATCGTTTGATTTCAAATCAGACTCCAACCGTAAAGCAGTAAGAGAACGATTCCCTAAATATTAACCCCGAAGGCCGAAACCTTTATATATGATAAAGATGTAAATTTTATTGTTAAAATATTTCGTTCAACACATGACTAATCTCAACGGATGAGTACTGTCAACACATGAACCTTTATTTCATAAAGAAGTTAGTTTCTAATTTTATATATGATAAAGATGTAAATTTTATTGTTAAAATATTTCGATCAACACATGACTAATCTCAACGGATGAGTACTGTCAACACATGAACCTTTATTTTATAATATTCTTTATTTTCTAAATTGGAATGAGGCCCAATCAATTACCATATAAAGTTAATTATATGGATTCCATACAACACATGTATATAATAGCAACGATAAATAATCAACCATCATCCAAAGTGCACTACACTGTATAAGCATCAAATCTAGATATCTAACGCTTATAACAGCGTGTCGATCCATCGATCGACATATAACTAATTACTGGGATTAGTGTATGCCGTATTTTATCCCAATACCCATGTGGGGTTTCAAACAATCAAACACAGATTTTATTTGTGCAGTTGGGCGATGTGTAAAATTTATCGTCCCAATCAATGTCCATCAAATAGGTGTACATAAACAAACCGTCCGGTTTGTAAATGAATATTTATTTATTCACATTCACGTTAAAAATTATATTTTTAACGACCAAATTATTTTATTCAACCTATGAATATTCTATTCGGTTCATTTATTAAATAAAATGATATCTATTTTTTTCTAACTTATTTTAGAAAATTTCGGCGGCATAACGGCACGATACTAGAAACGGGACAAGGCATAGCCTTATCCCCGGTCTAATAATGGCCCACGCCATACACATATCAATCAAATCCATTCCATTTCACCAAACAATTCAATTCAAATCAAATAATCTAACCAACTACACAACCAAACAAACAAGTCCATGGTCTGTGGACGATGGTGTCGGGTGCTACTAAACACCGTCTGCATCCTAGTATATATTTATATAACTAGAAAAGAAAAGTTAAAGTGAGAAGTTCTCACCGATTAGCTAATCCAACTCCACGACTCTTCTTATGTAGAAATCTTCGTCGTTCTCGCCTTTTGCCACTTTCGTCGTCTGTAGCCACTACATATATAAAAATCGTATCTTTATATTATTGCTATGTATATAAAAATTATATTTTTATAACCACTATTATATAGATAAAAATTCTATTTTTACATCAATGTTCATATAATAAAGATTATATTCCTATCATGCTATTCTCTATATAAAGATTTCGCCTTTTCAAATATAATAAAAATCATATTTTTATTATGCCATGGTATATATAAAAATCGTATTTTTAACCTTTCAATAATATAAAAATTATATTTTTATCCTTAAAAATCAAATCCCTTTACCTTTAAAAATCTCGCCTTTTTATATTTAAAAACTCATCTTTTTATTTTTAAAGAACCGATCTTTTCACGATGTTTATATGGATAAAATCACTCTGTTATACTAAGCAATTTCATTGTAAAAATCCAGAATTTAACACAATATGGTTTATTTTAAAAACTGAAAATTAAAAATCAAACCTTCTTTGTTATGAAAAATCAAACTTTCTTTGTTACAGTAAAAACAGTGTTCAATTGCTAATTTAATTGCTTAAATTACCTAAAACAAGAATAAAAGAAATAAAACAAATAAAAATAAATAAATGAACACACTCACTGCAAATCGCTCCGAGGAGGGCTTGGCGGCTCAGCGTCGAAGAGGCGGTGGCAGGTCGCCAATGGTGGTCGACGTGGGCCCATTTGGTCAGAGGCGGCGCGGGTTTTGGGGCGTATGGGGCTAGGGCTTGGACTGAGCACGAACGGAAGGAGGGGAGAGGCCGTTGGGGAGGGGAATCGGAGGTCTGGCGATGGAAGGGGATGATGGCGCGACGGGTGCGGTGGCCGGAGGATATCAGGCGGCGGCGGGAAAAGGGGAACGACGGGTTTATAAAGGTGGAGGCACGGTTTTCTCTTTTGATTAGGTTTAGAGAGAAAAATAAAAGAGGGGGGGGGGTTGTGTGATATATTATATATATTTAATTATTTATTGATTTCAAAAAGTAACTTTTTATTTCGACCTCCAATCGAGACCCACCGACTGTCGTACCTAGCTAATTGCCCCCATTTCGAACACAACGGGATATGTATCGTAGGCCAATTCGATCGTTACGATCGGTTTTCGTCAGAATCAACCTATAACTCTATATATTGAATTTGAACGCGCATTTCATTTTACTCGGGCCACATACGAAATCGAAAAATTGCAGAAAAATATTTTCTGGCTTCATATTGACGATACGGTCCTAACAAAACTAACTTCGTCGAATTCTAAGACTGTTTGAAAAATGGCCATTTTCCAGTCGATTAAAATCAACTAAAGCTGGTCAAACGCGTTTTCCTTTTCCACACTCACATATTGATTCGAAAAATTACGAAATTTGGAATCTATCAATAACTTGACATCACGGATCCAACAAAAGTGGTTTCGTCGAAATCCGAGGTCGTTTGCAAAATTCCTATTTTTAAGGGCCAAAATTCCATAGCGACTATTCAGAATTTTCAACTGGACATATCTTTTGATTCCCGCTATGAAATTTTGATTTTTCGGATTCGTTGGAAAGATATTATCAAATAGATTCAATTATTTTTGGTTTCACTAAAATCCGGTTTGATTTGCACCCGGTATGTTCAATTGAATTTTGAAATCGAATTATCGAACTACCGCGCCATTTTCAATTCATTTTATAATTTAAAATAAATATTTATATTCTAACGACGACTATATAAATATATACGTTCGGATTCTATTTAAAATAAATTTCTCGTTGATATTATTTAAAATAATTCATTTTAAATATTGAAAATTCACTAAAAATTGCCAAAATAAAAATTTTAATCTGGCTCGCATTTCCGGGTGGTTACAATCTCCCCCACTTAAAAATTTTCGTCCCCGAAAAGGAACGAAGCCGAAAGTTGTTTTAAAAACCAACTCAACTTCCATTCTTCTGATTACGGCTTAAGTTCTTCAACTTTTCAGTTTCTAAGAACTTTTCAAAATTTTCAAAAATTTGGCTAACACCCTAAATTTTCGAAACATTTCGCCATAACCTCCCCCGCACCAGGAGCACCGGGAAAATCCCGAAATTGCCATACAGGCCCTCTGATCCCAAAAAGAGAAAGAAAAAGCTAAGCGGCTAGCCAATCGGCTCATAAAATCATCATCACCCAAACAAAACAGTAAATTATGGTAAACATGTACCTATTTGTCGGGCAAACAAATTTTATTTCTCTGCTCTAGCCTCCTTGCTATGACCTGTTCAATGTCAGTACATGTATATGCAAGCAAATGCAACTAATTTTCAATACAGTTCAATATTTGGTTCAATTAGGCTAATGGTTCAAAATTATCAAACAACACAACCATCAATCAATTAGTGAATTAGAATTCCAAATTCATAATTTTGATATATATACTGAAAATCTTGTTTTTGATGCCAAACCACAACAATAAACCTATCTAGTTAAATTTTGGTTCTCACACCAGTCTGATGGAAATATATAAAAATCACACCTTCGAAACACGAACATAAATATTGGTGATGGAGCTCCATCATCAAAATCATCATCGAGCGACTAGAGTGTGATTATATATCTATCCAGTATATTAAAACTTCGAATATACGTTCATGACGTGTATATGCAAAACCTTTATATACTGGATTGTCCAAATTCAATATAAATTAATAATTCAAATACGTATAAAACGATTTAAATTTCAAAACAAAATTGTTTTCATTTGAGAAATATACTCTTCACACTCGTTCTAGGATACTACTGATCCTATCTCTAACAGGTCATTCTAATTGGAGATTACTAATCCAACATCTGATGAATTCTTTCGTATGGTTCTAATGTGTCTTGTTCTCGAGCTCTGTAAACCAAAGCTCTGATACCAACTATAACGGCAAGGAATTTCGCACGATCTGAATCGATCGTTAAACCGACCAAGACCGTTCGAAACCCCTGATCGTTTGAGAACAGGACAAATTGGAACGCAGACGGAAGAACATTTCATTTCTATTACAACAATTCCATCAGATACAAGAATATACAGAGTTTAATTGAATAAATTACATTCGATAAATATCAGAGATTACAGTAAATTACATAGCAGCGGAAAAACAATAGAAAACGCAACTGAAAGTAATACACGGATACAGAGCTTTACGAGCATCGTTCCAGCTGTAAATCAGGATCCTGTGAATATAAATCTGCAAAATCAAAACTACTAGCTGCCAGTGTCGAAAATAAGGGCACCCAGAGTTTAGGTCAAAATAATAAACTCCAGGTCAGTCATGTGACTGGTGTGAGAACTAAAACAGTCATTTAAAACTTTACTTTAAAAGAGAGTAATTCAAGGGACCACGCCGTATAACACGGAATGGGTTTCCTCCCAAGAATACCAGTGCATATCAATAAAAGACGCAATGCTTTTTCGAAAAATGAAGCTATTATAAGACCCAGGTCCCATCACACAATGCAACGCAAGCCGGAGGATAGAGTTTTCTCTTATAATAGCCAAACATGCTTGGTACGTTTAAAACAAATCATTTGATACTATTATTGGTGTATAGTGTCAAAACAATTTCAATCATAAATATCAATCATAGACGGCATGGGTACCATATATCATGTCGCCATACTAGTTCTACAATTAAAACCGCAATATCACGTATTGGAAATTGGATTTCCGTCATGAATCGAGGCAAGGGGCAAGCTCCTCTCCGCTTCGAGACATTCTAGCAAATGCCTCGGGACTACACACTCTGGGTAACCCCTGGATGCTTCAGGGCCGGTCCACACTTACGTTAGTGGATTAGTATTCCTGAACACACGTTTCCTGGTCCTTACAGACCTAAAATCGAGGCGCCTCATCCAACAACCACATAGGTGAAAAGTATATAAATGTCAGGGCTGGTAAGTCACTGACACCACCAAATCTAGAAAGAAACGTCGTGCTCTCCCTGTAGTCCTTATCCCGTTTTTAACTCATACCGAGGTGTGAGGCCCGCGAATCCACACTATACACAAATCTATGCCACAAAGGCCGTGCTTTGATCATCAACCACAAGACTTTGCTTTTCAACAGAAGCCTTGATCAATTGCCACTTAGGCTTGCCACACAGGCAATTCATGCCATGCGACTGATGTCCATCGATATACAACCTCTGAGCTCGTACGTCTCAGAGAAGGGCATTAAGCAAAAGAATAATTTCTCCGTCGCCAAATAGATGTATATTTAATGGAGATCAATCAACACAGAATAAAATCCAATGTCAGACAAATAGTCCATTTACAAGTTCGTTCTGAGTCTGAACGAAACCGGAGGCACTTTCCTCGCATATCCATCGATCTCCAAGTACGTCTGGACGACCACCAACTGATTCCCTCATCTTGGGTGTACGGCCCAATCAAGATCATCAGTAATCACCCAAACGATGTGAAGACTTCCGGTCTTCAACCACTGTCTTCGTCTTCGACATATCGTCGAATCGGTTATTCAGAATGGGTATAAACCCGGCCTTTCCGAACAACCCGCGTATATTAAAAACGAATGTTACACAAACACAACATATGCCTCATTCCAATTCAGCAGCCACTAATCGTAAATCAGCAAGAGAACAATTTCCCAAATATTAACCCCGAAGGCCGAAACCAACATCGGATCAATACCCAGGAAACCATTCTTCTTAGCTAACCTACAGCTAGTTTCTAAATTTCATATTCTTAGGGAAAGGTTCCCATTAATTTTATCAAAGATAAATTCTTTAAAATTTATTCTTTAATCTTCCTTTGGATGTTATTTCAAATCATGTTAAGGTTTTTCCAAACTAGTCGGGATTAGCGAACCACACCGAAGTAATTATTTATTTTATTTCCCAATCCCAACCTATTCATCCCATGAAGCAAAACTGATAACACTCCATATCTAACACCACGGTGTTATCGGTAAAACTAATTACCATTTCACGTTCAAATCTAATTAAAGATTTAACTAATACTTTGGAGCAATACTGGTAATACTCCATTCTCGCTCACTTTCCAAATTTGATAATTTTCATTATCAATTCACAATTCAATCTAATTACAGATTAACTAAAACTCCTTTTACTGGGTTAAAGTACTAATGTCATTTAAAACACAGTTCACGATAAACCCAAATCACATTCTATTTATTATCAGGTTAAAGAACCAGTGTTATTTAAAACACCGTTCACGATAAACCCACAAATCAATTCTAATTCAATTCCAATTTATTTATTTAAAAATAGTTGGGTTTTAATTTTAGTTCAAAACTAGTTCATTTCGATAAAAATCAATTTTTTTCTTTACAAAAGGTGGGGTTTTTTCATCCCAGTTTTTCCCAAATCATTTCTTATGATTTTACACAAATTATTACTATTTTTAATAATTTTATCAAGGCCCGTACAGTCGATTTCCAACAACGGCCATCGAACTGCACTTACAGCGACCTTTTCCAAATTTGATTTGGACGTATCTCCAAATCTAACCGTTAGATTTCAAATTTATAATATTCGTTAGAATGCTTTTTTCGATACGAACCCAATGGTTCCAGTTTTAGGAGAATCCGACGGTCGGATCTCCCGTAATGTCCATTCGAAGTCAATGGTCGAAATTCGCGAACTACCGCAGCGCGACGCGTTCTATTCAGGCCATTATATTATATATATAATATATATTTCGTCGATTTCTATTTAATTCAATTCGAATTCGTTTTCTATTCAATTCAATTCAAATTCATTTTCTATTCGATTCAATTCGAATTCGTTTTCTATTCAATTCAATTCAAATTCGTTTTCTATTCAATTCAATTCAAATTCGTTTTCTATTCAATTCAATTCATATTCGTTTTCTATTCAATTCAATTCAAATTCGTTTTCTATTCAATTCAATTCAAATTCGTTTTCTATTCAATTCAATTCAAATTCGTTATCTATTCAATTCAATTCGAATTCCTGTTTAAATATTCGTTTTTTTTATCTCTTTTCAATATTCATTATAAAAACGAATATAATCGATATAAATATCGTTCGCATCAAAATAGCGCATCTCTAATCAACACGGCTTTATATTTTTCAATAACTTCGTTATTCTATTCAACAAATGAATCTATATTTCTTTCAATACATGACTCTATATTTTTGTCAACACACGACTAATCTCAACGAATGAGTACTGTCCACGTGTGACTATTTTTGTTATTTACTATATTTTGTAAAAATTATGGTATCTATCATTTGATTTCAAATCAGACTCCAACCGTAAAGTAGTAAGAGAACGATTCCCTAAATATTAACCCCGAAGGCCGAAACCAACTCATCTATTTTCCAGTTAATTTCTAATTTTATATATGATAAAGATGTAAATTTTATTGTTAAAATATTTCGTTCAACACATGACTAATCTCAACGGATGAGTACTGTCAACACATGAACCTTTATTTGATAAAGAAGTTAGTTTCTAATTTTATATATGATAAAGATGTATAAAATATTTCGTTCAACACATGACTAATCTCAACGGATGAGTACTGTCAACACATGAACCTTTATTTTATAATATTCTTTATTTTCTAAATTGGAGTGAGGCCCAATCAATTACCATATAAAGTTAATTATATGGATTCCATACAACACATGTTATAATAGCAACGATAAATAATCAACCATCATCCAAAGTGCACTACACTGTATAAGCATCAAATATAGATATCTAACGCTTATAACAGCGTGTCGATCCATCGATCGACATATAACTAATTACTGGGATTAGTGTATGCCGTATTTTATCCCAATACCCATGTGGGGTTTCAAACAATCAAACACATATTTTATTTGTGCAGTTGGGCGATGTGTAAAATTTATCGTCTCAATCAATGTCCTTCAAATAGGTGTACATAAACAAACCGTCCGGTTTGTAAATGAATATTTATTTATTCACATTCACGTTAAAAATTATATTTTTAACGACCAAATTATTTTATTCAACCTATGAATATTCTATTCGGTTCATTTATTAAATAAAATGATATCTTTTTTTTCTAACTTATTTTAGAAAATTTCGGCGGCATAACGACACGATACTAGAAACGGGACAAGGCATAGCCTTATCCCCGGTCTAATAATGGCCCACGCCATACACATATCAATCAAATCCATTCCATTTCACCAAACAATTCAAATCAAATAATCTAACCAACTACACAACCAAACAGACAAGTCCATGGTCTGTGGACGATGGTGTCGGGTGCTACTAAACACCGTCTGCATCCTAGTATATATTTATATAACTAGAAAAGAAAAGTTAAAGTGAGAAGTTCTCACCGATTAGCTAATCCAACTCCACGACTCTTCTTATGTAGAAATCTTCGTTGTTCTCGCCTTTTGCCACTTTCGTCGTCCGTAGCCACTACATATATAAAAATCGTATCTTTATATTGTTGCTATGTATATAAAAATTCTATTTTTATAACCACTATTATATAGATAAAAATTCTATTTTTACATCAATGTTCATATAATAAAGATTATATTCCTATCATGCTATTCTCTATATAAAGATTTCGCCTTTTCAAATATAATAAAAATCATATTTTTATTATGCCATGGTATATATAATAATCATATTTTTAACCTTTCAATAATATAAAAATTATATTTTTATCCTTAAAAATCAAATCCCTTTACCTTTAAAAATCTCTCCTTTTTATATTTAAAGAACTCATCTTTTTATTTTTAAAGAACCGATCTTTTCACGATGTATATATGGATAAAATCACTCTGTTATACTAAGCAATTTCATTGTAAAAATCCGGAATTTAACACAATATGGTATATTTTAAAAACTGAAAATTAAAAATCAAACCTTCTTTGTTATGAAAAATCAAACTTTCTTTGTTACAGTAAAAACAGTGGTCAATTGCTAATTTAATTGCTTAAATTACCTAAAACAAGAATAAAAAGAAATAAAACAAATAAAAATAAAAATAAATGAACACACTCACTGCAAATCGCTCCGAGGAGGGCTTGGCGGCTCAACGTCGAAGAGGCGGTGGCAGGTCGCCAATGGTGGTCGGCGTGGGCCCATTTGGTCAGAGGCGGCGCGGGTTTTGGGGCGTATGGGGCTAGGGCTTGGACTGAGCACAAACGGAAGGAGGGGAGAGGCCGTTGGGGAGGGGAATCGGAGGTCGGAGGTCTGGCGATGGAAGGGGATGATGGCGCGACGGGTGCGGTGGCCGGAGGATATCAGGCGGCGGCGGGAAAAGGGGAACGACGGGTTTATAAAGGTGGAGGCACGGTTTTCTCTTCTGATTAGGTTTAGAGAGAAAAATAAAAGAGGGGGGGTGGGGGTTGTGTGATATATTATATATATTTAATTATTTATTGATTTCAAAAAGTAACTTTTTATTTCGACCTCCAATCGAGACCCACCGACTGTCGTCCCTAGCTAATTTCCCCCATTCCGAACACAACGGGATATGTATCGTAGGCCAATTCGATCGTTACGATCGGTTTTCGTCAAAATCAACCTATAACTCTATATATTGAATTTGAACGTGCATTTCATTTTACTGGGGCCACATACGAACTCGAAAAATTGCAAAAAAATATTTTTTGGCTTCTTATTGACGATACGGTCCTAACAAAACTAACTTCGTCGAATTCTGAGACCGTTTGAAAAATGGCCATTTTCCAGTCGATTAAAATCAACTAAAGTTGGTCAAACGCGTTTTCCTTTGCCACGCTCACATATTGATTCGAAAAATTACGAAATTTGGAATCTAGCAATAACTTGACATCACGGATCCAACAAAAGTGGTTTCGTCGAAATCCGAGGTCGTTTGCAAAATTCCTATTTTTAAGGGCCGAAATTCCATAGCGACTATTCAGAATTTTCAACTGGACATATCTTTTGATTCCCGCTATGAAATTTTGATTTTTCGGATTCGTTGGAAAGATATTATCAAATAGATTCAATTATTTTTGGTTTCACTAAAATCCGGTTTGATTTGCACCTGGTATGTTCAATTGAATTTTGAAATCGAATTATCGAACTACCGCACCATTTTCAATTCCTTTTATAATTTATAATAGATATTTATATTCTAACGATGACTATATAAATATATACGTTCGGATTCTATTTAAAATAAATTTCTCGTTGATATTATTTAAAATAATTCATTTTAAATATTGAAAATTCACTAAAAATTGCCAAAATAAAAATTTTAAACTGGCTCGCATTTCCGGGTTGTTACAGCTTCTATATCTGGGTCTGTATTTCTTCTGTTTCTGGCACTCATTTTCTAGTACTTCTGCAATAGCAGACCAAGTGTCAGGTCAACAGAAAAGATATTACAAAGCACATAGACATATACTTGAATGTAAATGTGTCTATCGAGGTGTATTTCATTCTGTTATACTCATACTAGGATATTACTGATCCTATCTGTAATGAGTTACTCGTCCCAGAACACTACTGGTTCTATTTCTGACGAGTTCGTTAATATGTTACATTCCAGAACTAAGCTTAACCAAAGCTCTGATACCACGTTTGTGACGACCCCAAACCCCGATGAGACGGTGCAAGGGTAATCTTTGGAATATAACACATAAACAGATAACAACAGAATAGAAATATTTAAATACACCAGATAATGTACAATAGAATACACTGGATAAACATAATTATCAGAGTTACACAGTATACAGGATCATACTTAGTACAAAATACAGTTCAACTATACATAAATGTCTACTGCGGAAAAGAAAACATAATATGTACAACAGGAGCTGAACAACATAAAAAGAGATAAATGATAGAATCCATCTTCAGCTCCAGCTATCCGGAAAGAGCTTGCTAAAACCTGAATACAAGGCTGCCCGTGTAGAAATAAGGGCACCCGAGTTAGCAAGTGAAACAAACTACGAGTCAGTCATGGGACTGGTATGAGAAATCTACTTAACACATTTTCAAATATGGCTAATCGTAGGACCACGCCACTTTCGCAGAACGGGTTTACTCCATTGGATTGCCAGTGCTTTAAAACAAATAATTCTTTTAAACATCGCAATGCTTTTTATAAAAATGAAGCCATTATAAGACTCAGTTCCCATCACACAATGCAACACAAACCAGAAGATAGAGTTTTACCTTATAATGGCCAAAATATGCTTGATACGAGCAAAACAAATCATTTGATATTATTGCTAATGTATATATGTTTCAAAAACAATTTCAATCATAACTATCAATCATATACGGCATGGGTACCATATATCATGTCGCCATATATATATATATATATATATATATATATATATATATATATATAGACACACACACACACACACAATCAAAACCGCACGATGTCGTATTTGGAAATTGGATTTCCGTCATGAGCCAAGGCAAAAGATAGTCCTTACCGAATTCAAGACGCTCTAGCCCGCCCCTCAAGTAAGCGCAGGCCAGCCTTGGATCGTCAGGTCCGGTCCACCGATGTGGATTAAAATTCCTGAACACTGTGTTGCCCCGCCCTATGGGGCGTCACTGGTCATTTCTGACCACACCATCGGCTCCGAAGAGACCGAAGCAAACCGAGGCCTCGTTTTCCATCATCCACATAAGTAAAATACCCGGGCGTGCAAAACCCAAAGCACCACTCCTAGCTAGAAGGAAACGCATGTCCTCCCTGATGTTCGTCTCCCGTTTCTGGCTCATACCGGGGTGTGGGGCTCGCGAAACAACGCTATACACAAAGTCATGCCACACAGGCCGTGCTTTGATCATCAACCACAAGACCTTTCTTTTCAACAGAAGCCTTGATCATTTACCACTTAGGTGTGCCACACAGGCAATTCACTCTGTGCAACTGATTTCTATCGATATATAACCTCTGGGCTCGTACGTCTCAAAGAAGGGCGTTAAGCAAGAGAACAAATTCTCCGCTGCCAAACAGATATATATTTAGTAGAGATCAATCAGCACAGAACAAAGTCCAATGTCAGACACACAGTCCATTTACACGTTCGTTCTGGGTTTGAATGAAACCGGAGGCACTCAATACCTCGCATATCCATACAATCAACAAGTACGTCCGGGTGGCTACTACTTCAACCCCGTCAAGGTAGCTACTCCTATCATAAGCATCAGTAGCACCCCTCCATTCGACGTGAAGATCATCGGTCTTGCACCATCTTCATATCTTCGACTTTCACTCGTCGATCAATTATTTGAAATGAGCATTAACTCGGCCTTTTCAAATAATTCACGTATATCTAGAATTTCAAGTCAATTCATTTCAATGGTTAAATTATTCGACATCACCAATTTTGTTCTTTAATGAAATTTTCACACCAAACACATTCAACCATCAAATGTCACATAAATCCAGCAAATTCAGTTTATTTCCAATCCATATCGTTTATAATATTTTATCACGATTTATCGCTATTTTTATCTATTTAAAAATAGACGATTCATTCAAACGACGCTTCTGGCCATAAAGCGGCCGTGGCGCTGTTTTTCTCCCGATTTGATTTACACATATCTAAAAATCTAACCGTTGGATCTTCACAAAATTTATATCATTAGAAAGATATTTTCAAAATGAATCCAACGGTTTCAGTTTTGGGAAAATCCGACGGTCGGATCTCCCGCACTAATCGTTTGAAGTTACGATTTCAAAATACGAACTGCAGCGTCGTTATTCGATTTAATTTAATTATATATATATATATATATATATATATATATATATATATATATATATATATAATAATCGATTCTGGCGCTGTTTTTCTTCAAATTTGAATTAAACATTTCAGACAATCCAACCGTTGGATCTTTACAAAGTGGGTGTCGTTGGAAAGATGTTCCCAAGGCTAATCCAACGGTTGTGGTTTCGGGGAAATCCGATGGTCGGATCTCCCGCACTAATTGTTTGAAATCACGGTTTCAAAATACAAACTGCAGCGTCGTTATTCACTATATTTTAATTATCTTTATATAAATATATATAAATATAATTCTTTCTTCGATTTCAAAACCATGTCCACTTTATAGATTTGATAAAAATGATATTTTTATCATCAAAAATATTTATTTCACACTTCACCATTTTTAGCACTTCATATTCACAATAAAAAAGTAGATTTTATTGTTCAATCCATATATTCGACACATGAATGTTTCCGACTTCACACACACGATAAAAATACGATTTTTATCATTCTGTCCTTTATTCAACACATGAATATTTCTATAGTTCATATACATAATAAAAATGTGATTTTTGTTGTAAAACAATTTATTTCAAAACACGATTATTTTATATAGTCTGTACTTAAGGTGAAAATGTTATTTTTGATTGTTAAAACAATTTATTTAAAATACTAATACTTTATATAGGCTATATATATATAATAAAAATGTGATTTTTATTGTAAAACAATTTATTCATCACGTGAACTTCATTCAACATATTGATTTCTATTCAACACACGAATATAGTTTCAACACATGAAAATAATTGTAACACATGAATATTATTGAAAATTTCGGCAGCATATCGGGACCGTATCGAAGTACGGCTCCTCGCTCTACCTTAAAACCTTGCGGTTTTTGACAATGGGGATTCATGCATCTAGTTCTCACACAGGCAACATGTTTTATTTTCATTTCCACAATCTATTCTAATTTTGTTTTCAACCACAGATGGGTATTTTTCAACCACAATCAATCAATTTCAACCACAAACAATTCTAATCAACCATTCGCTATCAACCAATTTTCACACCAATCACAACCAATAAATATCGTCCATGGTCTGTGGACGAGGGGAGTATATATATATATATATATATATATTCGTTTATAAATATATTTCAATTCACTTCAATTCATTTCAACGCACATATAATTTTTACAACGCATATATAACTTATACATCGAACATACAACTTATACAACGCTTATACATGAGGTGTACAACGCTTATATAACACATACATCGACTATATAATTTATACATTGTTGTTTTACATATCGTTTATAAATTAGAAATCTCACATTGGGTTCCACTACACCAAAAATAGCAGAAGGCTCAGAAAAATATGCGGTCTCTTCTAGAATGTAGAAGACGTCCACACGAGTCCACTGTCTCTTGTTTCACTGAATTTCATCAAGAAATGAAAAAGATATGGTTTTTACAGTAAAATCATAAACGGTAGCGCTTAGAAGTGCTATTAAAACAGTTTAATATATAACAGTCGTTATACCTCAGGTTGGGTTCGAAACTAGGTCACGGCTTTTCATCCAAACCGTTCAGCTTGAGGTCAATCGAACCACACAGCATCGACAAGCTTCGAGAGGCGCGCCTATCGAGGGGTGCAGCGTCCAGTCCGGTGGCCTATATCAGAGGCGGCGACGGTTCAAAACCCGAACCTTTGAGCAGGTGATTCTCTTGATTGGAGCGACGAGGGGTGGTGCTCCAGGTATGGATTTGAAGAGGGCGTCGAGCTCTTCAAAAAGTTCAACTATGGCCGGGTCTATCGAGGCGTGGTTTGGCCGGAAAATGGAAGTGAAGGATGGAACGATTTCCGTCGTGCGCCTGAAGGAAATACGGGGAGAGAGAAAATGAAGTCGAAAATACCCCTTATCTCATACGAACTCCAATCCAAACCCAACGACTGTCGTTCCTAGCTAAATACCGCCATTCCGAACACAATGGGATATGTTTCGAAGGCCCATTCGATTGTTTCAATCAGTTTTTATTCAAATTAAAATATAAAACATTCAATATTTAATTTGAACATACATTTTAATTTGCCGGGGCCACATACTGATTCGAAAAATTCCAGAAAAATAAATCTGGCTATGTTTTGACGATACGGTCCCAACAAAACTGATTTCGTCGAATTCTGAGACTGTTTGTAAAATGGCCCTTTTCTGGCCGACCCAATTTAATAGACATTGACCAAACACATTTTCCTTTGCCACGCTCACATACTAGCTTCAAAAATTGTGAAATTTGAAACCTAGCAATAACTTCACATCCCGGATCCAACAAAAGTGGTTTCGTTGAATTCCGAGGTCGTTTGCAAAATGGCCATTTTCACGGCCTATATAAACTCTAGAGCGACCTTTCAGAAAATTCATTTGGCCATAACTTTTGCTTCCTGCTATGAAACTTCAATTTTTCAGATTCGTTAGAAAGGCATTCACTAACAGATTTAAATATTTTTGGTTTCACTCAAATCCGTTTGGTTTTGCACCCAATACAGTTAGTCAAAGTTTGAAACTACCGCGCCATTTCAGGCCTTGTTTATAATTCAAATTAATTCTATTCATTTTCAACATCGATTCAAACATACATTTCGTCGTTATTATTTAAAATATTTATTTTAAATATTCAAAATTTACTAAAATAGCCAATTTAAAATTTTTAAATTGGTTCAGATTTTACGGGTTGTTACAGATTCCCTAAGTATTAACCCCGAAGGCCGAAACCAATATCAGATCAATACCCAGGAGACCACTCATCTTATCTATTTTTCTGTTAGTTTCTAATTTATATATGATAAAGATGTAAATTTTATTGTTCAAATATTTCGTTCAACACACGAATCTATATTTCTTACAACACACGACTAATCTCAACAAATGAGTACTGTCAACACATGAATCTATATTTTATAATATTCTTTATTTTCCAAATTGGAATGAGGCCCAATCAATTACCATATAATGTTAATTATATGGATTCCATACAACACATGTATATAATAGCAACAATAAATAATCAACCATCATCTAAAGTGCATCACACAACTGCATAAGCATTAAATATAAATAATTAACGCTTACACAATCTGTCGACCAATCGATCGACATACAATAAAATAATTGGGATTAATGTACGCCAAATATCATCCCAACACCCGTGTGGGGTTTCAATCCAAAAACACTGAATATTATTCATGCAGTTGGGCGATGTGTAAAATTTATCGTCCCAATCAATGTCCTTCAAATAGGTGTACATAAACAAACCGTCCGGTTTGTAAATGATTATTTATTTGTTCACATTCACGTTGAAAATTATATTTTTAATGATAAAATATTTTAACTATATAAATATTTTATTTTATTTCACATCACATAATCAATTTTCATCACAACAAACAATCAAACATACAAGCCATCCATGGTATGTGGACGACGGGTGTAGGGTGCTACTAAACACCGTCTGCATCCTAGTATATATTTTTAACTAGAAAAGAAGATTTAAAGTGAGAAGTTCTCACCGACTAGCTAAACCAACGCCACGACTCTTCTTATGTAGAAATCTTCGTCGTGCTCGCCTTTTGCCACTTTCATTGTCCGTAGCCACTACATATATAAAAATCACATTTTTATATTGTTGCTATGTATATAAAAATTCTATTTTTATACCGCTACTATATAGATAAAAATTCTATTTTTACAATGCTACTATATAGATAAAAATTCTATTTTTACAACGCTACTATATAGATAAAAATTTCATTTTTACATCGCTACATGAATAAAAATCATATTTTTATTCTTCCTATGATATAAAGATCGAATTTTTATTATCTATATAATATAAAAATCATATTTTTAATCTTCCGCTAATATAAAAATTATATTTTTATTCTTTCTATAATATAAAAATCTCGTCTTTAAGCAATTAAAAATCTCGTCTTTATTTAAACAAAGATCATATTTAAAAATACGATCTTTTCCATTCTAAAGATACCACCTTTTCATGTATAAAAATCCGACCTTTGATATGATAAAACCTTTCTTTCTTTACTTTAAAAACCAAAGCCCTCTTTGCATTAAAAATCAAAGCTTTACCTTAATAAGAATATAATCTTTATATGTTAAAAATCGTATCTTTATCATACTGAAAATCTAAGCTTCATATAAATAATTCTAACATATGATAAAAAATCCTAGCTTTATACATTTAAGAAAATCAGTTTTTTTTAAATTAATTTAACTAAGTAAAACAAAATAAATAAAATAAAAGAAAGAAAAGGAAAGGGGGAAGCTCACCGATTTGGTCGAAGAAGGAGGTGCTGGTGATGGGGGGGCGCCTGCGCGGTGGTGGCTCGAGGTGGAGGTCACGTCGGATTTCGTGGCAGAAGATAGGAGTGTTTCGTGGTTTCAGCGAAGAGGAGAAGGAGGAGAGAGGAAGGAGGGGGCCCTTACCCTGGCGGCGGCGCGCTGCTGGGGGGGGGGGACTCCTCCCCATTCGTTTCCTCTTTTTTTTTTTCGATCTAATCTGAATGCCGGGGGGGTGTTTGAGGAGAAAAAAGGTTTTTTTTATTTAACTATTTAATTTCAAAAAGTAACTTTTAATTTTGACCTCAAAACGAGACCCACCGCCTGTCATCCATAGCTAATTACCCTCATTTCGAACACAATGGGATATGTATCGTAAGCTGATTCGATCGTTTCGATCAGTTTTCGTCAAAATCAATATATTCAATTTTAAACCTACATTTCAATTTACCGAGGCCACATACGGACTCTAAAAATTCCCGAAAAATATTTTCTAGCTTCGTATTAATGATACGGTCCTAACAAAACTGATTTCGTCAAATTCTGAGACCGTTTGAAAAATGGCCATTTTCCAGTCGATTAAAATCAAATGAAACTGGTCAAACGCGTTTTCCTTTGCCACGCTCGCATATTGATTCAAAAAATTACGAATTTTGGAATCTAGCTATAACTTGACATCACGGATCCAACAAAAGTGGTTTCGTTGAAAACCGAGGTCGTTTGCAAAATTTCCATTTTTAAGGGCCTGAATTCCATAGTGACTATTCGGAATTTTTCAACTGGATGTATCTTTTGATTCCCGCTATGAAATTTTGATTTTTCGAATTCGTTGGAAAGATATTCTCAAATAGATTCTAATATTTTTGGTTTCGCTAAAATCCGGTTTATTTTGAATCCTGTACGTTCATTTAAACTTTGAAATCGAATTATCGAACTACCGCGCCATTTTCAATTCCTTTTATAATTTAAAATAAATAATTATATTCCAACAACGCTCTACATAAATATATACGTTCTAATTTTATTCAAAATAAATTTCTTGTCGTTATTATTTAAAATAATTCATTTTAAATATTCAAAATTCATCGAAATTGCCAAAATAAAAATTTTAAATTGGCTCAGAATTTCCGGGTTATTACGTAGAATTTTGTATACTAGCATATAACTCACACATGTCATAGCCTAAATTTAGGTCCAATTTACACACATAAAATAGGGGTCATGAAACATGTAAAGTTGTTCATAATTTCATTAACTTGTATATGATTCAGATCTAAACTAACATCTAGACTTGCATTGATATATACATTTGATTTAACATGTGAATTAGTTCCAACAACATAACCAAACTAACATATGAAACATCATTATGAATTGATTATACATAAGCCAATCATAAAATTACAACATAGATGATAACATCGCTACTTTACAACATACATGATAACATCATAGAATTTACAACATAAATAATAACATGTGGTCAATAATTCACAACATATCCATATGATCCACATCATATCTCAATCCAATTAAATTGTTAATTATTTTATTAAAGAAATCAAACTCACAACTCAAATAAGGTCTTGAGTTCTGAAATCTGAGTTCTGAAGTTGAATTAGCTTTCCTTTGTAGTAGATTCGTTGTTAGAGTTGAATAGAATAGAATTGATTAGCTTTTCTTCCTCTCAAATTGGTGGCGGCTATTCTAGGTTGCAAGGTGACGGCATGGAGGCCATGATTCTAATTTTAATTTGATTTTAGGGTTTGAGTCTACATGTGTTTTTATAGAGTTTAGGATTAGTTTAGGCCGTCCGATCAACCCAGAATTAATCCCAGCCAATTAGAGTAGATCAGAAACCCTAATGACTCAGCATACAGTCATAAACAGGTCATCAAACAAATCTGCCCCGGGGGGGGGGGATGTCGATCCCCTGGTCGACCAGGTGAGGGTAGGTCGACCCTATGGTCGACTTGGCCCTGGCGGGAAATTTCCCGCCTAGCTCATTCTGACTCTGGAATTTGAATTTTTGAAATCTGTTTTGAATTTTCTGAAACTTCTGATGGCCATAACTTCTTCATATGAAGTCCAATTCACGCAAACTCGGACTCTATCTCAACCAGAATTCTGAGATGAACACAATGGCGCAACCCATTTCCCTTAATTCTCACATCTGAGATTAGTTATTCTTTAATTTGTGAACATTAATGTTGAAAATTATGGGGTGTTACATTTATCTTTTGAAAGAAAATTCTAAAAGAGACATATAGATGTCTTTCAAAATAAAAGACTGGAACGTTCTAGGGTGACAGAGAGGATAGTGTCTAGGCTTGGGTTTGGAAAAAATAGTTTCCTGCTCTCCCTGGCTATCCCTAACTAATCCGATGGACGGGACGGTTAATTTCAAAATTTAATTTGAAATTATTTGAGTTTAGAAATAATTTAGAATTTTATTTAATATTAAAGAAAAGTAATTTAAGATTACTTTTGAGAATCTCTACATGATATAATGAGTATTTTGAAAGCAAATAATGATTTTAAATGTTTTGAGCAAAGAAGAACTACGTTGGCGTGATCCTGTATCTAATTGCTTATCCAATTAGATAAAGGTACGTAGGCAGTCACAAGTGGTAGTGATGCAGCTGCTTTACTAATAAAAATATTTTTTTATTATTACATTTGTGTTGGTGCGTCTTTCATATTTTATCATTTAAGCTGCATTGTTGTTTTATCAAGAAAAGAAACAAAGTTGAATTTTAAACCCAAAATAATTTAGAGGGTTTATATAAGTATATAATGATTATCAAAGATATTTTGAATGCAATAGAGGATAATTTTTATTTTGGTCAAAATAGAGCTATCATAAAATGGCAATTCATGTATTTAAGTTATAAACTTTAAATGCTTATAACTTTTGGATTCTGAATCAGATTTTCACCAAACGAAGGGCGATTGATTAATATTGACAAGAACTTTCAAATGAGTGAAAGCAGATTTTAATTTCGAGGTATAATTTTCAAGTTATGTTTCAAACTGTATCGGTAAAGGACGTCGTAAGTGCAGTTATTGACCGTAACCATAAATAGCCATTTTTAATGTTTTAAATTTTGGAAATAATTTGTAAAATTAATATAAATTATGTAAGAGCGTTTTGAATTAGAAAGTTTTAAGTTTTGACTGGCCGGAAATTCCGGGGCGTTACAAACATTGACCCTGAAATAATTGGTATCTAAATAACGTAAATTATATTAGAAATTGGTTCGAGTTTTTGAAAAGGGAATTTCTAATTTTAAAATAGAGATTGAATTTCGATTGGATAGAATATGAGAACTTGTTTTTAATTATGTTAACACAAGTGATTTGATTTATAAATGATATTTATAAATGATATGAGATAATTGTGATTAAATAAATTGGGAATATAAATTCAAGAACGAACTAAAATGGGAAACGGAAATCGTTTTCAAAGGAAAACAATGGAATTTATTTCCATATTCGAATGTGAATAGGACTAAATAAAAACCATAAGGATTTGTAATTATAATTCGATGATGTCGAATGTTATTAAAATGATTTATATTTATAAATTATATTGTATATAATTTGGAATTTAGCAAGATAATTATGGTTTGGTTTGGAACCAATAAATTATAGTAGAATCTGAAGTCAAGATTTAATTTTAAATATGATTTATAATTAATGAGAGGTTTACCTATAAATGGGATTTATGAAATGAAATTTGAATGTAAATTTATAAAATAACTCAATAGATGGGATTTTAACTTGTAATTAGTATTGACTACTTAAATCAAGATTTATTTGATAAAACGACTCCAGTTTTCTATAAAGGATTAATATTCATGTTTAAAGTGGATAATGATTTAAAAGCAAACGTTTTGCAGATTAAATTAGTTATAAAAGGTGATTTATAAATGTTGGAAGCGATAAATTCAAAAGTAGATTTAGAATTTGAATGGACCTGAAATGGTAAGTTTTTCTGACGTTCGAAACGTTATTCGAATAAAGATTATTTGAGAGAGAATTATAAGTTGAAATTCAATTATGTCGAATCTAGGAAGGTACTATTTACTTTCCATTTTAATTAAGAATATTTATTTAATTAAATATTATTTATTTATTATAAATAAAGAATAAAAGTTATATTTTAAATATTTTGGAAGCAGGTATTATAACGTTATCGTTATATTCAATGTTTTAAAAAACGTCATTTAAATCTATACAAATGGATCTTGGAAATGATTTCCAAATATAACCCGTGATATTTCAAAGTATAGAAAATGAAATGATTTTGGAGTTAAGAATGGACTAAAGGAAATCAGAAACTGACTGGAGACAAGTTAGGTTAAATAGCTTAGGGTTGATGCTTGGAGAGTTGTTCTCTTACTAGTTTATGGTCAGGGACTGATGGATATAGAAGAATAGTGATACGTGAATAAGATATGGTAATATTTTCCAAAATATATAACATATATTTCCTAAATATTGAAAATAAGGAATTGTGAATATATGGAAACTTTCTTTCGAAAATCGTGGGAGGCTAAACGGGTTTTGAGAAATATCTGGGTAGAGATATTGAAAGGAAATTGGGAAATGGATAAACGGTTGATAAATTAATTTGAAGGGCCTAAATGTTGATTGATGGTTGATCGATATAATTTCAATTTGGAAATAAGATCGTTGTTTGTATGAATGTTTTTTCTTTGATAGTTAAATAACAGACTATCAAAGTGTTTTAACCATTTTTCCGTTGTCAATACAGAGAGACCGGGATTAGATTTATTATATAAAAAACCACTTTTTATGGCATTAGCATTGCGAATCAAATATTATTGGAGACAGAGAGTATGCAAGGGTTGTTCTGGGAATCTTAGAAAGAAATTGCCTAATATGGATTTACGGAATAGTGCCTTTGGTTAGTCCAGACCCAGGACAACATGTATAGATGAATGTCTGACAGAATATATCTAATAGATTGCGTAAGTTGATCGCTTTAAACATATTTACGTTGGTGGCCAAGGAATTTGTTTCTCTTAGCTTTATGGCCATGATATTTTTGGGGAAATTAATTTGTGATTTGGCAGGTATGACGATGTGGCATTCAAAGTTAATAAAGGTGGGATCTGTAAAAAGATACATTATAACCTCAAGCCTCATCAATCGGGAAATGGCCAAAATCAGGCAGGCAACATGGCTAAGTAGGTCGCACCCAACTAGTATATATTGTCACTATCTAGAGAATATTCATTTTGTTACTTATTTCACTTCTGTGTCTCCCGATAACGGTTATATTGGTATACCAACCGTAAGGTGACAATATATTCGGAACATTCAAGCGAAATGAATGGCCGGTCATGTGTGGATGAGTTGCAAGATGTTCTTGTTGAATTCCAGTGTATCCCCTCTAGAGTACATTGATCGGAAGGTGATTCCATACCTTGTCATAGTGGGAATTCCATTCCCCAATAAGAGGCCGTGGTTCGTATTGTATATTATATATGTGGAGCGTGAGATGCAAGCATTTTTCTAGATTGTTATTTACTTGTATTAGATACTATTATAACATTAGAGTAATATTGTTTTAAAAGGGATGTTTTGGGTTATCGTAATGTAATGTGCGGATCGGCCTTATGGTTATCTTTTCTTTTGAAAAGGATTTTGAAAAGTTGAACCGAATGGTTGGAGTTTACTCACACCAGTCCCATGACTGACCCAGAGTTTATTTTGTTTTGTTTACCCTAAATTCTTGGGTGCCCAAATTTGTATGAACAATCAAGTAGTCGGGATTTTACAGACACTTTGGAGAAGCTTAGAGCAGGAAGCTCGAATGTTAGATCTATATAGAGTTTATTTCCGCAGTGATATATATATATATATATATGATGTACACTATGATGTATGTCAGACAAATACAGTTTTGTATTTCAAAGTTACATTATATAATATATTTTATTTGTTCCGTTGTGAGATTCGTGTTTACTCTGATTCTGTTGTTGTGTTCTTCTTCTTTTATTCTAACTTTCTTTCTTTCTATTTCTCACCCTCTAACTTCTTCTATTAATGATATGGTATTTCCGATGCTTGAATAGTTGACATTGGTTTTTATGTCGATTTTCAAGGTCGAAAAATATATGGGTCATTACAGTGGTATCAGAGTTGAAGGTTAAGTGGATACCTTGGCTCTGTGGTGTAACTCAATAAAGATGGGATTAGTAATAAACTAGATTGAGTTTGAGTGTATATATGTGAGTGAACATATTTATAGATTATAAAAAAGTGATTTTATATTGTGGATATTTATTGGTCAAGTGGCTTATGAATTCTGGTCGATGGTGGGGAACCACGATGTTGATAGGGGTTTCTAAACACTTGAATACGATGAATCGATATAATATGTTTTGAAAGGAGGGTAAATGAAATAGTTTTACCTAAATATATATTTTGATATAAAAGAAAGTATATATATTGGAATTATTGTATATATTGGATGTGTTGGTTGTTATTATAATCGAATAAAACTATAGATTTGGTTACCGATCAGAATTTGTATAAGTGAAATATATAAAATCAGATGAATAAAATCTGGATTTAAAACAGAATTAGGAAATTAAAATTCTAGAAACTTGGAAAAGTGTGGAAATGGATTTGAAATTAATATATGGAAACTTTAAGATCCTGGGTGAATTTAGAAATGTTTATAGACATTGTGAAGGATATTTTGAAGAAATTTCAAAATAGAAGTGTTTAAAATTGAGTTTTGAAAGTGATATAGTATTGAACTCACTTCGATAACTGGAAAATAATTCTGATGATGACTGCAGCATCATCATTGTTCATTTTCAAGTTTCTACGCGACGGATTACTACTAAAGATTTTGTTTTGAATTGTTTTGAGGAAATAAGTTGTTGGGAAATTCAAATGTTCTGAATTGCTATTATTATATGTGAATATTATATGATTTGAAACTGATTTGAAAGAAAACCCAGGAATTGGAATTCTGAAATTTAAATTTAACTTATGAAGTTAAAAAGTTTGAAATGGTAAAAGTGAATAAATAAATTGGAATTTAACTTAAACTAAGTTGATAAAAATTGGATGGGATTAGAGATAATGCGGACTTGAATTGGGTTGGTGACCTAAGAATTGGTAATTGAAAATGGAACTGGAATTTGAAATGGATTTTGGCTTGGGTATAAGAGAATGGTTGAATTTAGGATAAATTGATTGGAGATCAATTGGAAATTCATTTGGAAATTCATTTGTATAGGCTGAATTGATAGCCAATTGAAGAGATAGAGTTGGATGCCCGACAAAAAGGTATAAGTTTATATTTTATATGAGTATGAGATTTTTGAGCCAGTTTGGCAAGCTGCTTGGTTATTTGATTTTATTTTGGATTAGAGAAGGCCTAGAGAGGTGAATTGTAGTTGTACCGATTGAGACATGCAAAGGAGACGCTGGCGAAATTTTTCAGGAATTTAGGATATTAGAAAATTTTCAGAATTTTTGAAAATTTTCGTTAGTAAGAATAAATTAATATTCTAAATAAAATTAGTTGATGGAGTTGAAATTGAAGTTAAAGAGTAAAACAATGAGATTTTTAACTTAGTTAATAGAGTTGGTAGCATTTTTCATACCTTAGAAATTTTAGGGACTAAATTCTTGTAAGGGGAAAGGAATGTAACATCCCGGGATATTTGCAAATTGAATTATTAATTTATTCAATTATTCGAATACTGATTTAACAATATAAATAAATGGATTAGAATAATTTGAATGTTTAATTAATATAAAACTGTAATAATAAATTACCGAAATAGTCAGAAATAGTTGAATTAGCTATGTTAAGTGAATTTGATAGTTTGAGGAATTTGATTGAGTTTATATTCGAATTAGAATAATGAATAAATTTATATAAACAACTTTTGAACATATCGATTATAGTATAATTATAATCGATATCGTAACGTGGTGGTAGTTCGTAATTTAACGTTTTGAACTTTAAATGACTGTATAGGATTCGTTATAAATCGAAATTCTATAAAACAAGAAATGTTCGAATCTATTGAACTGTATTTTTCTAACAGAAGTATAAAATAGAGATTCCTATAGATTGTAAGTTATGTCTAAATCAAATTTTCAGTAGTCGTTATGGAATCATTTATAGACCATAACAATTTATTTAATTCTAATTAAATATTGGTTTGAAATTTGAATAAGATATTTGAGACATATACTTAATTCAATTTATAGAATATTACTGTAATTTTTATTTCGTAAAATAAACAACTTTTTGTTTAACGTATATTGTACCCTAAATCAACATTTTTGGAATTCCACAAAATATATCAACTTGTCTATTTTATTATATTTTTTTGGATCGTGGCACATCGCTCGTCTCAATGATACTTTTACTTTTGTTGATAGCAGTCTGTGACACCCCACATCCGTTAATGTCACTCATTAAGAGAATGCATTAAGTTTCGTGAAGCGTTGTAGGTAACAGAAACATAAATATTACAAGACAAATATAAAATAACAGAAGAATTTAAAACTTTATTAAGCAGAAAACATCGTGGTTCAAAACATAGTTACATCTTGAGTCTGAAATAAATAAAATCCAGTACATCAACTTAAAATTTCTGTCTTGTAATAAAATCATCAGAGTACAATAAACATGAAAAGAGCACAGTCCCCCAAAGCATAGCCATAGTAGAAAAGGTACGAAATCAAGCAGTATATCTAAGCATCTCCAAGCAGAAGGAAAGAAGAATCCTGATCAACCTTGAGTATTCCACCTTAAGAACCTGGTTGGGGGGGGGGGGAGGGGGACGGAAGAGAAAGAAGAGGAAACAAAATAGGTCAGACATAAGTCTGGCGAGTCAAGTTACTTTTAGCATATAAATAAGTAAAAGCATTATGGCAGGCATATAAACTGGATAAGAGGGATAACAACATATATGGCAGGTATGACAAGGTAAACAGGATAAACCGAATAGAACGTATATGTATAGCGCTTCTCTAATACTTTTCTCCTTCTTTGCATCGATACTAGTATCGTATGAACAAGATGATCCCCAACAAGTATAAGATGGTAAACTTAGATGTACTTCTAGTGAGAGGTTTTATGCCATACAATAATAGGCTGCCCAACTAAACATACCAGAGTTACCCCTAAGGATAATAACATGTCCTAAACATACCGAAGTCTAGATGTACCCTAATTACTACCCCAATCGATCGGCTCCCTAATACGTAGATACCCTGTGCTGGCCCCACATTTGGATGTATCACTTCTAAAAGTGGCAACTCATTATTTTCAGGATGCGCACAACCATATCTACAGGTGTCACGGTGTCTTATCCTCCCTTGTATGAACCCATGCATGCACACGACCCCGTCAGAATGCGCCGCCCACACCGTTCCCTCTTTTGGATCTCTTACAATCAGCCCATTAAGCGTTCCCGACTCCGACCTAGTTCAGAGTATGTTTGATACCTATATATGGGTTATTGACTGAAACGGGTCCCAGCAACAAGATGATACAAGCTTCCCCCCACAATTGCATCCCCACTACTAGGATTTCCATAGGTTATGCCATACCGGTGTAAAAAGATTGCATAACCCCATAGGTTAAGTCTGTGGGCCTATATATAAATATTACCCACCACCCCAAGATATACTTAACCCTCCCACTGTTTCAATCAAGTTCACTTAACCCCTACTCAAGTTAACATGTTCATGTAATCCCCATGGATTCAACTAAGTTATGTATTCAAGTTCATTACCATTTATTCATTTATGGTTATAATTCACTAGACCTCCTACATTAAGCCTACAACTTGTGGATGTTGGATATGTCGGACGGGTCCGGGCAGACTTCTTCCACATGTCGGACTTAGCCTCGTGTCTTATCCCGTTACGTGTTTATACACTTAGACCCCTCACATTAGATTCACCACTTGTAGTCCCTAGATATGACAGGCGGGTCTGGGCAGACTTCTACCACAAGTGTAATCTAACCTCGTGTCTAAGTGCGATTGCAGTTTCTAATTACTGTAAATCTAGGCATTTTCACTACTTAACAATTATCCCTATTTCATTATAGGTTTTCATGCCCTTTTTTCCAAGTCATATTCATCATGTACCATATGCCCCAAAATAAGTCTTTAATCACAATTTAATTTATGCCCTAAATCCATATTCATGTATTTAATTCAAGTTATGCTCAAATTTCCCAATACAAGTTATGCCCCAATTTCAATGTTTTCTCCTCGTTCCCAATTTCACGCGTTCGCATATTTCATTGGTATGCCTAGGCTCGAAGGTAGCCTGGCTATAAAATAAAAAGTGAAAAGAAGAAGGGAAGAGAACAAGAATAAACATAATAACAAGATTGACATATGATGGCAGGAATAGGCATACCAACTAATAAGCATATAGTGACAAAATTGGGCATAATGACAAGATAGGCATATAGGAACTGATTTGATGAACATGTGATAATAGAACTGATTAGGCATAGTGTCATGATCATAAACATGCATAATGAGATCTAATCAGTGAATTAGATATACAAATAATGGCAGATCTGACCTGATTCAATTATTCACAGGCTTAAATCCAATTCATAACATGTCAAGATTAGCTTAGATACACAGGTTATGGCAGATTTGATATGATTCAAATAGTCATAGGCTTAAATCCAATTCATAGAAATGCCAAAATAACTTTTAAGTATTTATATCTAAAAATAACGTAGACTCACTGTGATTGGATCAGAGAACAGAAGAATAACTGCAGATGTAGAAGTACAGATCTCTGAATTTGTCTAACTCTGGTTGTAAAAGAAGAATAGGCTATTTCAATCTAGGCAGAGGCAGCATCTAGTTCTCCATTGTTTTTGAATGAATAAAACAATGGTTACAGGGTCCTGTTTATAGAATAGGGTCAACGAATACAGCCAAGAATTCAGTCCATGTACATAGAAATGAATTTTACCTAGATCGGGGGGGGGGGGGAGGGGTGTCGACACCCCTAGGGTATGTCGAACCCTAACGGTTCTGTTTTCCACCCAGACTTCCTACTTCTAATTTTGAATTATTTTGAATAGTTTTGACTTGGTTATGTATATATATATATATATATGTGTGTGTGTGTGTATATATCTTATGCGTATACAAACTTCAAACCTTAATATCTTCTTCATACGATATCTGTTTTACGCAAATTTGGTGTCTATCTTAAGCAGAGTTCCGAGACGAATGCAATGGCGCAGTCCGTTTCACTTAACTCCAAATATTTAATTAAGTATCCTTTAGTTTATCATCTTAATGTGTTACAAAATTACGGGGTGTTACATTGTCACCTAATTAAAGGATTTCTTCCCCGCAATCTCCAAGTTAAGAAGAATGTATATCCTAACATCCATCATCCATCTACTCATCTACCAATCACAGGCATCCATTGTCCTTAAAGTTCTCTAATGCTTGTGTGAACATATGCAACGGTGTGTGTATATGTCCTTATACTAATGCGAAAGATCAGGCGGTCTACTGATTCAGTCGACCTCCTTAATGCAATGTATGTTAGTGCCATGAATCCAACATGTATGCATATAATCCTATTATAACATGTAAGTTCTGTATGAGCACAATCATTCATCCAAATGCAACATCCACATGATGATACACCCACTTTCATCCATCAAAAAGAAGAAAAATGCACACACATCCATATGCAGTATGAGAGTGACTGAGCCGATCTAGTGCTTAATGTGTGTGTATATGCATCCACGAGCAACCACTTGCATCCACTTGCATCCATCAAACATAACATGTCTCAAACACATGTTTACATCCATGGGATTCCTACCCAAAGGTCAAAGATTCGAACGATAGGATATACTTAAATCACAGAAACAAGCATGAATAAAAGCTTTGGAAATAGAAGTTAAGAACGTACCCTTGAAAAGAAAAGGGTACAAAGCACGAATCTTGTCTTCAGTCTCCCAAGTTGCATCCTCTTGGTTATCTCCCCACTGGACTTTCATCAACTTGACTTCTTTGTTGCATATTCTTAACTTCTAATCCAAGAATATGGGTAGGAAGTCGTCTAACCGTCGCCTCCCATTCTACCTCTACTTCCTCAAGCATACTTGGCTCAACTACTTCTACAGTTTCATGCAAACACTTCCGTAAATGAGAAATATGGAAAACATCATGAATGTCGGACAATCTCTCTGGTAACTTTACTCTATAGGTCATTTGGCCAATCCTTTCTGTTATGGGAAATGGCCCTAAAATCTTGGTGCCAATTTCCCTACAGATCCAAAGCGAATCACATTTTTCAATGGTGATACCTTAACAAAAATCATATCTCCCACCTCAAACTCAATGTTAGTCCTTCTCTTATCTACGTAGGAATTCTGCCTATCCTGAGCTGTCTTCATTCTCCATCTAATAAGATCAATCTTTTTGGAAGTTTCTCTAGCCATATTCGGTCCAAGTAGAAGTCTTTCTATAGATTCCCACCAACAAGTAGGTGATCTACAGGGTCGTCCGTATAATTCTTTGAATGGTGCCATGCCAATGCTAGTTTGATAACTGTTGTTATAGGCAAACTCTACTAAAGGAAGATGTTCTTCCCAAGTCCCTTCGAATTTAGGATACACAGTCTTAAAAGATCCTCAAGGACTCTATTCACCTTTTTAGTCTGTCCATCGGTCTGAAGGTGATAAGAGGTGCTCAAACACAACTATGTACCTAATCTTCTTGCAGGCTCCTCCAAAATTCACTGGTGAAAATGGGGTCACGATCACTTATGATACTGGAAGGTACTCCACGAAGATGGACCATCTCACGAACATAAACTGCTGCCAACCATGCTGCCGTCCTCTTACTCTTAACCATAAAAAAATGAGCGCTCTTAGTAAGTCTGTCTACTATAACCCAAATACTAGTGTTACCTTTCCTCGATCTTAGCAAACCATCAATGAATTCATCAAGACGCTCTCCTACTTCCATTGTGGGACCTCTAAAGGATGAAGTAAACCACCGGGCTTCTTTTGCTCAACTTTGACTTGTTGGCAAACAAAACATTGAGAAACAAACTCTACCACATCTTTCTTCATCCCAGCCCAAAAGAAAACCCTCTTCATATCTCTATACATCTTATCCCCGCCTGGATGAATAGTCATCTTAGAATGATGGGCTTCCTCAAGGACCGTCTTCAACAAACTCCCAACTTGGGGAACACAAAGCCTTCCATCTCCTCGCAGCCACCCTCTATCTTCCATGGAATATCTACTAAGGTAACTAGAAGTCTCCCCTTTATTGAGCCTATCCAAGATGTCTGAAATATGTGGATCCTCTCGCTGCGAAGTTCCTATCTGATCCAAAAGAGTAGGCCGCACCTCTAGTGATGCCAATAAACCGGGTATAAACTCGGTGGAGGGTCTAAAATCAAAAGTCGATATAAGCTCCAAGCTTTTTCTTTCCACGAACAAAGGACTTAAGGCCATCCTCTGCCTACTTAATGCGTCTGCCACCACATTACCCTTTCCAGGGGTATAAGCAATCTCAAAGTCATAGGATGCTAGGACCTCCATCCACCTTTGTTGCCTTAAGTTAAGATCCTTTTGCGAGAACAAGTACTTGAGAGATTTATGATCGGTGTACAACTCGAGCTTCTCCCCAAGTAGGTAATGGCGCCAGGTCTTAAGCGCAAATGCTATGGAAGCTAACTCTAAGTCATGGGTAGGGTAGTTCTTCTACATACTACCCTTCCTTCTTGCATCAGAACCGCACGAAGTCCTGTACCACATGCATCAGTGTATACTATGGACACTTTGTTCCCATCGGGAAAGGTCAAGACTAGGGATGTTGTCAGAGCCCTCTTTAATCGCTGGAAAGCATCGTCACAATCTACATCCCAAGAAAATGTCAGATTCTTCTTCGTCAGCCTTGTGAGTGGGGTTGATATCTTTGCGACGTCCTTAACGAACTTCCTATAATAGCCTGCTAACCCCAGAAAACTTCTCACCTCTATTGCATTATTTGGGATCTGCCAATCTTGAACTGCAACTACCTTCGCGGGATCTACTGCTTTCCCATCTTTAGAGACTACATTCCCTAGAAATCTCATTTCTTTTCTCCAAAAATGGCATTTGGAGAACTTCGCCTTAAGTTGATACGCATAGAGAGTTTTCAAAACCTCCCTTAAATGTAAGGCACGCTCTTCCTCGCTCTTCGAGAAAATCAAGATATCGTCAACAAAGACCACAACGAACTTATTTAGAAACTTCCGAAACACCCTACTCATTAGATCAGCAAAATAGGCGGGTGCATTCGTCAACCCAAAAGGCATAACGAGCCACTCCAAGAAACCATCTGGAGTTCTAAAAGCGGTCTTGTCTATACTATCCTCGGCTACCCTCAACTGATGATACCCTATGGCCAGGTCTAACTGGGAGAAAACAGATGCATAAACAACCTAGTCAAACAGGTCATCTATCCCCGGAAGTGGGTGCCTATTCTTTTTATTGAGTTTATTTAACTCTCTATAGTCCACGCATAAGCGAAGAGAACCATCTGCCTTAGTTGCGAATACCACCGAAGTACCCCATTCAGATATGCTTCGCCTAATAAACCCTTTCTCAAATAGCTCCCCTGCTTTCTTGTTAAGGTCCCTCCTTTCTCTCGGAGCCATGTGGCACACATGCAATGCAATTGGCTTTGCATTATCCACCAAGTATATACGGAAGTCGATCTCGCGCCTCGGAGGTAAGCCCCGAACCTCATCAAAAACATCAGGATACTCAAGGACTACTGGTACCGATCGTAGATCATCGATAGTTGTATCAAGTGACTCTAGGAAATTAAGCATGACAGACCCTTTTGGGTCACAAGAAATCTCGAGGGTCCTCCTATGGCAAGTCAAAAGTCTAACGACCCTCCTCTCACAATCTAGAATGGCACCATACATGGCTAGCCAATCCATCCCTAGAATCAATCCATAGCCCATGAAACCAAGCACCTATGCGTCGCATTCAAACTTGACGCCTAACACAGATATTCTCAAACTCCAACAAATCATAGAAAAATGAGCCTACTACAAATGGGGTTGGAGACAACAATGGGATCCACAACAATACTAGTACGAAGGTGCAGAGACTTAACCACAGAATCAGATATAAAAGAGTGTGAAGTGACTGAATCAAAAAGAGTTATAACAGGATTACTGGAAAGAGAAATCAAACCTTCAATGGAAACTTTCCTACCTCTGTCTAATGCACTGGCCACGAGAGCATTCACCTTCCCTCCTGAAGATTCTTCCCTTTGACCTTTTCCTTGCTTCTTCGAGCACTCCTTAGAAAAGTGTCCGACCTCTCCACAATTGAAACAAGCATTCTTCTTTCTTTTGCAGTCCTAAATAAAGTGACCCTCACGTCCGCAATTATGGAAATTCCTTTTATCTCTAGCCTTGTTGTCCTTCTTTTGTTGTTGTTGTCCTTTCTTGGGCCATACTTTCTTGTTTTGTGTTTCTTCAACGTTAGCTTCTTTCTTTCCACCTTTATCTTCCTCATGCATCAATGCCATCTTTACGAGCCTTTCAAAAGTTGCTTCCATCGGAATATGAGACATAGCTAACCCATGGAGGGTTTCATTCAATCCTCTAGCAAACCACAAAGCTTTCTTATGTGGGGTATCTACTAGCTCCAACCCAAACCTTGCCAGTTGATTGAACTTGTTAACATACTCTTTGACAGTCATGCCTCCTTGCTTGAGTGCCAGAACCCTTGCCATTTGCATACTTTTCTCTTCTCGAGAAAGAAACTTCATTTCAAACCTCTGCCAAAAATCATCCCAAGTCTCCATTCGACGCCCTGCTTGCGTCACTTCCCACCAGAATGAATCCTCATCTTTCAACAGCCAAGCGCCAACTCAATCTTTCTATGATCGTCAACTTCGAAAATCCCAAACAAATCCTCCGTCTCTTTAAGCCAATTCCTTGCCTCTACGAAAGTCTCTGTTCCTCGGAATGGCTTTCCGCCCATAGCACCATAATCTTTGCAGATCTTAGAGAAATTATTTGCTAGCGGAGGAGGAGGATGAGGAACAACGGGTGCAGCTGGGGGAGGAACATTTGCTTGACCACCGGCAGGTGCCATGGCCTCAAGATACTTACGGAACCAACCCAGTATCATAATGCCCTCAGGTATATTAGGTTCCCTGGACATGCTGAAAAGGAAGGAAAAAGGGATTCAAACAGAGAATCGAAAGATATTACATATGGCTTTGGGGAATATGTTTTTCAAAACAGACATTTCTTTTGAAAATGTTTTCTTTTTAAAACCATTTTGAAAACAATTTTCAAAATCTTTTATCCGATCTGGTAACCTTCAGCTCTGATACTAAGTGTCCACGTTCGTTATTGTCACTCATTAAAAGAATGTATTAAGTTTCGTGAAGCATTGTAGGTAAACAGAAACATAAATATTACAAGACAAATATAAAATAACAGCAGAATTTAAAACTTTATTAAGCAGAAAACATCGTGGTTCATAACATAGTTACATCATGAGTCTAAAATACATAAAACCTAGTACATCAACTTAAAATTTCTGTCTTGTACTAAAATCATTAGAGTACAATAAACATTAAAAGATCACAATCCCCAAAAGCATAGCCATAGTAGAAAAGGTACGAAATCAACCAGTACATCTAAGTAGCTCCAAGCAGAAGGAAAGAAGAATCCTGATCAAGCTTGAGTATTCCACCTTGAGAATCTAGTTGGGGGGGGGGAGGGAGAGAAAGAAGAGGAAACAAAATAGCTCAGACATAAGTCTGGCGAGTCTAGTTAGTTTTAGCATATAAATAAGTAAAAGCATCATGGCAAGCATATAAACCGGATAAGAGGGATAACAACATATAAGGCATGTATGACAAGGTAAAGAGGATAAACCGAATAGATCGTATATGTATAGCACTTCTCTAATACTTTCCTCTTTCTCTACACCAATTCTAGTATCGTATGAACAAGATGATCCCCAACAAGTATAAGATGGTAGACTTAAGTGTACTTCTAGTGAGAGGCTTTACCCCATACAATAACAGGCAGCCCAATTAAACATACCAGAGTTACCCTTAAGGATAATAACGAGCTCCTAAACATATCAGAGTCTAGATGTACCCTAATTACTACCCCAATCGATCGGCTCCTTACCCCGTAGTTACCTTATGCTGGCCCCATAGTGGGACGTATCACTTCTTAAAGTGGAAACCCTTTATTTTCAGGATGTGCACAACTATATCTACAGGTGTCACGACGTCTTATCCTCCCTCGTCCGGACCCATGCACGCACATGGCCCCGTCGGAATGCGCGCCCATGCCATCCCCTCTTTTGGATCTATTACAATCAGCCAAGTAAGCGTGCCCCAACTCCGACCTAGTTCGGAGTACTCGTTTGATACCTATATATGGGTTATTGACTGAAATGGGTCTCGCACACAAGATGATACAAACTTCCCCTACACATACATCCCCACTACTAGGATTTCAATAGGTTATGCCATACCAGTGTAAAAAGATTGCATGACCCCACAGGTTAAGTCTGTAGGCCTATATATAAATATTACCCAACACCCCAAGATATACTTAACCTTCCCACTATTTCAAGAAAGTTTACTTAACCCTCACTCAAGTTAACATGTTCATGTAATTGTAATGGATTCAACCAGGTTAAGTATTCAATTTCATTACCATTTATTCATTTATGGTTATTATGCGCTAGACCTCCCATATTAAGCCTACAACTTGTGGATGCTGGATACGTCGGGCGGGTCCGGGCAGACTTCTTCCACAAATCGGACTTAACATTGTGTCTTAGCCTGTTACGTGTTTATACACTTAGACCCCTCACATTAGACTCACCACTTGTGGTCGCTGGATATGCCGGGCGGGTCGGGGAAGACTTCTACCACAAGTGTAATCTGACCTCGTGTCTAAGCGCGGTTACAGTTTCGAATTATTGTAAACCTAGGCATTTTTACTACTTAACAATAATCCCTATTTCATTATAGGTTTTCATGCCCCTTTTTCCAAGTCATATTCATCATGTACCATATGCCCTAAATTAAGGTCTTTAATCACAATTTGATTTATGCCCCAAATCCATATTCATGTATTTAATTCAAGTTATGCCCAAATTTCCCAATACAAGTTATGCCCCAATTTCGACGTTTTCCCTTCGTTCCCAATTTCATGCATTTGCATATTTCAGCTGTATGCCTAGGCTCGAAGGTAGTCTGGCTATAAAATAAAAAGGGAAAAAAAGAAGGGAAGAAAATAGGAATAAACATAATAACAAGATTGATATATTATGGAAGGAATAGGTATAGCAACTAATAAGTATATAGTGACAAAATTGGGCATAATTACTAGATAGGCATATAGGAACTGATCTGATGAACATGTGATAATAGAACTGATTAGGCATAGTGTCATGATCATAAACATGCATAATAAGATTTGAAACACCCCACCTCCGTTAAGTTCACTCACAAAGGGAATGCCTTAATTTTGGTGGAGCATTATATGTAAAAGACACAGATAATTTACAAGACAGACATATATAAGCAGCGGAAAAACTAAATTTATTTCGTTCGTGGTTCATAACAAAACATTACAGAAAACTGTCTCAAAACAACTTCCAAATCATTACATCAGAATCTCTGTCTTGATTATAACATAAAGAAGCATAAAACAAAATAAAACTGCATAAATCCCCAAGTAGTAGTGTTTCCAAAGCCATAGCCAAAGATAAGAAGTTCCAAGCTATACATCACAGAGTCTTCAAGCTTGGAAAGATGAACGGTCCAAATTAAGATGAGCTATTCCCTCCCTGGGTACCTGAGGGGTGGGGGAACGGAAGAAAAGAGAGCGAAAGAAAATGGGTCAGACATAAGTCTGGTAAGTCTAGTGATTATTCAGCATGTAAAATGATAAGAGAACCATGACTTGAATAAGCTGGACACAGAACAATAACAAGGAAATAAGGTAACATACGATAAGGCAAGATAAACAAGGCAAGATAAACTAATCATACTATCGCACTAATGTCCATATTCTCTGCACCTACTAGATATTTCAACCATCATCATGAGTTCAAATCCAGTGATTCCTGTAACACCCCGTATGTTGAATAACTTGCTATAATATAAAACAGGGCAGAATTAAATTTTAAAATCTGAATCAGGGGAAACGGGCTATGCCATTGCGTTCGTCTCGGAAAAATACGCGAAATAGAGTCCGAGTTTTCGTGTAATACCCCACGCCCGCTAAGGTCACTCACTAAGGGAATGCCTTAACTTCGGTGGAGTATTTTAAGTGAATATAGAACAGAAAAATTACAACAAGACAGATATAAATAATACTTGAATTCTAAAACATCATTTCAATTGCAGCAGAAGATAAACATGTTTGGTTACATATCAAAACCAACTAAAACAAGAGTCAAGTACTAAATATCCATCCTGGTAAAACATAAGTACATAATCCCACTACATAACTAATAGCCATAATAGAAAAGATAAGCTGGGCTTTACATCACGGTCCAAGCTCCAAAAGATAGATAAAGAAATCTGATCAAAGCCCACTAGTGCTAGGCCCAACCTGAGGACCTGAGGGGAAAAAGATAAAAACAACGGGGTCAGACATAAGTCTGAGTGAGCCCTATAACTTTAACAATACAATCATTAAAGTAATTAGGGTATGATATAAACTTGGTACGGTGATGACTGGGGATAAATGACTACACTAAGCAGCCAACTAGACATAGGATGAACTAAGATAACGGTAAGACGCATCTACCCACCCAAGGGTAATTACTAACTGCACCACACCAGTCATTCCTACTTAAAGGTTGATCCCACCCAAGGACTAAGAAAATTTACCCAGTAGTTTCGTGTACCCCTAGCTGACTACATAGGTGCCGTCTGCCCCTATCTCCACTAGGTGTACCCACTACTCCCCAAGCGATCGGCTCCCTACCGTAGATACCCGTGCTGGCCCCACAGTGGGGTGTATCACTCCCCAAAGTGGCAACCCGATACAACCAATGGTGCACGGCTTATAACTACACGATGCAACAACGTCTTACCTACCAGCCCGGGCCCACACACGCATATGAAACCCGTTGGACTTGCGTTGCCACCGCTAACCCGTTTTGGCCTCTTATAGTCAAGCCCAGTACGCGTGTCCCGTCCTCGACATGGGTCGAGCCCAATAAGATACATATGGGTTACTGGTTGAAATGGCCCCCCACAAGCTACCCACCTAAGCTTGTCCCTTTTTCTAGTGCATCCCACTTAACCCTTTAATCATGTTTAATTACATGTTTCCACTTGGTTAAGTATTCTAATCGTATTTTCTATTGCCACCCAAGGCAACCCACTAGATTTCCACATGCCACCCAAGGCACTTACTTGATTTCCACATGCCACCCAAGGCACCCACTTAACCCCTCATGCCCCACTACATGCTTATCTGGTTAAGTGTTTCTTAATTGATTAAGAACGTAACCGTTGTAAAGACCTCTCACATTAGACTATCTTTTATGGCAGCTGGATTTGCCGGTCGGGTCCGGGCAGCCTTACGCCATAACCGAGTCTAACCTCGTGTCTTTACACTTGTCACGTATTTAGTTTGTGCCTAAGACCTCTCACATTGGGCCAATCATTTGTAGCCGCTGGATTTGCCGGTCGGTTCCGGGCAGTCTTATGCTACAAAAGGGTCCAACCTCGTGTCTTAGCCGATTAATTACACCTAATTAATCACCCCCCATAATTTGTATTAATTACCCCTAATTAATTACAAATTTAACGATGTACATAATTGACTCAATTATGTCCATCCACTTTATGGTATGCATAATCATACCAACTTCACACCATTTCATTAACATGAATATTAACCCCATCGTTCCCCACGTAATTCGCTAACATGACATACATAAGAGGGAAGATTCATCACAAATACAATGGGTTCAACTTGCATAACATTAGCATCAACATGGGTTTAAAAGGTGTCAACATGCATATAGCATCAAACCCAACTAGCATAAATAATCAACCCAAACTTGCATGAATCACATATGCCATAAAGAGGGTAACTCGCATAAGCTACTTATGTCATACAAAGGGGTAAACTTGCATATGTATGTATGACATACAAAGGGGTTAACTTGCATATGTATGCATATCATACTAAGGTGTAAACTTGCACATGTTACTTGCATATAATCAAACACCAAACTTGCATAACATGTCATATATGAACTTGCATATAATCATACACCAAACTTGCATAACATATCATATATGAACTTGCATATAATCAAACACCAAACTTGCATAACATGGTGTCATAATGGATTAATGTTTATCATAGCGATTTGCATAACTAGCATCATGAACACATAGCCTAAAACTTGCATAACTTGCATAACATCACGATCACCTAACATATGACTTGCATAACTTGCATAACATCATGATCACATAGCATATGACTTGCATAACTTGCATAACATCATGATCACATAGCATATGACTTGCATAACATCATGAACACATAGCATATAACTTGCATAACTTGCATAACATCATGAACACATAGCATATAACTTGCATAACTTGCATAACATCATGAACACATAGCATATAACTTGCATTGATCCACATTCATAGCCATAACCTCATTATATCCTATCATAATCATTTCAACAATTGGTCATTAAGGCTATAGAAACTCACAACTTGTTGATTGCACTCCTATGAAGAAGATTAAGTTGCTAGAGTTGATTAGAAGTTGATTTGAGAAGCTATCTTCCTCTTTAATTTGATGGAGGCTCCTTCAAGTTGCATTTTGACGACATAACGACGTTGTATCTATTTTTAGTATGAATTAGGGTAGTCTTAGGGTGTATTTATAGATTAGTTAGGTGTTTTAGGCCATTAGATTAACCCTAAATCAGATTAGAGCCGTCAGATCTCGTCACTAGCCCTAAAACATAGCCCAAACCCCATCAGGTTGCACCTAGGTCACACAGACCGACAGGGGGTGGTCGACCCCTAGGGAGGGGGTCGACACCCATGTCGACCCTAGGGTCGACACCCATGTCGACCCTAGGGTCGACACCCTCTGCCTGGCGGGAATTTTCCCGCCTCTTCTGAAATGTGAATCTGAATATTTTAAATCTGTTTTAAATTTTCTGAAAACTTCTTCGGGCCTTAACTGGGTCATACGGACTCCAATTTTCGAAAACTCGGACTCTATTTCGCGTATTTTTCCGAGACGAACGCAATGGCATAGCCCGTTTCCCCTGATTCAGATTTTAAAATTTAATTCTGCCCTGTTTTATATTATAGCAAGTTATTCAACATACGGGGTGTTACAATTCCTCTTTATCGTCGGCTCCTACTCGCACGCATTTACCACTTGTGTCATACGGCCCCGCTCGATTGTAGATACCTGTGCTGGTCCCACCATGGGGTGTATCAAATCCTATGGTGGAAACCCGACACGATTCAAGATGCACAGTGTATAACTACTAATGCCCAATGCTTGCTTTTTCCACTCTGGAGTACGTGCACACCCGTACTCCGTCGGAACCTACATTGACGCACCAACCGCCATTGTTTTGACCGCTTATAATCAGCCCAGTATTCGTGCCCCACCCTGCCTAGTTCAGGGTACCATGATACTTCTATGTGGGTTACTGCTGAAATGGGTCCCCGTTACTAGGGTTTCCTAATCAACATGTTAAATTGGTTAAGTGTCCAAGTTAACCTAACCCCACCTATCAGTTTAGTTAACATGTTGTATTGGTTAAGTGTTGCCTTAAATAACTTAACCCTACCATTCATGACTTATCTTTAATTCATTCATTAAAGCACCAACCACTCACATTAGAGAGGTATTGTTGCGGTCACTGGATGTGCCGGTCGGGTCCGGGCAGTTTTACACTGCAACTCGGTCTAACCTCGGGTTCTTTTGGGCTTGATGCACTAACCTCTCACATTAGATATATATTGTTACGGTTGCTGGATGTGCCGGGCGGTTCCGGACAGTCTTACACCGTAACTCAATCTAACCTCGGGTTAAGCATATTCGTCTTTTCTAAATTCACATATTTACCTATTTACATTTATATGTAAATTATTGTTATTCAAGTCAAGCCCCACTTTCCCTTTAAATCAAGTTCAAAATTTTAGGTATAAAAATTTATACCACTTTATGCCATAAAACATTTACATGTTTATGAGCCAAATATGCAAATTATATGCAATTTCATGTTTTTCCCCAATGTTACCCCCGTTAAACGTTCGCATAAATCACATAAAATGTTAGGCTCGATACATAGAATAACTTATACTCAAAAGGGGAAAAAGAGGAACATGTAATAATTCCAACATCATAAAAATATGGATCTAACTACACATGTGTCATATGGATTTGGCATAGAACAATATACATTTAATTATGAACTTGCAAATTTAGATCTACTCAACATAAATCATGATATAGGGGTTTTACATTGAACTACATAAACTTAAAATTTAACATGTAGTTGTGAACTTGTAAATTAGTTGGATAAAATTTAACATGAACCTAATCATATTAGCATGTAGTTTTGGTCATATATGTGATCATGGTTGAACTTGCATAAACATAGCAAATTCCCACATTGTCATACAACATATATGTGTCATTACCAAATCATACAACTTGGAATGTCATCGCCAAATTATATAATATGGTATGTCATCGCCAAATTACACAATATGATATGCCATCGCCAAATTATACAATATGGTATGTCATCGCAAAATTACACAATATGATATGCCATCGCTAAATTATAATATGTCATCGCCAAAGTATACAACATAATATGTCATCGCTAAATTACACAACATATATGTCATTGGCGAATTATACCACATATGGATTCATTGCAAAGCTTTAACATTTATCATCAAATTACATACAACAAGATCATAAACTTAACATGATAAGAGTCGTAGTCTATCAATTCAGTTTTAACAGAAAAGTATAGGCATAAGTTTACATTAGGCATTGTTCTACATTCAGATATTTAGTCACGATATCATTTAGGTCTAAATGATAATTGGACTTACAAAATGGAGACTAGTCTTGTGTTCTAGGATCTGTATTCTAAAATTGAATATCTCTCCTTTGTTATAGACGTTGAATTCTCTTAGTTGAATTAGATTTGATTTGTAATCCCTAACTTGCTTTCTAGTTGAAGGGGAATGGCGGCTACTCTAGGTTGAGTGTTGACAGCATAACAGTCTTAGGAATATTTTTGTGTGGCTTAGGGTTTAGATTTAGGTTGCTTATATAGAAGTTTGATTTAATAGAGTCGTCAGATCAACCCAGGGTAAATTAAAGCCATTCAAATCTAAGAGAACCAACCAGAACTTGCCACACAAGCCCTAATGATACAGCAATTCGTCACACAAAGAAACACGTCAGATTTCAGATCTGAGCCGAGGGGGAGGTCGACACCCAGGTCGACCCCCTGGTCGACCTTTATGGGGGGAGTTCGACCCCCTGGTCGACCTGGCCTTGGGTGGCAAAAATTCCGCCCAGCCCGCTTTTGCTTCTGATTTTGAATTTTGATTTTTCTGAACTTTATTCTGAGCTGGTTTATTTAAATTCTTGAATCTTCTGAAGGTCATAACTCCTTCATACAGAATCCAATTTACGTAAACTCGGAATCTATCTCAAGCAGAATTCTGAGACAAACGCAATGGCGTAACCCGTTTCCCTTAATTATCACATTTGTAATTAGTTATTCTTTAATTCGTTACTTTAACGTTTACAGAAAATACGGGGTGTTACATTCTCCCCTCGTTAAAGGATTTCGTCCCCGAAATCTTCGAGTCAAGGAGAACGTGTATCCTACCATCCAATCGTCCATCTACTCATCCATCAAACACAAGCGCCCATTTTCCTTAAAAAGACTTCTAATGCTTCATGATCATATACATAGCGTGTGTACATGTCCTTATCTAATGCAAAATCAGGCCGTCTACTGATTCAGTTGACCTCCTCAATGCAAGTCATGTCGGTGCCATGAGTCCATTATGTATGCAATCATCCCTAATCATACTTCCTACATGAGTGCACAATCATTCATACAAATGCAACAACCACATGATAACACATCAAGTTTCAATCATATACAAGTACATATATGCATATGCAATATGAAAGTGACTGAGCCGATCTAACACCTAATGTGTGTGTATATGCATCCACGAGCAACCACTAGCAATCACTTGCAACCACTTACAACCATCAATCATAACATGTTTCAAATACATGTTTACATCCATTGGTTTCTACCTAAGGATCAAGAGTAGCACTAAGGAAATACTTAAAAAGATAGATACGAGCATGAATAAACTTAAGGAAAAAGAGATCAAGATGTACTCAAAAAGATAAGGGTAGGCTGCGCGTATTTTGTCCTCAGTTTCCCTAGTCGCGTCTTCCTCAGCGTCACTCCATTGAACTTTAACAAGTTTGACTTCGCGGTTGCATAGCTTTTTGACTTCTACACGCAAGATACGAGTTGGAACTCTTCTCACCATCGCCTCTCGTTCTACTTCTACTTCCTCTAATCTGCTTGGTTCCACCACTTCCGCAGACTCATGTAAGCACTTCCGTAGGTGAGAAACATGAAAGACATTACGAATTCTAGCCAATCTTTCGGGAAAATCTACTCTATAAGCCATCTTTCCAATCTTTTCAATGATAGGAAACGGCCCTACAAATCTTGGTGCCAAATTTCTTACGGATCCAAAGCGAACAACGTTCCTTAAAGGAGATACTTTAAGGAAAACCCTGTCTCCAACCTCAAACTCAAGGTCGGTCCTTCTTTTATCTGCGTAGGACTTCTGTCTATCTTGGGCAGTCTTCATTCTTCTTTGTAACAAGTCCACTTTCTCTGAAGTTTCTCTAATCATATATGGTCTAAGTATGCTCTTGTCAATAGACTCCCACCAGCAAGTTGATGATCGGCATGGTCTTCCATATAAAGCTTCGAAGGGTGCCATGCCTATGGTGGCTTGGTAGCTATTGTTGTAGGCAAACTCCACCAAAGGAAGATGATTCTCCCATGTTCCTCCAAAGTCAAGAATGCATAATCTCAAGAGGTCTTCTAATACTCTGTTGACCTTTTCCGTCTGACCATCGGTTTGAGGGTGATAGGCCGTGCTTAAGCATAGTTGTATGCCTATAGCCTCTTGCAAGCTCTTCCAAAACTCGCTCGTAAAGATAGGATCTCGGTCACTCAAAATGATGGAGGGTATCCCATGGAGTCGAACTATCTATTTAAGATAAATGGATGCTAAAGATGAGGCAGTCATTCTACTCTTAACAGGTATAAAGTGAGCGCTTTTTGTGAGCCTGTCCACTATTACCCAAATACTGGTATTGCCCCTTCTTGACCTAGGCAACCCATCAATAAAGTCCATTGAAATGCTATCCCATTTCCACTGTGGGACCTCTAGAGGATGAAGCAAACCACTAGGCTTCTTTTGCTCCGCCTTGACTTGCTGGCATATCAAATACTTAGCGACGAACTTAGTTACATCATTCTTCATTCCATTCCAAAAGAAAACCCTTTTCACGTCTTTATACATTTTGTCTCCACCTGGGTATATGGTCAACTTGGAATGGTGTGCCTCTTCGAGAACCTTCTTCACCAAATCCCTTGCTTGGGGGACGCATAGCCTTCCATCCCGCCTCAACCAACCCTTATCATCGATGGAGTATCTATTGAGGCAACTAGAAGTCTCACCCCTAATTAGCTTATCCATCACATCAACTAGCTGTGGGTCTTCACGTTGTGCGGTTCCTATTGAGTCCAAAAGAGTAGGCTGCACCTCTGGCGATGCTAGCAAACCAGTCACATGATTGATGGAGGGTCTAAAGTCAAAGTTGGCTATGTATTCCAAGCTCTGCCTTTCCACAAAGAGAGGGCTTAAGGTCAGCTTCTTTCTACTCAAGGCGTCTGCTACTACATTGCCTTTTCCAGGGGTATAGGAAATCTCAAAATTGTAGGATGCCAAGAATTCCATCCACCTTTGTTGCCTCAAGTTAAGATCTTTCTGCGAGAAAAGGTACTTCAACGATTTATGGTCAGTATACAATTCAAACTTCTCACTTAGGAGATAATGGCGCCAAGACTTAAGCGCAAAGACGATGGCAGCCAACTCTAGATCGTGGGTTGGGTAGTTTTTCTCATGTACTTTCAACTGTCTGCCTCCATAAGCTACTACCTTCCCTTCTTGCATCAAGACAGCACCTAGTCCTGTACCACATGCATCCGTGTATACGATAAACATCTTGCTTCCATCCGGCAATGTCAGAACTGGGGCTGTTGTTAGAGCCCTCTTCAATCGTTGGAAAGCAACATCGCAATTCAAATCTCAATTGAAAGTTAGGTTCTTCTTCGTCAACTTGTAAGCGGAGCTGAGATTTTCGCAAAGTCTTTAATGAACTTTCGGTAAAAGCCCGCTAGCCCGAGGAAGCTTCGGACTTCGGTTGCATTCCGTGGAACCTTCCAATCTTGCACCGCAACTAATTTTGCGGGGTCCAAAGCTAACCCTTCCTTGGATACCACATGTCCAAGAAACCTTACTTCCTCTCTCCAGAAGTGGCATTTGGAGAATTTGGCTTTCAACTGATGTGCTCGAAGAGTATCCATGACTTCTTTTAAATGCTGAGCATGCTCTTCCTCACTCTTTGAGAAAATCAAAATGTCATCTACGAAGACCACCACAAACTTATTAAGGAACTCCCTGAACACCCTGCTCATTAAGTCAACGAAATAAGCGGGTGCGTTTATCAAGCCGAAAGGCATGACAAGCCACTTGAAGAAACCATCTGGGGTTCTGAACGCGGTCTTATCAATACTGTCTTCAGCCACCCTAAGCTGATGAAACCCGGTAGCTAGATCTAGTTGGGAGAAAACCGATGCACATACAAGCTGATCGAACAAGTCATCTATTCTTGGGAGTGGGTGCCTATTCTTCTTGGTCAGCTTGTTTAGCTCCCTATAATCCATGCATAGGCGAAGCGAACCATCCACTTTAGTTACGAACACTACTGGAGCACCCCATTCAGAAATACTCCGCCTTATAAACCCCTTCTCAAGCAACTCTTTAACTTGCTTGTTGAGTTCTTTCCTCTCCCTTGGAGCCATGTGTCTAACGGGTAAAGCAACGGGTTTTGCATTATCAATGAGGTATATGCGGAAGTCTATCTCCCGCTTCGGAGGTAACCCCTTCACCTCTTCAAAGACATCCGAGTATTCACGGACTACTCTAACAGAATGCAAGTTCTCAATAGATGCATCAGGAGATTCTAGATAACTAAGCATAAAAAAGTTCATGGGATTACAAGATATTTTGAGAGTGTTACCGAGGCGAGTCATAAATCTAACCACTCTCTTTTCACAATCGAGGATGGCACCATTACTGGATAGCCAATCCATTCCTAGAATCAACCCATAGCCCGTGAAGCCCAGAACATAGGCATTACATCTAAACCCCACACTTAGTATAGAAATTTCCATTTCCAAACAAATCATTGACAAATAAGTTGAGCCCCCAATTAGATTTGAAACAACCAAGGGATCCTCTACTAAACTGGTGTCTAGGTGCAGAGATTCAACTAAAGCAGTAGATATAAAAGAGTGTGATGCTCCAGAATCAAAGAGTGTACGAACAAGATGATCAAAAAGATAAACAAACTCTCAACAGAAACATTTCTACCTTGTTCTTGCGGATGTGCCATGAGAGCGTGAACCAGCCCTCCAGAAGTAGATCCAGCTCTTCCTTTGCCCTTGCTTTCTTGGGCAGTCCCTAGCCATGTGTCCCGTCTCGCCGCAATGGAAACAACCACCCATCTTCCTCTTATTCTTTCTGCAGTCCTTAACCAGATGTCCGGGAATGCCACAAAAATTACACTTCCTCTTGTCACGGGGTTTGTTGTTCTTCCCGCCCTTCTTGGAATCTGTCTTCTTGCTCTATGATCCTTCCACTTTCTTATCTTGAGGTACTTCTTCCTTTATCTCTTTCTTGCCAACCTTATCTTCTTCTTGTAACAGTGCCATGCCCACTAGTCTCTCATAAGTCACACCCATAGGTATATGGGACATAGCTACGTTGTGCAGTGGCTCATTCAATCCTTTAACAAAACGGAGAGCTTTCTTATGTGGAGTGTTCACTAACTCCAATCCGAACCTAGCCAGCTGGTTGAATTGGTTAACGTATTCCTTGACCGACATACTTCCCTGTTTGAGAGCCAAGAACTTCTCCATTTGTATGCTTCGTTCAGCTTGTGAGAGGAATTTCATTTCAAACCTCATTCTGAAATCCATCCAAGATTCAATTGGTCTTTCAGCGTTAGTAACTTCCCACCAATAGGAAGCTTCATCTTTGAGCAGCCATACCGCCAAATGTATCTTCTGCCTATCATCCACTTCGAAGATATCGAACAAATCCTCAGTTTCTTTGAGCCAGTTTCTTGCTTCCACGAAGGATTCATTTCCATTGAAGTTCTTTCCACCCATGGCTCTAAAGTCCCTACATATTTTTGAGAAAGCAAGAAAGCATTTGCACGTGGAGGAGGAGGAGGAACCGCTACAGCTGGCGGAGGAGGAACGTCTGCTGGGCCTGCGACATTAGCCCTAGCCTCTAGGTACCTTCTGAACCAGCTAGGTACCGGCACGCCCTCTGGAAGGTTAAGATCCCCGGACATGCTGAAACAAAAAAGGAAAGATTTAAAACAAATGATGGAAAGATAGTGCATACGGCTTTGGGGGATTATGCCTTTTTTAAAATAAAACACTCTTTCTTGAAAATTGCTTTTTAAACTTCTTTTTGAAAAACAGTTTTCAAAATTTTTTATTTGATCTGGTAAACCTTTGCTCTTACCAAGTGAAACACCCCATCTCCGTTAAGGTCACTCACAAAGGGAATGCCTTAATTTTGGTGGAGCATTATAGGTAAAAGACACAGATAATTTACAAGATAGACATATATAAGTAGCAGAAAAACTAAATTTATTTCATTCGTTGTTCATAACAAAACATTACAACAAACTGTATCAAAACAACTTCCAAATCATTACATCAGAATCTCTGTCTTGATTATAACATAAAGAAGCATAAAACAAAATAAAACTGCATATATCCCCTAGTAGTAGTGTGTCCAAAGCCATAGCCAAAGATAAGAAGTTTCAAGCTATACATCACAGAGTCTTTAAGCTTGGAAAGATGAACGGTCCCAATTAAGCTGAGCTATTCCCTCTATGGGTACCTAAGGGGGGAACAGAAGAAAAGAGAGCAAAAGGAAATGGGTCAGACATAAGTCTGGTAAGTCCAGTGATTATTCAGCATGTAAACTGATAAGAGAACCATGACTTGAATAAGTTGGACACAGGACAATAACAAAGGAAATAAGGTAACATAGGATAAGGCAAGATAAACAAGGCAAGATAAACTAATCATACTATCGCACTTATGTCCATATTCTCTGCACCTACTAGATATTTTAACCATCATCATGAATTCAAATCCAGTGATGCCTCTTTATCGATCGGCTCCTACTCGCACGCATTTACCACTTGTGTCATATGGCCCAGCTCGATTGTAGATACCTGTGCTGGTCCCACCATGGGGTGTATCAAATCCTATGGTGGCAACCCGACACGATTCAAGATGCACAGTGTATAACTACTGATGCCCAGTGCCTGCTTTTTCCACTCCGGAGTACGTGCACGCCCATGCTCCGTCGGAACCTACACTGACGCACCAACAGCCGTTGTTTTGACCGCTTATAATCAGCCCAGTAATCATGCCCCACCCTGCCTAGTTCAGGGTACCATGATACATCTATGTAGGTTACTGCTAAAATGGGTCCCCATTACTAGGGTTTCCTACTCAACATGTTAAATTGGTTAAGTATCCAAGTTAACCTAATCCAACCCATCAGTTTAGTTAACATGTTGTATTGGTTAAGTGTTGCCTTAATGAACTTAACCCTACCATTCCTGACTTAGCTTTAATTCATTCATTAAAGCACCAACCACTCACATTAGACATGTAATGTTGCGGTCACTAGATGTGTCGGTCGGGTCCGGGCAGTTTTACACCACAATTCAGTCTAACCTCGGGTTCTTTTGGGCTCGATGCACTAACCTCTCACATTAGATATATATTATTACAGTTGCTGGATGTGCCGGGTGGTTCCGGGCAGTCTTACACCGTAACTCAATCTAACCTCAGGTTAGGCATATTCATCTTTTCTAAATTCACATATTTACCTCTTTACATTTATATGTAAATTATTGTTATTCACATATTTCCCTTTAAATCAAGTTCATAATTTTAGATACAAAAATTTATACCACTTTATGCCATAAAACATTTACATGTTTATGAGCCACATATGCCAATTATATGCAATTTCATGTTTTTTCCCCAATGTTAACCCCATTAAACGTTCGCATAAATCACATAAAATGTTAGGCTCGATACATAGCCTAACTTATACTCAAAAGGGGAAAAAGAGGAACATGTAATAATTCCAACATCATAAAAATATGGATCAAACTACACATGTGTCATATGGATTTGGCATAGGACAATATACATTTAATTATGAACTTGCAAATTTAGATCTACTCAACATGAATCATGATATAGGGGTTTTACATAGAACTACATAAACTTAAAATTTAACATGTAGTTGTAAACTTGCAAATCAGTTGGATCAAATTTAACATGAACCTAATCATATTAGCATGTAGTTTTGGTCATATAGGTGATCATGGTTGAACTTGCATAAACATAGCAAAATTCCCAAATTGTCATACAACATATAGTTGTCATTACCAAATCATACAACTTGATATGTCATCGCCAAATTATACAATATGGTATGTCATCGCGAAATTACACAATATGATATGCCATCACCAAATTATACAATATGGTATGTCATCGCCAAATTACACAATATAATATGCCATTGCCAAATTATAATATGTCATCGCCAATTTATGTCATCGCCAAAGTATACAACATAATATGTCATCGCTAAATTACACAACATATATGTCATTGGCGAATTATACCACATATGGATTCATTGCAAAGCATTAACATTTATCATCAAATTACATACAACAAGAACACAAACTTAATATGATAAGAGTCATAGTCTAAATCAATTCAGTTTTAACAGAAAAGGATAGGCATAAATTTACATCAGGCGTTGTTCTACATTCGGTTATTTAGTCATGATTCTAATATCATTTAGGTCTAAATGATAACTGGACTTACAAAAGGAGACTAGTCTTGTGTTCTGGGATTTGTATTCTGAAACTCAATAGCTCTCCTTTGTTGTAGACATTTAATTCTCTTAGTTGAATTAGATTTGATTTGTAATCCCTAACTTGCTTTCTAGTTGAAAGAGAATGGCGGCTACTCTAGGTTGAGAGTTGACAGCATGACGGTCTTAGGAATATTTTTGTGTGGCTTAGGGTTTAGATTTAGGTTGCTTGTATAGAAGTTTGATTTAATAGGAGCTGTCAGATTAACCCAGGGTAAATCAAAGCCATTCAAATCTAAGAGAACCAACAAGAACTTGCCACACAAGCCCTAATGACACAACAATTCGTCACACAAAGAAACATGTCAGATTTCAAATCTGACCCGAGGGCGAGGTCGACCCCCAAGTCGACAACAAGGTTGACCTCCTGGTCGACCTATATGGGGGGAGGTCGACCCCCTGGTCAACCTCCTGGTCGACCTGGCCTTGGGCGGGAAAATTCCCGCCCAGCCCGCTTCTGCTTCTGATTTTGAATTTTGAATTTTGAATTTTCTGAACTTTATTTTGAGCTGGTTTATTTAAATTCTTGAATCTTCTGAAGGTCATAACTCCTTCATACGAAATCCAATTTACGCAAACTCTGACTCTATGTCAAGCAGAATTCCGAGATGAACGCCATGGCATAACCTGTTTCCCTTAATTCTCACATTTGTAATTAATTATTCTTTAATTTGTTACTTTAACGTTTATAGAAAATACGGGGTGTTACAAGATCTAATCAGTGAATTAGATATACAAATAATGGCAGATCTGACTTGATTCAATTAGTCACAGGCTTAAATCCAATTCATAACATGTCAAGATTAGCTTAGATACACAGGTTATGGTAGATTTGATATGATTCAAATAGTCATAGCCTTAAATCCAGTTCATAGACATGCCAAAATAACTTTTAAGTATTTATATCTAAAAATAACGTAGACTCACTGTGATTGGATCAAAGAATAGAAGAACAACTACAAATGTAAAATACATATCTCTGAATTTGTCTAACTCTGGTTGTAAAAGAAGAACTAGGCTATTTCAATCTAGGCAGAGGCAGCATCTAGTTCTCCATTGTTTTTGAATGAATAAAACAATGGGTATAGGGTCCTATTTATAGCATAGGGCCAACGAATATAGCCAAGAATTCAGTCCACGTACGCAGAAATGAATTTCTCCCAAATTTGGGGGGTGTCGACACCCCTCTTATGGTGTCGACCTATGGGTCGACACCCCAGGATAGGTCGACCCCCAATGGGTCCATTTCCCTCCCAGACTTACCGCTTTTGATTTTGAATTACTTTTAATGATTTTGACTTGGTTATGTATATGTGTGTGTGTATATGTATGTCTTATTATAAAATTACGGGGTGTTACATGGTCCTTAAAATGATAAAACTTTGTGTTGCATGGTACCCTAAAAATCTAACGTGCATATGTATGTTTGTGTGTGTGTGTGTATATATATATCCATCCCTTACTAGCGAAGCTTCATACAAGCTCCCCTTAAAAAAAAACACAGACCTAGCATCCCCTATATAACTTCATGTTGAAGTAAATTAGGGTAGCCAACCTAAATACGCAGATCACAAAATATCACTGCAACCATAACTAGGTCCTATACTACCTATTCCTTCCCCATTAAGATGTGTAATTCTATATATAGAGCGACTGTCTTCCATTTCTTTTCCGTGATGCTTTAGTAGCTTCAAACTGAGTTTAATGGTCTCTAGATAATTCGAAAACAAAGTCGACAGTTTTAATTTGTAATGAAAATTTGAGATTGATATTTATTATTTTCTTCACCACCCTTGTTTTATTTTCTAAGGGTTCAAAAGAATTCTTTTTTCCTCACCTGACGATCTTTGCGTGACCTAGGGCTGATCGCAGCAGTCAACAGGGAAGCGCGAGCTGAAGCTGGTGTTGTGTGCTAATCGCGGCAGTCAATATGAAAGTGCGAGTTGAAGTTGTGTGATTGGGATATTTAAATACCATTGACCCTGAAATAATTGGTATCTATGTATCGTAAAATATATTAGAAAATGGTTCGAGATTTTAAAAAGGGAATTTCTATTTTTATAATAGAGATTGAATTTCGATTGGCTAGAATATAAGAACATGTTTTTAATTATATTAAAAACAAGTGATTTGATTAATAAACGATATTTATAAATGACATGAAATAATTGTGATTAAATAAATTGGAAATATAAATTCAAGAATGAACTAAAATGAAAAATGGAAATCGTTTTCAAAGGAAAACGATGGAATTTATTTCCATGTTCGAAATGTGAATAGGACTAAATAAAAACCATAAGGATTTGTAATTATAATTCGATGATGTTGAATGTTATTAAAAAGATTTATTTTTATAAACTATATTGTATATAATTTGGAATTTAACAAGATAATAAGGTTTAGTTTGGAAACAATAAATTATAATAGAATATGAAGTGGAGATTTGATTATAAACTTGAATTATAATTAACGAGAGGTTTACTTATAAATGGAATTTATGAAATGAAATTTGAATGTAAATTTATAAAATAACTCAATAAATGGGATTTTAACTTATAATTAGTATTGACTACTTAAATCAAGATCAATTTGATAAAACGAGTCCAGTTTTCTGTAAAGGAATAATATTCATGTTTAAAGTGGATAATGAATTAAAAGAAAGCGTTTTGCAGATTAAATTGGTTATAAAAGGAGGTTGATAAATGTTGGAAGTGATAAATTCAAAAGTGGATTTAGAATTTAAGTGGACCTGAAATGGTAAGTTTATTCTGACGTTCGGAACATTATTCGAATAGAGATTATTCGAGAGAGAATTATAAGTTGAAATTCGATTATGTCGAATATAGGAAGGTACTATTTACTTCCATTTTAATTAAGATTATTTATTTAATTAAATATTATTTATTTATTCTAAACATAGAATAGAAGTTATATTCTAAATATTTTGGAAGCAGGTATTATAATGTTATCATTATAATATCTGTTTTAAACAATATCATTTAAATCTATATAAATGAATCGTGGAAATGTTTTCCAAATATAAACAGTGATATTTCAAAGTATAGAAAATGAAATGATTTTGGATTTAAGAATGGAGTTAAGGAAATTAGAAACTGACTGGAGACTAGTTAGGTTAAATAGCTTTCTGAGTATCAATCTGATGTTGGTTTCTTCCTTCAGGGTTGATGCTTGGAGAGTTGTTCTCTTACTAATTTACGGTTAGGGACTGATGGATATGGAAGAATAGTGATACGTGAATAAGATATGGAAACGTTTTCCAATATATATAATGTATATTTTCTAAATATAGAAAATAAACAATTGTGAACATATAGAAACGTTTTTCTGAAAACTGTGAGAGGCTAAACGGGTTTTGAGAAATATCTGGGTAGAGGTATTGAAAGAAAATTGGGAAATGGATAAACTGTTGATAAATTAATTTAAAGGGGATAAATATTGATTGATGGTTGATCGATATAATTTCCATTTGGAAATAAGATCGTTTTTTGTGTGAATGTTTTTCCTTTCATAGTTTAATAACTAACTATCAAAGTGTTTTGACCATTTTTCCGTTGTCAATACGAAGAGACCGGGATCAGATTTATTATCTGAAAACCACTCCGTATGGCATTAGTGTTGTGAATCAAATATGATTGAAGACAGAGAGTATGCTAGGGCTGTTCTAGGAATCCTAGATATAAATTGCCTAAGATAGATATACGAAATAGTGCCTTCGGTTTGTCTAAACCTAGGACAACGTGTATGGACGAATGTATGACAGAGTATATCTAATATATCGCGTAAGTTAGTCGCTTCAAATGTATTTACGTTGGTGGCGGAGGAATTTGTTTCTCTTAGCTTTATACCTATGGTAATTTTAGGTAAATTAATTTGTGATTTGGCGGGTATGACGATGTGGCATTCAAAGTTAATGATGGTGGGACCTGTAAAAAGATACATTATGACCTCAAGCCTCATCAATAGGGAAATGACAAAAATCGGGCAGGAAGCATGACTAAGTGGATCGCACCCAATTAGGGTATATTGTCACTATCTAGAGAATATTCATTTTTTATATCTTTCGCTTCTGTATCTCCCAGAAACGGTTATGTTGGTATACCAACCGTAAGGTGATATTTGGTACATTCAAGTGAAATGAATGGACGGTCATGTGTGACTGAGTTGCAAGATATTCTTGTTGAACTCCAGTGTATCCCCTCTAAAGTAAACTGATCAGAAGGTGACTCCATACCTTGTCATAGTGGGGATTTCATTCTCCAATAAGAACCCTCATTTTTGATTGTATATTATATATGTAGAGTGTGAGATGCAAGCGTTCTGCTAGATTGTTATTTATTTGTATTAGGCACTATTATAATATCAAAATAATATTGTTTTAAAAGGGATGTTTTGGGTTATCGTAAGCTAAAACCATTTGTGTTTATGTGCGGATCTATCTTACGGTTATCTTTTCTTTTGAAAAGGATTTTTAAAAGTTAAACCGAATGGTTGGATTTTACTCACACCAGTCCCATGACTGTCCCAGAGTTTATTTTGTTTTGTTTTACCCTAAACTCTTAGGTGCCCAAATTTGTATGGGCAGTTAAGTAGTCAGGATTTTAAAGAACTTTGGAGGAGCTTGGAGCAGGAAGCTTGAATATTAGATCTATATAGAGTTTATTTCCGATGTTATATATATGTGATGTAATTTGATGATGTATGTAAGACAAATACAGTTTTGTATTTCAAAGTTATGTTATATAATATATTTTATTCATTCCACTGTGAGATTCGTGTTTACTCTAATTATGTTCTGTTGTCTTCTTCTTCTTCTATTCTAACTTTCTTTCATTCTATTTCTCACCCTCTAACTTCTTTCTATTAATGATCTGGTATTTCCGATTCTTGAATAGTCGGCATTGGTATGTCGATTTTCAAGGTCAAAATTTTTGTCACTACACCATATATGCTGATACGGCTGTGTTTTTAGCCGCATCTAAAGCACGTAGGCACAACAAAAATCCATATAAAAAACGGCGTGTTAAATTTTTAGATACAGCTCAAAACCTATCTCAATGTGATAACATACGGTTGTTGGCCGTACCTATAGTATAAGTAGATTTGGCTATAAACCGTATCTTATATACATGCATACATACATACATACATACATACATACATATATATATATATATAAGCAGAAACTGCAGCACATATTATTTGTAACACAAAGCATATATAACACATGACACACTAATTCACAATTGTAACAGTAAACGAAACAAATGTATGAAATATTTCATTACATTAGAATATATAATGTTACATGCTATTTGATTACATTACAATAAATAAGATACACGTTGTTTTGTTACATTAAAGAAGATACATTAAAATGCAGCCACCTGTTGAATCAATGCTTCCTTCAAGATGAACATCCTCCAAAACAGACAAAAGATCATAAACCAGCCAAGCAACATTGCATTCTATCAGAAAACAATACCAAGGTAATCTCAAACCAAAAAAGAACCACTGGCAGAACCAAGCTTATTAGCTTCATCCAAAAGCCAGCAACTAAAACTCAAAGCATAGAAAACCGACAACTAAATCCATGCTTAATAGCTTCATCCAAAGTTTCAAGTTGATTCTCAAGTACCACAATATCATACATAGAAAAATCTTTCGGATGAAATCGAGCAAATTTAATCAACCTTGCAATATTGAAAGAAGAAAATGAATCAATTGGATTAAGACTTCCCATACACAAAAGCAACTCGCTATTTTGGTATGTATAAAACCAATTGTTTAGTTCCGAAAGTTGCAAACGTTGACTCGTATGTGATGTAAATTTGTAATTTTTTCAGCTCTCCGTCTTGAACGTTTACGAGCTACGTACTCATCATCCATGTTAGGTACAACAATTCCATTCAAAGAACAAAATAATAACACTTTTCCTCTAACAAAGATTCCCACTTCACATCATTACATCTCATGTTTTGTAGGCGCATTTTTGATATTTTTACTAAATTCAACGCATTTTCAATCTCTTGATCTTTTTTTGCAATGTCAATGACAAGTCATTAGTTATTCCTAAAATATTTTTCATCAAGTGCATGGTAAACACAAAGCCATATGAGTGCATTATGTATAGCAAAACTTGTGCATCGACCTTTTGTTCTAAACTAATACTGTCATCCACAGTAATTTCTAACACCTCACGCACAGAAGTAAACATAGTAATAAGTGTAATAAGTGTAATAAGTGTACTATAGTGTGATCCCCATCGAGTGTCACCCGGTCGTTGTAAACATGTTTCATGATTCAATCCTTTTCCAATAAGAATCTCTCCTTTAGTCAAAGCTTTAACTTCAGATCAGTAAGGATCCGTGTACATGGTGCAATAATACACACAAATTAGCAAGGCAACACAAGTAAAAGTGTCTTAATTCAAGGTAGACAAATACATCACAAGTAAACGATAGCAAATACATTGCCGCACTATAAAACTGGGGATAATACCCAATTTAAACACAATAGTAGCATGCATTTTAGGTAGACAAGCACATGCAACTATCTATCATTCATATTTTTGAACTAAGGCATGGAAATTCAAATCAAACCCAATTCGAATTCAAATTAAACCCAATTCATATTTAAATTTAACCGTGATCTAGTACTCACCTCCGGTGGCGATGAGAAGGATGGACAGTGGTGGACTGAGTCTTCACCGGTCAGATGAAGGCAGTGCGAGGTGACGATAACTCATGGACTGCGGTGGATGGCTTACTAACAAAGGAAGTCGGTCGATTACCAAAACCCTAATTTGGGTATTTGGTAGTCGCCATTGCAAAATAAAAAGAGGATAATTCGGCCGAAAGTTTTGATGTGGCAAAAGTCGATTGTGCCTGAGTTGAGGTATGGAGCGAAAAATTTGATACGCATTTCATACGGTCCAAAGCCGTATCAAATTAACTGATCCGGGGCTTCGTCGGTGGACGGTCAGATTAAGGGTGTTTGGGATGGTGCAGATCGCAAAATATAGTTTGAGACAGCTTTAAGCACTATCAAATTTGATACGGCTTATAGCCGAATTGTATATCCGCATCTTTGTGTGCCAAATTCGCTGATATAGTGTAGTGTGGGTCGTTACATCATGGAATCTAGGCAAACCTCTAGCATCTATCACATCGTCTAGAATAATTGGTCGTATCTTTGCTAACGGTTGACCAAAAGTATCCATACCGCAACACTTTCTTAGCCTGGGTTTTTCCTCCTGTATGAGCACCACATTCTCCCTCGTATATCTCTCTTAATATTCTCCTGACATCGTCATTAGACTCATTAGCCCACCAAAGCATCGAAACTGAGAAACTCCTCCTATAAAGCAGGTCTTGCTGGATAGTGTACCTGGAAGCTTGTCGTACGAGGGCTCGTCTCTCATTTCTTATTTCTAGGAGAGTTCCATGTTGGAGAAAATTCTTGATGGGAGTCATCCAGTATTCCTTTCAGGCCCGTTCTCTGACTTATCGACCTCCATCTGGTTTATGCTCGGTCGGGGTACTCAAAGACTCTATGAGGACTAATTCAGTATCGCTCGGTTTATCAGAGCTAGCTAGTTTTTCCAATTAGTATGCCTTCTGGTTTTCTTCTCTAGGAATGTGGGAGATGCTATACTCATCCAAGTCATCCAGTAACTCTTTGACTTGCTTGAGATAGGCGGCAAGTCGAACCCTTTTAGTTTGATATTCCATCCGAACCTGAAATACAATGAGTTGTGAATCACATAAAATATTTAGCACTGCTACTCTAATGCCCCTCGCGAGCTCGATCCCGATAATCAGGGCTTCATACTCGAAGTCATTATTGGTAGCATAGAAACATAGTCTCAGGGAATAATAGATCGACCTCCCTTCATGAGTTAACAATACTATGCAGACACCAGAACGTCGATCGTTACGGGCCCCGTCAGTGTATAACTTCCAAGTGTTCGATCTTTATTCGGTGTCAGGGGGCTTGGAACCATTCTTTAGGTTGCCATCTTCTGGAGTAGTAAACTTTGTTATGAAGTTAGACAATGCTTGTCCCCGGATGGAATTCCACGGAACAAAAGTTAGGTCGAGTTATCTTAGTTCGATGTTCCATTTAATAGCCTCCCACTTGCTTCAGGTCATTGCAGATCTTTTCGTAGCATTTGGTCTGTGAACACTTTGATAGCGTGAGCCTAGAAGAAATGACAGAGCTTTCGTGATGCAATCAACAAACTATAGGTGAGCTTCTCAATTTTTGGATAGTTTCGTTCAGCCCTTGTTAGTTTCTTGCTCACATAGTAAATCAGACGTTGCACACGTTCATCTTCCCGAACTAGGACCGAGCTGATTCCATGCATGGATACTGCCAGATACATAAATAGTTCTTCATGGTGGATTGGTTTGGACAAGATAGGGGGGTTTCTCTAGGTGTTCAAGTAAACTCTGGAAGGCATCGACCCAGTCAGGCTTACAAGTGAAATTTTGCTTCCCTCTCTTGATCAATTCGAAGAAAGGTAGGCACTTGTCGGATGCTTTGGATATGAATCAACCCATGACCGCGGCCTTTCCTGCCAAACTTTGCACATCCTTGATTCACTTGATGGCTAAGATATGATCGTGATTGATTTTGATCCCTCGGGAGCTAATAATGAAACCCAAGAACTTTCCCGATGCTACTCCAAATGAGAACTTCAAGGGATTAAGCTTCATTCCATTCCTTCGAAAAATGTTGAACAATCCCGATAGATCCCTGATGTGATCGGACGATTGGCTCGACTTCACCAACATATTGTCCACATAAACCTCCAATGTTCTTCCAATCATGTCATGAAACATTCGATTGACCAAACGCTGATATGTTGACCCAACATTTTTCAGTCCAAACCGCATGACTACATAACAATAAGTCTGAGATATGTTATGAAGCTGGTATGTTCTTGGTATGGGATGTGCATTGAAATCTGGTTAAACCCCGAGTATACATCCATAAATGAAAGAAATTCGTGTCCCGTGGTTGAGTCGACCAGCTGATCGATCCTGGGCAATGGGAACCTGTCTTTAGTGCAGGATTTATTTAAATCTGAAAAGTCAATACACGTCGCCATTTCTCGTTGGATTTCTTCACAAGCATAGGGCTTGCTATCCACTTAGGATAAGTCGTGTCTCGAATGTAAAGACCCGGGATTCGCCCGTCCTTAATCGACCGAAAGATCGACCAAGACCGTTCAAATCCCGAATACTTTAACTTTGGGAATACAACAACATCAGAACTATAAACAGCAAACTTTTATAAACAATTTAAAATGTTTACATCAGAGTACAAAATATCAGAGTACATCAAAATATATTACAGCGGAAGATTAAATTTACATTAAATTATAATACATTGCAGCGGAAATAAAAACTAATACAGCGGAAGTCTTGTCTATATTCTGGACACAGCTTTATGCTTCAATCTAGTATCCTGCTCGAGAGATAAACCTGTAGATAACTACTCGACTGCCCGTGTGGAAAAGAGGGCACCCGAGTTTGCAAAGGTGGAAACAAACAACGGGTCAGTCGTGGGACTGGTGTGAGAATTCTTAACTAACATAACTACTAGTAATAGGGCAAATCCAAGGACCACGCCGCTAACGCGGAACGGGTTTACTCCAATGGATTGTTGTGCATAACAGTAAAGTAAATCGTCAAATAACGCAATGCTTTTTAGAAAAATGAAACCACCATAAGACTCAGGTCCCATCACACAATGCAACGCACACCAGAGGATAGAGTTTTACCTTATGGTGATTAAAAGATGATAGATACGTAAAAACGATATTATTATTAGTGTGTATATGTTTTAATAAAACATTTCAATCATAATATCAATCCTAGGAAGCATAGGTACCATATATTATGCCTCCGTACTAGTAATACAATCAAAACCGCATGGGGCGTATTGGAAGTTTGGATTTCCATCATGAGTCAAGGCTAGAGCGGAGCTCCTTACCGATTCGAGACACTCTAGCTAGTGTCTCAGGATTCCCCGCAGTGAACCCTTGGATCCTGCAGGGCCGGTCCTCACATACAGCTTTGAGGATTGGCAATTCCTAAGCACACGTTTCCCGGTCCTATAGGACCTATCCGAGGCGCCTCATTCCATCATCCACATAAGTAAAATGCCAGGCCGTGATAAAACCCAAACACCACTTCTATCTAGAAAGAAACGTGCTACTTTCCCTGCGTTCCCTTCACCCGTTTTAGACTCCACCGGTTTGTGAGGCTCGTGAGGCTACGTAATACACAAAGCTCTGCTTATTCAAGCGGTGCTTTGATCGTCACCACAAGGTTCTGCTTTTCAACAAGAAACCTTGATCATTGCATCTTAGTATGCCACACTGTCACTCCATACCATACCATTGCTTATCTACCAATACATAAATGGGTGTTAAGTAGAGAATAAATTCTCCACCACCAACATTTATATATTAACAGAAAATCAACAATATGATATATAACGAAGTACGATGTCAGACACACCATCCATTTAAACTTATGCTCTGGGTCTGAATGAAAGTCAATCCGTACAAATCAACACTACGTCTGGACGGACGCCCTCTCAACCCCTTCAAGGTAGCTACTCCCTTCATGGGCCTCAATAGCATCAACATCCATTCGATGTGAAGATTGTCGGTCTTGTCACCGTCTTCAATCATTCGACTATTCATCGTCGTATTCATTATTCAGAATGGGTTGGACCCGGACTTTCTGAATAACTCGCGTTGATTTAAAAACATAAATTGATAAAATTCAACCAACGCCTCATTCCAATTCCGAATATTCCTTAAAAATATTCAATTTCTTAGGGATAGGTTCCCATAAATTTTATCAAAGATAAATCTTTAATATTTATTCTTTAATCTCTATTTATCCATATTAAACCAAATTAAGGTTTATTCAAACTAATCGGAATTTTACGCTTTACCGAAATTACCAATTTATTAATCTCAATTAGTCTCCGGTAAACTTAATTACCTTTTCCGTTTAAATCTAATTAAAGATTTAATTAACGCTTGGAGTTAAACTGGTGGAACTCCATTACCGTTCATTTCCTTAATTCAATAATTTACTTAATTCCCCTTTTTAAAATCTTATTAAAGATTTTATTCAAAACCTTATTTAGATTTTACTTTCAAAAATCATTATTAAATGATTATTCCATAGTTAGGGAATTAATGCTATCATAAATCTAGGTTAAAGAATAAATGTTATTTAAAACGTAATTCACAATAAACCCAAATTCACATTTCAGTTGTTTCCAATTTAATAAATTAAATTAGGAAATTTCGTTCAAATCTTGATTAAAAGATTTATATTCATTTCACTATTCATTGAGGTTTTAAGAATTAATGTTATTCAAACATTAATCAACCAAAATCAATTTGATATTAAATATAAGGCTTTAAATAAAAATTAGAACGACTCAAATTCAATATCAAATTCCAAAACCAACGGCAATCATTTCGGAAATAGCGATAATAAGTATCTTCCAAATTCCCAAAATAATAACCGTTTAATTACGGAAATTAATATTGAAATAATCCGTACTTAATTTCCACTCAAGCCTATTTCAAATATTCATTGAAATTACGTGGTTATGATAAAACCACTTTTACTTCCTGTTATTTATTTATAAAATAAATAAATCCCTTTTCCCAAAATATTATTTATTTTGAAATTTAACTCTTTCAATATTCATTTTCAAATGAATAAGATATTTCATACTGGTTAAAATGGCATTATCATTTTAAAACGGACTAAAAAGCCCAACTCGTTATTATATTTCAATTTCATACTGGGCCAGACTTCTCACATTAAGCCTACAACTTGTGGATGTTGGATATGCCGGTTGGGTCCGGGCAGACTTATTCCACAGTTGGGCTTAACCTCGAGTCAAAACCCAATTCATATACGTATACTTGGACCTCTCACATTAGGCCCAACATTTATGGCTGCTGGATATGCGGGTTGGGTCCGGGCAGACTTCCACCATAAACGTGACCTAACCTCGTGTCCAAATATAATTATAATTTTTAATTATAAATATTATCCAAGAATATTATTTTAAAATATTTTATATTTTAAAATATCCGACTACTTAATATCATTCCTTACTTGAAATATTCTTTCATATAAAACTTTATTATTTCATTTCAATACATATTAAGTTTCCATATTATTATGATATTATAATAATAATTATTTTCAAAACGGTTTTGATTGTGATATTAAAACCTACCACTTCAATATTAAAATGAAATCAATTTCCCAAATTAAATGTTAACATAAAACGGTATCTTTAAATTTCAAATCTTCTTATTAAAGTTGGAAGGTAATTTACCCATTTCTAGGATTTGTTTTGTAACTTTCCAAATAAATAAGATTTGATCTTCTCAATTCAATCGTCAATTAATTTCGTTAATTGAGTAATAAATGGAAATTAATTTCCTTCATTCAAAACTAGAATGAAATATGATCAATTCAAAACTTCTTTATCATTTCCTTTTTAAAAAGCGAATACATCATCCCTTACTTCAATTGCCAATTAATTTCATTTATTGAATAAAAAAAGGAAATTTATTACATTCATTCAAAATCTTTTATTCAATACTTTAAAACAATAAATACACAATTCTTAAATTTAATTACCAATTAATTGCATTAGTTGAATATTTATTTATTTCACTCAAAGTTGGAATGAGACCCACTATTTCCATGTAAATTAATTATACGGCAAATCAAACATTAATTACATAACAATTTCAAAACATCCATCCAAAGTGCATTTCTAATTATTCCAAGGGTGACGTGTATTCAAAAGTCAACCCTTGACCCGTGTGGGGTTTCATCCAACACAATTCACATATTTAAAATAAACTGTGCTTCTGGACGATGTGTAAAAATTTATCGTCCACTCACATAAACAAGCCAAGGTCGCTTGTAAATGGCAGTGTATACAAGTGCATTAAATTATAACATAAATGGTATAACCAATTAACGATGTTCACCTAATAGGTATTAATTGCATTCTTTCGAATGGAACCATTTTTAGAATAAAACTCCCTTTTGTATCTTTTCAATTTAATGTAATTGGTCCATGGTTTAAGTATTTCCTTTTTAATCCATTCATAGATAAAGAATAAATTTATTCAATTTAATCTTTTTCCAAAACACTTTATCATTCTAGTCCTTTTAAAAATAAAGAACGTCACTTTTATTCATTTTAGTCCAAACAAATTCATGTTCACAAAAACCTTATTTTATTTTCAAAATAAAAATAAAAACCAAAACTTTATTTATTAAAAATAAAGATCAAATTTTTCATTTTAGTCCAAATAAATCAAAACTTTATTCTTCAAAAATAAGGATCCAAACTTTATTTTTATAATTATTCGTTTCATTAAAACGACGTTACAGGTCAAGTGTAGTTATAGCGCTGTTATTCCAAAAATTGAATTACACATAACTCAAGATCTAACCGTTGATAATTTTCAAACTTGGTATTGGTGGAAAGATTTTTCCAAAGCGGATCCAACGGATCCAGTTTTGGAAAAATCCAACGGTTGGATCTTCCGTTATAGTCATTCAAAGTTTGAAACTCAAAACATGAACTGCACGTGCCTGAAACGTTAAAAATTATAATTTATATTGAAAATATAAATTATATAAACAATTCTAAAAACCAATCTTATTTTCTAAAATTCCATGTTAATAAAGATGTTATCTTTATTTTCAGAAAGAATAAGAAAACAAAAATTTGTTCTTTTTGAAACACCCCACCTCCGTTAGGGTCACTCTCAAAGGGAATGCCCTAATTTTGGTGGAGGTTTATAAGTACAAGTCACAGATATACAAGACAGATATAAGAACACATATTTGTAAACCAGCGGAAGAACAACAAACTTTATTTCATAAAGTCAAATACGTGTTACAACAACATCCTTTTCAAAAACGTAACATAACACTTCATAATCTGTCTTGAGTACATTATTTTTAAAGAAGCATAAATAAAACATAGATAAACTGCCAAAGCCCCATAGTGGATTGTCCAAAGCCATAGTTCAAAACAGGAAAGTCCAAGCAATACATTTCTCTTCTTCAAGCTGGATGTTGAGGTAGGTCAAGCTGCTGTGTTCCCTCCCTGAGGACCTGGGGGGGGGAAACGGAAGAAAGAAGACGAAAGAAAAATAGAGTCAGACATAAAGCCTGAGTAAGTCTAGTACTACTTTGTCTATGAATAAAGAACTGGGTATGATAAGTAAAACAGGAAGTGGGCAACACTATAAACTTGGTTAAGTTATCTAGGTTCGAATATACTATCGTACCCCATGTTAATCTCTGAACCCATATAAACTAGTTTCCAATTTGCACCCCATAATCAGGGTGATGTGATCCATTCTATGATGATCGGCTCCTACTCGCATAGTTACATGTGTCTTACGGCCCCCGATGTCTGTAGTTACCTATGCTGGTCCCACCATGGGGTGTATCAAGTCCCATAGTGGCAACCCGACACAACCTTAGAGTGCAAAGGTATGCTACTGGTGTCCAGTGCTTTATTTTTCTGCGCCGGAGTGCGTGCACGCCCGCACACCGTTAGAACCTACACTGCTACACCACCGCCGTCGATTTGACCTCTTACAATCAGCCCAGTAATCGTGCCCCACCCTGCCTAGTTTCAGGGTATCCTGATACACCTTTTTAGGGTTACTGCTGAAAAGGGTCCCCCGTTACTAGGTTTTCTATCTCTAGCCAACATGCTAAGTTGGTTAAGTGTTTCCTAACCTAACCCCACCAGTCCGTTTAGTTTAGCATGTTCCATTTTGATTAAGTCTTTAGTTCACTTAATCCTAACAATCCTGACTCAGCCTTAATTGTCTTATTAAGGCCCTGACCTCTCACATTAGACAGGTATTGTTGTGGCTGCCTGTTGCCGGTTGGTTCCGGGCAGTCTTACGCCACAACTCAGTCTAACCTCGGGTCCTTATTGGGCTCCATGTTTAACCTCCCACATTGGATAGGTATTGTTGTGACTACTGGACAGCCGGGCGGTTCCGGGCAGGTTTACATCACAACTCAATCCAACCTCGGGTTAAACACATCGTATGTTCTACATTTACATATTTTGTCTTTCTTCTTTATTTATATGTAAATATTTGCGGCCCATTATTAAGTTAATGGTGTAAAGGTTACACCAATCATGGGCCCAACCCATACTTGACTTTGGGCCCTTCTATTTCATATTTTCATTCATTAATTCATTTTAACCCAACGTTGTTTTCCCCCGTTTTACACGTCCGTTCATATATATATTGGGCTTAGCCTTTTAAAGCCCAATTTAGCCATGCGAAAGGGGAGGCTTATGGCGTATACACAAAGAGGGGAAAGTGAGCGCATGAACTTGCATATGACGTTGGAAAATACATAATAGAAATTGGTGTACTTGCATAGTGGTGACATGTATTTTGGTCATACAACATAGGTGACATAAATCAAGGCATGTAAACTTGCATAGGTTTAACTACAACATGAACCTATATTCTTATTTAGGCATAATGTCAAACATAAGCATGGCCTAAATACTTCTAGCATAAACATGGCATATTGTCAAACATAAGCATGGCATAAAATACTTCTAGCATAGGCATGGCATATTGTCAAACATAAGCATGGCATGAACATAACATAATTCAACTTAATCATGATTTAAGCCAAATCACATAACGATGGTATAAACATACTTATGCATAAATATTCCTAATCATGGTGTTTTGCTTTAAACTTGCAAAAAGGGGATTTTTGAGTCTAATCTAACCATGTCTCACATATGTCATCATATAATTCTTTAAAACAAGATAGACTTAATCATAGATCTCAATTATGCCAAATATCATTCCTAGCCATATTTATAAATTTGCAAAGGCATGACTAATACACGGTGTCAAAATTCCACATAGTTTCATATGAACTATAATAACCAAACTTGTTTCAATTACTTGCAAAATGATTTATACATAAAAAAACATACATCATAATGGCATAATAACAAAGCCTCAAATTTGCATGAATTTCAATTAACTACATACATGTAGCTTTAATATAGATTACACAATTTGCGCAACATTCCAAACGTTTATTTGCATAGAACTACCGCATGTAGTTCTTTATAATGAATAACAAAATTTTGCACAAATATAAATTACTTCCATTGCCACAATTCAAGCATACACATCAACACAGTTGTTTATTTTACCAAAGTAATACTCTACTTACAATGGTTTGATGAATTCTCTAGTTTAGGGATTGAAGACGCAAACTCCTTTGTTGAATTGATTAGCTTTAGGTTGCTTTGAATTGCTTTAGGCCTTAGAACTTCCTCCCTAATCCTCTCTTTAGTTGGCGGCTATGCTTTGTCGTTCCTCAGCAACATGGCGGCTATGTTCTTAATTTTTAATGAATAGATTAGGGTTTAGTCTAGGGTTGTTTATATAGAGGTTAGGAACTAATTAGGACCCTTGATGTTGCTAGGTTAGATCATAGCCATTCATTAGGAAGAGAGACCAATAAAAACCCGCCACCTAGCCCTAATGACAAAGCAGACCACTGAAATTCGACCACACACCGACCTGGCCAGCCAGGGCTAGACCAGACCTGGCCAGCAGGTCATTTTTGACCTGGGCGCACTTGGCAGGTGCGCCAGGTCAAAAATGCACTGGCGCACTTCACAGGTGCGCCAGTTCATTTTTGTTCTGGCGCACTTCCCAAGTGCGCCAGTACATTCTGGCCCTTTTTCGGTTTTTCGCCCAACTTCGTTCGTCCGCAACTTCTTCATACGATATCCGTTTTTCGAAAACTCGGACTCTATTTCGCGTATTTTTCCGAGACGAACGCAATGGCGTATCCCGTTTCCCTTAGTTCTTTGATTTCAAATTAATTATACTTTAATTTGTGAGTTTCACAGTCATAGAATTCGCGGGTGTTACATTCTCCCCCACTTAAAAGGATTTCGTCCCCGAAATCTTCAAGCTAGGAGGAATGTATATCCTAAAATCCAATCATCCATCTACTCATCCATCAAACACGAGCATCCATTGTCCTTAAAAGACTTCTAATGCTTCATGATCATATGCGAAGTGTGTGTATACATGTACTTATCTAATGCAAAATCAGGCGGTCTACTGATTCAGTTGACCTCCTTAATGCGAATTATGTAAGTGCCATGAATCCATTATGTATGCAAATTTTCCTATTCATGATTCTACATGAGTGCACAATCATTCAATACAAATGCAACATCCACGTGACAACACATTATAGTTCAACCACATACGAATACAAGCATATATGCATATGCAATATGAAGTGACTGAGCCGATCTAAAACCTAGATTGTGTGTGTATATGCAACCACGAGCAACCACTAGCAATCACTTGCAACCACTTGCAACCATCATACATAACATGTTTCAATTACATGTTTTCATCCAAAAGGTTTCTACCCTAAAGATAAGGTCGATACCTAAAAAGATAGATAAAAGCGCAACTTAAGGAAAAAGAAAGATCAAGGATGTACCCTCGAACAGAAAAGGGTAGGCTGTACGGATTCTAGCTTCAGTTTCCCAAGTCGCGTCTCCCTCGGCGTCGCTCCACTGGACTTTGACGAGCTTGACTTCGCGGTTGCGTAGCTTCTTTACTTCCGTTCCTAAGATGCGGGTTGGAACTCTTCTTATGGTTGCTTCGCGTTCCACTTCAGCCTCTTCGAGGATATTTGGCTCTACCACTTCAGCAGACTCATGTAGACACTTTCGGAGATGTGAAACGTGAAAAACGTTGTGGACTCCAGCCAACTTCTCGGGTAGCTCTAATCTATAAGCCATTTTCCCAATTTTCTCGATAATAGGGAATGGCCCTACGAATCTTGGCGCTAGCTTTCCTGTGGTTCCAAAACGAACAACGTTCCTTAGCGGTGATACCTTGAGAAAAACTCTGTCTCCAACCTCGAATTCAAGGTCGGTCCTTCTTTTGTCGGCATAGGACTTTTGTCTGTCTTGGGCCGTCTTCATCCTTCTTCGTATTAAGTCCACTTTCTCTGAAGTCTCTCGGATCATGTCTGGTCCAAGTATGAGTTTATCTGTGGACTCCCACCAACAAGTGGGCGATCGGCACGGTCTTCCGTATAAAGCTTCGAAGGGCGCCATTCCTATGGTTGCTTGATAGCTGTTGTTGTAGGCAAATTCCACCAAAGGGAGGTGGTCTTCCCATGTCCCTCCGAAGTCGAGGACGCATAACCTTAAAAGGTCTTCCAAAACTCTGTTCACTCTCTCTGTTTGGCCGTCGGTTTGGGGATGATAGGCCGTGCTCAAGCATAGCTGCGTTCCTACTGCTTTTTGCAGACTCCGCCAAAACTCGCTGGTGAAGATGGGGTCTCGGTCACTAACGATGCTAGATGGTATTCCATGGAGTCGCACGATTTCCTTGAGGTAAAGTGATGCTAGGGATGAGGCGGTTCTTTTACTTTTGACAGGTAAAAAGTGGGCGCTTTTAGTAAGCCTATCCACTATTACCCAAATACTAGTGTTGCCTCTCCTAGACCTAGGCAGCCCATCGATGAAGTCCATTGAGATGCTATCCCACTTCCACTGCGGGACCTCCAAAGGATGTAGCAGTCCGCCAGGCTTTTTCTGTTCCGCCTTAACCTGTTGGCACACCATACACTTAGAAACGAATTCTGCCACGTCCTTTTTCATGCCGTTCCAGAAGAAAGTCCTTTTTATGTCTTTGTACATTTTATCTCCGCCGGGGTGTATCGTCATCTTGGAGTGATGTGCTTCCTCGAGAACCTTCTTTATTAAATCGTTTGTCTGTGGGACGCATAGTCTTCCATCTCGCCTTAGTACACCCTTATCGTCAATGGAGTATCTGTTGAGGTGACTTGAAGTCTCACCCCTAATTAGCCTATCAATTATTTCCACAAGCTGAGGGTCTTCGCGTTGTGCTGCCCCTACTGAATCTACTAAAGTTGGGCGCACTTCGAGAGATGCAAGCAAGCCCGGTACGAAATCGGAGGAGGGCCTAAAGTCGAAGCTGGCTATAAACTCTAGGCTTTGCCTTTCAACAAATAACGGGCTTAGGGTCAATTTCTTTCGGCTCAACGCGTCTGCCACTACGTTGCCTTTGCCCGGAGTATAGGAGATTTCGAAATCGTATGAGGCAAGAAACTCCATCCACCTTTGTTGCCTCAAGTTAAGATCCTTCTGCGAGAAAAGATATTTCAACGATTTATGGTCAGTGTAAAGTTCGAACTTCTCACCTAGGAGATAGTGTCGCCAAGACTTGAGTGCAAAGACGATGGCGGCTAGCTCTAGATCGTGGGTTGGGTAGTTCTTTTCGTGCACCTTCAACTGCCTCCCGCCATAAGCTACTACCCTTCCTTCTTGCATTAAGACGGCACCTAGCCCTGTCCCACATGCATCCGTATAAACAGTGAACATCTTACTCCCATCTGGCAGCGTCAAAACTGGGGCTGTTGTAAGAGCCCTCTTCAGTCGTTGGAAAGCAAACTCGCAATCCAAGTCCCAATTGAACACTAGATTCTTCTTAGTCAATTTCGTGAGCGGAGCTGAGATTTTCGCAAAATCCCTTATGAATTTTCGATAGAAACCCGCTAGTCCTAGAAAGCTTCGGACCTCAGTTGCATTCCTTGGTGTCTTCCAATCTTGTACCGCCACTACCTTAGCAGGGTCCACCGCTAACCCTTGTTTGGATACTATGTGCCCAAGGAACCTCACCTCTTCTCTCCAAAAGTGGCATTTGGAGAATTTGGCTTTTAGTTGATGGACTCGCAAAGTTTCCATGATTGCCCTTAAGTGCTGAGCATGTTCCTCTTCACTCTTTGAGAAGATAAGGATATCATCTACGAAGACCACTACGAATTTGTTGAGGAAATCTCTAAATACCCTACTCATCAGGTCCACGAAGTAAGCAGGTGCATTTGTCAAGCCGAAAGGCATGACAAGCCATTCAAAGAAGCCGTCTGGGGTTCTGAAAGCCGTTTTATCGATGCTATCTTCAGCCACCCTTAGCTGATGAAAACCGGTTGCTAAATCGAGTTGGGAGAAAACTGACGCTCCTACAAGCTGGTCAAATAAATCGTCAATTCTAGGGAGAGGGTGCCTATTCTTTTTCGTTAGCTTGTTGAGCTCCCTATAGTCAACACATAGACGGAGTGAACCATCCGCCTTTGTAGCGAACACCACTGGAGCGCCCCATTCTGAAATGCTCCTCCTAATGAACCCCTTCTCTAGAAGCTCTTTAATCTGTTTACTGAGCTCTTTCCTTTCTCGTGGAGCCATATGTCTAACGGGCAACGCAACGGGCTTTGCATTATCTACAAGATATATGCGGAAGTCTATTTCCCGCTTCGGAGGTAAGCCCTTCACCTCTTCGAAGACATCCGGATATTCCCGGACCACTCTAACTGATTTCAAATTTTCAACGGAGGCATCTAGCGATTCAAGATAACTAAGCATAACCGCATACGAGGGATTACAAGAAATTTCCAAAGTATTACCGAGTTGGGTTAGGAGCCTGACAACCCTTTTCTCACAATCAAGGATGGCCCCATTACTGGATAGCCAATCCATACCCAAAATCAAACCGTACCCCGAAAAGCCCAAAACAAAGGCACTACATTCAAATTCTACACTTAGAATAGAAATTTTCAAATCCAGACAGATCATAGACAAATGAGCTGGGCCCCCAATTGGGTTTGAAACAATTAAGGGGTCCTCTACCATACTAGTTTTTAGGTGCAGAGATTCTACTAAAGCAGACGAGATAAAGGAGTGTGATGCGCCAGAATCAAATAAAGTGCGAACGGGGTGATCATAAAGATAAACTACACTTTCTACAGAAGTATTTGTACCTCGCTGTTGCAATGGTGGCGCTTCTAGCACATGAACCTGTGCCCCTGGGGTGGATCCAGTGCCCTGCCCCTGTCCTCGTTTCCTTGGGCAGTCCTTAGCCCTGTGGCCTGTCTGACCGCACGAAAAGCACCCACCATTCTCCTTAGCCTTCTTCTTCCGGCAGTCCTTTACTAAGTGCCCCACTTTGCCACAGAAATTGCACTTCCTCTTCTCTTTGTTGCCTTTTCCGCTCTTCTTAAAGTCTGTCTTCTTAGGCTGCAAACCCTCTTTCTTCCCTTGAGAGCTTTCTGCCTTTGTCTCCTTCTTGCCCTTATCCTCTTCATTCAGCAATGCCATTTGCACCAATCTTTCATACGTGGCTCCCATGGGTATATGGGTCATGGCCAAACTGTGTAATGGCTCATTTAACCCTTTGACGAAACGGAGAGCCTTCTTGTGCGGGGTGTTGACTAGGTCAAGTCCAAACCTAGCCAGCTCATCAAACTGATTCACATACTCTCTAACAGTCTTGTCTCCTTGCTTAAGGAATAAGAATTTTTCCAACTGCAAACTTCTTTCTGCATCTGAGAGAAACTTAGTCTCAAATCTTGCCCTAAAGTCCTCCCATGTATCCACTGGTCTTTCAGCATTGGTGACTTCCCACCAGTAGGAAGCCTCGCCCTTCAATAGCCACACTGCCAACTGTACTTTTTGCCTGTCTTCTACCTCAAAGATGATGAATAGGTCTTCGGTTTCCTTCAGCCAATTTCTAGCTGCTACGAAGGACTCATTTCCATGGAAATCCCTTCCTCCCATAGCTTTAAAATCTTTACATATCTTAGCGAATGTGTTTCCCCGTGGAGGAGGTGGAGGAAAAGGTGCTGCTGCGGCTGGATGACTCCCTTCAGCTGGAGGAGGAGGAACGGTAGGACCTGGCTGAGTGGCCCTTGCCTCTAAGAAACGTCTAAACCAACCAGGTATGGGTACTCCTTCAGGCAAGTTAAGTTCTTGGGACATGCTGAAACAAAAAGGATAGATTCAAAACGAAGGATAAGAGATAATACCTATGGCTTTGGGGAGTGGACTTTGCCCTTTTTTTTTAAAATAAAATAATATTTTTCTTTTAAAAATGCTTCTTTAAATTTCCTTTTTGAAAAATAAATTTTCAAAACTTTTTATCTTATCTGGTAAACCTATGCTCTGATACCAAGTGAAACACCCCACCTCCGTTAGGGTCACTCTCAAAGGGAATGCCCTAATTTTGGTGGAGGTTTATAAGTACAAGTCACAGATATACAAGACAGATATAAGAACACATATTTGTAAACCAGCGGAAGAACAACAAACTTTATTTCATAAAGTCAAATACGTGTTACAACAACATCCTTTTCAAAAACGTAACATAACACTTCATAATCTGTCTTGAGTACATTATTTTTAAAGAAGCATAAATAAAACATAGATAAACTGCCAAAGCCCCATAGTGGATTGTCCAAAGCCATAGTTCAAAACAGGAAAGTCCAAGCAATACATTTCTCTTCTTCAAGCTGGATGTTGAGGTAGGTCAAGCTGCTGTGTTCCCTCCCTGAGGACCTGGGGGGGGGAAACGGAAGAAAGAAGACGAAAGAAAAATAGAGTCAGACATAAAGCCTGAGTAAGTCTAGTACTACTTTGTCTATGAATAAAGAACTGGGTATGATAAGTAAAACAGGAAGTGGGCAACACTATAAACTTGGTTAAGTTATCTAGGTTCGAATATACTATCGTACCCCATGTTAATCTCTGAACCCATATAAACTAGTTTCCAATTTGCACCCCATAATCAGGGTGATGTGATCCATTCTATGATGATCGGCTCCTACTCGCATAGTTACATGTGTCTTACGGCCCCCGATGTCTGTAGTTACCTATGCTGGTCCCACCATGGGGTGTATCAAGTCCCATAGTGGCAACCCGACACAACCTTAGAGTGCAAAGGTATGCTACTGGTGTCCAGTGCTTTATTTTTCTGCGCCGGAGTGCGTGCACGCCCGCACACCGTTAGAACCTACACTGCTACACCACCGCCGTCGATTTGACCTCTTACAATCAGCCCAGTAATCGTGCCCCACCCTGCCTAGTTTCAGGGTATCCTGATACACCTTTTTAGGGTTACTGCTGAAAAGGGTCCCCCGTTACTAGGTTTTCTATCTCTAGCCAACATGCTAAGTTGGTTAAGTGTTTCCTAACCTAACCCCACCAGTCCGTTTAGTTTAGCATGTTCCATTTTGATTAAGTCTTTAGTTCACTTAATCCTAACAATCCTGACTCAGCCTTAATTGTCTTATTAAGGCCCTGACCTCTCACATTAGACAGGTATTGTTGTGGCTGCCTGTTGCCGGTTGGTTCCGGGCAGTCTTACGCCACAACTCAGTCTAACCTCGGGTCCTTATTGGGCTCCATGTTTAACCTCCCACATTGGATAGGTATTGTTGTGACTACTGGACAGCCGGGCGGTTCCGGGCAGGTTTACATCACAACTCAATCCAACCTCGGGTTAAACACATCGTATGTTCTACATTTACATATTTTGTCTTTCTTCTTTATTTATATGTAAATATTTGCGGCCCATTATTAAGTTAATGGTGTAAAGGTTACACCAATCATGGGCCCAACCCATACTTGACTTTGGGCCCTTCTATTTCATATTTTCATTCATTAATTCATTTTAACCCAACGTTGTTTTCCCCCGTTTTACACGTCCGTTCATATATATATTGGGCTTAGCCTTTTAAAGCCCAATTTAGCCATGCGAAAGGGGAGGCTTATGGCGTATACACAAAGAGGGGAAAGTGAGCGCATGAACTTGCATATGACGTTGGAAAATACATAATAGAAATTGGTGTACTTGCATAGTGGTGACATGTATTTTGGTCATACAACATAGGTGACATAAATCAAGGCATGTAAACTTGCATAGGTTTAACTACAACATGAACCTATATTCTTATTTAGGCATAATGTCAAACATAAGCATGGCCTAAATACTTCTAGCATAAACATGGCATATTGTCAAACATAAGCATGGCATAAAATACTTCTAGCATAGGCATGGCATATTGTCAAACATAAGCATGGCATGAACATAACATAATTCAAGTTAATCATGATTTAAGCCAAATCACATAACGATGGTATAAACATACTTATGCATAAATATTCCTAATCATGGTGTTTTGCTTTAAACTTGCAAAAAGGGGATTTTTGAGTCTAATCTAACCATGTCTCACATATGTCATCATATAATTCTTTAAAACAAGATAGACTTAATCATAGATCTCAATTATGCCAAATATCATTCCTAGCCATATTTATAAATTTGCAAAGGCATGACTAATACACGGTGTCAAAATTCCACATAGTTTCATATGAACTATAATAACCAAACTTGTTTCAATTACTTGCAAAATGATTTATACATAAAAAAACATACATCATAATGGCATAATAACAAAGCCTCAAATTTGCATGAATTTCAATTAACTACATACATGTAGCTTTAATATAGATTACACAATTTGCGCAACATTCCAAACGTTTATTTGCATAGAACTACCGCATGTAGTTCTTTATAATGAATAACAAAATTTTGCACAAATATAAATTACTTCCATTGCCACAATTCAAGCATACACATCAACACAGTTGTTTATTTTACCAAAGTAATACTCTACTTACAATGGTTTGATGAATTCTCTAGTTTAGGGATTGAAGACGCAAACTCCTTTGTTGAATTGATTAGCTTTAGGTTGCTTTGAATTGCTTTAGGCCTTAGAACTTCCTCCCTAATCCTCTCTTTAGTTGGCGGCTATGCTTTGTCGTTCCTCAGCAACATGGCGGCTATGTTCTTAATTTTTAATGAATAGATTAGGGTTTAGTCTAGGGTTGTTTATATAGAGGTTAGGAACTAATTAGGACCCTTGATGTTGCTAGGTTAGATCATAGCCATTCATTAGGAAGAGAGACCAATAAAAACCCGCCACCTAGCCCTAATGACAAAGCAGACCACTGAAATTCGACCACACACCGACCTGGCCAGCCAGGGCTAGACCAGACCTGGCCAGCAGGTCATTTTTGACCTGGGCGCACTTGGCAGGTGCGCCAGGTCAAAAATGCACTGGCGCACTTCACAGGTGCGCCAGTTCATTTTTGTTCTGGCGCACTTCCCAAGTGCGCCAGTACATTCTGGCCCTTTTTCGGTTTTTCGCCCAACTTCGTTCGTCCGCAACTTCTTCATACGATATCCGTTTTTCGAAAACTCGGACTCTATTTCGCGTATTTTTCCGAGACGAACGCAATGGCGTATCCCGTTTCCCTTAGTTCTTTGATTTCAAATTAATTATACTTTAATTTGTGAGTTTCACAGTCATAGAATTCGCGGGTGTTACACTTTTTGTCCAAAAAAAGACAATTTTGCATAAAAGCCCAAATTTTGACAAAATCGATTAAAATATTATTTTTATCAAAAATCAACATTTTAATTAAAAATTCATTTCCATGTAGTTCAATAAAATAAAATATTTATTTAGTCCAACGATTTTGTATAAAATTCCCGTTTTCATGTAAAACATGAAAAAAAATGAAATTTTGGTACAAAATTGCAAATCTAAATAACACCCATTTTTCTGAAACAACAATAGAAATTATAAATTTAAATTTAAATATAAATTCTCAAGAATATAGAAATAAAGAATGAATTTTATTTACACAAGTTTACCCATCAATATTCATTCCACAATCAATGACACTCACAACGTATACATGAACAGAACTGCCAATAATTACATAAACATCCATCACCAATATCAATCATTCATCACCAATCCATATTCATGTACATACAAACATCAATAACACAAGAAAGATAATTTAATTTCATAAATTATAAAATAAAGAATCTCACCAAATTTCATCGAATTTTTGATTAGTGAAGGGAACACCGGCAGTCTTCGTCCTTCTCCTTGGATCGTTCGAAATGAACCCAAAACGCACGCTCAAGTCACCCCCATCGCACGCCCCAAGACCACCGAGTCCACCATCCAACCCGCCACTTCGAAGCCTTGCTCTTGATTATTTGTCTTGATTTCATATTTTAATTTGTGGTAGACTAGGAGGAATTAACGAATTGTTTTTGTGCGTTTTCAGCCATTGAAAATGTAAAGGGCGGCGACTATGTATTATAGAATAGGGTTTTGTGTTTTGACCGTAAACTTATCCTAACTAGTATATATATGAAAAAAAACTTTAAGTTTCTTTCCCTAAAGAAGTAATTAACTGAATACATAAATTACACAAAATGGAGAAAGAAAGCTTTTATATTTTCTCTTTAATTTGTATTGATTGATTCATAAATGCTATTAATCAAAATTATTCATGGCATAAATTGATACTGTATTAGCATGTAGGTAAGTGTAATAAGAAGGCATATCACATAAGTAAACGAAATAAATAAAGGACAACATGTAGATTGTTTTAATTGAAAATTTGAATGAAACTTAATTTATGGTATTATAAAGGTGCATCAAATACATCCATTTGTGTGAATATATACACAGTGCTGAGATATGGAAATTTAGTTTTTTATTTTTATTTTTTTTATATATATAGCAAATATGTTCATTCCTCAATTGTGTGACATAATAGTTAATAATATGCAAGTATGGTTAATTGATAACTCTGTACATATGAATGAATTAGAATCAATTTATAGGCAATTTAATATATGACAAATGGGAAAACTACTAATAAATACAAAAGATAAAACAGTCAAATCTTATAATATATATGTCACAGTATTAAATTCATTAGCCTCCATATATTCAAATTATTCTCATTAGTTTCATTAATACACAATTAAAAGAAGCATAATGTGACTACTATTACATAGCATACGGATAAATATGGATTTTAAATCCATACGCTAAAAATCATGTGTTTCCTTAGTTCATGGTTCCATTTTAAATCAATTAATTTTATTAGAATATTCTTTTTAAGATAAATTTAAGTTTTCTATAAACAACGCATTGATTTTAATTAACACATAATTATTTTTAGATAGAAATGTTTCAATCAAGTTAATACAATTAATGGCAATATTACAATTAATGTCAATATTAAATTTAAAATAGACATAATTTATTTCATACATACATTTAATAGGTTCAATGTTAAATCAAATTAATATATATATAAATATAATGTGTATATATAAACTATCCAGTCTAGTGTTACACTTAATTAGGAAAGATAAAAGTGGAAAGGTTTGAATGAACATTTAAAAGAAATAATACTACTTTTTCCATATTTTTTTTCATATCAATATGGAATGCCAATTTTAGCTATAATTTAGCTACTATATGAATGATATACATAGTAACTAATGAAATTAAAACAACTGAATTTATTATGCATTATACTGCAATGTTGAGAAACATTGAAATTAAGGAATATATATTCTAACATGTTGGCATACATACAAGGTAGTTATTTGATGGTGCAATTTATGTAAATTTTTTAGTTCTCCCTTCCACAAGCTAAACATAAATTTCAAATATTTCATTTATTAGAGATAAATGAAATTTATTAATAATACAATTAGATAAATCAAGGTATCCTTTTTTTCGTTATTATTTAAAATAAATTATTTTAAATATCAAAACTCATTAAAATAACTTAAAGTAAATTTTTAAATTTACCCCAAAGTTCAGGGTTGTTACAGTCTCCCCCACTTAAAAACTTTTCGTCCTCGAAAAGGAACGAAGCTAAAAGTGTTTAATTATCCTACTCAATTTTTTTTCTTTAATTGGTTTCGTTTATTTTATTAGTTGATTAACTTTTAAAATATAATTTTATATATTTAAAAATCATATTTTCTAAAATTAGATTGTATATATTATCAAAAATACGTTAATTATAAATTTGTAACTCTTAACTCATTCTAGGGCATTACTAACCCCATCTCTAATGAGTATTCTTATTGGATATTACTAATCCAATCTCTGATGAGTCTTTTGTTCCGTTCTAATGAGTTGTACCCCAAAGATTTGAGCTAACTAGAGCTCTGATACCAACTGTAAAGACCCGGGATTCGCCCATCCTTAATCGACCGAAAGATCGACCAAGACCGTTCAAATCCCGAATACTTTAACTTTGGGAATACAACAACATCAGAACTATAAACAGCAAACTTTTATAAACAATTTAAAATGTTTACATCAGAGTACAGAATATCAGAGTACATCAAAATATATTACAGCGGAAGATTAAATTTACATTAAATTATAATACATTGCAGCGGAAATAAAAACTAATACAGCGGAAGTCTTGTCTATATTCTGGACACAACTTTATGCTTCAATCTAGTATCCTGCTCGAGAGATAAACCTGTAGATAACTACTCGACTGCCCGTGTGGAAAAGAGGGCACCCGAGTTTGCAAAGGTGGAAACAAACAACGGGTCAGTCGTGGGACTGGTGTGAGAATTCTTAACTAACATAACTACTAGTAATAGGGCAAATCCAAGGACCACGCCGCTAACGCGGAACGGGTTTACTCCAATGGATTGTTGTGCATAACAGTAAAGTAAATCGTCAAATAACGCAATGCTTTTTAGAAAAATGAAACCACCATAAGACTCAGGTCCCATCACACAATGCAACGCACACCAGAGGATAGAGTTTTACCTTATGGTGATTAAAAGATGATAGATACGTAAAAACGATATTATTATTAGTGTGTATATGTTTTAATAAAACATTTCAATCATAATATCAATCCTAGGAAGCATAGGTACCATATATTATGCCTCCGTACTAGTAATACAATCAAAACCGCATGGGGCGTATTGGAAGTTTGGATTTCCATCATGAGTCAAGGCTAGAGCGGAGCTCCTTACCGATTCGAGACACTCTAGCTAGTGTCTCAGGATTCCCCGCAGTGAACCCTTGGATCCTGCAGGGCCGGTCCTCACATACAGCTTTGAGGATTGGCAATTCCTAAGCACACGTTTCCCGGTCCTATAGGACCTATCCGAGGCGCCTCATTCCATCATCCACATAAGTAAAATGCCAGGCCGTGATAAAACCCAAACACCACTTCTAGCTAGAAAGAAACGTGCTACTTTCCCTGCGTTCCCTTCACCCGTTTTAGACTCCACCGGTTTGTGAGGCTCGTGAGGCTACGTAATACACAAAGCTCTGCTTATTCAAGCGGTGCTTTGATCGTCACCACAAGGTTCTGCTTTTCAACAAGAAACCTTGATCATTGCATCTTAGTATGCCACACTGTCACTCCATACCATACCATTGCTTATCTACCAATACATAAATGGGTGTTAAGTAGAGAATAAATTCTCCACCACCAACATTTATATATTAACAGAAAATCAACAATATGATATATAACGAAGTACGATGTCAGACACACCATCCATTTAAACTTATGCTCTGGGTCTGAATGAAAGTCAATCCGTACAAATCAACACTACGTCTGGACGGACGCCCTCTCAGCCCCTTCAAGGTAGCTACTCCCTTCATGGGCCTCAATAGCATCAACATCCATTCGATGTGAAGATTGTCGGTCTTGTCACCGTCTTCAATCATTCGACTATTCATCGTCGTATTCATTATTCAGAATGGGTTGGACCCGGACTTTCTGAATAACTCGCGTTGATTTAAAAACATAAATTGATAAAATTCAACCAACGCCTCATTCCAATTCCGAATATTCCTTAAAAATATTCAATTTCTTAGGGATAGGTTCCCATAAATTTTATCAAAGATAAATCTTTAATATTTATTCTTTAATCTCTATTTATCCATATTAAACCAAATTAAGGTTTATTCAAACTAATCGGAATTTTACGCTTTACCGAAATTACCAATTTATTAATCCCAATTAGTCTCCGGTAAACTTAATTACCTTTTCCGTTTAAATCTAATTAAAGATTTAATTAACGCTTGGAGTTAAACTGGTGGAACTCCATTACCGTTCATTTCCTTAATTCAATAATTTACTTAATTCCCCTTTTTAAAATCTTATTAAAGATTTTATTCAAAACCTTATTTAGATTTTACTTTCAAAAATCATTATTAAATGATTATTCCATAGTTAGGGAATTAATGCTATCATAAATCTAGGTTAAAGAATAAATGTTATTTAAAACGTAATTCACAATAAACCCAAATTCACATTTCAGTTGTTTCCAATTTAATAAATTAAATTAGGAAATTTCGTTCAAATCTTGATTAAAAGATTTATATTCATTTCACTATTCATTGAGGTTTTAAGAATTAATGTTATTCAAACATTAATCAACCAAAATCAATTTGATATTAAATATAAGGCTTTAAATAAAAATTAGAACGACTCAAATTCAATATCAAATTCCAAAACCAACGGCAATCATTTCGGAAATAGCGATAATAAGTATCTTCCAAATTCCCAAAATAATAACCGTTTAATTACGGAAATTAATATTGAAATAATCCGTACTTAATTTCCACTCAAGCCTATTTCAAATATTCATTGAAATTACGTGGTTATGATAAAACCACTTTTACTTCCTGTTATTTATTTATAAAATAAATAAATCCCTTTTCCCAAAATATTATTTATTTTGAAATTTAACTCTTTCAATATTCATTTTCAAATGAATAAGATATTTCATACTGGTTAAAATGGCATTATCATTTTAAAACGGACTAAAAAGCCCAACTCGTTATTATATTTCAATTTCATACTGGGCCAGACTTCTCACATTAAGCCTACAACTTGTGGATGCTGGATATGCCGGTTGGGTCCGGGCAGACTTATTCCACAGTTGGGCTTAACCTCGAGTCAAAACCCAATTCATATACGTATACTTGGACCTCTCACATTAGGCCCAACATTTATGGCTGCTGGATATGCGGGTTGGGTCCGGGCAGACTTCCACCATAAACGTGACCTAACCTCGTGTCCAAATATAATTATAATTTTTAATTATAAATATTATCCAAGAATATTATTTTAAAATATTTTATATTTTAAAATATCCGACTACTTAATATCATTCCTTACTTGAAATATTCTTTCATATAAAACTTTATTATTTCATTTCAATACATATTAAGTTTCCATATTATTATGATATTATAATAATAATTATTTTCAAAACGGTTTTGATTGTGATATTAAAACCTACCACTTCAATATTAAAATGAAATCAATTTCCCAAATTAAATGTTAACATAAAACGGTATCTTTAAATTTCAAATCTTCTTATTAAAGTTGGAAGGTAATTTACCCATTTCTAGGATTTGTTTTGTAACTTTCCAAATAAATAAGATTTGATCTTCTCAATTCAATCGTCAATTAATTTCGTTAATTGAGTAATAAATGGAAATTAATTTCCTTCATTCAAAACTAGAATGAAATATGATCAATTCAAAACTTCTTTATCATTTCCTTTTTAAAAAGCGAATACATCATCCCTTACTTCAATTGCCAATTAATTTCATTTATTGAATAAAAAAAGGAAATTTATTACATTCATTCAAAAGCTTTTATTCAATACTTTAAAACAATAAATACACAATTCTTAAATTTAATTACCAATTAATTGCATTAGTTGAATATTTATTTATTTCACTCAAAGTTGGAATGAGACCCACTATTTCCATGTAAATTAATTATACGGCAAATCAAACATTAATTACATAACAATTTCAAAACATCCATCCAAAGTGCATTTCTAATTATTCCAAGGGTGACGTGTATTCAAAAGTCAACCCTTGACCCGTGTGGGGTTTCATCCAACACAATTCACATATTTAAAATAAACTGTGCTTCTGGACGATGTGTAAAAATTTATCGTCCACTCACATAAACAAGCCAAGGTCGCTTGTAAATGGCAGTGTATACAAGTGCATTAAATTATAACATAAATGGTATAACCAATTAACGATGTTCACCTAATAGGTATTAATTGCATTCTTTCGAATGGAACCATTTTTAGAATAAAACTCCCTTTTGTATCTTTTCAATTTAATGTAATTGGTCCATGGTTTAAGTATTTCCTTTTTAATCCATTCATAGATAAAGAATAAATTTATTCAATTTAATCTTTTTCCAAAACACTTTATCATTCTAGTCCTTTTAAAAATAAAGAACGTCACTTTTATTCATTTTAGTCCAAACAAATTCATGTTCACAAAAACCTTATTTTATTTTCAAAATAAAAATAAAAACCAAAACTTTATTTATTAAAAATAAAGATCAAAATTTTCATTTTAGTCCAAATAAATCAAAACTTTATTCTTCAAAAATAAGGATCCAAACTTTATTTTTATAATTATTCGTTTCATTAAAACGACGTTACAGGTCAAGTGTAGTTATAGCGCTGTTATTCCAAAAATTGAATTACACATAACTCAAGATCTAACCGTTGATAATTTTCAAACTTGGTATTGGTGGAAAGATTTTTCCAAAGCGGATCCAACGGATCCAGTTTTGGAAAAATCCAACGGTTGGATCTTCCGTTATAGTCATTCAAAGTTTGAAACTCAAAACATGAACTGCACGTGCCTGAAACGTTAAAAATTATAATTTATATTGAAAATATAAATTATATAAACAATTCTAAAAACCAATCTTATTTTCTAAAATTCCATGTTAATAAAGATGTTATCTTTATTTTCAGAAAGAATAAGAAAACAAAAATTTGTTCTTTTTGTCCAAAAAAAGACAATTTTGCATAAAAGCCCAAATTTTGACAAAATCGATTAAAATATTATTTTTATCAAAAATCAACATTTTAATTAAAAATTCATTTCCATGTAGTTCAATAAAATAAAATATTTATTTAGTCCAACGATTTTGTATAAAATTCCTGTTTTCATGTAAAACATGAAAAAAATGAAATTTTGGTACAAAATTGCAAATCTAAATAACACCCATTTTTCTGAAACAACAATAGAAATTATAAATTTAAATTTAAATATAAATTCTCAAGAATATAGAAATAAAGAATGAATTTTATTTACACAAGTTTACCCATCAATATTCATTCCACAATCAATGACACTCACAACGTATACATGAACAGAACTGCCAATAATTACATAAACATCCATCACCAATATCAATCATTCATCACCAATCCATATTCATGTACATACAAACATCAATAACACAAGAAAGATAATTTAATTTCATAAATTATAAAATAAAGAATCTCACCAAATTTCATCGAATTTTTGATTAGTGAAGGGAACACCGGCAGTCTTCGTCCTTCTCCTTGGATCGTTCGAAATGAACCCAAAACGCACGCTCAAGTCACCCCCATCGCACGCCCCAAGACCACCGAGTCCACCATCCAACCCGCCACTTCGAAGCCTTGCTCTTGATTATTTGTCTTGATTTCATATTTTAATTTGTGGTAGACTAGGAGGAATTAACGAATTGTTTTTGTGCGTTTTCAGCCATTGAAAATGTAAAGGGCGGCGGCTATGTATTATAGAATAGGGTTTTGTGTTTTGACCGTAAACTTATCCTAACTAGTATATATATGAAAAAAAACTTTAAGTTTCTTTCCCTAAAGAAGTAATTAACTGAATACATAAATTACACAAAATGGAGAAAGAAAGCTTTTATATTTTCTCTTTAATTTGTATTGATTGATTCATAAATGCTATTAATCAAAATTATTCATGGCATAAATTGATACTGTATTAGCATGTAGGTAAGTGTAATAAGAAGGCATATCACATAAGTAAACGAAATAAATAAAGGACAACATGTAGATTGTTTTAATTGAAAATTTGAATGAAACTTAATTTATGGTATTATAAAGGTGCATCAAATACATCCATTTGTGTGAATATATACACAGTGCTGAGATATGGAAATTTAGTTTTTTTTTTTTTTTTTATATATATAGCAAATATGTTCATTCCTCAATTGTGTGACATAATAGTTAATAATATGCAAGTATGGTTAATTGATAACTCTGTACATATGAATGAATTAGAATCAATTTATAGGCAATTTAATATATGACAAATGGGAAAACTACTAATAAATACAAAAGATAAAACAGTCAAATCCTATAATATATATGTCACAGTATTAAATTCATTAGCCTCCATATATTCAAATTATTCTCATTAGTTTCATTAATACACAATTAAAAGAAGCATAATGTGACTACTATTACATAGCATACGGATAAATATGGATTTTAAATCCATACGCTAAAAATCATGTGTTTCCTTAGTTCATGGTTCCATTTTAAATCAATTAATTTTATTAGAATATTCTTTTTAAGATAAATTTAAGTTTTCTATAAACAACGCATTGATTTTAATTAACACATAATTATTTTTAGATAGAAATGTTTCAATCAAGTTAATACAATTAATGGCAATATTACAATTAATGTCAATATTAAATTTAAAATAGACATAATTTATTTCATACATACATTTAATAGGTTCAATGTTAAATCAAATTAATATATATATAAATATAATGTGTATATATAAACTATCCAGTCTAGTGTTACACTTAATTAGGAAAGATAAAAGTGGAAAGGTTTGAATGAACATTTAAAAGAAATAATACTACTTTTTCCATATTTTTTTTCATATCAATATGGAATGCCAATTTTAGCTATAATTTAGCTACTATATGAATGATATACATAGTAACTAATGAAATTAAAACAACTGAATTTATTATGCATTATACTGCAATGTTGAGAAACATTGAAATTAAGGAATATATATTCTAACATGTTGGCATACATACAAGGTAGTTATTTGATGGTGCAATTTATGTAAATTTTTTAGTTCTCCCTTCCACAAGCTAAACATAAATTTCAAATATTTCATTTATTAGAGATAAATGAAATTTATTAATAATACAATTAGATAAATCAAGGTATCCTTTTTTTTCGTTATTATTTAAAATAAATTATTTTAAATATCAAAACTCATTAAAATAACTTAAAGTAAATTTTTAAATTTACCCCAAAGTTCAGGGTTGTTACATCGAATGAACCCACTAGCTTGAAACTTTCCAATTTCTTCCTTCAAAGTCGTTGACCTCTCTGGGCCGAGCATCCTCCTTTTCTGCTTCACAGGGGTATACTTTGGATCGATACTAAGAGAGTGAGTCATGATGGAGGGTGAGATCCCACACATGTTAGCGTGGTTCCACACGAACATGTCAAGGTTAGCGTGGAGGAATTTAGTTAACTCCCTCATTTGGAGGGGGTCAAGGTGGGACCAAATCTTCAAGACCCTAGTTGGGTCGTCATCGTCAATCGAGATCTCCACTATGTGTAACAATCCGAATTCTGACAGACCGATTTTTTTCTTTAAAATTCCAATCTATCGAAACTCGAATTGGTTTGCTCTGGTATCCTGTAGAAAAGACAGAGATATAAAATATGTCAGAGCTCAGAAAATATCTTACAGTGGAATAGATAAAATATAATATACTCAAAATATTTCCTTACCGTATTAATAATACTGCCTAACCAATATCCAAAGCTAGCATGCCTCTGCCACAAACCTAACCTCGAGTATGTTATAAGGAAGTGGTCAGAACACAAGTGCTGGTGACTAGATTTAAATTATACACTTTGGATAATCCTACATATATCGTTTAATCATATTTTCTTATTTATTAGGTTACTCGGGTCAATAGCACTCAAGGTTTACGCACACGTCGTACCCATTTACTTTCCAGTGGATTAACCTAATATACTATATATGTAGCTACCCCTCAATACCGAGGTACACCCCATGGTACCCCACTCGCACGGTCTCCACCGTAATGCCACAGAAATGAATGCAGTCCCTTATCCTATGCCAGATGACATACAAATCTCTACATAACAATGTTACGTTCCGCATATATCTGTCATTACTATGCTACGTAAGTGTAGGGACTGCCATCGTCGATCGAATCAGATTTCATATCGAAGTAATGCCCTTTAGTCTATGATACACCACCCAAAGCCGACATGAATGTATCTAGATTGTCCCACATATGTATCGTCAATTGTAGCTCGATGCCTTAACCGCACATCCTCTAATGTGCATCGAGTTCCGTGGCAGGGCGATACAAGAAACATGGAACTCGGTAGGGAGCTTTTCCATATCTGTACAGGCCCGTCTTCAAGAGCCTCTATATACAGATATTCCTAGGGTCTGTTTTCATGGTGGCTATGGCCCCACCTCGGCCCCTCCCTCAACTAGTAAAGACTACAATTGCTAAACGACTGCCCCTAAAAAAAAATCTAAACATCCATTTGGCGTCTTCCCTCAACCACCGTACCCCAATAGTGAAAGGTTAATGGTTTATTGGTTTTAGCTCTAGTCTTTTCGCATCCCACTGGCTACCGATGATGGGTATCCGATGATCTACTATCCTTGTTGGTCGTGACCCTTAGCCTACGCGTTGAGACGACTGTCGAATCACCCTGGTGTCACCGCGTCACAGCATTCTGACTGCATAGCTACTTTTGCAGTCAAGGCCCACCCTCCTAGTAGTTACGCGCAGACCCAACCTCTGCGAGCACAGCCTAAACATCTGCCACTACACAGAGGACTATTAGGAGCACCTTACGTATCTTAGGAATCAGCGTGCTTTCCCTTCCAGTCCTTTGGAGCCGACATGATAATCAGATAAATGTGCGCTCCCCTCGTGCCTTATAACACCACGATGATCTACCCCGTTGGGTTATTCACCCTCAAATGTGCGGACTGGTCCAAACGCCTCATTTTAATATGTTGTTAGACCCTATGTCTAAACATTGTTTTACGCGCTTGCCTTACCTCATCATCTTTCCATTTAACTTGGCCATTCTAATTTATATTGAATTCTTAATCAAGTTACCAAGTTCCTCTTGCTTATTAATTTCGGTTATATAACTTAACCCATTTAAGTTCATTAATAAACCCACAACATGTTATTCTCTATATTGTGGCCCATGGTCTATAATCCAAAATCTCTTTTATATTCTTGCTTGATTTCATCATTACAGTAACATGTTCTACTTAATATGTAACTAAGTATATCTCAATTCACATGTTTCCTGGTTAACATGCCAGTCATTATTTATGATTAAATATAACTTATTTCATAAGTTTACCTCATTCTTTCTAATTTAATCATAAATTCAATTTATACCATCACTACAACTTATCGTTGTTTACTTATTAACTTAGCTCTCTTAACAAAGGCCCATTAATAAGTTTCTCTACACATTTATTATAACCTATGTTATAATTTCCTCCTTTCTCTAGGACAAGTTTAAACATGTTATTCTTATCAGCGGGTCTCAGACTTCCAAATTTACAGATTACTTAATTTAAAATTAAGTACAACTTCTTATATTTCAGAAATTTCCCCCTTTTCTCAACTGGTTTTAGTTTTTCCCCATTTACTGATTACTTAATTTTACAATTTAGTGTCCCTTATCTCATTTCACCGGTTATCCCATTTTCATTTTAGTTTATTATAACCAAAGTTATAATCTTCACTTGTCCCTAAGACAAGTCTACCTATTATACAACATTTTCATTACTATTGTTTTCTTATAATAGGTTATTATCATTTCCCCCGTTTAAACCATTTACTGTTGTAATTGAGACGACCCCAAATCCCGTTCAAACGGAGACAAGGGTTATCTTTGGAATATAACACAGAAACAGATAATAGCAGAACAGAATTAAATAAATACACCAGATAATGAACAATGGAATATAATGGATAAAAGTAATCATCAGAGTTACACAGTTACAGGATCATACTTAGTACAAATGCAGTTCAACTATACATATATGTCCACAGCGGAAAATAAACATAATGTACAATAGGAGCTGAACAGCATAAAAAGAGATAAATGAGAGAATCCATCTTCAGCTCCAGCTATCCAGAAAGAACCAGCTAAACCTGAATACAAGGCTGCCCGTGTAGAAAAAGGGGCACCCGAGTTTGAAAGTGAAACAAACTACGAGTCAGTCATGGGACTGGTATGAGAAATCTACTCAACACATTCAAAATATGGCTAATCACAGGACCACGCCACTTTCATGGAACGGGTTTACTCCATCGGATTGCCAGTGCTTTAAAACAAATATTTCTTTTAAACAACGCAATGCATTTTATAAAAATGAAGCCATTATAAGACTCAGTTCCCATCACACAATGTAACGCAAACCGGAGGATAGAGTTTTACCTTATAATGGCCAAAATATGATTGATACGAATAAAACAAAAGCATTTGATATTATTACTAGTGTTTATATGTTTCAAAAACAATTGAATCATAACTATCAATCATAGACGGCATTAATGCCCCATACCACTATGTCGCCATATATAGGTATACAATCAAAATCACATGATGTCGTATTTGGAAATTGGATTTTTGTCCTGAACCAAGGCAAAAGATAGTCCTTAGCTAATTCGAGACTACCTAGCCCGAGCCTCAGGAACAGCCGCAACTGCCCCTTGGATCGTCAGGGCCGGTCCACCGATGTGGATTATTATGCCTGAACAATACGTTTCCCCGCCCTTCGGGGCGTAAACGAGCCAACGAATGACTCCATCGGACCCAGATCGTCCGATCAAACCGAGGCGCCTCGCAACAGCAACAACCACACAGGTGAAAAGTATATATATGTCAGGGCTGGTAGGTCACTGACACCACCCTAGCTAGGAAGAAACGCATGCCCTCCCTGAGGTCCTACTCCCGTTTCTGGTTCGTACCGGGGTGTGAGGCTCGCGAATTCACATTATACACAAAGCTACGCCACACAGGCGGTGCTTTGATCATCACCACAAGACTTTGCTTTAAAACAGAAGCCCTGATCATTTGCCACTTAGGTAGGCCACACTAGCAATTCATGCCATGCGACTGATGTCCATCGGTATACAACCTTTGAGCTCGTGCGTTTCAGAGAAGGGCGTTAAGCAAAAGAATAAATTCTCCACCGCCAAACAGATGTATATTTAATAGAGATCAATCAACACAGAATAAAATCTAATGTCAGACACACAGTCCATTTACAAGTCCGTTCTGGGTCTGAACGAAACCGGAGGCATTAAATACCTCGCAAACCCATCGATCACCACATACGTCTGGACGATCACTACTCATTGTCCATATTTCGGGATGCCTCCCAATCAGGACCTCGGTTACCATCCAAACGAGGTGAAGATCTCCGGTCTTCGACCACCGTCTTCATCTTCGACTTTCAATCGTCGGTCAATTATTTGAAATGAGAATTAACTCGGCCTTTTAAAATAATTCACGTATATTTAGAATTTCAAATCAATTTATTTCAATGGTTAAATCATTCGACAACACCTATTTTGTTCTTTAATGTAATTTTCACACCAAACACATTCAACCATCAAATACCACATAAATCGAGCAAATTCAGTTTATTTCCATTCCATATCATTTATGATATTTTTATAACGATTTATCGCTATTTTTATTTATTTTAAAATAGCCAATTTATTCAAAACGACGCTTCGGGCCATGGCCGTGGCGCTGTTTTTCTTCAGATTTGATTTACACATATCTGAAAATCTAACCGTTGGATCTTAACACAATTTACATCACTAGAAAGGTCTTTTCAAAATGAATCCAACGGTTCCAGTTTCGGGAAAATCCGACGGTCGGATCTCCCGGTACAATCGTTTGAAGTTTCGATTTCAAAATACGAACTGCAGCGTCGTTATTCGATTAAATATAATTATATTTATATATATATATAGATATATAAATATAATCGTTTCTGGCGCTGTTTTTCTTCAGATTTGAATTAAACATTCCATAAAATCCAACCGTTGGATTTTCACAAAGTTGGTGCCGTTGGAAAGATATTTCCAAGGCGAACCCAACGGTTGCGGTTTCGGGAAAATCCAATGGTCGGATTTCCCGCACTAGTTGTTTGAAATCACGGTTTCAAAACACGAACTGCACGGCCACGTTTCGTTGTAATTTTATTTATATTTATATATTTATATAAATATAGTTCATTCAACAATTTCAATATCGTTTCCACTTCAAATATTTCACTAAAATCCGTTTTGTTTTGCACCCGGTACTGTCCGACAAAGTTTGAATTCAATTTTTGAAACTGCAGCGCCTTTTCAGGCCTTGTTTATAATTATAATTAATTATATTCGTTTTCAATTGTCGATTCAAACTCACTCTTCATTGCCATTATTTAAAATATTTATTTTAAATATTTTAAATCCATTATTTTAGCCAATTTAAAAATTTTAAATTGGTTCAGATTTTCTGGGTCGTTACAATATCCCCCACTTAAAACTTTTCGTCCCCGAAAAGGAACAAAGTCGAAAGTGGTTTGATTAATCAACTCAACGACCGATCTGGCCTCCATTCTCCAACTTTTCAGTTTCTGAGAATTTTCAAATTCTTCAAAAATTTGGCTAACACCCGGAATTTTCGAAAAATTTCGCCATAACCGCCTTCGTACGGAGAGAGGTTTGGAAATTTATTGGGCCGTATTAGGTACCCAATAAATCCTAATTAGCATACACATATTTATAGTGATATATTCTGGTGTTTACAGGGGAGCGTGTATTGATAATAACTCCAGAGAATAAATTCTCGTCACCCTGTTCCGTGTGGGTAATAAATAGTTCATGTGCCGTATCTAATAACTAGAGAGACGTGATTGTTGTCAACTCCTGACCCGTGTGGGGTTTTTATAAATCTGGAAATTTAATCGTCACAATTTAAATAGTCCATATCAGTCATCGCCATACAAGCCTCTCGCTTGCATGGTAAATCTTCCACCTCGTCACACAAGCTCCAAATGCTTATGTGGTATATGATGAAGTATGCCTATCTTCTGAAGTATGCCATGTAATGTAGTTCAAAATTAATTGTTACTATCCTATGGCGACGTTTATTATCTCACACAGAAAAACCAGCACTCCGCATCCAATGGCATTCACAGGAGTTGATATAATAATATTTCGCATCCAACTCATTAAGGTTTACCTATTTGTCGGGCACGCAAATAAAATCTTTACTCAACAACTAATCCATTTACCTGTTCAAACATATATAATGCACATGTATATATTTCTATCTATTTTCTAATCAGTTCAATGTGTGATATAATCGAATAAATTCTACCATTCATTCTATTATTGATTAAATTAACTATCGTTTTAATAATTCAATTAATCAAATCTACTATCACACAACTCAAACAACAATCAAATTGCTTTTAACTTTTCAAAAATATACTAATCAATTTCTATACTCCTTTAAAATCATTCAGACTACAGAATTCAAAGTGCACATCCATGGAAAGAAAATTACAACAGAGTGGAGAACTAATTGGTAATGCAAAGTATGGTAAATGTACCTTGCACCAGAGTCAAACAGAGATATCCACTCGGCATCTAGGATAAGCTTTCTGAATGCTCTCCTCGGTTTCCCAAGTACAATCTCGCGGATCTCCACTCCATTGCACTTTGACTAAGTGAACCTTCTTGTTCCTCAGTTCTTTGGTCTCTTTGCCGATGATCTTTAGCGAATTTTGATTATTTTAAATAACACTCGTTCTTTAACCCAATAATTAATGGAATGTGATTTTGGGTTTATCGTGAACTGTGTTTTAAATGACACTGATTCTTTAACCCAGTTAAAGATTAAAACTAAGTGGAGTTTTAATGAATCTTTAATTAGATTGAAATGATCGAGAATGGAGTATCACCAGTTTTGCTCCAAGCGATAGTTAAATCTTTGATTAGATTTGAACATGAAATGGTAATTGAATTTACCGATAACACCGTGGTGTTAGATATGAAGTAGGACCAGTTTTACTTCATGGGATTAATAGGTTGGGATGGGGAAATAAAATAAATGATTACTTCGGTGTGGTTCGTTAATCCCGACTAGTTCGAATTGATATTCAAAGGAGATTAAAGAATAAATTTAAAGAATTTATCTTTGACAAAATTAATGGGAACCTTTCCCAAAATATAAGAATATTTGAATAAAAAGGATATTCTGAAGTGGAATGAGGCGTATGTTGTGTTTGTGTAACACTTTTATTATATATACGCGAGTTGTTCAGAAAGGCCGGGTTTATCCCATTCTGAATAACTAATTCGATGTGGTGTCGAAGATGAAGACGGTGGTCGAAGACCGGAGGTCTTCACGTCGTTTGGGTGATTACTGATGAATTTGATTGGGATGTACACCCAAGAAGATGGAAACAGTTGATGATCGTCCAGACGTACTTGGAGATCGATGGATATGCGGGGTACTAGGTGCCTCCGGTTTCGTTCAGACCCAGAACAGACTTGTAAGTGGACTGTGTGTCTGACATTGGATTTTAGTCTGTGTGATTGATTTCTATTAAATATATATCTGTTTGGCGGCGGAGAATTTATTCTCTTGCTTAGCGCCCTTCTCTGAGACATACGAGCTCAGGGGTTATATATTGATGGATATCAATCGCATGGAGTGAATTGCCTGTGTGGCATGCCTAAGTGGCAAATGATCAAGGCTTCTGTTGAAAAGCAAAGTCTTGTGGTTGATGATCAAAGCACCGCCTGTGTGGCATAGCTTTGTGTAACATGAATTCGCGAGCCTCACACCCCGGTTGTGAACCAAAAACAGGAGAAGGACCTCAGGGAGGGCATGCGTTTCTTTCTAGCTAGGGTGGTGTCAGTGACCTACCAGCCCTGACATTTATATACTTTTCACCTGAGTGGTTGTTGCTGTTGCGAGGCGCCTCGGTTTGATCGGACGATCCGGGTCCGATGGAGTCATTCGTTGGCTCATTTACGCCCCAAAGGGCGGGGAAACGTAGTGTTCAGGCATAATAATCCACACAGGTGGACCGGCCCTGACGATCCATGGAGCAGTTGCGGCTGTTCCTGAGGCTCGGGCTAGAGAGTCTCGAATCGGTTGAGGACTATCTTTTGCCTCGGTTCATAGATGGAAATCCAACTTCCAAATACGTGATTTTGCGGTTTTAATTGTAGAACTAGTATGGCGACATGATATATGGTACCCATGCCGCCTATGATTGATACTTATGATTTGAAGTCGTTTTATACACTATGCACTTATAATAGTATCAGATGATTTGTTTTAAAACGTATCAAGCATTCTTTGGCTGTTATAAGGGAAAACCCTATCCGCCGGCTTGCGTTGCATTGTGTGATAGGACCTGGGTCTTATAATAGCTTCATTTTTCTTTATTTAGCATTGCGTTGTTTTGTTATATGCACTGGTATTCTTGGGAGGAAACCCGATCCGTGTTATACGGCGTGGTCCCTTGATTTACCTAACTTTAAAATAAAGAAAAATGAAGCTATTATAAGACCCAGGTCCTATTATTTTTGGTTTCACTAAAATCCGGTTTATTTTGCACCCGGTACATTCATTTGAAGTTTGAAATCGAATTATCGAACTACCGCGCCATTTTCAATTCCTTTTATAATTATATATAATTATTTATATTCTAACGACGACGTATATAATATATACGTTCGAATTCTATTCAAAATAAATTTCTCGTCGATATTATTTAAAATAATTCATTTAAAATAATCAAAATTCGCTAAAATTGCCAAAATATATGTTGACTTTGACGGAAACTATACTTCGTCGATTTCAATTCAAAACGAATTTTATAAATCATTTTAAATTCGTTTGCAATTGAAATCGATGAAGTATATATTATATATATAATATATATATTATATATATTATATATATATTATATAATGGCCTGAATAGAACGCGCCGCGCCGCGGCAGTTCGCGAATTTCGACCATTGACTTCGAACGGATATTGCGGGAGATCCGACCGTCGGATTCTCCTGAAACTGGAACCGTTGGGTTCGTATCGAAAAGAGCTTTCTAACGAATATTAGAAATTTGAAATCTAACGGTTGAATTTGGAATTATGTCCAAATAAAATTTGGAAAAGGTCGCTATAAGTGCAGTTCGATGGCCGTTGATGGAAATGAGGAAATAAAATAAATGATTACTTCGGTGTGGTTCGCTAATCCCGACTAGTTTGAATTGATATTCAAATGAGATTAAAGAATAAATTTAAAGAATTGATCTTTGATAAAATTAATGGGAACCTTTCCCAAAATATAAGAATATTTGAATAAAAAGGATATTCTGAAGTGGAATGAGGCGTATGTTGTGTTTGTGTAACACTTTTATTATATATACGCGAGTTGTTCAGAAAGGCCGGGTTTATCCCATTCTGGATAACTAATTCGACGTGGTGTCGAAGATGAAGACGGTGGTCGAAGACCGGAGGTCTTCACGTCGTTTGGGTGATTACTGATGATCTTGATTGGGCTATACACCCAAGAAGATGGAAACAGTTGGTGATCGTCCAGACGTACTTGGAGATCGATGGATATGCGGGGTCTAGGTGCCTCCGGTTTCGTTCAGACCCAGAACGGACTTGTAAATGGACTGTGTGTCTGACATTGGATTTTAGTCTGTGTGATTGATTTCTATTAAATATATATCTGTTTGGCGGCGGAGAATTTTTCTCTTGCTTAACGCCCTTCTCTGAGACGTACGAGCTCAGGGGTTATATATTGATGGATATCAATCGCATGGAGTGAATTGCCTGTGTGGCATGCCTAAGTGGTAAATGATCAAGGCTTCTGTTGAAAAGCAAAGTCTTGTGGTTGATGATCAAAGCACCGCCTGTGTGGCATAGCTTTGTGTAACGTGAATTCGCGAGCCTCACACCCCGGTTGTGAACCAAAAACGGGAGAAGGACCTCAGGGAGGGCATGCGTTTCTTTCTAGCTAGGGTGGTGTCAGTGACCTACCAGCCCTGACATTTATATACTTTTCACCTGAGTGGTTGTTGCTGTTGCAAGGCGCCTCGGTTTGATCGGACGATCCGGGTCCGATGGAGTCATTCGTTGGCTCATTTACGCCCCAAAGGGCGGGGAAACGTAGTGTTCAGGCATAATAATCCACATCGGTGGACCGGCCCTGACGATCCATGGGGCAGTTGCGGCTGTTCCTGAGGCTCGGGCTAGAGAGTCTCGAATCGGTTGAGGACTATCTTTTGCCTCGGTTCATAGATGGAAATCCAACTTCCAAATACGTGATTTTGGGGTTTTAATTGTAGAACTAGTATGGCGACATGATATATGGTACCCATGCCGCCTATGATTGATACTTATGATTTGAAGTCGTTTTATACACTATGCACTTATAATAGTATCAAATGATTTGTTTTAAAACGTATCAAGCATTCTTTGGCTGTTATAAGGGAAAACCCTATCCCCCGGCTTGCGTTGCATTGTGTGATAGGACCTGGGTCTTATAATAGCTTCATTTTTCTTTATTTAGCATTGCGCTGTTTTGTTATATGCACTGGTATTCTTGGGAGGAAACCCGATCCGTGTTATACGGCGTGGTCCCTTGATTTACCTAACTTTAAAATAAAGAAAAATGAAGCTATTATAAGACCCAGGTCCTATTATTTTTGGTTTCACTAAAATCCGGTTTATTTTGCACCCGGTACATTCATTTGAAGTTTGAAATCGAATTATCGAACTACCGCGCCATTTTCAATTCCTTTTATAATTATATATAATTATTTATATTCTAACGACGACGTATATAATATATACGTTCGAATTCTATTCAAAATAAATTTCTCGTCGATATTATTTAAAATAATTCATTTAAAATAATCAAAATTCGCTAAAATTGCCAAAATAAAAAAATCGATGAAGAGGGACATTTCTTTATATTTTAGCCGATGCCCTACTTGCCAACTAGTCAAGAGCGACCAATAGAAACTAGCGGGGTTATTGCAACCGCTAGACGTTCCTGGTTGGAAGTGGGAACATATTTCTATGGATTTCATTGATGGTCTGCCCAGAACCAGAAAAGGGAATGACAGTATTTGAGTGATCGTAGATCGCTTCACGAAGACCGCCCATTTCATACCTGTCAGATCAAACAGGACTGCTCAGAGTCTGGCGCAGATATACTTCAGGGAAATAGTTAGACTACATGGAGTGCAGCTCAGTATTGTCAGTGATAGAGATACAATATTTACTAGCAAATTCTGGGAGGCATTTCAAGTCGAGATGGGAACGAAGCTGAACTTGAGCACCGCTTATCATCCTCAGACAGACGGTCAGACTGAGAGGGTGAATCGTATCTTAGAAGATCTATTGCGGGCTTGTGTTATAGATTTCGGTGGATCATGGGAAAACCATCTGCATTTGGCTGAATTCTCTTATAACAACAGCTACCAGGCGAGTCTGACAATGTCGCCATTCGAAGCATTGTATGGTAGACCGTGCCGATCTCCTGCTTGTTGGGTCGAACCCGGAAATAGACTTGTGTTAGCGCCTGATATGATTCGAGACTGCCTAGCCCGAGCCTCAGGAATAGCCGCAACTACCCCTTGGATCGTCAGGGCCGGTCCACCGATGTGGATTATTATGCCTGAACAATACGTTTCCCTGCCCTTTGGGGGCGTAAATGAGCCAACGAATGACTCCATCGGACCCGGATCGTCCGATCAAACCGAGGCGCCTCGTGTGACGGCAAGGAATTTCGCTCGGTCCGAACCAGTCGCTAAACCGACTCAGACTGTTCGAAATGCCCTATCGTTTGAGAACACGACAAAATAGAACGCATACAGAAGAACATTTCACTATATATTACAACAGTGCATCAGATTACAAGAATATACAGAGTATAAATGAATATTACACAGAAATATCAGAGATTTAAATTACATTTAAATACATAGCAGCGGAAAATAATACAATACACAACTAGAATGAGATATACGGATACAAAGCTTTCCGGATATCTTTCCAGCTGTAAACCAGGATCCTGTGAATATAAATCTGCAAAACCAAAACTACTAGCTGCCCGTGTCAAAATAGGGGCACCCAGAGTTTAGGTTAAAACAATAAACTCCAGGTCAGTCATGTGACTGGTGTGAGAACTAAAACAGTTATAAATCTTTATTTTAAAGTTAGGTAAATCAAGGGACCACGCCGTATAACACGGAACGGGTTTCCTCCCAAGAATACCAGTGCATAAAAGAAACAACGCAATGCTTTTTCGAAAAATGAAGCTGTTATAAGACCCAGGTCCCATCACACAATGCAACGCAAGCCGGAGGATAGGGTTTTACCTTATAACAGCCAAACATGCTTGATACGTTTAAAACAAATCATTTGATACTATAATAAGTGTATAGTGTCAAAACAACTTCAATCATAAATATAAATCATAGACGGCATGAGTGCCCCATCCCACTATGTCGCCATACTAGGCTCTACAAATAAAGCCGAAATACACGTATCGGAAATTGGATTTCCATCATGGTGGCTCCTGATTCGAAAGATCGCTCGCGTAGTACAAATCACCGCGGCTTACGTCTCAGCGAGAGAAAACACCGCTATGCACATCCGCACTTTTAGGGACTCAAGTATCACCGCGGCTTACGTCCCAGCAAGAGAAAACACCGCTTACTCTATCCCTCCGAGCACGAAGCTCAATATCGGTCGACCGAATCCACTACACTAAAAAAAAATGTATACTGATCAAACCATCAGTTTACCACCATCCCGGGCTGTGAGGCTCGCGGATCAACGCTATACACAAAGCCATGCTATATCAGCTGCGCTTTGATCATCAACCACCAAACTTTGCTTTTCAACAAAAGTTTGGATCACTGCATCTCAGTATGCCACACTATCAATCCATATCGTACCACTGATTTCTGCCAATATATAACCTCTGAGCTCATATGTCTCAGAGAAGGGCGTTAAGCAAGAGAATAAATTCTCCGCCGCCAAACAGATATATATTTAGCAGAGATCAACAAATACAATATAAAGGAATACAATGTCAGACACACCATCCATTTACAAGTCCGTTCTAGGTCTGAACGAAACCGGAGGCACCTAGTACCCCGCATATCCATCGATCTCCAAGTACGTCTGGACGATCACTAACTGTTTCCATCTTCTTGGGTGTACAGCCCAATCAAGATCATCAGTTATCACCCAAACGACGTGAAGACCTCCGGTCTTCGACCATCGTCTTCATCTTCGACTTATCGTCGTATCAGTTATTCAGAATGGGATAAACCCGGCCTTTCCGAATAACTCGCGTATATATTATAAAAGTGTTACACAAACACAACATACGCCTCATTCCAATTCATCAGTCACTAACAGTAAATTAATCAAGAGAATAATTCCCCAAATATTAACCCCGAAGGCCGAAACCAACATCAGATCAATATCCAGAAAACCATTCTGCTTGGCTAACCGACAGTTAGTTTCTAACTTTCACATTCATAGGGAAAGGTCCCCATTTATTTTATCAAAGATAAATTCTTGAATTTATGCTTTAATCTACTTTTGAATATCAATTCAAACTAGTCGGGATTAGCGAACCTTACCGAAGCAATTATTTATTTTAATTTCCCAATCCCAACCTATTCATCCCATGAAGTAAAACTGGTGATACTTCATATCTAACACCACGGTGTTATCGGTAAATTCAATTACCACTTCACGTTCAAATCTAATTAAAGATTTAACTATCGCCTGGAGCAAAACTGGTGTTACTCCATTCTCGATTATTTCAATCTAATTAAAGATTCATTAAAACTCCACTTAGTTTTAATCTTTGACTGGGTTAAAGAATCAGTGTCATTTAAAAACACAGTTCACGATAAACCCAAAATCACATTCATTAATCATCGGGCTAAAGAACGAGTGTTATTTAAAACCCTGTTCACGATAAACCCAAAAATCAATATCCATTCAATTCCAATTAAATATTATTTAATTAGTACACTTCATTAAATCTAAATAAAAAGATTTAATCTTTTCTCAACTGGGTTCAAGAACAGTGTTAGTGAAGACACCATTCACGACAAACCCAAATCACATTCGATATTCAATACAAGGCTCTGAATAGAAAATATATCGGCTTATATTCAATATCGAATTCTACGACTAACAAATGTCATATTGGAAATAACGATATAAATATATATCTTTCAAATTTCCATAACAACACCTGTATAATCACGAATTCCAACATCGAAATATTCCGAAGACAATTTCGATTCAAATCCACTCCAATGCAATCATTGGATATTCTGGTTATTTTCAAAACCCTTTTCAAATTCAATTTATTTATTTAAAAATAAATAGAATTATAATTCTAGTTCAAAACTAGTTCATTTCGATAAAAATCTATTTTTATCTTTTCAAATATGGAGTTTTTCATCCCAAATCTTCACAAATCATTTCTTATGATTTTACACAAATTATTACTATTTTTAATAATTTTATCAAGGCCCGTACAGCCGATTTCCAACAACGGTCATCGAACTGCACTTACAGCGACCTTTTTCCAATTTGATTTGGACATAATTCCAAATCCAACCGTTAGATTTCTAATTTATCACATTCGTTAGAAAGCTCTTTTCGATACGAACCCAACGGTTCCGGTTTTAGGAGAATCCGATGGTCGGATCTCCCGTAATGTCCGTTTGAAATAAATGGTCGAAATTCACGAACTGCCACGGCGCGGCGCGTTCTATTCAGGCCATTATATTATATATATAATATATATAATATATATTTCGTCGATTTCTATTTAAAACGAATTATATGAATAGTTTTGAATTCGTTTCAAAAGCAATTTCAACTTCCGTTTCAATTCAAATCAAAATTGAATTCTTCTTTATAAATTCGTTTTAAAATTCCTTTCTATTCAATTCAAATTTCAATTCAAATTTCGATTCAATTCGAACTCATTTCGATTCGTTTTCAATTCAATTTGAGTTCGTTTTCAATTCATTTCATTTCGAAATCGTTTTCAATTCATTTCATTTCGAAATCGTTTTCAATTCATTTCATTTCGAAATCGTTTTCAATTCATTTCATTTCGAAATCGTTTTCAATTCAATTTGAATTCGTTATCGTTTACGTCAAAATGGCGTCAATCTACTCAACACGGCTTCATAAATTTCTATTTTCAAATATTCTATTTCAAATATTTCTTTTTCAAAATAGTTGTTATTATCAAAATATTTCGTTCAACACATGACAAATCTCAATGAATGAGTACTGTCAACACATGAACTTTTATTTTATATCGATAAAGATGTAAATTTTAATATTAAAATATTTCGTTCAACACATGACCAATCTCAATGAATGAGTACTGTCAACACATGAACTTTTATTTTATATCGATAAAGATGTAAATTTTAATATTAAAATATTTCGTTCAACACATGACCAATCTCAATGAATGAGTACTGTCAACACATGAACTTTTATTTTATAATATTCTTTATTTTTCAAATTGGAATGAGGCCCAATCAATTACCATATAAAGTTAATTATATGGATTTTCATACAACACATGTATATCATAGCATTGAAAAATAATCAACCATCAACCAAAGTGCACTACACTGTATAAGCATCAAATATAGATATTCAACGCTTATAACAGCCTGTCAATCAATCGATCGACATATTTAATCAATCAGGATGAGTGAACTTCAAATTTCATCCCAACACCCGTGTGGGGTTTCAAACAATCAAACACCTATTTTATTTGTGCTGTTGGGCGATGTGTAAAATTTATCGTCCCAATCAATGTCATTCAAATAGGTGTACATAAACAAACCGTCCGGTTTATAAATGAATATTTTATTTTATTCACTTCACGTTAAAAATTATATTTTTAACGATAAAACATTTTATTTCAACCTATGAATTTCTATTCAATTCATTTATCCAATAAAATGATATTTTTATTTTTCTAACTTATTTTAGAAAATTTCGGCGGCATAACGGCACGATACTAGAAACGGGACGAGGCCTAGCCTTATCCCCGGTCTAGTGAAGGCCCACGCCATTCACACATCAATCAAATCAATTTCGTTATGCAAACCACAAAATTTGGAGTAAGAGTCTAACCTAGCCTTACCCCTTCGCCTTATAACGGCGCACGTCTAATCCTAACCAATTTATCGATTCGATTTTTCACACCACAAACCACATTCAAACCAATATCGCAATCAATAACCAAACAGCCAAACAAACAAGTCCATGGTCTGTGGACGATTGTGTCGGGTGCTACTAAGCACCGTCTGCATCCTAGTATATATATATAACTAGAAAATAAATTGAAAGGTGAGAAATTCTCACAGATAGCTATCCTAGCTCCACGGCACTTCATTTGCAGAAGTCTTCGTCGCTTCGCCTTTTTGTCATCTTCGTTGCTGCTTTCACTACATATGTAAAAATCGAATTTTTACTTCGCTATTCAATATATAAAAATCCATTTTTCTATCGAAGTTCAATATATAAAAATCGACTTTTTCTATCGCTATGTCAAATAGATAAAAATTATATTTTTATCAAGCTATTTTCCACATAAAGATTTCGCCTTTTCTAAAATAAAGATTTAGCCTTTTCAAAAATAAAGTTTTCGCCTTTATAAAAATAAAGTTTTCGCCTTTATAAAAATAAAGTTTTCGCCTTTATAAAAATTACCACTTTATCTCAACGTAAATAAAATAAAAATCAGATTTTTATTCCGCTACATATACAAAGATGATATTTTTATATTCTCTATCCTATAAAGATTATATTTTTAATACTTTAAAAATATAAAAATCATATTTTTAATATTTCTATATAGTAAAGACTATATTTTTAATTCTTTAAAAATATAAAAACTATATTTTTACTTCTTCTACTCAATAAAAATTCCGCCTTTTCTACTTTAAAGTTTAAACCCTTTTTTTCTATTTCAAACCTTTAAAATAAAAATCAATTTCAAAATTCCTTTTTAAATCAGTTTTTAAAAACAAAATAAAATTCAGATTTTAAGATAAAATAAAATCAGTTTTAACTTCATATAATTTCAGTTTTAACTTAATATAAAAAAACAGAAATAAAATATTAATAAATAATAAAAAAAAAACGAACACTTACAGCCGAGGGGGGGTTCGGCAGTGGTCTTCGTCGAAGGGGGAGCTGGAAACAGAGGAGGGGGTCGTGCGAGCGGTGGCGCCAGTCAGTAGGCGGTGCTGGAGTTCGACGAGGGGGGGGGGGGGTTCAGGGCTTGGGTCGCGACCTGGAGGAGGTCGGAGCAAAGGGGGAGCGGTGGGTTCGGCGATCTGAGGGGAGGCGGCGGCGATGGCTACGGGGGGGGGGGGATCGGCGTTAATCGCCTGAGCGATTTAGTTAGTTTTTTTTTTCTTTTTGATTTTGATTTTGAAATAAACGAACGGGGGGGCCTATTTTAAAGAAGGATATATTAATTTATATTTTTAATTTAATTTTATTTTCAAAAAGTTACTTTAGAAATTCGAACTCCTTTTTGAGCTCACCGACTGTCGTCTCTAGGGTAATACCCCCATTCCGAACACAATGGGATATGACACGCAAGCTGATTCGGCTGTTACAATCAGTTTCCGTTTAAATTTACATTTAAATCACTATATTGAATTTTAAACGTACATTTCAAATTACCGGGGTCACATACTAACTAGAAAAATTCCAGAAAAATATTTTCTAGCTTCGTATTGCCGATACGGTCCTAACAAAACTAGTTTCGTCGAATTCTGAGACCGTTAGAAAAATGGCCAATTTCCAGTCGATTAAAATCAACTGAAATGGTCAAAACACGTTTTCCTTTGCCACGCTCACATATTGATTCGAAAAATTATGAAATTTGAAACCTAGCAATAACTTGACACTGCGGACCCAACAAAAGTGGTTTCGTCGAAATCCGAGTTCATTTGCAAAATGTCCATTTTTAAGGGCCTGAATTCCATAGCGACTATTCAGTATTTTCAACTGGACATATCTTTCGATTCCCGATATGAAATCTCAATTTTTCGGATTCGTTGGAAAGATATTCACTATTAGATTCCATTATTTTTGGTTTCACTAAAATCCGGATTGTTTTGCACCCGGTACATTCAATTGAAGTTTGAAATCGAATTATCGAACTACCGCACCATTTTCAATTCTATTTATAATTATATATAAATATTTATATTCTAACGACGACGCGTATATAATATATACGTTCGAATTATATTCAAAATAAATTTCTCGTCGATATTATTTAAAATAATCTATTTTAAATATTCAAAATTCGCTAAAATTGCCAAAATAAAAATTTTAAACTGGCCCAGAATTTCCGGGTTGTTACAATCTCCCCCACTTAAAACTTTTCGTCCCCGAAAAGGAACAAAGTCGAAAGTGGTTTGATAATTCAACTCTACGCTCGATCTGGCTTCCATTCTCCAACTCTTTAGTTTCTGAGAATTTTCAAAATTTCAAAAATTTGGCTAACACCCTAAATTTTCGAAAAATTTCGCCATAACCTCCCCTGCACCGGGAGCATCGGGGAATTTCAAATAGCTTCCCCGGTCCTTCAGATCTCAAAAAGAAAAAGAAAAAGCCAAGCGGCTAGCCAATAGGCTCACAAAATCATCATCACCCAAACAAAACAGGAAATTATGTAGTAAACATGTACCTATTTGTCGGGCAAACAAATTTTATTCTCTGCTCTAGCCTCCTTGCTATGACCTGTTCAATGATATACATGTATATGCAAGCGAATGCGACCAATTTTCAATATAATTCAATTTTTGGTTCAATAAGGCTAAATGTTTCAAAATTAGCAAACAACTAAACAAACAACACAAACACCAATCAATTAGTGAATTAGAGTTTCAAATTCATAATTTGATATATATACAAAAAATCATGTTTTGATGCCAAATCACAACCATGTATTCTAGCTATATTAGTTTTGGGTTCTCACACCAGTCTAATGGAAATATATAGAAAATCACACCTTCGAAACTCGAACATAAATGTTGATGATGCGATCGCTATCATCAATATCATCTTCGGGCGACTAGAGTGTGACGCTATATCTATCCAATATATTAAAACTTTGAATACACGCGGATCAGACGTATACGCAAAATCTATATATACTGGAGTGTCCACATCAATATAAATAAATTACCAAATACGAATAATTGATTTAAATTTGCAAAACAAAATTTGTTTTCATTTGAAAAATATACTCTTCACACTCGTTCTAGGATACTGCTAATCCCATCTCTAACGAGTCACTCTCATTGGATATTACTAATCCAATATCTGATGAATTCTTTCGTATGGTTCTAATGTGTCTTGTTCTCTAAGCTTTGTAAACCAAAGCTCTGATACCAACTGTGACGGCAACGTGAAATCCGGTAGGCTTTGCAACCATCCCTTCCTCCTCCATTGCAGTAGGTAAAACCCACCGCGGCTCACAAGTGGTCCCCCAGTCCCTTGTTTTACGGCGACCCTCTCGAGTCTCGCGCCTATTGGCGAACCAACGCCCTCCCCGGCGACATGTAGGGGTAAGAGTCTCCCGTTCGCCACCAAACCGCGAAGCGAGAACCCCCTATCATGCGTACCCGGCCTACTCAGGGCCAGCGACAAGAACTGGTGATACTTCATATCTAACACCACGGTGTTATCGGTAAATTCAATTACCACTTCACGTTCAAATCTAATTAAAGATTTAACTATCGCCTGGAGCAAAACTGGTGTTACTCCATTCTCGATTATTTCAATCTAATTAAAGATTCATTAAAACTCCACTTAGTTTTAATCTTTGACAGGGTTAAAGAATCAGTGTCATTTAAAAACACAGTTCACGATAAACCCAAAATCACATTCATTAATCATCGGGCTAAAGAACGAGTGTTATTTAAAACCCTGTTCACGATAAACCCAAAAATCAATATCCATTCAATTCCAATTAAATATTATTTAATTAGTACACTTCATTAAATCTAAATAAAAAGATTTAATCTTTTCTCAACTGGGTTCAAGAACAGTGTTAGTGAAGACACCATTCACGACAAACCCAAATCACATTCGATATTCAATACAAGGCTCTGAATAGAAAATATATCGGCTTATATTCAATATCGAATTCTACGACTAACAAATGTCGTATTGGAAATAACGATATAAATATATATCTTTCAAATTTCCATAACAACACCTGTATAATCACGAATTCCAACATCGAAATATTCCGAAGACAATTTCGATTCAAATCCACTCCAATGCAATCATTGGATATTCTGGTTATTTTCAAAACCCTTTTCAAATTCAATTTATTTATTTAAAAATAAATAGAATTATAATTCTAGTTCAAAACTAGTTCATTTCGATAAAAATCTATTTTTATCTTTTCAAATATGGAGTTTTTCATCCCAAATCTTCACAAATCATTTCTTATGATTTTACACAAATTATTACTATTTTTAATAATTTTATCAAGGCCCGTACAGCCGATTTCCAACAACGGTCATCGAACTGCACTTACAACGACCTTTTTCCAATTTGATTTGGACATAATTCCAAATCCAACCGTTAGATTTCTAATTTATCACATTCGTTAGAAAGCTCTTTTCGATACGAACCCAACGGTTCCGGTTTTAGGAGAATCCGATGGTCGGATCTCCCGTAATGTCCGTTTGAAATAAATGGTCGAAATTCACGAACTGCCGCGGCGCGGCGCGTTCTATTCAGGCCATTATATTATATATATAATATATATAATATATATTTCGTCGATTTCTATTTAAAACGAATTATATGAATAGTTTTGAATTCGTTTCAAAAGCAATTTCAACTTCCATTTCAATTCAAATCAAAATTGAATTCTTCTTTATAAATTCGTTTTAAAATTCCTTTCTATTCAATTCAAATTTCAATTCAAATTTCGATTCAATTCGAACTCATTTCGATTCGTTTTCAATTCAATTTGAGTTCGTTTTCAATTCATTTCATTTCGAAATCGTTTTCAATTCATTTCATTTCGAAATCGTTTTCAATTCATTTCATTTCGAAATCGTTTTCAATTCATTTCATTTCGAAATCGTTTTCAATTCAATTTGAATTCGTTATCGTTTACGTCAAAATGGCGTCAATCTACTCAACACGGCTTCATAAATTTCTATTTTCAAATATTCTATTTCAAATATTTCTTTTTCAAAATAGTTGTTATTATCAAAATATTTCGTTCAACACATGACCAATCTCAATGAATGAGTACTGTCAACACATGAACTTTTATTTTATATCGATAAAGATGTAAATTTTAATATTAAAATATTTCGTTCAACACATGACCAATCTCAATGAATGAGTACTGTCAACACATGAACTTTTATTTTATATCGATAAAGATGTAAATTTTAATATTAAAATATTTCGTTCAACACATGACCAATCTCAATGAATGAGTACTGTCAACACATGAACTTTTATTTTATAATATTCTTTATTTTTCAAATTGGAATGAGGCCCAATCAATTACCATATAAAGTTAATTATATGGATTTTCATACAACACATGTATATCATAGCATTGAAAAATAATCAACCATCAACCAAAGTGCACTACACTGTATAAGCATCAAATATAGATATTCAACGCTTATAACAGCCTGTCAATCAATCGATCGACATATTTAATCAATCAGGATGAGTGAACTTCAAATTTCATCCCAACACCCGTGTGGGGTTTCAAACAATCAAACACCTATTTTATTTGTGCTGTTGGGCGATGTGTAAAATTTATCGTCCCAATCAATGTCATTCAAATAGGTGTACATAAACAAACCGTCCGGTTTATAAATGAATATTTTATTTTATTCACTTCACGTTAAAAATTATATTTTTAACGATAAAACATTTTATTTCAACCTATGAATTTCTATTCAATTCATTTATCCAATAAAATGATATTTTTATTTTTCTAACTTATTTTAGAAAATTTCGGCGGCATAACGGCACGATACTAGAAACGGGACGAGGCCTAGCCTTATCCCCGGTCTAGTGAAGGCCCACGCCATTCACACATCAATCAAATCAATTTCGTTATGCAAACCACAAAATTTGGAGTAAGAGTCTAACCTAGCCTTACCCCTTCGCCTTATAACGGCGCACGTCTAATCCTAACCAATTTATCGATTCGATTTTTCACACCACAAACCACATTCAAACCAATATCGCAATCAATAACCAAACAGCCAAACAAACAAGTCCATGGTCTGTGGACGATTGTGTCGGGTGCTACTAAGCACCGTCTGCATCCTAGTATATATATATAACTAGAAAATAAATTGAAAGGTGAGAAATTCTCACAGATAGCTATCCTAGCTCCACGGCACTTCATTTGCAGAAGTCTTCGTCGTTTCGCCTTTTTGTCATCTTCGTTGCTGCTTTCACTACATATGTAAAAATCGAATTTTTACTTCGCTATTCAATATATAAAAATCCATTTTTCTATCGAAGTTCAATATATAAAAATCGACTTTTTCTATCGCTATGTCAAATAGATAAAAATTATATTTTTATCAAGCTATTTTCCACATAAAGATTTCGCCTTTTCTAAAATAAAGATTTAGCCTTTTCAAAAATAAAGTTTTCGCCTTTATAAAAATAAAGTTTTCGCCTTTATAAAAATAAAGTTTTCGCCTTTATAAAAATTACCACTTTATCTCAACGTATATAAAATAAAAATCAGATTTTTATTCCGCTACATATACAAAGATGATATTTTTATATTCTCTATCCTATAAAGATTATATTTTTAATACTTTAAAAATATAAAAATCATATTTTTAATATTTCTATATAGTAAAGACTATATTTTTATTTCTTTAAAAATATAAAAACTATATTTTTACTTCTTCTACTCAATAAAAATTCCGCCTTTTCTACTTTAAAGTTTAAACCCTTTTTTTCTATTTCAAACCTTTAAAATAAAAATCAATTTCAAAATTCCTTTTTAAATCAGTTTTTAAAAACAAAATAAAATTCAGATTTTAAGATAAAATAAAATCAGTTTTAACTTCATATAATTTCAGTTTTAACTTAATATAAAAAAACAGAAATAAAATATTAATAAATAATAAAAAAAAACGAACACTTACAGCCGAGGGGGGGGGGGTTCGGCAGTGGTCTTCGTCGAAGGGGGAGCTGGAAACAGAGGAGGGGGTCGCGCGAGCGGTGGCGCCAGTCAGTAGGCGGTGCTGGAGTTCGACGAGGGGGGGGGGGGGGGGTTCAGGGCTTGGGTCGCGACCTGGAGGAGGTCGGAGCAAAGGGGGAGCGGTGGGTTCGGCGATCTGAGGGGAGGCGGCGGCGATGGCTACGGGGGGGGGGGGGATCGGCGTTAATCGCCTGAGCGATTTAGTTAGTTTTTTTTTCTTTTTGATTTTGATTTTGAAATAAACGAACGGGGGGGGCCTATTTTAAAGAAGGATATATTAATTTATATTTTTAATTTAATTTTATTTTCAAAAAGTTACTTTAGAAATTCGAACTCCTTTTTGAGCCCACCGACTGTCGTCTCTAGGGTAATACCCCCATTCCGAACACAATGGGATATGACACGCAAGCTGATTCGGCTGTTACAATCAGTTTCCGTTTAAATTTACATTTAAATCACTATATTGAATTTTAAACGTACATTTCAAATTACCGGGGTCACATACTAACTAGAAAAATTCCAGAAAAATATTTTCTAGCTTCGTATTGCCGATACGGTCCTAACAAAACTAGTTTCGTCGAATTCTGAGACCGTTAGAAAAATGGCCAATTTCCAGTCGATTAAAATCAACTGAAATGGTCAAAACACGTTTTCCTTTGCCACGCTCACATATTGATTCGAAAAATTATGAAATTTGAAACCTAGCAATAACTTGACACTGCGGACCCAACAAAAGTGGTTTCGTCGAAATCCGAGTTCATTTGCAAAATGTCCATTTTTAAGGGCCTGAATTCCATAGCGACTATTCAGTATTTTCAACTGGACATATCTTTCGATTCCCGATATGAAATCTCAATTTTTCGGATTCGTTGGAAAGATATTCACTATTAGATTCCATTATTTTTGGTTTCACTAAAATCCGGATTGTTTTGCACCCGGTACATTCAATTGAAGTTTGAAATCGAATTATCGAACTACCGCGCCATTTTCAATTCTATTTATAATTATATATAAATATTTATATTCTAACGACGACGCGTATATAATATATACGTTCGAATTATATTCAAAATAAATTTCTCGTCGATATTATTTAAAATAATCTATTTTAAATATTCAAAATTCGCTAAAATTGCCAAAATAAAAATTTTAAACTGGCCCAGAATTTCCGGGTTGTTACACCTCGCAACAGCAACAACCACACAGGTGAAAAGTATATATATGTCAGGGCTGGTAGGTCACTGACACCACCCTAGCTAGGAAGAAACGCATGCCCTCCCTGAGGTCCTACTCCCGTTTCTGGTTCATACCGGGGTGTGAGGCTCGCGAATTCACATTATACACAAAGCTACGCCACACAGGCGGTGCTTTGATCATCACCACAAGACTTTGCTTTTCAACAGAAGCCCTGATCATTTGCCACTTAGGCATACCACACTAGCAATTCATGCCATGCGACTGATGTCCATCGGTATACAACCTCTGAGCTCGTGCGTTTCAGAGAAGGGCGTTAAGCAAAAGAATAAATTCTCCGCCGCCAAATAGATGTATATTTAATAGAGATCAATCAACACAGAATAAAATCTAATGTCAGACACACAGTCCATTTACAAGTCCGTTCTGGGTCTGAATGAAACCGGAGGCACTAAATACCTCGCAAACCCATCGATCACCACATACGTCTGGACGATCACCACTCATTATCCATATTTCGGGATGCCTCCCAATCAGGACCTCGGTTACCATCCAAACGAGGTGAAGATCTCCGGTCTTCGACCACCGTCTTCATCTTCGACTTTCAATCGTCGGTCAATTATTTGAAATGAGAATTAACTCGGCCTTTTAAAATAATTCACGTATATTTAGAATTTCAAATCAATTTATTTCAATGGTTAAATCATTCGACAACACCTATTTTGTTCTTTAATGTAATTTTCACACCAAACACATTCAACCATCAAATACCACATAAATCGAGCAAATTCAGTTTATTTCCATTCCATATCGTTTATGATATTTTATAACGATTTATCGCTATTTTTATTTATTTTAAAATAGCCAATTTATTCAAAACGACGCTTCGGGCCATAACGCGGCCGTGGCGCTGTTTTTCTTCAGATTTGATTTACACATATCTGAAAATCTAACCGTTGGATCTTCACAAAATTTACATCATTAGAAAGGTCTTTTCAAAACGAATCCAACGGTTCCAGTTTCGGGAAAATCCGACGGTCGGATCTCCCAGTACAATCGTTTGAAGTTTCGATTTCAAAATACGAACTGTAGCGTCGTTATTCGATTAAATATAATTATATTTTTATATATATATATAAATAAATATAATCGTTTCTGGCGCTGTTTTTCTTCAGATTTGAATTAAACATTCCAGAAAATCCAACCGTTGGATTTTCACAAAGTTGGTGCCGTTGGAAAGATATTTCCAAGGCGAACCCAACGGTTGCGGTTTCGGGAAAATCCAATGGTCGGATTTCCCGCACTAGTTGTTTGAAATCACGGTTTCAAAACACGAACTGCACGGCCATGTTTCATTTTAATTTTATTTATATTTATATATTTATACAAATATAGTTCATTCAACAATTTCAATATCGTTTCCACTTCAAATATTTCACTAAAATCCGTTTTTTTTTTGCACCCGGTACAGTCTGACAAAGTTTGAATTCAATTTTTGAAACTGCAGCGCCTTTTCAGGCCTTGTTTATAATTATAATTAATTATATTCGTTTTCAATTGTCGATTCAAACTCACTCTTCATTGCCATTATTTAAAATATTTATTTTAAATATTTTAAATCCATTATTTTAGCCAATTTAAAATTTTTAAATTAGTTCAGATTTTCTGGGTCATTACAGTAATCCATTATTCTTCATTCACTGTAATATATATTCCTTATTTTATTAAGGAAAACACTTCATGCACCTTATCAGTTTGATTTATAGAAGGGATTAGTGATTTATTTTCATAACGTATTCCCATCCAAATTTGTGGTGGCAAGTAATTTCTTTCCTCTTTCTTACTTTAGTCACCGTGGCTTACTTGCAATAACGTTCTCAAAAATAGGTCATTTAGGGAAATACATCACTTTTCCTTCGTATCACACTAACTCATCCCATTACTTCCCTTCCTTTCTTATTTTCTGAGTTAGACATTTAATTACCATCATTGCCATTTATTCATATCTTGTTATATGTATATATATATATGTATATATATATATGCACTAGACCTCTCATATTAAGCCTACACTTGTGGACACTAGATTTGTTGGGCGGGTCCGGGCAGACTTCTACCATAAGTTGACTTAACCTCGTGTCTTAGTACCGTTGCATGTTTTAATTATGCACTTAGACCCCTCACATTAGATTTACCATTTGTGAATGCTGGATATCCCGGGAGGTTCCGGGCAGACTTCTATCACAAGTGCAATCTAACCTCGTGTCTAAGAGCGTTACAGTGCTAAATTACTGTGAATCTAGGCATGTTCATTCTTTAACAATAATTCCTATTTCATGTAAATTTTTAGGCATAATGTCCTTTTTATATGCTTACTGTACTCCAATTTACATGTCATCAAATTATGCCTATATTTTGTCGCATGTCCTTTTTAACATGTGTTTAATTCTATTTTGACATGTAAATATTTAATCGGGTAATTGTTCAAATCCAACAAGTTAAACATGTCATTTACTCAATAATATACCACAAGTGAATCATGTGATTATATCACCAGTAATCACCACCCATTTCTAACAATTTTGTTTTCAATATGTAATCATTCCAGCACTTTAACTGATTCAGCATATGAATTATTCATATTAGCATCTCAACTTGTTATAATAGTAATTCTTAATTATTCTGGCAAATTCAATTATAGAAAATGGGGAATGGTAAACGATAACATATTATTATCTAAAATTCTATAGATTGAACCCACTCACCTCGTATGCTTTCCCAATTCTGGATGTGATCCACTTTTAGCATCCATGGTTTTTCCCCTTAATCGGATTCACAACCTAACGACCATGGATTAATTATTTTCATTAAAAGAGAAAGGAAAGAAAAAGGAAGGATTTGAATAGATCAGATCAAAAAAGTTACCTTACTTCGTTTAGAGATCTGAACATCTATTTACAAGCATATGTTCCTTTCCTCCAGATTTAGATTCAGAATTTTTCCTAACTAATAATTTATATTTTCTGAAGAGATCTTTAAGGGAGGAGAAACAACAAAGCTTCAGCATAGCTTCAGAAATATGAAGTTTTGGGTTAGCTCTAGGGTCTTATTTATAGGTGTTCAATAACGTATTTGGTCAAGAAACGAATCCACATTCAAAAAAACCTAATTCTGCCCAGATCTGTATGGGGGTTGACACCCCTTAGGGTGTCGACCCATGGGTCGACCCCAAAGAGCCTAGGTCGACCCCTAAGTCAACCCAGCGGGTCTCGAGTCGACCCCCAAAATGGGGCGATTCGGCTATAGGGGAATCCGTTTGCTAGTTTGGAATTTTTTTGATTATTTAATATTTTTATTTGTTTGTATATATATAGCTCTCTTCCGCGTATATAAACTTCTAGCCTTAATAACTTCTTCATACGATGTCCGTTTTACGCAAACTAGGTATCTATCTTAACCAGAATTTCGAGATGGACGCAATGGAGAAGTTTATTTTACTCAATTCTGAATATTTAATTAAGTTATTCTTATTTTATTACCTTAAAAATACGGGGTGCTACACTATGGTTTCATTTGGGGATGCCTTCCTACATCCCAGTTCTTCATCCTCTCTTGGATCAATGTCCTTGAGTTGGCAAATGGACAGTCCTGGCCTGGATGCTTTCTATAGCTGCTATGCTTCCCTCCCCTCTACACGAGGAGGATTTTCTTATGATTCCTTACTATCTTTGCTTTGCATTTCTTTCAACTCAGCCGAATAACATTCTCATCTCGTCACTTGGTCCTCGCGCACGATTCCAATCCCTCCATCGGTTGGGAATTTCAAAAGTAGGCACCAGGTAGCGATACAAGCTCTAAACTCTGCTAGGCCTGGTCATCCCAAAAATATGTTGTACTGGGAGCTTATATTCATTACAACAAACAATATGATCTGTACTCTCCTGCGATCTCCGCCTCCCAATTCTACTGATAGATCAATCATACCAACCGACTCGGTGGATGACCCATTGAAGCCACGTATCTGGCTCGTGCATGGTTTCAAGTCTCTCAATTCCAACTTCATTTGGTCATAAACTTGTCTGAACAAAATATTTACCGAACTTCCACTATCGACCAAAAACTTCCATACTGTACCCAGGCCAATAATGGCCGTTATGACCAATGGGTCGATACTTGGGGTTTCTACACCAATTAACTATCAATCGCAGAAAACGATGTCATCCGTCATTGTCCTTCTTTGCTTTATGGGACTTACAACTTCTGGGATACTGCACTCCGCAACATCAAGATGTTTTGCAGAGTTTACATATCATTCCATAGTCCGAACTCTATGCCCGATCGGATAAGGTCTTCTGACAATGGCATTGATAACTATCCCTTTTTGCTTTTCTTAGGAAGTGGCTCTGAGAGCCGCCTGGACTTGTTTGGGTGCTAACGTCCTTTTCCCCTGTCCCTTAGGGCCACCTTCTACTCATCAAGCTTCCTTCTCTAATCAGTTTCTCAATGATATCCCTGAGGTGACGACATTCATTAGTCGTATGCCCGTAAATCTCATGAAACAGGCAAAACATTCTGGTCACTCGCCCTTTCTCTATAGATTCGCGCAATGGCGGCTTTTTATACTAAAATGTACTACATGTGTCAAGATAGATATTTTCAAGCGTGTCATTCAATGCAGTATAACTTTCAAAAAATGGAACCATGGTCACTTTCTAGAAACGTCCAAGGATTCCGTTGGTATCTTCTGATTCGTTCCCATTTTGTTTTCCACGATTTCCAACGTTTACCTCCACCTTTTCGGAGTTATCCCGGACAGCTTTACCACCACATTACTCTAGATGGCTTTATTAGAAATTTATTTTGGCCCAGGTTCCTCATCTAGCTATGCATCTTCTTATTGTAATCGGATGTTAGCCTCTTCATAGAACATCTCGATCGTCATTGGGGATTTTCCAATCAGATACTTCCCTAGTTCCGTCCTTTTTTCGGTGCCATCTACTATGGCCATTAGTACTATCTCATGATTGGGATTGGAAAAATCTTCCCCTCACTTGCAGCACCCTCCCGGGATTGAGCGCCCAACCCCGCCGTTGTTTCCCAAAGATAATTCATCGTGGTCATAAACTCATCATGGATAACAAATGATGTGGGTGGAGCTTGATTCACTACGGATGGTTGCGTTGCTGGTGGCAATGCGGGGTGGTCCAAGATGAGTCTGGAACAGTCGACCCCTCGGCCGCATCCACTGGCGTTGTAGCCTGCTGCTGCTTTCCAGTGGTGCATGCTGAGGATTTGGCAACCATGGTTCAACAATGTTGGTAAAGATGTAGGATATCGTCTCAGACTTGGTGATCCGAAAGTAGAGCAAAATCCTTCTAATGTTGAAAATATCAATATTCACAGTGAAAGAACCAAAGTGTTAACACCAAAAAATGGTACAACATCCAAGAAATGAAATTGTAGAAAATAAATGGAGATAAATAAATGAAAGAATGAAGACAAAAGAGATCACACACAAGTTTATAGTCGTTCGGCGTTAACGAGCCTATGTACACTTTATAATCTCTTATATATGAAATGATCTATTAAAGATGAAACAGTCACAACAATGATATAATCAGAGTTTAGCCAAAAAGATCCCTTTTTCTAAGTCCAAAAGGTCTATTTATAGAAGCTACATTGTTTAAATTAGCTGAGGCGCGTGTTGTCCAATCCAGGATTTTAGGAGAGCATAAAGAAGAGCTCTTCTTGCAAAGAGTGACATGATTTGAGCATGTTTTGACAAGTGGTAGTTGATCCAGTATTCAAGGATGGCTCGAAGGGATCAAGTAGGAGTAGGAGCAAATATCTGTGATGATATTTTGCACAGAATCAGGCTTGGCCTGACTCGATCGGCCCAAAGACCACAGGCTCAAACTGGCTTGCATATTAGGTTCATGTGCTTAGCCTAAGTCTCAGGCTCGCGTCGAACGATGCATCGGTCGACTAGTTCTTTTTTTAGGGTTACTCGGTCCTTCATGTCACTCTGGTCGAAGTCTATGATGTTGATGAATCTTGATGGCCTTGCTAAAAGGCTGGTCAACAGATAGTTATGGCATGTGTGACAACTCGAATTCTGTCGGACCGATTTGTTTTTCAAAATTCCAAACCATCGAAACTCGGATTGGTTTGCTCTGGTATCCTGCAGAAAAGACAAAGACATAAAATATGTCAGAGCTCAGAAATATCTCACAGCGGAATAGATAAAATATAGTATAATCAAAACATAGCCTTACCGTATTATTAATACTGCCTAACCAGTATCCAAAGCTATCATGCCTCTGCCACATATCCTACGAGTATGTTATGTGGAGGGGTCAGAACACAAGTTCTGATTACTGGATATAAACTACACACTTTGGATAATCTTACACATATTGTTCAATCATGTTATCTTATTTATTAGGTTACTTGGGTTATCAACACTCAAGGCTTACACACATGTCGTACCCGTTTACTTCCTAGTGGATTAACCTAATACAGTATATATGTAGCTATCCCCGATATTGAGGTACACCCCATGGTATCCCACTCGCACGGTCTCCACCATAACACCATCGAAATATACGCAGTCCCTCATCCTACACCGCAGTGACATACGTATAACAATATAACGTTCCGCATATATCTGTCATTACAATACTACGCACATGTACGGACTGCCACCTTTGTTCAAATCCGAATTCATACCAGAGAAATGCCCTCAAGCCTACGATACACCACCCAAAGCCGACATGCATGTACCTAGATTGTCCACCATACGTATCTTCAATTGTAGCTCGACGCCTCAACTAATGTGCACCAACTTCTTCAGTCAAGGCCCACCCATCTAGTAGTTACACGCAGACCCAACCTCTTCGCACACAACCTAAGACATTTGTCACTGCACAGAGGACTACTAGGAGCACCTTATGTATCTCAGAAAGCCGCTTGCTACCCCTTCCACTCCTTTGGAGCCGTCAGAACAATCAAATAAATGTGCGCCCCCTCGTGCCTTATGACACCTCGATGATCTACCCCGTTGGGTTATTCACCCTCAAACGTACAGACTGGTACAAGCGCCTCACTTTAATATGTTGTTAGACCCTATGTTTAAACATTCTTTTGCACGCTTGCTTTTCCTTACCAAGTTTCCTTTTAACTTAGTTATTCCTATTCACATTGAATTCTTCATCAGTTACCAAGTTCCTCTTGCTTATTAATTTCAATTATAACTTAACCCATTTAAGTTTATTAACAAGCCCACAACATGTTATTCTCTATATTATGGCCCAAGGTTTGTAATCCACAATCTCTTTTATATTCTCGTTTAATTTCATCATTACAATAACATGTTTTACTTAATATGTAATTAAGCATATCTCAATTCACATGTTTTCCAATTAACATGTCACTTACCATTTATGATTAAATATAACTTATTTCACTTCATAATTTTCCTCACCCTTTTTCATTTAATCATAATTCCACTTTACATCGTCAATAAAACTTATCGTTGTTTAATTATTAACTTAGTTCTATAAACTAAGGCCCATTAATAAGTTTCTCTGTCCATTTATTATAACCTATGTTATAATCTCCCCTTATGCTTAGGACAAGTCTGAACATGTTATTCTTATCAGCGGGTTTTAGACCTCCAAGTTTACGGATTACTTAATTTATAATTAAGTACAATATATTTTCCCCCTTTTTCCTAATTAGTTTCAGCTTTTCCCCTTTACTGATTACTTAATATACAATTAACTATCCCTTAACTCAATTCACCAGTTATCCCATTCCCTTACTAGTTTATTATAACCGAAGTTATAATATTCACTTGTCCCTAGGACAAGTCTACCTATTACACAACATTTTCATTAATGTTATTTATTTATAGTAGGTTATTATCATTCCCCTTTTAAAACCATTTACTAATGTAAACCATTATTCTTCATTCACCGTAATATATATTCCTTATTATATTAAGGAAAACACTTCATGCATCTTATCAATTTGATAGAAGGAATCAATGATTTATTTTCATAACGTATTCCCATCTAAATTCATGGTAGCAAGTAATTTCTTTACTTTTATTACTTTATTTACTATAGCTTACTTTCAACCACGTTCTCAGAATAGGTCATTTAGGGAAATACATCACTTTTCCTTCTAATCACACTAACTCACTTCATTACATCCCTTCCTTTCTTATTTTCTGAGTTAGACATTTAATTACCATCATTGCCATTTATTCATATCTTATTATATACATATATTTATTTATATGTACAAACATATGCCTAGACCTCTCACACTAAGCCTAAACTTATGGACTTTGGATTTGACGGGCGGTTCCGGGCAGACTTCTACCACTAGTCGACTTAACCTCGTGCCTTAGCACCATTTTTAGTTATGCACTTAGACCTCTCACATTAGATTTACCACTTGTGAATGCAGGATATGCCGAGCAGGTCCGGGCAGACTTCTATCACAAGTGCAATCATACCTCGTGTCTAAGGCGTTATAGTTCCAAATTACTGTGTACTTAGGCATGTTCATATTTAATAGTTATCAACTTTTTTCCATGTAAATTTTTGGCATATTATCCTCTTCATATGTTTAATGTAATCCAATTTACATGTCATCAAACTATGCCTATATTTTGGCGCTTATCCTTTTTAACATGTATTTAATTCTAATTTTTGACTTGTAAGCATTTAACCGGGTAATTGTTCAGATCTAGCAAGTTACAGTCAATTACTCAATAATATGCCACAAGTAAATCATGTAGTTACAATCACTGAATTGGCTATTAATATCCTAACAAGTTTATTTTCTCCAACATGTAACCATTCAATACTTTATCCAATTCAACATAGGAATTTCTTAACATATTCATATTTCAACTCGTTACAACAGCAATTTATAATTAACCTGGGAATTTCACAATTAATAAAAAGGGGAATGCTAAATGATAATGTACCATTATCTAAAATAATATGGCTTAAATCCACTCACCTTGTAAGCTTTCCAAATCCTAAATCTGGTCCAGATCTAATCTTCCGTGTTGAATTCAAAACCTAATAATCAAGATTTACTATTTTTACTAAAAGAGAAAGAGAAAAGAAAGAGGAGGAAAAATTGAACAGATTGAATCTGGAATGTTACGATTGCTTTTCACGTAATTCTGAACGCCTAAAAAACATCAATCTCTTCCCTTCGGATTTTAATTTAAGATTTTCTAATTTATAAATCTAAATATAATTTGAGGAGAGAGAGGAAGAGAGTAATGGCAGAGCTCCAGCATAGCCGCCAAATTATGAAGTTTAGGGTTAGGTCTAAGGTCTTATTTATAGGTATGGCGGAGGAACTAGGACCCTCAGATTTAATTTAAAAAATCCAGAATCGTCCACGTCAGAAAAGAACTTTCCAGATCCACGGGTGGGTCGACCCCTAGGTCGAAGCCCCTGTTGGTGGGTCGCCCCCCAACGGTCTAATTTACCTCCAGCATTTCCCACTCGTGAATTTTGTTTTTTGAAGTGATTTTTTGAATTTTATGGATATATTTATTCAATATATATACATATGAGCTCCTTATATGTATACAAACTTCTAATGCTCATAAATTCTTTATACGATGTCCGTTTTTACACAAACCAGGTGTCTATCTTGACCAGAATTTTGAGACAGACGCAATGGCGCGGTCCGTTTTACTTAATACTGAATATTTAATTAAGTTATCCTTATTTTATTATCTTAAGTTAAAAACGTAGGTGTTACATTCTCCTACCCTTAGGAAATTTCGTCTTCGAAATTTAATAAGGGTAAAATCAATTAACCCATTGCATAATATACATCCATCATGTATGCATCCAATTTTTGCAAACATTTTGCACTTGTGCAAAGTGAAGTACAACATAATAATCCATGTATGCCTAAGTTGTACCTCCTATGTGTATGTAAATTTTCTAAAAAATCCTTTCAAAATATGATGCTCACATCCTAAATATACTGGCAGTTCTACATGAATGCATATTTTGAAAATCAAAAAGCTTTTTCGTTCAAATTTTCCCACACTCTTACTGAGTAAGAGCATAGTTCATCCAATTGTTGCATCCATAATCCTACCAACCAACTTTATTTTTTGAATTTCATAAAAATCTATTTTTCTAAATTTGATTTCTTATGTTACAAAAAGGTAGAAAACGGAAAACTCTGCATCTCCCGCTTTCCTTTTTCAACCTTTTTCTAACCGTACTTGGATTTTTATGTAACTATTTATAAAGATTACCTATTTTCCTATCCAAGCACAGCCCACATAAGAATTTTTTATGTAACTAATCCTTACCTACTCCATACTTTTTAAAACATGGTTTGGCCCTTTTCCTTCCAAAAAGTAAAGGTGCCAAAACTTTATTTTCCACATGAAAACTTTCTTTTGCCAAACCATAAAAACATGTCATCTTAAAAATGTAAATCAACCTCGCAAAACTGGAGTAGATACTGACAACTATTTTCTCCATTGGGTTTATGACTTGTTGTTACCTATAAGGTCAGTTTAGTCTCTTACTATAAGGTGCAAACATCCACTCTATTCTTAATTTCTACACTTATTTTGTCCACCCAACAAAATTATCTTGTCAAAATAATTTATCCAAAAAGGATTGTCATAATAATAGAGATTTTAAATCTTTTTTTTAAAACTCTTGTATGAAATATAACAAGAAAACTAGCGAGCTATACATGCTCTATAATATGCACCTTTTTCTGAGAGAATTTCTCTTTAAAACTCAATATGTGTACTTCTTTACATATTTAAAAATTATAATTTTTAAGATTAAAACTTGAAAACATAACAAACCATTTTTCCAAAACTTTTACAATTTCAAGTTCTTAAAAGTTAACAATGGGGTTAGACTCAAAGCGGGTTTCCAATTTTTCTAGGCTTTCCTGGACACTCGCACAAAGTCAATTTTCTCAACTGTATATACTCCTAATCCATTACCCTCTTTTCATCTTTTTTCCAATTAATAAGGTTTCAAGCCCACTAATCCAAAATACTAATCATATGGGATTCACTTTCCTTCTATACAAAGTATATTGTACACTTCCTAACCAAACTTCCTAAGGGTCTCAAATTTCCATATTCTTTCCTTTAGTGTACAAGAAAATCATCCCATTTCTTACCATATTATACTCTTTCTATTTAGTAGGTTCCTCTATGGATCTAGGTATATATATATATAATATATTTATATTTTTAAAAATACAAATACGTTCACTCACTATTTATATAGGAATCTTAAACCTAAGCTCTGATACCAGATGTGACAACCCAAATTCCGACGGACCGATTTTTTTTTAAATTCCAATCCATCGAAATTCGGACTGGTTTGCTCTGGTATCCTACAGAAAATTCAGAGACATAAAATATGTCAGTGCTCAGAAAATATCTTACAGCGGAATGGATAAAATATAGTATAATTAAAACATATCCTTACCATATTATTAATACTGTCTAATCAGTATCCAAAGCTATCATGCCTTTGCCACAAATCTAACCTGCGAGTATGTTATGAGGAGGAGGTCAGAACACAAGTTCTAGTGACTAGATTTAAATTATACACTTTGGATAATCCTACATATAATGTTCAATCATGTTATCTTATTTGTTAGGTTACTTGGGTTATCAACACTCAAGGCTTACACACACGTCATACCCATTTACTTCCCAGTGGATTAACCTAATATAGTATATATGCAGCTACCCCCAATATTAAGGTACACCCCATGGTACCCTACTCGCACGAACTCCACCGTAACACCATCGAAATATACGCAGTCCCTCATCCTACACTGTAGTGACATACGGATAACAATCTTACGTTCCACATATATGTGCCATTACTATTCTACGCAAACGTACGAACTACCACCTTTGTTCGAATCTGAATTCATACTGGAGTAAAGCCCTTAAGCCTACGATACACCACCCAGAGCTGACATGCATATATCTAGACTGTCCACGATATGTATCTTCAATTGTAGCTCGATGCCTCAATCGCACGCCCTCTAATGTGCACCGAGTTCCATGGCAGGGAGATACAAGAAACACGGAACTCGGTCGGGAGCTTTTCCATATCTGTACAGAACCATCTTTAAAGAGCCTTTATGTATAGATGTACCTAGGGTCTGTTTTCACGGTGGCTATGGCCCAACCTCGGCCCCTCCGTCAACTAGTAAAGACTACAAGAGCTAAGCGACTGCCCCTAATAACAAACAATCTAAACATCCATTTGGTGTCTCCCTGAAACCCCTTACCCCGATAGTGAAGGGTGAATGGTATCTTGGGTTTAACTCTAGTCCTTTCGCATCCCACTGGCTATCGATGACGGGTATCTGACGATCTACTATCCTTGTTGGTTGTGACCCTCCGTCTCCCCGTTGAGGCAACCACCGAATCACCCTGGTGTCACCGCGTCACAAATTCGGACTGCATAGCTACTTCTGTAGTCAAGGCCCACTCACCTAGTAGTTACGCGCAGACCCAACCTCTGCGAGCACAGTCTAAGGCATCTGTCACCGCACAGAGGACTACTAGGAGCACTTTACGTACCTCAGAAAGCCGCGTGCTTCCCCTTCCAGTCCTTTGGAGCCGTCATAACAATCAAATGAGTGTGAGCTCCCCTCGCGCCTTATAAAACCTCGATGATCTACCCCGTTGGGTTATTCACCCTCAAGCGTACGGACTGGTTCAAGCTCCTCACTTTAATATGTTGTTAGACCCTATGTCTAAACATTTTTTTACGTGCTTGCTTTTCCTTACCAGATTTCCTTTTAACTTAGTTATTCCCATTCATATTGAATTCTTCATCAGTTACCAAGTTCCTCTTGCTTATTAATTTCAATTATAACTTAACCCATTTAAGTTTATTAATAAGCCCACAACATGTTATTCTCCAGATTGTGGCCCAAGGTCTATAATCCACAATCTCTTTTATATTCTTGTTTGATTTCATCATTACAATAACATGTTTTACTTAATATGTAATTAAGCATATCTCAATTCACATGTTTTTCGATTAAAATGTCACTTACCATTTATGATTAAATATAACTTATTTCCTTTCATAAGTTTTCCTCACCCTTTTTCATTTAATCATAATTCCACTTTACATCGTCAATACAACTTATCGTTGTTTACTTATTAACTTAGTTATATTAACTAAGGCACATTAATAAGTTTCTCTACCCATTTATTATAACCTATGTTATAATTTCCCCTTGTCCCTAAGACATGTCTGAACATGTTATTCTTATCAGTGGGTTCCAGACCTCCAAGTTTATGGATTACTTACTATATAATTAAGTACAATATATTTTCCCCCTTTTCTTAGCTGGTTTCAGGTTTTCCCCTTTACTGATTACTTACAATTAAGTGTCCTTTAACTCAATTCACCAGTTATCCCATTCCCTTACTAGTTTATTTTAACCTAAGTTATAATACTCACTTGTCCCTAGGACAAGTCTACCTATTATACAACATTTTCATTAATGTTATTTATTTATAATAGATTATTATCATTCCCTTTTTTAAACCATTTACTGATGTAAACCATTATTCTTCATTCACTGTAATATATATTCCTTATTATATTAAGGAAAACCCTTCATGCACCTTATCAGTTTGATAGAAGGAATCAATGATTTATTTTCATAATGTATTCCCATTTAAATTTGTGGTAGCAAGTAATTTCTTTACTTTTCTTACTTTATTTATTGTGGCTTACTTGCAACCACGTTCTCAAAAATAGGTCATTTAGGTAAACACATCACTTTTCCTTCTCATCACACTAACTCAGTTCATTACAACCCTTCCTTTCTTATTTTCTGAGTTAGACATTTAATTACCATCGTTGCCATTTACTCATATCTTATTATATACATATATTTATATATATGTACATACATATGCCTAGACCTCTCACATTAAGCCTACACTTGTGGACGGTGGATTTGTCGGGCGGGTCCGGTCAGACTTCTACCACAAGTCAAGTTAACCTCGTGCCTTAGCACCATTTTTAGTTATGCACTTAGGCCCCTTACATTAGATTTACCACTTGTGAATGCTGAATATGCCGGGCGGGTCCAGACAAACTTCTATCACAAGTGCAATTTAACCTCATGTCTAAGGCGTTACAGTTCCAAATTACTATGTATTTAGGCATGTTCATATTTTAATAGTTATCCTCTTTTTTCCATGTAAATTTTTGGCATATTATCCTCTTCATATGTTTACTATAATCCAATTTACATGTCGTCGAGTTATGTCTATATTTTGGCACATGCCCTTTTTAACATGTATTTAATTCTAATTTTTGACATGTAAGCATTTAATCGGGTAATTGTTTAGATCTAGCAAGTTACAGACAATTACTCAATAATATGCCACAAGTAAATCATGCGGTTACAATCACTGCATTGGCTATTCATATCCTAACACATTAATTTTCTCCAACATGTAAACATTCAATACTTTAGCCAATTCAACATAGGAATTTCCTAACGTATTCATATTTCAACTCGTTACAACAACAATTTATAATTAATCTGGCAATTTCACAATTAATAAAAAGGGGAATGCTAAACGATTATGTACCATTATCTAAAATAATATGGCTTAAATCCACTCAACTCGGAAGCTTTCCAAATCCTGGATCTGGTCTAGATCTAATCTTCCATGATTTTCCCCTAATTGAATTCAAAACCTAATAATCTTGATTTACTATTGTTACTAAAAGAGAAAGGGAAAAGAAAGAGGAGGAAAAATTGAATAGATTGGATCTGGAATGTTACCTTGCTTTTCATATAATTTTGAGTGCCTAAAAATAAACATCAATCTCTTCCCTCCAGATATTAATTTAAGATTTTCTAATTTATAAATCTAAATTTCTGAATATAATTAGAGGAGAGAGAGAGGAAGAGAGTAATGGCAGAGCTCCAGCGTAGCCGCCAAATTATGAAGTTTAGGATTAGGTCTAAGGTCTTATTTGTAGGTGTAGTGTAGAAACCAGGACCCTCAGATTTAATTTAAAAAAATCAGAATCGTCCACGTCAGAAAAGAACTTTCCAGATCCACGGGTGGGTTGACCCCTAGTTCGACTCCCCTGTTGGTGGGTCGACCCCTAAGTCGATCCCTAACGGTACAATTTCCCTCCAGCTTTTCCCACTCATGAATTTTGTTTTTTGAACTGATATTTCGAATTTTCTGAATATATTTATTTAATATATATACATATAAGCTCCTTATATGTATATAAATTTCTAATGCTCATAACTTCTTCATACAGTGTCCGTTTTACACAAACTAGGTGTCTATCTTGACTAGAATTTCGAGATGGACGCAATGGCGCAGTCCGTTTTACTTAATTCTGAATATTTAATTAAGTTATCCTTATAATATTATCTTAAGTTAAAAATGCGGGGTGTTACATTCTCCCACCCTTAGGAAATTTCATCCTCGAAATTTAATAAGGGTAAACTAAATTAACCCCTTGCATAATATACATCCATCACGTGTGCATCCAATTTTTGCAAACATTATGCATTTGTGCAAAGTGAAGTACAACATAATAATGCATGTATGCCTAAGTAATACCTCTTATGTGTATGCAAATTTTCTCAAAAATCCTTTTAAAGTATGATGCTCACATCCTAAATATACTGGCAGTTCTACATGAATGTATATTTTGAAAATCAAAAAGCTTTTTCATCTAAATTTTCCCACACTCTTACTGAGTAAGAGCATAGTTCATCCAATTGTTGCATCCATAATCCTACCAACCAACTTTATTTTTCAAATTTTAGAAAAATCTAATTTTCTAAATTCGATTTCTTATGTTACAAAAAGGTGGAAAACGGAAAACTCCACATCTCCTGCTTTTCTTTTTCAACTTTTTTTTAACCGTACTTGGATTTTTATGTAACTATTTATAAAGACCTCCTATTGTCCTATCCAAACACAGCCTACATAAGAAAATTTTCTTTGTTACTGATGTTCTTTTTCGTCTTATCTTGGAAATTTTTATCTTTATCCATCTTTTCTCATAATTTATCATGTTTGTTGCTTTATTAAATTTGCTGTTTCCTTCTTAGTTGTACCTTTTCTCTTTTCTTAGCTTATTTAATTGTCTGATCTTAGTTTAAATTTAAATAAGCTTCTAGTCTTCCAACTAAAACCGGAGAACAGACACCCTACATATATAATTATAATAACTAACACAAATTCACTAAAACTATGTAAACTTCACCATGTTGCATATATCAATCTGTTTTAACTCAAAACAATTAAAAGGTGTACACTAACATTTACATTTACTCTAAAAATTCCACCATTGCTATTGTATTTTAACCATTCTAACTTGTGTACAATTTAATTTGGAACTAATATATTATTAAACTAATATAAAGAAATAATTATAGAATCTCATTTAAAAAAAATAATAATTCTAACAACCTAATAAGTTTATAATTATGGTAAAAGATAATATAAAACATTATCAACATAAAAAATGACTTTTAAGACAAATATCAAATATATGTTAATTTAAGTTAATCTTCAACATGCTTTGTTGCATTTAAACTTTTCATCATAATTATATATTGGGAGAACTTAATCATAAAACAGTTCCAAAAGAAACATAGATAAATAGTTTTTCTTAAGAAATAAATATCTTTTAATGTTAACAATTATTCAAAGAAAATTTTCCACAAAACGAAAACTGCAACTTTAAACTAAGTATAAAAATTTGTAAAAATCATCATTATCCAAGTAGTTATGGCACTATGATATAGTGTAATATATCATAGGTTCGAATCATGCAGAGCTAGATTTGAACCTAATGTTATGTGGTATGTATAGAATTGTATATAGGTACCTAATTTTCCAAAAAAAAAGTACAAAAATTTGTTGTAAATTGTATGTTATTTTTTGTTATTTACATTATAAATGATTTAAGAGTTTATTTTTCACACTTAACTACTTTACATAAGTTCTTAATGATATTAAAATCTCACTAAAAACATTTATGTTGGAAAAATAGTAACAACATAATGAGAAAAAGGATTGTGCGTATTATTTAAAATAACCACAAAAAATTGTAAGGCTTGAAACAAGGATTTGTTATAAATTATAATGTAAAAGGATACAAAGAACAAAACAATTTATTAAACATCAAGATTCAGAAACACACGGAATGAAATATGGACGGTGTGATTCTAGTTTGTATCTTGGTTTATATAGAGGGAAGTAATGGTAATTGAATGGTTTCTAAACATATTTGACAAAATATGGTTAACCATACCCAAAATTTTATAGATTACTAATCTAATACTTAAAAAACTAGTGTATGAATAAAGTTAAGTATATTAGTTTTAAAATTATGAAAAAATTGAAAGATATTAAAAGAGATTCCTTAATAAGATGTATAGTTTAAGTTTGGAAAAATAAAACTAATAAATTACAAGGAAAAGGATCGTGCATTCACTTAAAATAACCATAAAATAGGTGTGTATGTTAAAATTAGTTTTTGGGATAAATAATAAGGTGAGAAAGGCCTAAAGGGAAATTGTATTATTGAACTTCATTATTCTGAAATGTACTAGATAAAACAAGGGTAAATAGAGGGAATTTTAAGAGAACTGAATTATTTGAAATATATTCGGGTGTGGATAGTGAGATTCGATCTTGGATAGAATGCTCGTTGAGTGAATGATGCTTAAAATTTAAGGAGTGATTCAATGGTAATATATTATTTCAAGTCTAAAACTATGAGAAAAATAAAAAATGTTAAGAGTGATACACTAATGAGGTACATATATATTACAAGAAAACATAATGTTATTATAATCAAAAAGAATAAAGTATACATGAATTTCAAAAGACTTTGCATTACACAAAAATAAGCAAGCAAACAAATAAGATTTGCCCATAGGAGGGTTATAAAGATTGAGGATTAGGAAATTTCTATGGAGGACAAAACAAAAGAAGAGAAAACACGTTACTCAAATCGAAGAGGAAAACAAAATTGTGATTTCTTCGGGTCTTTCTATTGCCATTTGCTGTAAGGTTATCGACCACAACAAAATTAAACCTCCATTACCACCAATATCTCTCAAGAGCACCTTGGCTTTATTCAGTCAAATCAAGCCATTATGCCTTTTTAGTGCAACTCCCAAATTAGGAAGCCCTAATTTTAATTTCGAATAATAGCCCCAGATCATTACTTGGATCAAATCTCCAACATAACCAATGTGGGTAATAGTAAACGATAATTATATGATAATATATTGTTTTGTATATGAATAAACCAACGTCAGTAATAGTAAATGATACTGTAGGGTAATATGTTGTTTTTTACATGACTAACAACTTATTCGATTATGGAAATAGATATCAATTTCTAACTTCCTTTTATATTTGTGATCCATGATTTAATGATTCGCTCAGTTTATTTGGTGGCTTAATCTTTTATAACTCATCAACAATCTTTAGTTGTTACTTAATACTTATTAGTAATATAATACTTTAATAAGGATATAATGTGGCCGATAACTAGAAATTATGTTTTTAAAATTGTTGTTAATCGAATAAAATTAAGCTTTTTTCTGGATTTATAAAATAGTATATTATTTCATCAGTAAAAATTGATATTACATTGTGTCTTAAATCGAGTGAGGAATCAATTTTTTTCAAAATATCAAAATTGAAATAAAAGGCAACATAAATATAAAGAAGAAAAACCATTTACTAATCGGTTCTAATTTATTGCAAGCGAGAAAACAAATCTCAAACTTCATATTCAAGTCAAATCAATGAAACGAAATTGTGGCATGGAAATGTCAGTTCTAATATTTATACCCAAGAGGAGGAAATAAATGAAAATGTTAAAGCAGAAATTGATGACCTTGTATGTAACACCCCGAATTTTAGTTAATACTAAAATTCACTAATAAATAATCTCAGATGTGGGAATTGGGGGTAACGGGCTGCGTCATTGCGTTCGTCTCGGAAAAATACGCGAAATAGAGTCCGAGTTTTCGAGAATCGGAGTCCGTATGGCCCGGTTATGGCCCAAAGAAGTTTTCAGAAAATTCAAAGATAAAAACAGATTTAAAAATTAAAATGCAGAATTTGAAATAGAAGCAGCGGGTCAGGCGGGAGAAATTCCCGCCCTAGCCATGTCGACAGCGCTGTCGACAGGGCTGTCGACAGGGGTGTCGACTGCCCTGTCGACTGGCCTGTCGACAGGGGTGCGACGCCCAGTAAAACTGGGTGCACCAGTTTAGGTTCTTGGGCTGGCTTGGAGGGCTGGTTCTGGAAGCTTCTTGGATCTGACGGGTCTAAACCAATCTAGGGTTAATCTAAGGGTCTAAAATGCAACCTAATCCTATAAATAAGACCCTAACCCTATCCTAATTCATTCATAATTAGGTTTTGTAACTAAACTATGGCAAAATGAAATTTGAGCATGGCCTCCACAAATCAATGAAGAGAGTTGCAAGCTAATCAACATCTTCTTCAATTAAAGCCACTAATTCCACTTCATAAGTTTGCTAATCTTGGTTTTGGTGAGTTTCTATGGCTTTAATAATCAATTGTTAAATTGATTATGGTAGGATGTGATAAGACATGGCTATGTTTGTGGATAAATGTATTTATGCAAGTTTGTATGATATGTGATTTGCAAGTTTTATGTTAAATGCAAGTTTAAGGCCATGTTTTATGATGCAAAACACCATGTTAAACATTTATGCATATGTGACATGTTATGCAAACTATATGTGAGAATATATGCAAGTTATATGTAACATGATATGCAAGTTATGCATGTGATTTTATGCATGCTAAGTAGTTGGTGTTATGCATGTTAAGTATTTGATTGTATGCATACTAAGTATTGGGCTTGACTATAAGTGGCCAAAACGGGTTAGCGGTGGCAACGCAGGATCAACGGGTTTCATATGCGTGTGTGGACCCGGGCTGGTTGGTAAGTCGTTGTTGCATCGTGTAGATATAAAGCCGTGCACAGTGATATTATCTGGTAGCCACTTTGGGGAATGATACACCCCCTTTGTGGGACCAGCACGGGTATCTACGGTAGGGAGCCGATCGCTTGGGGGTAGTGGGTACACCTAGTAAAGATAGGGGCAGACGGCACCTGTGTAGGGGTACAAGAAACTACCGGGTAAAAATTACTAAGTACACTTAGTGGGATCAACCTTTAAGTAGGAATTACTCTTGGTGGGTAGAACTGGTGTGGTGCAGTGTAGGAATTACCCTTGGGTGAATAAGTCTGGGGTGGCGTAAGAATTATCCTTGGGTGGATAAATGCGTCTTTTCGGTTATCGTAGTACATCCGGTGTTTAGTTGGCTACTTAGTGTAGTCATTATCCCCAGAGGTACCGTACCTTATTTATGTCATACCCTAATTACTTTAATGGTTGTATTGTTAGGGTTATAGGACTCACTCAGACTTATGTCTGACCCCGTTGTTTTTATCTTTTTTCCCAACCCTCAGGTTATCAGAGTGGGCCTAGCACTAGTGGGCTTGGATCAGACCGCTATATCTATCTTTTGGGCTTGGATCGTAGAAGTAAAGCTCGGTTTATCTTTTCTATTATGGCTATTGTCTAAGTAGTGGGATTATGTACTTCTAGTTTATCAAGATGGATATTATGTACTTGACTCTTGTTATGGTTTTGTGATGTAACCAAACATGTTTTACTTTCCGCTGAAATGAAATGATGATTTAAATTTTCAAGTATTACTTATATCTGTCTTGTTGTAATTTTTCTGTTCTATATTCACTCAAAATACTCCACCAATGTTATGGCATTCCCTTAGTGAGTGACCGTAGCGGGTGTGGGGTGTTACACGTGGTATCAGAGCTTAAGGTTACCAGAACAGATAAAATTTTTAGAAAAATTATTTTCTAAGAATATTTTTGGAAAGGAGTATTTTCAAAAACATGTCTTTTGAGAGAAAAGTTTTTGAAAAAAAGCATAATCCCCGATAGCCATATCTTTATCTTTCTAATTCTCCGTTTTGAATCTCTTCCTCTCTCGATTTTGAGTTTCCCCTCCGCGTATAGATGATCTTTCTAAGATAGATAAGGATGGAAAACCACTTCAAGGAATTTGGACATTAGTCGGACCAGAAGTTGGTTCAAGAAGGAGGAGGACTGGTAGGTATCTATTGGATAGACGATGGGAGGAAGGCTCAAATAGTTGTTTGGCTAATGAAGGATGAAACCCCATTGGTGGGAAGTTACGAGTGGGGAATAGGGAAGAAGAAGGCAAGTGGTTATCCTTTTGAGAGGAATAGGACACCTTATTAGGATTGTCCAAAGAAGCAAGGGCAAGATATGGAATCTTCGGGAGGGTAGTTGTATTCCCTCGCGACTAGGGTACCAGATGGGGATAAGACCGTCTAGATCGGAGGTTGGATTTCTTTATCATCCAATTCGAACTTTATTTGGTTCTGACGCATCAAGTTCGTTTATCTCATCATTGTTAGTTGAGTCACTGCACTTAGACACCGGTTTGGTAGATGATCCCTTAGTTGTTTCAAACCCAATTGGGCTCCATGATGTGTTTGGGTTTGAAAGTTTCTATACTTAGCTTTGAGTTTAGATGTGATGCTTGTTGTGCTTCACGGGCTATGGGCTAGTTTTGGCATGGACTGGTTATCCAGTAAAGGTGCCGTTCTTGGTTTTGAAGGGAGAGTTGTTAGGCTTATGGGCCGCCTGGGTAACACTCTCGAGATCTCTTGTAATCCCATAGAATCTGTTATGCTAAGGTATCTAGAATCGCTTGACACGTTGGTCTAGAGACTGCGATCTGTTAGAGCGGTCCGGGAATACCCGGATGTGTTTGAGGAGGTGAAGGGCTTACCTCCGAAGTGGGAGATTGACTTCCGAATATATCTGGTGGATAATGCTAAACCAGTATCTTGGCCAGTGTGCCACATGGCTCCTAGTGAGAGGAGGGAACTCCATAAGTAAGTAGGCGATTTGCTTGAGAAAGGGGTTCATAAGACGAAGTATATCAGAGTGGGGCGCTCCAGTAGTTTTTGTTATGAAGGCGGATGGGTCCCTCAGACTTTGTGTAGGCTAAAGAGAACTAAAGAAACTCACAAAGAAGAATAGACACCCATTGCCAAGGATTGATGATCTTTTTGATCAGTTGGTTGGCGCCTCAGTGTTTTAGTAGTGGACTCAGCCACGGAAGTTCATCAGTTGAGAGTGGCTGAGGATAGCATAGAAAAGACTACCTTTAGGACTCCGGATGTTTTTTTATGAGTGGCTGGTGATGCCATTTGGTTTGACATACGCCCCGCATATTTTGTTAATTTGATGAGAAGGGTGTTCAAGGAGTACCTAAATAAGTTGTGATGGTCTTTATGGATGACATTTTGGTCTTTTCTAGGAGCGAAATAAGTTTTCGTATGTGCTCAATAGGCTGAGCAGAGCCAGTATGGGATAAACGACGGTTTTTGAGCGAGACTGGCGAGAACATCCAGAATTGGACAAGGGCTTAATTATTTAGCCATTTTTACTATTATCATCTCACGTAGGTCGTCTGAATTCGAAGGAGGTATCCCTTGGGTGTTTGTCTGATATTGGTTTAGGCCTTTGGGGCTTGCATTTGGGGGATGCCGAATTCGACTAGGGTGGTCTGCGTGGGAGACAGTTGTGATGATTTTGGATGATATCCTGGTGGAGAAGAGCATGCCCTACATCTTAGGGAAGTGTTGGAGACTCTTCGAGCGCATAGTCTTAGGATAACAAAAGTGGATGGGATCCTTAGCATCCTATGAGTAAGGGTAACATGGTAGCGGACGCCTTAAGTAGAAAAAGGTTGTCCTTGAGTTCATTGTTCGTTGAACGACGGAGCTTAGAGTTTATTTCTAAGTTTGACTTTAGACCTTCCGTTGACTTTGTACCCGGTTTGCTAGCCTCCTTGGAGGTTAGACCTACTCTTTTGGAGCGGATTGGAAGAGCACAGAGCGACGACCCACAGTTGGTTGAGTTGGTAGAGAAGCTCATAAGGGGGGAAGTCGTCCAGCCATTTGAGTAGGAACACCCTAGACGATAGGGGTGTTTGCGTAGAGACGGTAGACTTTGTGTACCGCAAGACGAGGGTTTGAGGAAGGCTATTCTTGATGACGCACACCGTTCTAGGATGACCATTCATCCCGGTGGGGATAAGATATACCAAGACATGAAGAGGGTTTTCTTCTGGGCCGGTATGAAGAAAGATGTGGCCGAGTATGTCGCTCGATGTTTGGTGTGCCAGCAAGTGAAGGCGGAGCAAAGGAAACCAGGTGGGTTGCTTCACCCATTGGAGGTTCCGCAATGGAAGTGGGATAGCATCTCGATGGATTTTATTGACGGGTTACCCAGGTCGAGGAAGGATAATACAGGAATTTGGGTGGTGGTAGATAGACTTACTAAGAGCGCCCATTTCATACCTGTGAAGAGCAAGAGGACTGCTCCATGGCTAGCTTCAGTATATCTTCGAGAGATAGTTCGATTACATGGGGTACCCTCTAGCATAGTAAGTGATCGAGATCCTATCTTCACTAGCGAGTTCTGGAAGAGTTTGCAAGAGGCGGTAGGGACTCAGTTGTGTTTGAGTACCGCATATCATCCTCAGACGGACGGCCAGACCGAGAGGGTGAATCATGTCCTAGAAGACCTTTTGAGGCTTTGTATCTTAGATTTTGGAGGAACATGGGAAGAGAATCTTCCATTGGTGGAGTTCGCGTATAGTAATAGCTTTCAGTCCAGTATTGGTATGGCACCTTTCGAAGCTCTTTATGAAAGGCCTTGTCGATCACCTACACGTTGGTAGGAATCTACGGATGAGATCTTGCTTGGGCCGATAAGGTTAGAAAGACTTCGGGAAAAGATTGATTTGATTCAAAGAAGGATGAAAGCGACGCAAGATAAACAGAAATCTTATGCGGACAAGAGGAGAACAGAGCTTGAGTTTGATATTAGGACATGCTTTTTATCAAGATATCTCCGTTATGGAATGTGGTTCACTTTGGGTCTGTTGGGAAGTGAGTACCAAGGTTTGTTGGACCGTTTCCTATTAAGGAAAGGATTGGACAGATGTCATATAGAGTGGAGTTGCCCGACATGCTTAGTGGGGTACATGATATATTCCATGTGTTACATTTGAGGAAGTTCCTACATGAGACCGCAGAGGCGGTAGAGCCGAGCCTGCTTAGAGAAGTGGAAGTAGAGCGTGATGCGACGATTCGACGAGCTCCTACTTGCATCCTTGGGTCAGAGATTTGGAAGTTGAGAAACAGAGAGGTTCAACTAGTCAAAGTACGAAGGGGAGATGAAGAGAGCGACGCTACCTGGGAGACGGAAGCGAAGATGCGTTCGAGGTACCCTTTTCTTTCGGAGGGTATGTCCTTTTGCTTCTCCTTCATCGCATATCTTGTGCTTATCTTATTCTTAGTATGTCCTCTCGTTAGTACCTTTGACCTTTAGATAGGGTAAACCTATGGTTGAAACATGTGTTTGAGACATGTTATGGTTGATGGATGCAAGTGGATGCAAGTGTTTGCTAGTGGTTGCTCGTGGATGCATATACACACACTCTAGGCACTAGATCGGCTCAGTCACTTCATATTGCATATTGCATAAAATTGTGTGTAGGAAAATATATTTATGGATGTATAATGGTTGTGTTATCACATGGATGATGCATTTTGGTGAATGGTTGTGCACTCATGTAGATATTGTATGTGTCGATAGGGTTTTCTCGCATACATAATGGATGCATGGCACTATCATGGTTTGCATATGTTCATACATTAGATAGGGAACATATACACACACTGTTTGCATATGCTCATACATCATTAGAAACTGTTTAAGGACGATGGATGCCCGTGGTTGATGGTTTGAGTAGATGGTTGTTTGGATGGTAGGATATGCATTCTCCTTAGCTTAGAGATTTCGGGGACGAAATCCTTTAAGGAGGGGAGAATGTAACACCCCGAATTTTAGTTAATACTAAAATTCACTAATAAATAATCTCAGATGTGGGAATTGGGGGTAACGGGCTGCGTCATTGCGTTCGTCTCGGAAAAATACGCGAAATAGAGTCCGAGTTTTCGAGAATCGGAGTCCGTATGGCCCGGTTATGGCCCAAAGAAGTTTTCAGAAAATTCAAAGATAAAAACAGATTTAAAAATTAAAATGCAGAATTTGAAATAGAAGCAGCGGGTCAGGCAGGAGAAATTCCCGCCCTAGCCATGTCGACAACGCTGTCGACAGGGCTGTCGACAGGGGTGTCGACTGCCCTGTCGACTGGCCTGTCGACAGGGGTGCGACGCCCAGTAAAACTGGGTGCACCAGTTTAGGTTCTTGGGCTGGCTTGGAGGGCTGGTTCTGGAAGCTTCTTGGATCTGACGGGTCTAAACCAATCTAGGGTTAATCTAAGGGTCTAAAATGCAACCTAATCCTATAAATAAGACCCTAACCCTATCCTAATTCATTCATAATTAGGTTTTGTAACTAAACTATGGCAAAATGAAATTTGAGCATGGCCTCCACAAATCAATGAAGAGAGTTGCAAGCTAATCAACATCTTCTTCAATTAAAGCCACTAATTCCACTTCATAAGTTTGCTAATCTTGGTTTTGGTGAGTTTCTATGGCTTTAATAATCAATTGTTAAATTGATTATGGTAGGATGTGATAAGACATGGCTATGTTTGTGGATAAATGTATTTATGCAAGTTTGTATGATATGTGATTTGCAAGTTTTATGTTAAATGCAAGTTTAAGGCCATGTTTTATGATGCAAAACACCATGTTAAACATTTATGCATATGTGACATGTTATGCAAACTATATGTGAGAATATATGCAAGTTATATGTAACATGATATGCAAGTTATGCATGTGATTTTATGCATGCTAAGTAGTTGGTGTTATGCATGTTAAGTATTTGATTGTATGCATACTAAGTATTGGGCTTGACTATAAGTGGCCAAAACGGGTTAGCGGTGGCAACGCAGGATCAACGGGTTTCATATGCGTGTGTGGACCCGGGCTGGTTGGTAAGTCGTTGTTGCATCGTGTAGATATAAAGCCGTGCACAGTGATATTATCTGGTAGCCACTTTGGGGAATGATACACCCCCTTTGTGGGACCAGCACGGGTATCTACGGTAGGGAGCCGATCGCTTGGGGGTAGTGGGTACACCTAGTAAAGATAGGGGCAGACGGCACCTGTGTAGGGGTACAAGAAACTACCGGGTAAAAATTACTAAGTACACTTAGTGGGATCAACCTTTAAGTAGGAATTACTCTTGGTGGGTAGAACTGGTGTGGTGCAGTGTAGGAATTACCCTTGGGTGAATAAGTCTGGGGTGGCGTAAGAATTATCCTTGGGTGGATAAATGCGTCTTTTCGGTTATCGTAGTACATCCGGTGTTTAGTTGGCTACTTAGTGTAGTCATTATCCCCAGAGGTACCGTACCTTATTTATGTCATACCCTAATTACTTTAATGGTTGTATTGTTAGGGTTATAGGACTCACTCAGACTTATGTCTGACCCCGTTGTTTTTATCTTTTTTCCCAACCCTCAGGTTATCAGAGTGGGCCTAGCACTAGTGGGCTTGGATCAGACCGCTATATCTATCTTTTGGGCTTGGATCGTAGAAGTAAAGCTCGGTTTATCTTTTCTATTATGGCTATTGTCTAAGTAGTGGGATTATGTACTTCTAGTTTATCAAGATGGATATTATGTACTTGACTCTTGTTATGGTTTTGTGATGTAACCAAACATGTTTTACTTTCCGCTGAAATGAAATGATGATTTAAATTTTCAAGTATTACTTATATCTGTCTTGTTGTAATTTTTCTGTTCTATATTCACTCAAAATACTCCACCAATGTTATGGCATTCCCTTAGTGAGTGACCGTAGCGGGTGTGGGGTGTTACATTGTAGAATTCATAGAAGTTCCCGATAATGGTAGGAGTGATAACCCCATTGATGAAGATGTAACAACAATTGATCTCGAAAAGGACGTTTGTTGACGAGGAAAATTGTCTGCAAGCCAACACCAAAATGTGTGTACAAGTGCATTAGCAACACAATATTCCAAACAAGTAGTAAAGCAAAGTAAATGCGGGGAGACACATCTTTTTATAGTGGTTCGATGCTTACACCTACATCCACTTTATAATGATCATTCATCAAATGATATCAAATTACAATGTCATGCAAGTTTAGACAATATTTGAGTACAAAGTATTACAATAGAATAACAATGTCCTTGTTAGTTCTAAACTTTGAAAGAAATGCCTTTCTCCTTTTTCCCTTAGATGAGTCGACTCGGTCAACTATGTCCAATTGTGCTTTAATGTCCGAGAAGTCCAAAACAACCCAAAAGTAGTGCTATTATCCTTGTAAATGTCCAAAGTATGATGGAAAATGTGTGTGTCACGTTTTAATTGTCCTTGCCACGTCCAATGGCCATGGAGAAGAAGGTGGTTGCCATTATTGGGGGCTCTTGGAGCTCTAAAAGGCCAAAAATTCCAAGGGAAAAAGATCCCAATGAAGGCTAAGCCTTGGGGTATTTATAGGTGAGAGGATAAGTGAGAGTAGGTAGGATTTGGGGACCACATGGCTAAAAAATTGCGTCATACACCCCTTAACCCAAAGAAAAACGCATCAAACCAAGGTGGCCTCGGAAATTTTCGCAACCCTCCCCGGGATGCGAAATTCGCATCCTGGAGGATGCAGATTTCGCATCTAGGAGGTTATGAATTTCGCATACCAGGTATGCGAGATTTGCATCCCGGAGGATGAAGATTTCACATCCTAGGGATGCGAAATTTTCATCTCGGAGGATGCAGGTTTCGCATCCAGGAGGATACGAATTTCGCATCCTAGGGATGTGAGATTCGCATCCCAAATGATGCGGGTTTCACATCCTGGGGATGGAAATTCGCATCCCGGAGGGATGCGGATTTCGCATCCAGGGGGATGCGGATTTCACATCCAGGAGATGCGGATTTCGCATCCAGGGGGATGCGAACCATCGAATGAAGGGAGGAGGAGATGTACGGTGATGCATCGCGATGCGATGAGGAGCTGGTGTGAGGTGATGCGATGCAGAGCTGGTGTGAGGCGAGGCGGAGGGGGCGATGCGGGCCTGATGCGAGGCGATTAACTTTGTTCCTGTTTACAGAAATCGAATGAATTGTGCGGTGCCAAAAAGTGGTTGTTTGAGAGGAGTTACAGTGCTAAAAAGTGGTCTCCTTCGGCTCGAATGATGGCTCACCTTCTACAAGAGTTACAGCGCAAAGCATTGAGACAGATGTTCTTGGACCCAAAAGTGGTCGTCTGATACGAGTTTTGGGTCTTCTTGGTTGCGACGTGACTTCGACCAAACTACTTTGTGTTTTCTGACAATCTTCTTTATGCTTGAGCATGTTGCTAACCAAAAACTTAATGTGTGACAGCTTTAACCAAAAAGCGTATCAACATTTGCCCCTCAAAACATATTGTGCTTGATCCAAGGAAGGTGTGTTTTGTGATGAGAGAAGAAAACTAGAAACACATGATCGCTTTGGATGTATTATTTAAGAGTCGAAAAACTTGAAAGCTTGAACTTTGAAGAAGGCGGACGACTGATTTGGATCGTACTTTTCAGGAGTCCACGATTGCTTTGGATTATATTAAGAGAAAACCGCGATCGCTTTGGATCGTATTTAGGAGAAAACCACGATCGGTTCAGACCGTATTAACGGAAATCACTAGAATGGTCGGAGTATGAGAGGGAGTGGAGGAGTCTGATATCCTGCAAAGAAAAGAGATGTGTTTCATCCTTGGTATGTTCTCATTTGTTAAATATCCAAGGGATTCATTTCATTCTTGGTCTGCTAGCATTTGCGAGACAAACAAGGGATTCATTCCACCCTTTGTCTGCTCGCATTCGCGAAACAACTAAGGTATTATTCCATCCTTGGTCTTCTCGCATTCGCGAAACAACCAAGGGATTCATTTCACCCTTGGTCTGCTTTCATTCGTGAAACAACTAAGGGATTCATTCCATCCTTGGTCTTCTCGCATTCGCAAAACAACCAAGGGATTCATTTCACCCTTGGTCTACTTGCATTCGCGAAACAACCAAGATATTAATTCAAGGGATTCATTCCATCCTTGGTCTGCTCGCACTCGTGAAACATCCAAGGGATTCATTCCATCCTTGGTCTGCTCGCATTCGTGAAACAGCCAAGGGATTCATTCCATCCTTGGTCTGCTCGCATTTGCGAAACAGCCAAGGGATTTATTCCATCCTTGGTCTGCTTGCATTCGTGAAACAACCAAGGGATTCATTTCATCCTTGTTCTTCGCACATTCGCGAAACATACGAGGAATTCAGTCCATCCTTGGTCTGCTCGCATTCGCGAAACAACCAAGGGATTCAATTCACCCTTGGTTTGCTCACATTCGCAAAACAACCAGGGCATTCATTCCACCCTTGATCTGCTCGCATTCACGAAACAACCAAAGGATACGTTTCGTCCTTGATGATCACGCTATGGTGATGCAACCAAGGGATACATTCATCCTTGGTGATCAAGCTTTGGTGATGAAAACAAGGGATAGATTTCATCCTTGGCGATCATGCTTTGGTAATGCAACCAAGGGATACATTTCGTCCTTGGCGATCACATTTTGGTGATGCAACCAAGGGATAATTTTCGTTCTTCACAATCACGCTTTGGTGATGCAACCAAGGGGTACATTTTTCCCTTGGCGATCACTCTTTGGTGATGCAACCAAGGGATACATTTCGTTCTTAGCGATCACGCTTTGGTGATGCAACCAAGGGATATGATGCACTCAAGGCGATCTTACGTTCGTAAGACAACCAAGGCATGTAGTTTTAGCTCAAGGAAACATTACTTTAGCAAATTGACCAAGAAATGTAAGAAAACCATTTTACTAATAACCAGATGGTGTGTTGTCGAACCAAGAGCCTGCTTAGGGATTATAACTGCTACTGTGCATGGGTAGGTTGACTCAACCATTTACATTCCAGAAGATCAAAAGAGAAAACATCATGGGGTCAGGGCCTGAATATCCATAATTGAGAAAGGCAAAATAGCCTTATCATCGGGCTCGAGAGATCTGAAAGCCGAAATTTTGAAATGAGAAAGCCATAGGTTGGGAGCTCGTTATTTGGGTGTCGAAGAAGACCATAAGAAAGCCAGATGACCGCAAAACCAAGAACTCAGATGACCGGAAGCCATAAGATACCCGTGCAAGGGAGGCTTGGACCCTAGACACTAGAGCCGGTGAGAGGTTTAGTTGATAACCATGCGGCCGTGACAATTGCTAGCTCCATGTCTGTTCTGATTCCCTTGAGAGGGTTGTGTCTGTCCTGGTACCACATCCCGAGTTCGGATAAACCGTGCTAGTTCTCCGTTTTTGACACGCCTTTCAATCGCACTCCTGAGATGTCGACACTCGTTTGTATTATGACCATCAATGCCATGGTATATGCAGTGTCGTCCAGAATCTCTTTCTCTTTGAGTGGGCTCCCAAACGGGAGGCCTTGTGAATGGAGAAATGGGATTAACTTCCAAGAAAACCTCCTTGGGGGTATGAGTAAGTTAAGTGTAAGCCGGGGATCTCAGATTCCAAGCCAAATTACAATTGTTTCTCAAGGGACGATTATAACTCGAAGGAGGTCGGTTAGCAGCGGTTGAATTTTTGCCTTTCCAGGGTCGGACGGTTTCTCGTCCTTAACAGAATTAACATTGAGGATCTTTCTGTTATTGTCAGCCTTAGCATCCTCTTCACGAAGGAACCTTTCAGCTTCGTAATAGAACTATCCGAGGTCCCTCGGCGTGTCCCGATACAGAGAAGTCTTAAATTCAGATGTATCCAAAACACCTGACACTGAGGCCATTAAATCCATTGAAGGGTTAGGTCTGTCGACCGAACAACTGAAACATTGAACCGTTTCAATAATTTATGCAGAGTCTTACTGGACTTCTGCTTGATGCCATTGAGAGTCATCATGCTTTTCGAACGAGCTATGTTGACCCTAAATTGTTCCATAAATCGGGTAATTAAAGCATTCCAAGAAGTGATGGAATCTGGTTCCAGTTGCCTATACCACATTACAACTATGTCTGTTAAGGAGAGCTAAAAGCACTTGGCAATGACCTTCTCCGAAGCTGAGACAACTTCCATATGTCGAATGTATATCATAAGGTGAGCGATTGAGTCCTTGCAACCGTCATTAGGATCCAACACTAGCAGCTTGAAATCCAGTGGGTTACGAGAGTTTCTGATATCCAAAGAAAGTGAACTGTGGGTCACACAATCCAAGTTTTTAGAAGAGGAACTGCCTCGAGTAAACGAATGGATGAAATCCGCAATCTCTGGCCCATTTCCAAAAGAAAGTAGTTGATTTAAATTATCCAAAGCGACACTGGTGCCCCTAATGTTTAAGTCCAAGTGCAGGATCGGTTGATTGAGAAGAATGTCCGGTTGAATTCCAATTCGAGGAGCCATATCGGGCGCAATCCAACTCCCTGAACCGTGGGAGCACTACCATCTAAAGTTGCGCGCACTGGCGCTTGAGAAACATTTCAAATTGCGGAGCCCGCAACTTGACCAACCAAAGCATCACGGGCTGGAGCAACATCAGGATTAGAGGTGCGCCCGAGTGTTGCGGGACCGGCACCGTTCTGAGGAGTGACATCGGCCTGTTGATTAGTTTGCGGGATTTTCCCCAAGTCCCGAGTCGCAGGTGGAGGAACATTGGTATTCTTTCCAATGATGTCTGCCTGGCCAGTAGGCCTTGAAGTACTTCTTATCCTATCCTCAATCCGGACAAGAATGGTAGTGAAGGTGTCTTATTCTCGCTCAACTCAAGCGTTCAAATCCGAAGCTAGGTTTTTGATCATTCCATCGACGTCTTCTTGAGTGACATAGTTCGATGGAACTCCAATAGAAGAAAGTTCTTGACATCCTTCTTCTCTTGCCGACTATTGAGTTTCAGTAATAGCTGGGAGCTTCTTGCGCTTAGTCATGGTGAAAAGCGAGTTTAGTCGAAGTCGAATAGGAGATCCAAAGACAAATCCGAGCAATTAATACGAAGCAGAGGTCAAAGTTGTGCGCCCCCTACCTGGCGCACCAAAATATTGACATGGAAAATTGTCCACACGCCAACACCCAAATGTGTGTGCAAGTTCGTTAGCAACATAGTAATCCAAATAAGTAGTAAAGTAAATGCGGGGAGACACAGCTTATTATAGTGGTTCGGTACTAACACCTACATCCACTTTATAATGATCATTCATCATATGATATCTGATTACAAAGTCGTGCAAGTTTAGAAAATATTTGAGTACAGAGTATTACAGTAGAATAACAATGTCCTTGTTAGTTCTAAACTTTGACTGAAATGCCCTTCTCCTTCTTCCCTTAGATGAGTTGACTTGGTCAACTATGTCCAATTTGTGATTTAATGTCCAAGAAGTCCAAAATAGCCCAAAAGTATTGTTATTATCCTTGTAAATGTCTAAAGTTTGATGGAAAATGTCTATGTCACATATTAATTGTCTATGCCATGTCCAATGGCCATGGAGAAGAAGGTGGCTTCCATTAATAGGACTCTTGGAGCTGTAGAAGGCAAAAAGTTCCAAAGGAAAAAGATCCCAATGAAGCCAAGCTTTGGTGTATTTATAGTTGAGAGATTAGGTGGGAGTAGGTTGGATTTGGGGAACACATGGCTGAAAAATTGCATCATATACCCCCTAACCTGAAGAAAAACACATCAAACCAAGGCGGCCTCGGAAATTTTCGCATCCCTCCCTGGGTTGTGGATTTCGCATCCAGGAGGATGCGGATTTCGCATCTTGGGATGCGAAATTCGCATCCTGGGAGGAAGGACGCAAATTTTGCATACCGAAGGATGCGGGTTTCACATCTCGAAGGATGCAGGTTTCGCATCCTGAAAATTCGCATCTCGAAGGATGCAGATTTTGTATTCCGGAGGATGCATATTTCACGTTCAGGGAGATGCGAAACTCGCATCCCGAAGGATGTGAACCGTGTAACAAAGGGAGGAGGCGACGTGGGGTAATGCGATGCAGAGCTGGTGTGAGGCAAGGCAGAGGGGGCGATGCGGGCCTGGTGCAGGACTTTGGGGCCCCGGACCCCCATCGGCGCTGTGCCCGGACCCGCTGGCGGCTCGCCTTCGGCTCGGAGGATGGCTCACCTTCTACAAGACTTATAGTGCAAACCAATGAGACAGATGTTCTCGAACCCAAAAGTGGTCGTCTTATAGGAGTTTGGGGTCTTCTTAGTTTGCGACGTTACTTCTACCAATCTGCTTTGTGTTTTCTGGCAATGTTTTCGATGCTTGAGTGCATTGCTAACCAGAAACTTGATGTGTGACAGCTTTAACCAAAAAGCATGTAAACAACGTTGATATTAATCATGATCCAGAAATGCATGTAGAACCACTAACAATAAGAAAATAATGATAGTGTAGTACAATAAAACAAATTAAGGATAATGATACATTTTCAAAAAAAAAATCGAGGGTAGACATTTATCTTCTAGACGTTACATCGACAATTATCCATGGAGAGAAGAACATGAAAGAGAATAACTTGTGTATTTGAATAAAAATGTGTTAGACCAAAAAATGGTCCTAACACCAAAATTTTTGTATTTCGAGCATAGGATATGAAGAAATAACTGAAAAATAGGGAAAAAAGCAAGAAAACAAGATTTTTATAGTGGTTCGGCGTTAACGAGCCTACGTCCACTTCAAATTTTCTCATTTCACTCATAGATTATAATTACAGTGAATATTGTCTCTCAATCACTTGAATTCAATGAATAATTCTCTCTAAACCCATTGATTCTATTGGAGAAGATGGTGGTTATTCATAGAGAAGTGTTGGCCATGGCAGCCATGGACCAGGAGATGCCAAAAATCCCTTGAAAATGCCCTTTGCAGGTGTATTTATAGTTGTAGGAGAGCCCATATGGTGATCAGATCGTGGTAGGACACGTGGCACCCGATCCGGGAAAGTAGGAGCGATCATAGCCTTGAGAAAAGGTCAAAATCTACATGCATAGTAGCGGGTCCTGGTCGCGGTTCGTAGTCACGGTTCGTGAACCGGGGTGGTGAGCTAGTGATGGTCGTGATGGTGATGGTCAGGCCGGGTCATGGTCACAAACCGATCCCAGAGAGTGGTCACGATCTGAACCCACGGGGTGGTCATGATCCGACCCGGGGGGTGGTCACGATCCGACCCCAGGGGGTGGTCACGATTCGACCCCGGGGGGTGGTCACGACCCGATCTTCAAAAAAGCCAAAATTCAGGGTTTTCCATATTTCTGTGTGGGTTCACGGAAACAGACGTAACTTTCAAACCGTAAGGCCGATTGGACCAAACAAAAGCTCTACTTGAAGCTAATTCATAAGGCTACAAGTATTTGATGTGTTTAGTTCCAAATGAGGTCGTTTGATAGGGGTTTTGGGCTAGTTTATACTGATGTTGTGATTTTGACCGAACTGCCCTGCGTCTTCTGACGATGCTTCCAATGGCGGAGAGTGATGTTACCCAGAGATTCCATATGTGACAGCATTTTCCAAAAAGTGTGTCGACATGATCTTTGCTTTGGGTAGCCTGCTCACAAAGCAGGCTAACATTTTGCCCCCTAAAGCACATCTTGTCGTAGATGAGATATGCTTTGAATGTGTTGAGCTAAATATTTCTGGAACGTCATTTATCCTTGAAAAGGCTTTATCCAATTATTGCATTGCTTCCTCGGGAGCTAGTCAGGCCAAGTTCTGTGGAAGGAGTATTTGAGATGATCAAGAAATTGTTTAAACCCCGTCGAATCAAGAGGTCTAATTCATTCATCAAAAATCATGCTAGATCGTTAGCTCCTGAGCGTGATCCTACGCGCATGGATCATTGCCAAACAACGTCATCATTCTACACGAGTCAAGCGCATTGTCAGGTCAGACTTTCTTTTACATATGAGTCAATGCATGAAGTGGCCATCCAAATTATTGGGTAATTCAAGAATCTTCGAGATTTTAGTTGGTATTTGGGTAGTTAGGACAAAGCACATTAGAATCAATATATGAATTCATTATTTGTACTCAAGTTTAGACTGTCTTGATATCTTGATATTGATCCAGGTTCTTAAAATCGCCTTGAATCGTAACAGTAAAGAATCTAAAGACCCTGATCACTCCGGATTGTGGTCAAAGGAGTCTGCAATCGCTCTGGATCGCTTCCCTTCAATGTAACTGTGATTTGAATCTTTGAAGTCACTTTGACCCATAAGCTAGCTTATTTGAACAAGCAGGACACATCCTGCAAAGTTCTGAAGATATGGTGCATATGCTTTAAATCTTGCTCCATGCAAGGGTCATCTTCAAAGTCAATCTACGAATTTTTGCTTGTTCTCTCAGCGACGTCGGAGAACAAGCTAATTCAGGGTTTATGCCCCCAGTATCGATGGGGGTTGAGTTGAGTCAATCAAGCATCTAATCTTTGGGATTTTATACTTCCCGTCATCGCATCTGGTAAGAGTTGTAGGTTCAGCAATCTTAGTTGACCCAGATCATTCTGCACTATTTCTCAATTTAGCAAAAGTTGGAATTATATATGTAAATGGTCGAACCACATTTGCTTTGATATCGTCTTTTCTCTTTAGTCGGATAGTGAGGATTGCCTCATTCCCATCGGATCAGTTGCGGAGTTAAGTAAGCTTGTTGAATGCGAGTGACTAAATGTCATTATGAAGTTAGTTGGGCCCCTCCGTTTATGCTTCAACATAGTCCGAAATGGTCATCACGGTCTTTTTGAGTCTCTTTCTCATGCTCAGTTCAATTGAGCTTGACAAACAAGATCATGGGCTTGATAAGTGGTATAGATTCTTTTTGGAACTGCACATTCTTATCATTCTTTTCCATGGCTTTTCCTTTGTCCTTATCGTTTCAGGAGTTGGAAGGTGCTCCATTAATCTTTATCACAAAAGCATCAAGATCGTCCATCTCGACATTAACACCTTCTTGTCATAAAAGTATGTCGACCTCAGGGTTAAATTCTTCAAAGCTTCTGAGAAAATCTCGTTACCGAGAAAGTTTAAAGTTCGGGGGAATAACAGGGGATTCTCCTGTCCCACGTGAAAGGGCTGTGATTGTCGTTATCCCTATCATCTTGAGAAATGCCGCCCCTCGAGAGGCGCCGAATCAAACTGGCGAGCAGGTTGTTATTAAAGAATTGATGCACATTGTCAAGATCATGGATGGTGCCCCCAGCATCGAGTCTAAGATTACAAAGGCGGTCTTTGCTGATTTCTTGCTTCCGCTTCGATATTGCCCCCGGGTAGTGGTTCGAGTCATTCGACCCGACCGGGTTCCTGTTCTTTGAATTATTGCGTTCTTCCTTGGAGCCGAGTATGGAATTCGAGTTGGAGCTAAAGCTGGTCGTGCATAACCTGAGTTTGTTACAATTCTTGCATTCTCATCTAGGATGTTGCAGGTAGCTGTTCCATTGTCCATGTTTCCATCCACGATGTTCTGAATCGAAGTCGCATGCTGCACGCCTGCTGATTGGTTTGTGTTCAATCCGAGTTGATGGTTGCTATCTGGCCGAGCCAAGTTCGTCATTGCTTGAACTTTGATTTTATCATTTTCAGCAAATTGATGATTGTTGCTTGGCCTTTCAATTGTCGTTGATCCACCCAGCGTAAGGTCTTGAAATAAGTGAAGATTGGCCTCAGGATTCTTAGATCCACATGTGCAGTAGTCGTCAATCAGGCTTCTGTAACTCAACTGGGAATGGAGGCATCGAGTAGTTGGACTATGCTGCCTGAGGCTCGTATTCTGTGCCCCCATCCTCGGGGGTTTGTTCTGAGTAGCAGGGTTCGAATCCATATCTTCCCTGGATTTATATTCACTCCTCGCACCAAGAGTCGGAGTTGAGTGCAAACCGATTTATTGGTACTCATCCAATGCTAATCTCCAGCCTCCCATCCAAGCTCCAAGGATTGAAATCAAGCGATGAATAGTTGGATCATAGTCACCTTTATTGCTCCCGTTTGCTCTATGCATTAAGGGTAAGGTCGGGGACGAAATGGTTACGTCACATTCAATTATTACATGGGATATATCCCGCCTTATCTAAGCTTCCCATTCTGGAAGTAAGTTGGGATCAGCAGATCGACGTTCTTTTTGCATCTGTTTTCTGGTCTTCAAGGGGCCTGGGTCATCCTTTTGAATGCGACCCTTTGTTCGTTTTCCATTGGCATGCTGCTATTGTTGCGAGTGAGGCCCTCACGTTCTTGACTAGTTATCTTTTGTAAACCTGCATTTATTAATTTAAATTTTATTTCTTTCACATTGTCCTGTACCTGCGAACATTCCATAATTAGTTATGCATTTAAACATTTGAAATGCAAATGGTCAAATAAGTCATGAAGCTTTCTAAGTTGTCAATACAATTATAAATGAAAATGCACTAAAATAGTGTGTGTGTACAGGTATGCCCCCAATCAATCATTAACTTGGTGCCTGGGCAGGGCTTGTTGAGGGTTGATTAGGACCATAACTGTGTTGCCCCATGTCCGGACATGGAGGATTCGGGCTCGGATTTCGTTCTTTTTTCCAGTCGTGTAACAGGATATGAGCCCCTGAGTGGCATGTGTCATTATGCCCTTATACTCTCCCGATCCTTCAACGGGGTAAGAGTTCTTGTGGCGCTAAGTGTCTAGCACCTTTATACTCTCCCAATCCTTTAGCGGGTTAGAGTTCTTGGGGCACCAATCCATGGTGTCTTTATACTCTCCCGATTCTTCAGCGGGTTAGAGTTCGAGCTCAGTTCTTAGTCTGCTCACCGATCCTTCAGCAGGGCAGAAGTTCTGGGGGCGCTAAATCTATAGCGCCTTTATACTCTCCCGATCCTTCAGCGGGTTAGAGTTTTGTCAAGGCGGTTTTTATCATGGTGCACCTTCATGCCTTGTGGACGTCATCTTCGCGTCCTTTATACTCTCTCTCGAATCTTGAGAGTTAGAGTGGCGAACATCATCTTCATGTCCTTTATACTCTCTCTCAAATCTTGAGAGTTAGAGTGGCGGATCGAGTGGTCTTTAATCATGGCGCGCCCATAACACCCGTCCTAGATTTATACTCCTATCCAAGCTCTGAGGATTAGAGTTTATCGGAAAGTGTTTGCCAAGGCTTTGCGTTCCTCCGAATAATCTACGGGAGGAGTGGTTGGCAGCAAACTTCGGGTACCTGCATCATTCATATCGCACGAATTAGTCATGTCAATAACTCAAGTGGCATGTAAAAGTAAATCTTATGATTGATAAATAAGGATATTAATGGGCACTGCTGCCCCCCCCCCCCCCCCCCGTCGGGATTCATGTAATCTGGTGGCATCGAGTATAGGATCGAGCCATATAGACGGTCACACTGCGTCCATCTAGAGTCGGATTCCGACTTTGCAATTCGATGATTTATGTGCAATTGTCTTGTGGTCTGCCACGTGTGAGCCAATGATTGGATGGTCATCTCGGATCCACCTTAAGCTATACAACTTTCTTTAGACGGAGGGTGTAGCATTGTAAACGAGCAGTTCAATCGAGCTCTTTATGGTAATGATTTATAATTCCTCATGAGGGTGTTAGAAGCCTAATTGGCACCAGATCCTAGGTACCTAATCCATCCACAAATTAATTCATCTGAGTTAATCACATCAATTACTCATAACGCATGCAAATACAAGAGTCATGGCTAAAGAATAATCCTATTAAAGGAATGACTATCATTCTGAGCGAAAATGGCATTGCACGTTCATTGCAGGTCCATTTTGCTTTGCCCTCTCTCTTCCGGTGAAGGGTTGCCAAAGTCTCTTAGTTGATGAAGGATTATCATGGGGCGGCAGTCCCAAAAATGAATAGACCTTGATAGGGGTCTTGAGATGGCAAAGACGGTTAAGTAAGTATCACAGGCGAGTGATGAGGTCACGTCTCCTTTGAATTGCCTTTTTGCCCCCATGCTGAGGGCAAGGATAGAGTGTTAGGAAGTCGAGACTGTACCGCTAACGGAAGCACACCATCACATTGGTGTTAGGATGGCAATTGGCATGAGAACAATGGATTTACGCTTATAGAAACTTTTGCACTTTCTATGCTAGAAAATATGATATTGCGGCTTGTGGGACAGTCATATCTCATAAATTTGCTGATAGGCCTTTGATTCCATATCGGGACAAGGGTTGGTGCACAAACAATCAATCCGCTTTCTAGCGTGAGAATTCTAAACTTTCAACTTGCTAACTTTAAGGCAAGACTAAGGCAATTGACCATGCAAACTCCTGATGTATCAGCTTTGAATTTAGATGATGTAATCTTGAGTGATTCATGCTCAAATCTCCAATTGCCTCCAGCGTCTGGGGAATGAGTTACTTGGCAAATAATTGATGAAAGGAGTGGAAGTGTGAATCTTCACTTTCTAATTCCAAAGCTTCACTCGTTAGATGTTTCATTCATGTACATTTCCCATCTAGCGGGAAGTTTACTAGTTATTCTGTCAAACCATTCAGGGCGGTGAATTCAGCAATGAGAATCATCTGTGTCGATCTTGGGACAACCTTCCAAGGAAAATAGGCAATGTCGACTTGCATGTCATATCTCAAGGAATAAAGAATGATAGCAGGCCTTTCACCTCACCTTGATAGATGCTTTCCGTGCTGCAGGAAGTTTATCATGGAGTTATCCACGACTCTCTTCTGGGTTCGGTCTGCAACACTAGATCAACTTCCATCTAATCAATTGTTGGATTTTATAGTGTCTCGATGGGGATCATCTCCGTCTTTTATGGATTGTCGGAACTTCTAACTTGGTCAGATTATATGCCTTTTAACCTTCTATGTGCGGAATATGAGGTATGTTGTAATGTTCCAATCCATCCAACAGCTCTTCTACTGGTTCTAGGTAAGCTGCGAGTTGTGGTTTCTTCGACTGGAATACCTTTTGAGCCACCCTTCGGGGGTTATCTGCAAAACTCTGGCGTTGGATCGTCGATCATTCCTTGCACCATCTGTATACAATTTCCAGATGCTTGATTTCGTCTTTCATTCCGAGGGGCCATTTTCTTCATCTAACATATCCTTTTCGGGAACGGTACATTCAACGATGAAGTTGGCTAATGCTTGCCCCCGTACGGACCTCTTTAGGAGGGAACTGAGATCAAACTGGTTCAACTCTATGTTCCGTTTGAGCAACTTTCCGGATGCCTCAGGTCGCTGCAGGCCCTATCATAGCGGCTAATGAGTGTGTATCACAATAGGATGAACTAGGAAGTAGCGGGGGAGCTTTTTCAGAACAATCAGCAAGCTGTATACAAGCTTTTCAATCTTTGGGTAGTTGCGTTCTACCACGGTTACCTTCTTGCTCATTATAGGCTAGTTTCTGGACCCTATCCTTCTTACCTGCAAGTGGTGCCAACTTTCCTGCCAAGCATCAAACAACTTTAATTCTTTGTTGTTCATGGATGTTTAGGATCGTTGCAATTTGATCAGGGTTGATTTCAATTCTGCGCAAGCAAACTATGAGGCTAAGAAGCTTTCCTGATGCAATTGGCAAACAAACATTTCAAAGGGTTTAGCTTTATTCCAAATACTGAACATCTCTGTTAGATCTGAAACGTGATAGGTGGATCGCTCAGACTCCACAAGAGTATCATCTACATGGACTTCTATGGGCTTTCAAGGCAGATGCTTTCCCTGGACCGAGCATACGTCTTATTTGCTGTTGAAGGCAAGTAAGTTCCCTTGTTCGGAAGAGGTCTATATGAGATTTGATTTCAAGACCTTGGTCAGATCGGCGTCGACAGTCGGAACATGTGTAGTTGCATCATCAGATGTTACCATTCTGCATCCCGAATCACCATCCTCTCTGGGATCTATGTCTTCGAGCAGATCATCGGGTAATTCCCTTTGTGATGCTCCCTTTATTTGCAATATCAACACCTCCTTCACACTCCATTTCATATGGAGGGGAAGTGTCTTTGGGTTTCACGCCATCTGTGTTATGTAGCATATTCTAGCCAAATATTCAGCTTCTCCAATAACTTGGTCACCATAGACCATTCCCACTCCATCTTCGGTTGGGATATTTAGCAATAGGAAGTAGGGTGCAATGCCGGCTCTGAACTCTATTGGAGCTGGTTGGTCGAGACCTTGATCAAATAATCTTAAATGCAATAGCGTGGCTGGAAAATGAAGTGGAAAGCTAATGGTTAATTCATATTTGCGTTAATCTCAAGCTCTCGTCTCTTGACCAAGTTCATATGGTGACTGATGAGCAATCAAGTTGTTATCACTTGTGCAAAGATCCATGTGTCTGATCATGGCTTGCGGCGGTTCAACTAGTACCTAACTCTGGGCACCAAAGTGTGTTGATGTGACCCTTTTATAATGGAAATCAATCTTCGTGAATGTTGTGGATAGCAGTTATGCACTGGAAAGGTCAGCTAAGTTCTCCCAGGTGTAGACCATAGGATATATGTCTTTCATTACACCATACAAGTGAATTGTAGATTTGTAGTAATCCATAGTTACTTTCTAGTATCTTGTCATTGCTAGTCATTATTGCTATGATCATCCGAGTCTCCGGAATAGTGCCTAGACGGTTCCATGTTAATGCCATCTGGGACCCCACCCATCGGATAGGTTTAAGTCATGTAAACCAGGTGATTACTACTCGTTCATGGAAAACATCAGTCGCATTGGTGAAATCAACACACCATTAGAACTCTGGAAGAAGTGGCTGCTATGAGACAATCATTATCTCGTACACTGTCGTATACAGCATGTCAAATCTTTTCAATAGCTCCTTACATTGAATAACATCAATAAATAGGTGTTATGGCTCTAGGTTGAATTTCCGTCGTTGCCAATTTGCTCTCGATTTCCTCAGACTATCTACTGAATCTCGGTTGATAAGCCTTAATGATTATTGCAGGGCAAAAACGTACTCCGAGTTGAAGGCGAGCCATGCTCCGAGCCGAAGGCGAGGCCGTCAGCCGGTCCGGGCGCAGCGCCGGTGGGGGTCCGGGGCCCCACAGTCCCGACGGCGATCGACCTAACCGGTTCGTGACCCTTGTCCGCATGATTTTTTCGATTTTGGAAGACGGAGCCTTTTCTGAAATGATCTGAAAATTGTATTTTTTTCCAAAAACTGTCACTTTTTTGGGTCGGTTCGTGACCCTTGTTAGCCATCAGTTTTCTGGATCGCGATTCGCTACTGTCCTAAGGTTCGTGATTCGGATCATCGGCTGAATCAGTATCTTCGGATCGGGTCGCGGATCCTGCTCCAAGTCGGGTCGTGGTTCAGGGGCCCCCTACTGTTCGTGGATTAGTGAGTCTTCGGATCGCTGGTACCTCTTCGGGTCATGGATCGTCGTATCATCATTTGTTTTGTACGGGCTCTACACTGTGGTTCGTGGCCCCAATATACCCAGCATGGTTCAGGTCGTGGGTGCATCCTGAGACCGGGTCGTGGTCTTCTCTTTGTGAGCCACTGAATAGGCCTTCACGACCAGACAACGTTCCACGAGCCCTCATCACAAACCCTTTTCACGAGCCCTGCTCACGAGCCCTATTCACGAACCAGTTCACGAACCCTTGACCTGCTCCTGCGAACGATCTGTTCGCTCTTTATCCGCTTGGGAAGTTTGCAATTCCTTACTCCTTTTAGGAGCCGTGGAGTTCTAATTTACTAAAATCAATGAAATCTTCAAAAATGGTAGGAACGCAGATTATCTTCTTCGGACTTAGAGATTCAAATAGTAGAACAACAATCCGTTAGGCTGAGAATTCAATTCTCAGTGAAAGCACCAAAATGTTCGACCAAAAAATGGTCCTAACACCCAAATTGTTGTATTTCGAGCATAAGATATGAAGAAATAACTGAAAAATAGGGAAAAAAGCAAGACAATAAGATTTTTATAGTGGTTCGGTGTTAACGAGCCTATGTCCACTTCATATTTTCTCATTTCACTCATAGATTATAATTACAATGAATATTGTCTCTCAATCACTTGAATTCAATGAATAATTCTCTCTGAACCCATTGATTCTATTGGAGAAGATGGTGGTTATTCATGGAGAAGTGTTGGCCATGGCAGCCAAGGACTAGGAGATGCCAAAAATCCCTTGAAAATGCCCTCTTATAGGTGTATTTATAGCTGTAGGAGAGCCCATATGGTGATCAGATCATGGTAGGACACGTGGAACTTGATCCGGGAAAGTAGGAGCGATCATTGCCTCGAGAATAGGTCAAAATCTACATGCATAGTAGCGGGTCCTGGTCGCGGTTCATGGTTACGGTTCGTGAACCGGGGTGGTGAGCTTGTCGTGATGGTGATGGTCACGTCGGGTCATGGTCACGAACCGATCCCAGGGAGTGGTCACGATCCGACCCCAAGGGGTGGTCACGATCCGACACTAGGGGGTGGTCACGATCCGACCCCAGAGGGTGGTCACGATCCGACCCCAGGGGGTGGTCATGATCCGACCCAGGGGTAGTCACGATCCGACCCCACGGGGTGTCACGATCCGACCCCGAGGGTGGTCACGATCCGATCTTCAAAAAAGCCAAAATGCAGGTTTTTCCATATTTCTGTATGCGTTCACGGAAACAGACGTAACTTTCAAACCGTAAGGCCGATTGGACCAAACAAAAGCTCTACTTGAAGCTAATTCAGAAGGCTACAAGTATTTGGTGTGTTTAGATCTAAATGTGGTTGTTTGATAGGGTTTCTGGCTATTTTATACTGATGTTGTGATTTTGACCAAAATGCCCTGTGTCTTCTGACGATGCTTCCAATGGCGGAGAGTGATGTTATCCAGAGATTCCATATGTGGCAGCATTTGCCAAAAAGTTGTCGACATGATCTTTGCTTTGGGTAGCCTGGTCATAAAGCAGTCTAACAATATGTAAAGATTTTTCTTTGTTATAAATTATTAAAACGTACACATAAAGTATCCCGCTAGGAATCAGTGACTAGTATAATTTATACATTAAGCAAACAAAGCACAAAGCTAATCCATTGCATAATGCAAATATTGTAAAATTGGTTGATTTGCAAAGATAACATCAACAAAATACCACAATTGACAAAACAGTGAAAGTTCAAATTGATTAGGAGAAACAGTATTAAGAAAGATACTTACGCATAAAAATGGTATTGTCAAGACACTTATGCAAATGTATTTACCACTTTGTGGATCAAATGATAAGACCTATAAAAAATAAAAATGTTTTTTTATCAAATTGTTGAATTTGTTATCAAGTTCAATTCACTTATGGAAGATCATTTAACATGTGTGTTAAATAATGAAATCAATGATCATTATCTGGGCCACTAAATTCAAGTAAGTTGAAATTAATAATGGTTTAGTCTTTTTTGGAGGCTTAAAAATATTTTGGTTGATCTTAAACTTGATATTAATAATGCAAGAGAACAAATGGCATGGCAATGATTCAAATGTGAATGGTAAACATCATGATACGTAAAAAATATTACTTTATGTAAACCCTAAAGCTTTCTGCGTTTTATATAGATGTCATAGTTTAAATCTAGCTTTATGTGATATGACTAAATCATGCTTTATTTGATATCAAAGTTATGTATGAAAGCTAGAAGTTTTTACATTTAAGCAAAAAAATTATATTTAATTTTCTATCTCAATTCATTGATGAGAAATATTTAAAATTTAATCATCATTGACTTAGTGAGAAAGTCATATTTAAGTATTAATAAAGCAATAAAACTCGAAAATGGACTAAGAGATGTGCAGATTAATATCGCATTTCAAAAGATGATGGTGTGACGATCTAGGAAAAAGGATTCTACCAAACTGCTTTGTAAAATTTCAAGTTCTCAATTAGCATGTGTATTTTACTACATAGTAGTGGATAATATTAATCGAGTAAGCCAAGTATTTCACCAATAAGAGGTGGATACACTTATGCAGTTACATAAATAAAGTCTTATTGCATTTTCTGAGAAATTTTGAGAAATTGATCTGAAAAAATGATCTAAGACAAATGGATTTTATATTTCTTTGAACCCCATTCTTTATCGGGAATAGGGTAAGGCCTGACTTATCCCTTTCTCTGTGGTACTTTGGGTTTTGGATTGCTTGATTGGTTTTTTTTTTGGTGTGTGTTGATGTCTTTTACTCTCTACTCCCCCATTTCACATTGTTGTGTGTTTTGTTTGGCAGGCTTTGGTCTAGATTGCTATTGGCAGAGGCTTGATTCTAGTTGATGGTCTTTGCTGTTGAGCGGAGCAGGACTTGTCTAGGGCATCTTGATTGATCTCATTTTTCCTTAGCTTGCTGTTTTTCTTACTTTCACATGGATTGGGAGCTCTTTGGTGCTAATTTTCGGAGTCTTTTGAGCTTTCTCTTAGGTGGAGTCGACAGGAATCTTTTAGTTTTTCATATCAGGGTTCTGGCTTTCAGTATTTTTTTGTGTGTCCTTGGTGTTTCAAAGAAAAAAGATTAAAAAAACCTTGAAAATGATGTTGTTATAAGTCCTAAATTCCTAAGGATTATGGTGGTCTTGGAGTCCTTGACCACGCTTTTTTTTACCTTGCGTTGCTTGCAAAATGGTTATGGCGCACTCTATCACCGGGACACTTTATTTGGTGAGATTGGATCCTATTGCGACTCTATAACTCGAACCCATTTCTTATACTTCATTTCCGACCAGCACAGCAGCTAGACCATCGCCGTTTTGGAAGTGGGTAATATCCTCCCTCACCAGAGTCAAAACCCTTTTTCATGTAAAGGTGAACAATGGAGAATCCTGTTTATTTTGGATGGATATTTGGAAAGAGCAGATCCCCATCTTCAATTTATTCCCTAATCTTTCCTCCTAGAATCAATCCAGCCTCTTAACTATCGCAGAGGCTTTAAAGCTCAGCCCAATGGGCTTTTACCCTTCATCTCTTTTTGGGCTTAACACACTTAATGAAGTAATATCTGTGGGGCAGATTCTTAACTCCTTACATTTGTCTCGTGGGCCTGATTATTTCATTTAGGCTTTGGGCTCATCAAATAAATTCTCCGTTGCAGCCTGCTACAAATTCTTGAACCACCCAGGCCATTGTTTCTCCTTCTCCCACATCTAGAAATGTCATCTTCCTCCTCTTGTCATCCTCTTCCAGTGGCTTCTCATTCACAACTGTATCAACACCAAAGATAGACTTTGTCAATTCAATATCAATGTCGATCCCGTCTGTCTACTTTATAATCATCAAAATGAGTCCCTCTCCCATCTTTTCTGTGAGTGCGATTTCTCCTTTGCAGTATGGGCTGCAATCAGTTCATTTCTTCTCAGTTTCTTCCCCTCTGTTGCCCTGATCCCAAGCTCGATTCCTTGGTGGCTCTCTTCTGTTGGAGTATTTTGTTAGAACAGAATGCCCATGTCTTCGGCAGACCCAAGAGGCTCTTGGTGGGAACAAGTTATCATATTCTGCATCTTTTCGAACTATGGACAGGCACGGTCAGGCATGCTCGCTTCAGGCTCTCTCTTCCTAGGCCGCAGTCCCCTAGGAAGCAAGGCAGTAGCTCCCTCTTCCCTTACCGATGATGGGCTTGGGTTACTACCACACTACTATGCTTTATTTTGGTTATGTACCTATATGCTATGTTCCCAGTTGTTTTATGTTCATATTATGTGATATGCTTGGACTTGCTATAAAGACCTATATGGCCTAGACTTTATTCACCGCTAGTTGGGCCTGTCAACCAGATTATATTTGTAGCTGTATATATCTATGCATAACTGACTGTGTAGCACCACGCTACACACCTGTCTTCCTAAAAAAAGTCCTAATTATTGAAAAGAAAATTGTATGAAGAGAAAATAATCTGAAGAAGAATCGGGGAGGATGACGATTAAAAATCTTATGAGAATAATTATAAACCTACTTATTCAAAAGGATAATCAATCAAATACTGACTTCACTTAGAGACCAATTTGAACTTTATTGAAGAAACTTTGGGATTTATGTTGAATTTAATAATTAAACATATTAACAATGATGAATTGAAGGAGAATTGAATGCACGTAGAGGGAAATTTTAAACACAATGAAGAATAAGATATTTATGCTAAAGAATTATTATTGACACTGAATTTTGATCAATCGAATGCAACACCCAAATACGAAATTCAGATAATAGTCATAAAATATCACAAGTCACAATAAAGAAGTGCGGAGAAGTAAATGAACACATAAGTTTTTATGGTGGTTCTGCAAATACTAGCCTACGTCCACTTCAAGTAAACTTTGTTCATACTGTGATTACTAGTACAACCGTTGTTGAATGATTGTATAGAATAGAAGATGAATGTAACAACCTGAGTTTCAGTAGGTTTGAAATTAGTAATTTGATTTGAATTTAAATTTTTAATATTTAAAGCTTCAATTTATGTTGAATTGAGAAATAAATGAATTGTGTTTTATATATGAAAAAAATAAGTGATGTTGAACAGTGAAATTAAACCATCGTCAAAAATGAACATAACTGATCAATTGATTCAACTTGTGTTGATTAAATTTATGTACGTTTATAAAAACTTAAATTTAAATAATTAAATTGAGTTAATTAATATATTGATGTGTCAAGTCTACTGAAATATAAATTTTTCTAAAAAGTCAGTTGTGTGTCAAAATTGGTTAAATTTGAATTTTATCAAAACTTAAAAGTTGTTAAATTTTGAATTAATGTTTTTTAATGAATCTCTACCGAATTATGAGCATCCATCATTTTTTGGTTTGTTGAAATTCAATTTCGTTCGTCCGGAATTCATATTTGTAATTGTAAAAGACGTGCAAAACGGACGTCGTTTAGTTGTGTATATTTTATTTATAACCTACATATATCCCAAGTGTATTTGTTTTGTATCTATTCTTGTATTTAACTTGAATAGGTTATTTAATATGTAGGCTCATATATATTATTTATCCATTCGAATTCTAAACCATTTCTCGAATGAAATAAAATTCACATATCTTTCTCTACCTCGTCATTTCAGAAACCCCTGATTTATACTTCCTCTTCTCTATTTAAATCTGAATCTAGATCTCAGATTAGAAATTTCCTCAAACAAATTTTCAAATGGAAAGGGAAATCGATTTTCAAGAAAATCTCAAAACAAAGCTTCACTCTTCTATATATTTTATTTTCGTTCAGCAGCATAACCCATCACTAAAATGCTTTGTCGCCCTTTGTCTGCTGCCAATCAACCAACCAACAATACCTCCTCTACGCGTGTAGGATCCACCACAATGCCGACTGTAACAACCCGGAATTTCTAAACCAATTTAAATTTTTTATTTTTGCTATTTTAATGGATTTTGAATATTTAAAATGATTTATTTAAATAATAACAAATAAAAATTTATTTTATCGTAGTTAGAACGTATAAATTAAATTTAATTATAAATAGAGCTTAAAATGGCACGGTATTTTGAAAATTCGATTTTAAATTTCAAATGAATGTACAGAATTCAAAATAAATCGAATTTCAATAAAACCAGAAATATTTGAATCCTTTTAATTATATCATTCTAACGAATGTGAAAAATTTAGATTACATAATATAAATTGAAAGTTATGTCCAGTTTAAAATTCAAAATAGTTGCTATGAAATTTATGTATATTTTAATATAATATATAGCCCTTAAAAATAGTCATTTTGCGAGCGACCTCCGTTTTCAACGAAACCACTTTTGTTGGATCTGGAATGTCAAATTATTGCTAGGTTTCAAATTTCATAATTTATGGACTTAATATATATGCATGGAAAATTTAAAAGTGTTTTGTCAGTTTAGTTTAAATTTAATCGACCAGAAAAAGATCATTTTTCAAACGGCCTCCAAATTTGATGAAATTAGTTTTGTCAGGACCATATCGTCAAAATATAGCCAGATTTATTTTTCTGTAATTTTTGGAGTCAGTGTGTGGCCCTGTAAATTAAAATGTACGTTTAAATTCAATATATATTGATTTATATTTTAATTTAAGGAAAAACTAATCGAAACAGTCGATTTGGCTTACGAAACATATTCCATTGTGTCCGGAATGGAGGTATTTAGCTAGGGGCGATAGTCGTTAGGTTTGATTTGGAGTTCGGAGCGTTAAATAATTAATGGCTGAATTAAATATAATATAATATATATAGTATATATTCCCCTTTCCTTGGTCAAACCCTAGTCAAAACAATTACATGGTCAAATAATCCTGAAGCCGCCGTTCTCCTTCACCAATGGCCAGCGTTTTCGGATATTGATCTCCCTCTGTCTTTCAATCCACACTTCAATTCAAGGATCGTACTACGACAATGTTATAGAGCTCATCAGGCTCTAGCAAACCAACGGTGGTGACTGGCGACAAAGCTCTGTCGTGGCTGAATTCTGGCCTCAAACAAGCGCCAGTTGAGCTCGTTTCTCGAGCGTCAGTGGAGTTCGAACTCCATGCCACTCATGGCGCTGACAAGCCGTGCCAGGCTCTTCAAGGTGGCGGTTTCTGATGATGCAAGGTGGTGGTTGCGATTCTTAAACCTAGGCAGCGGCGTATGGGTTCAGCGGTTCATTTTTGTTCCAGGAATCACGATGGACAAGGGATAATGTAATTAACATTAATTGATTAATTTGTTAATTAATTTATGTAATTAATGTATTTAACGCGATATCTTTTTCGTACAAGCTCGGAAAATTGCAAACTAAAATGCATTGGACTCTTCTTGACGAACACCACGCAATGGAACTAACTAAGACAGAAATAGAGCAAGTTATAATTTTAGCCAAATTCAAATCCAAATTGTATAGAAATTCAGAAATAAAAACTGGGGCAGTGGAAATGAATGTGAGAACTCTTTCTCACTCAACTTTTTTTGTTATGTAATTATATCATAGGTTGCAAACGGGACTTAGTAGCTCCTGACACTATTTTTTTGTTAAACCATGGATGATTGGTGTGATATGATTGTGTTGTGGCAAAATTGTTGGAGTGAATTGTTGGATTGAAATCGACGATGTATAAAATTATATATATGCGTTGTATAAAACATATATATGTTATATATAATATAGTCATGATATGGAAATATTATTTGTTCAATAAAAATATAATTTTTATCATATATATGTTATCTATAATATAGTCATGATATGGAAATATTATTTGTTCAATAAAAATATAATTTTTATCATATATATGTTGTATATAAAATAGTTATGATATGGAAATATTATTTGTTCGATAAAAATATAATTTTTATCATATATATGTTATATATAAAATAGTTACAATATGGAAATATTACTTGTTCGATAAAAATATAATTTTTATTTATCATATATATGTTATATATAAAATAATTATGATATGGAAATATTATTAGTAGGATAAAAATATAATCTATATCGTACATATTCGGTATATAAAATTGTCATTCTACGGAATAATTAATTATTGGGTAAAATTATTACTTTTAACAAATATATGCGATATATAAAATTTTGATGAAATGAAATTGGAATAAATATTCATTTACAAGTCGGACGGCTTGTTTATGTACACCAATTTAAATGATATTGATTGGGACGATAATTTTTACACATCGCCCGACTGCACAAATAATGATCAATATTTGTTGTTTGGAAACCCCACACGGGTACTGGGATGATATTTGACATACACTAATCCCATTATTTAGTTGTATGTCAATCGATGGGTTGACAGGCTGTGATGAGCATTATTTATTTATTTCAACTCTTATACAGTTGTAAAATGCACTTTGGATGATGTTTGATTTGTTAAATAACAATTTATCATTATTGTGAATATATGCGATGTATGAAATCCATATAACTGAAATTATATGGTAATTGATTGAGTCGCATTCCGATTCAGAAATGACAAATATTTTAATATAAGGAATAATTAAAAATAACGAGCATTTTAAAATAATATTCAGTGAAGAATAAAAATATGATTTTGATGTCCGATTTGGGATGGACACAAGAATATAAAAAAAATGTGAAGCCGAGTTATGTACTTAAACGCCATTTTAACCAGAACGGGTTTTGTAGTGACCCGCATTTTTAGCTATTGAATAATTTATTTATTTAATTATTAAATATAGATTTATCGATATCGAGAACGGAAATTAAATAAAAATGAATATTTAATTAATAATTATAATATAATAATTTTATATTATAAGCCCAGAATGGTCAGAATAGTGAAATTCACGATATACTGTGAATTGGATAGTATCAGAGGATTGGTTGAGTTTATAACCGGAATATAAATAACGAATATATTCAATCGACGACAGTTTGAACGTATAATTATGATATAATTAAAATAGAGCTTGAAACGACGCGGCAGTTCGCTATTTGGCGATTCAGACTTCAACTGAATGTACATGATTCATTTTAAGCCGGATTTCTATGAAACAAGAAACGTGTGGAGCTGGTGGAGTATATCTTTCTAGTGGAAGAGAAAAATCGGGATTTCGTCGTGTAGATTTTGAGTTACGTCCAAATCAAAATTCAGAAAAGTCGCTGTGGAATTCCTTTATAATTTGCGACGCTTTATATACGTTATAAAAGGGTTTTCGATATAAACTGAATATCGATAAATCTAAAATCTGAAATACCAAGCTGTAAGTTCTGATATGATATTCTAGGGCTGTACGATATCATATGTGAAGATATACGATAATAATTAATTTTAAATAATAAATTCAATTATATTTAAATATATTTATATATTTAAATAGGCTATTTAGGGCTTTAAAAATAGCCACTTTTGCAAACGGAGTTGAAATTCGACGAAACAAGTTTCATTGGGTCCCTAATGTCAATATCTAGCTGCATGTCAATTTTCATGATTTTTGGGTATTGTATGTGACCACAGGAATTTTAGAGGACAAGTAAAAATAGTGTTTGCTTAAAAACAAATAAAATATTCGAATAAAAAAAATATAAAACTACTCTATAAATAAGCCTTAGCACTGCTAACCCTAAATAAATTCTCCAATGGTCAAACTGAGGCGCCGTAATCCTCAGTAGAAATTATCAACAGTAAAATTCCTCCTTTGAAAATCGAAAGAAAATAAAATCAAAATCTATAAATTCTTTTACAACCATATTTCAGTTCCTGGAGCTTTTCTCTCCGTTCTAATGTCCTTCTTTTATTGTTCGATGCAACTTTGGGTTACTCGCGGTTTTGGTACAGCGTGCGTTTTGGCGCTAGGATTGGTCGAGGCAGCGATTGAAGCGTCTATTCTCGTTTTCGTTGGTGGGGCTGAACTCGTGGTGTCGATACGCACCGGATGATGGGGATTTGGAGACACTCGGTCGTCTCAGGTGAGGAGCGAACCCATGGCAGCGATGGTAAAGCTCCAGGTCGATTTTCTTTTGGGGTGTCGAGCTCGGTCTGATGGTGGTGACTCGGTAGAGGGTGAGGCGTTGATTACGTTGGTGGTGGTTGTGAGGTCAGTTGGTGACCGACGTGGAGGAGAAGGATGGTCAAAAGCACGGTCAAAATGGGTGGGCGTACAGGGCAGACATCGGGATATTTTATTTGGGGAAGATGAGATTTGGGTCTGGGTATGGGCGAAAGGAGAATGGGCCTTGTTTCAATGGGTGAGCCCAATAGTAGATAAATCATTGATTTATTTAATTTAAATAAGGTTCAAACTTATAAATCGTGTAACTTGACCGTACGTTATCAGAATTTCGAACGGTTGGATCCTTTGGGATCGTAAGGACGGTGGCTACAACGTGGAGCTAACTGGGAGTGAATCCGAGCTCGTTACAAATTTATGGCGAAATAAATTGTCTGATCAGAATCAACTAACGCAAATCGTTATATAACGGTTAACGCGTAAGGTGAGTAAATCTCACCAATTCTGAACAGTTTATAAATTCATGTTGTATTTTTAGAACTGTTAGAAATTGTCTGTTTGATTGTGTGTTGACTGTTTGATTGAACTGCTAGTCAGTTAGTTAAATTTCTATATTGATTCTGTTTAACAGAATATATCATATGGAACTGAAAGTGATGTTATCTATATTGTCTAACATCTGTGATGCAGGGAAACAGGTTGGAGGAATCCGACTGGATTCCTCAATAGTTATTTTATTGTTTTTCATATGTTTTGATATATAATGTGATATATAATCTATTGGCGATTATATGTGTTTGAACGATATTGAACATCGTGATTTGATATGATTGGATATCATAACATACCAGAATGTAGATAAGGGAATTTTCAAAGTGATATAGAAAACAGAATATTTATAAATTGGGATATTTATAAATAAGAGATATTTATAAAGTGGAAAATTTATAAATAAGGAATATTTATAAATTGGGATATTTATAAATAGGAGATATTTTAAAAAGGAAATAAATTCAAATCATTTTCTTTTTGGAATGGAAAGGCCTGTGTGGCGAGTTTGGGGATTTTCCCGATGCTCCCGATACAAAGGAGGTTATGGCGAATTTTCCCGGGAATTTAAGGAGTTAGAATATTTCAAGAATAAATTTGAAAAGGGAATATTTGTAAACCATTTACAAATAGAATTGAAAAGAAAACGTTGTTAAAAAGGGAAATCATTTTTAAAGTGTAGAACCGTTATTTAAAAGTAAATCTTTTCAAATGAATAAAACGTTGTTAAAAAGGAAATCTTTATAAAGTGAATAAAGTAAATCGAATATGGTAATCGAAAGGAGTTAATCGATGTTAGTTTCATCGAAAAGAGTTAATCGATGTTAGTTTCATCGAAAGGAGTATCGATGTTAGTTCATCGAAGGGAGTTAATCGATTAGAGTTAAAATCAAAGGAGTTAATCGAATATAGTTTATTCAAATAGAGTAAAGGATTTAATCGAATATAGTTTATTCGAATAGAGTTAGAGGAGTTATCGAATATAGTTTATTCGACAGGAGTTAAGTGAATAGTTAGGTTAAACTAAGTGAATTGGTTAAGTTAACCAAAGTGAATTAGTCGAGTTAATCAAAGTGATTAGTTCAGTTAATCGAGATAAGTAAATCAAGTTAGGGTAATCGAGTTGAATTAGTCAGTCGAGTAAATAATTTGAGTTAGTCACACCAAGTAAAACCAGTTAGAGTTAACCAGTTAGAGTTAACCAGTTAGAGTTAACCAGTTAGAGTTAACCAGTTAGAGTTAACCAGTTAGAGTTAAACAGTTAGAGTTAAACAGTTAGAGTTAAACAGTTAGAGTTAAACAGTTAGAGTTAAAACAAACATAGTTATTCAGGATGAGTTGCCATTTAGCACGACGGCTAGCGTAATTCGTAGGGCTGTAAATAGCCTACGGCGGTCGGATGTTTCCTGAGGGAATCAGGCGTAACCATTGTGATCGCTGCGATCTAGAGTTGAGCGAATGGAGTTAAAGAATATAGAGTTAAGCAAAATTAGAATCTGACTAGAGATTAATAAGTTGAATGGTTTCCTGAGTATCGATCTGATGTTGGTTTCGGCCTTCGGGGTTTATGCTTAGGGAGTTGTTCTCTTATTAGTTTATAGTTAGAGTCTGATAGTTGTGGAAGGATAGTGATACGTAAATAAACAATGGAAATGTTTTCCAACGTTGATAACAAATATTTTCTAAATATAGAAAATAAGGAAAACATGTATAGATATACATGATGATTGATCGATTGACATTCCATTTGGAAATAAGATCGTTGTTTGCACACGGACATTTTTATTTGATAGTTAAATCATCGACTATCAATGGTTTGACCATTTTAACGTTGTTAATATGGAGAGACCGGTTGGATTATTATCCGAAGAACCACTCTGTATTGGCATAAGCGTTGCGAATCATATATGCCAAAGATAATTGAAGACGGAGTAAAATGCAAGGGCTGTTGTATAAGTCTTAGATAACCGTGACTAAGATGGATATACGGAATAGTGCCTTCGGTTTGTCCAGTCCCAGGACAACTTGTATGGACGAAGGTCTGACAGAGTATATCCAATGGATCGCGTAAGTTGATCTGTTCAAACGTATTCACGTTTGGTGGCGGAGGAATTCGTTTCTCTTAGCTGTATACCCGTGTTATTTTTGGATAAGTCAATTTGTGATTTGGCGGGTATGACGATGTGACATTTCTAAGTGAATGAAGATGGATGTCTGACAGAGTATTTCCAGATGATCACGTACATTGATTTCTTCGACCGTACCAAGAGTGGAAGCGGAGAAGGAAACTTCTTTAGCTAACACGTAATGTACTGTTGTAGACGTCAATTAGTGATTTTCGATGGACCTAACAATGTGACATTCGAAGTGAATCTGATGTGATGATAAAGCGTAGCTTCTAGCCTCATCAACCAGTAAATGACAGAAATCGGGCAGGCAGCATGGCTAAGTCGGTCGCACCGAAGTAGGGTGTATAATCACCTATCTAGTGAATATTCATTTGTTTCTTAAATCTATCAATGCTGTCCCATATATATATACGGGAACGGTTGCTGATCCCAACCGTTGGTGATATACATTCGATACACTCAAGCGAAATGAGTGGTCGGTCATGTGTGGCTGAGTTACAAGATGTTCTTGTTGAACTCCAGTGTATCGTTCCTAGAGTACACTGATCGGAAGGTGGTTCCATACCTTGTCATAGTTGGAAATCCATTATCCAATACGTGCTTGGGATTTTGATTGTATACTATATATGTAGAACGTGAGATGAAAGCGTTTCTGCTAGTTGATATCTATTTGTACATAGACATTATTATAATATCAAAAGGTTTTTGATATAAAGATATTTTGGATTCTCATAAGGGAAAAACCCGTTCCGTTCTGCGGCGTGGTCTTATGAGATATCGTTTACTTGTTCATATACCTGTTTAAACTGTTTTACTCATACCAGTCCCATGACTGACCCGGAGTTTACTTTGTTGTTTTCCCTAAACTCTTGGGTGCCTAAATTTGTACGGGCAGTCAAGTAGTCGGGATTTGCAGATACACTGAAGAACTGGAGCAGGAGGCTTCAGGATCATATAGCTATAGTTATTTCCGCTGTGTTGTAAGTGTTGTACTCTGATAAGTGCTATTGTATACATAACTGTTATATTTCAAAGTTATGTTATCTATTATATGTTATTCGTTCCGCTGTGAGGTTCGTGTTACTCGGATGTTGTGTTCTTCTTCTTCTTCTATTCTAAGTTTCTATCTTATCTATTCTCACCTTCTAATTTCTTTCATTAATTACCGGGATTTTTCGATGTTTTGGTTATCGACGTCGAGCTTACGTCGATAACCAAAGTCGCTCAAAATCCGGGTCACTACAGTTGGTATCAGAGCTTAAGTTAAGAATTACTTGGCTCTGTGGCGTGATTCAGTAGAGATAGGATTAGTAATATCCTAGACTGAGTTTGAGTGTATATATACGAGTGAACGTATTTGTTAGTTAATATAAAATGATTTTATATTGTGGAGTTTTATTGGTTGAGTTGTTTGTGAATTCTGGACGATCAGTTTGATCCACTGTATCGGTAGGGGTTTTAGAAACACTTGAATACGATGAACCGACATGATATGTTTTGAAATTAATATAGTATATTAGTTGTGTTGGTTGTTAGTATAATCGAATGAGATTATAAAAAGATGAAATGGTTATAAATAACTAATCAGAATTCATATCAGTAAAGTATATGAAGTAAGACGAACTGAATCTGAAGTTAAATCAGAATTGGAATTAAAATGAGTAAATTTTAAGTTCCTGGGAGATTTTGAACTGTTTTCAAAATGGAAGTGTTTAGAATGATTTTTTTTGAAAGTGAAATAGTAATGAACTCACTTCGATTACTGGAAAATAGATTCTGATGAGTGTGGCCACATCATCAGTGTTCATTTTCGGGTTCTAAGTGGTGGATTACTACAAAAGATTTTGATTTGAATTGTTTTGAGAAAACAAGCTGTTTGGAGATTCAAAGGTTTTGAATTGGTATTATGATTTCAAATTTGATTTGAAATTTATCCAGGGATTTAAGTTCTGGAATTAAAATTTAACGTATGAAGTTAAATAGACTGAGATGACAAATGTGAATAAGTGAATTAGAATTGAACTTGAACTAAGTTAAATAAAATTGAATTGGATTAGCGATAATCTAGAATGGAACCAAATTGATAAGTCAATAATTTGGAATCTAATATTGGAGTTCGAATGAAATTCGATTTGGATTTGAGGATATGAACTAATTGGAATTCAATTGAGATAACAGTGGTATATGTTGAGTTGATAGCATATGGAAGTGATAGAGTTGATATGCCCGACAAAAAGGTACCAGTTTATATTATATATGGATATGAGATTTATGAGCCGAATTGGCAAGCCGCTTGGCTGTTTGATTTTCTTTTGGGATAAAGAAGGCCCAGAGAGGCGAGTTGGAGTTTGAGATATTGACCAGTACAAAGGAGGTGCTGGCGAATTTTTTTGAAAAGTTAAGGCGTTAGAAAATTTTCAAAATTTTTGAAAATTTAGTTAGTCAGAATAAATAAATATTTTAGTCGATATTAATTGGTTCAGTGAAATCAGAGATAAGAGGTAAACAGATAAATTTTTAACCAGTAGATAGGGTCGTCCCCTAGCTTAGCAATTTCGAGGACGAAATTTTATTAAGGGGGGAAGATTGTAGTGACCCGCATTTTTAGCTATTGAATAATTTATTTATTTAATTATTAAATATCGATTTATCGATATCGAGAACGGAAATTAAATAAAAATGAATATTTAATTAATAATTATAATATAATAATTTTATATTATAAGCCCAGAATGGTCAGAATAGTGAAATTCACGATATACTGTGAATTGGATAGTATCAGAGGATTGGTTGAGTTTATAATCGGAATATAAATAACGAATATATTCAATCGACGACAGTTTGAACGTATAATTATGATATAATTAAAATAGAGCTTGAAACGACGCGGCAGTTCGCTATTTGGCGATTCAGACTTCAATTGAATGTACAGGATTCATTTTAAGCCGGATTTCTATGAAACAAGAAACGTGTGGAGCTGGTGGAGTATATCTTTCTAGTGGAAGAGAAAAATCGGGATTTCGTCGTGTAGATTTTGAGTTACGTCCAAATCAAAATTCAGAAAAGTCGCTGTGGAATTCCTTTATAATTTGCGACGCTTTATATACGTTATAAAAGGGTTTTCGATATAAACTGAATATCGATAAATCTAAAATCTGAAATACCAAGCTGTAAGTTCTGATATGATATTCTGGGGCTGTACGATATCATATGTGAAGATATACGATAATAATTAATTTTAAATAATTAATTCAATTATATTTAAATATATTTATATATTTAAATAGGCTATTTAGGGCTTTAAAAATAGCCACTTTTGCAAACGGAGTCGAAATTCGACGAAACAAGTTTCATTGGGTCCCTAATGTCAATATCTAGCTGCATGTCAATTTTCATGATTTTTGGGTATTGTATGTGACCACAGGAATTTTAGAGGACAAGTAAAAATAGTGTTTGCTTAAAAACAAATAAAATATTCGAATAAAAAAAATATAAAACTACTCTATAAATAAGCCTTAGCACTGCTAACCCTAAATAAATTCTCCAATGGTCAAACTGAGGCGCCGTAACCCTCAGTAGAAATTATCAACAGTAAAATTCCTCCTTTGAAAATCGAAAGAAAATAAAATCAAAATCTATAAATTCTTTTACAACTATATTTCAGTTCCTGGAGCTTTTCTCTCCGTTCTAATGTCCTTCTTTTATTGTTCGATGCAACTTTGGGTTACTCGCGGTTTTGGTACAGCGTGCGTTTTGGCGCTAGGATTGGTCGAGGCAGCGATTGAAGCGTCTATTCTCGTTTTCGTTGGTGGGGCTGAACTCGTGGTGTCGATACGCACCGGATGATGGGGATTTGGAGACACTCGGTCGTCTCAGGTGAGGAGCGAACCCATGGCAGCGATGGAAAAGCTCCAGGTCGATTTTCTTTTGGGGTGTCGAGCTCGGTCTGATGGTGGTGACTCGGTAGAGGGTGAGGCGTTGATTCCGTTGGTGGTGGTTGTGAGGTCAGTTGGTGACCAACGTGGAGGAGAAGGATGGTCAAAAGCACGGTCAAAATGGGTGGGCGTACAGGGCAGACATCGGGATATTTTATTTGGGGAAGATGAGATTTGGGTCTGGGTATGGGCGAAAGGAGAATGGGCCTTGTTTCAATGGGTGAGCCCAATAGTAGATAAATCATTGATTTATTTAATTTAAATAAGGTTCAAACTTATAAATCGTGTAACTTGACCGTACGTTATCAGAATTTCGAACGGTTGGATCCTTTGGGATCGTAAGGACGGTGGCTACAACGTGGAGCTAACTGGGAGTGAATCCGAGCTCGTTACAAATTTATGGCGAAATAAATTGTCTGATCAGAATCAACTAATGCAAATCGTTATATAACGGTTAACGCGTAAGGTGAGTAAATCTCACCAATTCTGAACAGTTTATAAATTCATGTTGTATTTTTAGAACTGTTAGAAATTGTCTGTTTGATTGTGTGTTGACTGTTTGATTGAACTGCTAGTCAGTTAGTTAAATTTCTATATTGATTCTGTTTAACAGAATATATCATATGGAACTGAAAGTGAGGTTATCTATATTGTCTAACATCTGTGATGCAGGGAAACAGGTTGGAGGAATCCGACTGGATTCCTCAACAGTTATTTTATTGTTTTTCATATGTTTTGATATATAATGTGATATATAATCTATTGGCGATTATATGTGTTTGAACGATATTGAACATCGTGATTTGATATGATTGGATATCATAACATACCAGAATGTAGATAAGGGAATTTTCAAAGTGATATAGAAAACAGAATATTTATAAATTGGGATATTTATAAATAAGAGATATTTATAAAGTGGAAAATTTATAAATAAGGAATATTTATAAATTGGGATATTTATAAATAGGAGATATTTTAAAAAGGAAATAAATTCAAATCATTTTCTTTTTGGAATGGAAAGGCCTGTGTGGCGAGTTTGGGGATTTTCCCGATGCTCCCGATACAAAGGAGGTTATGGCGAATTTTCCCGGGAATTTAAGGAGTTAGAATATTTCAAGAATAAATTTGAAAAGGGAATATTTGTAAACCATTTACAAATAGAATTGAAAAGAAAACGTTGTTAAAAAGGGAAATCATTTTTAAAGTGTAGAACCGTTATTTAAAAGTAAATCTTTTCAAATGAATAAAACGTTGTTAAAAAGGAAATCTTTATAAAGTGAATAAAGTAAATCGAATATGGTAATCGAAAGGAGTTAATCGATGTTAGTTTCATCGAAAAGAGTTAATCGATGTTAGTTTCATCGAAAGGAGTATCGATGTTAGTTCATCGAAGGGAGTTAATCGATTAGAGTTAAAATCAAAGGAGTTAATCGAATATAGTTTATTCAAATAGAGTAAAGGAGTTAATCGAATATAGTTTATTCGAATAGAGTTAGAGGAGTTATCGAATATAGTTTATTCGACAGGAGTTAAGTGAATAGTTAGGTTAAACTAAGTGAATTGGTTAAGTTAACCAAAGTGAATTAGTCGAGTTAATCAAAGTGATTAGTTCAGTTAATCGAGATAAGTAAATCAAGTTAGGGTAATCGAGTTGAATTAGTCAGTCGAGTAAATAATTTGAGTTAGTCACACCAAGTAAAACCAGTTAGAGTTAACCAGTTAGAGTTAACCAGTTAGAGTTAACCAGTTAGAGTTAACCAGTTAGAGTTAACCAGTTAGAGTTAAACAGTTAGAGTTAAACAGTTAGAGTTAAACAGTTAGAGTTAAAACAAACATAGTTATTCAGGATGAGTTGCCATTTAGCACGACGGCTAGCGTAATTCGCAGGGCTGTAAATAGCCTACGGCGGTCGGATGTTTCCTGAGGGAATCAGGCGTAACCATTGTGATCGCTGCGATCTAGTGTTGAGCGAATGGAGTTAAAGAATATAGAGTTAAGCAAAATTAGAATCTGACTAGAGATTAATAAGTTGAATGGCTTCCTGAGTATCGATCTGATGTTGGTTTCGGCCTTCGGGGTTTATGCTTAGGGAGTTGTTCTCTTATTAGTTTATAGTTAGAGTCTGATAGTTGTGGAAGGATAGTGATACGTAAATAAACAATGGAAATGTTTTCCAACGTTGATAACAAATATTTTCTAAATATAGAAAATAAGGAAAACATGTATAGATATACATGATGATTGATCGATTGACATTCCATTTGGAAATAAGATCGTTGTTTGCACACGGACATTTTTATTTGATAGTTAAATCATCGACTATCAATGGTTTGACCATTTTAACGTTGTTAATATGGAGAGACCGGTTGGATTATTATCCGAAGAACCACTCTGTATTGGCATAAGCGTTGCGAATCATATATGCCAAAGATAATTGAAGACGGAGTAAAATGCAAGGGCTGTTGTATAAGTCTTAGATAACCGTGACTAAGATGGATATACGGAATAGTGCCTTCGGTTTGTCCAGTCCCAGGACAACTTGTATGGACGAAGGTCTGACAGAGTATATCCAATGGATCGCGTAAGTTGATCTGTTCAAACGTATTCACGTTTGGTGGCGGAGGAATTCGTTTCTCTTAGCTGTATACCCGTGTTATTTTTGGATAAGTCAATTTGTGATTTGGCGGGTATGACGATGTGACATTTCTAAGTGAATGAAGATGGATGTCTGACAGAGTATTTCCAGATGATCACGTACATTGATTTCTTCGACCGTACCAAGAGTGGAAGCGGGGAAGGAAACTTCTTTGGCTAACACGTAATGTACTGTTGTAGACGTCAATTAGTGATTTTCGATGGACCTAACAATGTGACATTCGAAGTGAATCTGATGTGATGATAAAGCGTAGCTTCTAGCCTCATCAACCAGTAAATGACAGAAATCGGGCAGGCAGCATGGCTAAGTCGGTCGCACCGAAGTAGGGTGTATAATCACCTATCTAGTGAATATTCATTTGTTTCTTAAATCTATCAATGCTGTCCCATATATATATACGGGAACGGTTGCTGATCCCAACCGTTGGTGATATACATTCGATACACTCAAGCGAAATGAGTGGTCGGTCATGTGTGGCTGAGTTACAAGATGTTCTTGTTGAACTCCAGTGTATCGTTCCTAGAGTACACTGATCGGAAGGTGGTTCCATACCTTGTCATAGTTGGAAATCCATTATCCAATACGTGCTTGCGATTTTGATTGTATACTATATATGTAGAACGTGAGATGAAAGCGTTTCTGCTAGTTGATATCTATTTGTACATAGACATTATTATAATATCAAAAGGTTTTTGATATAAAGATATTTTGGATTCTCATAAGGGAAAAACCCGTTTCGTTCTGCGGCGTGGTCTTATGAGATATCGTTTACTTGTTCATATACCTGTTTAAACTGTTTTACTCATACCAGTCCCATGACTGACCCGGAGTTTACTTTGTTGTTTTCCCTAAACTCTTGGGTGCCTAAATTTGTATGGGCAGTCAAGTAGTCGGGATTTGCAGATACACTGAAGAACTGGAGCAGGAGGCTTCAGGATCATATAGCTATAGTTATTTCCGCTATGTTGTAAGTGTTGTACTCTAATAAGTGCTATTGTATACATAACTGTTATATTTCAAAGTTATGTTATCTATTATATGTTATTCGTTCCGCTGTGAGGTTCGTGTTACTCGGATGTTGTGTTCTTCTTCTTCTTCTATTCTAAGTTTCTATCTTATCTATTCTCACCTTCTAATTTCTTTCATTAATTACCGGGATTTTTCGATGTTTTGGTTATCGACGTCGAGCTTACGTCGATAACCAAAGTCGCTCAAAATCCGGGTCACTACAGGTTTATAGATTGATTTTATTTATTTTATAATAAATATCGAAAAGAAGTGATTTCAAAATCCAATATTTTGAAAATATTATCATTTTAATATTATAATGATACGGAATATTAAATTTTGATTTAAAATTGAAAATGAAGTTGAAATCGTATTAAAATGAATTTATAAATGATTTATAAAATACGTTTTGAATAGAAATCGACGGTATATATATTATATATATTTAATGGCCTGAATAGAACGCGCCGCGCAGCGACCGTTCGCGAATTTCGACCATTAACTTCAAATGGACGTAACGGGAGATCCGACCATTAGATTCTCCTAAAACCGGAACCTTGGGTTCGTATCGAAAAGAGCTTTCCAATGAATATAAGAGATTTTAAATCTGACGGTAGGATTTTAAAATATATCCAAATCAGTTTCAGAAAAGGTCGCTCTGGATGTAGTTCGGTGGCCATTATTGGAAACCGACTGTACGGGCCTTAATAAAATTATTAAAAATATAGAAAAATTGTATAAAATCATAATAAACAAGGTTGGAACCCGTGCTTCACACACGAGTTGTTTTGAAATAGCGTTTGTAGTTCAAAAACAGATTGGTTCAGTTTTTGTCAATTGTAGCAATATAGATGCGTAATAGCCTTGTTACGTAAAACAATAGGGTCAGTATAAGTTGCTATTAGGTGAGAACGTGAGCATGCAGACAATTTTGTATGCTTATATCGTGTCTATGTTAGTAATGAAAACCCAAACTGAATTCTAAAAATAGTAACACCAAGGCTTAAGAAAACAAACAAACCGTATACTTGACAAACAAAGAGTGAACAGATGGTAAGCTGCTATTCGAATATTGAAAACAACAAAACTGTTATAAGAAGAATAGAGGGTAGGGGCATAAATGCATAGATTTAGAGACAAATATCGCATGAATTGCAAGTGTTAATATTACATTAGTTTTATTCTAGAGTCGTATGCCATATGCAGTAACGATGAGAGAATTAATGAAAAATGATGTCTATGTAAGCATATGTCAAGCCAGCAAGTAGTAATCTTGCATCATCTAAAAAGAGGAAACTAAAAGCTAATAATGTAGCGAACTAAAAAGAAAAATAGAGAGATTAATATTATATTAATAGTCAATGCAAAGAACCAAAATATAGCAAGAAAATAGAGTTTTAACCGAAAGATTTTCAATGAACAAACTGAATTCAAGAAGCGTTAGCAACAAAACTATGAACTGAATTGAAAAGATCACTAATAGTTTGCATATAAATGCATGTGTTGGGAAAAAGCTAAATGTACGGAAACAAAATTACAAGTATACATAATATTTATCAGATGAAAACAAACACGGAGATCTAGCAAAAGGTGTGGTTGATCTTTGCAGCACGGTACTGAATTAAGAGAACATACGTTAATAAGGATCCTCACCTTATATTCTGACTCATGATAGATAAAAAATAGTGATATTACACCTTCATTTTTGACTGTTTGTCACCATATCAGCGATTTTTAGATTCAGAAGTTGTCGTTTGAAACATTATCTTCTTTTACATAAATATTTTCTTAAAATTTTACAGAATAACCATTTGCAAATTTCATTCTGCATATAAATATATGTTTGTGAAAAGTCTACTTTTTATTTAAAGAAATATCATGAGAATTTAGGACTATCTATGGATATCCGAAAAATAAGAAATCTTTCTGCATCCACATTCGAAAAGCTGATAAATATTCAATATTCAAAAGAACGGTTGCATGTGCAGGTACAGACCCGTCTACATTCAAAAATTATCCTTCCGTTTTTTCCATGATTTTAGTTTAAATTATCTGTAATTTGGCATAACAAAATATGCCAACTTATTGTTTTGTTAAATTGAAAGTTTATAGTATACATAATAAAGGCATACTATCTGCTCAAAAGTATTTATTTTCATAATGTTCATTTAATTTTAGCGCTTTAATAATTATTTGGATTAAAAAATACTAATTTTAGACAAAAATTTTCCATTTAGGTTCCTTTATTTATCGACCATTAGCGGATAAAAACTAATTATTATCAGATATCTGTCTGTATCAATAAATGCAGATATCCAATATTAAAAAAATAATTTTTGGATACAGACTCGAATAAAACGCTATTCGCATCTGAAAACATCCGTTGACAATCCTATGAGAATTGCATCTTTTAAAACTTCATGAAAAAATTATGCAAGCTTTCATAAATAAAATTAACAATATAGAATAAATTCAAAGACTTATATAAAAGGGAATGCATCAAAATATCACCATTAGTTTACTTGTACATAATTCAATGTGCCCTAATCCGGGTGAAATAAGCACATTCATAGATTCACTTATATCATTGCTGTAGTGACCCGAAATTCCGGTCCAATTTGAGCTAACCAAATAACACAAGTCCAACACCAATTACATTGGAAAATCAGAAAACTAATAGAAAGAACACAGAGGGCGAGAATAGATAAGATAGAAACTTAGAATTGAAGAAAAAAGAACAACACAACATCAGAGTAACAAGAACCTCACAGCGGAACGAATAACATATATTATATAACATAATTTTGAAATATAAATATGTACTTGAATATACATCATTTTCAAGGTACAACACTTACAACACAGCGGAATAATAATAGTTATATAATCCTAAAGCCTCCTGCTCCAGCTCTTCAAGTATCTGTAAATCCCGACTACTTGACTTCCCGTACAAAATTGGGCACCCAAGAGTTTAGGGAAAACAAAACAAAATAAACTCCGGGTCAGTCATGGGACTGGTATGAGTAAAACAGTTTAAAATAGTTCGAACAAGTAAACGATATCTCATAAGACCATGCCGTATAATGAAACGGGGTTTTCCCTTATGAGAATCCAAATTATCTTTATATCAAAAACCTTTTGATATTATAATAATGTCTATCAACCACAATATAATAATCATCTAGCAAAAACGCTTTCATCTCACGTTCTACAAATATAGTATACAATCAAAACCGCAAACACGTATTGGGTAATGGATTTCCAACTATGACAAGGTATGGAACCACCTTTCGCTAGTGTACCTCTAGAGAGGAATACACTAGGTTCAACAAGAACATCTTGCAACCCGGCCACACATGACCGACCACTCATTTCGCTTGAGTGTATCGAATGTATATCCCCAACGGTTGGGATCAGCAACCGTTTCCCGAATGGGACAGCATCAACAATAGATTTATAGAAGTAAATGAAACTCTAGATCAGGTGATTATACATCCTAATAGGTGCGACCTACATAGCCATGCTACCTGCCTGATTTCTGTCATTTACCGGTTGATGATGCTTGAGGTTACGCTTTATCATCACATCAGATTCACTTCGAATGCCACATTGTCAGATCAAAAATCACTAATTTGGCGTCTACAACCATACATTACGTGTTAGCTAAAGAAGTTTCCTTCTCCGCTTCCACTCTTGGTACGGTTGAAGAAATCAATGTACATGACCTTTTTGGAAATACTCTGTCAGACATTCATCCATACAAGTCATCCAGGAACAGGATGAACCGAAGGCACTATTCAGTATATCCATCTTAGGCACTGTTATCTAAGACTTATACAATAGCCCTTGCACTTTACTCCGTCTTCAATTATCTTTGGCATATATGATTCGCAACGCTTATGCCAATACAGAGTGGTTCTTTGGATAATTATCCAACCGGTCTCTCCATATTAACAACGTTAAAATGGTCAAAAACTTTGACAGTCGGTGAGTTAACTATCAAAGAAAAATACGTGTGCAAACAACGATATTATTTCCAAATGGAAATTCTATCAAATCAATCATCAATCATATATGTATCTATATGTATATATATTCATATGTTCCTTATTTTCTATGTTTAGAAAATATACGTTAACGCTGGAAAACATTTCCATAACTTATTTACGTATCACTATTCTTTTACAACTATCAGTCTCTGATTGTAAACTAGTATAAGAATAATTCCCTAAGTACCAATCCCGAAGGTCGAAACCAACATCAGATAGACACTTAGGAAACCGTTCAACTTAACTAGTCTCCAGTCAAATTCTGATTTAGTTTAACTCCATTTCTTAACTCCTTATACATGAACACTTCCTTTTCTAATTCATATTTCAAATTTCAATATTTGATTACGTTTCTGATTCTATTTGGAAAACATTTCCAAATCTTCATTACTTTGATTTAAACAGATGTTTAAATCAACATCGCGACAACAACTCAAACCACTATACTTATTTACTAAAATCACTTAACCACTTTCACTCTCGAACCTTAACCATTTCTAAATTAAAAACGAAGTCAATCAAGTTGGGGTATAGCTACCTTTCAGACCTTAACTGAACTACCTTTCAAATCTCGAAATAGATAAGATTCACCTTTTTAACTCTTTAACACTTCCTTACGAGCCCTCAGATTCTATTTGCGAACCCCCTTCTTTTGCAAGTTTACGTGATTATAACAATGGTGTTATAATCTCCTGCATCCAAAATATATTATCTTTAATATGACTTTTATTTCCTAACTCGAATAATATAGCGATCAAATAATTTATTAACTCCTATTTGGTTAACTCTGAGCTATAACTCTTATTCGATGAACTTCTATTCTATTTAACTCTTACTGGATTAACTCTTATTCGAATAACTTATTCGAATAACTTGTATTTGATTAACTTACTTCGAATATCTACTATTCGATTGTCTCACTTCGAATATCTATTATTCGATTATCTCACTTCGAATATCTATTATTCGATTTACTCAAATCGATTAACTCATCTCGAATATTTCTGATTCAATTAACTCACTTCTTCGAATAAACTAATATTCAATAACTAATACTCGAGTAACTCTAACTCGGTTAACTCTACTGATTAATTCTAACTGGTTACTTCTAATTGGATAACCCTAACTGGTTAACTCTAATGGTTTAACCTAACTGGTTAACTCAAATGGTTTAACCTAACTGGTTAACTCAAATGGTTTAGCCTAACAGGTTAACTCAAATGGTTTAACCTAACTGGTTAACTCTTTATCCTTATTCAGTTTCAAACATCGATGTTGAAATCGATTCTTACTCCTTTATATAAGTTCTGACTTATATATTCCATTTATCAAATGATAATATTTAACTTAATTTATAAATCTCATTTATAAATCAATCTGCTCCTTTTATCTGTTTACTTCTTCTTATATAAGTTCAGACTTATATATATATATCCAAAGATAAATATTTCCTTTATAATCTATTTATTTTCTAAACAAATATTTCCTTTATAACCCTATTTGTTTTCTTGAACAAATATTTCCCTTTTTATTTTATTTGCAAATAGTTTGCAAATATTCCCTTTAAAATATCTTATTTATTCCTTAATAAATATCTTCTTTAATGACTTAGTTCTATGTGTTTCCTTTATTACCTTATTTATTTATTCTAAGTATTTCCTATAAAAATATTTTATTTAAAACTTATTCGATTTCCTAAGTCAATATCCTTGTTTAACTTATTCAATTCCTAAGTTAATATCCTTTGTTTAACTTATTCAAATCCTAAGTTAATATTCTTTGTTTAACTTAGTAAATTTCTAAGCTAATATCTCTTTATCTTAACCTATTACTTTAACAAATAAATAATCCATTAATCGTATCTTATTTATTTAACCAATAAATATCTCATTATCTTACTCTATTTATTATCTAAGTAAGTAATCCGCTTTATAAATATTCTATTTATAAAGGTTTCCTTCATTTATAATTCCCACTTAAACGTATTTCCTATTTATAAATATTCCATTTATAATTATTCCTATTTATAAATATTTTATTTATAAATATTCTTATTTATAAAATCCTCTTATTTTATAAATATTCTCATTCACTTTGACAAATTCCCCTTTTCTCCAAATCCCGGTATGTTATGGTTTTTAACATATCAAATTACGATGTCCAATATCGTCCATACACACAATCAACAACAGGTTATAATTCACATCATATATCAAAATATATGAAAAACAATAAAATAACTGTTGAGGAATCCAGTCGGATTCCTCCAACCTGTTTCCCTGCATCCACAGATGTTACACAATAAAATCGACATCACTTTCAGTTCCATATGATATATTCTGTTAAAAAGAATCAATATAGAAATTCAACTAACCGACTAGCAGTTCAATCAAACAGTCAACACACAGTCAATCAGCCAATATTTAACAGTTCTAAAAATACAACATGAAATTATAAACTGTTCAGATTTAGTGAGATTTACTCACATTTGCAGTTCATCGTTAAAGAACGATAAACTGTTGTTTGATTTGAATCAAACAGTTTATTTCGCCATAAATTCATATGATCTCCAATCCACTCCCAGTCAATTCCATTTGGTAGCTCCCGTCCATACGATCCCAAAGGATATTGTTTCGTTGAATTCTGACATCGTATGCATGGGTTATGATAATAACAAGTTAGTACATTATAAATTTTTGATTTAAACTTACTAATGTACATAAATATAATATTGGGCCTTACCCCTTTGAAGCCTACCCATCACCTTATCCACCCACCGTTCTAAACAGCCGCATCATTTAATTCCAATTCAGTTTCCAAGTTTCAAGGCCAACGATTTCTTTATATATTTATATATACATATATATTTGGGCTTATCGAAATATAACTGGCCCAACTTCACATACCTAGAAACTCGGACCCGTTCTTCCCCTTTAGCAGCTTCTCCTCCATCTAAAAACAACAGCTGTTGTATATTTATTTCCCCAATACCATACTGTATGAATATTCATCAATACTGCAAACCACTTCTTTGATTCCTCTCCATTTCAAAACTAAGACCACTACCCAGTACCACCTCCTAACGCAAAACCTGCCACTACTTGAACAGGAACCAAACTCCACCATTTCAAAACAAAGCTACACCCCCTTGTAACTAAATCGTTCCTTCAAACTCAGTTAATACATCCGACTTCTCCTTCAGTCCTCACCATGTTGTTAACTGCAATAGCATCCCACATCTCTGCATGTATTTCCAGAAGCCAAACTGTTTGTGCTGTTGCTCCTCCACTGGTCAGAGAACCCGTGTACACGTGACAGGCCATATGCGTGCATTTCCAAATGCGTATATAGAAGAGAAACAATATTATACTGTACATTCATGTATATATAAATGAGAGGTTGGCGAATTGGTTCGTTACGGTGTGTATTTATCTTCCCATTTTCGTTTGAAGTTTGGACTGTGAAAACGAGTAGGAGGAAACCCAAAAATGAAATAAAGATGGCCACTCGTGTATATATCTATAAAGAAGATTTTTAATATGTGGTTATACTTAAGATCATGTGTCTGTTTTAAAGGCCAAGGAAAAACTGGAGGTTGAGGAAAAGGGTGCGTGGACCTACTTTTACCTTTAAAACGTAGAGAATATGGATACCTCTTTGCATACCATTTTGTTTATACATACGAACTGCAAATGACAGAGATAAAAATACCCTTGTATTGAGCAGTGCTCTACGATCCCAAAAATATAGTAACATCGGTAGGTTAACTCTTATTGTGAAACCCCAAAATCGCTGATTAAGTGTGCAAAATACTCTAACTAAAAAGTTGTTTATTTAATTAATTAAAAATTACCATAAAATTCTAAAAATTAAATTATCACTACGTCTCAAAAGAACCTTGTCTAAATTCAAACCCGATATTCAAATATATTGAAAACCCTTTTATAACATAAATAAAGCGTTGCAAATTATAAAGGAATTCCACAGCGACTTTTTTGAAATTTGATTTGGACATAAATCAAAATCTACACGACGAAATCCCGATTTTTCTCTTTCACTAGAAAGATATACTCCACCAGCTCCCAACGTTTCTTGTTTCACATAAATCCAGCTTAAAACGAATCCTGTATATTCAGTTGAACTTCAAATCGCCAATTTACGAACTACAGTGCCATTTCGAGTTCGATTATAATTATAATATAATTATACGTTCAAACTGTCATTTATATAATATATTCGTTATTCTAATTCAATTATAAACTGAATTATATATCACAGATGATCCAGTTCACACTATATCGTCATTTCAGCCAATTCTGATTATTTCAGAATTAAATATATTATTTAATTTATTATTTTAATTAAATATCCACCATTATTTAATTCAACGACCATTACATACTCTTAATCACCTTTTAAATAATTAATTATTATACCGTTGAAAACGCGGGTCATTACATTCGTCCCTACTTAAAATAATTTCGTCCTCGAAATTGTTAAGGTAGAAAACAACTCTATCGACTGGTTAGAACTTTTTGTTCACATCTTAACTTCAGTTTCAACTGAACCAATTTAATTTCAATTAAATATTATTAATTAATTCTTATCAACGAAAATTTTCAAAAATCCTGAAAATTTTCTAACTCCTTAATTTTTCGAAAAATTTCGCCAGCACCTCCTTTGTGCTGGTCAATAGGTCAAACTCCAACTCGCCTCTCTGGGACATTTACAACCCAAAAGAAAATCAAACAGCCAAGCGGCTTGCCAATTCGGCTCATAAATCTTATATCCAATAGAAATATAAACTTGTACCTTTTTGTCAGGCATATCATTATATCCTTTCCACCTGTTATCAATTCAGCAGATACAAGGGTCATCCCAATCAAATTCCAATCTGTTTTTATCTCCAACACAACCATTCGCTTATATCCAAGCCAAATTCCACTTTGACTTGATATTATTCCATTTCAGTTCAAATTACACTAAATCTTTAATTCGATTTCAATTTGCTTTCACAAATTTCTTATTTTAATTTGTTTTTATTTCAAACAATCTTCCCTGGGAATTTTAAACAGCTTTGCTTTTCAAAATCAAATATCTCCTTTTTGAAATTCGACACAACTTGTTTTTCCCAAAACAAATTCAAAAAACAAAATTCTTCGGTAGTAATCCATCACTTAGAAACTCGAAAATGAATACTGATGATGCAGCTGTCATCATCAGAATCTATTTTCCAGCGATCGAAGTGAGTTCAATACTATAAAACCATTTCTAAACATTTCCACTTTGAAATCCATTTCAAAATATAATTCATACGGCTTGTAAAACAATTTAAAATCTCCCAAGATCTTAAATTTTCCTTATTTTTAATCCAAATCCATTTACAAACACTTATCCAATTTCCAGGGTTTTTAATTCAATTTCTGGTTTAAATTCAGATTTAATTCATTTCGATTTCGTATATTTCACTTATATGAATTCTGATCGATTATTTACATAACCATTTAATTTATAATCTTACTCGATTATAATCACAACCAATATATCCAATATATTATAATCATTCCGGTATAAATCCTTTATATCAAAATATAATTTGGGTAAATTATTTCATTTACCCTCATTTCAAAACATACCATGACGGTTCATCGTATTCAAGTGTTTACCAGCTCCTACCGATACAGTGGATCAAACAGGTCGACCAGAATTCACAAACAACTCAATCAATAATTCTCCACCATATAAAAAAATTATATCAATAACAAATACGCGCTCATATATATATATACACTCAAACTCAATCTAGGGTATTACTAACCCCATCTCTACCGAGTCACGCCACAGAGCCAAGGTAATTACTTAACCTTATGCTCTGATACCAACTGTAGTGACCCGAAATTCCGGTCCAATTTGAGCTGACCAAATAACACAAGTCCAACACCAATTACACTGGAAAATCAGAAAACTAATAGAAAGAAAACAGAGGGCGAGAATAGATAAGATAGAAACTTAGAATAGAAGAAAAAAGAACAACACAACATCAGAGTAACAAGAACCTCACAGCGGAACGAATAACATATATTATATAACATAACTTTGAAATATAAATATGTACTTGAATATACATCATTTTCAAGGTACAACACTTACAACATAGCGGAATAATAATAGCTATATAATCCTGAAGCCTCCTGCTCCAGCTCTTCAAGTATCTGTAAATCCCGACTACTTGACTGCCCGTACAAAATTGGGCACCCAAGAGTTTAGGGTGTAACACCCCACCTCCGCCAGGTCACTCACAAGAGAATGCACTAGCTTTGGAGGGGCGTTGTCTAGGTAAACATGCACAAAAATATTACAAGACAGAACATATTAAACAGCGGAAGAAAAACCAAATTTCATTTCCTAATAATTATAAGGTCGAAAGCCATTTACATCAAAATGCCTTTAAAAGCCATTACATTGAAAACCTGTCTTGCAATAGTTAAAGAAGCATAAAACCACAGTCATAAAATATTCCCCAAGTAAAACGGTAAAGCAGCCATAGCCAAGAAAAATCCAAGCCATACATGATGACCTTGAAGCAGAAGAAGTCCGAGCTAAATAACAGTATTTCCTCCCTGAAAACCTGGGGGGGGGGGAACGGAAGACAAAGAGGCGAAAGAAAACGGGGTCAGTCATAAAGACTGGTAAGTCCTATCTACTTCCAGCATAAAAACAGGTAAAGGTAACATGACATGCAGAAACTGAAAGTAAACATAAGGATGATGACAAGATAGACAAGCTAAACCAAGGTAATAGGATGAACTACTGTATCAAGATAAACTACAGTCACTATGAATCAAGTATAACATCCCAAGGTTCTATCGAGTATAACATCCCAAGGTTCTATCGAGTATAACACCCCAAGGTTCTATCGAGTATAACACCCCAAGGTTCTATCAAGTATATTTGCCCTGCACCTTCCGTACTAGTATCCCAACCCGTGTCATGTGTTAGCTACAAAATGTCGCTTGCCCAATGTCATGAAATAGTCCATGTCAACCTAATGTAGGTTCTCCCAGCTCGTATGTTTCTTTCCATGTATATGTTTAGTCCTTTTCCGTAAATCCTACGGGCTTCCTCACGTAGTTCTATACTACTTCAACGTAGTTCCATTATCCTTGAAATCGTTTGGACTGTCACCCTTGATCTAGCTGTATTTTCTTACCATGAATTCTCGAATGTTCGGCTAGGATTTATGCCACCTAGGACCACTAGGGATTACGCTACCTACTAAACGTTTTCGTAACTCGGTTTGGGTTTAAGCCACCTAGGACCGCTAGGGATTACGCTATCCGTCAGCCACGCCCTTTTTCCCACGTATGTATTGTGAATCGTTTTTCCATGTCTAGATGCACATGTATCTCAATGTGCCATCCGAGTCCCGTGACAGGGCTAATCAAGAAATACAGGACTCGGTCGGGAGCTTTAGGTTATCTGCCGATGCAGATATCAAGGTATGTTTTTCTACCGGTGGTTATGGTCCCATGTGACCCCTCCCTCAACTACTGAAAGGCAATCCAAGAAAATCATGCACGAGAACTATACTCCAGCCATCCATGCCCCACTTTCCTATTGGCCAACCTCACCCATAACTAGATAGCAAGTATATGGTCTGTTGGGAGTTCTCTGCCTTTCCGCATACGTACACGATTGACTAAAGATGGTAGGTAGTCGACGACGTGCTATCACAGGGCTAAACTAAGTATCGCCGACTCCACGCTAATCCACCCTAGTCTTTAGGTTGCTCGCACAGCAACCAAGGCATACCCTTGGTTCTTCTACCGCAGACCTTAACCTCTGTGAGCCCAGGCGGATCATCTGCAACCTCACAGAGGGATACCAAGAGTACCCTCACGTCCCCCGAAGCTACCGCTTCGTCACCCCGTTCGCTGGAGCCTTTATCTAAGTCAGATAAACATTCGCTCCTCCTCGTGTGTTTGTTTAAACGATGACCTACCGTATCAGGTTACTCATCTATTTGTGAACTGGTCCAATTCTCTAGACTAAGAATTATTACTTAGTTATTCTTAACTAAGGTTTATCACTTAGTTTCCCTTTACGTTATCCTTATTAACTACGATTTTCCACTTAGTCCCCTGAACTAGGGTTTTGTCTAATGGGTTAAGTGTTGTCATTCGAGTTCATGACTTACCCCGCCTACGAATCATGTCAAAATTGGCTAAGTATTCAAGTTCAAGACTTAGACCTACAAACCATGTATCAAGTTGGTTAAGTATATCAAGAAGTTCATGACTTAACCCTAGATTATCGTGTCAGAATGGTTAAGTATAGGTTAACTTAACCCTATCAAATTACCATGTCAGATTGGTTAAGTATCGGTTATCTTAACCTCATCAAGCTACCATGCCAGATTGGTTAAGTATAGGTTGTCTTAACCTCATCAAATCCTCGAGTAAAATTGGTTAAGTGTAGGTTAACTTAACCCCATTAAATTATCGAGTCGGATTGGTTAAGTGTAGGTTAACTTAACCCCATTAAATTATCGAGTCGGATTGGTTAAGCAGATTTAAGAGGTTCGTGACTTAACCCTATCAAATCATCAAGTCAGATTGGTTAAGTGTAGGTTAACTTAACCCAAACTTAACCCCATCGAATTACCGGTCGGATTGGTTAAGTGTAGGTTAACTTAACCCCATCCACTAGTCGTATTTATAATGGTTAAGTATCATTCTTGTGGGTTTACTTAACCCTACCACGCATCGCGTTATCCCAGTCGGGTGTTATCAACCCATTTAGGTTAAACTAACCCATCCGCTAATCGTGTTATATGGTTAAGTGTCTTTAAGTAATCAAGTCCGGTCTTACCTAACCTACCCATTCATGTCATATCGGTTAAGTGCCATTAGTCAAACTAACTTAACCTTATCATGTGTCATTAAGTAAATTAATGCACCCTAACGTCTCACATTAGACTTTGTTGTGGTTACTGGTTACGCCGGGCGGGTCCGGGCAGCTTTACACCACAACCTAGTCTAACCTCGGGTTTTAAGCGCGATATGACCAACTACTCACATTGGGTCTTATTGTCTGTAGCTACTGGATTTGCCGGGCCGTTCCGGGCAGATTTATGCTACAAACTCAACCCAACCTCGAGTTGGCCACTTTCATGTTTTCATACTTGTCATGTTCATGTCAAAATTAGGCCACGACAAAGTCTACGTTTTCCACTTATGCCCATTGTCCCATTACTTAATTCGTGTTAAGTTTCATAGCCCATCTCAAGTTTGCCTAAACTACCCAAGGCGTATTCCCAACGCAAGTGAAAGCGAGTCAACATAGTAGGAATAATATGACAACATATTGGCCTCAAACATGTATGATAGCATAAAGGGATTGACCTCAAACATGTATGATAGCATAACACTAGGTTCATCATCATAGGCATGTAAATGGTCATGAGGGGTTTAGGTTCTTTTACATGCATAAGCCCCAAGTCAAGTTCATATGAATGTTTCTCAAGTCAAATTGTTCTAAGGGTTCATGCCAACATTCCACAAGTCAAGATTCAATCTTGCATGATAAACTAGGTCAAACACAACATGAGTGGCATGATTTAATCACTAAGAAATAGCCCAAAGTCATAGGTTCAAGAGAGGGGCAAGACTAGATTCACATAGACTAACATACTTAGGTTTCATCTCATTTTATTCCATGTCAACATTAGAACTACCGTTTAGATCTAAAAGTAGCTAGAACTTACAAAGCGTGGCTAGAGATTTATGAGCAAGCATTTGTCGTAGAACGGTGTTGAGATGATGCTCTACTTCCTTGATTTGATGTAGAAAGCTTGCTCCTTTGACTTGAATCTAGTTTGCATGCTTAATCCTTTGAAGTTGAAGATGGAGGCCATGATCAAGAGACATTTGGGCAGCACTTCGTTGTTAGGATAGTTTGTAGTGAATTAGGCTAGGTCTTAGGGTGTTTTTATAGAAGGTAGGACTAGTTTAGGCCCTTAGATTAACCCTAGTTTAGATCTGAACCATCCAATCTCGTCACAGGCCAACAGAACAGACCCAAAGGAGCAAGCAGGTGCACCAGGCCAACCTGGCCCGACCAAGTAGATCGACCCCCAGGTCGACACCCAGGTCGACTTCCCAGTCGACCTGGTCCTGGGGGGTCGACTCCCCAGTCGACCTGGGGCTGGGCGGGAAATTTGCCCGCCCAGTCTGTTTTGGGGCTAAATTCGAAATTTGAAAATCTGTTTTCGTTTTCTGATTTTTCGTGAAACTTCTAGAGGCCATATCTCGGTCATACGGACTCCGATTTACGAAATTTCGGACTCGTTTCCAACCAGAATTCCGAGACGAACGCAACAGCGCAACCCCTTTCTCTTAATTATTATTTTAAAATTAAATTCTGCCTCGATTCTTGTCTTAACACGTTATTAAAATTCGGGTTGTTACATTCTCCCCTCCTTTAAGGATTTCGTCCCCGAAATCTCTAAGTTAGGAAGAACGTATCCTACCCTCCATCGTCCATCTACTCAAGACATCATCCACAAGCAACCATTGTCCTTAAAAGATTTCTAATACCATAAGAACATATGCAGAAAGTGTGTGTATATGTTCCTTATCTAATGCAAATGATCAGGCCTGATTGATCTTCTAAATGCAAAATATGTTTAGTGCCATGAATCCACATGTATGAAAATAGTCCTAGTCACATAAACACTATATGTGTGCACAACCATTCATCCATATGCAATATTCACATGATAACACATTCAAATTCATCCATAAACAAGTATAAACACGTATACATATGAAATATGAAATGTGACTGAGCCGATCTAGTGCCTAGTGTGTATTCGCGCATCCACGAGCAACCACTTGCAACCATATCAATCATAACATGTTTTCAAATACATGTTTACATCCACAGGGTTCTACCTAAGGTCCTCAAGATAGGACCGAGAAGATAAGCAAGATAAACTCCTTTTGGATTACAAGAAATCCCTTTCTAAACCCAACCCATATCCTATAAAGCCCAAAAGGTTTAGTCAACCTAACGGACACCTTCAAACCCTGACATGTATTATTAACCGATGAGTCATACCCCTTATGGAGTTTGCAACAGAAGTAAGATCGAGAATAGGACCGAGAGGATATGCATAAAAGATAACATGCGGGTAAGCTCTACAGGAAAACAGGGATCAAGAATATACTCTTAAAAAGAGATATGATGCGCGTATCTTGTCTTCAATCTTCTAAGTCGCATTTCCTTGAACTTAATTCCATTGTGCTTTGACCATCTTTAACTTCATGATTTCGTGGCCTATTAACTCCTATTTCCAAATATGAGCTGGAACTCACTTCATTGTCGCCTCTCGTTCCACTTTTACTTATTCTCCCTCTAGTATACTTGGCTCAACCATATCCGTGCACTCATGGTTTCATGTAAGCTCTCCAAAATTCACTAGTGAATCATGGATCTCGTTTACTCGCTCTACGGCATTCCACGCAGAAGAACTTATCTCTTGAAAACAAACAGATGCCAACCATGTTACCAAGTGTACTTACTAGAGTGATTTCCATAACTCATGCACAAGCGAAATGAACCATCCACCTTAGTGGCGAACTCTACTCGAACGGATTACCAACAAATGCATCAAGAGATTCTAGGTAACCAATCATGACAGAACCCTAAAGGTTACACGAGACTTCGAGGGTATTAACAAGGCAAGTCAAGAGCCTAACTACCCTCCTTTCAGAACCGAGAATGGCACCCTAACTAGATAACCACTCCATTCCTAGAATTCAACCCATAGCTTAAAAGCATAAGCATTATTCCCAAAAGTCATAGGCGTCCTCAAATCCAAACAAGTCATGAATAAATGGACCGATTCCTCAACAAGATTTGAGACAAAAATGGGATCCTCTACTATGCTAGTACGAAGGTGCAGAGACTCAACTATCGAAGTAGACTTAAATGATGCGGTGATCAAAGCAAAGTCCTGACGGGATGATAGAGAAGAAAAGCTAAACCTTTCACAGAAACATTACCATCCTTCTTAAGTACGCTAACAGTGAGAGCATACAATTGCCCTCTCGATGATCTTGTCCTCGTCTCATAATACTTGACTATCTTTCCCTTTTTACCCTACTAGAGATACTCTCTCTTGTCATGGGTTTTATCATTCACCCTTTTCCCTCCTTTGTGGATTAAGCCATACCAACAAGTTGCTTGTCCTTAAGCTTGTATCCTTTATCCTTGTTCTTATTATCCTTTCTTATAACGCGGTAACAGGTCTCTCGAGAACTGCGTCCATCGTACCGAAAACACTGACGTAGTTAGAAAAGGATTAGTCGCAGTTCAAACCACTGTGACTACAGGTGGAGGAAAGAAAGGAAAAGAGATTCAATCAAGGAAACAAAGGATAATGCTAATGGACTTTGGGGAATAGCCTTTAAAAATAAAACTTTCCTTGAAACATGCTTCTTTGTAAACGGTTTTCAAATAGTTTTCAGAAGGTTTTAAAACTTTTGCCCAGTCTGGTAACCTTCTGCTCTGATACCAAATGTAACACCCCACCTCCGCCAGGTCACTCACACGAGAATGCACTAGCTTTAGAGGGGCGTTGTCTAGGTAAACATGCACAGAAATATTACAAGATGGAACATATAAAACAGCGGAAGAAAAACCAAATATCATTTCCTCATAAAATTATAAGGTCTAAAGCCTTTTACATCAAAATGCCTTTAAAAGCCATTACATTGAAAACCTGTCTTGCAATAGTTAAAGAAGCATAAAACCACAGTCATAAAATATTCCCCAAGTAAAACGGTAAAGCAGCCATAGCCAAGAAAAATCCAAGCCATACATGATGACCTTGAAGCAGAAGAAGTCCGAGCTAAATCACAGTATTTCCTCCCTGAAAACCTTGGGGGGGGGGGGGGAACGGAAGACAAAGAGGCGAAAGAAAACGGGGTCAGTTATAAAGACTGGTAAGTCCTATCTACTTCCAGCATAAAAACAGGTAAAGGTAACATGACATGCATAAACTGAAAGTAAACATAAGGATGATGACAAGATAGACAAGCTAAACCAAGGTAACAGGATGAACTACTGTATCAAGATAAACTACGGTCACTATGAATCAAGTATAACATCCCAAGGTTCTATCGAGTATAACATCCCAAGGTTCTATCGAGTATAACACCCCAAGGTTCTATCGAGTATAACACCCCAAGGTTCTATCAAGTATATTTGCCCTGCACCTTCCATACTAGTATCCCAACCCGTGTCATGTGTTAGCTACAAAATGTCCCTTTCCCAATGTCATGAAATAGTCCATGTCAACCTAATGTAGGTTCTCCCAACTCGTATGTTTCTTTCCATGTATATGTTTAGTCCTTTGCCGTAAATCCTACGGGCTTCCTCACGTAGTTCTATACTACTTCAACGTAGTTCCATTATCCTTGAAATCGTTTGGACTGTCACCCTTGATCTAGCTGTATTTTCTTACCATGAATTCTCGAATGTTCGGCTAGGATTTATGCCACCTAGGACCACTAGGGATTACGCTACCTACTAAACGTTTTCGTAACTCGGTTTGGGTTTAAGCCACCTAGGACCGCTAGGGATTACGCTACCCGTCAGCCACGCCCTTTTTCCCACGTATGTATCGTGAATCGTTTTTCCATGTCTAGATGCACATGTATCTCAATGTGCCATCCGAGTCGCGTGACAGGGCTAATCAAGAAATACAGGACTCGGTCGGGAGCTTTAGGTTATCTGCCGATGCAGATACCAAGGTCTGTTTTTCTACCGGTGGTTATGGTCCCACGTGACCCCTCCCTCAACTACTGAAAGGCAATCCAAGAAAATCATGCACGAGAACTATACTCCGGCCATCCATGCCCCCACTTTCCTATTGGCCAACCTCACCCATAACTAGATAGCAAGTATATGGTCTGTTGGGAGTGCTATGCCTTTCCGCATACGTACACGATTGACTAAAGACGGTAGGTAGTCGATGACGTGCTATCACAAGGCTAAACTAAGTATCGCCGACTCCACGCTAATCCACCCCAGTCTTTAGGTTGCTCGCACAGCAACCAAGGCATACCCTTGGTTCTTCTACCGCAGACCTTAAACTCTGTGAGCCCAGGTGGATTATCTGCAACCTCACAGAGGGATACCAAGAGTACCCTCACGTCCCCCGAAGCTACCGCTTCGTCACACCGTTCGCTGGAACCTTTATCTAAGTCAGATAAACATTCGCTCCTCCTCGTGTGTTTATTTAAACGATGACCTACTGTATTAGGTTACTCATCTATTTGTGAACTGGTCCAATTCTCTTGACTAAGAATTATTACTTAGTTATTCTTAACTAAGGTTTATCACTTAGTTTCCCTTCGCGTTATCCTTATTAACTACGATTTTCCACTTAGTCCCCTGAACTAGGGTTTTGTCTAATGGGTTAAGTGTTGTCATTCGAGTTCATGACTTACCCCGCCTACGAATCATGTCAAAATTGGCTAAGTATTCAAGTTCAAGACTTAGCCCTACAAACCATGTATCAAGTTGGTTAAGTATATCAAGAAGTTCATGACTTAACCCTAGATTATCGTGTCAGATTAGTTAAGTATAGGTTAACTTAACCCTATCAAATTACCGTGTCAGATTGGTTAAGTATAGGTTATCTTAACCTCATCAAGCTACCACGTCAGATTGGTTAAGTATAGGTTGTCTTAACCTCATCAAATCCTCGAGTAAAATTGGTTAAGTGTAGGTTAACTTAATCCCATTAAATTATCGAGTCGGATTGGTTAAGTGTAGGTTAACTTAACCCCATTAAATTATCGAGTCGGATTGGTTAAGAAGATTTAAGAGGTTCGTGACTTAACCCTATCAAATCATCAAGTCAGATTGGTTAAGTGTAGGTTAACTTAACCCCATCAAATTACCGAGTCGGATTGGTTAAGTGTAGGTTAACTTAACCCCATCCACTAGTCGTATTTATAATGGTTAAGTATCATTCTTGTGGGTTTACTTAACCCTACCACGCATCGCGTTATCCCAGTCGGGTTTTATCAACCCATTTAGGTTAAACTAACCCATCCGCTAATCGTGTTATATGGTTAAGTGTCTTTAAGTAATCAAGTCCGGTCTTACCTAACCTACCCATTCATGTCATATCGGTTAAGTGCCATTAGTCAATCTAACTTAACCTTATCATGTGGCATTAAGTAAATTAATGCACCCCAACCTCTCACATTAGACTTTGTTGTGGTTACTGGTTACGCCGGGCGGGTCCGGGCAGCTTTACACCACAACCTAGTCTAACCTCGGGTTTTAAGCGCGATATGACCAACTACTCACATTGGGTCTTATTGTCTGTAGCTACTGGATTTGCCGGGCGGTTCCGGGCGGATTTATGCTACAAACTCAACCCAACCTCGAGTTGGCCACTTTCATGTTTTCCTACTTGTCATGTTCATGTCAAATTTAGGCCATGACAAAGTCCACGTTTTCCACTTATGCCCATTGTCCCATTACTTAATTCGTGTTAAGTTTCATAGCCCATCTCAAGTTTGCCTAAACTACCCAAGGCGTATTCCCAACGCAAGTGAAAGCGAGTCAACATAGTAGGAATAATATGACAACATATTGGCCTCAAACATGTATGATAGCATAAAGGGATTGACCTCAAACATGTATGATAGCATAACACTAGGTTCATCATCATAGGCATGTAAATGGTCATGAGGGATTTAGGTTCTTTTACATGCATAAGCCTTAAGTCAAGTTCATATGAATGTTTCTCAAGTCAAATTGTTCTAAGGGTTCATGCCAACATTCCACAAGTCAAGATTCAATCTTGCATGATAAACTAGGTCAAACACAACATGAGTGGCATGATTTAATCACTAAGAAATAGCCCAAAGTCATAGGTTCAAGAGAGGAGCAAGACTAGATTCACATAGACTAACATACTTAGGTTTCATCTCATTTTATTCCATGTCAACATTAGAACTACCGTTTAGATCTAAAAGTAGCTAGAACTTACAAAGCGTGGCTAGAGATTTATGAGAAAGCATTTGTCGTAGAACGGTGTTGAGATGATGCTCTACTTCCTTGATTTGATGTAGAAAGCTTGCTCCTTTGACTTGAACCTAGTTTGCATGCTTAAGCCTTTGAAGTTGAAGATGGAGGCCATGATCAAGAGACATTTGGGCAGCACTTCGTTGTTAGGATGGTTTGTAGTGAATTAGGCTAGGTCTTAGGGTGTTTTTATAGAAGTTAGGACTAGTTTAGGCCCTTAGATTAACCCTAGTTTAGATCTGAACTATCCAATCTCGTCACAGGCCAACAGAACAGACCCAAAGGAGCAAGCAGGTGCACCAGGCCAACCTGGCCCGACCAAGGAGGTCGACCCCCAGGTCGACCTGGTCCTGGGGGGTCGACTCCCCAGTCGACTCCCCAATCGACCTGGGGCTGGGCGGGAAATTTTCCCGCCCAGTTTGTTTTGGGGCTAAATTCGAAATTTGAAAATCTGTTTTCGTTTTCTGATTTTTTGTGAAACTTCTAGAGGCCATATCTCGGTCACACGGACTCCGATTTACGAAATTTCGGACTCGTTTCCAACCAGAATTCCGAGACGAACGTAAAGGCGCAACCCGTTTCTCTTAATTCTTATTTTAAAATTAAATTCTGCCTCGATTCTTGTCTTAACACGTTATTAAAATTTGGGTTGTTACATAGGGAAAACAAAACAAAATAAACTCCGGGTCAGTCATGGGACTGGTATGAGTAAAACAGTTTAAAACAGTTCGAACAAGTAAACGATATCTCATAAGACCATGCCGTATAATGGAACGGGTTTTTCCCTTATGAGAATCCAAATTATCTTTATATCAAAAACCTTTTGATATTATAATAATGTCTATCAACCACAATATAATAATCATCTAGCAGAAACGCTTTCATCTCACGTTCTACATATATAGTATACAATCAAAACCGCAAACACGTATTGGGTAATGGATTTCCAACTATGACAAGGTATGGAACCACCTTTCGCTAGTGTACCTCTAGAGAGGAATACACTAGGTTCAACAAGAACATCTTGCAACCTGGCCACACATGACCGACCACTCATTTCGCTTGAGTGTATCGAATGTATATCACCAACGGTTGGGATCAGCAACTGTTTCCCGAATGGGACAACATCAACAATAGATTGTTAGAAGTAAATGAAACTCTGGATCAGGTGATTATACATCCTAATAGGTGCGACCTACATAGCCGTGCTACCTGCCCGATTTCTGTCATTTACCGGTTGATGATGCTTGAGGTAAAGCTTTATCATCACATCAGATTCACTTCGAATGCCACATTGTCAGATCCATCAAAAATCACTAATTTGACGTCTACAACCATACTTACATGTTAGCTAAAGAAGTTTTCTTCTCCACTTCCACTCTTGGTACGGTTGAAGAAATCAATGTACGTGACCTTTTTGGAAATACTCTGTCATACATTCATCCATACAAGTCATCCAGGAACAGGATGAACCGAAGGCACTATTCAGTATATCCATCTTAGGCACTGTTTTCTAAGACTTATACAATAGCCCTTGCACTTTACTCCGTCTTCAATTATCTTTAGCATATATGATTCGCAACGCTTATGCCAATACAGAGTGGTTCTTTGGATAATAATCCAACCGGCCTCTCCATATTAACAATGTTAAAATGGTTAAAAACTTCGATAGTCGGTGAGTTAACTATCAAAGAAAAATACGTGTGCAAACAATGATATTATTTCCAGATGGAAATTCTATCAAATCAATCATCAATCATATATATATATGTATATATAATCATATGTTCCTTATTTTCTATGTTTAGAAAATATACGTTAACGCTGGAAAACATTTCCATAACTTTTTTACGTATCACTATTCTTCTACAACTATCAGTCTCTGATTGTAAACTAGTATAAGAACAATTCCCTAAGTACCAATCCCGAAGGTCGAAACCAACATCTGATAGACACTTAAGAAACCATTCAACTTAACAAGTCTTCAGTCAAATTCTGATTTAGTTTAACTCCATTTCTTAACTCCTTATACATGAACACTTCTTTTTATAATTCATATTTCAAATTTCAATATTTGATTACGTTTCTGATTCTATTTGGAAAACATTTCCAAATCTTCTTTACTTGGATTTAAACAGATGTTTAAATCAACATCGCGACCACAAGTCAAACCACTATACTTATTTACTAAAATCACTTAACCACTTTCACTCTTGAACCTTAACCATTTCTAAATTAAAAACGAAGTCAATCAAGTTGGGGTATAGCTACCTCTCAGACCTTAACTGAAATACCTTTCAAATCTCGAAATAGATAAGATTCACCTTTTTAACTCTTTAACACTTCCTTACGAACCCTCGGATTCTATTTACGAACCCCCTTCTTTTGCAAGTTTACGTGATTATAACAATGGTGTTATAATCTCCTGCATCCAAAATATATTATCTTTAATATGACTTTTATTTCCTAACTCGAATAGTATAGCGATCAACTAATTTATAAACTCTTATTTGGTTAACTCTAAGCTATAACTCTTATTCGATGAACTTTTATTCTATTTAACTCTTACTGGATTAACTCTTATTCGAATAACTTATTCGAATAACTTGTATTTGATTAACTTACTTCGAATATCTACTATTCGATTATCTCACTTCGAATATCTATTATTCGATTATCTCACTTCGAATATCTATTATTCGATTAACTCCTTCTATTTACTCAAATTGATTAACTCATCTTGAATATTTCTGATTCGATTAACTCACTTCTTCGAATAAACTAATATTCGATAACTAATACTCGAGTAACTCTAGCTCGGTTAACTCTACTGATTAATTCTAACTGATTACTTCTAACTGGATAACCCTAACTGGTTAACTCTAATGGTTTAACCTAACTGGTTAACTCAAATGGTTTAGCCTAACTGGTTAACTCAAATGGTTTAACCTAATTGGTTAACTCTTTATCCTTATTCATTTTCAAACATCGATGTTGAAATCGATTCTTACTCCTTTATATAAGTCCTAACTTATATATTCCATTTATCAAATGATAATATTTAACTTAATTTATAAATCTCATTTATAAATCAATCTGCTCCTTTTATTTGTTTACTTCTTCATATATAAGTTCAAACTTATATATATATATATTTATCCAAAGATAAATATTTCCTTTATAATCTATTTATTTTCTAAACAAATATTTCCTTTATAACCCTATTTGTTTTCTTGAACAAATATTTCCCTTTTTATTTTATTTGCAAATAGTTTGCAAATATTCCCTTTAAAATCTCTTATTTATTCCTTAATAAATATCTTCTTTAATGACTTAGTTCTAAGTGTTTCCTTTATTACCTTATTTATTTATTCTAATTATTTCCTCTAAAAATATCTTATTTAAAACTTATTCAATTTCCTAAGTCAATATCCTTGTTTAACTTATTCAATTCCTAAGTTAATATCCTTGGTTTAACTTATTCAATTCCTAAGTTAATATTCTTTGTTTAACTTAGTAAATTTCTAAGCTAATATCTCTTTATCTTAACCTATTACTTTAACAAATAAAGAATCCATTAATCGTATCTTATTTATTTAACCAATAAATATCTCATTATCTTACTCTATTTATTTTCTAAGTAAGTAATCCACTTTATAAATATTCTATTTATAAAGGTTTCCTTCATTTATAATTCCCACTTAAACGTATTTCCTATTTATAAATATTCCATTTATAATTATTCCTATTTATAAATATTCTATTTATAAATATTCTTATTTATAAAAGCCTCTGATTTTATAAATATTCTCTTTTCAGTATTCACTTTGACAAATTCCCCTTTTCTCCAAATCCCGGTATGTTATGGTTTTTAACATATCAAATTACGATGTCCAATATCGTCCATACACACAATCAACAACAGGTTATAATTCACATCATATATCAAAATATATGAAAAACAATAAAATAACTGTTGAGGAATCCAGTCGGATTCCTCCAACCTGTTTCCCTGCATCCACAGATGTTACACAATAAAATCAACATCACTTTCAGTTCCATATGATATATTCTGTTAAAAAGAATCAATATAGAAATTCAACTAACCGACTAGTAGTTCAATCAAACAGTCAACACACAGTCAATCAGCCAATATTTAACAGTTCTAAAAATACAACATGAAATTATAAACTGTTCAGATTTAGTGAGATTTACTCACATTTGCAGTTCATCGTTAAAGAACGATAAAATGTTGTTTGATTTGAATCAAACAGTTTATTTCGCCATAAATTCATACGATCTCCAATCCACTCCCAGTCAATTCCATTGGGTAGCTCCCGTCCATACGATCCCAAAGGATCTTGTTTCGTTGAATTCTGACATCGTATGCATGGGTTGTGATATTAACAAGTTAGTACATTATAAATTTTTGATTTAAACTTACTAATGTACATAAATATAATATTGGGCCTTACCCCTTTGAAGCCCACCCATCACCTTATCCACCCACCGTTCTAAACAGCCGCATCATTTAATTCCAATTCAGTTTCCAAGTTTCAAGGCCAACGATTTCTTTATATATATATATATTTGGGCTTATCGAAATATAACTGGCCCAACTTCACATACTTAGAAACTCGGACCTGTTCTTTCCCTTTAGCAGCTTCTCCTCCATCTAAAAACAACAGCTGTTGTGTATTTATTTCCCCAATACCATATTGTATGAATATTCATCAATACTGCAAACCACTTGATTCCTCTCCATTTCAAAACTAAGACCACTACCCAGTACCACCTCCTAACGCAAAACCTGCCCCTACTTGAACAGGAACCAAAATCCACCGTTTCAAAACAAAGCTACATCCCCTTGTAACTAAACTGTTCCTTCAAACTCAGTTAACACATCCGACTTCTCCTTCAGTCCTCACCATGTTGTTAACTGCAACAACATCCCACATCTCTACATGTATTTCCAAAAGCCAAACTGTCTGTGATGTTGCTCCTCCACTGGCCAGAGCACCCGTGTACACGTGACAGGCCATAGGCGTGCGCTTCCAAATGCGTATAGAGAAGAGAAAAAATATTATATTTTACATTCATGTATATATAAATGAGAGGTTGGCGAGTTGGTACGTTACGGTGTGTATTTATCTTCCCATTTTCGTTTGAAGTTTGGACTGTGAAAACGAGTAGGAGGAAACCCAAAAATGAAATAAAGATGGCCACTCATGTATATATCTATAAAGAAGATTTTTAATATGTGGTTATACTTAAGATCATGTGTCTGTTTTGGAGGCCAAGGAAAAACTGGAGGTTGAGGAAAAGGGTGTGTGGACCTTCTTTAACCTTTTAAACGTAGAGAATATGGATACCTCTTTGCACACCATTTTGTTTATACATACGAACTGCAAATGACAGAGATATAAATACCCTTGTATTGAGCAGTGCTCTACGATCCCAAAAATATAATAACATCGGTAGGTTATCTCATATTGTGAAACCCCAAAATCGCTGATTAAGGGTGCAAAATACTCTAAATAAAAAGTTATTTATTTAATTAATTAAAAATTACCATAAAATTCTAAAAATTAAATTATCACTACGTCTCAAAAGAACATTGTCTAAATTCAAACCCAATATTCAAATATATTGAAAACCCTTTTATAACGTAAATAAAGCGTTGCAAATTATAAAGGAATTCCACAGCGACTTTTCTGAAATTTGATTTGGACATAAATCAAAATCTACACGATGAAATCCCAATTTTTCTCCTTCACTAGAAATATAAACTCCACCAGCTCCCAACGTTTCTTGTTTCATAGAAATCCGGCTTAAAACGAATCCAGTATATTCGGTTGAAGTTCGAATCGCCAATTTACGAACTGCAGCGCCATTTCGAGTTCAATTATAATTATAATATAATTATACGTTCAAACTGTCGTTTATATAATATATTCGTTATTCTAATTCAATTCTGAACTGAATTATATATCACAGATGATCCACTTCACACCATATCGTCATTTCAGCCAATTCTGATTATTTCAGAATTAAATATATTATTTAATTTATTATTTTAATTAAATATCCACCATTATTTAATTCAACGACTATTACATACTCTTAATTACCTTTTAAATAATTAAATTAATTAATTATTATACCGCTGAAAACGCGGGTCATTACAATTGCTTCTATTAATTAATTTTTTATATAGAAATATATGGTTCAAATTATACTATACATAGAACAAAATATTGATGTCTATTACCACAATAGTCATAATTATACATAAAGATCGATGTACTTTTGGTTCCAGCTTCTAACTGATAGGAAAAAATTATGTCCAAAAGTGCTACAATAGTGTAAAACTAATCATAATAAAAACGAATCAAAGACAATTAAGATGTCATACATATTAACCTAATTTCGTGATTAACATGTTGATAAGCAAATTCACGCAAGAGTGACATTAACATGTGATTGCACGTCAGTTAACTACTGCAATAGTAGCAGTGGGATCCATTACTCAACATTTTTTTAAAAATACTGAATGGTTCACGCAATTTCTCTTCCGTTATATGAATTCCTGTATCCTCATTTTCTTTGTTCCATGTCCTCTTTTCTAAGAAACTATGAATATCTATTTCCTCTTCTTTGTTCCATGTCCTCTATTGATTGTTACGGTTGTCATTAACTGAATACATTATAATAACTTTAGAATTCAATAAATAGATATTAAAAAAACAATGGAAAAAGAAATTTTGAAAAAATATGGTGTAATTTATGGTTTTAACATTACCATGTTACAATGGAGCCTTATAATAATGTAGGTTAATGACCTCAAACAAATATTAATGAGCAAGTCAAATGTAACATAATTTATATATAACTCTAAATATTCAATAGTAATGAGCAAGTGAAATATATGTAACTGACACATAACTCTAAATAAATGCATTCCATATTCCACAAAAACGACCAGCTTTCTTTTCACCTGTTCAATCTATATTCTATACTAATCTTAAAGCACCAACATAGGGGTAGAAGTACGTATTGGTTGCGGGAACTGCCGGTAAACATACGATGAGTAAAACAAAATCAGTTGTAGAGGAAGATATTTCAAGTATAAAATCCAATGTCGAAGAAAAGGAGGAGACAAAAGCTAGTTTATTACAGTTTGACATATTACCGGTTTATTACAATAAAGTAGGTTGTGCTGTAGTGAAGTAAAATTACAACGTGTCAGGAATCTATAAGCACACAAAGCATGTGCGGTGGTACAAAATCATATCCAAATATTACAAAATATGACCATCAGGAATCCAACGCTGCCACTGTCTATATTCAACCCCAGTTCAAAGGTTAACCTTAGCAGCAACCTTACCTGAGACTCGGCCAGGTGCAGAGACTTTTGCAAAAGCATCAAAAGAAGTAGCTTGTGTTGTTAGTATTATATATATTTTACCCTGAGTAGGTCAAATTTGAATAGTTCAAGATGTGTATCGTTTCCTCAAATCCGAGGATTGGATGTATTGCCTTTGGGTAAGAAAAGAGGAGAGTCACCTTTGAATTTGGATATATGGGCCACTTACAATTTTAGTAACTTATGCTAGTTCAAAACAGGGAAATTATGAATTCATTAGCTTTGCATTTTCAAATAAGCACACATACATTAATTATATATTTTGTTCTAAGGGAATCAAGTTTTAATAGTTCAGGCCTTCAAGGTGTGGGTATTTTGGTATTCCAGGTGCATATTGTTTTGAGCTTTTAGAAATTAGATATTGATTTTGAACATAGACTGATTTTATTAACAAAGATTTAAAGGAAGCCCCAAAGACAATAATTTTGAAAATTAGTAAATCTCAAGTGTGTGTTTTATAAATTTCAAAATATGGATGCTATGCATGTGCATATATGCTTATTTCTTTATCAAATGCTTCCAACCCTGAAAACATCAGAAAAACTTAAAACCACATGATATACCAGTTTCTTAGTTTCCAGTGACCTTTTGCTGACTTGAATGATTTAAATGATTTCATATGATGAATTTAAGAATACTTTGACAAAAAGCTTGGCATCAGCATGAAATTTCATGTACGTGATATCAGGAAGCATACAAAAAACATGAGTAAAGGCCGAGTTCTAAACAACCAAATTTTAAGTATCTGGTTTTTGAAAAAAATGTTTTTACTGAATTGAATGTCCCTCTACTTATCTACATATGGGTTCAGTATGTAAATTTGAGCAAGGGTGGCTCTCCAAAATGTAAAAAGCTTTATTTCTACAATAATATTGTGTGCCAATACGTTACACATATTCACAGGTAGAACAGTAAATATATGTATTATACACTACAAATATGTGTGGTTTTAACTGCATATTTGTATATAATAAAAAAATTGATTTTTTACACCATATGAATGCTGGAGTTCACAGTGCAAAAATTTAGTTTGCAAATACGCTTAATTAAAGCTATACATATTAGCTTGTAAAGCTGCAAATAATAATATTTCCAATTATAAACAGCGCAGACGTTAACCTCAATATCATCAAGTAATATTAGTTAATGAGTAAATAAAATCTGAATAAAATTAAATGTTGGGTTTCCCTCCTAATTTATTGGAAAGCTCAACAATTATTATTGAAAGATGCGTAGACACATAAATTTTCTATGCATATTTACGTTAACCCAATGGAAACATTATTTCCAAGGAAGAATTTTGAAAGCCACATTGTGAGAGAATCTTTTGTATTCCACACCTATATATATATATATGAGTGTGAGAGAGTGTGTAAAAGCATAAGAAAGAGAGAAATACACAGTAAGAGAGATAGCTTGAGAAGTCTTTATCCTCAAGCTTGAGTGAGCCACTGAGTGTGAGATATATACAAGTTCTTGTGATCCTACTATCATCTTATAGTGGAAGAATTGGACTTCTAGTCCCGCGGTTTTTCCCCCTTTGGGTTTTCCACGTAAACAAATCTCTTGTGTTGCTGTTTGTTATTTTTATCTGTTAATTGTTTTATTGCACTTCACTTCTAAGCTTATCTACACAGAGGAAATATAAAGTTTTTACTCAACAGTGGTATCAGAGCTTAAACATTTCACCATCATGTGTGTTTGGTTCACCTAAAAATGAGTTTGGATATCGGTTATGGGATCCAGTTAAAAGAAAGATTATTAGAAGCCGGGATGTTATTTTCTTTGAAGACAAGACAATAGAAGATCTGAAGCAAGCAGAGAAGTCCAGACCTAAGCAAATAATATATTCAGATCCTGCACCATCCTATATGATGCAAGATGCAGGTGGAAGGCAAGAGGAGGAGCCTAATCATAATGGGTTGCAAAGACAACATGAAGTTAATGAACAATCAATTGAAGAGTCATCATTGCATGAACAATCTCAGTCAAATGAAGAGATGACAGATGAAACAAATGCCACAACACAACCTCCATCACGACGTTCTACAAGAGAAAGACGTGCTTCTACGAGATATCCTAGAGATGAGTATGTGGTAATTGCTGATGAGGGGGAGCCTCAAAGTTAGAACAAGCTATAACCAGTGAACACAAAGGAGAATGGGAGAAAGCTTTGCAGGAAGAAATGCAATCCTTGCATGACAATCATACATATGATCTGGTGGAGCTACCCAAGGGAGAACGAGCCTTAAAATGCAAATGGGTGTACAAGTTAAAAACAGAAGAGAAGAATAGTCTACCCAGATACAAAGCTCGAATTGTTGTTAAGGGTTGCAATCAAAAGAAAGGTATTGATTTTGATGAAATATTTTCTCCCGTGGTAAAAATGTCATCTGTTAGAGTTTTAATGGGTTTAGACTTAGAAGTTGAACAACTCGATGTTAAAACATCATTTTTACACGGAGACCTAGAGGAAGAGATCTATATGGAGCAACCCGAGGGGTTCAAAGTTGCGGGAAAAGAACATCTTGTGTGTCGTCTCGAGAAGAGTCTATACGGTTTAAAACAAGCACCGCGCCAATGGTATAAGAAGTTCGACTCATTCATGACTCAACATGAGTTCAAGAAGACTCTATGCGATCACTGTGTCTATATAAAGAAGTATGCTGGTGGTTATTTCATCATACTTTTATTATATGTTGACGATATGTTGATTGTTGGACAGGACAAAAAGAAAATTGCAGCTCTCAAGAAGGCTTTAAGCGAATCTTTTGCAATGAAAGATCTGGGAGCAGCACAGCAGAGTCTTGGAATGAAAGTCACTCGTGATAGATCCAAAGGACTATTGTGGTTATCGCAAGAAAGATATATAGAGAAAATTCTTGAAAGATTTAACATGCACAAGGCCAAGCCTATAAGTGTACCACTTGCCAACCACTTTAAATTAAGCAAGGAACACAGTCCAAAAACTGAAAATGAAAGGGCTGAAATGGAGAATATCCCGTATTCTTCCGCTGTTGGCAGTTTAATGTATGTCATGATATGTACACGACCGGACATTGCATACGCTGTTGGAGATGTGAGTCGATATTTATCAAATCCTAGAAAGCAACATTGGGCTGTTGTTAAATGGATATTTCGCTATCTCCGAGGAACAACCAGAAGATGTTTGTGCTTCGGAAAAGGAAAACCTGTGTTAAAAGGATACACAGACGCAGATATGGAAGGAGATGTTGACTCTAGAAAATCAACATCAGGATATTTGATTACTTTTTTGGGGGAGCAGTATCTTGGCAATCAAAGCTCCAAAAATGTGTTGCCTTGTCTACTACTGAAGCCGAATTCGTTGCAGCTACAGAATCATGCAAAGAGATGATATGGATGAAAAACTTCTTGTTAGAATTGGGCCAAAAACAAGAAAGTTATGATCTCTATTGTGACAATCAAAGTACAATTCAACTTGCTAAAAATTCAGCCTATCATTCTCGATCGAAACACATCGATGTTCGATATCACTGGATTAGAGATGCGTTGGAAGCAAAGCTGTTGCAACTCAACAAAGTTCATACTGATGATAATTTGTCAGACATGTTGACGAAGGCCATACCAACTAAGAAATTTGATGACTATTGTGATGGTGCCGGTATGGAAGTGCTTCCTGATTAAGTCGGGAAGGGGGAGATTTGTTGGGTTTCCCTCCTAATTTATTGGAAAGCTCAACAATTATTATTGAAAGATGTGTAGACACATCAATTTTCTATGCATATTTATGTTAACCCAATGGAAACATTATTTCCAAGGAAGAATTTTGAAAGCCACATTGTAAGAGAATCTTTTATATTCCACACCTATATATATGAGTGTGAGAGAGTGTGTAAAAGCATAAGAAAGAGAGAAATACACAATAAGAGAGATAGCTTGAGAAGTCTTTATCCTCAAGCTTGAGTGAGCCACTGAGTGTGAGATATATACAAGTTCTTGTAATCCTACTATCATCTTATAGTGGAAGAATTGGACTTCTAGTCCCGCGGTTTTTCCCCCATTGGGTTTTCCGCGTAAACAAATCTCTTGTGTTGCTGTTTGTTATTTTTATCTGTTAATTGTTTTATTGCACTTCACTTCTAATCTTATCTACACAGAGGAAATATAAAGTTTTTACTCAACAATAAATACTTAGGAGTGATGACTTGTCCCCAAAAAAATTGAAATCTATCCAAAAAAAGGGATGGATAAAGTAAGTGAACAAAGGTTGTTCATCAGTACAAATCACTGAAACCTGAATACCACAGATCAAAATACTAAGTTAAAAATATTGGAAAACCTTAGTAGTTTAGAGGGAAGGAAAAAAAATTTAATTTTCAACTTTCTCCCATTTAAAGTTTTAATCATAAGCTATATATTAGTAAGATATGTCAGATGAACAATCAATCCTCATGTTGAACATTTCAATTCAGTTGTATGATTTTTAATTCCCATTGAAAAATCTTGAAACTATCTTTATTTGAAAACTTTAAAAGTCCAGATATTCAACAAAACCTTCACATCTAAGTCTGCTCATACGCCTGAAACTTGTTCATTTACAAAAGAAGGCATATGAAAATAGCATGCGTTCAAAAATTTATATATGACGACGTCGTCTGCATTTGAAAACACATACATAATCATTTGAAGCCATATATTCAAATCAAAATTCATATGAAGTTCAATATTTCCAGAATTCAGAAATATGTTAAAAAATCTTTTATTTTAAACTTGGACATATATTTTAAACTCATTTACATGAAATTTTCCATGTGTATTCAAAGCTCTATGCTTTAGAAATGTGGATAAATGCAATTATAACACTCATGCAAAAATGTAATTAGAGAAAATATTACGTACAAAATTAATAATGTAGTGCATCTTTAAAAATCAGAAGCATGTGAAACCTTTTTCACATTCCAGATTACTCATTTTCGAAATGTATTGTCATGTACTTGCAATCCAAATGTGTACAAAACTTTACTTTTTCAAAGCTCGCTTACATATTCAAATCAAGCAAGCATTTGCAACCTTCGTTTTCAAAATTTAGATATTCCTAAGACACAAGCATCGTATGAGACATATATGGAAAGTAATTTTGTGGTGCATATAAATAAAATCATATAAACTTATTTTGGTGACACTTAGGCGAATACAAATATATATGAAGCTTATATTTTCAAAGCTTGACATATATATTAAATGATATTAGGCTTTCTAATTCATAGGTATGTGAGGCTATGTGTTGGAAACTATATACGTATTTAAAACTTTATGAATCTTTGCATATTCCAAAGCCTGCACATGTTCGAATAAAAATGTGTACAATGGTGGTTAATTAAAATACCAGCTTTTCAGATGTAGGAAAAGAATATCATGTTTACCTATATTCGATCTTCCTCCTGATTTGCCTCATGCTGTACCAAAAGTTGAAATTTAGCATCTGAATAGTGTGTCTCCTCTCAGTAAAAGCTGATGAAATATAGTCTGATCATCAAGTTTTTCACATCCCCACATTTATTTATCTAGAATAAATGTATAAATCCAAAGTGAAAAGGAAAATAAAATAAAATACACAATGACAACATCAAAATATAAATCCTTGATCTACTGATAAAATCATATCACTTGGTAATTTATGATCTGTTATTTTTCAAATATTACTCATGTTTAATACATTGCCTAATTTGTATTATCCGTTCTTGCAAAGTTCAGGTGCATATGTTTGTGTCAAAAAATTGAGTGAATAAAATAAGAAAAGATTTATTATAGCTTTTGTAAGTCTAAAATAATTAATCTGAGTGAGTAAAAGTTCAATCATGCAAGTTTTGTTGTCTCAATAGCAGTGATAATGTTATTTTTACTTAGCTTAATAACTTCATTAGCATTCTGTGATTATAGCTAGAAAGGTATGAGGCACAAGCAATAATTCTTAAATGTCTTATTGTGAATTCTTTACACTATCACAATTTGTTTTTTTTTCTTTATGTGAAAGACGACTGAGTTATATTTCATCATTAATTCAATGCTTATTCTCTATTTCCAAAACTGAATTTAAATTTCATACCTTTTTTCTTTTCGTTTCTTTTTAGTACTTACAACAGTCCATTTTGTTGCTGCATCATTTCAGGTTTGTACTCATGTACCAATTCATTCAACTCAAATAAAATACATCCAGTTTTGTTCCACATTATCCATGTTTACTTTGTATGGTTTATCACTGCATATTACGTATCAGTGCTTATAATTACAACTGACATAACAATCAGAAAGGGAAAGAATCAAATATTTTAGTTGAAAGAAAACTACAAATATTTATACAGAATATTTTTACCTTGATTAGAGAAAGGTTGACAGCAGTATGAAAAGGAAACACATAATGTAGCTACTTTATCATAGCTATCAGTCCGCCAGTTAGCTCTTTAAAGTTTGTTAGAAACCTTTGCTTTGATGATTCTCTATTTTGCTCCTCCTATATGTGTAAATACCTGTAACCATGGCAACGAAAGTAAATCATTATTCAATGTTGTTCTTGTAACACCCCGTATGTTGAATAACTTACTATAATATAAAACAGGGCAGAATTAAATTTAAAAATCTGAACCAGGGGAAACGGGCTATGCCATTTCGTTCGTCTCGGAAAAATACACGAAATAGAGTCCGAGTTTTCGAAAATCGGAGTCCGTATCACCCTGATATGGCCCGAAGAAGTTTCAGAAAATTTAAAAACAGATTTAAAAACAGAAATTTCAAATTTCAGAAGTGGCGGGAAAATTCTCGCCAGACCCAGGGGGTCGACCTGGGGGTCGACTGGGGAGTCGACCTGCCCACCAGGTCGACTGGGGAGTCGACCCTAGTGTCGACCTCCCTGGTCGAGCCCAGGTGACCTGGGTGCATCAGTTTGGCTTTTGGGCTGTGTTTTGGTGGCTAGGACGTGATCTGACAGCTCTAATCTGATTTAGGGTTAATCTAAGGGCCTAAAACACCTAACTAATCTATAAATACATCCTAAGACTACCCTAATTCATACTAAAAATAGCTACAACACCGTTATGCCGTCAAAATGCAACTTGAAGGAGCCTCCATCAATCTAAAGAGGAAGATAGCTTCTCAAATCATTCTCTAATCAACTCTAGCAACTTAATCTTCTTCTTAGGAGTGCTAATCAACAAGTTGTGAGTTTTCTATAGCCTTAATAACCAATTGTTGAAATGATTATGATAGGATATAATGAGGTTATGGCTATGAATGTGGATCAATGCAAGATTATGTTATCATATGCTATGTGTTTGTGATGTTATGCAAGTTATGCAAGTTATGTGCTATATGTTCATGAAGTTATGCAAGTTATGCAAGTCATATGATACATGTTCATGAAGTTATGCAAGTTATGCAAGTCATATGATACATGCTCATGATGTTATGCAAGTTATGTAAGTCATATGCTATGTGATTATGATGTTATGCAAGTTATGCAAGTCATATGCTATGTGTTTGTGGTGTTATGCAAGTTATGCAAGTCATATGCTATGTGTTTATGATGTTATGCAAGATATGCAAGTCATATGAGAAACATTGATCCATTATGACACCATGATATGCAAGTTTGGTGTATGATTATATGCTAGTTCATACATGATATGTTATGCAAGTTTGGTGTATGATTATATGCAAGTTCATATATGACATGTTATGCAAGTTTGGTGTTTGATTGTATGCAAGTAACATGTGCAAGTTTACACCTTAGTATGATATGCATACATATGCAAGTTAACCCCTTTGTATGTCATACATACATATGCAAGTTTACCCCTTTGTATGACATAAATAACTTATGCAAGTTAACCTCTTTATGACTGTGATTCATGCAAGTTTGGGTTGATTATTTATGCTAGTTGGGTTGATGCTATATGCATGTTGACAACTTTAAACCCATGTTGATGTTAATGTTATGCAAGTTGAACCCATTGTATTTGTGATGAATCTTCCCTTTTATGTCATGTTGGCGACTTACGTGGGGAACGATGGGGTTAATATACATGTTAATGAAATGGTGTGAAGTTGGTATGATTATGCATACCATAAAGTGGATGGACATAATTGAGTCAATTATGTACATCGTTAAATTTGTAATTAATTAGGGATAATTAATACAAATTATGGGGGTGATTAATTAGGTGTAATTAATCGAATAAGACACGAGGTTGGACCCTTTTGTAGCATAAGACTACCCGGAACCGACCGGCATATCCAGCGGCTACAAATGATTGGCCCAATGTGAGAGGTCTTAGGCACAAACTAAATACGTGACGAGTGTATAGACACGAGGTTAGACTCGGTTATGGCGTAAGGCTGCCCGGACCCAACCGGCAAATCCAGCTGCCATAAAAGATAGTCTAATGTGAGAGGTCTTTACAATGGTTACATTCTTAATCAATTAAGAAACACTTAACCAGATAAGAATGTAGTGGGGCATGAAGGGTTAAGTGGGTGCCTTGGGTGGCATGTGGAGATTAAGTAAGTGCCTTGGGTGGCATGAGAAAATCTAGTGGTTGCCTTGGGTGGCAATAGAAAATACGATTAGAATACTTAACCAAAGTGGGACATGTAATTAAACATGATTAAAGGGTTAAGTGGGTGCCTTGGGTGGCATGTGGAAAAATCTAGTGGGTTGCCTTGGGTGGCAATAGAGAATACGACTAGAATACTTAACCGAAGTGGAACATGTAACTAAACATGATTAAAGGGTTAAGTGGGTGCCTTGGGTGGCATGTAGAAATCTAGTGGGTGCCTTGAGTGGCAATTGAAATATGATTAGATGACTTAACCAAACCTTAACATGTAAGTGGGCATGATTATGAAAAAGGGGTTAAGTGGGATGCACTAGATAAAATGACAAGCTTAAGTAGTAGCTAGTGGGTGCCTTGAGTGGCAATTGAAATATGATTAGATGACTTAACCAAACCTTAACATGTAAGTGGGCATGATTATGAAAAAGGGGTTAAGTGGGATGCACTAGATAAAATGACAAGCTTAAGTAGTAGCTTATGGGTGCCTTGAGTGGCAATTGAAATATGATTAGATGACTTAACCAAACCTTAACATGTAAGTGGTCATGATTATGAAAAAGGGGTTAAGTGGGATTCACTAGATAAAATGACAAGCTTAAGTAGTAGCTTGTGGGGGCCCATTTCAACCAGTAACCCATATGTATCTTATTGGGCTCGACCCATGTCGAGGACGGGACACGCGTACTGGGCTTGACTATAAGAGGCCAAAACGGGGTAGCGGTGGCAACGCGAGTCCAACGGGTTTCATATGCGTGTGTGGACCCGGGCTGGTAGGTAAGACGTTGTTGCATCGTGTAGATATAAGCCGTGCACCATTGATATTATCGGGTTTCCACTTTGGGGAGTGATACACCCCACTGTGGGGCCAGCACGGGTATCTACGGTAGGGAGCCGATCGCTTGGGGAGTAGCAGGTACACCTAATGGAGATAGGGGCAGACGGCACCTATGTAGTTAGCTAGGGGTACATGAGACTACTATTAAAATTATTAAGTTGTGGGTACACCTAGTGGAGATAGGGGCAGACGGCACCTATGTAGTCAGCTAGGGGTACACGAAACTATTATTAAAAATTACTAAGTACACTTAGTGGGATCAACCTTTAAGTAGGAATTACCCTTGGGTGGGTAGAACTGGTGTGGTGCAGTTTAGGAATTAACCTTGGGTGGGTAGATCTGGGGTGGTGCAGTGTAGTATTTATCCTTGGGTGGATAGGCGCGTCTTTACCGTTATCTTAGTTTATCCTAAGTCTAGTTGGCTGCTTAATGTAGTCATTTATCCCCAGTCGTACCGTACCAGGTTTATATCATACCCTAATTACTTTAATGATTGTATTGTTAAGGTTATAGGGCTCACTCAGACTTATGTCTGACCCCGTTGTTTTTATCTTTTTCCCCCAACCCTCAGGTTATCAGTGTGGGCCTAGCACTAGTGGGCTTTGATCGGATTGCTTTATCTATCTTTTGGAGCTTGGACTCTTGAAGAAAAGCTCGGTTATCTTTTCTATTATGGCTATTAGTATGTAGTGGGATTATGTACTTATGTTTTAACGAGATGGATATTTTGTACTTGACTCTTGTTGGTTTTTGAGATGTAACCAAACATGTTTACCTTCTGCTGCAATGAAATGATGTTTTAAATTTCAAGTATTACTTATATCTGTCTTGTTGTAATTTTTCAGTTCTATATTCACTTAAATACTCCACCGAAGCTAAGGCATTCCCTTTGTGAGTGACCGTAGCGGGTGTGGGGTGTTACACGTGGTATCAGAGCTCAAGGTTACCAGAACAGATAAAATTTTTAGAAAACTATTTTTCTAAAAACATTTTCGGAAGAAGTATTTTCAAAAACATGTCTTTTAAGAGAAAAGTTTTTGAAAGAAAAGCATAATCCCCAAATAGCCATATCTTTATCCTTCGGATTCTCCGTTTTGAATCTCTTCCTCTTTCTCTTTTTGAATTTCCCCTCCGCGTATAGAAGTCTTTTTAAGATAAATAAGGACTTCCGTATGAAGGACGGAAGAACCACTTCAAGGGATTAAGACGTTTGCCGGGCTAAGAAGTTAGTCCAAGGAGGTGGAGGGCTTATGGGTACCTTTAAGATGGACGGGAGAGGAAGGTTCAAATAGCTATTAGGTATATAAAGGACAAAACCTCATCGTGGTAAGAAGGCCACGAAAGGAGAATGTGAAGGGGAAGGCTAGTTGTTTTGGAGAAATAGGACACCTTGGGGTTGTCCAAAGAGGTAAGGACGAAGAACAGGATCTTCTGGAGGGTAGATGTATTCCCTCATGACGGGTATACCTGATGGGGGTAGGACCGTCTAAGTTGAAATTTGGTTCTCTCGATCATCCTGTTCGAACTTTATTCGACTCTGGCGCACCACATTCGTTTATCTCATCATCATTAGTTGAGTCACTGCACCTAGACACCAGTTTAGTAGATGATCCCGTGGTTGTTTCAAACCCAATTGGGGGCTCCACTTATTTGTCCATGATATGTTTGGATTTGAAGATTTCCATACTTAGCGTTGAGTTTAGAGGTGATGCTTTTGTTTTGGGCTTCACGGGCTATGGGTTGATTTTGGGCATGGACTGGTTACCCAGTAATGGTGCCGTTCTTGATTGCGAAAGGAGAGTTGTTAGGCTCATGACCCGCTTGGGTAACACTCTCGAGATCTCTTGTAATCCCATAGATTCTGTTTTGCTAAGTTATTTTGAATCACTTGACGCTTCGGTCGAGAGTTTGTGATCTGTTAGAGTGGTCCGGGAATACTCGGATGAGTTTGAGGAGGTGAAGGGCTTACCTCCGAAGCGGGAGATGGACCTCCGAATATATCTGGTAGACGATGCTAAACCAGTATCTTTGTCAGTGCGCCGCATGGCTCCTCGTGAGAGGAGGGAACTCCATAAGCAAGTAGGGGAGTTGCTTGAGAAGGGATTCATAAGACGAAGTATATCGGAGTGGGGTGCTCCAGTAGTTTTTGCCACGAAGGCGGATGGGTCCCTCAGACTTTGTGTAGACTATAGAGAACTCAACAAGCTCACAAAGAAGAGTAGACACCCGTTGCCAAGGATTGACGATCTCTTTGATCGATTGGTTGGCGCCTCAGTATTTCACAGTTGGACTTAGCCACGGGGTTTCATCAGTTGGGAGTGACTGAGGATAGTATAGACAAGACTGCCTTTAGGACTCGGATGGTTTCTATGAGTGGCTGGTGATGCCATTTGGTTTGACAAACGCCCCTGCATACTTTGTTGATTTGATGAGGAGGGTGTTCAGGGAGTTCCTTAATAAGTTCGTGGTGGTCTTTGTGGATGACATCTTAGTATTTTCTAAGAGTGAAGAAGAGCGAAATAAGTTTTCGTATGTGCTTAATAGGTTAAGCAAAGCCAGTTATTTGATCAACGGTGGTTTTGGAGCGAGACTGGCAAGGACATCCAGAGTTGGACAAGGGCTTAATCATTTAGCCGTTTTACTAGTATCATCTCACGTAGGTCATCTGAATTCGAAGGAGGTATCCCTTGGGTGTTTGTCTGATATTGGTTTAGGCCTTTGAGGCTTGCACTTGGGGGATGTCGAGTTCGACTAGGGTGGTCTGCGTGAGAGATGGATAGTTGTGACGATTTTTCATGGGAGAATATCCTGGTTTTCTCTAGAGGTGGAAAAAGGCATGCCCTACATCTTAGGGATGTGTTGGAGACTCTTCGAGCGCATAGTTTTGAGACAGCAAAGGTGGATGGAGTTCTTAGCATCCTATGATTTCGAGATAGCGTATACCCCTGGCAAGGGTAACGGGGTGGCGGACGCCTTGAGCAGAAAAAGGTTGTCCTTGAGTCCATTGTTCGTGGAACGACGAAGCTTGGAATTTTTCTCGATGTTTGATTTTAGACCTTCCGTTGACTTTATGCCTGGTTTGATAGCATCCTTGGAGGTCAGACCTACTCTTTTGAGACGGATTGGCGAGGCACAAAGGGACGACCCATAGTTGGTTGAGTTGTTAGAGAGGCTCAATAGGGGGGAATCGTCCAGCCATTTGAGTAGGTACACCCTAGACGATAGGGGGTGGTTGTGTAGAGACGGTAGACTTTGTGTACCGCAAGACGAAGGTTTGAGGAAGGCTATTCTTGATGATGCACACCGTTCTAGGATGACCATTCATACCGGTGGGGACAAGATGTACCAAGACATGAAGCGAGTTTTCTTTTGGGCCGGTATGAAGAAAGATGTGGCCGGGTATGTCGCTAGATGCTTGGTGTGCCAACAAGTGAAAGCGGAGCAAAAGAAACCTGGTGGATTGCTTCACCCATTGGAAGTTCCACAATGGAAATGGGATGGCGTCTCGATGGATTTTATTGATGGGTTACCTAGGTCGAAGAAGGGTAATACGGGAATTTGGGTTGTGGTAGACAGACTTACTAAGAGTGCCCATTTCATACCCGTGAAGAGCGAGAGGACTGCTCCATGGCATATAGAGTGGATTTACCCGAGAGACTTAGTGGGGTACATGGAGTATTCCATGTGTCACATTTGAGGAAGTGCCTACATGAGACCGTAGAGGTGGTAGAGCCAAGCTTGCTTAAAGAAGTGGAGGTAGAGCGTGATGCGACTATTCGACGAGCTCCTACCCGCATCCTTGGGTCAGAGATTAGGAAGTGAGAAACAGAGAGGTCCGACTAGTCAAAGTGCCAAGGGGAGAAGATGAGAGTAATGCTACTTGGGAGACAGAAGCGAAGATGCGTTCATTGTACCCCTCTCCTTTTTGAGGGTATGTCTTTTAACTTCTCCTTTATCGTTTGTCTAGTACTTATCTTATCTTTAGTATGTCCTCTCATTAGTACCTTTGACCTTTAGATAGGGTAAACCTATGGTTGAAACATGTGTTTGAGACATGTTATGTTTGATGGATGCGCGTGGATGCAAGTGGTTGCTAGTGGTTGCTCGTGGATACATATACACACACTCTAGGCACTAGATCGGCTCAATCACTTCATATTGCATATTGCATAAAATTGTGTGTAGGTAGCTATATTAATGGATGTATAATGGTTGCGTTATCATATGGATGATGCATTTTGGTGTATGGTTGTGCACACATGTAGAAATAGTATGTGTCAATAGGGATCTTTCGCATACATATTGGATGCATGGCACATCATGGTTTGCATTAAGGAGGTCAACTAAATAAGTGGACCGCCTAATTTTGCATTAGACAGGGAACATATACACACACTCTTTGCATATGTTCATACATCATTAGAAACTTTAAGGACAATGGATGCCAGTGTTGGATGGTTTGAGTAGATGGTTGTTTGGATGGTAGGATACGTTCTTCTTGACTTAGAGATTTCGGGGACGAAATCCTTTAAGTAGGGGAGAATGTAACACCCCGTATGTTGAATAACTTACTATAATATAAAACAGGGCAGAATTAAATTTAAAAATCTGAACCAGGGGAAACGGGCTATGACATTGCGTTCGTCTCGAAAAAATACGCGAAATAGAGTCCGAGTTTTCGAAAATCGGAGTCCGTATGACCCAGATATGGCCCGAAGAAGTTTCAGAAAATTTAAAAACAGAAATTTCAAATTTCAGAAGTGGCGGGAAAATTCCCGCCAGACCCAGGGGTCGACCTTGGGGTCGACTGGGGAGTCGACCCTAGTGTCGACCAGGGGGTCGACCTCCCTGGTCGAGCCCAGGTGACCTGGGTGCATCAGTTTGGCTTTTGGGTTGTGTTTTGGTGGCTAGGACGTGATCTGACGGCTCTAATCTGATTTAGGGTTAATCTAAGGGCCTAAAACACCTAACTAATCTATAAATACACCCTAAGACTACCCTAATTCATACTAAAAATAGCTACAACACCGTTATGCCGTCAAAATGCAACTTGAAGGAGCCTCCATCAATCTAAAGAGGAAGATAGCTTCTCAAATCAATCTCTAATCAACTCTAGCAACTTAATCTTCTTCTTAGGAGTGCTAATCAACAAGTTGTGAGTTTTCTATAGCCTTAATAACCAATTGTTGAAATGATTATGATAGGATATAATGAGGTTATGGCTATGAATGTGGATCAATGCAAGATTATGTTATCATATGCTATGTGTTTGTGATGTTATGCAAGTTATGCAAGTTATGTGCTATATGTTCATGAAGTTATGCAAGTTATGCAAGTCATATGATACATGTTCATGAAGTTATGCAAGTTATGCAAGTCATATGATACATGCTCATGATGTTATGCAAGTTATGTAAGTCATATGCTATGTGATTATGATGTTATGCAAGTTATGCAAGTCATATGCTATGTGTTTGTGGTGTTATGCAAGTTATGCAAGTCATATGCTATGTGTTTATGATGTTATGCAAGATATGCAAGTCATATGAGAAACATTGATCCATTATGACACCATGATATGCAAGTTTGGTGTATGATTATATGCTAGTTCATACATGATATGTTATGCAAGTTTGGTGTATGATTATATGCAAGTTCATATATGACATGTTATGCAAGTTTGGTGTTTGATTGTATGCAAGTAACATGTGCAAGTTTACACCTTAGTATGATATGCATACATATGCAAGTTAACCCCTTTGTATGTCATCATACATATGCAAGTTTACCCCTTTGTATGACATAAATAACTTATGCAAGTTAACCTCTTTATGACATATGTGATTCATGCAAGTTTGGGTTGATTATTTATGCTAGTTGGGTTGATGCTATATGCATGTTGACACCTTTAAACCCATGTTGATGTTAATGTTATGCAAGTTGAACCCATTGTATTTGTGATGAATCTTCCCTTTTATGTCATGTTGGCGAATTACGTGGGGAACGATGGGGTTAATATACATGTTAATGAAATGGTGTGAAGTTGGTATGATTATGCATACCATAAAGTGGATGGACATAATTGAGTCAATTATGTACATCGTTAAATTTGTAATTAATTAGGGATAATTAATACAAATTATGGGGGTGATTAATTAGGTGTAATTAATCGACTAAGACACGAGGTTGGACCCTTTTGTAGCATAAGACTGCCCGGAACCGACCGGCATATCCAGCGGCTACAAATGATTGGCCCAATGTGAGAGGTCTTAGGCACAAACTAAATACGTGATGAGTGTATAGACACGAGGTTAGACTCGGTTATGGCGTAAGGCTGCCCGGACCCAACCGGCAAATCCAGCTGCCATAAAAGATAGTCTAATGTGAGAGGTCTTTACAATGGTTACATTCTTAATCAATTAAGAAACACTTAACCAGATAAGCATGTAGTGGGGCATAAAGGGTTAAGTGGGTGCCTTGGGTGGCATGTGGAGATTAACTAAGTGCCTTGGGTGGCATGAGAAAATCTAGTGGTTGTCTTGGGTGGCAATAGAAAATACGATTAGAATACTTAACCAAAGTGGGACATGTAATTAAACATGATTAAAGGGTTAAGTGGGTGCCTTGGGTGGCATGTGGAAAAATCTAGTGGGTTGCCTTGGGTGGCAATAGAGAATACGACTAGAATACTTAACCGAAGTGGAACATGTAACTAAACATGATTAAAGGGTTAAGTGGGTGCCTTGGGTGGCATGTAGAAATCTAGTGGGTGCCTTGAGTGGCAATTGAAATATGATTAGATGACTTAACCAAACCTTAACATGTAAGTGGGCATGATTATGAAAAAGGGGTTAAGTGGGATGCACTAGATAAAATGACAAGCTTAAGTAGTAGCTTGTGGGTGCCTTGAGTGGCAATTGAAATATGATTAGATGACTTAACCAAACCTTAACATGTAAGTGGGCATGATTATGAAAAAGGGGTTAAGTGGGATGCACTAGATAAAATGACAAGCTTAAGTAGTAGCTTGTGGGTGCCTTGAGTGGCAATTGAAATATGATTAGATGACTTAACCAAACCTTAACATGTAAGTGGGCATGATTATGAAAAAGTGGTTAAGTGGGATGCACTAGATAAAATGACAAGCTTAAGTAGTAGCTTGTGGGGGCCTATTTCAACCAGTAACCCATATGTATCTTATTGGGCTCGACCCATGTCGAGGACGGGACACGCGTACTGGGCTTGACTATAAGAGGCCAAAACGGGGTAGCGGTGGCAACGCGAGTCCAACGGGTTTCGTATGCGTGTGTGGACCCGGGCTGGTAGGTAAGACGTTGTTGCATCGTGTAGATATAAGCCGTGCACCATTGATATTATCGGGTTGCCACTTTGGGGAGTGATACACCCCACTGTGGGGCCAGCACGGGTATCTACGGTAGGGAGCCGATCGCTTGGGGAGTAGCAGGTACACCTAGTGGAGATAGGGGCAGACGGCACCTATGTAGTCAGCTAGGGGTACAAGAGACTACTATTAAAATTACTAAGTTGTGGGTACACCTAGTGGAGATAGGGGCAGACGGCACCTATGTAGTCAGCTAGGGGTACACGAAACTATTATTAAAAATTACTAAGTACACTTAGTGGGATCAACCTTTAAGTAGGAATTACCCTTGGGTGGGTAGAACTGGTGTGGTGCAGTGTAGGAATTACCCTTGGGTGGGTAGATCTGGGGTGGTGCAGTGTAGTATTTATCCTTGGGTGGATAGGCGTGTCTTTACCGTTATCTTAGTTTATCCTAAGTCTAGTTGGCTGCTTAGTGTAGTCATTTATCCCTAGTCGTACCGTACCAGGTTTATATCATACCCTAATTACTTTAATGATTGTATTGTTAAGGTTATAGGGCTCACTCAGACTTATGTCTGACCCCGTTGTTTTTATCTTTTTCCCCCAACCCTCAGGTTATCAGTGTGGGCCTAGCACTAGTGGGCTTTGATCGGATTGCTTTATCTATCTTTTGGAGCTTGGACTCTTGAAGAAAAGCTCGGTTATCTTTTCTATTATGGCTATTAGTATGTAGTGGGATTATGTACTTATGTTTTAACGAGATGAATATTTTGTACTTGACTCTTGTTGGTTTTTGAGATGTAACCAAACATGTTTACCTTCTGCTGCAATGAAATGATGTTTTAAATTTCAAGTATTACTTATATCTGTCTTGTTGTAATTTTTCAGTTCTATATTCACTTAAATACTCCACCGAAGCTAAGGCATTCCCTTTGTGAGTGACCTTAGCGGGTGTGGGGTGTTACAGTTCTACTTGAAAGTATAAAGGAAAAGTCGAAATTCTTTTGTCAAATTTCCAGCAATAGCTAAAGAAATACAAAGTTTATACTTTATATAAGCAAAAATATATCTGCTGAAGTCACATTATGTTACAAACACGCATTCAGTCGAACACCTAGTGAGCATTCTTCTGAAAAGGCATTTCGTCAAACCATTTCGTAAACATTGAACATAGACTAACACAAAGACCTCGAAGAAGATAGATTGATTCTGAATTACAAGTCAATTCAAATGAATCAATTAGCACGTCAATGAAACAAAGTGAAATAATAGTAAGGAACAAAAATCGAAATCGACAAAGCCAAACAAAATAAACACAAAAAAATCAAGTATTGTCAGAAATCGAACATTTTACCACTTCAACTGACCAATGAATTAAGCAATGGATATTAGAAAGCGCAGCACCGCAAATTCAAATTGACGGTACTGGGATTCACAGAATCGAAGGTCGGAGTAGAGAAGGGTAGGAATTTAAAGTAGGATGGCGACGTATGGAATTTTGGATCTTAGGTTTTAATGGTTGTCTTTGATTAAGAATTGCAATTAGGGGAAGGCAAATTCTATTCGAACCCGGCAATATGCTGAGTAGCCCCCCCTAAGCATGAAAAAGCCGGTATACCCCCAATTTTGCTGAGTAGCCCCCAATAATTTAAAAAAAATCCGAAAATACCCTCCCACGTAGAGAGAATGTGTGGTTTATCAGTGTACCTCGTAATAGCCCTACGTGGTTCATCAGTGTACCTCGTAGCAGTTCTCTGTGGTTCTTCCAAAGACCATGTAGTACTACTATGAGGTACACTGATGAACCACGAAAGGGACTACGAGATGTTCAGAAAACAAGAAAAAAAATATATAAAAAGGGCATTTTCGTCCTCGTATTTTTTTGTTAAAACGGGGGACTACTCAGCATATTTATGGGTTGAAATAGAATTTGCCTTAGGGGAAATGGAAGAACAACAGTTAGTGGCGAAATATTGGGAAATTAGATAACGTTGGTTGTTCTGTTTGATAATTGTTTTTAATATTTTATTATTATATTATAAAAAGCGGATGACACAATTGAACGGGAGAGCAAAAATATGAAATAACCACATTCTATGCATCCACGTATGCATTGTTGGAATTGTGCTTTTATGTTTATGTAATAGATGATTTGAAAAGAATTTGAATGAGAAAAAATTCCATATTTGAAAAGATAAAAAATATTTTTATCGAAATGAACTAGTTAATAACTAGAATAATAATCCAATTATTTTCTAAAATAATAAATTGGATTGAAAGTGGGTTTAAAATAACCATAAATTTTCCAACGATGAATTGGACAGGTTTTGAATGGAAATAATCTTCGGAATAATTCGGTATTGGATTTCGTGATTATACGGATATTGTTGAGGAGTTTGGAAGATATATAAATATCATTATTCCCAATACGATATTTGTTGATTTCATAATTTGACATTGAATATAAGTAGATATTATTTCCTATTCAGAGCCTTGTATTTAGTATCAAATTGGGTTCTGGGTTTGTTGTGAATGGTGTGTTAAATAACACTGTTCTTAAACCCCTATGAGAAAAGAATAAATCTTTTAAATGAGATTTAGAGAAGTTTACCAATTAATTAATATTTAATTGGAATTGAATTGAAATTGGATTTTTGGGTTTATCGTGAACGATGTTTTAAATAACACTTGTTCTTTAACCCAGTTAACAGTGAAGAGATGATTTGGAATTTATAAACATTTTATTAAGATTTAATGGAAGTTTTCCAAAGTAAATTTTTCCAATTTAATATACTAAATTGGAATTGAATGGAATTTGATTTGGTAATAATCAAGATGAGCTTCTGTGAAGGAAGACCGTTACTATATATGGAATTTAAAAGGCTTTGTCGTTATTCCATTTATAGTATTGATTGGATACGGAAATTTATATCGATTATATATTGATCTGTTTTCCATGAAGGTTCCATTTTTATGGAAGATGATTTGGGTTTATTGTGAACTGTGGTTTTAATAACATCGGTTCTTTAACACGGTCAGAGATAAAATTAATTTCTTAAATTTGAATAGTCATTAAATAATGGTTTTTGAGATTAAAACTGAATTAGAGTTTTAATGAATCTTTAATTAGATTGGAATGAGAATAAGGTAATTGAATTTATCGAATTCATGAAATGATCGAGAATGGAGTACCAACAGTTTTACTCCAGGCGGTAGTTGAATCTGTAATTAGATTTGAACGTGAAATGGTAATTAAATTTATCGATAACCCCGTGGGTGTTAGATATGGGGTACTACTAGTTTTGCTCCATGGGATGAATAGGTCGGGATTGGGATTAATAAATAAATGATTACTTCGGTATGGCTCGATAATCCCGACTAGTTTTGTAAACCTTAATTTGGTTTAGAATTGTGAAAAGATAAAATAAATCTTTCGAAAATGATATAAAAAGGAAGATTAAAGAGAAAATTTAAAAGAATTTATCTTTGATAAAATTGATGGAACCTTTCCCTAATGATGTGAATATTTGAGTAAAAGAATATTCTGAATTAGAATGAGGCGTATGATGTGTTTTTATAGCACTTGATTATAAAATACGCGAGTTATTCGGAAAGACCGAATTTAACCTATTCTGAATAACTCTTACGACGATTAAAAGTCGACGATAAAGACGGGGGTTGAAGACTGGAGGTCTTCACATCATTTGGATGATTACTGATGCCTTGATTAGGATATACACCCAAGACAAGGTAATAAGTGGTGATCGTCCAGACGTACTTGGAGATCTACTGGATATGTGAGGGCCTCTCTCCTGTATTGGACATATGGGACAAGGAATAAGGTGCCTCCGATTTCGTTTAGACCTAAAACGGACTTGTAAATGGATAGTGTGTCTGACATTATATTCCTTTATATTATATTCGTTGATCTATGCTAAATATATATCTGTTTGGTGGTAGAGAATTTATTCTCTTGCTTAACACCCTTCTCTGAGACGTACAAGCTTAAAGGTTATATATTGGTGGAAATTAGTGGTACGGTATGGATTGACAGTGTGGCATGCTGAGTTGCATGGATCAAAGCTTTTGTTGAAAAGCAAGGCTTTGTGGTTGATGATCAATGCACGGCTTTAATTAGCATAGCTTTGTGTTGTGTTAATTCGTGAGCTTCACACCCCAGGTATGAACCAAAAACGGGATAGTGACTGCATGGAAATAGACATATGTTAGTTCTAGCTACGAGTAATGTCATGGTACAGAGCCTATACTATTTGCTTATGTGTATGTTGTATATTATTTGATGGAAAGCGAGGTATGTAACAAACCAAGATTTTTCAATATTTAATATACGATATAATTTAAAATTTCTCATTATTAAGTGAATTTAATATGGTTTGAATACAAATTATGTTTAAAAATATTATATATATATATATGTAACACCCCATGTCTATTAATGTCACTCACAAAGGGAATGCATCAATGTCCATGGAGCGTTATTGTTGTATAGAACAGATAAATTACAAGAATAAATAAATAAAATAACACAGCGGAAGATAAAACTTATTTCATAGCATCATAACTCAAAACAAGCTTACATAAGTAGTTTCCAAAACTATTACAACAGGATCATTAGTCTTTTCAAAAAACTTCAAAGTACATAAAGAAGCAAATACTTAACTAACATAAATGCATAAATCCCCACTGAGCATAAGAAAAGCCATAAAGATGAGAGAGTCCAAAGTGATACATCTACACTTTTCAAGCAACTGAAAGAAATCGGCACTAAGCTGTAGTATTCCCTCCTTGCAAACCCGAGGGGGTGGGGGAGGAAAGAAAAGAAGTGGAAACAAATGGGTCAGGCATAAAGTCTGGCGAGTCCAGTAATTTTAACAAATAACAGGTAAGGTAAATGATCAAGACATAAATAGGCATCATGATATGGCTGTAACTTAGATAAGGTAGATAAAAAGGATGGATAAGATGATTTCGTTTCTAAGTACTAAGACAATCCTACACCTTGGCTAAGCGAACAACCCTCCAAGTACTAACCCCGAAGACCGAAGTCAACATCAGACTAGCACCCAAAGGACTATCCAACTCAACCAACATGTATTTTGTTACACCGCACTTTTGCTAAGTTACACTACATTACTTAATTACACCGCACATCTACTAGTCTCTTTTTTACTAGAGGTTGATCCCTTCCCACTAACTGTACTCACATGACAAACTTGGTAGTTACTTGTACCTAGCTGCTATCGTAGGTGCCGGCTTGCTCCTACCACCGCTAAGGTACCCTTAATCTACCCATTTGATTGGCTCCCTAAACCCCGTAGGCACCCGTGCTGGCCCCACAGTGGGGTGTATCACTCCCCAAAGTGGCAACCCCGATACCAACATGAAATGCATGACCATACCTACACGATGCAACAACGTCTTACCTACCAGCCCGGACCCATGCACGCACATGAACCCGTTGGACTTGCCTTGCCACCGCTATTCACGTTTTGACCTCTTATATTCAAGCCCAGTAAGCGTGCCCCAACCCCGGCCTAGTACCGGGCCCAATTAGATACTCAAACGGGTTACTGGTTGAAACGGGTCCCTATCTGGCACAAGCCTCCCACCTATGCTTGGTCCCCACTAGGTTTTTCTCCCACTTAACCATTTTTATTTAAATGTCCATGTCTTACACATGCTACGGTTAAGTCCATACTTAAATGTCATAATTTACATGTCCTATCTTATTCCGGTTAAGTCCATATTTACATGTCATAATTTACATGTCACCCCACTTAACCCTCTAACCATACCCATGTCTTATTATGGTTAGTATTCTTTAATTCATTCCTTATGACGAACGGTGCATGACCTCTCACATTAGACCAAACACTTTGTGGCCGCTGGATTTGCCGGGCGGTACCAGGCAGTCTTACGCCACAAACCGGGTCTAACCTCGTGTCATTAACTGTTACGCCTACAATTCATTCCTTTGAGCTCTCACATTAGACATCCAATTGTGACCGCTGGATTTGTCGGGCGGTTCCGGGCAGTCTTACGTCACAATTGCGCCTAACCTCGTGTCAAAGGTTCATTAACATCGTATTTCACCCATACCCAATTTTCATGTTGTATATATCCAATTAAACATATAATCATGTCTATAATATTGCCTATTCCAAATTGTCACTAATTACACATTAATTAGCCTCAATTACAAATTTACAATTTTAGGCAATTTCATCAATTCCATGTGATTCATACCCAAATATGCCAATTTCACATATTATCCAATTATCCAAAATATCCAATAATATCCAATTTTCCAAATTTCCTATATTCCCAATATTCCACATCGTTCCCACGTATTCGCATTCGCGCATATTTTTAATATAGGCTTGAATGTAGCCTAGATCCACAAATAAAAGGAATAGGGGTAAGAAGAGAGAATCAATTCATAGAAAATTGGAATAAAACATCATCATGAAATAAAGAGGCATATAAACTGGCATAGAGGCATAATGAAAGATTCAACATGAATAAACTGATAAAAGTTATAAACTTTACATAGAAACATAGGCATACGATGACATGAATCAAAAAGGTGAAGACTTGGTGAGATTTTCATTACAAACATTTATATGAATCCTTTTTACAACTTTTTCATGTTACTTTAATCCCATTAAATTTGTGAAAATAACTGTCATCACCTTTCGTGGCTTAAGAAAAGCATTAATGAATTGGAATTGGTGCAGAAACGTTGAATTGACGTTGATTAATCTTCTTTAATTATTGTTGAAGCTCTAAACTTTGATTTGAATTATGTATGAACACTTGAGATTTAATTTAGAGGGGGCGGCTAGGGTTTAAGAGAGAGCTTGACAGCATAATGGTGTCATAGATAATATTTTATAAATTAGGGTTAGGTCTTAAGGTGTATATATAGATGTCTAGGATCGATTAGAGCTCTTAGATTAACCCAGAAATCTTCAGGACCACTCAGATGCAACATCAGCCCTTAGCGCGAATCGGGCCACGGGTTGACAGCCAAACACCCTGGATCGACCCCTAGTCGATCCAGCAGAGCTCGGGTCGACTCCAAAAATGGTGCGGTTCGGCTATTCTCCCTCCCGATTTGCTGTTTTGAACTTTTTTGAATATTTATTTATTTAATTTTTATACATATATATATATATATTTCTCTCATATGCATACAAACTTCAAGGCTTAATAACATCTTCATAAGGTATCCGTTTCGTGCAAACCAAATGTCTATCTTGACCCCAAAATTTTGAGACGAACATAATAGCACAACCCATTTCACTTAATTCTTCTTCTAAAAATTAAGTATAATTTAATTTGTGAATTTTAATGTTATAAAATTATGGGGTGTTACGTTCTCCCCTCCTTAAAGGATTTCGTCCCCGAAATCTCCAAGTTAAGAAGAATGTGTCCTACCATCCAATTATCCATCTACTCAACCATCATCCACAAGCATCCATTGTCCTTAAAAGATTTCTAATGTTATATGAACATATGCAAAGGTGTGTGTATACGTTCCTTATCTAATGCAAAGATCAGGGGGTCCACTGATTCAGTCGACCTCCTTAATGCAAATAATGATAGTGCCATGTATCCACCATGTATGCAAAGAACCCTATACATATCATTACTACATGTGTGCACAATCATTCATTTAAATGCAACATCCATATGATACGTCCATTTAATATACATCCATTTATATGCAATATGCAATATGAAAGTGACTGAGCCAATCTAGTGCCTAAAGTGTGTGTATATGTATCCATGAGCAACCACTAGCAAACACTTGCATCCACATGCATCCATCAATCATAACATGTCTCAAACACATGTTTCAACCATAGGACTACCCTATCTAAAGGTCAAAGACTTAAACGAGAGGATATACTACAGATAGGACAAGTACTAGCTAAGCGATAAAGGAGAAATTAAAAGACATACCGTCGAAAAGGAAAGGGTATAATGAACGCATCTTCTCTTCCGTCTCCCAAGTAGCGTTTCCTTGATCATCTCCCCATTGCACTTTGACTAGCTTGACCTCTCGGTTCCTCAACTTCTTAATCTCCGACCCAAGAATGCATGTAGGAGCTCGTCGAATCGTCGCATCACGCTCTACCTCCACCTCTTTAAGCAAGCTCGGCTCCACCACTTCCGCAGTATCATGCAAGCACTTCCTCAAATGCGAAACATGGAACACGTCGTGTACACCACTAAGTCTTTCGGGCAACTCTACTCTATATGCCATCTGTCCAATCCTCTCCTTAATAGGAAACGACCCTACGAACCTTGGTGCTAACTTCCCAACTGACCCAAAGCGAACAACATTCCTTAATGGAGACACCTTGATAAAGACCATGTCCCCAATATCAAATTCAAGATCTGTCCTCCTCCTGTCTGCATACGATTTCTGCCTATCTTGCGTCGTCTTCATCCTCCTTCTAATTAAGCCGATCTTCTCCGAAGTCTCTCTAATCATATCGGGCCCAAGCAAGATCTTATCCGTAGATTCCCACCAACATGTAGGTGAACGACAAGGTCGTCCATAAAGAGCATCAAAAGGTGCCATGCCAATGCTAGATTGAAAGCTATTGTTGTACGCGAACTCCACCAAAGGAAGATGTTCCTCCCATGTACCTCCGAAGTCAAAAACACATAGCCTCAAAAGGTCCTCTAGAATATGATTCACCCTCTCGGTCTGGCCGTCCGTCTAAGGATGATATGCGGTGCTCAAACATAACTGAGTCCCTACCGCCTCTTGCAAGCTCTTCCAAAACTCGCTAGTAAAAATAGGATCGCGATCGCTCACTATGCTAGAAGGAACACCGTACAAACGAACTATCTCTCGAATGTATACAAAGGCTAACCATAGAGCAGTCCTCTTACTCTTCACGGGAATGAAATGGGCGCTCTTAGTAAGTCTGTCTACCACGACCCAAATCCCCGTATTACCCTTACTCGATCTCGGTAACCCATTAACAAAGTCCATCGAGACACTCTCCCACTTCCATTGTGGGACCTCCAACGGGTGAAGCAACCCACCGGGCTTCTTTTGCTCTGCTTTTACTTGTTGGTACACCAAGCATCTAGCGACAAACTCGGCCACATCCTTCTTCATACTGGCCCAAAAGTAAACTTGTCTCATGTCCATGTACATCTTGTCCCCGCCGGGATGAATGGTCATCTTCGAACGATGTGCATCATAAAGAATGGTCTTCCTCAAGTTCTCGTCTCATGGTACACAAGGTCTACCGTCCCTACGTAACCAACCCTTATCATCTAGGGTATACCTACTGAGATGGCTCGATGACTCCCCCCTTATGAGCTTCTCTACCAACTCAACCAACTGTGGGTCATCTCGCTGTGCCTCATCAATCCATCCCAAAAGTGTAGGTCTGACCTCTAAGGATGCTAGCAAACAGGGTACAAAGTCAATGGAAGGTCTAGAGTCAAACTTAGAGATGAACTCTAAGCTTTGTCACTCAACAAACAACGGACTCAGGGGCAACCTTTTCCTACTTAAGGCGTCTGCCACCACATTACCCTTGCCAAGGGTATATGCTATCTCGAAATCGTAGGACGCTAAGAATTCCATCCACCTTTGCTGCGTTAAGTTCAAGTACTTCTGAGAGAACAAGTATTTTAGCGATTTGTGGTCTGTGAACAATTCGAATTTCTCGCCAAGAAGATAATGGCGCCAAGACTTAAGCGCGAAAACAATAGCGGCTAACTCTAGGTCATGTGTAGGGTAATTCCTCTCATGCACTCTCAACTGCCTTCCTCCATAGGCTATTACCCTCCCTTCTTGCATTAAGACTGCGCCTAGTCCTGTCCCACAAGCATCGGTATAAACGGTAAATGGCTTACTCCTATCTGGCAGCACTAAGACTGGGGCTATGGTCAAAGCTCTCTTTAAACGTTGGAACGCATCATCACAATCTACGTTCCACGTGAAAACTAGGTTCTTCTTCGTTAAGCATGTCAATGGGGCTGATATCTTTGCGAAGTCCTTGATAAACTTCCTATAGTACCCTGCCAACCCCAAGAAACTCCTCACCTCAGTAGAATTTTTAGGGACCTCTCAGTCTTGGATGACCACCACCTTCGTGGGATCCACAGCTATCCCTTCTTTGGAAACCACGTTCCCTAAGAATCGCACTTCCTTCCTCCAAAAGTGACATTTAGAAAATTTAGCTTTAAGGTTATGCGCACGAAGGGTCTCCAACACTTCCCTAAGATGTAGGGCATGCTCTTCCTCGCTCTTAGAAAAGATCAAGATGTCATCCACAAAGACCACAACGAATTTATTAAGGTACTCCCTAAACACCCTACTCATCAAGTCAACAAAGTATGCGGGGGCGTTTGTCAAACCGAAGGGCGTTACAAGCCACTCATAGAAACCGTCTGGAGTCCTAAAGGCAGTCTTGTCTATGCTATCCTCAGCCACTCTCAACTGATGGAAACCAGTGGTTAAGTCCAACTGCGAAAATACTGAGGTGCCAACTAACTGATCGAAGAGATCGTCAATCCTCAGCAGTGGGTGCCTATTCTTCTTAGTAAGCTTATTAAGTTTTCTATAGTCCACACAAAGTCTAAGGGACCCATCCGCTTTTGTGGCAAAGACTACTAAAGCACCCCACTCTGATATACTACGTCTTATGAATCCCTTCTCAAGCAACTCCCCTACTTGCTTATTGAGCTCCCTCCTCTCACGAGGAGCCATGTGGCGCACTGGCAGAGATACTGGTTTTACATTGTCTACAAGATAAATACGAAAGTCTATCTCACGTTTTGGGGGTAGACCCCTCACCTTATTGAAGACATCAACATATTCACGGACTATACGAACAGAATGTAAATCATCATTGGATGCGTCAAGTGACTCAAGATAACTAAGCGTCACCGATCCTCTAAGGTCACAAGAAATATCAAGGGTCTTTCCACTACGAATCAAAAATTTTACTACCCTTCATTTACAATCTAGGATGGCACCGTATCTGGCTAGCCAATCCGTCCCTAGAATCAACCATTAGCCCATGAAACCAAGCACAAAAGCATTACATTCAAAACCAACGCCTAAGATAGAAAATCTCAAATCCCTACAAACCATGGATAAATGAGTCGACCCACCAATAGGATTTCAGACTACAATGGGATCTACAACGAGACTAGTATTTAAGTGCAGTGTTTCAACTAATGATGCAGAGATAAACGAATGTGATGCGCCAGAATCGTATAAAGTACGGACATGATGATCAAACAAGAAAATCAAACTTTCGACAGAAATTTTTCTACCTTCTTCCTGTCCCGGAGCCATGAGAGCGTGAACCTACCCTCCCGACGTAAAACCTGCCCTATGCCCTTGCTTCTTAGGACAGTCCATCACAGCATGACCCGCATCACCACAATGATAACAAGCGAACTTCTTCTTCTTCCTACAGTCTTTCTTCAAATGGCCGGGGTATCCCACAGTTGTGACACTTCCTCTTTTCTTTACCACCTTTCTTTTTTTGTTAGGCTTTCTTTGGATCCTCCTTCTTATCTTGTGGCCTAAAAGTACTTACACCCTTCTCTTCTTCATGCATGTATGCCATATCAACAAGCTTTTCATACGTAGCCCCCATTGGAATGTGGGACATAGCCAAATTGTGAAGCGGTTCATTTAGGCCCTTTGCAAACCTCAAGGCCTTCTTGTAAGGCGTATTCACCAACTCTAGCCCAAATCTCGCCAACTTATTAAATTCGGTCACATACTCCTTCACGGTCAAGTTTTTCTGCTTCAATGCCAAGAACCTCTCCATGTACATACTCTCCTCAGCTTGAGAAAGGAATTTCAACTAAAACCTTCCCCTAAAATCTGCCTACGTCTCCACAACACGCTCTCCATTAGTAACCTCCTACCAAAACGAAGCTTCGTCCTTCATCAACAAAGCGGCCAATTGGACCTTCTTACAATCGTCCAAATCGAAAATGCCAAACAGATCCTCCACTTCTTTCAACCAATTTCTAGCTTCAACGAACGTTTCAGACCCACTAAAAGGTTTTTCACCCATCGAACGAAAGTCTTTACATATCTTGGAGAAAGCATCTCCACGTGGAGGAATGACAGGAGCTGGGGGAGGAGGAAAAGGAACACCAGCTGGACCCGCGGCAGCGGCCCTAGCCTCGAGATATTGATGAAACCAACCGGGTACATGAACACCCTCAGGTATCTCAGATGCTCCAGACATGCTGAAAAGAAAAAGAAAGAGTTTCAAAACAAGGGAAGCAAAAGAGAGATGTATGGCTTGCGGGGATTATGCTTTTTAAAGTAAACTTTCCTTCAAAATAGCTTCTTTAAAACAAGTTTTGAAAATACTTTCTAGGAAAATAATACTTTTGAAAACACTTTTCAAAACTTTTTATCTGTTCTTGTAACCATAGCTCTGATACCACGTGTAACACCCCATGTCTATTAATGTCACTCACAAAGGGAATGCATCAATGTCCATGGAGCGTTATTGTTGTATGGAACAGATAAATTACAAGAATAAATAAATAAAACAACATAGCGGAAGATAAAACTTATTTCATAGCATCATAACTCAAAACAAGCTTACATAAGTAGTTTCCAAAACCATTACAACAGGATCAATAGTCTTTTCCAAAAACTTCAAAGTACATAAAGAACCAAATACTTAAACAACATAAATGCATAAATCCCCACTGAGCATAAGCAAAGCCATAAAGATGAGAGAGTCCAAAGCGATACATCTACTCTTTTCAAGCAACTGAAAGAAATCGGCACTAAGATGTAGTATTCCCTCCTTGCAAACCTGAGGGGGGGGGGGGAGGAAAGAAAAGAGGTGGAAACAAATGGGTCAGACATAAAGTCTGGTGAGTCCAGTAATTTTAACAAATAATAGGTAAGGTAAATGATCAAGACATAAATAGGCATCATGATATGGCTGTAACTTAGATAAAGTAGATAGAAAGGATGGACAAGATGATTTCGTTCCTAAGTACTAAGACAATCCTACACCTTGGCTAAGAGAACAACCTTGCAAGTACAAACCCCGAAGACCGAAGTCAACATCAGACTAGCACCCAAAGGACTATCCAACTCAACCAACATGTATTTCGTTACACCGCACTTTTGCTAAGTTACACCAAATTACTTAATTACACTGCACATCTACTAGTCTCTTTTTTACTAGAGGTTGATCCCTTAACACTAACTATACTCACATGACAAACTTGGTAGTTACTTGTACCTAGCTACTATCGTAGGTGCCGGATTGCTCCTACCACCGCTAAGTTACCCTTAATCTACCCATTCGATCGGCTCCCTAAACCCCATAGGCACCCGTGCTGGCCTCACAGTGGGGTGTATCACTCCCCAAAGTGGCAACCCCGATACCAACATGAAATGCACGACCATACCTACAAGATGCAACAACGTCTTACCTACCAGCCCGGACCCATGCACGCACATGAACCCGTTGGACTTTCGTTGCCACCGCTATTCACGTTTTGACCTCTTATATTCAAGCCCAGTAAGCGTGCCCCAACCCCGGCCTAGTACCGAGCCCAATTAGATACTCAAACGGGTTACTGGTTGAAACGGATCCCCATCCGACACAAGCCTCCCACCTATGCTTGGTCCCTACTAGGTTTTTCTCCCACTTAACCATTTTAATTTAAATGTCCATGTCTTACACATGCTACGGTTAAGTCCATACTTACATGTCATAATTTACATGTCCTATCTTATTCCGGTTAAGTCTATATTTACATGTCATAATTTACATGTCACCCCACTTAACCCTCTAAACATACCCATGTCTTATTATGGTTAATATTCTTTAATTCATTCCTTATGAAGAACGGTGCATGACCTCTCACATTAGACCAAACACTTTGTGGCCGCTGGATTTGTCGGGTGGTTCCGGGCAGTCTTACGCCACAAACCGGGTCTAACCTCGTGTCATTAACTGTTACGCCTACAATTCATTCCTTTGACCTCTCACATTAGACGTCCAATTGTGACCGCTGGATTTGTCGGGCGGTTCCGGCAGTCTTACGTCACAATTGCGCCTAACCTCGTGTCAAAGGTTCATTAACATAGTATTTCACCCATACCCAATTTTCATGTCATATATAACCAATTAAACATATAATCATGTCTATAATATTGCTTATTCTAAATTGTCACTAATTACACATTAATTAGCCTCAATTACAAATTTACAATTTTAGGCAATTTCATCAATTCCATGTGGTTCATACCCAAATATGCCAATTTCACATATTATCCAATTATCCAAAATATCCAATAATATCCAATTTTCCAAATTTCCCATATTCCCAATATTCCACATCGTTCCCACGTATTAGCATTCATGCATATTTTTAATATAGGCTCGAAGGTAGCCTAGATCCACAAATAAAAGGAATAGGGGTAAGAAGAGAGAATCAATTCATAGAAAATTGGAATAAAACATCATCATGAAATAAAGAGGCATATAGACTGGCATAGAGGCATAATAAAAGATTCAACATGAATAAACTGATAAAAGGTATAAACTTTACACAGAAACATAGGCATATGATGACATGAATCAAAAAGGTAAAGACTTGGTGAGATTTTCATTACAAAAATATATATGAATCCTTTTTACAACATTTTCATGTTACTTTAATCCCATTAAATTTGTGAAAATAACTGTACTCACCTTTCATGGCTTAAGAAATGGATTAATGAATTGAAATTGGTGAAGAAACATTGAATTGATGTTGATTAATCTTCTTTAATTGTTGTTGAAGCTCTAAACTTTGATTTGAATTGTGTATGAACACTTGAGATTTAATTTAGAGGCGGCGGCTAGGGTTTAAGAGAGAGCTTAACAGCATAATGGTGTCATAGATAATATTTTGTGAATTAGGGTTAGGTCTTAAGGTGTATATATAGATGTCTAGGATCGATTAGAGCTCTTAGATTAACCTAGAAATCATCAGGACCACTCAGATGCAACACCAGCCCTTAGCGCGAATCGGGTCATGGGTTGACAGCCAAACACCCTGGATCGACCCCTAGTCGACCCAGTAGAGCTCGGGTCGACTCCAAAAATGGTGCGGTTCGGCTATTCCCCCTCCTGATTTGCTGTTTTGAACTTTTTTGAATATTTATTTATTTAATTTTTATATATATCTATATTTATATATATATATATATATTTCTCTCATATGCATACAAACTTCAAGGCTTAATAACATCTTCATAAGGTATCCGTTTCGTGCAAACCAAATGCCTATCTTGACCAAAAGTTTTGAGACGAACATAATAGCGCAACCCATTTCACTTAATTATTTTTCTAAAAATTAAGTACACTTTAATTTGTGAATTTTAATGTTACAAAATTATGGGGTGTTACAATATGTATGTGTTTGAGAAAAAAAAATTGTTTGATATAGATAACTTATTTTAAGATTTTATTTAGATAAATAATTTAAATTATTAATAAGTAATGATGTTATTTAGTTTTGTAAAATATTTTGACTTCCATAAAGATTGATGAGTTCTAACCTCATTTTTATAATTTATATTTGTTAAAATAATAATGAATAAGTATTTTGAAATATTATGTATGTTAAAATCTTAAGTAATATTTTGGTTACATTCGTATGCATTGGAAACATACTACATTCATAAGTGTCACTAAGGTGTAACTAAAAATAAATTTAACAAAAACAAAAAAATATAAATAAAATAAGGAATTATGTGAACATGCATTGGTTGGAAATTTGGTGTCCACTTAGCTGTCTTAATGCATGTTATTGAGTTTGTGAGGAGAGCCAAGTGTCCATTAATTAAATATGCAAATTTTCCTTTTAATCTATATATAAAACACATTTTTTCTCCTCTGGTCAAAGCTACTGATAAAAATCCCACGACTGTTCCTTCCTCTTCTCTCATTTCACCTTACAGTAAAATAAAAACACACCTCAACTTCAATTAAAAATTCGTAACTCAAAATCCATTCCGTTTTAGCTAGAATGATTTACTTGAGAGTTGTCCGGATTTTCATTTCTGATTTTTAGAAGCTAACGGATCCGTATTTCATCAAATATCGAAGGAGAAATCTTTATTTTACAGCAAAAATGAAATTTTATGTAGAGAACTTCGAAAAATAATATCTCTCAATCTGTGAAGAAATAGATCTCGCCGTCAACACCATTACGATCAGTAGAATCTGTAGTATTTTTCATGCGAAAATGATTTGATTCCGTGACGATGATTTGAAAAGTTGAAAATTAGGTTTGGGTTTAATTTGAGAATCATGCGATTATAGGAGAAACGGAGTATGGATTGTGGATGAGGATGGAAAGAGCTTCGATGCGGTGTATTTTGGTGGAGTTCGATGAGAAAAAGTGTCGATGTTTTGAGGAGGCCGTGAGGTTTACTGTGCGTTCCAGGGCGGTTGGAGGCTCGGATTCCGAGGGTGGTCTCCGGGACGTCGGCGAAGTGGTGCATCAAGATGAGGATGCGAAGAGAGTTTGATTTGTGGCTTCGGATTTGAGTTCGGCGAAGTTTTTTAGTGCATGCATGTGCACCACCGTGGCGGTTTGGATGGGTTCCAGCATGGGTAGAAGAGAGGGTGCGGGTAGGAGCAGGGAGAAGAAGAAGGAATGGGCTTGGATGGTGTTGCGTTGGGCCTTTAGGTATAAATTCTTTTATTTACCTTAAGTTTAAGTTAAACTTTATCGGCTAATATCTCACTCGTTTTAACTCGGATTTAAACACCGTCAGATGCGTTAGAATCGTATCGGAAAATAGAATCCAATTATATATAGCTTTGGAATTTTAGCTAAGAATTTTTTATAGAAAATAAGATGAAAAGTGCGTACATATATATGACGATATATATATCTAACATGTGTTGTTAATTCAATTTTAATATATATAATTAGCAAAAAATCACTGGGTGCTAACGGATACGGATCGAAAGAGATACAAGTAGCAGTGTCTGCATTCTTTGGCTTGTTTATCTTGGTAGTGAAGGTTTTTGGAGCTATTTCGGTGAGAACGCTAAATTTAATCATTCATTTTAATTAGTAGTGATTTAAAAATGTGTTGTGATGAATTAATGATCATTGATTGGATATGGATGTTATTATGTGAATGAATGCATATAATTAGATAAAACACTGAACACTGATAAGAGTTATTGATAGTAACACTTGTGTACAGTTGAATTGTTTGTTATTGATGATTATGATTCATGATCATCTGATTTATATGGTTGATTTATTTTGTTTGCATGATGCACACACAATACCATGGTTGTGAAATTATACAGATGATCAATTTAATTTTTTCTTCCATATAAATGAAAATTTGATTTTCAAATATTAAATATTATTCGTTTTAAATCCAATTTAATTTGAAAAGAGATTTGAAAATTGAAAATATAATATTTTATAATATTTTACACCAGACCGTTCTAGGAAGATAGAGAGGATAGTGTATAGGCTTGGGTTTGGAAATCCAGTTTCCCGCTCTCCCTAGCTGGTCCGACGGATGGGACGGTTAATTTAAAATATAATTTGAAATTTAAATTTGAATTTGTTCAAACTTAGAAATGAAATTGGAATTTAAATTTATGAATGTCGCATAAATGACCATTCATGAAGTAAAAAATTTAATTTATATTAAAAAGGGTTTTTGAATTCATCTAGTTAACCACTTATTTAAATTTAAATTTAATTTAGAATTTTTAAATGATTTTTGGATTTAAACTTAGTAATCGGTTTTGAATTAAGTTGTTTTGAAATTTTAAATTCAATCCGGAAAGATTTAAAGGTATTATATTTAATCGATATATAACGCACTGCAGCGCGATAGTTCGTAAATATCAATTTAAATTTTCAAATGGTTATAACTTGACCATTTGAAATCAGTTTAACTTGAAAAGTTAATTTTCAAATTTTTAACAGGTTTGAATAGAAAATAAATTTTAAATTTCAGCATACGATTTTCAAGTGATATTCAAAACAAATTTGGGAAAGGTCGTTGTAAGTGCAGTTCGGCGACCGTAACGGAATTCAAATGAAACAAGTTTTAAAAATTTGAGAAAAATTATGATAAATTTTACTTTATTAATTTAAAATGATTTGAATTTGAAATAATTAAATTTTTGAATGATTTGGAATCTACTTGATTTAAATGGCTATTGCAGCGCTTTTTGTAACGTTTCCAAATGTTATTCTCGCATTTTCCAAAGGTAAATTGGTTTTGAGTTTATAAACGTGAACCATTATTTTCAAATGGTTAAAAAGATTACAAATGGTTTGGAAAGATTTTTAAGTGGTTAAATATTTGTATATGGAATTGAGATCAAATAAAAGTCTATTTAACTCCATTAAAATTTATGTTTGAATATGAAGTGTTTGGATTATCGTGAATGTATTTGTAATCCAAGCAAAGTTTTGGGAAAATTTAACGACTTATGAAATCAACGAATTATGGTTTGAACATAAGGATCGAAGGGTTATGTTGAAAATAAAGGTTGGTAAATCAAATATTTGATTTCAACGAAAGGTTAAAATGATAGTAAAATTTATGGCAAATCCAACCTTGACATTGTAAATGAATTGAAATGATTGGAAAGAGATTGAATCGAAAAGCCCGTATAGTCCATGACTATCGATTTAAAAATACGCTTATTACTTGGGAAGACCGGGATTGGATTTGAGTCCGAAACCATTCCAAGTAATAATACAACGCATGAAGCATATTCAGGACTTGCAATCAATGAATGAAGACCGACAATCCTCAAATTTATTCGGATGGATTGTTGATGTCTCGAATCGGGTCGTACACCTGATTCGAGGTTATAAGTGGCATGAGGTCTGAGTATATTTGGAGAGTTTTGGATTTTGTTCTGTTCAAACTCAGAATGGACTTGTACGAATTGTGTAACATCCCATATTTTGGTAGCCAAATATTTCATTTATTTTAAATATTTTATTTGGAATATTAATGGATTTTAGTATTCAATTCGTTATTTAAAACGAAGTTTAAACATTATATATTTTTATATAATATAAAGGAATTTTACTATGAAATAAATATCGTTTAAAACCAAATTTTCAAATCTCGCTTCGATCGGATGTTGTATGTATTCATACGATCCATAAAAGTCGAACGTTAAATTCACGATATTATAAAATAAGGTCACCATCGTAACATCATTTTCAAATATATCGGAATCAACCAAAATCCGCTAACACCAAATCTTGAAAATCTGAATGGAGAAAATATGGGCAAATCTTATCCTATCACTTTTCAAATATCTACCAAATCTGCCCAAAAGTTCTTGCATAGGCTAAAGCAAATTTTTGTTCAGTAACCATGTGAAATTCTGGCTGAATCTCTGTACAAATATATCCCCATCTTTGACGAAAACTGCACATGGCAAACTCAATAAAATTTGCGTCAACATCCATTTGTTCATTCAAAAAAACTTGACATATTACTGGGTGTTACAGTCAAAGTTTTCGGTCCTGACACACCCAACATGAAAATAAATAAACACCCAAATGGGTTCATAATACTTTCTTTTTGAACCAGGAAGAAATAAATCGAAGCAGGAAATGGATATATATATATATATAACTAACTCATACATGTACATATCACAGTTCCAAATCTTCTAATGTAATAAATAATTCAATAACTATATATATATATATACATAGACAAGATGAAAAGACAAGATGAGAAAGCTTCATAGCTTCACAAAATCCATATCTAAATAGTTCAGTGTATGTGTACATCTGAACGGGCTAGTACATCACAAAGTAAACACAAAATCTTCATTTTTTTCCTACTAGCTATCTCTTCTTCTTCGATAAGTCTCCACGTACAGTGCTACCCTATCTTCTTTGCGACAGTCTTCTTTTATCTGCGTCATAAAAGGGAAATTTTGAACAGCTAAGAAAAGACCATGAACAATTAAAGTGAAACAACATAAATAACTATACATATATACCATCGATTTACATAATATTGAGATAGCTAAGAATATGAGAATTGGTACCAAATAGGTACAGACAAGTCGAAACAAGATATCTTCATGTAGGCAGAAAATTTCAGATGTAGATTCATAGACTGTTCTACCATACACATGGATGTTTCAGTTCTGATCTACAAATGAATTAAACAAATTTATATTTGTACGAACAACTAAGAATATGCACATAACAACTAAGGAAAAGCCAAGAAAAACAGAGTACAAACAGCTAATATATATTCATTGTCGAATTCATATACATATATATATATATATATATATATATATATATATATATATATATTAGGACTGTACCATATATTTTAATCTACATCACAATGTTCAAAATATCTGATTTGAATAAACAAATTTATAGCTTCATAGTCACCTAATCTGGACACATGCAAAGCTCGACCTAATGTCTTATTCAAGCAGTCCAACAGTGCTGTAAATCACATATGAAATCTTCCCAAAATCTGCGAATTTGCTCTACAAGTTATCATGCAGTGACAAGGTTCAAATCGATCACTTACCCAAAATCTCATCGCTAACATAAGAAAAATATCACGCCTAAAACCCAGGTTCAGCTACGAGCAAGTCTATGATTTTACACATTGATTTCGACATTGATCCAATCCATATTTCAACACAACTATAAATACACGCACCATATTTCGTTTCTAGAACAAGCAGTAAAGAAGGAAAAATTCAAACCACTTAAAAATCAAAACAAAAAAAATCATACAGCAATTAAAATCACGAGAATATACTTATCTGGTTATGAGTCCACCCTCTTAGTTTCGGAAGGCTTTTGATGGATTTCGTGAGACGTTTGCCAAAGCCAAAGGTTTAGGGTTAGGAAAATCTTCATGATAGAAGCCTCGGGTTGGATTGTATGAAATCTGGAGTGAACGTGGGAGGAAGCCCCTTTGTTTTAGGGAGGGTTGGGTTGATCTGCGGAACTGTGCTGAAGTTGGGTGTTGGAGGAGTGATTTAAGGGTTCGGCGTATCGTTGGGAGGAAAAGGGTGGAAGGGTGATCGAAGAAAGGGTTGTGTAGGAGGGGGCGGTGCAGTCAACTTCGATCTGCAATGAAGAAGAAGGGAGGAGGAAGAATAGGAAGTCGGCCATGGAAAAAGTTTTGGAGGCGGTGGGTTTTGTGGATAGGGTAAAGCCGATGGTAGGGTTTTAAATGGTAATGGGTTGGGGTAATCGGGCCAAGGTAATGAAAACAAGGTAAGGCCCAATTTTTTATGAGTATTAGTTAGTTTAATTTAAAATAGAAACTTATTAACTTATAAAGCTTATTCGAATCCATACGTAATCAGATTTACGTGCCGTCAGATTCGTTGGAATCATACCGGAAAAGACTACATTATGGTACAGGTGTGAACATGTTAGGAGGCAGCTGGGGTTTTCAGTTAAATTAAACACGCGTTTAATTTAACTAAATTCAGTTGTTATCTCGCCAGACAGAAATAAGGTGAGTTAAACCCACTCAGTTTTCCCATTTATATTTTATATAAATTGGGTTTTTGTTTTGTGTGCTTTGCTTGCTAATGGTTGACTGTTCACTAGTTATAAATTTATTTGTTGATTTAACTGATGAAATTAAACCGTCGTTTAATTTCAGTGAAATACCAAATCATTATTCTAACGATAGGTTCCAATAAAGGTAACTTACCTTGTTGGCCACGTTTTATAAAACAAATGTGTTTAATTGGTTGAATTATTTGAATTACTTGTGGTTGGGATTAAATGGTCGTTATTTATTATTATCAGTTAAATGAAATTGAACGATCTGTTTGGAGATAACCATTTGTATACACGGAAGAACAGGTTGGAGGGGTCCAACGGGATTCCTCAATATATTATTTATTTCATATTATCAACATATGAACTGTCCTGTTTGGAGTGATTGATTTGATTGTTGATTTTTGATGAAATCTCAACATCTGTTTAGTTTAAACCAATGGGAGGTATTGGTTGAGTATTTGGCGATATATGGCCTATAAAATCAATCGTTTATAAATGTTGATTTACTGTCAAGAAAATCGACAGAGATGAAATTATGAAATTTATTTCGTAACTGGAAATAGATTTTTAAATATATTATTTTGAATAAAAGTTTATTAAAGGAAATAAATGTTTATCATTTATTTTTAAGCTATAATCAATTATTAATTAATTAATTTAATAAAGTAAATTCTGATGTAATCAGATTTATAAGTATGAGAATAGGAAACTAACCTAACGGTTAAAGCGAACAATTGTTTTGTTAAGAAACAATTAAATGGGATTTATTGAAATTAATTATATTATTAATTAAGTTAAAGGGAAAACGAATGGGAATCGACTAACGAGATAACCGTGTTTTGAGTAACTAAGTTGACTGTTTATTTGGAATTGATTGAATTAATCTAACAAAATGGCTTAATAAACATTGTTTTAATTTTAATAAGATCTTTATAAAAAAGGGGATTAATATTTATTTTAGTTAATAGAGAAATTAACTACTGAAGTAGTTAATAATCGAAGTAAATTATTATTTTAATAATAATTTAGGGAATTCCTTTTAATTGAATTTCATTTTAAAGGTACTCGAAATGTAAATAAAAACCAATTGAATAATGAAAGGTGTTTATGTACGGGTTTGTATTTAAAACCCAAATTTTTATAACAAAGTTATAAAAGCAATTTCAAACGAATAAAGTAGCTTGAAATGAATGTTACTTAATTATATAAATTAAGTCTAAGGAGATTGGGATAAAATGGTTTATATTAAACCAAAGTTAGGTAAATGAGGTTAAAAGTGTTAAAGTGTTAATTTTACATTAACGTTACGTAATAATGGGATTAAGTAAAAGTGAGAAATGGAAATGTAAATTTCAAGCAGGAAATGGTCGAAAGGTTTTGAAAAGGAATTAGGAAAAAGTGAATTTGATAAAAGAAGTTGGTCATAGGATTTTATAAGAAAATCTAAATTATAAAAATGAATTGTTTAAAGAGAAAACTTATGTTAAATAAGAAGCGAGAAAACTATATTTTAATATCAAAATATTCAAGAGTTTTAACTTTACATTTGTTTTAATTAAAAGGCCAAGTGGTGTTGAATGCTGAACCAGTGAACTCATTGGATTGTCATGGTTGAAACACTGTTTATTTCGATAGTTAAATCACGGACTATCAAATCTGTCCAATACGATTGTTGGTACGGAAAGACCGGGATCAGATTTGTATTCGAAAACCATTCCGAACCAACAAATACGTGAAGATGCTAATTTGAAGATGAAATACTGAAGACCATGGTTCTTCATAAGCGGAAGTATTACTTATAATCTCCGGCTTAGCGGCCCGAGATACACTGTGATTCTGTCGTGGTTGGGATCTACGGATTGCAAGGACTACTTGCTACTGATCCATGGGGTGATTCCTATATGAGATGCAGTAGGAGGGTGCCTTCGGTTCATCCTGTTCCTGGATGACTTGAATGGATGAATGTCTAACAGAGTATTTCCAAAGGAATTACGTACGTTGATTTCTTCAAACGTACCATAGTTGGTGGCGGAGGATGACGATAATTGGTGGCGGAGGATGACGGTTCTCTTAGCTTTACCACTAGAGTATTTTTGCGGACATCAATTATTAATATCTGGCGGATCTGACGATGTGGCATTAAAGTGAATGGTGGCCAAATGTTGTAAAGGAAATTCTGACCTCAAGCCTCACAACCAGGAAATGACAAAAATCGGGCAAGCGGCATGGCTATGTGGGTCGCTCCCATTAGGGTGTATAATCACCTATCTAGAGAAATACCTTTTGCTTCTTTAATCTATTACGATGCTTTCCCTTTTCGGGAATGGTGGTTTGAGCCCAACCGTTGGTGATATACATTCGATACATTCAAGCGAAATGAGTGGTCAGTCATGTGAGGGTCGGGTTGCAAGACGTTCTTGTTGAACCCAGTGTATTCGCCTCTAGAGATACACTATCGGCAGGTGGTCCCATATCTTGTCATGGTAGGAATCCAATCTCCAATAAGCGTCTGTGGTTTTGATTGTATACTATATATGTGGAGCGTGAGATGCAAGCGTTCCACTAGATTGATATTTACTTGTATTTAGACACTATTATAATATCAGAAAAGGTATAGATTTCAAAAATGTTTTGGGTTACCGTAAGGTAAAAACCGTCCGTGTCTATGTGTGGATTCGGTCTTACGATTATCCTTTTCTTTTGAAAGGATTTTGAACTTGAAAATCAAGTTGTGTGATACCTTAATACTGTGCGAGTTTTTCTCACTCTGGTTCACCAGACTGACCTGGTGTTTTGTAAATGTTCGGGTTAGCCCGGGGTGTACAGGTTCAAGTTATCGAATGCTATGAAGAGACGAGCTGGAAGAGTCTAGACGAATGATATCATATAGCTATTATTCCGCTGTGTGTTGTATATGGGACAGATTATTATAACTGTCCAGAGATGTTGATGTACTCTGATATTGTAAGTATTTTTAAAAGCTCTCAATAAAGTTTTATTTCTGTATTATATTTTGTTCTGCTGCGATGTGAGACTCTAATTCTGTGTTGTGTTGGTTCTTCTCCTTCTTCTATTCTTATATTTCTTTCTTTCTTATCTCACCCTCTAAATTCTTTCTAATAACGTTTCGGTGTTTTTGGTGTTTAGAAGGTTGGCATGAGTTACGGTAAAGGTATTTATGTCGATTTTCAGGGCCGAAAATCCCTGGGTCGTTACAGTGGTATCAGAGCTATTGGTTTAGTAATAACCTTGGCTCTGTGGTATGACTCGGTAGAGATTGGGTTAGTAATACCCTAGATCGAGATTGAGTGTATATATATATATAAATATGAGAGCGTATTTGTAAATTTTAAATACAAATGTTTTGTATTGTGTTTGTTGATCAGTTCAAGTGTTGAGAAGCATAGAACTGGTAATGGAAACAGTATTGTTTGGAAAAGGGGGTAAATGAAATAATTTTGCCCAAATTATTTTTTTGTACAGAAAAGAAATAATTTGATCAAACTATTGAGATATTAGTGTATTTGATCGATTTGAATGGAATTCAAATCGGTTTGAAAATTTGAATTGAAACTTAACTTAGTTAAGTGGAACTAAAGTAAAGAATGATATTGAAATTTAATCAAATAAATTGGAAATTTGATGAATAGATAAAAATCGAATAGAAATTAATCGATTAAATGTTCAAATATGAGAAACCATGGAAAAACATTAATATTGAATGTGAATTCAATTGATTTGGTTGATTTGGTTGTGAATTGATTGTGAAATGCGAAATGTTTGTTATTGGATGGTAGATTGATTGAATCAACGATTTAATGAGTTTGAATAAATTATAAACTAAAGTAAATAAATTCCAGTATAATTAAAAACTGGGCTGGAACTGCATATGAATTAGAATTTATGGTTTAACCCTATATTCGATAATGAATAGATGTTATTTGTTTGATTTTGGGAATTTGAATAGTTGTACTTATTGATTACTGAAATATTATTTTAGAATTTCACATATTACTTATATGTGAATTGAGTGAGTACAGGTGCCAGATGGCTGGCAGATTGATATCGGTTGAGTAAATCGCGTATACGTTGAGCAGATATGCTCAATAGCGCTCGCAAAAAGGCACGCCTACACAAAATATAAAAAATTTGGTTTTGTTTGGGTTTTGAATTTTTCCGACCCTATTGGTCGATGTGTATATATTTCTTGAGCCTGCGATATTGCAGATGTCCTCCGTGTAGGGGAGACCCTACCAAAAATTTTCCAAAAATTATGGTATTAGAATTTTTTTGAAAAATTCTTTTATTTGTTTTAAAACCGATATGATTAGTTTTGAAAATAAAAATCGAGTTTTATTTAAATGTTTTTATAAAGTTAATGGGTTTATTACGTCCTTTCTTACCTTAGCAATTTCGAGGACGAAATTATTTTAAGGGGGAAGGAAAGTAACATCCCATATTATGGTAGCCAAATATTTTATTTATTTTAAATATTTTATTTGGAATATTAATAGATTTTAGTATTCAATTCATTATTTAAAACAAAGTTTAAACGTTATATATTTTTATGTAATATAAAGGAATTCTGCTATGAAATAAATATCGTTTCAAACCAAAATTTCAAATCTCGCTTCGATCGGACGTTGTATGTATTCGTACGATTCGTAAAAGTCGAACGTTAAATTCACAATATTATATAAGGTCACCATCGTAACATCATTTTCAAATATATTGGAATCAACCAAAATCCGCTAACACCAAATCTTGAAAATCTGAATGGAGAAAATATGGGCAAATCTTATCCTATCACTTTTCAAATATCTACCAAGTCTGCCTAAAAGTTCTTGCATAGGCTAAAGCAAATTTTTGTTCAGTAACCCGTGTGAAATTCTAGCTGAATCTCTGTACAAATATATCCCTATCTTTGACGAAAACTGCACATGGAAAACTTAATAAAATTTGCGTCAACATCCATTTATTCATTCAAAAAAACTTGATATGTTACTGGGTGTTACAACCAAAGTTTTCGGACCTGACACATCCAGCATGAAAATAAATAAACGCGCAAATGGGTTCATAATACTTTCTTTTTGAACCAGGAAGAAATAAATCGAAGCAGCAAATGGATATTTATATATATATATATATAACAATCTCATACATGTACATATCACAGTTCCATGTCTTCTAATGTAATAAATAATTCAATAACTATATATATACATAGACAAGATGAAAAGACAAGACGAGATAGCTTCATAGCTTCACAAAATCCATATCTAAACAGTTCAGTGTATGTGTACATCTGAACAGGCTAGTACATCACAAAGTCAACACAAAATCTTCACTTTTTTCCTGCTAGCAATCTCTTATTCTTCGATAAGTCTCCACGTACAGTGCTACCCTATCTTCTTTGTGACAGTCTTCATTTATTTGCGTCATAAAAGGGAAATTTTGAACAACTAAGAAAAGATCATGAACAGTTAAAGTGAAACAACATAAATAACTATACATATATACCATCGATCTACAGAATATTAAGACAGCTAAGAATATGTGAATTGGTACAAAATAGGTACAGACAAGTCGAAACAAGATATCTTCATGTAGGCAGAAAATTTCAGATGTATATTCATAGACTATTCTATCATACACATGCATGTTTCAGTTCTGGTCTACAAATGAATTAAACAAATTTGGATTTATACGAACAACTAAGAATATGCACATATCAGCTAAGGAAAAGCCAAGAAAAACATAGTACAAATAGCTAACATATATTCATACATATATATTCATTGTCGAATTCATATACATATATATATTAGGACTGTAACATGTATTTTAAATCAACATCGCAGTGTTTCGAAATATTTGATTTGAATAAACAAATTTATAGCTTCATAGTCACCTAATCTGGACACATGCAAAGTTCGACCTAATGTCTTATTCAAGCAGTCCAACAGTGCTGTAAATCACATATGAAATCTTCCCAAAATCTGCGAATTTGCTCTACAAGTTATCATGCAGTGACAAGGTTCAAATCGATCACTTACCCAAAATCTCATCGCTGACATAAGAAAAATATCAAGCTAAAACCTAGGTTCAGCTACGAGCAAGTCTATGATTTTACAAATTGATTTCGACATTGATCCAATCCACATTTCTACACAACTATAAATACACGCACATATTTCGTTTCTAGAACAAGCAGTAAAGAAGGAAAAATTCGAACCACTAAAAAATCAAAACAAAAAAAATCATACAACAATTAAAATCACGAGAATATACTTATCTGGTTTACGAGTCCACCCTCCTAGTTTCGGAAGGCTTTTGATGGATTTCGTGAGACGTTTGCCGAAGCCAAAGGTTTAGGGTTCGGAAAATGTTCATGATAGAAGCCTCGGGTTGAATTGTATGAAGTCTGGAGTGAACGTGGGAGGAATCCTGTAACAACCCGTATTTCAATAACATGTTAAAACGAGAATCAAGGCAGAATTTAATTTTAAATTCTGAATCAAGTAAACCGGGCTATGCCATTGCGTTCGTCTCGGAAAAATACGCGAAATAGAGTCCGAGTTTTCGAGAATCGGAGTCCGTATGACCCGTTAAAGGCCCAAAGAAGATTTCTGGGAATTTGAATTTCGGAAACAGTTTTGGAAATCAGATCTGGGGCTAGGCGGGAAGTTTCCCCGCCTAGGCCATGTCGACAGGGCTGTCGACAGGCCTGTCGACTTGGGCCCAGACCAAGTCGACAGCCCTGTCGACTTGCCTGTCGACAGGGGGTGGCCGGGGCAAGCTGCCTGGCGCACCTGCTTGTCTCACCTGGTCTTGTCCTTGGGCTGGTTCTGGAAGCTTCCGAGATCTGATGGTCCTAATCTATCCTAGGGTTAATCTAAGGGCCTAAAACTATCCTAATCTCTATAAAAACACCCCTAAGCCCCCCCTAAACCCTCATAACTCACCCTCTCCACGAAGTGCTGCCCAAATGCAAAATGATCATGGCCTCCATCTCAAATCCCTAGAGCCTATGCACTCAAATCAAGTTCAAATCAAAAGGTGCAAGCTTGCTACACCAAATCAAGGCCAAATCAACATTGCTATGCGAGTTTCATGAAGGTTCTTCTTCAAAGGAGCCACCTTCCTTCGTCAAGATGATGCATGACCCCTTTTCTAAGCCTTGCCTATGTAAGTTCTAGCTACTTTTGGATCAAAACGGTATTTTTAATGTTGACATGGGATAAAATGAGATAAAGCATAAGTATGCATGTATGTGAACCTAACTTTGTCCCTTTTCTATGATCTATGACTTTAGACTAGGATGTAGCAACTTAATCATGTCATTCATGTTATGTTTAGCCTAGTTTATCTTGCAAGTTTGGATCTTTGTCTATGGAAGATTTGCATGAACCTTTGGGAACCATTTGACTTGTGAAACATAGGCAAATACTCGACCTTGGGGCTTATGCATGCATATGAACACAAACCCCTTATGCTAACATGCAAGTTTGTGGCCAAATCCTTTATGGGATTATGCATGCTAGTGGCCAATCCCCTCTTTTAAGTTGTGCATGTTTATGGCCAAACCCTTTTTGATAATATGCATGTTTGTGGCCAAATTACCTTATGACACTATGCATGTTTATGGCCAATCTCTTTATGATGTTATGCATGTGGAAGCCAAGCCCTTTTTGGCATCATGCATGTTTTGAGACCAATATGTGACATAGTATCCTTACTATGTTGACTCGCTTTGCTTGCGTTGGGAAAACACGATTTTGGGTAGTTAGATAAACATGAACATGTCGCAAAATCTTAACTTGAATATGGCATGTGTTTATACTTGAAAATATGACTTGAAAGATAACATGGAAGATGACATGTAAGTATGCATAAAAACATAAGCTTGGGAATTTACCTATTAAGTTAGGTCTACCCTTTGGGAATTTACCTATTAAGTTAGGTCTACCCAAATGCTTGAAAACTTGTAACATGTTTTGGAAACATGATGAACTTAGATAATATAAGTATGGCCAACTCGAGGTTGGGTTGAGTTTGCAACGTAAAACTACCCGGAACCGACCGGCCTAACTAGTAGTTGCAAACAATAGGACCCAATGTGAGAAGTTGGTCATGTCGCGCTTAAGACCCGAGGTTAGACTAGGTTGTGGTGTAAATCTACCCGGACCCGCCCGGCTTAACTAGTAACCACAACAAGGTCTAATGTGAGAGGTTGAGGGTGCATTAATTAAATTAATGCCACATAATAGGGTTAAGTTAATTTGATTAATGAGGCTTAACCAAATATGATATGGACAAAGGGGTTAAGTAATTTGATTAGGCTAATGATACTTAACAAAACATGATAAGCTTGGGTAGGTTAAGTAACTTGATTTGCCTAATGACACTTGACCATTTTTATACGACTAGTGGACGGGATTAAGTTAACCAACACTTAATCAATCCAACACGATAACGTGATAAGGTTAAGTAAATTTTCTTAGTGACACTTAACCGTATAATACAGTTAATGGATGGGGTTAAGATTAGGCTTAACTAATCTGAACATGGTAATCGGATGGGGTTAAGTTAGCCTAGACTTAATTAATCCAACTTGGTAATTTAATGGGGTTAAGTTAAACACTTAACTAATTTAACACGATGATTTGATGAGGTTAAGTGACCTATACTTAACCAATCTAACTCGTTAATTTGATGAGGTTAAGTTAATCTATACTTAACCAATCTAACGTGAAAACATGATAAGGCTAAGTCACGAATCGCTTCGAATACGCTTGACCGATTTGACTCGGTAATTTGATAGGGTCAAATTAATGTATACTTAGCCAATCTAAAATGATAATTAGACGAGGTTAAGTCATGGATTGCTTGATATACTTAACCAACTTGACACATGGTTTGTAGGGTTAAGTCTTGGACTTGGATACTTAGCTAATTTTGACATGGTTTGTAGACGGGCTAAGTTATGAACTTAAGTGACACTTAACCCATTAGATAAACCCTAATTCGGAGGATTAGGTAAATAACCATAGTTAACAAGGATTATGGAAATAAGGCTAAGTGGTAAACCTTAGTTAAGGGAAACTAAGTAATAATTCTTAGTCAAGGAAATTTGGACCACCTCTTAGATAAATGAGTAACCCGGTACGGTAGGTCATCGTTTAAGTATGCGTGTAGGAGCAGGCTATCTGATTTAGATAAAGGCTCCAACGAACTGGGTAACGAAGCAGCGGCTTCGGGGAACGTGAGGATATTCTTGGGATCCCTCTGTGAGCTGCCAGGTCATTATACTAGGCTCACGAGAGGTTGAGGTCTGCGATAGAAGAACCAAGAATATGCCTTGGTTGCTATGCGAGCGACCTAAAGACTGGGGTGGATAGCAGTGAGTCGACGAATACATAAGGTGCCCGAGATAGCAAGTTCGTCGATTATCTACCATCTTGAGTCAAGCGTGTACGTACGGAAAGACAGGGAACACCCAACAGACCATAATTGCTATCTAATTATGGGTGAGGTAGGCCGTAGGATGTGGGCTGGCCGGAGTGTAGTTCTCATGCAAGATTTGCTCTTGTGTTGCCTTTCACTAGTTGAGGGAGGGGTCTCGTGGGACCATAGCCACGTGTAGAAAAGCAGACCTTAGTATCTGCATCGGCAGATAAATCTAAAGCTCCCGACCGAGTCCTGTATCTCTTGTTTTGCCATGTGACAGGACTCGGATGGCACGATGTGATACATGTGCATACAGTTATAGAAAAACGATTCACGATGAATGCGTGGGAAAAAGGGCGCGGTTGAGGGTTAGCGTAATCCCTAGTGGCCTAGGTGGTTTAACCCAAACCAAAATACGAAAGCGTGCAATAGGTAAGCGAAATCCCTAGTGGGGCTAGGTGGCGTAAGTCCTAGTAGTTCAAACGATGATTCATATGGAAGAGCCTAGCTAGAACAAGGGTGACAGTCCAAACGATTTCTAGGATAATACGACATGAGGAAGCCCGTACGAGGTACGGCAAAGGACTGAACTTATATACATGGAAAGAAACATATGATTTGAGTAACCTATATATGCGATATATTAGGTTGACATGGACCATTACACGACTTTGAGTAAGGGACATTCATGGTTAACACATAACAAGGCTGGGATACTAGTACGGAGGGTGCAGAGCAAATATACATGTTAGAACTAAAATACATAATAGATACCGTGGGATGATGGACGGGGCAGATACCTTGGGATAATGTACTCGATAGAAGTCTGACGATGTGATACCTTGACTTATCATAACACCGTAGTTTATCATGATACCTTAGTTTACCTTGCCACAGTAGTTAAACCGGCTAGCCCGGTTTAGTTTATCTATCTTGTAGTTATCCTTAGGTTTACTTTCAGTTTATGCATGTCATGTTACCTTTATCTGTTTTTATACTGGAAGTAGATAGGACTTACTCAGTCTTTTTGACTGACCCGTTTTGTTTCGCCTCTTTTCTTCCGTTTCCCCCCCAGGTTACAGGGAGGAAACAATGCAGTTTAGTTCGGACTTCTTCTGCTTGAAGGTCATCATGGATGGCTTGGACTTCTCTTGGCTATGGCTACTTTACTGTTTTTACTTGGGGAATAATTTATTAAAAAGTCTTTATGCTTCTTTACTATTGCAAGACAGGTTTTGTTGTACTCTGATGTAAAAGGCTTTAGACCTTATTTATTCATGTTATGAAAGTTTGATTTTACTTCCGCTATTTTATATGTTCTGTCTTGTGATATTTCTGTGCATGTTTACCAATAATGCCCCTCTAAAGCTAGTGCATTCCTTTGCGAGTGACCCTAGCGGAGGCGGGGTGTTACATTTGGTATCAGAGCAGAAGGTTACCAGACTGGGCAAAAGTTTTTAAAGACCTTCTGAAAACTATTTGAAAATCGTTTATAAAGAAGCATTTTTCAAGAAAATTTTCTTTTAAAAAGAAAAAGGCTATTCCCCAAAGGCCATTAGCACTATCCTGGTTTCCTTGATTGAATCTCTTTTTCTTTCTTTCCTCCATCTGTAGTCACAGTGGTTTTGACTGCGACTAGTCTTTCTAGCTGCGTAAGTGTTTCCCGTACGATGGAGGTGGTTCTCGAGAGACCGTTGCAGAGTTATGCATGAAAGGATAGTAAGAACAAGGATAAAGGATACGAGCTCAGGGATAAGCAACATGTTGGTATGGCTGAGTCCTAAAAGGAAGAAGGAAGATGAACAATGAAACCCATGATGAGAGAGTACCTTTGGCATGGTAAAACCGGACGGATAGTTAAGTATCATGGAACAGGGACAAGATCATTCGGAGGGCAATAGTATGCTCTCATTTCTAGGGTACCTCAGAAGGAGGGTAACGATCTTGTTAAAGGTTTAGCTTTTCTTCTCTATCTTCCTGTCGGGACTTTGTTTTGATCACCGCATCTTTTAAGTCCGCTCCGATAGTGAGTCTCTGCACCTTAGTACTAGCGTAATAGAGAATCCCATTTTTGTCTCAAGTCATGTGGAGAATCGGTCCATTTATTCATGACTTGTTTTGGATTTGAGAATGACATGCCTCGGTTATGGATGGATTCTAGGGATGAAGTGGTTATCCAGTAAGGGGTGCCACTCTCGGTTTTAGAAGGAGGGTAGTTAGACTCTTGGCTTGCTTTGGTAATACCCTTGAAGTATCGCGTAACCTTTTGGGTTCTGTCATGATTAGTTACTTAGAATCCCTAGATGCCTTTGTTGGAAATTAGAAACCCGATCGAATGGTGTTCGCGAATAAGACGGATGGTTTACTTCGGTTATGTATGGGTTATGGGAATTACCCTAGTAAGTGCGCATGGTAACTTGTTTACTTTCAAGAGAAAGTTTTTCTACGTGGAATACCTTATGGTACAAGGTCCAGGATTCACTAGTGAATATTGAGGGCTCGCATGGAATAATGTGTACGCAGTCCTGTTTGCGCCAAGTATTCTAGAAGGAGAATGAGTGCAAGTGGAACGAGAGGCGACGAGGAAATGAGTTCCAACTCATGTTATGGAAACAGGAAATAAGAAGCTGCGAAATCGTGAAGTTAAAGGACGGTCAAGGCACGATGGAACTAAGTTCAAGGTAATGCGACTCAGGAGACTGAAGACCTAATACGTGCATGATATCTCTTTTGGGAATATATCCTCGATCCCTGTTTTTCTGTTGAGCTTGCTTGTAGGCTATCTTTTATGGATATCCTCTCGGTCCTGTCTCTGTTAAAACCCCGTACGGAGTTTGTTTTGTTTATCTTCTCGACCCTGTTTCAGGGAATCCTAGGTAGAACCCTATGGATGTAAACATGTATTTAAAACATGTTATGGTTGATATGGGTGCAAATGGTTGCAAGTGGTTGCTCGTGGATGCGCGAATTTACATTAGATATTAGCTCGACTCGGTCACATTTCATATTGCATATACACGAGTATTTATACTTGTTTATGGATGAAATTGAATGTGTTATCATGCGGATGTTGCATGTGGTTGAATGTTTGTGCACGCATATAGTATCTATATGACTAGGACTATTTGCATACATGTTGGATTCATGGCACTATACATATTTTTGCATTAGAAAGATTATCCAGGCCTGATCATTAGCTACACACACGTTTTGCATATATTCATACAGCATTAGAAATCATCTAAGAACAATGGTTGCTTGTGGATGATGTTCTGAGTAGATGGATGATGGATGGTAGGATATGTTCTTCCTAACTTAGAGATTTCGGGGACGAAATCCTAAAAGGTGGGGAGAATGTAACAACCCGTATTTCAATAACATGTTAAAACGAGAATCAAGGCAGAATTTAATTTTAAATTCTGAATCAAGTAAAACGGGCTATGCCATTGCGTTCGTCTCGGAAAAATACGCGAAATAGAGTCCGAGTTTTCGAGAATCGGAGTCCGTATGACCCGTTAAAGGCCCAAAGAAGATTTCTGGGAATTTGAATTTCGGAAACAGTTTTGGAAATCAGATCTGGGGCTAGGCGGGAAGTTTCCCCGCCTAGGCCATGTCGACAGGGCTGTCGACAGGCCTGTCGACTTGGGCCCAGACCAAGTCGACAGCCCTGTCGACTTGCCTGTCGACAGGGGGTGGCCGGGGCAAGCTGCCTGGCGCACCTGCTTGTCTCACCTGGTCTTGTCCTTGGGCTGGTTCTGGAAGCTTCCGAGATCTGATGGTCCTAATCTATCCTAGGGTTAATCTAAGGGCCTAAAACTATCCTAATCTCTATAAAAACACCCCTAAGCCCCCCCTAAACCCTCATAACTCACCCTCTCCACGAAGTGCTGCCCAAATGCAAAATGATCATGGCCTCCATCTCAAATCCCTAGAGCCTATGCACTCAAATCAAGTTCAAATCAAAAGGTGCAAGCTTGCTACACCAAATCAAGGCCAAATCAACATTGCTATGCGAGTTTCATGAAGGTTCTTCTTCAAAGGAGCCACCTTCCTTCGTCAAGATGATGCATGACCCCTTTTCTAAGCCTTGACTATGTAAGTTCTAGCTACTTTTGGATCAAAACGGTATTTTTAATGTTGACATGGGATAAAATGAGATAAAGCATAAGTATGCATGTATGTGAACCTAACTTTGTCCCTTTTCTATGATCTATGACTTTAGACTAGGATGTAGCAACTTAATCATGTCATTCATGTTATGTTTAGCCTAGTTTATCTTGCAAGTTTGGATCTTTGTCTATGGAAGATTTGCATGAACCTTTGGGAACCATTTGACTTGTGAAACATAGGCAAATACTCGACCTTGGGGCTTATGCATGCATATGAACACAAACCCCTTATGCTAACATGCAAGTTTGTGGCCAAATCCTTTATGGGATTATGCATGCTAGTGGCCAATCCCCTCTTTTAAGTTGTGCATGTTTATGGCCAAACCCTTTTTGATAATATGCATGTTTGTGGCCAAATTACCTTATGACACTATGCATGTTTATGGCCAATCTCTTTATGATGTTATGCATGTGGAAGCCAAGCCCTTTTTGGCATCATGCATGTTTTGAGACCAATATGTGACATAGTATCCTTACTATGTTGACTCGCTTTGCTTGCGTTGGGAAAACACGATTTTGGGTAGTTAGATAAACATGAACATGTCGCAAAATCTTAACTTGAATATGGCATGTGTTTATACTTGAAAATATGACTTGAAAGATAACATGGAAGATGACATGTAAGTATGCATAAAAACATGAGCTTGGGAATTTACCTATTAAGTTAGGTCTACCCTTTGGGAATTTACCTATTAAGTTAGGTCTACCCAAATGCTTGAAAACTTGTAACATGTTTTGGAAACATGATGAACTTAGATAATATAAGTATGGCCAACTCGAGGTTGGGTTGAGTTTGCAACGTAAAACTACCCGGAACCGACCGGCCTAACTAGTAGTTGCAAACAATAGGACCCAATGTGAGAAGTTGGTCATGTCGCGCTTAAGACCCGAGGTTAGACTAGGTTGTGGTGTAAATCTACCCGGACCCGCCCGGCTTAACTAGTAACCACAACAAGGTCTAATGTGAGAGGTTGAGGGTGCATTAATTAAATTAATGCCACATAATAGGGTTAAGTTAATTTGATTAATAAGGCTTAACCAAATATGATATGGACAAAGGGGTTAAGTAATTTGATTAGGCTAATGATACTTAACAAAACATGATAAGCTTGGGTAGGTTAAGTAACTTGATTTGCCTAATGACACTTGACCATTTTTATACGACTAGTGGACGGGATTAAGTTAACCAACACTTAATCAATCCAACACGATAACGTGATAAGGTTAAGTAAATTTTCTTAGTGACACTTAACCGTATAATACAGTTAATGGATGGGGTTAAGATTAGGCTTAACTAATCTGAACATGGTAATCGGATGGGGTTAAGTTAGCCTAGACTTAATTAATCCAACTTGGTAATTTAATGGGGTTAAGTTAAACACTTAACTAATTTAACACGATGATTTGATGAGGTTAAGTGACCTATACTTAACCAATCTAACTCGTTAATTTGATGAGGTTAAGTTAATCTATACTTAACCAATCTAACGTGAAAACATGATAAGGCTAAGTCACGAATCGCTTCGAATACGCTTGACCGATTTGACTCGGTAATTTGATAGGGTCAAATTAATGTATACTTAGCCAATCTAAAATGATAATTAGACGAGGTTAAGTCATGGATTGCTTGATATACTTAACCAACTTGACACATGGTTTGTAGGGTTAAGTCTTGGACTTGGATACTTAGCTAATTTTGACATGGTTTGTAGACGGGCTAAGTTATGAACTTAAGTGACACTTAACCCATTAGATAAACCCTAATTCAGAGGATTAGGTAAATAACCATAGTTAACAAGGATTATGGAAATAAGGCTAAGTGGTAAACCTTAGTTAAGGGAAACTAAGTAATAATTCTTAGTCAAGGAAATTTGGACCACCTCTTAGATAAATGAGTAACCCGGTACGGTAGGTCATCGTTTAAGTATGCGTGTAGGAGCAGGCTATCTGATTTAGATAAAGGCTCCAACGAACTGGGTAACGAAGCAGCGGCTTCGGGGAACGTGAGGATATTCTTGGGATCCCTCTGTGAGCTGCCAGGTCATTATACTAGGCTCACGAGAGGTTGAGGTCTGCGATAGAAGAACCAAGAATATGCCTTGGTTGCTATGCGAGCGACCTAAAGACTGGGGTGGATAGCAGTGAGTCGACGAATACATAAGGTGCCCGAGATAGCAAGTTCGTCGATCATCTACCATCTTGAGTCAAGCGTGTACGTACGGAAAGACAGGGAACACCCAACAGACCATAATTGCTATCTAATTATGGGTGAGGTAGGCCGTAGGATGTGGGCTGGCCGGAGTGTAGTTCTCATGCAAGATTTGCTCTTGTGTTGCCTTTCACTAGTTGAGGGAGGGGTCTCGTGGGACCATAGCCACGTGTAGAAAAGCAGACCTTAGTATCTGCATCGGCAGATAAATCTAAAGCTCCCGACCGAGTCCTGTATCTCTTGTTTTGCCATGTGACAGGACTCGTATGGCACGATGTGATACATGTGCATACAGTTATAGAAAAACGATTCACGATGAATGCGTGGGAAAAAGGGCGCGGTTGAGGGTTAGCGTAATCCCTAGTGGCCTAGGTGGTTTAACCCAAACCAAAATACGAAAGCGTGCAATAGGTAAGCGAAATCCCTAGTGGGGATAGGTGGCGTAAGTCCTAGTAGTTCAAACGATGATTCATATGGAAGAGCCTAGCTAGAACAAGGGTGACAGTCCAAACGATTTCTAGGATAATACGACATGAGGAAGCCCGTACGAGGTACGGCAAAGGACTGAACTTATATACATGGAAAGAAACATATGATTTGAGTAACCTATATATGCGATATATTAGGTTGACATGGACTATTACACGACTTTGAGTAAGGGACATTCATGGTTAACACATAACAAGGCTGGGATACTAGTACGGAGGGTGCAGAGCAAATATACATGTTAGAACTAAAATACATAATAGATACCGTGGGATGATAGACGGGGCAGATACCTTGGGATAATGTACTCGATAGAAGTCTGACGATGTGATACCTTGACTTATCATAACACCGTAGTTTATCATGATACCTTAGTTTACCTTGCCACAGTAGTTAAACCGGCTAGCCCGGTTTAGTTTATCTATCTTGTAGTTATCCTTAGGTTTACTTTCAGTTTATGCATGTCATGTTACCTTTATCTGTTTTTATACTGGAAGTAGATAGGACTTACTCAGTCTTTTTGACTGACCCGTTTTGTTTCGCCTCTTTTCTTCCGTTTCCCCCCAGGTTACAGGGAGGAAACAATGCAGTTTAGTTCGGACTTCTTCTGCTTGAAGGTCATCATGGATGGCTTGGACTTCTCTTGGCTATGGCTACTTTACTGTTTTTACTTGGGGAATAATTTATTAAAAAGTCTTTATGCTTCTTTACTATTGCAAGACAGGTTTTGTTGTACTCTGATGTAAAAGGCTTTAGACCTTATTTATTCATGTTATGAAAGTTTGATTTTACTTCCGCTATTTTATATGTTCTGTCTTGTGATATTTCTGTGCATGTTTACCAATAATGCCCCTCTAAAGCTAGTGCATTCCTTTGCGAGTGACCCTAGCGGAGGCAGGGTGTTACAAAGCCCTTTTGTTTCAGGGAGGGTTGGGTTGATCTGCGGAACTGTGCTGAAGTTGGGTGTTGGAGGAGTGATTTGGGGGTTCGGCGTATCGTTGGGAGGAGGAGGGTGGAAGGGTGATCGAAGAAAGGGTTGTGTAGGAGGGGGCGGTGCAGTCAACTTCGATCTGCGACGAAGAAGAAGGGAGGAGGAAGAACAGGAAGTCGGCCATGGAAAAAGTGTTGGAGGCGGTGGGTTTTGTGGATAGGGTAAAGTCGATGGTAGAGTTTTAAATGGTAATGGGTTGGGGTTATCGGGCCAAGGTAATGAAAACAAGGTAAGGCCCAATTTTTTATGAGCATTAGTTAGTTTAATTTAAAATAGAAACTTATTAACTTATAAAGCTTATTCGAATCCATACGTAATCAGATTTACGTGCCGTCAGATTCATTGGAATCATATCGGAAAAGACTACATTATGGTACAGATGTGAACATGTTAGGAGGCAGCTGGGGTTTTCAGTTAAATTAAACATGCATTTAATTTAACTAAATTCAGTCGTTATCTCACCAGACAGAAATAAGGTGAGTTAAACCCACTCAGTTTTCCCATTTATATTTTATATAAATTGGGTTTTTATTTTGTGTGCTCTGCTTGCCAATGGTTGACTGTTCACTAGTTATATATTTATTTGTTGATTTGACTAATGAAATTAAACCATCGTTTAATTTCAGTGAAATACCAAATCATTATTCTAACGATTAGTTCAAATAAAGGTAACTTACCTTGTTGGCCACGTTTTATAAAATAAACATGTTTAATTGGTTGAATTATTTGAATTACTTGTGGTTGGGATTAAATGGTCGTTATTTATTATTATCAGTTAAATGAAATTGAACGATCTGTTTGGAGATAACCATTTGTATACAGGGAAGAACATGTTGGAGGGGTCCAACGGGATTCCTCAATATATTATTTATTTTATATTATCAACATATAAACTGTCCTGTTTGGAGTGATTGATTTGATTGTTGATTTTTGATGAAATTTCAACATCTGTTTAGTTTAAACCAATGGGCGGTATTGGTTGAGTATTTGGCGATATATGGCCTATAAAATCAATCGTTTATAAACATAAATTTACTGTCAAGCAAATCGACAGAGATGACATTATGAAATTTATTTCGTACCTGGAAATAGATTTTTAAATATATTATTTTGAATAAAAGTTTATTAAAGGAAATAAATGTTTATCATTTATTTTTAAGCTATAATCAATTATTAATTAATTTAATAAAGTAAATTCTGATGTAATCAGATTTATAAGTATGAGAATAGGAAACTAACCTAACGGCTAAAGCGAACAATTGTTTTGTTAAGAAACAATTAAATGGGATTTATTGAAATTAATTATATTATTAATTAAGTTAAAGGGAAAACGAATGGGAATCGACTGACGAGATAACCATGTTTTGAGTAACTAAGTTGACTGTTTATTTTGAATTGACTGAATTAATCTAACAAAATGGCTTAATGAACATTGTTTTAATTTTAATAAGATCTTTATAAAAAAAGGGGATTAATATTTATTTTAGTTAGTAGAGAAATTAACTACTGAGGTAGTTAATAATCAGAGTAAATTATTATTTTAATAATAATTTAGGGAATACTTTTTAATTGAATTTCATTTAAAAGGTACTCGAAATGAAAATAAAAACCAATTGAATAATGAAAGGCGTTTATGTACGAGTTTGTATTTAAAACCCAAATTTTTATAACAAAGTTATAAAAGCAATTTCCAATGAATAAAGTAGCTTGAAATGAATGTTACTTAATTATCTGAATTAAGTCTAAGGAGATTGGTATAAAATGGTTTATATTAAACCAAAGTTAGGTAAATGAGGTTAAAAGTGTTAAAGCATTAATTTTACATTAACGTTACGTAATAATGGGATTAAGTAAAAGTGAGAAATGGAAATGTAAATTTCAAGCGGGAAATGGTCGAAAGGTTTTGAAAAGGAATTGGGAAAAAGTGAATTTGATAAAAGAAGTTGGTCGTAGGATTTTACAAGAAAATCAGAATTATAAAAATGAATTAGTTTAAAGAGAAAACTTATGTTAAATAAGAAGCGAGAAAACAATATTTTAATATCAAAATATTTAAGAGTTTTAAATTTACATTTGTTTTAATTAAAAGGCCAAGTGGTGCTGAATGCTGAACCAGTGAACTCATTGGATTGTCATGGTTGAAACACTGTTTATTTCGATAGTTAAATCACGGACTATCAAATCTGTCCAATACGATTGTTGGTACGGAAAGACCGGGATTGGATTTATATTCGAAAACCATTCCGAACCAACAAATACGTGAAGATGCAAATTTGAAGATGAAACACTAAAGACCGTGGCTCTTCACAAGCGGAAGGATTACTTATAATCACCGGCTTAGCGGCCCGAGATACACTATGATTCTGTCGTGGTTGGGATCTACGGAGTGCAAGGACTACTCGCTACTGATCCATGGGGTGATTCCTATATGAGATGCAGTAGGAGGGTGCCTTCGGTTCATCCTGTTCCTGGATGACTTGAATGGACGAATGTTTGACAGAGTATTTTCAAAGGAATTACGTACGTTGATTTCTTCAAACGTACCATAGTTGGTGGCGGAGGATGATGGTTCTCTTAGCTTAACCACTAGAGTATTTTTGTGGACGTCAATTAGTAATATTTGGCGGATCTGACGATGTGGCATTCAAGTGAACGGTGTCCAGGTGTTGTAAAGGAAATTCTGACCTCAAGCCTCACAACCAGGAAATGAAAAAAATCGGGCAGGCAGCATGGCTATGTGGGTAGTTCCATTAGGGTGTATAATCACCTATCTAGAGAAATTCCTTTTGCTTCTTTAATCTATTTCGATGCTGTCCCTTTTCGGGAATGGTGGTTTGAGCCCAACTGTTGGTGATATACATTCGATACACTCAAGCGAAATGAGTGGTCGGTCATGTGAGGGTCGGGTTGCAAGACATTCTTGTTGAACCCAGTGTATTCGCCTCTAGAGATACACTATCGGTAGGTGGTCCCATACCTTGTCATAGTAGGAATCCAATCTCCAATAAGCGCCCGCGGTTTTGATTGTATACTATATATGTGGAGCGTGAGATGCAAGCGTTGCACTAGATTGATATTACTTGTATTTAGACACTATTATAATAAGAGAAAAGGTATTGATTTCAAAAATGTTTTGGGTTATCGTAAGGTAAAAACCGTCCTGTTTATGTGTGGATTCGGTCTTACGATTACCCTTTTCTTTCGAAAGGATTTTGAACTTAAAAATCAAGTTGTGAGATACCTTAATACTATGCGAGTTTTTCTCACTCTGGTTCACCAGACTGACCCGGTGTTTTGTAAATGTTCGGGTTAGCCCGGGGTGTACAGGTTCAAGTTATCGAATGATGTGAAGAGACGAGCTGGAAGAGTCCAGACGTATGATATCATATAGCTATTATTCCGCTGTGTGTTGTATATGGGACAAATTATTATAACTGTCCAGAGATGTTGACGTACTTTGATATTGTAAGTATTTTTAAAAGCTCTCAATAAAGTTTTATTTCTGTATTATATTTTGTTCCGCTGCGATGTGAGACTCTGATTCTGTGTTGTGGTTGTTCTTCTCCTTTTTCTATTCTTATATTTCTTTCTTTCTTATCTCACCCTCTAAATTCTTCCTAATAACGTTCCAGTGTTTTCGGTGTTTGGAAGGTCGGCATGAGTTACGATAAAGGTATTTATGTCGATTTTCAGGGCCGAAAATCCCTGGGTCGTTACAGATTGTGTGTCTAACATTGTCATTAACGGCATAACACTGATTTCCGTTGATATGTATCTTGTTTGTGACGTATGAGCTCCTAGTTGTTGTGTATGGATGGTAATCAGTGATCATGTTGTGAATAAACAATGTGACATACTTAAGAAATGAAATGAGCTTGTACGATCAAGGCATTGCTTCTCTAGGCATACTTTATGTATGCCGTGACATCGACGAACCTCACACCCCGGATGATGAGAAACTGGCGGTTAGGTTTTTATATATATATGAATTGATGATGGGCGCTGCAGCAGTGGGAAACCACTTATGACTTATGAAATAGGGTATGTTCGAGGGGGGGGGTGAGTCTGGTCGAAAACCATTGATCTACCTCACTATTTGTACTGGTGTCTGTGTATGGATGAAAAACCTGTGATTACATTTCGTTTGTGTTCCGATTGATCTTTCGTGCCAGGAATCATCAAGTTGGAAACCCAAATCTCTAATACGAGCCATACGATTTTTATTGTATATATATATACGACGACATAATAGGTTGGGGTATTATGCCGTCTAGGATTAATACATTTATTTGCGAAATGGTTTTCCGCACTATATATATATAATAACATTGAAAGAGGATTTTCATGTATGAAAGCATATTTGGTTATCATAAGATAAAACTCACCCATCTGGTGTGCGCTTGCATTATGTGATGTAGGACGAGCTTATGATATCTTCATTTTCCAAAAGTCATTGCGTATTTATATGCACGGGTGTTCACATGGAGTAAACCCGTTTCACGTTAGCGGCGTGGTCCGGTGAATTTCCCAACTTTAAAATGAAGACCTAAAAGCTATTGGTTTATGTTCTTACACTAGTCCCATGACTGACATGGAGTTCATTTTTTCTTCCTAACCTCTGGGTGCCCATAAATTTTCACATGGGCCGCTAGTAGTTTAGTTTTGCAGTTAGGTTTCATTGGAGCGAAGTTCGGAGCGCTTTCTGAGTTGGAGTCCACGCTAGAGTTTAAAGCTTCCGCTGTATTTATATTTTGTCTTCCGGTATATGTTTATGTTGTAACTCTGATATTCATGTAACTCTGATGTAATATTGTATTTTGCAATGAAAAGTTCTGTTATTTTATTCAATATATGTATGTACCCATAATAATTCGTCTTTGTGAATGATTTAAGTTGGTTTAATTACCGGCGAAAAATCGAGAAAAAAGGCGGGTCGTTACAATTGGTATCAGAGTTTTGGTTATACAAAGCTATGGGTACAACATATTTTGAACAAAAGATAGGACTCGTCAGAGTTATAATATCTCATTAGAGATAGGGTTAGAAATGCCCTAGAATGAGATTTTGGAATATTATGTCGAGAGAGCGTAATTTGAAATCTATATAAATTATTTTGATACTAGTAAATCATTTTGAAAATGATAGTTGTTTTGAAATATATTTTGAAATATAGTTGGAGATTAGGGTTTCGAGTGTTTTATTCGACGTCACGGTTGGACTATCGAGTATATAAAGATTTTGAATATATGCATAGCTAACGTATATACGAAGTCCAGTATATACTAGGTAGATGTACAGTCACACTCTAGTCGCTTGGAAATAAATTCTGGGATGAGCATGACATCGCTGATATTTGTTTTCAAGTTTCGAAGGTATGATGACTTTATAATTCTTATTTAAGCATCGAAGAATATTTAAAATCATCTAACTAAGTGTTTTAACGAATAAACCTTAATAAAATGATTTGGTAAATTAATATAGGAAATTAATTCGGGGAAAAACAAAACAAGAAATTGGAAAGAAGAAAACTGAGATTAGCTTAAAGTACTTCAAGACTTTGTACCCTTAAGACCTCGAATAAGCAAAATAATAAGTACTTGTATAATTAAAGGATATATTCTTGGAATAAATTCCTGCTTAAAGAATTGGGTAATGAATTGTTAAAAATGCACGTAAGGAAGACAAATTACCATATCTCGGATTTACAAGAATAATGGATCAAATTATAACCAACACATATGAATTTTGTAATCTAATAAATTGTAATCAGAGAAGGTATTATACTTCTCGACGAATGTTAAATAAGTTAATATAAGTAACAGATCTGAATCGATAACTAGCGTAAATTGAAAATGATAATATGCAAGTTAAATTATTTTGGTTGAAAGTATATATTGCGAAACAAACCCCTTAAGAAAATTTAGAAGTAATTTTTGACTTAAGTAAGAAATTTGTTTAAAAGACTATTTAAATATATATAACTAAAAATTTTAAGTGGGGGTGAAAATTACTCTTCTCTATTGAGATGATATATGTAGGTTAACTGAACTTATTTAACTAGCAATCGCTTATGAGGCAAAGGAAATATTAAAGTAAAGCTTACCTTAATTGGATTTGTCCGTAATCATATCGTTAAGTGCATTCGACTTTTCTATCTTGACTTATGCTAGTCCCATTTTCGAACCTTTTGTTCTTGAAAAGCATCATTCGTACCTCTTGTCTTATGAACTTGGTTAAATAATTTGATTCGAACCCTCATTCTGCTACTGAACTCTTATTTATAACTCGACTCGAGCACATGCAAATTTGATTCGTCAAACAAAGCCAAGTTTTAAATGGTGATCTATCCAAAATATTATATTAACGAAGTCTCAATAGATAAACGTTGTGTAGTAATTTAAAGCGTTTGAAATAAAGGGTCTAATGTATGCAAGAAAATTTGGATTTATAAATATTAGTTAATTATGGAAATTAAACTCGAATGCTTGAATAAATGCTTGAAACAATACTAGTTTGAGATATGCTGAATCAGAGTAGCGTAGTAGAAGCATGGTGTTATTTAAATAGAAATGATTTTTCCGACTAGTTAAATAAAAAAATTATAGTGATCAAAGGGAAAGGCTATGTAGTTATATAAACATTAGCTTATATAAATAGTTAGATGTCTTGAAATGAATTGAAAGTTAGGAATAGGATCCTCAAAAAATTTCGACTTAGAAAATGTGGTATGCTTGAATAAGATCCTCGATTTCGAAATTTTAGAACATAACCTTGTATATTTGAAGTTGAAATATTTACTCTGAATTTAACGAATTTTCCAATTATTTTAGACATGATAAATGACTTAGGAATAAAAGGAATTTCGACGACTAGAATCTCGATATTTTGAAATGTTTGGAAAACAATATGTATTTATAAATTATGATTGCAAAATGATTTATATACTTCGGGATATGAAATGTTTTGGTTGTTTGAGTAACGATGACTAAAACTGGGTTGTAATAAAAAATTGGAATTCGTGCGAGAGGTGATACTCAATTGCCCTGTCATGAGGATGAACTTCTCGAATTAATAACATATAGATTTCATTATAGTTTATTTGGAATTTTGAAAGCAAATTTGGTTTTGGAAATCCCGAAGTGAAGTATGATTCTCTATATGAAAGGAATATGTAGTATTTAAATGGGTTGAAAAGGAAAATGGGATTCTAAGTCCAAGAGATTCTTTTGAGATTTCAAATACTTACAAATGTTAATATCCAAATACTTACAAATGTTAATAAAAAAACTCAAACTTACTTAAATTAATTTTTCCAACAGATTTTATCTTTCTAATACCACAATTTTTGTTTGTATAAATAAACATTTGATATAAGAGTTTACCAATTTAGTCATATGAAAATTTCGCATATGTAAACCATTTTGATAAATTTCTAAGTTAATAATTTTGTTTCACCAAATTTATAGGTAAAAATTTATTGTACTTAGGTATAATTTTTACGAACTCTCCTTTTCGAGGACGAAAAGTCTTAAGTGGGGGAGACTGTAATGAACCAAGATTTTTCAATAATTAATATAAGATATAATTTGAATTTTCTGATTATCAAGGGAATTTAATACGATTTGAATACAAATTTTATTTAAAAATATTATATATATATGTGTGTTTGAAAAAAAAAATGTTTGATATAGATAACTTATTTTAAGATTTTATTTAGGTAAATAATTTTAAATATTAATAAGTAATGATTTATTTAGTTTTGTAAAATATTTTGACTTCCATAAAGATTGATGAGTTCTAAACCTCTTTTTATAATTTATATTTGTTAAAATAATAATGAATAAGTATTTTGAAATATTATGTATGTTAAAATCTTAAGTAATATTTTGGTTACATTCGTATGCATTGGAAACTTAATACATTCATAAGTGTCACTAAGGTGTAACTAAAAATAAATTTAACAGAAACAAAAAAAATATAAATAAAATAAGGAATTATGTGAACATGCATTGGTTGGAAATTTGGTGTCCACTTAGTTGTCTTAATGCATATTATTGAGTTTGTGAGGATAGACAAGTGTCCATTAATTAAATAAGCAAATTTTCCTTTTAATCTATATATAAAACACATTTTTTCTTTTCTGGTCAAAGCTATAGAGGAAAATCCCATGATTGTTCCTTCTTCTTCTCTCATTTCACCTCACAGTAAAATAAAAACACACGTCCACTTCAATTAGAAATCTATGACTCAAAATCCATTCCGTTTTAGCCAGAACGATTTACATGAGATTTGTCCGGATTTTCATTTCTGTTTTTTAGAAGCTAACGGATCCGGATTTCATCAAGTATCAAAAGAGAAGTCTCTATTTTATAGCAAAAATGAAATTTTGTGTAGAGAACTTCGAAAAATAATATCTCTCAATCCATCAAGAAATAGATCTCACCGTCAACACCATTACGATCAGCAGAACGTGTAGTATTTTTCATGTGAAAATGGTTTGATTCCGTGACAGTGATTTGAAAAGTTGAAAATTAGGTTTGGGTTGAATTGGAGAATCATGCGATGATAGGAGAAACGGAGTATGGATTGTTGATGAGGATGGAAAGAGCTTCGATGCGGTATATTTTGGTCGAGTTCGGTGAGAAAAAGTGTCGATGTTTTGAGGAGGCCGTGAGGTTTACTGACACGACCCGAAATTCCTCGTGAAGAAAAGCACGGATTGAGTTGAGAATAAACCACATCAAAAAACAAACAGAAGAACATTTCATTGCTTATTACAACAATTCCATTAGAATACAAGAATATACAGAATATGAATAAATATTACACATGCGATAAATATCAGAGATTACAATACACTACATAGCAGCGGAAAAATAAAACAAACACAACTAAAAAAGATTCACGGATACAGAGCTTTCCGAATATCATTAGAGCTGTAAACCAGTATCCTGTGAATATTAATCTGCAAAACCAAAACTACTAGCTGCTCGTGTGGAAAATGGGGCACCCAGAGTTTAGGTTAAAACAATAAACTCCAGGTCAGTCATGTGACTGGTGTGAGAACTAAAATAGTTATTTAAAACTTTATTTTAAATCAAATATACCAAGGGACCATGCTGCAGAAAAAGGAACGGGTTTCCTTCCAAGAATATCAGTGCATATAACAAAACAGCGCAATGCTTTTTGAAAAAATGAAGCTATTAAAAGACCCAGGTCCTATCACACAATGCAACGCAAGCTGGGGGATAGGGTTTTCCCTTATAATAGTCAAACATGCTTGGTACGTTAAAACAAATCATTTGATACTATTACAAGTGCATAGTGTATAAAGCAACTTCAAATATAAATGTATCAATCCTAGACGACATGGGTACCATATATCATGTTGCCAATACTAGGTTCTACAATCAAAACCGCAATTGTCACGTATTGGAAGTTGGATTTCCATCCGTGAACCAAGGCAAGGGATTGTTCTTACCGCTTCGAGACTCTCTAGCCCGAGCCTCAGGCAAGCGCGCAGACAAGCCTTTGATTGCCAGGGTCGGTCCACTCGATGTGGATTAAACTTAAACCTTGAACAACGCGTTTCCCCGCCCTATGGGGCGTAAATGGGCCAAATGACTCCATCGGTCCCTAATCGACCGATATAACTGAGGCGCCTCGCTATCCATCATCCACATAAGTAAAATGCCAGGGCGTGTAAGATACTGACCCCACTCCTAACTAGAAAGAAACGCATGTCCTCCCTGAGGTCCTCTCCTGTTTCTGGTCCACACTGGGGTGTGAGGCTCGCGAATTAATGCTACACAATGCTACGCTATATTAAAGCTGTGCTTTGATCATCAACCACAAGACTTTGCTTTTCAACAGAAGCCTTGATCATTTGCATCTCAGCATGCCACATAGGCAATTCATGCTATGCAGCCGATGTATCTCAATCACACAGAATGAAATCCAATGTCAGACACACATCCATTTACAAGTCCGTTCCGGGTCTGAACGAAACCGAAGGAACCTTATTCCTCGCATATCCATCGATCTCTAAGTACGTCTGGACGATCACCAACTGGTTCCCTCCTCTTGGGTGTACAGCCCAATCAAGATCATCAGTAATTATCAAAACTATGTGAAGACCTCCGGTCTTCAACCACCGTCTTCATCGTCGACTTATCGTCGATTCAGTTATTTAGAATGGGATAAACCTGTAACACCCCGTAATTTTAAAACAGAACATAAGAGATAATTAAAGAATAATTAATTATTAAAAGAAGAATTAGGTGAAACGGGTTACGCCATTGCATTCCTCTCGGAATTCTACCTGAGATAGAGTCCGAGTTTGCGTAAAACGGATACCGTATGAAAAAGATATGGACGAATAAAGTTATGCAGAAAAACCGGAAGTTGACCAGAATGCACTGGCGCACTTCACAAGTGCGCCAGTACAAAAATGCACAAGCGCACCTGCCAAGTGCGCCCATATCGATCCAGCGTAGAATTCTGGAGTGTTCTGTGATTATGTGTCTTCTTCTGAGTGGCCGGATGATGTGTATTTGAGCTGGGTGGTTCTGATGGTTTCCTAGTTCATCTAAGGGCTCTAAAACACTCTCTACATGCAACAACCCGCATTCTATGCATCGGAGGATCGTAGAATATTTATTTATTTCTTATATGAAGTCGTATGGTCATGTGGCTTTGGGAAACGACCATTAGGGTCATTTCCCATGTTCATGATTTTTGCCGATTTTTAAATGACCGTTTTGCCCCTAGCTGATCTTGTTTTGGCCATAACTTTTGATTGGAAAGGAGGTTTGACCTGAAACCACTTCCATTAGATTCGTTTGATGGTTTACCTTTCCGTAGAGTGGTCAAATGTGAAAAACGGATTTACCATTTGGGAGATATGGCTGAAATAAGGTTTGGAAGGCCAAAAACTGCTTAACCGGGCCAAATAGGGTGATTAGTTAATGGGCCCATAACCCATTTCGGCATTAGGGTTATGAGGAGGCTGAAAAGAGTTAGGGTTTCATTTCATTTCAGTTTTCTAGCCTCCGCTTACCTCTTAGAAACCCTAAAAATGGCCTCCAACCTCCAAATCACTTTCTAATCAAGGATTAAGCTTAGCAACATCAAATTGAGGAGAGAAAGCACCAAGGCAAAGTTAGAGCTGCTGTGTTATATTGGGAACAGCGCCAAACAAAGATTTATTTCAGTTTTGAGGTTTTATTTGTGGCTAAGGTGAGTGATTTGCATTGTTTTTCACTAATTACGGCTAATTAGGGTAATTAGCAAAGATTAGCGAAATTATAACTCAGAAAAATCTAGAAAAAATTTGTAAAATTCCAGAATATTATTTTATGCCTATGATATGAATTTGGGTTAATTTGGACTAATTTTGCTAATTGTATGCTTAAACATGATTAAGGGGGATTAAGGGAAAAACATGGGGTTTGGGTATGATTGATCCATTTTATCCTATCAAGTTGTTGTTTTGATGTTTGTGGTTGATAATACATGTTTCTATGACTGTATGGTATGATTTGTGATTGTTTAGAATAGTTGGAATGGTCGAAAACGCCATCGAGTGGTGTATAAACAGTCGCTGGAAGTTGCAGGAAAAACTGCAGGGTTTCGGATCGGATCGGAGGAGGAGTACCGGACCGGAGCTTGGCACAAGAGAAAGGCCATATGAACTGAATAGGAGAAGGGGATCGGATCGGAGGTTGGGAGGAGGATCGGACCGGAGCATGGACATCTCGACCCGAACCGAAGGCAAGGCGTGACGAACCGAACCGAGTTGCATATATCCGAACCGAACCGAGTTGCATATATCCGAACCGAATGTGAAGATTGAGTATTGTATTTCGAGCTGAAGCTTGAGCATTTTACATGACCGAACCGAACTGCCAGAGGAGGATAGCTACGACCGAACCGATCCAGTGATGACTGAAAACCCGAGATGCAAAGGTAGTCTAAATGGAAGTTAGAGCTCAGGATCCAGATGGGAACCAATGAGTTCACTTCATGATTGGGCTTTGCTGCGGGACGTGTGCAAAGGGGTTGTCGGTATTCATAACTTTGGTTCGCCACTGAGAGACGGATAATGGGCTTGTAGCGATAGTTGTACGGGATTGGATTCCGTCATGGCCCAATGGATAGGTGACCAGTGTAGTGGATATCGTATGCTTTAAGCATCGAGGAGAGATGTGAGGATGGTTGCTATGTTTGATTTGTTTGCCATCATTGCGACATGCACAACCCCACCCCCGTATTCTTTACACCATCTGTTTAGTGGCACCTTAGAGTATTGTATGGTATGTAGTGCTAACTCTTTCGTTGCAGGTCCAGGTTCAGGTATGATTGGATTATACCTGTTATTGTTCTGTTTTGTTGCTTATCGATCATACCAGACTTTTTGTATGACCCAGAGTTTTATGTCTCTTCTTATTACTCTGGGTGCTCTCACGAGCAGACTAGAGACAGGTCAGCTGGTGATGCACGAGTAGCTGATTCGGAGGCGAGCAGGAGGCTTCCACGTATTATATATATAGATATTCTCCATGTGTCGTTGGTGGTCACTACTTGGGCATTAGTTTTGTACCTCCCTTATCTTGTTTTTACCTTTAGAGACAGTTTGAAAAGTTATAATAATGACAATGTTGAACATAAGCTGTATTTGGATTTTCTGCTGCTATGATAGTTTGTTTTCAGCTTATGCACTGTCTCACCTGTTTTATTTCAAGTATGTTGTTATTATATTTTGTTCCATGGGCTGTGAGGCATTCTACAGGTTCCTTGTTGATTCTTTGTCTTCTTTCCTTCCTTATGACGGACGTTCCGTGCTAACTGGATATGTGTACAGCGCACTTTTGGAGTAAATGTCGGTTGGTGCGGGGCGGGTTGTCACATTTGGTATCAGAGCTCTAGGTTGCGTAGTTAACCTAGAGAAAGACACTAGGGAGAGATAATATACGTATATTAGAGCGCGTATTTTTGATTATTTTGGTTTTGAAAAGCTATATATATATACTATTAGTATAGCTAAGGATGAATTCGCACTGCACTAGCACCACTATGGAGATGGTTAATCGTTTTCTCTTTACAGATTGAACGATGAGCCGATACGCAAGAGGTGCTGGTAGAGGGGCCAATAATGGGAATGCTGCTGACATGAGGACGATGTTCACTGACCTCATGAGAGAGATGCTTAGAGACGTTCAGAGGGCAGCTCCCAATGCCGGAAATGGCGATGGTCCAATAGTGCAGGCGCCTAGGGTCGATTTCGCCAAGCTGTGCAAGGATTACACTAACCTTGGTGGAAAGCCGTTCCACAGAACGGAGTCGGCCACGGATGTTCAGGATTGGGTGGATAACTGTGATCGTATCTTCGACGACTTGGGTATCGAGGATGCGATGAAGAGAAGGCTAGCGTCTCGTCAGCTGCAAGGGCGAGCGATGAATTGGTGGAATGCTATTAAGACAGCCACTCCAAAGGATCAGGTTATTTGGGATCTGTTTCAGGCTCGCTTTAGCGACAAGTTTATCCCAGCTGCTCAGAAGTCGGAATTGTTTAGGAAGTTCTTGGAGCTTAAGCAGAGTGGTAGGGTAGTCTCGGAGTATATTACTGAGTTCGACACTTTGTCGAAGTACGGATTATCCCTTATCGATACTCCCGAGAAGAAGAACGAGAAGTTTATAACAGGCTTGGATCAGTACTTGGGGGAAAAGCTTATTAACCTCATCGATGAGATGTTTGAATCGATTGTGGGGAAATCATTGAGGTCAGAGAGTCTTTACCCTAAGCCAAAGACTGAGGTTGCTATTGCATCTGCAGGGGAGCCAAAGCCGCAAGCAGGCGGTGGAGGTAAGAATAATTCCCAGGACAAGAGGAAACAAGACCAAACCATGGATGGTCAGAATAAGAAAAATAAGAAAGATGGCGAGTGCTTTAGCTGTGGTAAGAAGGGCCACAATGCCAGAGATTGTCGGGAAAAGCCTGGGGAAAGGAAGTGCTTTAATTGTGGCCAAGTGGGACATCACAAGAATGAATGTCCACAACCTCCTAGGGAGAAGCAGATCGTGAAAGCGTATGTTATCAACGCTGTTTCTTCTTCATCGAATTCCCCCAACTGCGGCGTAGAAGGAAAAAAGGTGTTGTTATTCGAGGTATGCTTTCTATTTAAGATGTTTTGATCGAGTTTTGTTTGACAAACTTGCGTTAATCGATAGACCTTTAGTAGTGACGAACCCAATTGGTGGTTCGACGAGCCTCAGTATGATTTGCCGTAACGTGGTCTTATCGAGTCATGGATGTATGTTTGTTTGTGATTACTTTGTTTTGGGCTTTACTGGGTTTAGCATTACTTTGGGGAGTCAATCTACACTAAAGGAATAGGGTGGTATTAGATACCTACCTAATGATGGTGATAATAACTGGAGTTAAGGAAGCTGAGAGGTTATCGTTGTATTAAGTTCTAGTTGTCTCTAGGAGGCAAATAAGTGCTCCAGTGCTTAGTTGTTTTGGTAGTATCACTTCACGTGGATTGTCCGAATTCGGAGGAGATGTTCCTTATGTGCTTGTCTGATCTTGGTTTAGGCCTTTGGGGCTTGTGCTTGGGGAATGTCGAGTTCGACTAGGATAGTTTGCGTGAGAGATAAATAGTTGTTGTAATTTTCATTGGATAATATCTTGGTTTACTCGAGGAATAATGGGCAACTGTGATAGGATAAGACTATTTGATGATATGGACTGCCCCGAGTTAGCCTCGATAGGGTTATGAGATGACTCAAGTGGGACTCGAGAAAGATGCAAAGTAATGGATTGTTTAGGACCTTATGCTGATCTTCTTTTTGAACAAGTAGGATGTATTCGTCGATTATGGAGGATGCGACGAAGATTAGGACGATTCAAGTTGGACTTGAACTCGTAAAAGAAAATGGGTGTTCGTTGATCTTGGAGATGCAACGAATAGGGAGACGACTCACGTTGGACTAGGGTCTGTAGGTAATGGATACTCAAGACTGGGTCTGAGTTTATGGGTAATACATTCACTCGAGTTGGACTCGAGAAGGCTGCAAGGAATTGGATTGGCTCGAGTTGGACTCGAGAGGGCAGCAAGATAATGGATAGACTTGGGTGGGACTCGAGTGTTTCAGGCGGACTAAAAGTAGGGGTATCTGGGGACGCCTAATCACCTTGGATCCGTTGGACGTGATCTAGTTATCCTTGGAGGATAAACGTACGTTGGACGTACGGTAGTCCATTTGGAGGCAGAGTTTCCATTAGTTATTGATGTTGGTTGGACCAGACATGCAGGTATCGACGTATTCATGGCTTTGGCAGGTGATAGATAGGATTTGTTTGATGGATGCTATGATTGTTGTGTTTGCTCCTACTTTTTTTCTCTTGAGTATCACCTGTAGGATCCTGTTGAATGGAAATAGTATAAGTTCGTTGATCATGGTGATATGACGGGTGTAAGATACTTTACGTTAGACTTGAAGTATGTGGGGCATTGTGGAGCGTCCGTTGACCTTGGAGATTCAACGGATATAGGAGCTTCAAATTGGACTTGGACTCGAAGGTAGAGTACCTAGATTCATTGGATGGGTCTAGTTCACCTTTAGAAGGTGAATGTACGTTGGACGTGCAGTACGAGTATAAGCGGAGTACCTAGGTTCATTGGATGAGTCTAGTTTGCCTCTAGGAGGTGAATGTACGTTGCCGTACAGTACGAATGTAGGAAGGACTCAAGTTGGACTTGAAAGGACATTTGGAATGTAGTGGAAAATTTTGGCGTATAGGGTTGGATTACTTAAGAAGATGACAGTAGAGGCGAATGCCATAGTACCGGACTAGGTACGATAGCTGATGCATTGGGTAGGAGACATGCTAGTTTAGAGGCTATTTTCCTGGAATGGAAGCAACTAGAGTATATCATGGGATATGACTTCAGTCTTAAATGTGAATTGGATTCAGAAACGCTAATAAGCTTGATGATTAGATCGATCTAGATTAAGTGGATCAGTTCCAGTCAGAGGGACGATCCTAACCTATTAGAAATTACCTCTAGGGTAGAGATGGGAATCGATGGCGAGAGAACGACTGTACTTGGGAAGTAGAGAATGACATAAGAAAGTCGTACCCAAAACTCTTTGCCTGGTAAGATTTACTTTGCAATTTAGTTGTTCCGCATGCTAGGATAGACTTGTTTTGCTTGTTTGATTGTTGTTTTATGGCTAAAAGGAATGCAGAACCCTTTGTGTGTTTTGGTTAAGGAATTTCAGGGACGAAATTTCTTAAAGAGGGGGGGGGGGGAGAATGTAACAACCTGCATTCTACGCATCGGAGGATCGTAGAATATTTCTTTCTTTCTTATATGAAGTCGTATGGTCATGTGGCTTTGGGAAACGACCATTAGGGTCATTTCCCATGTTCATGATTTTTGCCGATTTTTAAATGACCGGTTTGCCCTTAGCTGATCTTGTTTTGGCCATAACTTTGATTGGAAAGGAGTTTTGACCTGAAACCACTTCCATGGTTTACCTTTCCGTAGAGTGGTCACATGTGAAAAACGGACTTACCGTTTGGGAGATATGGCTGAAATAAGGTTTGGAAGGCCAAAAACTGCTTAACCGGGCCAAATAGGGTGATTAGTGAATGGGCCCATAACCCATTTCGGGATTAGGGTTATGAGGAGGCGGAAAAGAGTTAGGGTTTCATTTCATTTCAGTTTTCTAGCCTCCACTTACCTCTTAGAAACCCTAAAAATGGCCTCCAACCTCTAAATCACCTCCAAATCACTTTCTAATCATGGATTAAGCTTAGCAACATCAAATTGAGGAGAGAAAGCACCAAGGCAAAGTTAGAGCTGCTGTGTTATATTGGGAACAGCGCCAAACAGAGATTTATTTTAGTTTTGAGGTTTTATTTGTGGCTAAGGTGAGTGATTTGCATTGTTTTTCACTAATTACGGCTAATTAGGGTAATTAGCAAAGATTAGCGAAATTATAACTCAGAAAAATCTAGAAAAAAATTTGTAAAATTCCAGAATATTATTTTATGCCTCTGATATGAATTTGGGTTAATTTGGACTAATTTTGCTAATTGTATGCTTAAACATGATTAAGGGGGATTAAGGAAAAAACATGGGTTTTGGGTATGTTTGATCCATTTTATCCTATCAAGTTGTTGTTTTGATGTTTGTGGTTGATAATACATGTTGCTATGACTGTATGGTATGATTTGTGATTGTTTAGAATAGTTGGAATAGTCGAAAACGCCGTCGAGTGGCGTATAAACAGTCGCTGGAAGTTGCAGGAAAAACTGCAGGGTTTCGGATCGGATCGGAGGAGGAGTACCGGACCAGAGCTTGGCACAGGAGAAAGGCCATATGAACTGAATAGGAGAAGGGGATCGGATCGGAGGTTGGGAGGAAGATCGGTCCGGAGCCTGGACATCTCCACCCGAACCGAAGGCAAGGCGTGACGAACCGAACCGAGTTGCATATATCCGAACCGAACCGAGTTGCATATATCCGAACCGAACGTGAAGATTGAGTATTGTATTTCGAGCTAAAGCTTGAGCATTATACATGGCCGAACTGAACCGCCAGAGGAGGATAGCTACGACCGAACCAATCCAGTGACGACTGAAAACCCGAGATGCAAAGGTAGTCTAAATGGAAGTTAGAGCTCAAGATCGAGATGGGAACCAATGAGTTCACTTCATGATTGGGCTTTGCTGCGGGACGTGTGCAAAGGGGTTGTCGATATTCATAACTTTGGTTCGCCACTGAGAGACGGATAGTGGGCTTGTAGCGATAGTTGTACGGGATTGGATTCCGTCATGGCCCAATGGATAGGTGACCAGTATAGTGGATATCGTATGCTTTACGCACCGAGTGAGAGATGTGAGGATGGTTGCTATGTTTGATTTGTTTGCCATCATTGCGACATGCACAACCCCACCCCCGTATTCTTTACACCAACTATTTAGTGGCACTTTAGAGTATTGTACGGTATATAGTGCTTACTCTTTGGTTGCAGGTCCAGGTTCAGGTATGACTGGATTATACCTGTTATTGTTCTATTTTGTTGCTTAACGCTCATACCAGACTTTTTGTCTGACCCAGAGTTTTATGTCTCTTCTTATTATTCTGGGTGCTCTCACGAGCAAACTAGAGACAGGTCAGCTAGTGATGCACGAGTAGCTGATTCGGAGGCGAGCAGGAGGCTTCCACGTATGATATATATAGATATTCTCCCTGTGTCGTTGGTGGTCACTACTTGGGCATTAGTAGTGTACCTCCCTTATCTTGTTTTTACCTTTAGAGAAAGTTTGAAAAGTTGTAATAATGACGATGTGGAACATAAGCTGTATTTGGATTTTCCGCTGCTATGATAGTTTCTTTTCAGCTTATGCACTGTCTCACCTGTTTTATGTCAACTATGTTGTTATCATATTTTGTTCCATGCGTTGTGAGGCATTCTATAGGTTCCTTGTTGATTCTTAGTCTTCTTTCCTTCCTTCTGACGGCCGTTCCGTGCTAACTGGGTACAACGCACTTTTGGAGTAAATGTCGGTTGGTGCGGGGCGGGTTGTCACACTACACCTATAAATACATAGAAGAATCCAACCCTAATTCATTAACAAAGAGGAATGGCGCCTCCATGCTCCTAAAACCTAAAGTGACCTAGCCTCCACCCTAATTAATAAATTCAAGCGAGAAGATAAAGATAACAAATCAACGCCTACATCAACGAAAAGCTAATCAACTCCTGAAATCAGATCCCAAAATCGCTCTTCTCTTTCTTAAATCACAATTTGTGAGTACAGTTATTTTCAGATATGAAATTTAATTATGATCTTGACATGGGTATAAATCTGAATTGGAGATCTATCTTATTCTTGTTTATCAGATCTGTTTTTCTGTGTAGATCCATCTTATTCTTGTTTATCAGATCTGTTTTTCTGTGTAGATCTATCTTATTGTAACTATTCTGTATCTCTTCCTTCCTTCTGTTCTATAGCCAGGCTACCGCGAGCCTGAGCCAAATTTCATAAGAGATTGACACGCGAATGCTAAATTTGGGGAAAATATTGAATGATGCATAATTGGACATAACTGATTTGCAACTAAATTGAGAACACAATATAAGTGGTAATTTAAGATCTAGATCTAGGCATACTATATATGACGGTTTATGATTTGGAAGAAGGAGAATTATTGTATAACAACATATGACTTGTAATTTGGGGGACATAATGTAACAACCCGAGTTTTATGTTATAAATAATCTTAAAAAAAAAGTGGGAAAATTAATTAAGTTGGATAGATCATTAGTTGATTGTTCAACATTAGTTATTTGGGTAAATTATTGTCTTATGGTTTAATGGTGAGATTTAATTACATTGAGTAATTAAATGAGGTTTGGATAGTAATATGGGAATTTGTGGTAAATTTGGGATTTGTTAATTCTGGAAAGGATTACATATCAATAACTTGAAAATATTAACTGGTGTTAATCTATATTGTAGCACGGAGTACAAGGGTACTCATGTAGCGTTAGTTGGAAAATTCTTTCAATGAGAAGATTGTTGACAATTAATGTAAATTTTGGATTATATACATATATGCATACAAACCATATATAATGATTAAAATTGTTGTTAACTAATAATAAATGAGAATTTCGTGTTTTGACACAATTGATGGCTTATGAAGTTAAAAGGTGTGTCTTTTGAAATATTTGTTTTATTGTGTATCAAATATTGTAAAATATTCAAAATGTGTACTTCATGTAAATTATTGCAAATATGGTGTAAAATAAAGATTTAAGAGTAATATGTTTGTCAAATGTAACATTCATTGTGAAATGTCTATTAATATTAGGAAATATGTATTTTCCTAAACATTGGAAATTTATCTGCGATAAAATGTAGACAATTAAGATATTTAATTGTAAGTATTATTCAAGACGAGCAAATTTATTCGAAATATTAAGTTTTGTTAAAAAAAATTACAATTTTATTAAGTAAATTTGTAAAGTTTATTTGATGATAAACTATATTGTTGTTTATGTAAGTTGTGTAATCATAGTGTAAAACATGGTTATTTGAGCCATTCTTGGGTTAAATGGCTTTAACAACGCATCTTAGGCTTAATTAAGGTGTTAGTGGGCCTAACTTCCTCTTAAACCCAAGGAAACCTCTGGAGAAAAAAAAAACTACGTACATTTCCTCTATCTTCTTCTCCAGAAAGAAGAAAAAAAAGAAAGAAAACTCTCAACCACTTTATTGTAAAATTCAAAAAAAAAAAAAAAAAAAAGGCCTCCAAAATCACCTAAAATCTTCTCTATTTGCCAATTATTGTTGCTCTAATTCTTCTCCAGCAGTTGATGCTAAAGTAAGAAAATCTCTGGATTCTTAGCTATTGTGCCTCCAAGACCTTCAAATCCATCTTCAATTTGGAATAAACCAAAGGTGAGGGTTCTCTCACACTTTCTAGCTTGATTCAATTTTGAAATATTGATTTTTGAGTGGGTTTTGTTGAAATTCGTCGCTGTAAATGTGCTCTTACAAGTGCTGCAAACATGGCCGATGTCCATGTTTGAGATAGCCCATCTCTTTCAATAATTGTCGCAATTAGTCGATTATTTTTCCAGTTGAGAGATTGAGTTTTGTAATATATTCATACCAAATTTGAGCTCATTTGGAGGTCATTTAGTCACCTGAAACAATCCACAAAGTTGCAACAGGAGCAAGTTTTGCTCCAGATTTTCAGTGTGAAAAACACCGTTTGAGTCCAACTTTGACACACCATAACTTTCACATACTTTATCGGAATCATGTGATTCTTTTTGCATTTATTCACAATTTTCTCTAGTTGTTGCATACAAATTTTTATGAAGTTATGTGGTGTTTTGCTCTTTTGAATTCAACCTCAAAGTTGGTAGTTCGTCGGGATAACACATATCTGAGCTGAAATCCCGACGAAAGCTTAAGTTCAGAGCTTTGTATCTTCGCGGTTTCTTAATGAATTCAAGAAATTCTTTTTGCAGTGTATTCAAAATATTCCCTAGTTGTTGCATATCAAATTTGAAGTAATTATGGATGATTTTGTTCCTTGTAACTCAATCTCAAAGTTGACAGTTCGTTGGGATAACACATTTCTGAGCTGAAATCCCGACGAAAGCTCATGTTCAGAGCTGTGTAACTTCTCCAATTCTTAATGGAATGGAGAAATTCTTTTTTCTGTGTGTCCATAATGTTCTCTAGTTGTTTCATACCAAATTTCATGAAGTTCTGGGTTGTTATTTTCTTTTGAATTCGACCTCAAAGTTGGTAGTTCGTCGGGATAACACATTTCTGAGCTGAAATCCCGACGAAAGCTCAGGTTGAGAGCTGTATATCTTTGTCAATTCTTAATAAATTTAAGAAATTATTTTTGCAGCATGTTCACAATATTCCCTAGTTGTTTCGTACCAAATGTCAAGAAAGTCGGGGTTGGGTTGGTCTTTGGGATTCGACCTCAAAGTTGATAGTTCGTCGTGTTAAGTTCGTTTCTGAGCTGATATCTCGACGAAAGCTCATATTCAGAGATGTGTATCTTCGCCACTTCTGAATGAAACTGAGAAATTCTTTTTGCATTATGTACTCAATGTTCTCTAGTTGTTGTATAATAGTTTTCATTTAATTCCGACTTGATTTGATTACCGGAATTTATCCCCGAAATTGATAGATAGTGAAGATTCATGTTTATTTATATGTGACAATTTCCGTGTGTTTTGTGACTCGTTGTACTATACTTTTAGGGAAATTTCTAACATTTCTTCTATGCTTAAGGCACTATTTCTACACTTATTTTATTAAACAATATTTTCATGAACTCAAGTGTGGAATTAATGATAGTTTCAATAGTAAGTATCAGTGTTTTCTTACTGTCTTCTAGTGAAATTGGTGACCTTGTGTGAATAAAATTTCAGTGGTACTTCCAGTGTTCTTGTGACACATGCACAACTATTATAAATGTTTTTCGAAATGTTTGAATAGAAGACTATGGTTTTGGAAAATAAATATTGTTTTAACTAAGCATTTAAATTTATTAATATGATTTATATAAGGACCTTCAAACGCTTCGATTTTCAAGAATTTCAATAAATTATGATTTCAAAAACTATTTTCTTAAAGTATGTTTTTAATTATAAACCGTACACATTTGCACCCTTCGAGAAGGCGTGTTGGTGATCGAATAGTACTGGATACCCCACGGTATGGGACGTGGTGGTATACGATATTATTTAATCCCAGATTCGTCTGATCGAAGCAGCGAATCCAGTGTTTCGTAGTCCCGTGATTTCTGTGATTTGATGAATCTCAGTGATTCTCTATGTTTCAGTGATATTCTGCGATCCTTTGAGATATTTAGATGTTTATGTGGTTTCTTGTGAATTTTTGTGTTTTCCTGTGTGGAGCTGACTTGCAGAGTGTAAACCGTTAAGCGATAACGTGTGGTATGGGACGCACGATTATCACTTTTCGAGTTACTATCTGAGGGTCTTTGACACATTCCTGTGTGACCGCCAGTACTGTACCTTCGGGTCAATCCTGTGTGAACTCTGTGTGGACCTTTGGGTCAATCTTGTGGGAACTCTGTGTGGACTTTCGGGTCAATCCTGTGTGGATCTGTGGACCTTCGAGTCATTCGGGTACCTAACTGTGTGATATAGTACTGGTTATGGCTTCATGCCATCCTGTGTGATAGCACGTGCAGGCGTAGCATCAACTAGCCATTTTGTGATGGATCCATCGTCTGTGGATTTGTGTTTTGTGTCTATTAAGATTTTATTTGTGAAATTTAAATTATTTTCAAAGTTTTGTAATTTCGGGACTTTGTGATTTACTGATTTTAGTGAATTTGGGTTTCTGTGGATCTGTGTCCTTATCTTGTGAACTTCAAAAAAAAAATTATTCCTATAAATACTTTATAGGAATTTAACCTTGTAGTGTATTGAGCCATCGCATTCCTTTGCGGCCTAAAGGAATATCCTCCTTAGTGATTTATTTACTAATTGTTCTTGTATAACTTATAATGTTTCAAGTTAGACTGACCCGTGTGTGTACTCCTCGGGTCCGACCGAGATGTTACAGGTTTAGTGTTGTGCTTGGGGTTTAGCTGTGTCACTACCGGATTATCTCACATGTTAATGTTCCTAGTTATGTATCTAAGCCTTGAGTGTATCCTTCCATATGTATCTTATTGTACGAGTAACAGTTTATGTATAACCATTTATTTGTAGCACATGTATTCGTCGTATTCTATTGTTGTAATAATATGTAAACTGTTCTGTGAGCTGTAACTGTGTATGTAAATGTACGATGTTCTGAGTTGATCCTATAGTCATTGTAGAGTTGTATTACACAACTATTAAGTATGTCGAGCCACAAAAAAACAAAAAAAAACAATGAGTACATCACCGACGTACTTAAGACTTGTTAATGCAAATCTACGAATGTTCGCTCCTATCAAGCCCTATTCTCTGCCCTAATAGACGACATTACTTGTTAATGCTCTTTATTAGGGTGGGTCTCGGGGTGGGGCGTTACACATAATGCATGTTATAATTCAAGATCTGATTTTGAGGACATAATACATGTTGTAATTTAAGATCTAGATTTGGAGGCTTATTTTATATGACGATCTATGACTTGGAAGAAAAAAAAGGATATATAATTTAGGTGTAAAAGATCTATATTAAAATAGGGATAACTATTAATGTGAATACGGCTAATTCAGATTTTTGTATATTTGACATACGCGGTAATCAACGGCTATAATTTGGCATAATTTATATTGTGCATCATGATTTGGGGTTTTTAGAGAATATTCTGTATGGTGCAAATTTAACAAAAATATGGGACAAATGTTATATGGTGAATTATGACCATAATTTGGGCATGTAAAATCAGGCTTAATTTAATGAATAGGCGAGGTATGCCAATGGAATTTTAAGAAGTGATTAAATCTGTTAAATTGCCCAATCTGCTAAATCTCTTGAAACTGAATATGGTAATTTGGGGTATGAAATCTGTAGGCTCGATCTAAAATTGAGCAAAACATGTTAATAGAACTTTGGATAATCTATTGTAACTTGTGAAGATGTTAATTTGTTGAATTGGCATAATTAGTCTGATATTGACATTATCTGTGAATGAATATTTTAGCTAAAAATAAGAATGCTGAGACACGAGGTTAGACTCTGTTTGCGGTAGAAGCCTTCCCGGACCCAACCGGCTCAACCAGCAACCGCAAACTGTCAGTCTAATGTGAGTGGTCGTAGGCATAAAGATGCTCAGACACGAGGTTAGGTCTGGCTTGTGGTAGAAGTCTGCCCGGAACCGCCCGGCACATCCAGCGGCCAAGCTACCGACCTAATGTGAGAGGTCTGTGCATTAATATTTAATTAATGCAAATCTAAGATAAAGGTGATGCCTAAAACGTGTTGGGTGGACAGGGTTAAATCAACTGGACTGATGAATCTAATAAACCCGTTTGAAAATCTGTAGACCCAATACAAAGTTAGGTGAAACAATCTGTAAGTTAGTTAATCTGTGTATCTGATCCGTTAGTCGGAAAACTTGTTAATCTGTATATCTGATCCGTTAGTCTGAAAACTTGTTAATCTGTATATCTGAACCGTTAGTCTGAAAACTTGCTAACTTGTATGTCTGATCTGAGGACTAATTAATCTGAACTTTGTACATCTGAAATCTGTAAGCAAGTTAATCTGAAATCTATTAGTCTCGGGACACAAGGTTAGGAGGGGTAGTTACTTGTGTCATCTATTGTTTGGGACCCATATTAGTCAGTAACACTTTCTGGTATCAAAACTATGACCCAACACTAAAAGGGGTCAGGGAACACTTACTAAATTAATTGTAAGAGGTTCACTCTGATAATGGAGAGGGGTGATGATGGCGCATTCCAATTGGGTCATGTGTGTGCATGGATCCGGTCTGCCCTAAGGATGTAAGACACCTTGACATCTATTAATAGGTCTGTGTCTATAGGTTGCCACTTTAGGGAGTGATACACCCTTCTGTGGGGCCGGCACAGGGTATTTATGTATTAGGGAGCCGATCGCTTGGGGTAGAATTTAGGGTACACTTAGTTCTGTCTGTTTCTGTTGGGGGTACCCTCTGTTTCTGTTGGGGTACCGTCTGTTTCTGTTCGGGTGGTAACACCTGTCTATCTCTGTGTGGTGCCGTCTGTTGGGGTGATAAAGGCCCATTACTAGTGTACACCTAATTCTAATATTCTGTTTCCGTAGGGATTATTCTGTTTCTGCCTCTGATTTTGTTCCTGATTCTGTTTCTGTACCATCTGTCTCTGTTCAGGTGGTAAAGGCCCATTACTAGCATTCTGTTTCTGAAGGTTTGTCTCTGTTAGGGTGGTAAAGGCCCATTTCTAGCATCATGTTTCTGAAGAGATCATCCTGTTTTCTGTTTAGACATTAGGACAACACCTAATTCTGTTATACTAGTATTAGTACAGAGAAGTAAGATATAGTATGAAGCATAACTTGGTCTATATCATTCTGTTTCTTCTGTTAACTTGCTACTCCTGTTACGTCTATCTCTCATCCAGTTTTATTTACATGTCATGATACTGTTATCTGTTTATATGCTGAAAGTCACTGGACTCACCAGACATATGTCTGACCTAGTTTGTTTCACCTCTTTTTTTCCGTTTCCCCCTCAAGTATTCAGGTTGGGAACGTAGGAGCTTGATTTAGATTTCTCTCTGCTTGAAGTGCTAGAAGTGATTGAAGTATTGCTTGGCATTGAATCTACCTATTTATGGCATTTTCTGTTAGGGATTATGGCTTTTAAATTACATACTCTGAAGGTTTTGTACAAGACTGATATTTATGTACTTGAATTCCGATATTGTGGTTTTGAAGGATGTAACCAAACTTACTTCTGTTTCTGCTATAATAAAGTTATAAAATTTTCAAGCACTACTTTATGTATCTATCTTGTAATATTCTGTTCTGTTTACTTATAATGCTTCACGGAAGTTAATGCATTCCCATTGTGAGTTACATTAATGGACATGGGGTGTTACACTTGGTATCAGAACTGAAGGTTACCAGATTTAATAAAAAGTTTTTGAAAACTATTTTCAAAAAGGATTTAAAAACGAAGTATTTACAAAAGTAAAGTTTATTTTGAAAAACATAATCCCCAAAAGCCATATATCTATCTTTTGATTTTCTGTTTAATCCTTGTTTCCTTCTTTTCTGAGTCTCCGGGGCTCCTAGCTTTCTGGGAGGTAACCTCATCGCGACATGGTTCCGTAGGCATGATGAGACTACGGCGTTTGTTGAAGGGCAAAGAAGTGCCTAACTTCCATCTGTAGCCACAGTAATTTCACTACGGCTATTCCTCTTTCAAGCTTCGTAGGATTTTCCGCGCGATGGGGACAACTTTAGAGAAAGACTTGTTAACATGTAAGAAGACTAGTTGTTTTCAGTGCGGTGAGACAGGACATCTGATCAAGGATTGCCCCAGAAGGCAAGGGCAGAGGGCAGAACCTACTTCTGGAGGGCAGGCGAATACTCTCGTGACTGGTGGATAGGATAGAGATAGGAAAAATTTCTGTAGAAGGTTTAATTTCCTTGTCTGATTATTGAGTTAAAACTCTCTTTGATTCTGTAATTGAGACTCTGCACTTTAATACTAGTTTTGTTTCTGATCCCGCTATAGTCTCAAACCCCATGAGGGTTACGACTCATCTCTTTGTGATAGGTTGGGGTTTGAGGGTATCTGTGTTAGGCGTTAAGTTGACTATGACGCATACATTCTGGTTTTTTTGGGATATGGTAGGGTTTTATCATGCTTAGTTTCCTAAGAATCATTTGATAATCTGATATGTAACAGTAGTCTGTAAGTATCTGAATATTTCTGAAAAGGATAGGAGTTTTTACTCGAATCATGAAGTAGATTTCCAGTTTTAACATTGTTTAATGGGAGTAATTCTCTGAGTGTCAATCCGATGTTTATTTCGGTCTTCGGGGTTGATACTTAGGGATTTATTTTCTTAACCGATGTCTAATGGGAACAGAACTTTTATTTTAATTGTACTTGCTTCTATCACTTGGCTGTATCCTATCGATCGAGTCTTCGACCTTTAGGTAGAAACTAATGGGTGTAAACATGTGTTTGAAACATGTTATGTTTGATGGTTGCAAATGGATGCAAGTGGTTGCTCGTGGATGCATATACACACACTAGGCACTAGATGGCTCGATAACACTTTCATACTGCATATGGATGTGTGTGCATTTATCAATTTTTGTGGATGCAAAATGATTGAATCATCATATGGATGTTGCATTTGGATGAATGGTTATGCACTCATATAGAAATGAAGCGTATCAAATAGGATTTCTTGCGTACATAATTGGACTCATGGCACTAACATAATTCGCATTAAGGAGGTCAACTGAATCAGTAGACCGCCTGATCTTTGCATTAGATAAGAGATATATACACACACTTTTGCATATGTACATACAACATTAGAAGTTTTCTAAGGACAATGGATGCTTGTGGATGATGGTTGAGTAGATGGGTGATTGGATGGTAGGACACATTCTTCTTAACTTGAAGATTTTGGGGATGAAATCCTTTAAGTAGGGGGGAATGTAACACCCTGTAATTTTAAAATGGGACATAAGAGATAATTAAAGAATTAATTATTAAAAGAAGAATTAGGTGAAACGGGTTACGCCATTGCGTTCCTCTCGGAATTCTGCTTGAGATAGAGTCCGAGTTTGCGTAAAACGGATACCGTATGAAGAAGATATGGACGAACGAAGTTAGGCAGAAAAACCGGAAGTTGACCAGAATGCACTGGCGCACTTCACAAGTGCGCCAGTACAAAAATGCACTGGCGCACCTGCCAAGTGCACCCATACTGATCCAGTACAGAATTCTGGAGTGTTCTGTGATGATGTGTCTTTTTCTGAGTGGCCGGATGATGCGTATTTGAGCTGGGTGGTTCTGATGGTCTCCTATTTCATCTAAGGGCTCTAAAACACTAACTACACCTATAAATACATAGCAAGACCCAACCCTAATTCATTAACAAAGAGGAATGGCTCCTCCATGCTCCTAAAACCTAAAGTGACCTAGCCTCCACCCTAATCAATCAATTCAAGCGAGGAGATAAAGATAACAAATCAATGCCTACATCAACGAAACGCTAATCAACTCCAGAAATCAGATCCCAGAATCGTTCTTCTCTTTCTTAAATCACGATTTGTGAGTACAGTTATTTTTAGATATGAAATTTAATTATGATCTTGACATGGGTATAAATCTAAATTGGATATCTATCTTATTCTTGTTTATCAGATCTGTTTTTTGTGTAGATCCATCTTATTCTTGTTTATCAGATCTGTTTTTCTTTGTAGATCCATCTTATTGTAACTATTCTGTATCTCTTCCTTCCTTATGTTCTATAGCCAGGCTACCACGAGTCTCAGCCAAATCTCATAAGAGATTGACAAGCGAACGCTAAATTTGGGGAAAATATTGAATGATGCATAATTGGACATAACTGATTTATGACTAAATTGAGAACACAACATAAGTGGTAATTTAAGATCTAGATCTAGGCATACTATATATGATGGTTTATGATTTAGAAGAAGGAAAATTATTGTATGACAACATATGACTTGTAATTTGGGGGACATAATGCATGTTGTAATTCAAGATCTGATTTTGAGGACATAATACATGCTGTAATTTAAGATTTAGATTTGGGGGCATATTTTATATGACGATCTATGACGTGGAAGAAAAAAAAGGATATATGATTTAGGCGTAAAAGATCTATATTAAAATAGGGATAACTATTAATGTGAATACGCCTAATTTAGATTTTTGGATATTTGACATACGCGGTAATCAACGGCTATAATTTGGCATAATTTATATTATGCATCATGATTTGGGGTTTTTAGAGAATATTCAATACGGTGCAAATTTAACAAGAATTTGGGATATATGTTATATGGTGAATTATGACCATAATTTGGGCATGTAAAATTAGGCTTAATTTTATGATTAGGCGAGGTATGTCAATGGAATTTTAAGGAATGATTAAATCTGTTAAATTGCCCAACCTGCTAAATCTGTTGAAACCGAATACGGTAATTTGGGGTATGAAATCTGTAGGCTCGATTTTAAATTGAGCAAAACATGTTAATAGAACTTTGAATAATCTGCTGTAACTTGTGAAAAAATTAATTTGTTGAATTGGCATAATTAGTCTGATATTAGCATAATCTGTGAATGAATACTTTAGCTAAAAATAAGAATGCTGAGACACGAGGTTAGACTCTGTTTGCGGTAGAAGCCTGCCCGGACCCAATCGGCTTAACCAGCAACCGCAAACTGTCAGTCTAATGTGAGAGGTCGTAGGCATAAAGATGCTCAGACACGAGGTTAGGTCTGGCTTGTGGCAGAAGTCTGCCCGGAACTGCCCGGCACATCCAACGGCCACAAGCTACCGACCTAATATGAGAGGTCTGTGCATTAACATTTAATTAATGCAAATCTAAGATAAAGGTGATGCCTAAAACATGTTGGGTGGATAGGGTTAAATCAACTGGACTGATGAATCTAATAAATCTGTTTGAAAATTTGTAGGCCCAATACAAGGTTAGGTGAAACAATCTGTAAGTCTGTTAATCTATGTATCTGATCTGTTGGTCTGAAAACTTGTTAATCTATATATCTGATCCGTTAGCCTGAAAACTTGTTAATCTGTATATCTTATCCGTTAGTCTGAATACTTGCTAACTTGTATGTCTTATCTGAGGACTAGTTAATCTGAACTTTGTACATCTGAAATCTGTAAGCAAGTTAATCTGAAATCTGTTAGTCTGGAACACAAGGTTAGGAGGGGTATTACTTGTGTCACCTGTTGTTTGTTACCCATATTAGTCAGTAACCCTTTCCGGTATCAAAACTATGACCCAACACTAAGAGGGGTCAGGGCACGCTTACTGAACTAATTGTAAGAGGTTCACTCTGATAATGGCGAGGGGTGTTGATGGCGTATTCCAACCGGGTCATGTACGTGCATGGATCCGGTCTGCTCTGAGGATGTAAGATACCATGACATCTGTAAATAGGTCTGTGTCTATAGGTTGCCACTTTAGGGAGTGATACACCCTTCTATAGGGCCAGCACAGGGTATTTATGTAATAGGGAGCTGATCGCTTGGGGTAGAATTTAGGGTACACTTAGTTCTGTCTGTTTCTGTTGGGGTACCGTCTGTTTCTGTTGAGGTGGTAACACCTGTCTATTTCTGTGTGGTATCGTCTGTTGGGATGGTAAAGGCCCATTACTAGTGTACACCTAATTCTAATATTCTGTTTCCGTCGGGATTATTCTGTTTCTGCCTCTGATTCCGTTCCTGATTCTGTTTCTGTACCGTCGGTCTCTATTCGGGTGGTAAAGGCCCATTACTAGCATTCTGTTCCTGAACGTCTGTCTCTGTTAGGGTGGTAAAGGCCCATTTCTAGCATCGTGTTTCTGAAGAGATCATCATGTTTTCTGCTTAGACATTAGGACAAAAGCTAATTCTGTTATGCTAGTATTAGTGTAGAGAAGTAATATATAGTAAGAAGCATAACTTGGTCTATATCATTATGTTTCTTCTGTTAACCTGCTACTCCTGTTACGGCTATCTCTCATCCAGTTTTATTTACATGTCATGATACTGGTATTTGTTTATATGTTGAAAGTCACTGGACTCACCATACATATGTCTGACCTAGTTTATTTTGCCTCTTTTCTTCCGTTCCCCCCTCCCGGTACTCAAGTTGGGAACGTAGGAGCTTGATTTAGATTTCTCTCTGCTTGAAGTGCTAGAAGTGCTTGAAGTATTGCTTGGCTTTGATTCTACCTATTTATGGCATTTTCAGTTGGGGATTATGGATTTAAAATTACGTACTCTGCAGGCTTTTGTACGAGACTGATATTTATGTACTTGAATTCCGATATTGTGGTTTTGAAGGATGTAACCAAACTTACTTCTGTTTCTGCTGTAATAAAGTTATAAATTTTTCAAATACTACTTTATGTATCTGTCTTGTAATATTCTGCTCTGTTTACTTATAATGCTTCATGGAAGTTAATGCATTCCCTTTGTGAGTGACATTAACGGACATGGGGTGTTACAAACCCGGTCTTTCTGAATAACTCGCGTATATAATAAACAAGTGTTATAGAAACACAACATACGCCTTATTCCAATCCAGAATATTCCTTTATTCAAATATTCTTTTACTTTGGGAAAGGTTCCCATTAATTTTATCAAAGATAAATTCTTTAAATTTATTCTCTAATCTTCCTTTGAATATCAATTCAAACCAAATTATGGTTAATCCAAACTAGTCGGGATTAACGAACCCTACCGAAGCAATCATTTGTTTTAATTTCCCAACCCCAACCTATTCATCCCATGAAGTAAAACTGGTAATACTTCATATCTAACACCACGGTGTTATCGGTAAATTCAGTTACCATTTCACGTTCAAATCTAATTAGAGATTTAACTATCGTCTGGAGCAAAACTGGTGATACTCCATTCTCGATCAATTCAATCTAATTAAAGATTCATTAAAACTCCACTTGGTTTTAATCTTCCCAAAAATCAATATTAATGATTATTTAACTTAGGAAATCATAACCTGTCTTTTAAATGGGTTAAAGAACCAATGTCATTTAAACATGGTTTACGATAAACCCCAAAATCACATTCCATTCCATCAGCCCTTAACTGTAAATTAGCAAGTGAACAATTCCCTAAGTATTAACCCCAAAGGCCGAAACCAACATTAGATCAATACCTAGAAAACCATTCAACTTAACTAATCTCCAGTTAATTTCTGATTTTCGTAACTCCGTTGGGCCTAAGAACAGTTTTATTAAAGATACCATTCACGACAACCCAAAATCACATTCCATTGACAATGGAATTTTCACAGAAAACAAATCGATAGATATAATCGATACAAACTTCCATATCCAACCGATAATATAAATGGAAAACGACAAGGCCTTTAAAATTCCATATATATTAATCGTCTTCCTCTACAGAAGCTTACTTCGATTATCACTAAATCGAATTCCATTCAATTCCAATTTAATACGTTAAATTGGAAAACTTTACTTTGGAAAATCTTCTTTAAATCTTAACAAAAGATTTATAAATTCCAAATCCCATTTCACTGTAAATCGGGTTAAAGAACGAATGTCATTAAAAACACAGTTCACAATAAACCCACTTTACATTAGCCTCTAACCGTAAATTAGTAAGAGGACGATACCCTAAGTATTAACCCCGAAGGCCGAAACCAACATCAGATCAATACCCAAGAAACCATTCAACTTAACTAATCTCTAGTCAGTTTCTAATTTTTTTATCTCCATTCGGTTCAAGAACAGTTTTATCAAAGATACCATTCACGACAAACCCAAAATCCAATTTGATATTAAATACGAGGCTCTGAATAGAAAATATATTGGCTTATATTCTATATCAAATTCTGAAACCAACAAATATCGTATTGGAAATAACGATATATATATATATATATATATATCTTCCAAAATTCCATAACAACATCTGTATAATCATGAAATCCAACTTCGAAATATTCCGAAGACGATTTCGATTCAAATCCATTTCCAGTTTATATATTGGAAATTCTGGTTATTTTTAAAACCATTTCAAATCCAATTTATTTATTTAAAAATATTGGAATATAATTCTAGTTCAAAACTAGTTCATTTTGATAAAAATCTATTTTTATCTTTTCAAATATGGGATTTTTCACCCCAATTCTTTCCAAATCAATTCTTATGATTTCACACTAATTATTGATATTTTTAATAATTTTATCAAGGCCCATACAGTCGATTTCCATAAACGGCCATCGAACTACACTTACAGCGACCTTTTACAAATTTGATTTGGACATAATTCCAAATCCAACCATTAGATTTCAAATCTCTAATATTTGTTAGAAAGCTCTTTTCGATACGAACCCAACGGTTCTGGTTTTAGGAGAATCTGACGGCCGGATCTCCCGTAATATCCATTCGAAGTCATTGGTCGAAATCCGCGAACTGTCGTTGCGCGACGTGTTCTATTCACGCCATTATATTATATATATATATATATATATATATATATTATATTTTGTCAATTTCCATTTAAAACGTATTTTATAAATTGTTTTAAATTCGTTTTCAAAATGATTTCAACTTCATATTCAATTTCAAATCAAAATTGAATATTCCATATCATCGATATATAAATGATAATATATTCAAAACATTATATTTCGAAATCAATTCCCTTTCAATATTCATCATAAAAATTAATAAAATTGATATAAAAATCGAACACGTCAAAATGGCGTCGATCTAATCAACACGGCTATATATATTTAAATATTTTCGTGTCCATCCCAAATCGGACATCAAAATCTGATTTTGATCGTTTATTGAATATTATTTTAAAATATTCATTATTTTAAAATATTCGTTATTTTAAAATATTTATTCTTTCTGAACTGGAATCAGACACAGTCAATTACCGTATAATTTGATTATATGGATTTCATACACACATGTGTACAACAACAATCAAACACAGTCAACCATCATCCAAAGTGAATTCTACATTGCATAAGCATCAACTATAAATATTCAACGCTTATAACAGCCTGTCAATCAATTGATCGACATACAACTAATTATTGGGACTAGTGTATGTCATATATCATCCCAATACCCGTTGGGCATTCAATCAACAAATAATGAATTTTACTTGTGCAGTTGGGCAATGTGTAAAATTTATCGTCCCAATCAATATCAGTCAAACATATGTACATAAACAAATCATCTGATTTGTTTATAAATATTTATTTTATTCATATGCATATTAAAAATTATATTTTAACTATAAAATATTTTTAACGATAAAATATTTTATTCCATTCCATCTCACAACAATAAATTTTCACAACACATCGATCAAATAAACAAGTCATCCATGGTCTATGGACGACGAGTGTCGGGTGCTACTAAGCACCGTCTGCATCCTAGTATATATTTTAACTAGAAAATAAAATAAAAGTGAGGAGTTCTCTCCTTTGGGTTCCACTCCTCCATTCTTTATTTCTGAATGGTCTGGATTTGTTCGAAATTCCAACGCATCCTTTTCACGCTGTTCATATATAAAAATCATATTTTTATCGCTTCATTCCAATAAATAAAAATCATATTTTTATTTCTACTTCATATATTTTTACAACGCTTCTTTCTATATTCAAATTATATTTTTATTACTATAATTTCTATACAAAGATTATATTTTTACTTTTTCAATACCATGCTGTTTTAATTCTAAAACATCGCTATTTTATTTTTAAAACATCGCTATTTTATTTCAAGAACAATCTATATATTATATATATATATATAATCATTTCTTTATATCGTTGTTCATGAATAAATATCTCTACTTTATATAATGAAAGATCTCATCTTTAGATTAGTAAAAATCTAATCTTTCCCTATCATAAAAATATAATCTTTAACTTCATAAAAATATACTCTTTAACTTCATAAAAATATACTCTTTTGCTTCATAAAAATATACTCCTTTACTTCATAAAAATATACTCTTTTAAACTAACATCATATATTTAAAAATCAGAAAATAAACAACGCTATTTTGTTATAAAATCAGATTTTAACAATATGCTTAATCACATAACCAAATTTATAAAATAACATAAACTAAATTTAAACAAAACTACTGTTGTACTTGGAGTGGGGGAGGATGGCATCGCCGGAGGTTTGGAGGTCGGAGGGATGGCGTTGCGCTGGCCGGCGGTGGGCCAAGGGAGATCTGGAGCGGCGGATTGGGTCCCAGTGGTGGTGGCCTTCACTACAGTCGAGGGTTTTATGAGGAAGGGGGAAAGGGTGCGCGGAGGAGGAGGTGGGGAGTGGCCATCGTCGCCGGCGGTGGCTGGGGGAAAGGTGGTCGGCGCTGTGGATCGAGTGGGGGAGGGAACGGCTGAAGCAACATCGCATTTTTTTCCTTTTAATTCGAGATCTGACTGTTATGAGGGAGGGAGAGAGAGAAATGAGGGGTGAGGGATTTTATTTATATAATTTTTATTATTATTTTTCTCCGATAAAGTTGACTTTTAATTCGAACACCAAACGAGACTCAACGACTGTCGCCCCTAGCTAATTACCCTCATTCTGAACACAATGGAATATGTTTTGTAACCCAATTCGGATGTTACGATCGGTTTTCGCTAAATTTAAAATATAAATCATTATATTTTAAATTCAAACGCACATTTAAATTTACCGGGGCCACATTGTAACAAAAAGGAATTTCGCCCGATCCGAATCAGTCGCTAAACCGATCCAGACCGTTCGAAACGCCTGATTGTTTTGAGAAAACGACAAATTAGAACGCAGACGGAAGAATATTTCATTGTATATTACAACAATTCCATCAGATTACAAGAATATACAGAGTATTGACAAATAATATACATTATAAAATATCAGAGATTTAAACTACATTTAAATACATCGCAGCGGAAAAATAATACAATACACAACTAGAAGTAATACATGGATACAGAGCTTTCCGGGTATCGTTCCAGCTGTAAATCAGGATCCTGTGAATATAAATCTGCAAAACAAAAACTACTAGCTGCCCGTGTCAAAATAAGGGCACCCAGAGTTTAGGTTGAAACAATAAACTCCAGGTCAGTCATGGGACTGGTGTGAGAACTAAAACAGTTATTAATCCTTATTTTAAAGTTAGGTAAATCAAGGGACCACGCCGTAAAACACGGAACGGGTTTCCTCCCAAGGATACCAGTGCATAAAACAACAGCTGTGACGAGCAGGAATTTCGCTCGGTCTGAACCAGTCGCTAAACCGACCCAGACCGTTCGAAACGCCCTATCGTTTGAGAACACGACAAAGTAGAACGCATATAGAAGAACATTTCATTGTATATTACAACAATGCATCAGATTACAAGAATATACAGAGTATAAACGAATAAATATTACACAGAAATATCAGAGATTTAAATTACATTTAAATACATAGCAGCGGAAAATAATACAATACACAACTAGAAGTAGATATACGGATACAAAGCTTTCCGGATATCGTTCCAGTTGTAAACCAGGATCCTATGAATATAAATCTGCAAAACCAAAACTACTAGCTGCCCGTGTCAAAATAAGGGCACCCAGAGTTTAGGTTAAAACAATAAACTCCAGGTCAGTCATGTGACTGGTGTGAGAACTAAAACAGTTATTAGTCTTTGTTTTTAAAGTTAGGTAAATCAAGGGACCACGCCGCTAACGCGGAACGGGTTTCCTCCCAAGAATACCAGTGCATAAAACAAACAGCGCAATGCTAAATAAAGAAAAATGAAGCTGTTATAAGACCCAGGTCCTATCACACAATGCAACGCAAGCCGGGGGATAGGGTTTTCCCTTATAACAGCCAAAGAATGCTTGATACGTTTAAAAGAAATCATTTGATACTATTATAAGTGTATAGTGTATAAAACAACTTCAAATCATAAGTATCAATCATAGACGGCATAAGTGCCCCATCCCACTATGTCGCCATACTAGGCTCTACAAATAAAACCGCAGATATCACGTATTTGGAAATTTGATTTCCATCTATGAACCGAGGCAAAAGATAGTCCTCAACCGATTCGAGACGCTCTAGCCCGCCCCTCAGGACCCAGACTCAGGTGGGCCCTTGGATCCTCAGGGCCAGTCCACCGATGTGGATTAAACTTAAACCCTGAACATGCATTTCCCCGCCCTATGGGGCGTAAACGAGCCAACTAAATGACTCCATCGGTTCGAGAACGACCGATCAATCCGAGGCGCCTCGCAACAGCAACAACCACATAAGTCAAACTCGTCAGGGCGTGTAAAACCACTGACGCCACTTCTAGCTAGAAAGAAACGCATGCCCTCCCTGACGTCCTCTCCCGTTTTTGGTTCATACCGGGTGTGAAACTCGCGAAGCAAACGTTACACAAAGCTACGCCACAAAGGCCTTGCTTTGATCATCACCACAAGACTTTGCTTTTCAACAGAAGCCTCGATCAATTGCCACTTAGGCATGCCACACAGGCAATTCACTCCATGCGTTTGATATCCATCAATATATAACCCCTGAGCTCGTACGTCTCAGAGAAGGGCGTTAAGCAAGAGAATAAATTCTCCGCCGCCAAACAGATACATATTTAATAGAGATCAATCACACGGACTAAATTCCAATGTCAGACACACAGTCCATTTACAAGTCCGTTTTGGGTCTGAACGAAACCGGGGGCACCTAGTACCTCGCATATCCATCGATCTCCAAGTACGTCTGGACGATCACCAACTGTTTCCATCTTCTTGGGTGTACAGCCCAATCAAGATCATCAGTAATCACCCAAACGACGTGAAGACTTCCGGTCTTCGACCATCGTCTTCATCTTCGACTTATCGTCGTATCAGTTATTCAGAATGGGATAAACCCGGTCTTTCCGAATAACTCGCGTATATTTTAAATAAGTGTTACACAAACACAACATACGCCTCATTCCAATTCATCAGTCACTAACCGTAAATTAATCAAGAGAATAATTTCCCAAATATTAACCCCGAAGGCCGAAACCAACATCAGATCAATATCCAGAAAACCATTCTGCTTGGCTAACCGACAGTTAGTTTCTAAATTTCACATTCATAGGGAAAGGTCCCCATTAATTTTATCCAAGATAAATTCCTTGAATTTATTCTTTATTCTATTTTTGAATCTCAATTCAAACTAGTCGGGATTAGCGAACCTTACCGAAGTAATCATTTATTTTAATTTCCCCATCCCAACCTATTCATCCCATGAAGTAAAACTGGTAATACTTCATATCTAACACCACAGTGTTATCGGTAAATTCAATTACCATTTCACGTTCAAATCTAATTAAAGATTTAACTATCGCCTGGAGCAAAACTGGTGATACTCCATTTTCGATCATTTCAATCTAATTAAAGATTCATTAAAACTCCACTTAGTTTTAATCTTCGACTGGGTTAAAGAATCAGTGTCATTTAAAACACGGTTCATGATAAACCCAAAATCACATTCCATTAATTATCGGATTAAAGAACGAGTGTTATTTAAAACACTGTTCACGATAAACCCAAAAATCAATACCAATTCAATTCCAATTAAATATCATTTAATTGGTACACTTCATTAAATCTAAATAAAAAGATTTAATCTTTTCCCAACTGGGTTCAAGAACAGTGTTAGTGAAGACACCATTCACGACAAACCCAAATCACATTTGATATTCAATATAAGGCTCTGAATAGAAAATATATCGGCTTATATTCAATATCAAATTCTACGATTAACAAATGTTATATTGGAAATAACGATATAAATATATATCTTTCAAATTTCCATAACAACATCTGTATAATCACGAATTCCAACATCGAAATATTCCGAAGACAATTTCGATTCAAATCCACTCCAATGCAATCGTTGGAAATTCTGGTTATTTTTAAAACCCTTTTCAAATTCAATTTATTTATTTAAAAATAAATAGAATTATATTTCTAGTTCAAAACTAGTTCATTTCGATAAAAATCTATTTTTATCTTTTTAAATATGGAGTTTTTCATCCCAAATCTTCACAAGTCATTTCTTATGATTTTACACAAATTATTACTATTTTTAATAATTTTATCAAGGCCCGTACAGTCGATTTCCATCAACGGTCATCGAACTGCACTTACAGCGACCTTTTTCAAATTTGATTTGGACATAATTCCAAATCCAACCGTTAGATTTCAAATTTCTAATATTAATTAGAAAGCTCTTTTCGATACGAACCCAACGGTTCCGGTTTTAGGAGAATCCGACGGTCGGATCTCCCGTAATGTCCGTTTGAAATAAATGGTCGAAATTCACGAACTGCCGCGGCGCGGCGCGTTCTATTCAGGCCATTATATTATATATATAATATATACTTCGTCGATTTCTATTTAAAACGAATTATATAAATAGTTTTAAAATTCGTTTCAAAAGCAATTTCAACTTCCATTTCAATTCAAATCAAAATTGAATTCTTCTTTATAAATTCGTTTTAAAATTCATTTCTATTCCATTCAAATTTCAATTCAATTTGAATTCATTTCAATTCACTTTGAATTCGTTTTCAATTCATTTCGAAATCGTTTTCAATTCAATTCATTTCGAAATCGTTTTCAATTCAATTCATTTCGAAATCGTTTTCAATTCAATTCATTTCGAAATCGTTTTCAATTCAATTCATTTCGAAATCGTTTTCAATTCAATTCATATCGAAATCGTTTTCAATTCAATTCATTTCGAAATCGTTTTCAATTCAATTCATTTCAAAATCGTTTTCAATTCAATTCATTTCGAAATCGTTTTCAATTCAATTCATTTCGAAATCGTTTTCAATTTAATTCATTTCGAAATCGTTTTCAATTCAATTCATTTCGAAATCGTTTTCAATTCAATTCATTTCGAAATCGTTTTCAATTCAATTCATTTCGAAATCGTTTTCAATTCAATTCATTTCGAAATCGTTTTCAATTCAATTCATTTCGAAATCGTTTTCAATTCAATTCATTTCGAAATCGTTTTCAATTCAATTCATTTCGAAATCGTTTTCAATTCAATTCATTTCGAAATCGTTTAAAATCGATATAAATATCGTTCACGTCAAAATGGCGTCAATCTAATCAACACGGCTTCATAAATTTCTATTTTCAAATATTTCTTTTTCAAAATAGTTGTTATTATCAAAATATTTCATTCAACACATGACCAATCTCAAAGGATGAGTACTGTCAACACATGAACTTTTATTTTATAATATTCTTTATTTTTCAAATTGGAATGAGGCCCAATCAATTACCATATAAAGTTAATTATATGGATTTTCATACATTACACACATATAATAGCATTGAAAAATAATCAACCATCAACTAAAGTGCACTACACTGTGTAAGCATCAAATATAGATATCTAACGCTTATAACAGCCTGTCAATCAATCGATCGACATATTTAATCAATCAGGATGAGTGAACTTCAAATTTCATCCCAACACCCATGTGGGGTTTCAAACAATCAAACGCATATTTTATCTGTGCAGTTGGGCGATGTGTAAAATTTATCGACCCAATCAATGTCCTTCAAATAGGTGTACATAAACAAACCGTCTGGTTTGTAAGTGAATATTTATTTATTTACATTCACGTTAAAAATTATATTTTTAACGACAAAACATTTTATTCCAACATATGAATTTCTATTCAGTTCATTCTTTAAATAAAATGATATTTTTATTTTTCTAACATATTTTAGAAAATTTCGGCGGCATAACGGCACGATACTAGAAACGGGACGAGGCCTAGCCTTATCCCCGGTCTAGTGAAGGCCCACGCCATTCACACATCAATCAAATCACCAAACAACCAAATTCAAATCAAATCATATAACTAATCTATGCAACCAAACAAACAAGTCCATGGTCTGTGGACGATTGTGTCGGGTGCTACTAAGCACCGTCTGCATCCTAGTATATATATATAACTAGAAAAATTAAATTGAAAGGTGAGAAATTCTCACAGATAGCTATCCTAGCTCCACGGCACTTCATTGATAGAAATCTTCATCGTTTTCGCCCTTTTGTTACCTTCGTTGTCCGCTTTCACTACCTATGTAAAAATCGAATTTTTACGTCGTTATTCCATATATAAAAATCATATTTTTATTCCGCAGTTCAACATATAAAAATCATATTTTTATTCCGCAGTTCAACATATAAAAATCCTATTTTTATTTCGAAGTTCAACATATATAAATCCTATTTTTATTTCGAAGTTCAACATATAAAAATCCTATTTTTATTAGTTTAAAAATCGAATCTTTTCTAGTTTAAAGATCGAATCTTTTCTACTTTAAAGATCAAATCTTTTCTAGTTTAAAAATCAAATCTTTTCTACTTTAAAAATCAAATCTTTTCTATTAAATTTCATAGGAAAGACGAAACCACATTTTTCATATGTGATGTATTTATTAAAAACTGAATATAAATTAAAATAAAATAAAATAAAAACAAACTTACAGTAAAATGGAGGGGGGAGAAGCCACGGCAGTGCTCAGGAGGAGAAGGTGGCGCGGTCTCAGGCGATGGGCGTCGGAATGGGTTTCGAGGGGAGGGGGGGTTCATCGCGGTTCTCGATTTGGGCAGGGGCGTCGGGTTCGCGTGGAGCGCTGAGGGGAGAGGAGAGAGAACGAGGTTGTGCGGTGGCCATGGAGGGGGGGCGCGCTGACGATGGCGGCGGTGAAGGGTGGAGGAACGGCGGTCTAGGGTTGCGCGTGGGTTTTTTCTCTGTTCGATTTTTTTTTATATACTGAAGGGGAGGAGAATAAAGAGATATATAATAATATTTATATATTATTTAATTTAATTAATTTCAAAAAGCAACTTTTTATTTCGACCTCGAAACGAGGCCCACCGCCTGTCGTCCATAGCATTTTACCCCCATTCTAAACACAATGGGATATGTATCGTAAGCTGATTCGATCGTTTCGATCAGTTTCCGTTAAAATCAACATATAACTCTATATATTGAATTTGAACGCGTATTTCAATTTACCGGGGTTACATACTACTCTAAAAATTCCCGAAAAATATTTTCTAGCTTCGTATCGACGATACGGTCCTAACAAAACTAGTTTCGTCGAATTCTGAGACCGTTTGAAAAATGACCAATTTCCAGCCGATTAAAATCAACTGAAACTGGTCAAACGCGTTTTCCTTTGCCACGCTCACATATTGATTCGAAAAATTATGAAATTTGGAATCTAGCAATAACTTGACATCCCGGACCTAACAAAACTGGTTTCGTCGAAATCCGAGGTCGTTTGCAAAATGTCCATTTTTAAGGGCCTGAATTCCATAGCGACTATTCAGAATTTTCAACTGGACATATCTTTTGAATCCCGCTATGAAATCTTGATTTTTCTGATTCGTTGGAGAGATATCATCAATTAGATTCCATTATTTTTGGTTTCACTAAAGTCCGGATTGTTTTGCACCCGGTACATTCAATTGAAGTTTGAAATCGAATTATCGAACTACCGCGCCATTTTCAATTCTATTTATAATTATATATAAATATTTATATTCTAACGACGACGTATATAATATATACGTTCGAATTATATTCAAAATAAATTTTCTCGTCAATATTATTTAAATAATCTATTTTAAATATTCAAAATTCGCTAAAATTGCCAAAACAAAAATTTTAAACTGGCCCAGATTTTCCGGGTTATTACAATCTCCCCCACTTAAAACTTTTCGTCCCCGAAAAGGAACAAAGTCGAAAGTGGTTTGATTAATCAACTCTACGTTCGATCTGGCTTCCATTCTCCAACTTTTCAGTTTCTGAGAACTTTCAAATTTTCAAAAATTTGGCTAACACCCTAAATTTTCGAAAAAATTCGCCATAACCTCCCCTGCACCGGGAGCATCGGGAAATCTCAAATAGCTTCCCCGGTTCTTCAGATCTCAAAAAGAAAAAGAAAAAGCCAAGCGGCTAGCCAATAGGCTCATAAAATCATCATCACCCAAACAATTCAGTAAATTATGTAATAAACATGTACCTATTTGTTGGGCAAACAAATTTTATTCTTCGGCTCTAGCCTCCTTGCTATGACCTGTTCAATATAAGTGCAAGTATATGCCAGCAAATGCGACCAAATTTCAATACAATTCAATATTAGGTTCAATTAGGCATAATGGTTCAAAATTATCAAACAAATAAACAAACAACACAAACATCAATCAATTAGTGAATTAGAGTTTCAAATTCATAATTTGATATATATACAAAAATCATGTTTTTGATACCAATTCACAACAGTAAGCACTATCTAATTTTTGGTTCTCACACCAGTCAATAGGAAATATATAGAAATCTCACTTTCGTCACTCGAAAATAAATACTGGCGACGGTGCCCCATCACCAGAAGTATCCCCGGGCAACTAGAGTATGATCCTATAACCATCCAGTATATTAAAACTTCGAATACACGTTTGCAAGACGCATATGCAAAATCTTTATATATCGGATTGTCCAAATCAATTAAATAATCAAATACGAATAATTGATTTTAAATTTTCAAAACAAAATTGGTTTTCATTTTTCAAATATACTCTTCACACTCGTTCTAGGATACTACTGATCCCATCTCTAACGAGTCATTCCCATTGGATATTACTAATCCAATATCTGATGAATTCTTTCGTATGGTTCTAATGTGCCTTGTTCTCTAGCTTTGTAAACCAAAGCTCTGATACCAACTGTGACGAGCAGGAATTTCGCTCGGTCCGAACCAGTCGCTAAACCGACCCAGACCGTTCGAAACGCCCTATCGTTTGAGAACACGACAAAGTAGAACGCATATAGAAGAACATTTCATTGTATATTACAACAATGCATCAGATTACAAGAATATACAGAGTATAAACGAATAAATATTACACAGAAATATCAGAGATTTAAATTACATTTAAATACATAGCAGCGGAAAATAATACAATACACAACTAGAAGTAGATATACGGATACAAAGCTTTCCGGATATCGTTCCAGTTGTAAACCAGGATCCTATGAATATAAATCTGCAAAACCAAAACTACTAGCTGCCCGTGTCAAAATAAGGGCACCCAGAGTTTAGGTTAAAACAATAAACTCCAGGTCAGTCATGTGACTGGTGTGAGAACTAAAACAGTTATTAGTCTTTGTTTTTAAAGTTAGGTAAATCAAGGGACCACGCCGCTAACGCGGAACGGGTTTCCTCCCAAGAATACCAGTGCATAAAACAAACAGCGCAATGCTAAATAAAGAAAAATGAAGCTGTTATAAGACCCAGGTCCTATCACACAATGCAACGCAAGCCGGGGGATAGGGTTTTCCCTTATAACAGCCAAAGAATGCTTGATACGTTTAAAAGAAATCATTTGATACTATTATAAGTGTATAGTGTATAAAACAACTTCAAATCATAAGTATCAATCATAGACGGCATAAGTGCCCCATCCCACTATGTCGCCATACTAGGCTCTACAAATAAAACCGCAGATGTCACGTATTTGGAAATTGGATTTCCATCTATGAACCGAGGCAAAAGATAGTCCTCAACCGATTCGAGACGCTCTAGCCCGCCCCTCAGGACCCAGACTCAGGTGGGCCCTTGGATCCTCAGGGCCAGTCCACCGATGTGGATTAAACTTAAACCCTGAACATGCATTTCCCCGCCCTATGGGGCGTAAACGAGCCAACTAAATGACTCCATCGGTTCGAGAACGACCGATCAATCCGAGGCGCCTCGCAACAGCAACAACCACATAAGTCAAACTCGTCAGGGCGTGTAAAACCACTGACGCCACTTCTAGCTAGAAAGAAACGCATGCCCTCCCTGACGTCCTCTCCCGTTTTTGGTTCATACCGGGTGTGAAACTCGCGAAGCAAACGTTACACAAAGCTACGCCACAAAGGCCTTGCTTTGATCATCACCACAAGACTTTGCTTTTCAACAGAAGCCTCGATCAATTGCCACTTAGGCATGCCACACAGGCAATTCACTCCATGCGTTTGATATCCATCAATATATAACCCCTGAGCTCGTACGTCTCAGAGAAGGGCGTTAAGCAAGAGAATAAATTCTCCGCCGTCAAACAGATATATATTTAATAGAGATCAATCACACGGACTAAATTCCAATGTCAGACACACAGTCCATTTACAAGTCCGTTCTGGGTCTGAACGAAACCGGGGGCACCTAGTACCCCGCATATCCATCGATCTCCAAGTACGTCTGGACGATCACCAACTGTTTCCATCTTCTTGGGTGTACAGCCCAATCAAGATCATCAGTAATCACCCAAACGACGTGAAGACTTCCGGTCTTCGACCATCGTCTTCATCTTCGACTTATCGTCGTATCAGTTATTCAGAATGGGATAAACCCGGTCTTTCCGAATAACTCGCGTATATTTTAAATAAGTGTTACACAAACACAACATACGCCTCATTCCAATTCATCAGTCACTAACCGTAAATTAATCAAGAGAATAATTTCCCAAATATTAACCCCGAAGGCCGAAACCAACATCAGATCAATATCCAGAAAACCATTCTGCTTGGCTAACCGACAGTTAGTTTCTAAATTTCACATTCATAGGGAAAGGTCCCCATTAATTTTATCCAAGATAAATTCCTTGAATTTATTCTTTATTCTATTTTTGAATCTCAATTCAAACTAGTCGGGATTAGCGAACCTTACCGAAGTAATCATTTATTTTAATTTCCCCATCCCAACCTATTCATCCCATGAAGTAAAACTGGTAATACTTCATATCTAACACCACAGTGTTATCGGTAAATTCAATTACCATTTCACGTTCAAATCTAATTAAAGATTTAACTATCGCCTGGAGCAAAACTGGTGATACTCCATTTTCGATCATTTAAATCTAATTAAAGATTCATTAAAACTCCACTTAGTTTTAATCTTCGACTGGGTTAAAGAATCAGTGTCATTTAAAACACGGTTCACGATAAACCCAAAATCACATTCCATTAATTATCGGATTAAAGAACGAGTGTTATTTAAAACACTGTTCACGATAAACCCAAAAATCAATACCAATTCAATTCCAATTAAATATCATTTAATTGGTACACTTCATTAAATCTAAATAAAAAGATTTAATCTTTTCCCAACTGGGTTCAAGAACAGTGTTAGTGAAGACACCATTCACGACAAACCCAAATCACATTTGATATTCAATATAAGGCTCTGAATAGAAAATATATCGGCTTATATTCAATATCAAATTCTACGATTAACAAATGTTATATTGGAAATAACGATATAAATATATATCTTTCAAATTTCCATAACAACATCTGTATAATCACGAATTCCAACATCGAAATATTCCGAAGACAATTTCGATTCAAATCCACTCCAATGCAATCATTGGAAATTCTGGTTATTTTTAAAACCCTTTTCAAATTCAATTTATTTATTTAAAAATAAATAGAATTATATTTCTAGTTCAAAACTAGTTCATTTCGATAAAAATCTATTTTTATCTTTTCAAATATGGAGTTTTTCATCCCAAATCTTCACAAGTCATTTCTTATGATTTTACACAAATTATTACTATTTTTAATAATTTTATCAAGGCCCGTACAGTCGATTTCCATCAACGGTCATCGATCTGCACTTACAGCGACCTTTTTCAAATTTGATTTGGACATAATTCCAAATCCAACCGTTAGATTTCAAATTTCTAATATTCGTTAGAAAGCTCTTTTCGATACGAACCCAACGGTTCCGGTTTTAGGAGAATCCGACGGTCGGATCTCCCGTAATGTCCGTTTGAAATAAATGGTCGAAATTCACGAACTGCCGCGGCGCGGCGCGTTCTATTCAGGCCATTATATTATATATATAATATATTTAATATATACTTCGTCGATTTCTATTTAAAACGAATTATATAAATAGTTTTAAAATTCGTTTCAAAAGCAATTTCAACTTCCATTTCAATTCAAATCAAAATTGAATTCTTCTTTATAAATTCGTTTTAAAATTCATTTCTATTCAATTCAAATTTCAATTCAATTTGAATTCATTTCAATTCACTTCCAATTCAATTTGAATTCGTTTCGAAATCGTTTTCAATTCAATTCATTTCGAAATCGTTTTCAATTCAATTCATTTCGAAATCGTTTTCAATTCAATTCATTTCGAAATCGTTTTCAATTCAATTCATTTCGAAATCGTTTTCAATTCAATTCATTTCGAAATCGTTTTCAATTCAATTCATTTCGAAATCGTTTTCAATTCAATTCATTTCGAAATCGTTTTCAATTCAATTCATTTCGAAATCGTTTTCAATTCAATTCATTTCGAAATCGTTTTCAATTCAATTCATTTCGAAATCGTTTTCAATTCAATTCATTTCGAAATCGTTTTCAATTCAATTCATTTCGAAATCGTTTTCAATTCAATTCATTTCGAAATCGTTTTCAATTCAATTCATTTCGAAATCGTTTTCAATTCAATTCATTTCGAAATCGTTTTCAATTCAATTCATTTCGAAATCGTTTTCAATTCAATTCATTTCGAAATCGTTTTCAATTCAATTCATTTCGAAATCGTTTTCAATTCAATTCATTTCGAAATCGTTTTCAATTCAATTCATTTCGAAATCGTTTTCAATTCAATTCATTTCGAAATCGTTTAAAATCGATATAAATATCGTTCACGTCAAAATGGCGTCAATCTAATCAACACGGCTTCATAAATTTCTATTTTCAAATATTCTATTTCAAATATTTCTTTTTCAAAATAGTTGTTATTATCAAAATATTTCATTCAACACATGACCAATCTCAAAGGATGAGTACTGTCAACACATGAACTTTTATTTTATAATATTCTTTATTTTTCAAATTGGAATGAGGCCCAATCAATTACCATATAAAGTTAATTATATGGATTTTCATACATTACACACATATAATAGCATTGAAAAATAATCAACCATCAACCAAAGTGCACTACACTCTGTAAGCATCAAATATAGATATCTAACGCTTATAACAGCCTGTCAATCAATCGATCGACATATTTAATCAATCAGGATGAGTGAACTTCAAATTTCATCCCAATACCCGTGTGGGGTTTCAAACAATCAAACGCATATTTTATCTGTGCAGTTGGGCGATGTGTAAAATTTATCGACCCAATCAATGTCCTTCAAATAGGTGTACATAAACAAACCGTCTGGTTTGTAAATGAATATTTATTTATTTACATTCACGTTAAAAATTATATTTTTAACGACAAAACATTTTATTCCAACATATGAATTTCTATTCAGTTCATTCTTTAAATAAAATGATATTTTTATTTTTCTAACATATTTTAGAAAATTTCGGCGGCATAACGGCACGATACTAGAAACGGGACGAGGCCTAGCCTTATCCCCGGTCTAGTGAAGGCCCACGCCATTCACACATCAATCAAATCACCAAACAACCAAATTCAAATCAAATCATATAACTAATCTATGCAACCAAACAAACAAGTCCATGGTTTGTGGACGATTGTGTCGGGTGCTACTAAGCACCGTCTGCATCCTAGTATATATATATAACTAGAAAAATTAAATTGAAAGGTGAGAAATTCTCACAGATAGCTATCCTAGCTCCACGGCACTTCATTGATAGAAATCTTCATCGTTTTCACCCTTTTGTTACCTTCGTTGTCCGCTTTCACTACCTATGTAAAAATCGAATTTTTACTTCGTTATTCCATATATAAAAATCATATTTTTATTCCGCAGTTCAACATATAAAAATCATATTTTTATTCCGCAGTTCAACATATAAAAATCCTATTTTTATTTCGAAGTTCAACATATATAAATCCTATTTTTATTTCGAAGTTCAACATATAAAAATCCTATTTTTATTAGTTTAAAAATCGAATCTTTTCTAGTTTAAAGATCGAATCTTTTCTACTTTAAAGATCGAATCTTTTCTAGTTTAAAAATCAAATCTTTTCTACTTTAAAAATCAAATCTTTTCTATTAAATTTCATAGGAAAGACGAAACCACATTTTTCATATGTGATGTATTTATTAAAAACTGAATATAAATTAAAATAAAATAAAATAAAAACAAACTTACAGTAAAATGGAGGGGGGAGAAGCCACGGCAGTGCTCAGGAGGAGAAGGTGGCGCGGTCTCAGGCGATGGGCGTCGGAATGGGTTTCGAGGGGAGGGGGGGTTCATCGCGGTTCTCGATTTGGGCAGGGGCGTCGGGTTCGCGCGGAGCGCTGAGGGGAGAGGAGAGAGAACGAGGTTGTGCGGTGGCCATGGAGGGGGGGCGCGCTGACGATGGCGGCGGTGAAGGGTGGAGGAACGGCGGTCTAGGGTTGCGCGTGGATTTTTTCTCTGTTCGAATTTTTTTTTTATACTGAAGGGGGAGGAGAATAAAGAGATATATAATAATATTTATATATTATTTAATTTAATTAATTTCAAAAAGCAACTTTTTATTTCGACCTCGAAACGAGGCCCACCGCCTGTCGTCCATAGCATTTTACCCCCATTCTAAACACAATGGGATATGTATCGTAAGCTGATTCGATCGTTTCGATCAGTTTCCGTTAAAATCAACATATAACTCTATATATTGAATTTGAACGCGTATTTCAATTTACCGGGGTTACATACTACTCTAAAAATTCCCGAAAAATATTTTCTAGCTTCGTATCGACGATACGGTCCTAACAAAACTAGTTTCGTCGAATTCTGAGACCGTTTGAAAAATGACCAATTTCCAGTCGATTAAAATCAACTGAAACTGGTCAAACGCGTTTTCCTTTGCCACGCTCACATATTGATTCGAAAAATTATGAAATTTGGAATCTAGCAATAACTTGACATCCCGGACCTAACAAAACTGGTTTCGTCGAAATCCGAGGTCGTTTGCAAAATGTCCATTTTTAAGGGCCTGAATTCCATAGCGACTATTCAGAATTTTCAACTGGACATATCTTTTGATTCCCGCTATGAAATCTTGATTTTTCTGATTCGTTGGAAAGATATCATCAATTAGATTCCATTATTTTTTGTTTCACTAAAGTCCGGATTGTTTTGCACCCGGTACATTCAATTGAAGTTTGAAATCGAATTATCGAACTACCGCGCCATTTTCAATTCTATTTATAATTATATATAAATATTTATATTCTAACGACGACGTATATAATATATACGTTCGAATTATATTCAAAATAAATTTTCTCGTCAATATTATTTAAATAATCTATTTTAAATATTCAAAATTCGCTAAAATTGCCGAAACAAAAATTTTAAACTGGCCCAGATTTTCTGGGTTATTACAACAGCGCAATGCTAAATAAAGAACAATGAAGCTATTATAAGACCCAAGTCCCATCACACAATGCAACGCAAGCCGGAGGATAGGGTTTTACCTTATAATAGCCAAAGAATGCTTGATACGTTTAAAACAGATTATTTTAATAGTACTATGAGTGTATAATGTCAAAAACAACTTCAAATCATAAGTATCAATCATAGACGGCATAAGCGCCCCATCCCACTATGTCGCCATATATAGGATTACAACTAAAATCGAAACGTCACATATTGGAAGTTGGATTTCCATCTGTGAACTGAGGCAAAATATAGTCCTCTACCGATTCGAGACGCTCTAGCCCGTGTCTCAGGAACAGCCGTAACTGCCCCTTGGATCGTCAGGGCCGGTCCACCGATGTGGAATATTATTCCAGAACACTACGTTTCCCCGCCCTTTGGGGCGTCAATAAGTCAACGAATGACTCCATCGGCTTCACATAGTCACCGATATATCTGAGGCGCCTCGCAACAGCAACAACCACATAAGTCAAACTCGTCAGGGCGTGTAAAACCACTGACGCCACTTCTAACTAGAAGGAAACGCATGCCCTCCCTGATATCATCTCCCGTTTCTGGTCCACTACCGGGGTGTGAGGCTCGCGAATCAACGCTACACAAAGCTATGCCATACAAGCTGTGCTTTGATCATCAACCACAAGACTATGCTTTTCAACAGAAGCCTTGATCATTTGCATCTTAGCATGCCACACAGGCAAACCACTCCATGCAACCGATATCCATCAATCACACAGAATGATATCCAATGTCAGACACACAGTCCATTTACAAGTTCGTTCTGGGTCTGAACGAAACCGGAGGCACCTAGTACCCCGCATATCCATCGATCTCCAAGTACGTCTGGACGACCACTAACTGATTCCCTCCTCTTGGGTGTACGGCCCAATCAAGATCATCAGTAATCACCCAAACGACGTGAAAACCTCTGGTCTTCAACCACCGTTTTCATCTTCGACTAATAGTCGAATCAGTTATTCAGAATGGGCTAAACCCGGTCTTTCTGAATAACTCGCGTATATAATAAACAAGTGCTACACAAACACAACATACGCCTCATTCCAATTCATCAGTCACTAACCGTAAATTAACAAGAGAATAATTCCCAAATATTAACCCCGAAGGCCTAAACCAACATCAGATCAATACCCAGGAAACCGTTCTGCTTAGCTAACCTACAGTTAGTTTCTAAATTTCACATTCTTAGGAAAAGGTTCCCATTAATTTTATCAAAGATAAATCGCTTTAAATTTATTCTTTAATCTTCCTTTGAATATCACTTCAAACTAGTCGGGATTAGCGAACCACACCGAAGTAATCATTTATTTTATTTTCCCAATCCCAACCTATTCATCCCATGAAGTAAAACTGGTAATACTTCATATCTAACACCACGGTGTTATCGGTAAATTCAATTACCATTTCACGTTCAAATCTAATTAAAGATTTAGCTATCGCCTGGAGTAAAACTGGGGATACTCCACTCTCGATCATTTCAATCTAATTAAAGATTCATTAAAACTCCACTTAGTTTTAATCTTTAACTGGGTTAAAGAATCAATGTCATTTAAAACACGATTCACTATAAACCCAAAATCACATTCCATTAATTATCGGGTTAACGAACAAGTGTTATTTAAAACACCGTTCACGATAAACCTAAGAATCAATTCAAATTCAGTTCCAATTAAATTCCATTTAATTGGTACACTTCATTAAATCTAAATAAAAAGATTTAATCTTTTTCCCAACTGGGCTTAAGAACATTGTTAATGAAGACACCATTCACGACAAACCCAAATCACATTTGATATTAAATACAAGGTTCTGAATAGGAAATATATCGGCTTATATTCAATATCAAATTCTACGATCAACAAATATCGTATTGGAAATAATGATTTAAATATATCTTTCAAATTCCCATAACAATATCTGCATCATCACGAAATCCAACATCGAAATATTCCGAAGACAATTTCGATTCAAATCCATTCCAATTCACTTATTGGAAATTCTGGTTATTTTCAAAACCATTTCAAATCCTATTTATTTATTTTAAAAATAAATAAAATTATAATTCTAGTTCAAAACTAGTTCATTTCAATAAAAATCTACTTTTATCTTTTCAAATATGGAGTTTTTCATCCTAATTCTTCCCAAATCATTTCTTATGATTGTACACAAATTATTACTATTTTTAATAATTTCATCAAGGCCTGTACGGTCGATTTCCATCAACGGCCATCGGACTGCACTTACAGCGACCTTTTCCAAATTTGATTTGGACATAATTCCAAATCCAACCGTTAGATTTCTAATTTCTAATATTCGCTAGAAAGCTCTTTTCGATACGAACCCAATGGTTCTGGTTTTAGGAGAATCCGACGGTCGGATCTCCTGCAATATCCATTCGAAGTCAATGGTCGAAATTCGTGAACTACCGCGGCGCGGCGCGTTCTATTCAGGCCATTATATATATATATATAATATATATTATATATATTTCATCGGTTTCCTTTTATAACATATTTTATAAATCGTTTTAAATTCGTTTTCAAAACGATTTTAACTTCATTTCAAATTCAAATCAAAATTGAATTTTTCCTTATATATTCATTTTAAATTCATTTCAACTCGATTTCAATTCAAAACCATTTTTAATTCAATTTCAGTTCGTTTTCAATTCAATTCAATTTTAGTTTGAATTCATTTCTATTCAATTCAAATTCAATTCTATTCAATTCCAATTCGAATTCATTTTCAAATATTCTATTCAAATTCAATTCTATTCCATTTCAATTCGAATTTCATTTCAAAATATTCGATTTTGAAATCATATTTCAATATTCACTATAAAAACGAATATAATCGATATAAATATCGTTTGCGTCAAAATGGCGTCAATTTAATCAACACGGCTTCATATATTTCTATTTTCAAATATTCTATTTCAAATATTTCTATTCAAATATTTCTATTCAAATATTCTATTTCAAAAATGGAATGAGGACCAATCAATTACCATAGATTTTATTTCTATGGATTTCCATACAACGCATGTATATATCAACAACGACAAATAATCAACCATCATCCAAAGTGCATTCTACACTGTATAAGCATCAAATATAAATATTCAACGCTTATAACAGTCTGTCAATCGATCGATCGACAAACAACTAATTATTGGGATTAGTGTACGTCATATATCACCCCAATACCCGTGTGGGGTTTCAAACAATCAAACACAAATTTTATTTGTGCAGTTGGGTGATGTGTAAAATTTATCGTCCCAATCAATATCAGTCAAATGTGTATATATAATCAAATCGTTCGATTTGTTTATATTTATTTCATTTCATATACCCGTTAAAAATTCTATTTTTAACTATAAAATATTTTCCACTATAAAATATTTTATTTCATTTCACATCACATCACACAATCAACTACACATCAAAATCAATCAAACAAGCATACAAGCCGTCCATGGTCTGTGGACGACGGGTGTCGGGTGCTACTAAACACCGTATGCATCCTAGTATATATTTTAAACTAGAAATTTAAATTAAAAGTGAGGAGTTCTCACCGAATAGCTAAACCAACCGCCACGGCTCTTCTTATGTAGGAAATCTTCGCTGTTTCTTCTTTCGTCACTTTCGTCATCCGTATTCAAGCGTCAGACTGAAGGGGGAAATGGCGCCAACGTCGGAGGGGTGGGGTAAGGCGCTGCAAGGCGGCGTCGGTCGGACTGTGGCTGGAGGCGGCGGCTACAAGGGGGGTTTGGAGCGGTTTGAAGAGAGAGAGAAGATTGGAGGGAGGATCGAGGAAGGGAAGGGGGCGGAGGCTAGGCGCGGCGGACGAGGTCGGAGGGGGGCGTGACTGCTGGTGGCGCGGTGGGCGACGCGCCCTCTTGGAGGCGCAGCTCCGATTTTTTTTCTTTATTTTGATTTCTGAACAAACGGGGGGAGGGGAGAAAGAAGGATATGGGGGGTTTATAAAATTATATATTTTTTTAATTTATTTTCTAAAAGGGTTGACTTTTTGTTCGGACTCCAATCGAGGCCCACCGACTATCGTCCTTAGCTAATTACCCCCATTCCTAACACAATGGGATATGTCACGTAGGCTGATTCGATCGTTACAATCAGTTTTCGTCAAAATCAACATATAACTCTATATATTGAATTTGAACGCGCATTTCAATTTACCAGGGCAACATACTAACTAGAAAAATTCCCGAAAAATAATATCTAGCTTCGTATTGACGATACGGTCCTAACAAAACTAATTTCATCGAATTCTGAGACCGTTTGAAAAATGGCCATTTTCCAGTCGATTAAAATCAACTGAAACTGGTCAAATGCGTTTTCCTTTGCCACGCTCACATATTGATTCAGAAAATTATGAATTTTGAAACCTAGCAATAATTTGACATTCAGGTTCCAACAAAAGTGGTTTCGTCGAAAACCGAGGTCGTTTGCAAAATTTCCATTTTTAAGGGCCTGAATTCCATAGCGACTAATCAGAATTTTCAACTAGGCATATCTTTTGATTCCCGCTATGAAATTTCAATTTTTCGGATTCGTTGGAAAGATATTCTCTATTAGATTCAAATATTTTTGGTTTCACTAAAATCCGGTTTATTTTGAATCCTGTACATTCATTTGAAATTTGAAATCGAATTATCGAACTACCGCGCCATTTTCAATTCCTTTTATAATTAAAATAAAATATTTATATTCTAACGACGATCTATATAATATATACGTTCGAATTCTATTCAAAATAAATTTCTCGTCATTATTATTTAAAATAATTCATTTTAAATAATCAAAATTCACTAAAATTGCCAAAATAAATTTTTTAAATTGGCTCGGATTTCCAGGTTATTACACACATACTGATCCTAAAAATTCCAGGAAAATTATTTCTAGCTTCGTATTGATGATACGGTCCTAACAAAACCAATTTCATCAAATTTGAAGACTGTTTGAAAAATGGCCATTTTCTGGTCGATCCAAATTGATTGAAACTGTCAAAACACGTTTTACTTCGCCACGCTCACATATTGATTCAAAAAATTATGAGTTTTGGAATCTAGCAATAACTTGACATCCCGGATCCAAAAAAAAGTGGTTTCGTCGAAAAGGGAGGTCGTTTGCAAAATTTCCATTTTTAAGGGTTATATTTTCCATAGCGACTATTCTGAAATTTCAACTGGGAATAACTTTTTATCCCCGCTATGAAATTTCAATTTTTTTGATTCGTTGGAAACATATTTTCAATTAGATTCTATATTTTTGGTTTCGCTAAAATCCGGTTTATTTTGAATCCTGTACATTCATTTGAAATTTGAAATCGAATTTTCAAACTACTGCGCCATTTTCAATTCCTTTTATAATTAAAAATAAATATTTATATTCTAACATCGATTCAATAAAAATATACATTCTAATTCTATTCAAAATAAATTTCTTGTCGTCATTATTTAAAATAAATTATTTTAAATATTCAAAATTCATTAAAATTGCCAAAATAAAAATTTTAAATTAGTTCTGATTTTCCGGGTTATTACATTCTCCCCCACTTAAAACTATTCGTCCTTGAAAAGGAACGGAGCTGAAAGTTGTTTAACTAATCAACTCAACTTCCATTCTTTTCATTATGGCTTAAGTTTTTCAACTTTTCAGTTTCTAAAAAAACGTTTCAAAATTTTCAAAAATTTGGCTAACACCCTAAATTTTCGAAAAATTTCTCCATAACCTCCCCTGTACGAGAGCGACGGGAAAATCCCGAAATTTCCATACAGGCCTCTCCAATCCAAAAAGAAAAAGAAACAGCCAAGCGGCTCATAAAATCATCCAAACCCAAGAAATTAATAAACATGTACCTATTTGTCGGGCAAACAATTTTATTCTTCTGCTCTAGCCTCTTTGCTATGACCTGTTCAATGTAAGTACATGTATATGCATGCTAATGCGATAGATTTTCAATACAATTCACTATTTGTTCAATTTGGCTAAAGGTTCAGCATTTAACTAATCAAACAACACAACCAGCAATCAATTAGTTGATTATCTTTTCAAATTCACAACTTGGATACATAGTCAAAAAATCACATTTTTGGTGCCAAATCACAGCAACAGACCCTATCTAGCTTTAGTTCTCGCACCACTCAATTGGAAATATATAAATATCACAACTTCGAAACTCGAACATAAACTGCTGATGCTACGTGGTCATCAACGGAATCGTCTCCGGGCGACAAGAGTGTAATTCTATATCTATCCAGTATATTAAACTCCAAGTATTCGTGGATCAGACGTATATGCAAAATCTTTATATATTGGATTGTCCAAATCAATATAAAAATAATATTCAAATTCGAATAATTGATTTAAATTTTCAAAACAAAAATCGTTTTTATTTTAATTTGAAAACAACACTCTTTCGACTCATTCTAGGATACTGCTGATCCTATCTCTAACTAGTCATTCTCATTGGATATTACTAATCCAATCTCTGATGAATTCTTTCGTTTGGTTCTAACATGTCTTGTTCTCGAGCTCTGTAAAATAGAGCTCTGATACCAAACTGACATGACCCGAACTTCCCCGTGAAGGAAAGCACAGACTGAGTTGAGAACAACCACATCAAAACACAAACAGAAAAACATTTCATTGCTTATTACAACAATTTCATCAGAATACAAGAATATATAGAGTATGAATAAATATTACACATTCGATAAATATCAGAGATTACAATACATTACATAGCAGCGGAAAAATAATACAAACACAACTGAAAAAGATACACGGATACAGAGCTTTCCGAATATCGTTCTGGCTGTAAACCATGATCCTATGAATATAAATCTGCAAAACCAAAAGTACTAGCTGCCCGTGTGGAAAATGGGGCACCCAGAGTTTTGGTTAAAACAATAAACTCCAAGTCAGTCATGTGACTGGTGTGAGAACTATAACAGTTATTTAAAACTTTATTTTAAATTGAATATACCAAGGGACCTTGCCGCAGAACACGGAACGGGTTTCCTCCCAAGAATATCAGTGCATATAACAAAACAACGCAATGCTTTTTGGAAAAATGAAGCTATTATAAGACCCAGATCCTATCACACAATGCAACGCAAGCTGGAGGATAGGGTTTTCCCTTATAATAGCCAAACATGCTTGGTATGTTAAAACAAATCATTTGATACTATTATAAGTGCATAGTGTATAAAACAACTTCAAATATAAATGTATCAATCCTAGATGGCATAGGTACCATATATCATGTCGCCAATACTAGGTTCTACTATTAAAACCGCAATTGTCACGTATTGGAAGTTGGATTTCCATCTGTGAACCAAGGCACGGGATCGTCCTTACTGCTTCGAGACTCTCTAGCCCTAGCCTCAGGCAAGCGCGCAGACAAGCCTTGGATCGTCAGGGCCGGTCCACTCGATGTGGATTAAACTTACACCCTGAACAATGTGTTTCCCACCCTATGGGGAATAAATGAGCCAAATGACTCCATCGGTCCCGGATCGACCGATATAACCGAGGCGCCTTGCTATCCATCATCCACATAAGTAAAATGCCAGGGCGTGTAAAACGCTGGCACCACTCCTAATTAGAAAGAAACGCATGTCCGCCCTGAGGTCCTCTCCCTTTTTTGGTCCACACTGGGGTGTGAGGCTCGCGAATTAGCGCTACACAAAGCTATGCTATATTAAAGTCGTGCTTTAATCATCAACCACAAGACTCTGCTTTTCAGCAGAAGCCTTCATCATTTGCATCTCAGATGTATCTCAATCACACAGAATGAAATCCGATGTCAGACACACATCCATTCACAAGTTCGTTCTGGGTCTGAACGAAACCAGAGGAACCTTATTCCTTGCATATCCATTGATCTCCAAGTACGTCTGGACGATCACTAACTGATTCCCTCTTCTTGGGTGTACAGCCCAATCAAGATCATCAGTAATTATCCAAACGATGTGAAGACCTCCGGCTTCAACCACCGTCTTCGTCATCGACTTATCTTCGATCCAGTTATTCAGAATGGGATAAACCCGGTCTTTTCGAATAACTCGCGTATATAATAAACAAGTGTTATAGAAACACAACATACGCCTTATTCCAATCCAGAATATTCCTTTGTTCAAATATTCTTTTACTTTGTGAATGGTTCCCATTAATTTTATCAAAGATAAATTCTTTTAATTTATTCTCTAATCTTCCTTTGAATATCAATTCAAACCAAATTATGGTTTATCCAAACTAGTCGGGATCAACGAACCCTACCGAAGCAATCATTTCTTTTAATTTCCCAACCCCAACCTATTCATCCCATGAAGTAAAACTGGTAATACTTCATATCTAACACCACGGTATTATCGGTAAATTCAATTACCATTTCATGTTCAAATCTAATTAAAGATTTAACTATCGCCTGAAGCAAAACTGGTGATACTCCATTCTCGATCATTTCAATTTAATTAAAGATTCATTAAAACTCCACTTGGTTTTATACTTCCCAAAAATCAATATTAATGATTATTTAACTTGGGAAATCATAACCTGTCTTTTAACTGGGTTAAAGAACCAATGTCATTTAAACACGGTTCAAGATAAACCCCAAAATCACATTCCATTCCATCAGCCCTTAACCGTAAATTAGCAAGTGAACAATTCCCTATGTATTAACCCCGAAGGCCGAAACCAACATCAGATCAATACCCAGAAAACCATTCAACTTAACTAATCTCCAGTTAGTTTCTGATTTTCTTAACTCCGTTGGGTCTAAGAATAGTATTATTAAAGATATCATTCACGACAACCCAAAATCACATTCCGTTGACAATGGAATCTTCATGGAAAACAAATAGATAGATATAATCGATACATACTTCCATATCCAACCGAATATAAATGGAATAACGATAAGGCCTTTTAAATTCCATATATATTAATCATCTTCCTCTACAGAAGCTTACTTCGATTATCGCCAAATCGAATTCCATTCAATTCCAATTTAATATGTTAAATTGAAAAACTTTACATTGGAAAATCTTCTTTAAATCTTAACAAAAGATTATAAATTCCAAATCCTATTTCACTGTAAATCGGGTTAAAGAACGAATGTCGTTAAAAACATAGTTCACAATAAACCCAATTCACATTAGCCTCTGACCGTAAATTAGTAAGAGAACGATCCTGTAACACCCCGGATTTTTGAATAATCAAATTAACTAAATTAAAGAATAATTAATCTCAGACGTGAGAATTAAGGGAATGGGGTTGCGCCATTGTGTTCGTCTCGGAATTCTGGTTGAAATAGAGTCCGAGTTTGCGGGAAACGGGTACCGGATGAAGGAGTTATGGACGAATAAAGATTGGTGGCAAAAGAAAAAAAAATTGCACTGGCACACTTGGGAAGTGCGCCAGTACAAATTTGCACTGGCGCACCTTCCAAGTGCGCCCAGGCCAAGGCAACAAGCCTGCACAGCTTTCTGGTTCAGACTGACCCATGTTGCTGAGTCCTTTCTGACTCCTTGCTGAGTCATTAGGGATGAGGTGTCACCCTATCCAGACTGAATGGTTTCGATTAACCCTAAGATCATCTGACGGCTTAAATTAATTCAAAACTCTATAAAAAGACCCATAGACTCAAACCCTAAATCAGAATTAAAACTGAAACTATGGCCGTCATGTTGTTGTCTTGAACCCTAGAGCAGCCGCCACCAAATTAAAGAGGAAGAACAACAAATCAAATCAGTTCTACTCAACCGTAACAGTGAATCTTCTTCAAAGGAGAGCTAATTTAACGCCAGAAATCAGAATTCAGAACTCAAGACCGCTTTTGAGTAGTGAGTTCGATAGTTTTAACAAAATAATTAGTAAATGAATTGGATTGAGTTATAATGCGGATAATTTGGATATGATATGAATTATTGACTGCATGTTGTAATTATGTGGTAGAATTGTGTTGTAATTTCTATGATATTATGTTATGATGCTATCATTTACGATGTAAAGTTATGATGCTATCACCCATGTTATAATCCTATGATTAGCTTATCTCTAGTTGAATCATCATGGTTCATATTTTAGTTTGGCTATGTTGATTCATATGATAAATCATATGTATGCAAGTTTAGATTTTGATTCAAACATGAATCATATACAAGTTGGGTAGAATTATATGTGACCTTACATGGTTATGACACCTATTTTATGTGAAATTTCAATTGAAAGTTAGGCTATGACATGTGTGAGTTGTATGATAAATTCTACATGATACTTTACATGATAGATGCAAGTTTACACCATTGTTATGATGCATAAGTCACATATGCAAGTTTGTATAAATATATGAGTTTAGAATGTGAATCATGTTATGCAAGTTTAGGGGTATTGCCTATGCAAGTTAACATCTTTAGATATAGATCTATGACATACATGATTTATGCAAATTTGTGGTTATTACCTATGCAAGTCTACACCTTTAGATTTGGATTATGACAAATGTTGTTTATGCGAGTTGTAGCTTTGGCCTATGCAAGTTTTAGATGTAGAACATCATTCACACATGCAAGTTCACCCCTATGTTTAGATTTATGTTTTAATTATGTGTATATTGTGATGTTTTCTCCTTATTCCATGAGTTAGACTATTCGAGTCTAACGTATATTTTTACGTTAAACGAACAAACGTACAACGTGGGGTAGAGGGGATAATATTAAAAAGATTTAATTGTCATAAATGCCTTAAAAGGCATAAAATATAATTGTGGTGAAAATTGGTATGATTTTACATACCATAAATGGATGGACATAATTGAGTCAATTATGGACATCGTTAAATTTGGAATTGATTGATAATTTGAATAGGGAAAGTAATTCAAATTGGGGAATGATTAATTAGGAGTAATTAATCGTCTAAGACACGAGGTTAGGCTCTTTTGTGGTGTAAGACTGCCAGGACCCGCCCGACAAATCCAGCTGCCACAAATGTTAGTCTAATGTGAGAGGTCTTAGGCATAAACTAAATATGTAACAATTGTAAAGACATGAGGTTAGGCTCTTTTATGGTGTAAGACTGCCCGGACCCGCCCGGCAAATCCAGCTGCCACAAAGGCCAGTGTAATGTGAGAGGTCTTTATGAGGTTACGGTCTTAGTGAATTAAGAAACACTTAACCAGTTAAGCATGTAGTGGGACATGAGGGGGTTAAGTGGGTGCCTTGGGTGGCATTTGGAAATACGATTAGAAACACTTAACCAAAATTGAAACTTGTAATTGAAACATGAATAAGAAGTGGGTTAAGTGGGATGTTCTAGAGGGGACCAAGCTTAGGTGGATAGCTTGTGTCAAGTAATTGGGGCCCATTTCAACCAGTAACCCATACGTATCTTTGTGGGCTCGACCCAAGTCGAGGACGGGACACGCATATTGGGCTTGACTGTAAGAGGCCAAACCGGGTTAGTGGTCGCAACGCAAGTCCAACGGGTTCATATGCGTGTGTGGACCCGGGCTGGCAGGTAAGACGTTGTTGCATCGTGTAGGTATAAGTCGTGCATTGTTGGTTGTATCGGGTTGCCACTTTGGGGAGTGATACACCCCATTGTGGGGCCAGCACGGGTATCTACAAGTTAGGGAGCCGATTGCTTGGGGATAGTGGGTACACCTAGTGGAGATAGGGGCAGGCGACACCTATGAAGGCAGCTAGGGGTGCACGAAACTACCATTATCATTATTTAAGTCTGGAGGCGGGATCAACCTTAGGGTGACTAGTGGTGGTGCAGTATAGCAATTATCTCATAGTGTTGGTGTAGTTTAGTAATTATCTTACAGTGGGTTAGGTGCGCTTTAACGATATCGTTGTTCATCTTGTTTCCTTATTTACTCTGTCATACTCAATGGTTCATGGTCATTTCCTTATTTTCCAACTTATGCCTTAGCCTAGTTACTTTGTTAATTATATTGTTAAAGTTATCGCACTCGCCAGACTTTATGTCTGACCCCCTTTGTTTCCTCCTCTTTTCTCCCTTTCCCTCCCAGGTGCTCAGGTTGGAACTAGCACCAGTGGAGCTTGATTTTGGACTGCTTTTAGAAGATTGCTTGGATCGCTGAAGTAAAGTTCAGCTTCTCTTTTATTTATGGATATTTTGTATTGGGGATTATGTCTTTCAATTTATGTAATTTTGGTAGTCAAGATGGATATTATGTACTTTGACACTGGTTTTTGATGATGTAATCAAACATATGGGTTTATCTGCTGCAATGAAATAAAGTTTTAATTTTCAAGTACTGTTTATATCTGTCTTGATGTTAAGTTTCTGTTCTATACTTATTTAAACGCTCCATAGAAGTTAATGCATTCCCTTTGTGAGTGACATTAATGGACGTGGGGTGTTACACGTGGTATCAGAGCTGAAGGTTACCAGAACAGATATGAATTTTGAAAAACTGTTTTTCAAAAGCATTTTTTTATAAAGAAGTACTTTCAAAAGTATGTTTTAAGGAAAGTATTTTCAAGAGAAAAGTATATTTTGGAAAGCATAACCCCAAGAGCCATATATCTTTCCCTCGGTTCCTTTATATTGAATCTTTCCTTTTTCGTTCCGGCATGTCTGAAGCATCTGAGATACCAGAGGGTGTTCATTTACCAGGTTGGTTTCGTTAATACCTCGAGGCTAGGGCCGCCACCGCAGGTCCAGCAAATGCTCCTCCTCCTCCTCCTCCCCCTCCTCCTCCTCCTCGTGTCGATAATTTCACAAAGATATGTCAGGACTTTAGAGCAATGGGTGGACATCCTTTTCACGGGACGGAGACATTTGTTGAAGCTCGTAACTGGATAAAGGAGGTGGAAGAATAGTTTGGAATCTTTGAAGTGGATGATGGAAGAAAAGTCCAGCTAGTTTCCTGGCTAATGAAGGATGAGGCCTCGTTTTTGTGGGAGGTCACTAATGGGGGACGTCCAGTCGATACATGGCCAGATTTTAGGCAGAGGTTTGAGGCGAAGTTTCTCTCACGGGCTGAACAGAATCTATACATGGAAAGGTTTTTGTCACTGTAGCAAGGGAATCTATCGATAAAAGAGTACGTCAACAAATTCAACCAATTGGCAAGGTTTGGCTTAGACTTGGTGAATACTCCAGAAAAGAAGGCTCTAAGATTTGTTAATGGTTTAAACGAGCCGCTTCATGGGTTAGCTATGACCCGCATTCCCATGGGGGCTACCTTCGAGAGATTAGTTGACATGGCGCTCATGCATGAAGAGGAGAAGGGCGCCAATGCTAATAAGGCACCCGAGAAGAAAGGGGATCAAAAGAAGCAGCAACAGCAACAACAGAACAAGAAAGGTGGCAAAGGAAACAATGCAAAGGGAAAGAAAAGATGCTTTAACTGTGGGACACCCGACCATCTAAGCAAAGATTGTAGGAAGAAGAAGAAGACCGGTTGTTTCCACTGTGGCGAGGCGGGACATCGTATTAAGGACTGCCCAAAGAAAGGGCAGAGGGCAGGGTCCACCTCGGGAGGATAGGTGCAGGCTCTTATGGCACCAGGGCAGGCAAGGGGACAAGTTCAGGCTCTCATGGTCCCACCGCTGCAAGAACGAGGTAGAGCAATTTCCGTTGAAAGTTTAGTCTTTCTATTTGATCATCCTATCCGTACTTTATTCGATTCTGGCGCATCACATTCGTTTATTTCTACATCATTAGTTGAAACACTGCACCTTGATACTAGTCTAGTTACTGATCCCTTAGTAGTCTCAAATACTATTGGTGGTTCGGCTCATCTTTCTATGATTTGTCGGGATTTGAGAGTGTTTTTCTTGGGCGTTGAGTTTGAGTGCAACGCTTTTGTTCTTGGCTTCATGAGCTATGGTTTAATTCTAGGTATGGATTGGCTAACCAGATATGGGGCCATCCTAGATTGTGAAAAAGGGTAGTTAGATTGTTGACTCATTTTGGAAAGACCCTTGATATTTCTTGTGACCTTAGAGGTCCAGTAATGCTTAGCTACCTAGAATCCCTTGACGCATCCGATGATGACTTACATTATGTTCCCATAGTCCGTGAATATGCTGATGTGTAACACCCCGTATATTCTATAACAGTGAAATTCAAAATTAAAGTATAATTAATTTCAAATCAAAGAATTAAGGGAAACGGGATACGCCATTTTGTTCGTCTCGGGATTCTGCTTGAGATAGAGTCCGAGTTTGCGTAAAACGGACTCCGTATGAGGGAGATATGACCTCCGGAAGTTTCAGAATTCAGTTTAAAATTCAAACAGGCAGAAACAGTTCAGAAAAACGAATTCAAATTCAAAATCGGACCCAGATTGGGCTGGGCAGGAATTTTCCCGCCCAAGACCCAGGTCGACTGGGTAGTCGACCTGGGGTACCCAGGTAGACTGGGCAGTCGACCTGGGTGTCGACTGGGTAGTCGACCTGGCCCCTGAGCCAGGTCGAACCCAGCCCCTCCTGGCTGGCCTGGTCTGTGTTTGGCCAAATTTCTGGACTTGGTCTTGTCACTAGGGCTTATGTGGCAACTCTTGATTGGTTTTTCTTTAAAACGAACGGCTTATATTAATCTTAGCTCCATCGACGGCTCTAATCAATTCACAAACTCTATAAAAAGGACCTAAGACTCCACCTAATTCACACAAATAAAATGAGTATGGAGCTGTCATGCTGCTGAGGGAAGACTAAGAGTAGCCGTCAAATCAAGAGACGATTAGGAGTTGATTCAAAAGCTTAAAGCCACGACAATTAAATCAAAACAACGCCTACAACAAAGGATAAGCATCACCAAATTCAGAATTCAGAGTCCTGAATACAAGACTAGTCATACGTTGTAAGTAGAGTGCTATTCCGATGTGAATGAATAATTGAGACTTGATCTGTGTAGAATAAGAAATGGGATTGTACTTTAATTATAATGATGTTAATTCATAATTGTATGTTGCTATGATTTGCTATGAATGGATTTGGGATGTGGTAGTGTAATTAACATGATATTGGATCTATTGAATAGTTGCGATACAAGTATATAACTTATGTTGGAAATTTGATACTTATACGTTGTGGTTAATGAGAAGTTATATATATTTCGTTGCAACCAAGTTAAGACTTATGCAAGTATATGATTCACTATTATGCCAACAAGATTTTAAATCCTTCTATGTATATTTTTATGATCAATTTTAGTGTAGTTGGATCCAATTGGGTATTATGATTCATATGAATTTATGTTGGAATAGGCATCATTGATTCAAGTGAAAACCATACTTTTGTATTAGTGACAAAAGTAAGCATCTTTGTGAACTTGTGTTGACTTTATGAACATGGCTAGTTCATGTTTAACTTTATGCCCAAACAAAATATGTTTTAAGCCTAGGTTGTTGTTAGAAAACATATGATAATATATGTGGCACATAATTAAGTTAGATTCACACTTTAATTAAAAGTTTACATGATTAGACTAAAACCATGATTCATGTTTAGGTATGTTTTATGTCAAGATTTTATGCTATTACAATGCAAGTTCACAAGTACCTAATTTATGTTAATTAAACCGCTATGTTGCAAGTTCATGCGTTTACACACCCCTTTTTGATGTTACTTAGAATATATATACATCATGTTCTAAGCCTCCCCTTTTTATGTGGCTAAGTTGGGCTAAAATGTTGAAGCCCAGCATATGTTATATTATTACGTACAAACGGGGGAATACGTTGGGGTTAATTAAAATATATGTGTTGGCATGTTTGGCACATGCCAACGATTCATGACATTTAAAATGGTATAAATTACTATACCCAAGAATAATGAATTTGAATAATGGGCCGCAAATATTTACATATAAAAGAAAAAGAGACAAAATATGTAAACTTAGAAAATACGACATGCTTAACCCGAGGTTGGATTGCGTTGTGACATAAACCTGCCCGGACCCGCCCGGCTGTCCAGTAGTCACAACAATACCTATCCAATGTGGGTGGTTAAGCATTGAGCCCCATAAAGACCCGAGGTTAGACTGAGTTGTGACGTAAGACTGCCCGGACCCAACCGACAACAGGCAGTCACAACAATACATGTCTAATGTGAGTGGTTGGAGCTTTAATAAGACAATTAAGGCTAAGTCAGGATTGATAGGATTAAGTAAGTTGAATTAATACTTAATCAAATACAACATGCTAAACTATACACACTGATTGGGGGTTAGGTCTATACAGAACACTTAACCAACTTAGCATGTTGGCTAGAAATAGAAATCCTAGTAGCGGGGGACCCTTTTCAGCAGTAACCCTACAAGGTGTATCAGGATACCCTGAACTAGGCAGGGTGGGGCATGATTACTGGGCTGACTGTAAGAGGTCAAATCGACGGCGGTGGTGCAGCAGTGTAGGTTCTAACGAGGTGCGGGCGTGCACACACTCCGGCGCAGAAAAATTAGGCACTGGGCACCAGTAGTGTACCTGTGCATTCTAGAACTGTGTCGGGCCACCACCATGGGACTTGATACACCCCATGGTGGGACCAGCATAGGTAGCTACAACATCGGGGGCCGTAAGACACATGTAACTATGCGAGTAGGAGCCGATCAATAAAAAGGATCACTTCACCCTGATTGTGGGGTGCCAGTTGAGAACTAGTTTATAGGGGGTGCAGAGATTAATATGGGGTACGATAGTGTACTCGACTCTAGACAACTTAACTTAGTTTATGGTGCTTTCCCATTGCCAGTTTATACTTGTCATGCTCTTTTTCTTATTCATAGACTGAATAGTCCTAGACTTACTCAGGCTTTATGTCTGACTCTACTTTTCTTTCGTCTTCTTTTCTTTCGTTTCTCCCCCCCAGGTCCACAGGGAGGGAATACCGCAGCTTGACCAGTTTCACATCCATCTTGAAGAGAGAGAATGTATTGCTTGGATCTCTTTCGTTTTGGACTATGGCTTTGGATAGCAATTATGGGGACTTATGCAGTTTACTTATGTTTTTATGCTTCTTTAAGTTATGAAATCAAGACAGTTATGGAAATATAATGTTTTTGGAAGTATTGTAAGACAATTATGGTATGGTTTGTGTAACACGTATTTTGATGAAATAAAAGTTGCTTTCGTTTCCGCTGTTATAAAAATATGTGTATTTATATCTGTCTTGTGTATCTGTGACTTATACTTATAAACCTCCACCAAAATTAGGGCATTCCCTTTGTGAGTGACCCTAACGGAGGTGGGGTGTTTCACTTGGTATCAGAGCATAGGTTAACCAGATCAGATAAAAAGTTTTGAAAATTTATTTTCAAAAGAAAATTTAAAGAAACATTTTTAAAGATAAAATGTTATTTTATTTAAAAAAAAGGCATAGTCCCCCAAAGCCGTAGGTACTATCTTTTATCCTTCGTTTTGAATCTGTCCTTTTTGTTTCAGCATGTCCGAAGAACTTAACTTGCCAGAGGGTGTACCAATACCTGGTTGGTTCAGACGATTCTTAGAAGCAAGGGCCAATCAGCCAGGTCCCGCTATTCCTCCTCCCCCAGCTGCAGGAAATCTTCCTCCTCCCCCAGCTGCAGCAGCACCTCCTCCTCCACCTCCTCCACGTGGTAATGCTTTTGCTAAGACATGTAAAGATTTCAAAGCTATGGGAGGGAAGGACTTTCATGGAACCGAGTCCTTCGTGGCAGCCAGGAACTGGCTGAAGGAAACCGAGGACTTATTCGTCATCTTTGAGGTAGAAGATAGGCAGAAGGTACAACTGGCAGTATGTCTACTTAGAGGCGAGGCTTCCTACTGGTGGGAAGTTACCAATGCAGAAAGACCAGTGGAAACATGGTAGGACTTTAGGGCGAGGTTTGAGACTAAATTTCTCTCAGAAGCTGAAAGGAGTCTTCAATTGGAAAAATTCTTATTTCTTAAGCAAGGGAATATGACAGTCAAAGAGTACGTTAATCAGTTCGATCAACTGGCTAGGTTCGGACTGGACCTAGTCAACACTCCGCACAAGAAGGCTCTCTGCTTTGTCAAAGGATTGAATGAGCCATTACACAGCTTGGCCATGACCCATATACCTATGGGAGCTACGTATGAAAGGTTGGTGCAGATGGTATTGCTGAACGAAGAGGATAAGGGCAAGAAGGAGACAAAGGCAAAAGGGTCTCAAGGAAAGAAAGAAGGTTTATAGCCTAAGAAGACAGACTTTAAGAAGGGCGGGAAAGACAACAAGTCCCAGGAGAAGAGGAAGTGTAATTTCTGTGGCAAAGTGGGGCACTTAGTGAAAGACTGCCGGAAAAAGAAGGCCAAGTTGAATGGTGGGTGCTTTTCTTGTGGTGAGACAGGCCACATGGCTAAGGATTGCCCAAAGAAGCGAGGGCAGGGGCAGAAGGCTGGATCCACCTCAGGGGCACAGGTTCATGCGCTAGAAGCACCACCTCTGCAACAGCGAGGTATAAATACTTCTGTAGAAAGTGTAGTTTATCTTTATGATCACCCAGTTCGCACTTTATTTGATTCTGGCGCATCACACTCCTTTATTTCATCTGCTTTAGTAGAATCTCTGCACCTAGAAACTAGTATGGTAGAGGACCCCTTAATTGTTTCAAATCCAATCGGGGGCCCAGCTCATTTGTTTATGATCTGTGTGGGATTGAAAATTTCTATTCTAAGCGTAGAATTTAGATGTAGTGCCTTTGTTTTGGGCTTCTCGGGATATGGTTTGATTTTGGGCATGGATTGGCTATCCAGTAATGGTGCCATCCTTGATTGTGAGAAAAGGGTGGTTAGGCTTTTGACCCAACTCGGTAACACTCTGGAAATTACTTGTAATCCCTCGTATGCGGTTATGCTTAGTTATCTTGAATCACTAGATGCTTCTGTTGAGAGTTTGCAATCGGTTAGGGTGGTCCGTGAATATCCGGACGTCTTCGAAGAGGTGAAGGGCTTACCTCCGAAGTGGGAGATAGACTTCCGCATATATCTTGTAGATAATGCAAAGCCCGTTGCGTTGCATGTTAGACACATGGCTCCACGGGAAAGGAAAGAGCTCAGTAAACAGGTTAAAGAGCTTCTAAAGAAGGGGTTCATTAGAAGGAGCATTTCAGAATAGGGCGCTCCAGTGGTGTTCGCTACGAAGGCGGATGGTTCACTCCGTCTATGTGTTTACTATAGGGAGCTCAACAAGCTAACGAAAAAGAATAGGCACCCTCTCCCCAGAATTGACGATCTGTTTGATCAGCTTGTAGGAGCGTCAGTTTTCTCCCAACTCGATCTGGCGACCGGATTTCATCAGCTAAGAGTGGCTGAAGATAGCATCGATAAGACAGCATTCAGAACCCCAGATGGCTTCTTTGAATGTCTTGTCATGCCTTTCGGCTTGACAAACGCACCCACTTACTTCGTGGACCTGATGAGTAGGGTGTTCAGAGAATTCCTCAACAAGTTCGTGGTAGTCTTCGTAGACGATATCTTGATCTTCTCAAAGAGTGAAGAAGAACATGCTCAGCACCTAAGGGAAATCATGGAAACTCTGCGAGTCCATCAGCAAAAAGCCAAATTCTCCAAGTGCCACTTTTGAAGAGAGGAAGTAAGGTTTCTTGGGCATGTAGTATCCAAAGAAGGGTTAGCTGTGGACCCTGCGAAGATAGTAGCGGTACAGGATTGGAAGACACCAAGGAATGCAACTGAGGTCCGAAGTTTTCTAGGACTAGCAGGTTTCTACCGAAAATTCATAAGGGATTTTGCAAAAATCTCAGCTCCACTCACAAGGCTGACAAAGAAGAATCTAGTGTTCAATTGGGACTTGGATTGCGAGTTTTCTTTCCAACGACTAAAAAGGGCTCTTACAACAGCCCCAGTTCTGACGTTGCCAGATGGAAGCAAGATGTTCACAGTTTATACAGATGCATGTGGGACAGGGCTAGGCGTTGTCTTGATGCAAGAAGGGAGGGTAGTAGCTTATGGTGGAAGGCAATTGAAAGTTCATGAAAAGAACTACCCGACCCACGATCTTGAGTTAGCCGCCATCGTCTTTGCACTTAAGTCTTGGCGACACTATCTCCTAGGTGAGAAATTCGAACTGTATACTGACCATAAATCTTTGAAGTATCTCTTCTCGCAGAAGGACCTTAACTTGAGGCAACAAAGGTGGATGGAGTTTCTTGCCTCATACGATTTCGAGATCTCCTACACTCCGGGCAAAGGCAACGTAGTCGCAGATGCTTTGAGCAGAAAGAAGCTAACATTAAGCCCGATGTTTGTTGAAAGGCAAAGCCTAGAGTTTATAGCCAACTTTGACTTTAGGCCCTCCTCTAATTTTGTACCCGGTTTGTTAGCATCTCTTGAAGTGCACCCTACTCTTTTGGACTCAATAGGGACAGCACAACGCGAAGACCCTCAGCTTGTGGAGACGATTGATAGGCTAATTAGGGGTGAGACTTCAAGTCACCTCAACAGATACTCCATCGACGATAAGGGTTGGCTAAGGCGAGACGGAAGACTATGTGTCCCACGGACAAGAGATTTGGTAAAGACGGTTCTCGAGGAAGCACATCACTCTAAGATGACGATACATCCAGGCGGAGATAAAATGTACAAGGATATAAAGAGAACTTTCTTTTGGAGCGGCATGAAGAAGGACGTGGCAGATTTCGTTTCTAAGTGTATGATTTGCCAACAGGTTAAGGCGGAACAGAAGAAACCTGGCGGTCTGCTCCATCCTCTAGAGGTTCCACAGTGGAAGTGGGATAGCATTTCAATGGACTTCATTGATGGGCTGCCTAGGTCTAGAAGAGGAAACACTAGCATTTGGGTAATAGTGGATAGGCTTACAAAAAGCGCCCACTTTTTACCTGTCAAGAGTAGAAGGACTGCCTCATCTCTAGCATCTCTTTATCTCAAGGAAATTGTTCGACTTCATGGAATACCATCCATCATTGTTAGCGACCGAGACTCTATCTTCACAAGCGACTTTTGGCGAAGTTTGCAAGAAGCTGTAGGCACACAGTTGTGTTTGAGCACGGCCTATCACCCCCACACCGATGGACAGACGGAAAGGATGAATAGAGTTTTAGAGGATCTTTTGAGACTTTGCGTTCTAGACTTTGGAGGGACATGGGAGGATCACTTTCCCTTAGTGGAGTTTGCTTACAACAATAGCTTCCAAGCTACCATAGGCATGGCACCCTTCGAAGCATTGTATGGAAGACCGTGCAAGTCACCAACTTGTTGGTGGGAGTCTACAGATAAGGTTATTCTTGGTCCAGACATGATCAGAGAAACTTCAGAAAAAGTGGACTTGATACGAAGAAGGATGAAGACGGCCCAAGATAGACAGAAATCCTACGCCGACAAGAGAAGGACCGACCTTGAGTTTGAGGTTGGGGACAGAGTTTTTCTTAAGGTATCTCCTCTAAGGAACGTTGTTCGTTTTGGATCCACTGGAAAGCTAGCACCGAGATTTGTAGGACCATTTCCTATCATCGAGAAGGTTGGGAAGATGGCCTATAGATTAGAGCTACCCGAAAAACTGGCCGGAGTTCACAACGTCTTTCATGTTTCTCACCTCCGGAAGTGTTTACACGAGTCTGCTGAAATAGTAGAGCCTAGCATTCTAGAAGAAGCCGAAGTGGAACGTGAAGCAACTGTGAGAAGAGTTCCAACACGCATCTTAGGAACTGAAGTGAAAAAGCTACGCAACCGCGAGGTCAAGCTCGTCAAAGTTCAGTGGAGCGACGCCGAGGAAGACGCGACTTGGGAAACTGAGGCTAGAATATGCGCAGCCTACCCTTTTCTTTTTGAGGGTACATCTTTGATCTTACTTTTTCCCTTAAGTTGTGATTTTATCTATCTTTTAGGGTATATCTCCTCGACCTTATCTTTTAGGTAGAAACCCTTTGGATGAAAACATGTAATTGAAACATGTTATGGATGATGGTTGCAAGTGATTGCTAGTGGTTGCTCGTGGTTGCATATGCACACACAATCTAGGTTTTAGATCGGCTCAGTCACTTCATAATGCATATGCATATATGTATTTACATTCTTATGTGGTTGAAGTTTAATGTGTTGTCATATGGATGTTGCATTCATATAAATGATTGTGCACTCATGTAGAATCATGAATAGGAAGGTTTGCATACATAATGGATTCATGACACTTACATAATTTGCATTAAGGAGGTCAACTGAATCAGTAGACCGACTGATTTTGCATTAGATAAGTACATGTACACACACTTTGCATATGATCATGAAGCATTAGAAGTCTTTTAAGGACAATGGACGCTCGTGTTTGTTGGTTGAGTAGATGGACGATTGGATGGTAGGATATACGTTCTTCCTAAACTTGAAGATTTCGGGGACGAAATCCTTTTTAAGTGGGGGAGAATGTAACACCCCGTATATTCTATAACAATGAAATTCATAAATTAAAGTATAATTAATTTCAAATCAAAGAATTAAGGGAAACGGGATACGCCATTTCGTTTGTCTCGGGATTCTTCTTGAGATAGAGTCCGAGTTTGCGTAAAACGGACTCCGTATGAGGGAGATATGACCTCCGCAAGTTTCAGAATTCAGTTTAAAATTCAAAAAGGCAGAAACAGTTCAGAAAAACGAATTCAAATTTAAAATCGGACCCAGATTGGGCTGGGCGGGAATTTTCCCGCCCAAGACCCAGGTCGACTAGGTAGTCGACCTGGGGTACCCAGGTTGACTGGGCAGTCGACCTGGGTGTCGACTGGGTAGTCGACCTGGCCCCTGAGCCAGGTCGAACCCAGCCCCTCCTGGCTGGTCTGGTCTGTGCTTGGCCGAATTTCTGGACTTGGTCTTGTCACTAGGGCTTATGTGGCAACACTTGATTGGTTTCTCTTTAAAACGAACGGCTTATATTAATCTTGGCTCCATCGACGGCTCTAATCAATTCACAAACTCTATAAAAAGGACCTAAGACTCCACCTAATTCACACAAATAAAATGAGTATGGAGCTGTCATGCTGCTGAGGGAAGACTAAGAGTAGCCGTCAAATCAAGAGATGATTAGGAGTTGATTCAAAAGCTTAAATCCACGACAATTAAATCAAAACAACGCCTACAACAAAGGATAAGCATCACCAAATTCAGAATTCAGAGTCCTGAATACAAGACTCGTCATACGTTGTAAGTAGAGTGCTATTCCGATGTGAATGAATAATTGAGACTTGATCTGTGTAGAATAAGAAATGGGATTGTACTTTAATTATAATGATGTTAATTCATAATTGTATGTTGCTATGATTTGCTATGAATGGATTTGGGATGTGGTAGTGTAATTAACATGATATTGGATCTATTGAATAGTTGCGATACAAGTATATAACTTATGTTGGAAATTTGATACTTATACGTTGTGGTTAATGAGAAGTTATATATATTTCGTTGCAACCAAGTTAAGACTTATGCAAGTATATGATTCACTATTATGCCAACATGATTTTAGATCCTTCTATGTATATTTTTATGATCAATTTTAGTGTAGTTGGATCCAATTGGGTATTATGAATCATATGAATTTATGTTGGAATAGGCATCATTGATTCAGGTGAAAACCATACTTTTGTATTAGTGACAAAAGTAAGCATCTTTGTGAACTTGTGTTGACTTTATGAACATGGCTAGTACATGTTTAACTTTATGCCCAAACAAAATATGTTTTAGGCCTAGGTTGTTGTTAGAAAACATATGATAATATATGTGGCACATAATTAAGTTAGATTCACACTTTAATTAAAAGTTTACATGATTAGATTAAAACCATGATTCATGTTTAGGCATGTTTTATGTCAAGATTTTATGCTATTACAATGCAAGTTCACAAGTGCCTAATTTATGTTAATTAGACCGCTATGTTGCAAGTTCATGCGTTTACACACCCCTTTTTGATGTTACTTAGAATATATATACATCATGTTCTAAGCCTCCCCTTTTTATGTGGCTAAGTTGGGCTAAAATGTTGAAGCCCAACATATGTTATATTATTACGTACAAACGGGGGAATACGTTGGGGTTAATTAAAATATATGTGTTGGCATGTTTGGCACATGCCAACGATTCATGACATTTAAAATGGTATAAATTACTATACCCAAGAATAATGAATTTGAATAATGGGCCGCAAATATTTACATATAAAAGAAAAAGAGACAAAATATGTAAACTTAGAAAATACGACATGCTTAACCCGAGGTTGGATTGCGTTGTGACATAAACCTGCCCGGACCCGCCCGGCTGTCCAGTAGTCACAACAATACCTATCCAATGTGGTTGGTTAAGCATTGAACCCCATAAAGACCCGAGGTTAGACTGAGTTGTGACGTAAGACTGCCCGGACCCAACCGACAACAGGCAGTCACAACAATACCTGTCTAATGTGAGTGGTTGGAGCTTTAATAAGACAATTAAGGCTAAGTCAGGATTGATAGGATTAAGTAAGTTGAATTAATACTTAATCAAATACAACATGCTAAACTATACAGACTGATTGGGGGTTAGGTCTATACAGAACACTTAACCAACTTAGCATGTTGGCTAGAAATAGAAAACCTAGTAGCGGGGGACCCTTTTCAGCAGTAACCCTACAAGGTGTATCAGGATACCCTGAACTAGGCAGGGTGGAGCACGATTACTTGGCTGACTGTAAGAGGTCAAATCGACGGCGGTGGTGCAGCAGTGTAGGTTCTAACGGGGTGTGGGCGTGCACACACTCCGGCGCAGAAAAATTAGGCACTGGGCACCAGTAGTGTACCTGTGCATTCTAGAACTGTGTCGGGCCACCACCATGGGACTTGATACACCCCATGGTGGGACCAGCATAGGTAGCTACAACATCAGGGGTCGTAAGACACATGTAACTATGCGAGTAGGAGCCGATCAATAAAAAGGATCACTTCACCCTGATTGTGGGGTGCCAGTTGAGAACTAGTTTATAGGGGGTGCAGAGATTAATATGGGGTACGATAGTGTACTCGACTCTAGACAACTTAACTTAGTTTATGGTGCTTTCCCATTTCCAGTTTATACTTGTCATGCTCTTTTTCTTATTCATAGACTGAATAGTCCTAGACTTACTCAGGCTTTATTTCTGACTCTACTTTTCTTTCGTCTTCTTTTCTTTCGTTTCGCCCCCTCCCCCCCCCCTAGGTCCACAGGGAGGGAATACCGCAGCTTGACCAGTTTCACATCCAGCTTGAAGAGAGAGAATGTATTGCTTGGATCTTTTTCGTTTTGGACTATGGCTTTGGATAGCAATTATGGGGACTTATGCAGTTTACTTATGTTTTTATGCTTCTTTAAGTTATGAAATCAAGACAGTTATGGAAATGTAATGTTTTTGGAAGTATTGTAAGACAATTATGGTATGGTTTGTGTAACACGTATTTTCATGAAATAAAAGTTGCTGTCGTTTCCGCTGTTATAAAAATATGTGTATTTATATCTGTCTTGTGTATCTGTGACTTATACTTATAAACCTCCACCAAAATTAGGGCATTCCCTTTGTGAGTGACCCTAACGGCGGTGGGGTGTTTCATGATGTCTTCGATGAGGTGAGGGGTTTACACCCAAAACGTGAGATAGACTTTCGAATATTTCTAGTGGACAATGCAAAGCCAGTTGCATTGCCAGTGCGCCACATGGCCCCAAGAGAGAGAAGAGAACTCAGTAAGCAAGTGAAAGAATTGCTTGAGAAGGGGTTCATCAGACGTAGTATATCGGAGTGGGTTGCTCCAGTAGTGTTTGCCATGAAGGCGGATGGGTCCCTTAGACTTTGTGTAGACGATAGAAAACTTAATAAGAAGAATAGACACCCACTGCCGAGGATTGACGATCTCTTCGATCTGTTAGTTGGCGCCTCAGTGTTTTCGCAATTGGACTTAGCCACTGGTTTCCATCAGTTGAGAGTGGCTGAGGATAGCATAGACAAGACTGCCTTTAGGACTCCAGACGGTTTCTTCGAGTGGCTTGTGATGCCCTTCGGTTTGACAAAACGCCCCCGCATATTTTGTTGACTTGATGAGTAGGGTGTTGAGGGAGTACCTTACTAGATTCATGGTAGTCTTTGTGGACGACATCTTGATCTTTTCTAAAAGCGAGGAAGAGCATGCCCTACATCTTAGGGAAGTGTTGGAGACTCTTCGAGCGCATAGCCTTAAAGCTAAATTTTCTAAATGTCACTTTTGGAGAAAGGAAGTGCGATTCTTAGGCCACGTGATTTCCAAAGAAGGGATAGCTGTGGATCCCGCGAAGATAGTGGCCATCCAAGATTGGAAGGTTCCTAAAAATGCTACCGAGGTGAGGAGTTTCTTAAGGTTGGCTAGCTACTATAGGAAGTTCATCAAAGACTTCGCAAAAATATCAGCTCCATTAACACGCTTGACGAAGAAGAACTTAGTTTTCATGTGGGACGTAGATTGTGATGATGTGTTCCAACGTTTAAAGAGAGCTTTGACCACAGCCCCAGTCTTAGTGTTGCTAGATGGGAGTAAGCCATTTACCGTTTATACCGACGCTTGTGGGACAAGACTAGGCGGAGTCTTAATGCAAGAGGGAAGGGTAATAGCCTATGGTGGAAGGCAGTTGAGAGTGCATGAGAGAAATTACCCTACACATGACCTAGAGTTGGCCGCTATTGTCTTTGCGCTTAAGTCTTGGCGTCATTATCTTCTTGGCGAGAAATTCGAATTGTTCACTGACCACAAATCGCTAAAACACTTATTCTCTCAGAAGGATTTGAACTTAAGGCAGCAAAGGTGGATGGAATTCTTAGCATCCTACGACTTCGAGATAGCATATACCCCTGGCAAGGGTAACGTGGTGGCAGATGCCTTGAGTAGGAAAAGGTTGTCCTTGAGTCTGTTGTTTGTTGAGCGGCGAAGCTTAGAGTTCATCTCTACGTTTGACTTTAAACCTTCCGTTGACTTTATACCCGGTTTGCTAGCATCCTTAGAGGTCAGACCTACGCTTTTGGGACGGATTGGTGAGGCACATCAAGATGACCCACAGTTGGTTGAGTTAGTTGAAAAGCTCAAAGGAGGGGAGTCATCGAGCCATCTCCGTAGGTATACCCTAAATGATAAGGGTTGGTTGCGTAGGGACGGTAGGCTTTGTGTACCATGGGACGAGAATTTGAGGAAGACCATTCTTGATGATGCACATCGTTCGAAGATGACCATTCATCCCGGCGGGGACAAGATGTACATGGACATGAGACGAGTTTACTTTTGGGCCGGCATGAAGAAAGATGTGGCTGAGTATGTCGCTAGATGCTTGGTGTGCCAACAAGTAAAAGCAGAGCAAAAGAAGCCCGGTGGATTGCTTCACCCATTGGAGGTCCCACAATGGAAGTGGGAAAGTGTTTCGATGGACTTTGTTGACGGATTACCGAGATCGAGGAAGGGTAATACGGGAATTTGGGTCGTGGTAGACAGACTTACTAAGAGCGCCCATTTCGTTCCCGTGAAGAGTAAGAGGACTGCTCCATGGTTAGCCTCCGTACACATCCGAGAAAAAGTTCGTTTGCACGGTGTTCCTTCTAGCATTGTGAGCGACCGTGATCCTATTTTCACTAGCGAATTTTGGAAGAGCTTGCAAGAGGCGGTAGGGACTCAGTTATGTTTGAGCACCGCATATCATCCTCAGACGGACGGCCAGACCGAGAGGGTGAATCGTATTCTAGAGGACCTATAGAGGTTATGTGTCTTAGATTTCGGAGGTAGATTGGAGGAACATATTCCGTTGGTAGAGTTCGCATATAATGATAGCTTTCAGTCTAGCATTGGCATGGCACCGTTCGAGGCTCTTTATGGATGGCCGTGTCGTTCGCCTACATGTTGGTGGGAGTCTACAGATAAGTTCTTGTTGGACCCGATTTGATTCAAAGGAGGATGAAGACGGTGCAAGATAGACAGAAATCTTATGCGGACAAGAGGAGGTCAGATCTTGAGTTTGATGTTGGGGACATGGTCTTTGTCAAGGTGTCTCCATTACGAAACGTCGTTCGCTTTGGGTTCGTTGGAAAGTTAGCACAAAGGTTCGTAGGGCTGTTTCTTATTAAGGAAAGGATTGGGCAGATGGCGTATAGAGTGGAGTTGCCCGAGAGACTTAGTGGTGTACACGACGTATTCCACGTATCACATTTGAGGAAGTGCTTGCACAAGACCGCGGAAGTGGTAGAGCCGAGCTTGCTTAGAGAGGTGGAGATAGAGCGTGATGCGACGGTTCGACGAGCTCCTACGTGCATTCTTGGGTCGGAGATTAAGAAGTTGAGGAATCGAGAGGTCAAACTAGTCAAAGTGCAATAGGGAGATGATGAGAGCAACGCTATTTGGGAGACGAAAGCGAAGATGCGTTCATTATACCCTTTTTCTTTTCGAGGGTATGTCTTTTAATTTCTCCTTTATCGCTTACCTTGTACTTATCTTATCTTTAGAAAGTCCGCTCGCTAGTATCTTTGACCTTTAGATAGGATAGTCCTATGGTTGAAACATGTGTTTGAGACATGTTATGTATGATGGATGCATGTGGATGCAAGTGTTTGCTAGTGGTTGCTCGTGGATGCATATACACACATTTTAGGCACTAGATCGGCTCAGTCACTTCATATTTCATATTGCATATAAATGTGTGTACATATTTAAGTAATGGATGTATAATGGTTGTACCATCGTATGGATGTTGCATTTTAGTGAATGGTTGTGCACACATGAAGAAATAATATGTATCGATAAGGTTCTTTCGCATACATAATGGACGCATGGCACTATCATGGTTTGCATTAAGGAGGTCAACGGAATCAGTGGACCGCCTGATTTTGCATTAGATAAGGAACATATACACACACTTCTTGCATATGTTCATACAACATTAGAAATTTTATAAGGACAATGGATGCCCGTGTTTGATGGTTGAGTAGATGGTTGTTTGGATGGTAGGATATGCATTCTCCTTAACTTGGAGATTTCAGGGGCGAAATCCTTTAAGGAGGGGAGAATGTAACACCCCTGATTTTTGAATAATCAAATTAACTAAATTAAAGAATAATTAATCTCAGATGTGAGAATTAAGGGAATGGGGTTGCGCCATTGTGTTCGTCTCGGAATTCTGGTGGAAATAGAGTCCGAGTTTGCGGGAAACGGGTACCGGATGAAGGAGTTATGGACGAACGAAGATTGGTGGCAAAAGAAAAAGAAAAATAATTGCACTGGCGCACTTGGGAAGTGCACTAGTACAAATTTGCACTGGCGTACCAGCCAAGTGCGCCCAGGCCGAGGCAGCAAGCCTGCACAGCTTTCTGGTTCAGGCTGACCCATGTTGCTGAGTCCTTTCTGACTACTTGCTGAGTCATTAGGGCTGAGGTATCACCCTATCCCGAATGAATGGTTTCGATTAACCCTAAGATCATCTGATGGCTTAAATTAATTCAAAACTCTATAAAAAGACGCATAGACTCAAACCCTAAATCAGAATTAAAACTGAAACTATGGTCGTCATGCTGTTGTCTTGAACCCTAGAGCAGCCGCCACCAAATTAAAGAGGAAGAACAGCAAATCAAATCAGTTCTACTCAACCCTAACAGCGAATCTTCTTCAAAGGAGAGCTAATTCAACTCCAGAAATCAGAATTCAGAACTCAAGACCGCTTTTGAGTAGTGAGTTCGATAGTTTTAACAAAATAATTAGTAAATGAATTGGATTGAGTTATAATGCGGATAATTTGGATATGATATGAATTATTGACTGCATATTGTAATTATGTTGTAGAATTGTGTTGTAATTTCTATGATATTATGTTATGATGCTATCATTTACGATGTAAAGTTATGATGCTATCACCCATGTTATAATCCTATGATTAGCTTATGTGTAGTTGAATCATCATGGTTCATATGTTAGTTTGGTTATGTTGATTCATATGATAAATCATATGTATGCAAGTTTAGATTTTGATTCAAACATGAATCATATACAAGTTGGGTAGAATTATATGTGACCTTACATGGTTATGACACCTAGTTTATGTGAAAATTTAATTGAAAGTTAGGCTATGATATGTGTGAGTTATATGCTAAATTCTACATGATACTTTACATGATAGATGCAAGTTTACACCATTGTTATGATGCATAAATCACATATGCAAGTTTGTATAAATATATGAGTTTAGAATGTGAATCATGTTATGCAAGTTTAGGGGTATTGCCTATGCAAGTTAACACCTTTAGATATAGATCTATGACATACATGATTTATGCAAATTTGTGGTTATTACCTATGCAAGTCTACACCTTTAGATTTGGATTATGACATATGTTGTTTATGCGAGTTGTAACTTTGGCCTATGCAAGTTTTAGATGTAGAACATCATTCACACATGCAAGTTCACCCCTATGTTTAGATTTATGTTTTAATTATGTGTATATTATGATGTTTTCTCCTTATTCCATGAGTTAGACTATTCGAGTCTAACGTATATTTTTACGTTAAACGAACAAACGTACAACGTGGGGTAGAGGGGATAATATTAAAAAGATTAAATTGTCATAAATGCCTTAAAAGGCATAAAATATAATTGTGGTGAAAATTGGTATGATTTTACATACCATAAATGGATGGACATAATTAAGTCAATTATGGACATCGTTAAATTTGGAATTGATTGATAATTTGAATAGGGAAAGTAATTCAAATTGGGGAATGATCAATTAGGAGTAATTAATCGTCTAAGACACGAGGTTAGGCTCTTTTGTGGTGTAAGACTGCCCGGACCCGCCCGACAAATCCAGTTGCCACAAATGTCAGTCTAATGTGAGAGGTCTTAGGCATAAACTAAATACGTAACAATTGTAAAGACACGAGGTTAGGCTCTTTTGTGGTGTAAGACTGCCACGACCCACCTGGAAAATCCAACTGCCACAAATGCCAGTCTAATGTGAGAGGTCTTTATGAGATTACAGTCTTAATGAATTAAGAAACACTTAACCAGATAAGCATGTTGTGGGACATGAGGGGGTTAAGTGGGTGCCTCGGGTGGCATGTGGAATCTAGTGGGTGCCTTGGGTGGCATTTGGAAATACGATTAGAAACACTTAACCAAAATTGAAACATGAATAAGAAGTGGGTTAAGTGGGATGTACTAGAGGGGACAAAGCTTAGGTGGATAGCTTATGTCAAGTATTAGGGGCCCGTTTCAACCAGTAACCCATACGTATCTTTGTGGGCTCGACCCAAGTCGAGGACGGGACACGCATACTGGGCTTAACTGTAAGAGGCCAAACCGGGTTAGCGGTGGCAATGCAAGTCCAACGGGTTCATATGCATGTGTGGACCCGGACTGGTAGGTAAGACGTTGTTGCATCGTGTAGGTATAAGCCGTGCATTGTTGGTTGTATCGGGTTGCCACTTTGGGGAGTGATACACCCCACTGTGGGGCCAGCACAGGTATCTACGAGTTAGGGAGTCGATCGCTTGGGGGTAGTGGGTACACCTAGTAGAGATAGGGGCAAGCGACACCTACGAAGGCAGCTAGGGGTGCACGAAACTACCATTACCATTATTTAAGTCTGTAGGCGGGATCAACCTTAGGGTGACTACTGGTGGTGCAGTATAGCAATTATCTCATAGTGTTGGTGTAGTTTAGTAATTATCTTACACTGGGTTAGGTGAGCTTTAAAGATATCGTTGTTCATCTTGTTTCCTTATTTACTCTGTCATACTCAATGGTTCATGGTCATTTCCTTATTTTCCAACTTATGCCTTAGCCTAGTTACTTTGTTAATTATATTGTTAAAGTTATCGCACTTGCCAGACTTTATGTCTGACCCCCTATGTTTCCTCCTCTTTTCTCCCTTCCCCCCCCCCCCCGGTGCTCAGGTTGGAACTAGCACCAGTAGAGCTTGATTTTGGACTGCTTTTAGAAGATTGCTTGGATCGCTGAAGTAAAGTTCAGCTTCTCTTTTATTTATGGCTATTTTGTATTGGGGATTATGTCTTTCAATTTATGTACTTTTGGTAGTCAATATGGATATTATGTACTTTGACACTAGTTTTTGATGATGTAATCAAACATATGGGTTTATCCGCTGCAATGAAATAAAGTTTTCATTTTCAAGTACTGTTTATATCTGTCTTGATGTTAAGTTTCTGTTTTATACTTACTTAAAAAGCTCCATAGAAGTTAATGCATTCCCTTTGTGAGTGACATTAATGGACGTGGGGTGTTACAGGTCCCCTAAGTATTAACCCCGAAGGCCGAAACCAACATCAGATCAATACCTAGGAAAACAATTCAACTTAACTAATCTCCAGTTAGTTTCTAATTTTCTTAACTCCATTCGGTTCAAGAACAGTATTTTGATATTAAATACGAGGCTCTGAATAGAAAATATATCGGCTTATATTCAATATCAAATTCTGAAACTAACAAATATCGTATTGGAAATAACGATATATATATATATATATCTTCCAAATTTCCATAACAACATCTGTATAATCAAGAAATCCAACATCGAAATATTTTGAAGACGATTTCGATTCAAGTCCATTTCCATTTTATATATTGGAAATTCTGGTTATTTTTAAAACCATTTCAAATCCAATTTATTTATTTAAAAATATTGGAATATAATTCTAGTTCAAAACTAGTTCATTTTGATAAAAATCTATTATTATCTTTTCAAATATGGGATTTTTCACCCCAATTCTTTGCAAATCATTTCTTATGATTTTACACTAATTATTGATATTTTTAATAATTTTATCAAGGCCCGTACAATCGATTTCCATAAACGGCCATCGAACTGCAATTACGGCGACCTTTTCCAAATTTGATTTGGACATAATTCCAAATCCAACCATTAGATTTCAAATCTCTAATATTCCTTAGAAAGCTCTTTTCGATACGAACCCAACGGTTCTAGTTTTACGAGAATCCGACAGTCGGATCTCCTGTAATATCCATTCGAAGTCAATGGTCGAAATTCGTGAACTGCCACAGCGCAGAGCGTTCTATTCAGGCCATTATATTATATATATAATATATATTTCGTAGATTTCCATTTAAAACGTATTTTATAAATCGTTTTAAATTCGTTTCCAGAATGATTTCAACTTCATATTCAATTTCAAATCAAAATTGAATATTCCATATCATCAATATACAAATGATAATATATTCAACACATTATATTTCGAAATCAATTCCCTTTCAATATTCATTATAAAAATGAATAAAATCGATATAAATATCAAACACGTCAAAATGGCGTCGATCTAATCAACACGGCTATATATATTTAAATATTTTCATGTCCATCCCAAATCGCACATCAAAATCAGATTTTGATCATTTACTAAATATTATTTTAAAATATTCATTATTTTAAAATATTCGTTATTTTAAAATATTTATTCTTTCTGAACTGGAATCAGACACATTCAATTACCATATAATTTGATTATATGGATTTCATACACACATGTATACAACAACAATCAAACACAGTCAACCATCATCCAAAGTGCTACCTACACTGCATAAGCATCAAATATAAATATTCAACGCTTATAACAGCCTGTCAATCAATCGATCGACATACATCTAATTATTGGTACTAGTGTATGTCATATATCATCCCAATACCCGTGTGGGGTTTCAATCAACAAATAATGAATTTTACTTGTGCAGTTGGGCGATATGTAAAATTTATCGTCCAAATCAATATCAGTCAAATATGTGTACATAAACAAATCGTCCGATTTATTTATAAGTATTTATTTTATTCATATACACGTTAAAAATTATATTTTTAACTATAAAATAATTTTAACGATAAAATATTTTATTCCATTCCATCTCACAACAATAAATTTTCACAACACATCGATTAAACAAACAAGTCATCCATGGTCTGTGTACGACAGGTGTCGGGTGCTGCTAAGCACCATCTGCATCCTAGTATATATTTTAACTAGAAATAAAACAAAAGTGAGGAGTTCTCACCTTTGGGTTTCAATCCTCCATTTTTTATTTCTGAACGGTCTAGATTTGTTCGAAATTCCAACGCATCCTTTTCACGTTGTTCATATATAAAAATCATATTTTTATTGCTTCATTCCAATAAATAAAAATCATATTTTATTTCTACTTCATATATTTTTACAACGCTTCTTTCTATAAACAAATTATATTTTTAATACTATAATTTCTATACAAAGATTATATTTTTACTTTTTCAATACCATGTTGTTTTAATTCTAAAACATCGCTATTTTATTTTTAAAACATCGTTATTTTATTTCAAGAATAATCTATATTATATAAATATTTATAAAAACAATCATTTCTTTGTATCGTTGTTCATGAATAAAAATCTCTACTTTATATATTGAAAGATCTCATCTTTAGATTAGTAAAAATCTAATCTTTCCCTATCATAAAAATATAATCTTTAACTTCATAAAAATATACTCTTTTACTTCATAAAAATATACTCTTTTGCTTCATAAAAATATACTCTTTTACTTCATAAAAATATACTATGTTACTTCATAAAAATATACTCTTTTACTTCATAAAAATATACTCTTTTAAACTAACATCATATATTTAAAAATCAGAAAATAAACAATGCTATTTTGTTATAAAATCAGATTTTAACAATATGCTTAATTACATAACCAAATTTATAAAATAACATAAACTAAATTTAAACAAAACTCACTATTGTGCTTGTAGTGGGGGAGGATGGCATCACCGGAGGTTTGGAGGTCAGATGTAACACCCCACCTCCATTAAGGTCACTCACAAAGGGAATGCCTTAACTTTGGTGGAGCGTTTTAGTAGACAGAACAGAAATTTACAAAATAGATAAACAATACTTGAGAAATTATAACTTTATTACAGCGGAAAACAGAAATCAGTTTGGTTACATCTTTCCCAAAAAATCAAGTACATAAATATCAGTCTTGTTCAGAAAATCATCAGAGTACAAAACGTTAAAATCATAATCCCCACAGAAGCTGCCATAAGGAGTCAAGCCATACTTTAATCACTCTAAGTACTTCAAGCAGAAGAAATCCGGATCAAGCTAAAGTGTTCCCTCCTTGAAAAACCTGAGGGGGGAAACGAAAGAAAAAGGGGCGAAAACAAGAAAGGTCAGACATAAAGTCTGGCAAGTCCAGTGACTTTCAGCATATGAACAGAGAATAATAATCATGAAATGAAAATAAGCTGGATAAGAGATAACAGTAACAGGAGAAGCAGATGTGTAACATCCCACATCCGTTAGTGTCACTCACAAAGGGAATGCACTAAGTTATGTGGAGCATTTAGGGTAAAAGATGCAGATAAATTACAAGACAGACAGAAATTAAACAGCGGGAAATAAAACTTTGCTTTATTGATAAAATAGTTTGTACAATGATTTCTTTACAATATCAGAGTATCATCTGTCTTACAAAATAAAGAAGCATAAAACAACATTTATATTCCGCAATTTTAGCAAGAGCCAGCCATAGCATCTGATAAGGGAATCCAAGCAAACTTCGACAAATCTTCAAGCTGGGAAAGAGTGACAGTCCAACTTAACTTGAGCTATACTATTCCCTCCTTTACTACCTGGGGGGGGAACGGAAGAAAAGAAGACGAAAGAAAAACAGAGTCAGACATAAAGCCTGAGTAAGTTCAGTAACTTCTAGCATGTGAACATGGAAAAACAAAATGACATGAATTAACTGAATACAAGATTACACCATAACGATAGGGTCAACAAGATTAGACAAGGTAATCACAAGATATGCTAAGATAAGATAAACTGGATACGCTCTAATACTTTCGCCGCTTCGCTATTTCCTTGTTATACTGGTTTCTATATCTCTGCACCACCTAACTAGTGTCCCAACTAGTAACGATAACGTGATCCCAATCCCTGTATTTTCCATCGCCTTCAGGCATCCATTTATTTATTTGTTACCTAGATTTAATCTAGGGTTTTCTACCAAGTGCCTTCTAGATTCAACTAGAGTTTACGCTGTCTGCTGAACGCTTCTCGGATTCAGGATTTATGCCACCTAGTTCAACTAGGAATTATGCTACCTGTCGAACGATGCCCCCAAGTCTAGGACACACTACCTAGAGTGGTATATGTTCCTATACTTCCCCTCGCCCGTCTGTTTTAACTAACATATTATTAATGGTTAAGCATTACCCCTTCATGTTTTAGACTTAGCCCTATTCCTTTATCACAACCTGACGGTTAAGTGTTCAAGTTTGCTTAACCCTACGGTCTTGTCCAGCTAACATATCAAATTGGCTAAGTGTATTAACTTTACTTAACCCCAATCTCTAGTCTAGTTAACATGTTAATTTGGCTAAGTGTATTAACTTTACTTAACCCCAACCTCGAGTCTAGTTAACATGTTAATTTGGCTAAGTGTATTAACTTTACTTAACCCCACCTTCTAGTCATGTTAATTTGGCTAAGTGTATTAACTTTTACTTAACCCCACCTTCTAGTCTAGTTACCATGTGAAGTTGGTTAAGTGTCCCTATGGACTTAGCCCTCCCATCCTAGCTTAACTGTGTTAAATTGGTTAAGTGTTCCTAGGGACTTAACCCTCCCGTTCTAGCCTAACTGTATGGCCCTAACCCACCCACCAGTCTGGTTATCATGTTGAATTGGTTAAGTGTCTTAGTGAACTTAACCCTACCATTCTTGTTCTAGCTTTAATTAAATAGATTAAAGCCACGACCACTCACATTAGACAGATATTGTTGCGATTACTGGATGTGCCGGTTGGTTCCGGGCAGATTTACATCGCAACTCAGTCTAACCTCGGGTTAGGCCTATTCGTGTTTTCTAGTTCAAAGGTTTTGACTAATTTTCAAATCAGGTTTTGAAAGTAACCATCCCGTCCGTCGGATCAGTTCGGGATAGCTAGGGAGAGCAGGAAACTTGTATTTTCCAAACCCAAGCCTAGACACTATCCTCTCTGTCACCCTAGAACTTTCTGGTGTTTCATTAAAAGAGATGTCGTTAATAAATCTTTAATTTGTCTACATTTACATTTCTTATTTAGGACAAATTCTATAAGTAAATTATTCCTAATTTACTTATTTCCCAATTACTCTTTTAATGTAATCTGTCTACATTTATTTCTATGGCCCATTTTCCCCTCTATATCATATTTATGCTTTTTGGTATGTAAACTATACCAAATTAAGTGTCACTAACCATGATTTTGCTAAACCTGACAGTTATTCCCAATTATGGCCAATTTCACATTTATACGAATGCCAAATTAACTAATCCAATCCTGATTTAACATTCTAATTACAGTTCACGTCAAACTAGACTTACCATTCTAGTTCATAACTCATGTAAATGCTAGATTTACAAGTCAATTCTATATTCAAATTACACATCTTATAATTTATGTCAAATTTATCCAATTTGCATTTCTATGAACATGCCATAATACATGTTCCCAATTTATGTCAATTTCCAAGTTAAACTACGTTTTTAGTAAATTTCATGTTTTGCCCAAACCGCATTCCCATCGTTCGTATAATCGTGATTCAGTCTAGATTATAAAACAAAGCTAGGTTCGTAGAAAATAGGGAATGAACCAAAGATGCTATGCAAAAGATAGACATACTAACTGGCATAAAAAGGGTTGAATAACGACGTCGGTTCAAGAACATGGGTAGACCTAACTTAATAGGTAAATTCCCAAGGTCTAAAACCAAGAATAGACAGAATAGAGACGTAGGTTCAAGAACATGGGTAGACCTAACTTAATAGGTAAATTCCCAAGGTCTAAAACCAAAGATAACCAAGAATAGACAGAATAGATGATCGCGTTTAGACCCAATTTCATAGTCACAAAACTTAAGCAACACTTTCCTAGTCATGAATCATAGGTGGTTAATCACAGATGTCCTTGTTATGTTATAGGCAATAGTTTATATTTCCTAATCAAAGGCATAAGCTTAGTCAAGGAAATAATCCTCATAGTCACAGTCACAGTCATAGGCAATGTTCATAGTCATAGGCAATGTCCATAGTCATAGGCAATGTTCATAGTCATAGGCAAATGTTCATAGTCATAGGCATATGGTCTTAAGGTCCATAGTTTCATAGTCACAGTCTCATTTGTCCTTGAATCACAACAGTTCTTAATTAGGTCCAAGAGTATAGGCACTGATTCGAATAGAGAGAGAGATTTGGCATATTATTTTATTCCTTTAATTTCATGTCACGAACAGAGAAAAACGTTCAAATCTAGAAATAACTGACTTACTGAAATTAGATTAGAAGGATGGCGTTGCTATGATTCGTGCGACGTTGCTTGAAACCGTTTGAATCATCGCTTGCAATCCTAGCTTGACTTGAACCCCTTCTTGAAAGTCTTGAGCAGCATCTCCTCGTCTTGATTTATTTTTATATATTATTTTACTTATTATTTAATTTAAGAGGAGGAGAAGAAGCCATGTTCTACCAAGAATCTTTGCAGCATAAGGGTAGAGAAGAATTGTGATTAGAGAAGGAGTCTAGGGCTGTTTATATAGTGTTAGGCGGACGAATCTGGTCAGAATGGCGTGTAGATACAGAAGAACGAACTAGGTGCAGAAAACAGGAAAAAGCAGAGGGGTCGACCCCCAGGTCGACTACCCAGTCGACCTGGGTGCCCAGGTCGACTACCCAGTCGACCTGGGTGCCTTGGGCGGGAATTTTCCCGCCCAGCCCAATCTGGGTCTGTTTTGAATTTCGAACTCGTTTTTCTGAACTGTTTTGAAATTTGAACTTTGCTGAATCTTCCGAAGGCCATATCTTCCTCATACGGACTCCGATTTATGCAAACTCGGACTCGTTTTCATGCAGAATTCCGAGACGAACGCAATGGCACAGCCCGTTTCCCTTGATTTTGTTTTTAACATTTAATTCTGCCTTGATTTGTGAATCTTAGTGTTACAGAATTACGGGGTGTTACATTCTCCCCCACTTAAAAGGATTTCGTCCCCGAAATCTTCAAGTTAGGAAGAATGTGTCCTACCATCCAATCACCCATCTACACAACCATTCAATCACAGGCATTCAATGTCCCTTAAAGATTTCTAATGCTTTCATGTTCATATGCATAGTGTGTGTACATGTCTTTATCTAATGCAAAATCAGGCGGTCTACTGATTCAGTTGACCTCCTTAATGCGAATCATGTCAGTGCCATGCATCCATTCATGTATGCAAGCCTCCCTAGTTATGTAAATAATACATGCATGCATGGTCATTCATCCATATGCAACATCCATATGATAACATATCAAGTTCAACTTACAAACAAATACATATCTAAAAATGCAATATGAAAGCGTCCGAACTTGATCTAGTGCCTAATACGTATGCATATGCATCCACGAGCAACCATTAGCAATCACTTGCAACCACCAACCATAACATGTTTCCAACACATGTTTACATCCATTGGCTTCTACCTAAAGATCGAAGATACGACCTAGGTGATATACTTCGGAAAGAGAGAAACAATTATGCGTAAAGCTCCTACACAAAGAAATCAAGGATGCACCCTTAAGAAAAAGGGTATGATGCTAGTATCTAGCCTTCTTGAGCTTTACTCCACTGTATCTTAACTAATTTAACTTCACGATTGTGAAGTTCCGGATCTCCATTTCCAAAATAAACAGATGTCAATCACGGTACCAGGTATACGTACTAAGATGATTAGAGGTTTCCCTCTTATCCGCCATGCCATAACTATAAGAGTCGAAAGGTCACTACGTGCTCTTTGGAGTGCCTGCCACAACTATTCATCTCTCCCGCAAACCATCCAAACCGAACTCGACATTCCTCAAGTACAAGCCCCAAAGGCCTAAACCAATATCAGACAAGCACCCAAGGAATATCTCCCCCGAATTTAGACGATCTACGTGAGATGATATAAGCAAACTCGATAGTTATTCTCAAATCCCTACTAACCAAAAATAAACTGGTCGGACCACCAATTGGATTTGAGACTCTAGTGGGATCTTTCAACTATACAAGTACTATGGTGCAGAGACCCAACTATGGAAGTGGATATGAACAAATGCGAAGCGCTAGAACCTAAGGAAATAGCACGAACAGAAAACTAGACTCTTCCAACCGGACTACCTTTCTCCTAGGTATGCTTGGTGGCGAAAGCATGTACTTGTCCTTCTGAAAATCTCGTCCTCGTCCTTGCCCTTATCCTTAAGTATATGCCCTATCATACCCTAGTAAAGATACTTCCTCTTGTCTTAGGTTTTATAATTTCTTCCTCCTTCGTGTGCTCAGTCTACATCCATGAATTCCTCATCCTAGGGATATGCTCCTTAGCCAAACTCCTCATCCCCTTCCGTGTGTAGTCATGTTGACAAATCTCTCGAAAACTGCCTCCATCGTCCGGAAAACCCTATAAGCTTTGAAAGAAAACTGTCCGTAGATGAAACAACTACGGCTATGGATGGAAGCCGGGCACTACTTTGCCCTTCGATGAGGTTACCTCCCAGAAAGCCAGGAGCCCCAGAGACTCAAGAAAGAAGGAGACAAGAATTCAAATAGAGGAAGAGAAGATAGTGCGTATGGCTTTGGGGAACATGCCTTTAAAACAAATCTTTTCTTTTGAAAATGCTTCTTTTAAAACCGTTTTGGAAATAATTTTCCAAATCCTTTATCTGATCCGGTAACCTTCAGCTCTGATACCACGTGCAACACCCCACATCCGTTAGTGTCACTCACAAAGGGAATGAACTAAGTTCTGTGGAGCATTTAGGGTAAAAGATGCAGATAAATTACAAGACAGACATAAATTAAACAGCGGGAAATAAAACTTTGCTTTATTGATAAAATAGTTTGTACAATGATTTCTTTACAATATCAGAGTATCATCTGTCTTACAAAATAAAGAAGCATAAAACAACATTTATATTCCCCAATTTTAGCAAGAGCCAGCCATAGCATCTGATAAGGGAATCCAAGCAAACTTCGACAAATCTTCAAGCTGGGAAAGAGTGACAGTCCAACTTAACTTGAGCTATACTATTCCCTCCTTTACTACCTGGGGGGAACGGAAGAAAAGAAGACGAAAGAAAAACAGAGTCAGACATAAAGCCTGAGTAAGTTCAGTAACTTCTAGCATGTGAACATGGAAAAACAAAACGACATGAATTAACTGAATACAAGATTACACCATGACGATAGGGTCAACAAGATTAGACAAGGTAATCACAAGATATGCTAATATAAGATAAACTGGATACGCTCTAACACTTTCGCCGCTTCGCTATTTCCTTGTTATACTGGTTTCTATATCTCTACACCACCTAACTGGTGTCCCAACTAGTAACGATAACTTGATCCCAATCCCTGTATTTTCCATCGCCTTCAGGCATCCATTTATTTATTTGTTACCTAGATTTAATCTAGGGTTTTCTACCAAGTGCCTTCTAGATTCGACTAGAGTTTACGCTGTCTGCTGAACGCTTCTCGGATTCAGGATTTATGCCACCTAGTTCAACTAGGAATTATGCTACCTGTCGAACGATGCCCCCAAGTCTAGGACACACTACCTAGAGTGGTATATGTTCCTATACTTCCCCACGCATGTATCGCGAATCGTTATCGCTTGTCTAGATGCACATGTCCTGTAATGTGCGACACGAGTCCTGTATCAGGGCAAATCAAGGAATACAGAACTCGGTCGAGAGCTTTCAGATATCTACCGATGCAGATGCTAAGGTCTGTTTTTATTCCAGTGGCTATGGTCCCACTTGACCCCTCCCTCAACTAATGAAAGGCACACCTTGAAAAATGAGAACTATACGCCGGCCCCTGGTGCCCCACTATCCTATGGCCATCCTCACCCATAACTAGATAGCAAGTATATGGTCTTTTGGAGTTCTCCGCCTTTCCGCTTCACGTATCTCGATTGACTCAAGATGGATGGTAGACGACGAGTCGCTATCACAGGGCTACCGTTTGCTCGCCGAATCACGTCGGTCCATCCTAGTCTTTAGGTTGCCATGTATTGCAACCAAGGCATACCCCTGGTTCTTCTGCACAGACCTTAACCTCTGTGGGCCCAGGCGGATCATCTGCAGCCTCACAGAGGGATACCAAGAGTACCCTCACGTCCCCTCGAAGCCTCGGGCTTCGTAACCCAATTCGTTGGAGCCTTCTTTTTAATTAGACGGACGTTCGCTCCTCCTCGTGTTATACTAAGAATTACTACTTAGTTTTACTAACTAAGATTTACCACTTAGTTTCCCTTTCCCATCAATTTGGGTTGGTTAAGTGTCATTAGTCAATTCAAGCCAACTTAACCCTCTTCATTCATCCTGTTAAACTGGTTAAGTGTTATCAGTAATTCATGTTGACTTAACCCTACCACACACCAAGTTATATTGGTTAAGTATTTATTACTTAACCCTACCCATTTACCCTGTATTGGTTAAGTGTTCCTTTAACTTAACCTTGCCCGTCTGTTTTAACTAACATGTTATTAATGGTTAAGTATTACCCCTTCATGTTTTAGACTTAGCCCTATTCCTTTATCACAACCTGACGGTTAAGTGTTCAAGTTTGCTTAACCCTACGGTCTTGTCCAGCTAACATATCAAATTGGCTAAGTGTATTAACTTTACTTAACCCCAACCTCTAGTCTAGTTAACATGTTAATTTGGCTAAGTGTATTAACTTTACTTAACCCCTACCTCGAGTCTAGTTAACATGTTAATTTGGCTAAGTGTATTAACTTTACTTAACCCCACCTTCTAGTCATGTTAATTTGGCTAAGTGTATTAACTTTTACTTAACCCCACCTTCTAGTCTAGTTACCATGTGAAGTTGGTTAAGTGTCCCTATGGACGTAGCCCTCCCATCCTAGCTTAACTGCGTTAAATTGGTTAAGTGTTCCTAGGGACTTAACCCTCCCATTCTAGCCTAACTGTATAGCCCTAACCCACCCACCAGTCTGGTTATCATGTTGAATTGGTTAAGTGTCTTAGTGAACTTAACCCTACCATTCTTGTTCTAGCTTTAATTAAATAGATTAAAGCCACGACCACTCACATTAGACAGATATTGTTGCGATTACTGGATGTGCCGGTTGGTTCCGGGCAGATTTACATCGCAACTCAGTCTAACCTCGGGATAGGCCTATTCGTGTTTTCTAGTTCAAGGGTTTTGACTAATTTTCAAATCAGGTTTTGAAAGTAACCATCCCGTCCGTCGGATCAGTTAGGGATAGCTAGGGAAAGCAGGAAACTTGTATTTTCCAAACCCAAGCCTAGACACTATCCTCTCTGTCACCCTAGAACTTTCTGGTGTTTCATTAAAAGAGATGTCGTTAATAAATCTTTAATTTGTCTAAATTTACATTTCTTATTTAGGACAAATTCTATAAGTAAATTATTCCTAATTTACTTATTTCCCAATTACTCTTTTAATGTAATCTGTCTACATTTATTTCTATGGCCCATTTTCCCCTCTATATCATATTTATGCTTTTTGGTATGTAAACTATACCAAATTAAGTGTCACTAACCATGATTTTGCTAAACCTGACAGTTATTCCCAATTATGGCCAATTTCACATTTATACGAATGCCAAATTAACTAATCCAATCCTGATTTAACATTCTAATTACAGTTCACGTCAAACTAGACTTATCATTCTAGTTCAAAACTCATGTAAATGCTAGATTTACAAGTCAATTCTATATTCAAATTACACATCTTATAATTTATGTCAAATTTATCCAATTTGCATTTCTATGAACATGCCATAATACATGTTCCCAATTTATGCCAATTTTCAAGTTAAACTACGTTTTTAGTAAATTTCATGTTTTTCCCAAACTGCATTCCCACCGTTCGTATAATCGTGATTCAGTCTAGATTATAAAACAAAGCTAGGTTCGTAGAAAATAGGGAATGAACCAAAGATGCTATGCAAAAGATAGACATACTAACTGGCATAAAAAGGGTTGAATAACGACGTCGGTTCAAGAACATGGTTAGACCTAACTTAATAGGTAAATTCCCAAGGTCTAAAACCAAGAATAGACAGAATAGAGACGTAGGTTCAAGAACATGGGTAGACCTAACTTAATAGGTAAATTCCCAAGGTCTAAAACCAAAGATAACCAAGAATAGACAGAATAGATGATCAGGTTTAGACCCAATTTCATAGTCACAAAACTTAAGCAACACTTTCCTAGTCATGAATCATAGGTGTTTAATCACAGATGTCCTTGTTATGTTATAGGCAATAGTTTATATTTCCTAATCAAAGGCATAGGCTTAGTCAAGGAAATAATCCTCATAGTCACAGTCACAGTCATAGGCAATGTCCATAGTCATAGGCAATGTTCATAGTCATAGGCAAATGTTCATAGTCATAGGCATATGGTCTTAAGGTCCATAGTTTCATAGTCACAGTCTCATTTGTCCTTGAATCACAACAGTTCTTAATTAGGTCCAAGAGTATATGCACTGATTCGAATAGAGAGAGAGAGAGATTTGGCATATTCTTTTATTCCTTTAATTTCATGTCACGAACAGAGAAAAACGTTCAAATCTAGAAATAACTGACTTACTGAAATTAGATTAGAAGGATGGCGTTGCTATGATTCGTGCGACGTTGCTTGAAACCGTTTGAATCATCGCTTGCAATCCTAGCTTGACTTGAACCCCTTCTTGAAAGTCTTGAGCAGCATCTCCTCGTCTTGATTTATTTTTATATATTATTTTATTTATTATTTAATTTAAGAGGAGGAGAAGAAGCCATGTTCTACCAAGAATCTTTGCAGCATAAGGGTAGAGAAGAATTGTGAATAGAGGAGTCTAGGGTTGTTTATATATTGTTAGGCGGACGAATCTGGTCAGAATGGCGTCTAGATACAGAAGAACGAACTAGGTGCAGAAAACAGGAAAAAGCAGGGGGGTCGACCCCCAGGTCGACTACCCAGTCGACCTGGGTGACCCAGGTCGACTACCCAGTCGACCTGAGTGCCTTGGGCGGGAATTTTCCCGCCCAGCCCAATCTGGGTCTGTTTTGAATTTCGAACTCGTTTTTCTGAACTGTCTTGAAATTTGAACTTTGCAGAATCTTCCGAAAGCCATATCTTCCTCATACGGACTCCGATTTATGCAAACTCGGACTCGTTTTCATGCAGAATTCCGAGACGAACGCAATGGCGCAGCTCGTTTCCCTTGATTTTGTTTTTAACATTTAATTCCGCCTTGATTTGTGAATCTTAGTGTTATAGAATTACGGGGTGTTACAAGATGTACTTAGGTTAAACAGAATAATATTACTTTTCATTTCTCTACACTAATACTAGTATAACAGGATTAGGTGTCACCCTAATGTCTAAACTGCAGCAGAAACGGGAACAAAATAATTTCCATAGAAACAGAACGCTAATAATGGGCCTTTACCACCCGAACAGAAACAGATAGAAACAGAATGCTAATAATGGGCCTTTACCACCCGAACAGAAACAGAAACAGATTAATCCCTACGGAAACAGAATGTAGAATTAGGTGTACACTAGTAAATGGGCCTTTACCACCCGAACAGAAGGTACCACGTAGAAACAGACAGGTGTTGCCACCGAACAGAAACAGACGGTACCAACAGAAACAGACAGAACTAAGTGTACCCTAAAACCCTACCCCAAGCGATCGGCTCCCTGATACATAAATACCCTGTGTCGGCTCCACAGTAGGGTGTATCACTCCCTAAAGTGACAACCAATTGGCACAGACCTATTTACAGATGTCACGACGTCTTACATCCTCAGAGGCAGACCGGGATCCATGCACGCACATGACCTGGTTGGAACGCACCATCAACACCCCTCGCCATTATTAGAATGAACCGCTTATAATTTGTTCAGTAAGCGTGCCCGGACCCTACCTACTGTTGGGTCAAAGTTTGATACCAGAAAGGGTTACTGACTAATATGGGTCCCAAACAACAGATGACACAAGTAATTTCCCTCCTAACCTTGTGTTCCCAGACTAACAGATTTCAGATTAACTTGTTTACAAGTTCAGACATACAGAGTTCAGATCAACTAGTTCGCAGATCATACGAGTTTCAGACTAACGGATCAGATATACGGATTTAACAGATTTACAGATTTGTCTAACTTTGTAATTGGGCCTACAGATTCACGAAACGAGTTTGTTAAATTCATTAGTCCAATTGGTTTGACCCTATCCACCCAACACGTTTTAGACATCATATTTATCCCAGATTTGCATTAATTAAATATTAATGCACAGACCTCTCACATTAGGTCGGTAGCTTGTGGCCGCTGGATATGCCGGGCGGTTCCGGGCAGACTTCTGCCACAAGCTAGACCTAACCTTGTGTCTAAGCATATTTTAGTTATGCCTACGACCTCTCACATTAGACTGACAGTTTGCGGTCGCTGGTTAAGCCGGATGGTTCCGGGCAGGCTTCTACCGTAAACAGAGTCTAACCTCGTGTCATAGCCAATTCATTCCAATACAGATTTTTCAGACATCAGACTAATTTTGTTTATTTAACAGATTAAACTTCTTCATAGGATATAACAGATTAATCAAATTTCCATGTTCTACCAATTCTTAGGTCGAGCCTACGGATTTCCATACTCAGATTACCATTATCTAGTTTCAACAGATCATACAATTCAACAGGTAGCAGATCTAGCAGTTTAAGCGATTCAACAGATTTAGCAGATAACAGATTTAGCAGTTTAGGCAATTCAACAGTTTTAGCAGATAACGGATTAGGCAATTTAACAGATTTAGCAGATAACAGATTTAGCAGTTTAGGCAATTCAACAGTTTTAGCAGATAACGGATTAGGCAATTTAACAGATTTAGCAGATAACAGATTTAGCAGATTATATATATCTAAAACTCTATTTACACATCTTTCCTAATCATAAATTTAGCCTAAACTTACATGCCTAAATCAAGGTCATAATTCATAATACAATATATGCCCCAAATTCTAGCCTTAATATTCCCGTTTACAGTTCATGTCAAAACTAGATTTAATATTCTAGTTCACCATTTATGTCCAAGACTAATACACATGTAAATCATTCTCTATTATAGCCAACTCAGATTATGCCAACATATTTGCTATGCCAGATTTACTTAATTAAGCTACGCCCAATCCATATAACATGTTTCCACAAGTTCTCTAAATACTCATGAAATGGCCCTATAGGCTCGATGTACATAACAATGAATGGGAATAAACTAGCAAAGTTACATACTAAATATGAGATCTAACATCATTAAGGGAATAGGCATAAGAAACTAACTACCATAGTTATAGGCAACTAACCACAATAGTCATGGGCGACTAATCACAATAGTTTCTTATTCAATGTCATAGGCAATAGTCTCATAGTCAATGAATCATAGTCATAGACGATAGTCTCATAGTCAATGAATCATAGTCATGGGCAATAGTCTCATAGGCAACAGTTTCATGTCCAATATGCATTATTATTTGTCCCAAAATTTAGCGTTCATGCGTTAATCTCTTATGAGATTCGGCGCAGGCTCGTAGTAGCCTGGCTATAGAACAGAAAGAAGAAAGAGGTACAGAATAGTCACAGAAAAACAGATATGACAGATAAGAATATACATAACCTCAGATTCAGATTTATAATCATGTCACAATTATAATTACAGTTTATAGCGGAAAATAACTGTACTTGGCTTTCGTGGTTTTAAGAAAGGATAATAAACTGTTGTTGATGCAGAAATGCTAAATTATTCCTCTTTAATTGTTGTCGTAGCTCTAAACTTGGATTTGAGATTTTATTTAGCTTTTAATTCTATTCAGTTTGGAAGAAGATGCCTCAGTCCAAGTTTTGATTCCAGCAGGGTAGCGACGCCATTTTTATTTTTAATTAGAACAGAGGCAGAATGTAGACAGAATGAAATTGTGTAGAGAAAATGAGGCTAGGGTGCTGTTTATATAGGATTAGGCGGACGAATCTAGATAGAAACGAGACCGGATACATTAGAATGAACCAGGTTCAAAAACTGGGTTTCGGGAGTAGGTCGACCCCCAGGTCGACTCCCCAGTTGACCTGGTCATGGGGAGGTCGACACCCCAGTCGACTCCCTAGTCGACCTGGTTGGGGGGGTCGACTCCCCAGTCGACCTGGGTATATGGGCGGGAATTTTCCCGCCAGCCTTCTCTGGGTTTGAATTTCGAATTTCTGGCTTTATTTTCGAGCTGTTTTATTTTATTTAAATTCCTGAAACTTCGAAGGGTCATAACTTGGTCATACGGACTCCGTTTTTCGAAAACTCGGACTCGTTTTCAAGCAGAATTTCGAGATGAACGCAATTGGACAACCCGTTTCCCTTGATTCTTATTCTAAAAATTAATTATTCTCTGATTTGTTACTTATACGTTCACAGAAAATACGGGGTGTTACATTCTCCCCTCCTTAAAGGATTTCGTCCCCGAAATCTTCAAGTTAAGAAGAATGTGTCCTACCATCCAGTCATCCATCTACTCAACCATCATCCACAAGCATCCATTGTCCTTAGAAATCTTCTAATGTTGTATGATCATATGAAAAACTGTGTGTATATGTTCCTTATCTAATGCAAAGATCAGGCGGTCCACTGATTCAGTTAACCTCCTTAATGTGAACTATGTCAGTGTCATGAGTCCAACATGTATGCAATCTTCCTATTTGATACATATCATTCTTATATGAGTGACAACCATTCATTCATATGAAACATCCATGTGATGAGTCAATCATTTTGCATCCACAAAAATTGAAAATGCTCACACATCCATATGCAGTATGAGAGTGTTTTCGAGCCGATCTAGTGCCTAGTGTGTGTATATGCATCCACGAGCAACCACTTGCATCCACTTGCAACCATCAAACATAACATATCTCAAACACATGTTTACATCCATTAGTTTCTACCAAAAGTTCGAAGATTCGATCGATAGGATACAGTCGAGTGATGGGAGCGAGTGCAGACAAACAAAAACTTGGTTTCCATTAGACCTTGGTTGAGAGACAAATTCCCCTAAGTATCAACCGCGAAGACCGAAATCAACATCAGATTGACACCCAGAGGATTACCCTCCTTAGACAATGTCAAAACTGGAAATCTCAACCTTATCAGAAATATTCAGATATTTACAGATTACCGGTACAGATCTGATTACTAAATGATTCTTATGAAACTAAGCATAATAAAAACCCAGAATGTATGCGTCATAGTCAACTTAACGCTCAACACAGATACCGAACTTATCACAATTGGATGAGTTATAACCCTTAAGGTCTGAGTCTACAGCGGAATCAGAAACAATACTAGTATTCAAGTGCAGAGTATCGATTACAGAATCGAAACGCCAAAATCAGAAAAGAGTTTGAACTCAAAAATCAGATAAAGAAATTAAAACTCCTACAGAAAGTTTTCCTATTTCTATCCTATCCACTAGCCTCGAGAGTGTTAGCCTGCCTTCCAAAAGTTGGTCCTGCCCTCTGCCCTTGCCCTCGTTTCTTCGGACAGTCCCTGGTGAAGTGTCCCATCTCACCACAGTTGAAGCAAGTGACCTTTCTTTTTCTGCAATCCTTGTTCAGATGAGTCGAGCTTCCACAAGTAAAGCACTTTTTCTCCTTCTTATCTTCAGACTTTTCACCCTTCTTTTGTGTTTCCTTTTTGGGCCATGCTTTCTTGTTCTGTGGTTCTTCCTTCTTTGCCTCTTTCCCGTCGTTGTCTTCCTCGTGTAGTAGTGCCATATCCACCAATCTCTCGTAAGTCTCTCCCATGGGTACATGGGTCATGGCTAGGCTGTGCAGTGGCTCGTTCAATCCTTTAACAAAGCGAAGAGCCTTTTTATGCTGGGTGTTGACTAAATCTAGCCCGAACCTGGCCAGTTGGTTGAACTGCTTGACGTATTCCTTGACCGTCATACTTCCTTGCTTAAGAGATAAGAACTTTTCCAGCTGTAGACTTCGTTCAGCTTGCGAGAGGAATTTCGTCTCAAACCTTGTTCTGAAATCCATCCATGTTTCAACCGGTCTCTCGGCGTTAGTGACTTCCCACCAATAGGAAGCTTCGTCCTTGAGCAACCACACCGCCAATTGTACCTTCTGCCTATCGTCCACCTCAAAGATAACGAACAGATCCTCAGTTTCTTTGAGCCAGTTCCTTGCTTCTACGAATGATTCAGTTCCCTTGATATCCTTTCCACCCATGGACCTAAAATCTTTACAGATCTTTGAAAAAAACAATTGCACGAGGAGGGGGTGGAGGAGGAGGAATCGCTGCAGCTGGAGGAGGAATATCTGTTGGGCCTGCATCGTTAGCCCTAGCCTCTAAGTACCTCCTGAACCAGCCAGGTATTGGCATGCCCTCTGGAAAGTTAAGATTCCCAGACATGCTGGAATGAAAGAAAAAGATTTAAAACGGAGAACGGAAAAGATAGATATATGGCTTTTCTGGGGATTATGTTTTTCAAAATAAACTTTATTTTTGAAAATACTTCCTTTTAAAACCTTTTTGAAAATAGTTTTCAAAAACTTTTTATCTAATCTGGTAACCTTCAGCTCTGATACCAAATGTAACACCCCACCTCCATTAAGGTAACTCACAAAGGGAATGCCTTAACTTTGGTGGAGCGTTTTAGTAGACAGAATAGAAATTTACAAAACAGATAAACAATACTTGAGAAATTATAAATTTATTACAGTGGAAAACAGAAATCAGTTTGGTTACATCTTTCCCAAAAACTCAAGTACATAAATATCAGTCTTGTTCAGAAAATCATCAGAGTACAAAACTTTAAAATCATAATCCCCACAGAAGCTGCCATAAGGAGTCAAGCCATACTTTAAGCACTCTAAGTAATTCAAGCAGAAGAAATACGGATCAAGCTAAAGTGTTCCCTCCTTGAAAAACCGGGGGGGGGGACGGAAGAAAAAGGGGCGAAAACAAGCAAGGTCAGACATAAAGTCTGGCAAGTCCAGTGACTTTCAGCATATGAACAGATAATAGTAATCATGAAATGAAAATAAGCTGTATAAGAGATAATAGTAACAGGAGCAGCAGATGTACTTAGGTTAAACAGAAGAAACATAATAATATTACTTTTCATTTCTCTGCACTAATACTAGTATAATAGGATTAGGTGTCACCCTAATGTCTAAACTGAAGCAGAAATGGGAACAAAATAATTTCCATAGAAACAGAACGCTAATAATGGGCCTTTACCACCCGAACAGAAACAGACAGAAACAGATTAATCCCTATGGAAACAGAATGTAGAATTAGGTGTACACTAGTAAATGGGCCTTTACCACCCGAACAGACGGTACCACGCAGAAACAGACAGGTGTTGCCACCCAACAGAAACAGACGGTACCAACAGAAACAGACAGAACTAAGTGTACCCTAAAACCCTACCCCAAGCGATCAGCTCCCTAATACATAAATACCCTGTGTCGGCTCCACAATAGGGTGTATCACTCCCTAAAGTGACAACCAATTGGCACAGACCTATTTACAGATGTCACGGCGTCTTACATCCTCAGAGGCAGACCGGGATCCATGCACGCACATGACCCGGTTGGAATGCACTATCAACACCCCTCGCCATTATCAGAATGAACCGCTTATAATTAGTTCAGTAAGCGTGCCCGGACCCTACCTACTGTTGGGTCAAAGTTTGATACCAGAAAGGGTTACTGACTAATATGGGTCCCAAACAACAGATGACACAAGTAATTTCCCTCCTAACCTTGTGTCCCCAGACTAACAGATTTCAGATTAACTTGTTTACAAGTTCAGACATACAGAGTTCAGATCAACTAGTTCGCAGATCAGACGAGTTTCAGACTAACGGATCAGATATACGGATTTAACAGATTTACAGATTTGTCGAACTTTGTAATTGGGCCTACAGATTCACGAAACGGGTTTGTTAAATTCATTAGTCCAATTGGTTCAACCCTATCCACCCAACACGTTTTAGACATCATATTTATCCCAAATTTGCATTACTTAAATATTAATGCACAGACCTCTCACATTAGGTCGGTAGCTTGTAGCCGCTGTATATGCCGAGCGGTTCCTGGCAGACTTCTGCCACAAGCCAGATCTAACCTCGTGTCTAAGCATATTTTAGTTATGCCTACGACCTCTCACATTAGACTGACAGTTTGCGGTCGCTGGTTAAGCCGGTTGGTTCCGGGGAAGGCTTCTACTGCAAACAGAGTCTAACCTCGTGTCATAGCCAATTCATTCCAATACGGATTTTTCAGATATCAGACTAACTCTGTTCATTTAACAGATTAAACTTCTTCATAGGATATAACAGATTAATCAAATTTCCATGTTCTACCAATTCTTAGGTCGAGCCTATGGATTTCCATACTCAGATTACCATTATCTAGTTTCAACAGATCATACAATTCAACAGGTAGCAGATCTAGCAGTTTAAGCGATTCAACAGATTTATAAGATAACAGATTAAGCAGTTTAGGAAATTCAAAAGTTTTAGCAGATAACGGATTAGGCAATTTAACAAATTTAGCAGATAACAGATTTAGCAGTTTAGGCAATTCAACAGTTTTAGCAGATAACGGATTAGGAAATGTAACAGATTTAGCAGATAACAGATTTAGCAAATTATATATATCTAAAACTCTATTTACACATCTTGCCTAATCATAAATTTAGCCTAAACTTACATGCCTAAATCAAGGTCATAATTCATAATACAATATATACCCAAATTCTAGCCTTAATATTCCCATTTACAGTTCATGTCAAAACTAGATTTAATATTCTAGTTCACCATTTATGTCCAAGACTAATACACATGAAAATCATTCTCTATTATAGGCAACTCAGATTATGCCAACATATTTGCTATGCCAGATTTACTTAATTAAGCTACGCCCAATCCATATAACATGTTTCCACAAGTTCTCTAAATACTCATGAAATGGCCCTATAGGCTCGATGTACATAACAATGAATGGGAATAAACTAGCAAAGTTACATACTAAATATGAGATCTAACATCATTAAGGGAATAGGCATAAGAAACTAACTACCATAGTTATAGGCAACTAACCACAATAGTCATGGGCGACTAATCACAATAGTTTCTTATTCAATGTCATAGGCAATAGTCTCATAGTCAATGAATCATAGTCATAGACGATAGTCTCATAGTCAATGAATCATAGTCATAGGCAATAGTCTCATAGGCAACAGTTTCATGTCCAATTATGCATTATTATTTGTCCCAAAATTTAGCGTTCATGCGTTAATCTCTTATGAGATTCGGCGCAGACTCGTAGTAGCCTGGCTATAGAATAGAAAGAAGAAAGAGGTACAGAATAGTCACAGAAAAACAGATCTGACAGATAAGAATTTACATAACCTCATATTCAAATTTATAATCATGTCACAATTATAATTACAGTTTATAGCGGAAAATAACTGTACTTGCCTTTCGTAGTTTTAAGAAAGGATAATAAACTGTTGTTGATGCAGAAATGCTGAATTATTCCTCTTTAATTGTTGTCGTATCTCTAAACTTGGATTTGAGATTTGATTTAGCTTTTAATTCTATTCAATTTGGAAGAAGATGCATCAGTCCATGTTTTCATTCCAGCAGGGTAGCGACGCCATTTTTATTTTTAATTAGAACAGAGGCAGAATATAGACAGAATGAAATTGTGTAGAGAAAATGAGGCTAGGGGGCTGTTTATATAGGATTAGGCGGACGAATCTAGACAGAAACGAGACCGAATACATCAGAATGAACCAGGTTCAAAAACTGGGTTTCGAGAATAGGTCGACCCCCAGGTTGACTCCCCAGTCGACCTGGTCATGGGGAGGTCAACACCCCAGTCGACTCCCTAGTCGACCTGGTTGGGGGGTCGACTCCCCAGTCGACCTGGGTGTATGGGCGGGAATTTTCCCGCCAGCCTTCTCTGGGTTTGAATTTCGAATTTCTGGCTTTATTTTCGAGCTGTTTTATTTTATTTAAATTCCTGAAACTTCGGAGGGTCATAACTTGGTCATACGGACTCCGTTTTTCGAAAACTCGGACTCGTTTTCAAGAAGAATTTCGATACGAACGCAATGACGTAACCCGTTTCCCTTGATTCTTATTTTAAAAATTAATTATTCTCTGATTTGTTACTTACACGTTCACAGAAAATACGGGGTGTTACATCAGAGGGGTGGCGCTGCGCTGGTAGGCGGTGGGCCTGGGGAGATCTGGAGTGGAGGATTGGGTCCCCACGGTGGTGGCCTTCGCTGCAGTCGAGGGATTTATGAGGAAGGGGGAAAGGGTGCGTGGAGCAGAAGGCGGGGTGTGGCCATCGTCACCAGCGGTGGCTGGGGGAAAGGTGGTCGGCGCGGTGGATCGAATGGGGGAGGGAACAGCTGAATCAACATCGCAGTTTTTTTTCCTTTTAATTCGAGATCTGATTGTTATGAGGGAGGGAGAGAGAGAAATGAGGGGTGAGGGATTTTATTTATATATTTTTTTATTAGTTTTTTTCTCCGATAAAGCTGACTTTTAATTCGAACACCAAACGAGACTCAACGACTGTCGCCCCTAGCTAACTACCCCCATTCCGAACATAGTGGGATATGTTTTGTAATCCAATTCGGCTGTTACGATCGGTTTCCGCTAAATTTATAAAATAAATCATAATATTTTAAATTCAAATGCACATTTTAACACATACTGATCCTAAAAATTCTAGGAAAATTATTTCTATCTTCGTATTGACGATATGGTCCTAACAAAATTAATTTCGTAAAATTTGAAGACCGTTTGAAAAATGGCCATTTTCTGGTCAATCCAAATTGACTGAAACTATCAAAAAACAATTTACATCGCCATGCTCACATATTAATTCAGAAAATTACGAATTTTGGAATCTAGCAATAACTTGACATCCCGGATCCAAAAAAAGTGGTTTCATCGAAAATGGAGGTCGTTTGCAAAATTTCCATTTTTAAGGGCTGCATTTTCCATAGCGACTATTCTGAAATTTCAACTGGGCATAACTTTTTGTCCCCGCTATGAAATTTCAATTTTTCAGATTCATTGGAAACATATTTTCAGTTTGATTCTAATATTTTTGGTTTCACTAAAACCTGGTTTATTTTGAATCATGTATATTCATTTGAAATTTGAAATCGAATTTTCAAACTACCGCGCCATTTTCAATTCTTTTTATAATTAAAAATAAATATTTATATTCTAACATCGATTCAAAAAAATATATACATTCTAATTCTATTCAAAATAAATTTCTCGTCGTCATTATTTAAAATAAATTATTTTAAATATTCAAAATTCATTAAAACTGCCAAAATAAAAAAAAAATTGGTTCTAATTTTCCGGGTTATTACATTTATTGTGCGTTCCAAGCGCGGATGGAGGCTCAAATTCCGAGGGTGGTCTTCGAGACGTCGGCGAAGTGGTGCATCAAGATGAGGATGCGAAGAGAGTTTGATTTATGGCTTCGAATTTGAGTTCAGTGAAGTTTTTTAGTGCATGCATGTGCACCACCATGGCAGTTTGGATGGGTTTCAGCGTGGGTAGAAGAGAGGGCGCGGGTAGGAGCAGGGAGAAGAAGGAGGAACGGGCTTGGATGGTGTTGTGTTGAGCCTTGGGCCAATATCTTTAGGTATAAATTCTTTTATTTACCTTAAGTTTAAGTTAAAATTTATCGGCTCATATCTCACTCATTTTAACTCGGATTTAAACACCGTCAGATGCTTAGAATCGTATCGGAAAATAGAATCCAATTACATATAGGTTTGGAATTTTAGCTAAGAATTTTTTTATGGAAAATAAGATGAAAAGTTCGTACATATATATATGACAATATATATATAACAAGTGTTGTAATTCAATTTTAATATATATAATTAGCAGAAAATCACCGGTTGCTAATGGATACGGATTGGAGGAGATACGAGTAGTGGTGTCTGTATTCGTTGGCTTGTTCATCTTGGTAGTGAAGGTTTTTGGAGCTATTTTGGTGAGAACAATAAATTTAATCATTCATTTTAACTAGTAGTGATTTAAAAATGTGTTGTGATGAATTAATGATCATTGATTGGATATGGATGTTATTGTGTGAATGGATGCATATAATTAGATAAAACACTGAACACTGATAAGCGTTATTGACAGTAACGCTTGTACACAGCTGAATTGTTTGTTATTGATGATTATAATTCATGATCATCTGATTTATACGGTTGATTTATTTTGTTTGCATGATGCACACACAATACCACGGTTGCGAAATTATACAGGTGATCGATTTAAATTTTTCTTCTATATAAATGAAAATTTGATTTTCAAATATTAAATATTATTCGTTTTAAGTCCAATTTAATTTGAAAAGAGATTTGAAAATTTAAATATAATATTTTATACTAGACCGTTTTAGGATGACAGAGAGGATGGTGTCTAGGCTTGGGTTTGGAAATCCAGTTCCTGCTCTCCGTGGCTATCCCTGACTGGTCTAACGGACGGGACGGTTAATTTAAAATATAATTTGAAATTGTTCAAACTTAGAAACAAAATTGGAATTTAAATTTATGAATGTCGCGTAAATGACCATTCATGAAGTAAAAATTTAAATTTAAATTAAAAAGGGTTTTTGAATTCATCTAGTTTACCACTTATTTAAATTTAAATTTAATTTAGAATTTTTAAATGATTTTTGGATTTATACTTAATAATCGGTTTTGAATTAAGTTATTTTGAAATTTTAAATTCAATCCGGAAGGATTTAAAGGTATTATATTTAATCGATATATAACGCACTGCGGCGCGACAGTTCATAAATATCAATTTAAATTTTCAAATGGTTATAACTTGACCGTTTGAAATTAGTTTGACTTGAAACTAGAAATGTTGATTTTCAAATTTTAATGGGTTTGAATAGAAAAGAAATTTTAAATTTCAGCGTATGATTTTTAAGTGATTTTCAAAACAAATTTGGGAAAGGTCGCTATAAGTGCAGTTCGGCGACCGTAACGGAATTCAAACGAAACAAGTTTTAAAATTTTGAGAAAAATTATGATAAATTTTACTTTATTAATTTAAAGTGATTTGAATTTGAAATATTTAAATTTTGGAATGATTTGGAATCTACTTGATTTAAATGGCTATTGCAGCGCTTTTTGTAACGTTTCCAAACGTTATTCTCGCATTTTCCAAAGGTAAATTGGTTTGGAGTTTATAAACGTGAACCATTATTTTTAAATGGTTAAAAAGATTGCAAATGGTTTGGAAATATTTTTAAGTGGTTAAATATTTTTATATGGAATTGACATCAAATAAAAGTGTATTTAACTCCATTAAAACTTATGTTTGAATACGAAATGTTTGGATTATCGTAAATGTATTTGTAATCCAACTAAAGATTTGGGAAAATTTAACGACTTATGAAATCGATGAATCATGTTTTGAACATAAGGATCGAAGGGTTATGTTGAAAACAAAGGTTGGTAAATCGAATATTTGATTTCAATGGAAGATTATAAAGATAGTAGAATTTGTGACAAATCCAACCTTGACATTGTAAATGAATTGAAATGATTAGAAGGAGATTGAATCGAAAAGCCCGTATAGTCCATGACTATCGATTTAAATATACGCTTATTACTTGGGAAGACTGGGATCAGATTTGAGTCCGAAAACCATTCAAAGTAATAATACGACGCATGAAGCATATTCAGGACTTGGAATCGATGAATGAAGACCGAGAATCCTCAAATTTATTTGGATGGATTGCTGATGTCTCGAATCGGGCCGTACACCTGATTCGAGGTTATAAGTGGCATGAGGTCTGAGTATATTAGGAGATTTTTGGATTTTGTTCCGTTCAAATCCAGAATGGACTTGTATGGATTGTGTGTCTGACATTGTCATTGACGATATAACAATGATTTCCATTGATATGTATCTGGTTTGTGTCGTATGAGCTCGAAGTGGTTATGTATGGATGGAAATCAGTGATCATGTTGTGAATAAACAATGTGACATACTTAAGAAAAGAAACGACCTTGTACGATCAAGGCATTGCTTCTCTAGGCATACTTTATGTATGACATGACATCGACAAACCTCACACCCCGGATGATGAGAAACTGGCGGTTTGGTTGTGTGTATATATATATATATACATGAATTGATGATGACTGCTGCAGCAATGGGAAAACATTTATGACTTATGGAATAAGGTATGTTCGAGGGGCAGAGTCTGGTCGAAAACCGTTGATCTACCTCGCGATTTGTAGTGGTGTCCGTGTCAGGATGAAAAACCAGTGATTACATTTCGTTTGTGTTCCGATTGATCTTTCGTGCCAGGAATCATCAAGTTGGAAACCCAAATCTCCAATACGAGCCATACGATTTTGATTGTATATATATACGGCGACATAATAAGAAGGGGTATTATGCCATCTAGGATTAATACATTTATTTGCGAAATGGTTTTCCGCGCTATATACAAATATAATAGCATTGAAAGAGGATTTTCACGTATGAAAGCATATTTGGTTATCATAAGATAAAACTCGCCCATTTAGTGTGCGCTTGCATTGTGTGATGTGGGACGAGCTTATGATAGCTTCATTTTCCAAAAGTCATTGCATATTTATATGCACGGGTGTTCTCATGGAGTAAACCCGTTCCACGTTAGCGGCGTGGTCCGGTGAATTTCCCAACTTTAAAATGAAGACCTAAAAGCTACTAGTTTATGTTCTCACACCAGTCCCATGACTGACCTGGAGTTTATTGTTTCTTCCTAAACTCTAAGTGCCCATAAATTTTCACATGGGCAGCTAGTAGTTTAGTTTTGCAGTTAGGTTTCTTTGAAGCGAAGTCCGGAGCGCTTTCTGAGTTGGAGTCCATGCTTGAGTTTGAAGCTTCCGCTGTATTTATATTTTGTCTTCCGTTGTATGTTTATTTTGTAACTCTGATATTCATGTTACTCGGATATTCATGTAACTCTGATGTAATATTGTATTTTGCAATGAAAAGTTCTGTTATTTTATTCAATATATGTATGTACCCATAACAATTCGTCTTTGTGAACAATTTAAGTTGGTTTAATTACCAGCGAAAAATTGAGCAAAAAGGCAGGTCGTTACAAGGTACCTCAGATATGATTTGAGTCCCTAGTAGCTCTAGAATGGTCGACATTACTGACCCATTTTGGAGGTTCGATAGAACCGACTAACATATAGTTTATGGTATAATTAATCATCGACGGATGACCGGCTATGAAGATCCAAGGGCTCGCCAGCGTCCGAGTCCTGAGGCACTTGCTAGTGTGTCTAGAAATCGGTGAGGATGATCCCTTTCCTTGGTTCATAGATGGAAACCTAATTTCCAATACGTGATTTTTTGATTTTATTTGTAAATATATATATATATATATAATGTTACCTACGCCGCCTATGATTGATACTTATATTTGAAGTTGATTTCTTCACTTATAGTAAGAATAAAAAATGAAATTTCGAGTATCAAGCATATTTGGCTATTATAACGGAAAACTCTATCCTCGACTGGGTTCATTGTGTGATGGAACCTGAGTCTTATAATAGCTTCAATTTTCTCTTTAGCATAGCGCTGTTATTTTTATGCACTGGTATTCATAGGGGATAAACCCGTTCCATGTTATACGGCGTGGTCCCGTGATTTGCCTAAGTTTAAAATAAAAGCTAATAACTGTTTTAGTTCTCACACCAGTCCCATGACTAACCTGGAGTTTATTGTTTTAATGTAAACTCTACGTGCCCTTATTTTCCACACAGGTAGCTAGTAGTTTGGGTTTGCAGATATTCTTTTTCACAGGATCTTGGATTACAGCTGGAGCTATATTCGGAAAGCTTTGTATTGGTTTATTTCTTTCAGTTGTGTCAGTTGTTGTATTTCCGTTATGCTTTGTATTTGTACGTTTTATTTCTGTCGCTATATATTTTAAATCTCTGATATTTTCCGTTGTGTAATATTTATTCATGCTCTGATTTATTCTTGTACTCTGATGTAATTGTTGTAATAGCAATGAAATGTTCTGTTGTTTGTGTTCTGATGCATCGTGTTCTCAATTCAATCTGGGCTTTTCCATAAGGGGGATTTCGAGTCGTTTCATCGACGACCTGACCCATGTTCCTCTTCTTCACAATCACACCCACTCCCAAATCCTACCCTAAATCAATAAACTCGCACCCAAAAACTTCCTGAAAACCCAAAAGCTTGGAGCCACCATATCTAAGAGTCACATCACCCCTGCCTTTATTAGTAATGACTACCTAACCCGGACCAACTCTCTCCAACCCTCCTCTGCAAAATCCCATACCACCTCTTATATATAAAAGAGGGTCCGATCCCCTAGCATGCCCTAGTTCCACCATCGACCGCTACTATGCCTTACGCACCTCCAGGCTGTTGGATCAAGATTAACTCTAGAGGGGGGTGAATAGGGTTTATTAAATTGATTCGAGATATTAAAACAAATCATAGTACAGAAAAATAATCACAACACAGATAGCCGATGAGTAAATATGTGCGGCAAGTGCGGAAAATAAATAACACAAAGGTTTTTCCTAGCTTCGGCAAACCCCACATACTGTTGCATTCCTCAAGATTTTTACTAGAATTAAACACAAACTCTCACATACAAAAAACTTATAAACTCGTGATTCCCCCGTTAATCGCTTATACAGTCTTGTACACTCGCAAACTCTGATGTTGATCTAATTCTATGCTCAAAACCCTGAACTAGTTTCTGCCCCCGAAATCAGATTTCCCCTAACTACAAACCCATAGCTAATAACCCTTAGTTATTACAGACACTAGAAAACTGCTAGTTAAGACCCTTTAACTAGATGACCTAGTTTTACAGAAAAACTAGAAAACACAAACGAAGGTTTTACAAGAGGTTAAAAAACAAAACGCTTAAAAATAAAACAAATTAAGAAACCCCTTTGCCCTTAATAAAATAAGTCGGCCCCCTTTAATTCTTTTGTTCCTCTTTGCTCCAAAAAGAAACATCGACCGACTCTTAACCAAAATTAGGGTTTTTTCTTTTTGGCTCCAAATCGCGGTTTGCTGAATACAAGTGATTCAATTTTCTGAAGCTTAAGCAAACTTGTGGCTTTCTTTGTTGATCAGCTTGAGCTCTCTCTCGAGCAAACAAAACCTAGTGAGTAATTTGATTTTGCATCCGTTTTTCTTTCAAATTGGTTGTGGTTTCGATCATTTAGCCTATGATGAAAAATGGTGTATAAATAGGATATAGAAATCCTAATGTAACTTCTCTAATTTCATAAAAAAGGGCTTAACTTGATTCCGTTAATTTGTTGCTTGGTTATCTTGCTCGAATTGTTGACGTGCCATGATGGATTTGTTTCCACTGCCTTTGATTTGTTTCCATAAAAAAAACGGTTGATCATTTCTAGAAAGTTTTGAAGGCTAATTGATTTGTTTCCAGAGCACAAATATTTGAATTTGGTTTTAGGAACTTGCATGAAAAATGCTTGATGAACCCAATATTATTTTTGGTTGTGAGTGAATCTGGTGATTTAATAGCTTTCCATAGAATTTGCTCTTTGATTAACAAAAGAAATGTTTCCATAAATCTGCAACGAACTTGGTCGATTACTTGTCTTCTGTGAATTTGTGAAACATGTTTGCACAAAATTTGATTACCAAATTTCTGGAAATAGCCAAGACTTGATGATTTCCTAAAAAAAAGTTTCTAATATTTGGAAAGATTTGAATGTAGAAAAAAATTGTTTCCAAAGGCAGAGCATTCAAAATTGTGGATTTTAAAACGATGCACTGAAAATTCTTTTTGCCATATTGAAGAAACAATATACGATTTCCAAAATTATTCCATGTTACTAATGGAAAAAAATTCAGTATGATCAAAAACAGTGAATGGTAAAACTGAGGGTATCTTTGCAAATATTCTGCATTCCACTAGTAAATACTTATTTATTTTCCATAGTAGAAAATCTGAACATTATCACGCATTTATTTTGACATATAAATTCCCTGTTTTTCCTCCATTGGTTAGAACTTGATGAGTGCTTCATACTTTGAACATTCCTTGTGACTCATGCAATCTTATTTGCATCTAAAATGTTTGAGCTGTTACACATTCCATTGTGTATTATTCATGCATGTAGTTGTGTTCATGAATCTCATGTTGCACCAAGTTTGTTATCTTTTCATTGTTGTGTTGTTGTGCTGAGTTCCCAAAAAAATACCCATTTGTTTACATGTTGTACTGTTGTGTTCTTGTTTACAACAACATTGTACATGATAACTATGGCTTGAAATTCCTTGTGCCACTTGCCAAGTATAATTTGTACCTGAGTCTTGCTTTCATGCATGTGACCTTGTTCACTTAACATTTGGCTTGACATATTGTTAAGTCACTTTTGTTGAGCTTGGTCTATTAATATGAGAATTCACTTGTGCACAAGTGCACCTTGTTTTATGCACTGATTTTCTTCTTGGATTTCAATTTTGACTGCTGCTATTTGTGTGATATGTGCCTTTTTCATCTTTGAACACATTGCATGATGCCAGACCTATGTGTGTGGGATCCTCCATGCTTTGATCAGTTTAGCTTTGTGGTATTTGGATTTAGCCGTTGCATATGCTCTTGTATACATATAATAGAGAACTTTGTCCACTTTCGTTTTGTCAGCCTTTTGCTTGTATTCTGACTAAACATTGAATTTGCGCCATTCTTTATGCATATTGAACCCAGCTCAACTTGTGCATGTATTGCCATATACAAACATATGAATATATATACATATGTGTATATACATGTGTTTATATTTGTTGCTTGAGTGTTAATGGATCTTGCAGCACATCTGTGTTATCAAGCTTCACTCGACACTTCATTCTCGATATATTTGTCCCTTTCTGACAGTAATGCCCCTACATAGAAAATATGTATATACATACACATGTATGTGCATACGTGTATAGTGCACGTATGGAATATATATATATATATATATATGTGTGTGTGTGTGTGTGTGTGTGTGTGTGAGCACTACAGACGATGTCTACCTTGTGGTATTTACAGTGAATCACTATGAATATCACAAGCTGTCTAGACATGGATGGATGTCCATTAAAAATCAGATCAAGTCATGAAATATGATGAGAAACACACCAAAATTCTGAGGCAAATAAAATTTTAAAATAAAATTATATTTGCTAGAATTTAAAATTATTTTTGTTCCAATTTACTGTGTGTTCTATTATGACAGGTAAGCAGAGGAATGGAGACGACAGACAGAAGACAAGTGAGAGTGACTGTATATGAGTGTATGAACGTATATGGACAACTTTGAGTTGATAGAGTGAAATCCTGTAGTAAGGAGCAATGTATGAAATAGAATATGAATCTATTGTATTACAATGAAATGTACAAATAGTGGAGTTGTAACACCCCGCATTTTTAATGTAATTAAAAATATGCATATATGTATATATTATATGCATAGATATATTTAAAAGGAAAAATTAAATAATATATAAGTGCATTGAAATGAAGGAAAATGTATTGCATGCAATATATATATATATATAATGAAGTTAATGCAAGGAAAAAAGTATGCAATACAATTATGCATGTAATAATGTTAAAAAGGAAAAGGAAGTACATGCATGTAATTATGATAGAGAAAACAATTAATAAAGAGAAACGTTAATGTAATTAGTGTAAATGTAAAAAGGTGAGTTAATAAAATTGCATGCAACAATAAATGAGAAGGGGGATACGTGTATACATGTTATTTGAAATTCAAAATTTTGTTGGAAGATAATACATGCACTAAAAATAAGGAATGGGTAAATTAACGATATGAATTAATGTAATAAGGGAAAGAGAAAATGTGAATTTATTGCATTAAATAAATGGATGATGCATTCAATTGTAAGGAATGATGCGTATATTCAAAAGAAAATGTTATAAACATTAACATGGAGCAATGAATGAATGCTCAAATTAATAAACATTAAGCAGAGAGAGCAACTAAATGTGAAGGGGATGAACATTTGAAATTTAAACCTTTAAAAAGCAAACTAAAGGCCATCAACGAAAAAAGAAGAAGAAGAAGAAGTAATTGCATTAATAGGCATGCAGCAATGAATTAATAGCCAATATAAGGCATGTATGTATATATACACACACACACACACACACATGCAATTCAAAAAGTAAGAGTATAAATCAGCAAGCCACAATTGGAGGAAGGTTAATGTTATTAAATAACATTCAAACCAGAGATGCATGCACATGTGATTATTTATAGCAAATGTGTGTGTGTGTGTGTGTATATATATATATATATGACATTAACAAATTGGGTTGAGATTGACTAAATGTTAAGTATTTGGTACTATATATATATATAAGAGGCAACACTAATTTGAGATTAGGGGAATATTTTTTAATGGTATGAAATGAACTTGGTAAATTAAAGACATTAATGTTATATTTAGAGATAATTTAACGGTTACATTAAATATGAAAAAAAAAGAGTTCTTTTAGGGTGAGGTGGCATGTTTTGATTGGTGGAAGCTGCAACGTAGCCATTTTCTATTGGTTGAATGACATGGCAATTCAGATGAGCTTTTAAATACATCCCAAGGCCCTAGTTTCTCTAACCTCCCTATAAATAAACCCTTATACCCAACCCTAAAACTCACAACTTGGCGGCTATGTTGAAGGTTTGCCATGGCTTCTTCTTCCTCTTCTTCTTCTCTCTCTCTCTCCCTCTCTCTTTTCTCAAAATCTCTTATTAAAATAAAAAGATAAAACTAGGATGCCTCTCAAAATAAAAGAAAAGAGTTCAAATGCCTAGAATTACGCTACACGAAAAAGGAGAGAAAGACCATGTGAACTGACCCGAACTTCCCCGGTCTCCAAAGAGAAGAGAAAGAACGAATTACCATGAGGACAAGAGGAATCGTAACACAAACAGAAGAACATTTCATTGTTTATTACAACAATTTCATCAGAATACAAGAATATACAGAGTAAGAATAAATATTACACATTGATAAATATCAGACATTTAAATTACATTTAAATACATAGCAGCGGAAAAATAATACAAAGCACAACTGAAAGAAATACGCGGATACAAAGCTTTCTGAATATCACTTTAGATATAAACCAGGATTCTTTTTTATATAAATCTGCAAAACGAAAACTACTAGCTGCCTATGTGGAAAATAGGGGAACCTAGAGTTTAGGTTAAAACAATAAACTCCAGGTCATTCATGTGACTAGTGTGAGAACTAAAAACAGTTATTAATCTTTATTTTTAAAGTCAGGTAAATCAAGGGACCACGCCGTATAACACGGAACGGGTTTCCTCCCAAGAATACCAGTGCATAAAACAAACAGCGCAATACTAAATAAAGAAAAATGAAGCTATTATAAGACCCAGGTCCCATCACACAATGCAACTTAAGCCGGAGGATTTTTACCTTATAATAGCCAAAGAATGTTTGATATGCTAAATTCCATCTTTTAGTATTACTATAGGTGATGAAAACAATTTCAATCATAATGTATAAATCATAGACGGCATAAGTGCCCCATACCACTATGTCGCCATACCAGGCTCTACAAATAAAACCGAAATATCACGTATTGGAAATTGGATTTCCGTCATGAGTCGAGGCAAGGGGCAAGCCCCTCTCCGTTCGAGACACTCTAGCAAATGTCTCAGGACCACACAGATCGATCCCGGATGCTTCAGGACCGGTCCTCTCTTACTTTTGAGGATTAATTATTCCTGAACACACGTTTCCCGGTCCTATCAGACTTATATCCGAGGTGCCTCGCATTCTTACAAGCACACAGGTGAAAAATAATGTAAATGTCAGGGACGGTAGGTCATTGACACCACCCATAGCTAGAAAGAAACATCGTGCTCTCCCTGCAGTCGATCCCGTTTTTGACTCATACCGAGGTGTGAGGCTCACGAATTAACGCCATACACAAAGCTATGCCACACAGGCCGTGCTTTGATCATCAACCACAAGACTTTGCTTATCAACAGAAGCCTTGATCATTTACCACTTAGGCATGCCACACAGGCAATTCGTGCCATGCAATCGATATCCATCAATATATAACCTCTGAGCTCGTATGTCTCAGAGAACGGCGTTAAGCAAGAGAATAAACTCTCCGCCGCCAAACAGACATATATTTAATAGAAATCAGTCACACAGAATAAAATCCAATGTTAGACACAAAGTCCATTTACAAGTTCATTCTGGGTCTGAACGAAACCGGAGGAACCTTATTCCTCGCATATCCATCGATCTCTAAGTACATCTGGACGATCACCAACTAATTCCCTCCTCATGGGGGTACAACCCAATCAAGATCATCAATAATCATCCAAACGATGTGAAGACCTCCGGTCTTAAACCACCGTCTTCATCTTCGACTAATCGTCGAATCGGTTATTCAGAATGGGTATAAACCCGACCTTTCCAAATAACCCGCGTATATAATAAACAAGTGTTACACAAACGCAACATAGGCCTCATTCCAATTCATAATATTCTTTTATTCAAATATTCACATTCTTAGGGATAAGTTCCCACTAATTTTATCAAAGATAAATTCTTCTAAATTTATTCTTTAATCTTCCTTTGGATATCATTTCAAACCATGCTAAGGTTTTCCAAACTAGTCAGGATTAGCGAACCACAGCGAAGTAATCATTTATTTTATTTCCCAGTCCCAACCTATTCATCCCATGGAGAAAAACTGGTAATACTCCATATCAAACACCATGGTGTTATCGGTAAATATTAATTACCATTTCACGTTCAAATCTAATTAAAGATTTAACTATCGCTTTGGAGCAAAACTGGTGATACTCCCTTCTCGATTATTTCAATCTAATTAAAGATTCATTAAAACTCCACTTAGTTTTAATCTTCCCAAAAATTAATATCATGTCTTAAACTGGGTTAAAGAACCAATGTCATCTAAAACACGGTTCACGATAAACCCAAAATCACATTCCATTGTTAATCGGGTTAAGGAACAGGTGTTATTCAAAACATCGTTCATGATAAACCCAAAAACCAATTTAAATTCAATTCCAATTAAATATTAATTAATTGGACAATTTCACTAAATCTTAATTACAAGATTTATTCTTTTCTAAACTTGGTTCAAGAACTGTGTTATTTAAGACACCATTCACGACGAACCCAAAATCCCATCTGATATTAAATACAAGGCTCTGTATAGAAAATATATTGGCTTATATTCAATATCAAATTCTGAAACCAACAAATATCGTATTGGAAATAATGATATAAATATATCTTTCAAATTTCCACAACCATATCTATATAATCATGAAATCCAACACCGAAATATTCTAAGATAATTTCGATTAAAATCCATTCCAATTCATATATTGGAAATTCTGGTTATTTTTAAAACCACTTCAAATCCAATTTATTTATTCAAAAATATTGCATTATAATTCTAGTTCATAACTAGTTCATTTCGATAAAAATATATTTTTATCCTTTTTAAATATGGGATTTTTCACCCCAATTCTTCCTAAATCATTTATTATGATTTTACACAAATCATTGATATTTTTAATAATTTTATCAAGGCCCGTACAGTCGATTTCTAGTAACGGTCATCGAACTGCACTTACAACGACCTTTTCCAAATTTGATTTGGACATAATTCCAAATCCAACCGTTAGATTTCAAATTTCTAATATTCATTAGAAAGCTCTTTTCGATACGAACCCAACGGTTCCGGTTTCAGGAGAATCCGACGGTCGGATCTCCCGCAACGTCAATTCGAAGTCAATGGTCGAAATTCGCGAACTGCCGCGGCGCGGCGCGTTCTATTCAGGCCATTTAATATATATTATATATATTTCATTGATTTCAATTCTAAACGTATTTTATAATTCGTTTAAATTCGTTTTAAAAACGATTTCAACTTCATATTCAATTTTAAATCAAAATTGAATATTCCATATCATTAATATATAAAGGATAATATTTTCAAAACATTATATTTTGAAATCACTTCCTTTTCTATATTCATTATAAAACGAATATATAATCGATATAAATATCGTTCGCGTCAAAATGGCGCAAATCTAATCAATACGGCTTTATATATTTCAATAACTTTGTTATTGTATTCAACAAATAAATATTTTCTTCAACACATGAATATATATTTTATTCAACACATGTATATTTATTCATTCTTACTTACAATAAAAATGTGAATTTTATTGCATAAATATTTCGCTCAACACATGAATAGTTTCAACACATGAATATTCTCAACACACGAGTATTGTCAACACATGACTATTTTGTTTATTCAACACATGAATATAATTTATTTTCTAAATTGGAATGAGACCCACTAAATTACCATATAATGTTATTTATATGGATTCCATACAACACATGTATATAATAGCAATGGTAAATAATCAACCATCATCCAAAGTGCACCACACAACTGTATAAGTATTAAATATAAATAATTAACGCTTACACAGTCTGTCAACCAATCGATCGACATACTACTAAATAATTGGGATTAGTGTACGCCAAATATCATCCTAACACCCGTATGGGTTTTCAAATCAACAAATACTGAATATTATTTGTGCAGTTGAGAGATGTGTAAAATTCATCGTCCCAATCAATATCAGTCAAATCAGTGTACATAAACAAATCGTTCGATTTGTAAATGAATATTTATTTATTCACTTCACGTTAAATTTATATTTTTAACAATAAATAGTTTATTTCAACACATGAATATATTTCCATTCATTCCACATCACAATCAATTATCACCACACAACAAAATCAAACAAGTCGTCCATGGTCTGTGGACAACGGGTGTCGGGTGCTGCTAAGCAACGTCTGCATCCTAGTATATATTTTTAACTAGAAAACAAGAGTTAAAGTGAGAAGTTCTCACCGAGAGCTAAACCATACGCCGCGACTCTTCATAGGTAGAAAATTTTGCCGTGTTCTCCTTTTGTTACTTTCTTTGTCCGTTTTCGCTACATATATAAAAATCACATTTTTATATTATCACTCCATGTATAAAAATCATGTTTTTATATCGCATACATTATAAAGATTATATTTTTATATTGCTTCATACATTTTAAAGATTATATTTTTATCAACTGGAAATATTTTATACATAGGATAAAAATCACATTTTTATCTACTCCGAAAATCAATCCTTTATACTTCTAAAAATTCGATCTTTTCATGTATAAAAAATCCGACCTTTTCATGTTTAAAAATTCGATCTTTAAACAAGGTTGATTATATATATTATAAAGAAGATAAAGTAAATAAAAAGCCAAAGAAACTCGTTGTCAAAGTCGGAGGAGGAGCGTGGGTTGCTGTTGCGCGTTGCTGGTGGTCGGGAGGGGTTCAGAGGGGCGGTCAGAGGTGGTGGGGCCTGCTCAGTCGGTTGCAGCGTCGGTTACTTGAAGGGGGCACCGGAGTTTGCGGAGGGGGTGTAGACGAGGCTGAGGCGTGCAAAGGGAGGGGCGGCAGTCTCCTTAGGTGGTGGCGGGGCTGTTTTAGGGTGTTGGGGGGGGGGGTTAGGGAGTTTGAATTGGGGAAGAGGAGAATGGCGGAGGAGGGAGGAGCAGATGGGGGAGGGTGCGATGGAGGGGGTGCGATCATGGCGGGGTGCTGGTGGTCGAGAGGTGGCGAGAGGGAATGGAGGGGCGGCGGCTCTGATTTGGGAATGACGGGTTGTGAAAGGGGGGTTAGGGTTATACGGTGAGGGAGAGTATATTTATATATTTTTTATTTTTATTATTTTTTTTTTCTTCTAAAAAGTTAGATCCTCATTCAGTCACCAATTCAAACCCACCGACTATCGTCCCTAGCGTAATACTCTCATTCCGAATACAATGGATTATGTCTCGTAAGCCAATTCGACTGTTACGATCAGTTTCCGTTCAAATCAAAATATGACTCTATATATTGAATTCGAACGCACATTTCAATTTACCGGGGCCACATACAGACTCTAAAAATTCTCGAAAAATATTGTCTAGCTTCATATTGACTATACGGTCCTAACAAAACTAATTTCATCGAATTCTGAGACTGTTTGGAAAATGGCCATTTTAAAGGGCCAGAACTCCATAGCGACTATTCTGAATTTTCAACTGGACACAACTTTTTATTCCCGCTATGAAATTTTGATTTTTCGGATTTGTTGGAAAGATATTTTCAAATAGATTCTAATATTTTTGGTTTCGCCAAAATCTGGTTTATTTTGAATCCTGTACATTCATTTGAAATTTGAAATCGAATTTTCGAACTACCGCGCCATTTTCAATTCCTTTTATATTTAAAATAAAATATTTATATTCTAACGATGATTTATATAAATATATACGTTCTAATTCTATTCAAATTAAATTTCTTGTCGTCATTATTTAAAATAATTCATTTTAAATATTCAAAATTCATTAAAATTTCCAAAATAAAAATTTTAAATTGGCTCAGATTTCCGGGTTATTACAATCTCCCCCACTTAAAATATTTTCGTCCTCGAAAAGGAACGAAGCTGAAAGTTGTTTAACTAACTAACTCAAATTTCATTATTTTCTTTACGGCTTAAGTTCTTCAACTTTTCTGTTTCTAAGAACTTTTCAAATTTTTCAAAAATTTGGCTAACACCCTAAATTTTCAAAAAATTTCGCCATAACCTCCCCTGCACCGGGAGCTATTTCAAATAGCCTCCCATGGCCCTCACCAATCCAAAAGAAAAAGAAAAAGCCAAGAGGCTAGCCAATCGGCTCATAAAATCATCAAATCCCCAAGAAATACAATAAGCATGTACCTTTTTGTCGGGCAAACAATTTTATTCCTCTGATCTAGCCTCCTTGCTATGACCTGTTCAATGGATATACATGTATATGCATGCAATTGTAATCAATTTTCATTTCAGTTCTAAATTTGGTTCCATTAGGCTAAATGGTTCAAAATTTTAATTAATCAAACAACACAATTAGCCATCAATTAGTGGATTATCATTTCAAATTCATAATTTTGATATATATACAGAAAATCATATTTTTCATGCAAATCTCAACAATATATCCTATCTATTTTTGGTTCTCCCACCAGTCTGATGGAAATATATAGATATCCCGCTTTTTGAAACTCGAACACAAATGCTGATGATGTCTAGACTATCATCAGGATCGTTACCGGGCGACTAGAGTGTGATTCTATATCTATCCAGTATATTAAAACTTCGAATATACGTTCATCACGCGTATATGCAAAATCTTTATATACTCGATTGTCCAAATTCAATACAAATAAAATATTCAAATACGTACAAAATGGTTTAAATTTTCAAAACAAAACTTGTTTTCATTTTTATTTTAAAAAATAACACTCTTTCGACTTGCTCTAGGACACTACTGATGCCATCTCTAACGAGTCATTCTCATTGGATATTACTAATCCAATCTCTGATGAATTCTTTCGTTTGGTTCTAATGTGTCTTGTTCTCGAGCTCTGTAAACCAAGGCTCTGATACCAAATGAACCCGAACTTCCCCGGTCTCCGAAGAGAAGAGAAAGAACGAATTACCGTGAGGACAAGACGAATCAGAACACAAACAGAAGAACATTTCATTGTTTATTACAACAATTCCATCAGAATACAAGAATATACAGAGTAAGAATAAATATTACACATTGATAAATATCAGACATTTAAATTACATTTAAATACATAGCAGCGGAAAAATAATACAAAGCACAACTGAAAGAAATACGCGGATATAGAGCTTTCCAAATATCACTTTAGCTATAAACCAGGATTCTATGAATATAAATCTGCAAAACCAAAACTACTAGCTGCCCGTGTGGAAAATAGGGGCACCCAAAGTTTAGGTTAAAACAATAAACTCCAGGTCAGTCATGTGACTGGTGTGAGAACTAAAAACAGTTATTAATCTTTATTTTTAAAGTTAGATAAATCAAGGGTCCACGCCGTATAACACGGAACGGGTTTCCTCCCAAGAATACCAGTGCATAAAACAAATAACACAATGCTAAATAAAGAAAAATGAAGCTATTATAAGACCCAGGTCCCATCACACAATGCAATACAAGTCGGAGGATAGGGTTTTATCTTATAATAGCCAAAGAATGCTTGATACGCTAAATTCCATCTTTTATTATTATTATAAGTGAAGAAAACAATTTCAATCATAATGTATAAATCGTAGACGGCATAAGTGCCCCCATACTACTATGTCGCCATACTAGGCTCTACAAATAAAACCGAAATGTCACGTATTGGAAATTGGATTTTTGTCATGAGTCGAGGCAAGGGGCAAGCTCCTCTCCGTTCTAGACACTCTAGCAAATGTCTCAGGACCACACACAGCGATCCTGGATGCTTCAGGGCCGATCCTCTCTTACTTTTGAGGATTAATTATTCCTGAACACACATTTCCTGGTCCTATCAGACCTATATCTGAGGCGCCTCACATTCCAACAACCACACAGGTGAAAAATAATGTAAATGTCAGGGCTGGTAGGTCACTGACACCACCCATAGCTAGAAAGAAACGATGTGCTCTCCCTACAGTCAGAACCCGTTTTTGACTCAAGCTGAGGTGTGAGGCTCGCGAATTAACGCCATACACAAAGCTATGCCGCACAGGCCGTGCTTTGATCATCAACCACAAGACTTTGCTTTTCAACAGAAGCCTTGATCATTTGCCACTTAGGCATGCCACATAGGCAATTCATGCCATGCGATTGATATCCATCAATATATAACGTCTGAGCTCGTACGTCTCAGAGAAGGGCGTTAAGAAAGTGAATAAATTCTCCACCGCCAAACAGATATATATTTAATGGAAATCAATCACACAGAATAAAATCCAATGTCAGACACACAGTCCGTTTACAAGTTCATTCTGGGTCTGAACGAAACCGGAGGAACCTTATTCCTCGCATATCCATCGATCTCCAAGTACGTCTGGACGATCACCAACTGATTCCCTCCTCTTGGGCGTACAACCCAATCAAGATCATCAATAATCATCCAAACGATGTGAAGACCTCCAGTCTTCAACCATCGTCTTCATCTTCGACTTATCGTCAAATCGGTTATTCAGAATGGGTATAAACCCGGCCTTTCCAAATAACCCGCGTATATAATAAACAAGTGTTACACAAACGCAACATACGCCTCATTCCAATTCATAATATTCTTTTATTCAAATATTCACATTCTTAGGGAAAGGTTCCCATTAATTTTATCAAAGATAAATTCTTCTAAATTTATTCTTTAATCCTCCTTTGGATATCATTTCAAACCATGTTAAGGTTTTCCAAACTAGTCGGGATTAGTGAACCACACTGAAGTAATCATTTATTTTTTTTCCCAATCCCAATCTATTCATCCCATGGAGCAAAACTGGTAATACTCCATATATAACACCACAGTGTTATCGGTAAATATTAATTACCATTTTACGTTCAAATCTAATAAAAGATTTAACTATCGCTTTGGAGCAAAACTGGTGATACTCCATTCTCGATTATTTCAATCTAATTAAAGATTCATTAAAACTCCACTTAGTTTTAATCTTCCCAAAAATCAATATCCTGTCTTTAATTGGGTTAAAGAACCAATGTCATCTAAAACACGGTTCACGATAAACCCAAAATCACATTCCATTGTTAATCGGGTTAAGGAACAGGTGTTATTCAAAACGCCACTCACGATAAACCCAAAAACCAATTTAAATTCAATTTCAATTAAATACTAATTAACTGGACAATTTCACTAAATCTTAATTAAAAGATTTATTCTTTTCTAAACTTGGTTCAAGAACAGTGTTATTTAAGACACCATTCACGACGAACCCAAAATTCCATCTGATATTAAATACAAGGCTCTATATAGAAAATATATCGGCTGATATTCAATATCAAATTCTGAAACCAATAAATATCGTATTGGAAATAACGATATAAATATATCTTTTAAATTTCCACAACCATATCTGTATAATCACGAAATCCAACATCGAAATATTCAGATAATTTCGATTCAAATCCATTCCAATTCATATATTGGAAATTCTGATTATTTTTAAAACCACTTCAAATCCAATTTATTTATTCATAAATATTAGATTATAATTCTAGTTCATAACTAGTTCATTTCGATAGAAATATATTTTTATCCATTTTAAATATGGGATTTTTCACCCTAATTCTTTCTAAATTATTTGTTATAATTTTACACAAATTATTGATATTTTTATTAATTTTATCAAGGCCCGTACAGTCGATTTCCAATAACGGTAGTCGAACTGCACTTACAGCGACCTTTTCCAAATTTGATTTGGACATAATTCCAAATCCAACCGTTAGATTTTAAATTTCTAATATTCATTGGAAAGCTCTTTTCGATACGAACCCAACGGTTCTAGTTTCAGGAGAATCCGACGGTCGGATCTCCCGCAATGTCAATTCGAAGTCAATGGTCGAAATTCGCGAAATGCCGCGGTGCGTTCTATTCAGGCCATTTAATATATATAATATATATATTATATATATTTCATCGATTTCAATTCTAAACGTATTTTATAATTCGTTTAAATTCGTTTTAAAAAAGATTTCAACTTCATATTCAATTTTAAATCAAAATTGAATATTCTATATCATTAATATATAAAGGATAATATTTTCAAAACATTATATTTTGAAATCACTTCCTTTTCTATATTCATTATAAAACGAATATATAATCAATATAAATATCGTTCGCGTCAAAATGGCGCAAATCTAATCAACATGGCTTTATATATTTCAATAACTTCGTTATTATATTCAACAAATGAAGATTTTCTTCAACACATGAATATATATTTTATTCAACACATGAATATTTATTCATTCTTACTTACAATAAAAGTGCACCACACAACTGCATAAGCATTAAATATAAATAATTAACGCTTACATAGTCTGTCAACCAATCGATCGACATACAACTAAATAATTGGGATTAGTGTACGCCAAATATCATCCCAACACACGTGTTGGGTTTCAAATCAACAAACACTGAATATTATTTGTGCAGTTGGGCGATGTGTAAAATTTATCGTCCCAATCAATATCAGTCAAATCAGTGTACTTAAACAAATCGTTCGATTTGTAAATGAATATTTATTTATTCACATTCACGTTAAATTTATATTTTTAACAATAAATAATTTATTTCGACATATGAGTATATTTCCATTCATTCCACATCACAATCAATTTTCACCACACAACAAAATCAAACAAGTCGTCCATGGTCTGTGGACAATGGGTGTCGGGTGCTGCTAAGCACCGTCTGCATCCTAGTATATATTTTTAACTAGAAAACAAGAGTTAAAGTGAGAAGTTCTCACCGAGAGCTAAACCAAATGTCGCGACTCTTCATAGGTAGAAAATTTTGTTGTGTTCTCCTTTTGTCACTTTCTTTGTCCGTTTTCGCTACATATATAAAAATCACATTTTTATATTATCACTCCATGTATAAAAATCATATTTTTATATCGCTTCATACATTATAAAGATTATATTTTTATATTGCTTCATACATTGTAAAGATTATATTTTTATCAACTGAAAATATTTTATACATAGGATAAAAATCATTTTTTTATCTAATCCAAAAATCAATCCTTTATACTTCTAAAAATTCGATCTTTTCATGTATAAAAAATCCAACCTTTTCATGTCTAAAAATTCGATCTTTAAACAAGATTGATTATATATATTATAAAGAAGATAAACTAAATAAAAAGCCAAAGAAACTCACTGTCGAAGTCGGAGGAGGAGCGTGGGGTGCTGTTACGCGTTGCTAGTGGTCGAGAAGGGGTTCAGAGGGGTGGTCAGAGATGGTGGGGCCCGCTCAGTTGGTTGCAGCGTCGGTTTCTCGAAGGAGGCACCGGATTTTGCGGAGGGGGATGAAGACGAGGCTGAGGTGCGCAAAGGGGAAGGGCGGCGGTCTCCTCAGGGTGGCGGCGTGGTTGTTTTAGGGTGTTGGGGGGTTAGGGAGTTTGAATTAGGGAAGAGGAGAATGGCAGAGAAGGGAGGAGCAGATGGGGGAGGGTGCGATGGAGGGGGGTGCGGTCACGGCGGGGTGTTAGTGGTCGAGAGGTGGCAAGCGGGAATGGAGGGGAGGCGGCTCTGATTTGGGAACGACGGGTTGTGAAAGGGGGGTTAGGGTTACACGGTGAGGGAGAGTATATATATATATATTTTTTATTTTTATTATTTTTTTTCTTCTAAAAAGTTAGATCCTCATTCAATCACCAATTCAGACCCACCGATTGTCGTCCCTAGCGTAATACTCCCATTCCAAACACAATGGACTATGTCTCGTAAGCCAATTCGATTGTTACGATCAGTTTCCGTTCAAGTCAAAATATAACTCTATATATTGAATTCGAACGTACATTTCAATTTACCGGGACCACATACAGACTCTAAAAATTCCAGAAAAATATTTTCTAGCTTCGTATTGACTATACGATCCTAACAAAACTAATTTCATTGAATTCTGAGACCGTTTGAAAAATGGCCATTTTAAAGGGCCAGAATTTCGTAGCGACTATTCTGAATTTTCAACTGGACACAACTTTTTATTCCCGCTATGAAATTTTGATTTTTTGGATTCGTTGGAAAGATATTTTCAAATAGATTCTAATATTTTTGGTTTTGCCAAAATCCGGTTTATTTTGAATCCTGTACATTCATTTGAAATTTGAAATCGAATTTTCGAACTACCGCGCCATTTTCAATTCCTTTTATATTTAAAATAAAATATTTATATTCTAACGACGATCTATATAAATATATACGTTCTTATTCTATTCAAATTAAATTTCTCATCGTCATTATTTAAAATAATTCATTTTAAATATTCAAAATTCATTAAAATTGCCAAAATAAAAATTTTAAATTGGCTCAAATTTCCGGGTTATTACACTATGAGTGCAAAAATCAGAATTGGGAGAGCATACACTGTGAGTGGGTTTAAATTACCCTTATGAATAATTGTATGCATATCGTTTAGCAATTCCCCTAATTAAAATGTTTAATTCAATTAAAATCTTATAGCTTGTACATTTTTCCTATTCTGTTCTTCTTCCCATTCCTTTTTGTTTTTATAGACTAAGCTAACTTCGAGCTTAGTCCAGATCTCGTTGAAAGGCATACGTACGAACAATATTGTAATAGTGGAAGGATATTTGGGAAACTGAAACAACTTGCATGATGGATTTTGGGCAAAACCTGTGATTGGGGAATTGTTGTATAACTTATAAAATACCGGAAATTGGGAATGTTGATAATTTGGCACATAACAGTAGATATTAGTTTGGGACATTAATGAAAATATGTGCAAATTAAGTTGGAACAATTAGGTATGTTTGGAATAAAGATTATCTAAAAGGAGGAAAAAGGTTGATATGAGCATAAATCAATTTGGACATAATTGTGTATAAGTTAGATTATTGGCATAAGTTGGATTGGGCATAATTGGAAATAATTTGTATACATGAAGTTTAGCATAAATTGTTAATGACAATGAATGCAAATTAAATTGGGTGTAATCTGTCATATCATGTATACACATGATTATAGGTCTAATCTGGATAAAAAATATAAATATAATTTAGGTTGGAAATTATGGGTATATATTATAATCCAATGTTTGAAATTGGAGACATAAATTAAGAAAGTAAATTCAGTTATTATTCAGATTTGAACACATAGTAGAAAACGTGACTATAATGAATAATTCATTCTTATTCTTTTGTCAAATCTGAGATTACTTATGCCAGTGAGACTGTTACTAGTGATACAATTGAATCTATCTTGTTGTGCATCAAAATGGTGATTCTTTTATGTTCAGTTCTGTCGAATCTTTATGCCTATGATGCAACTTGCTCGGTTTGCTCATATTTATTGTTAATGTACAACAAATCTATTGGAACCATGATTCTTGTGTTTGGTACACCTTTACATGCTTATTCTCTTATGACAATTCTTGCATTTCTTCTCTTTTCCCCTTTCCGTTTTACTTTATGAATACTAGGTTCATTTGGAAACCTAGTTTGAATCTTGTTGTACGTACGATTGAAACGCGAGGAATTGGGTATAACTTAATTGAGTAATTTTGGGTATAACAAGTAAATGTTACATAACTTGAGTTGACTACACTTGTAGATAATTGACATATAAACTTGGACATACATGGTAAATATGTAAATTGGCTAAAAGATGAACATGCCTAACCCGATGTTAGATTGAGTTGCGGTGTAAGACTGCCCGGAACCACCCGGCACATCCAGCAACCGCAACAACAAGTCTAATGTGAGAGGTTAGCGTATCAAGCCCAAAACCCGAGGTTAGAATGAGTTTACGGTAGAAGTTTGTCCGGAACCGCCCGACCCACGCAGCAACCGCAAACAACAGTTCTAATGTGAGAGGTTGGAGCATTAAAAAATCAATTAATGCCAATGAACAGACATGCTAAGAATGGTAAGGTTAAGTAACATATAAATAGGTGACACTTAACCAATACAACATGTTAATTAAACAAATGAGTGGGGTTAGGTTAAATTGAGAACACTTAACCGTTATAACATGTTTGTGATGACCCAAACTTCCATAGAACGAAAGTAAGGATAATCATAGGAGTATAGCATAATTAAAACAATAACAGATCACAGTTACATAGAAGAACATATAAATCATAGCAGCGGAAATGAAATGTCATCACAAACATCATCACAGAACATCAGAGTACGCAGTACAGGATACACTTAGCAATACAGATGTCTCAAACAGGGAAAGAAATAAAGTCTCAATCTCCCAAAATACATCAATATCCAATACTGTCTCAAATCTCAAGAAAAAAATAAAAGATAAAAAGAAAAGATCTTCCAACATCTTCAGCAGCAAGCTTGAGTCCAGAAAACATCCCTACCTGAAACCTATCAATTGGATGCCCGTGTGGAAAGAGGGCACCCGAGTTTGCAAAGTGAAACAAACTACGAGTCAGTCATGGGACTGGTATGAGAAATCTTACTAAACTAATAATATGGCTAATCATTGGGCCACGCTGCTAACGAGGAAGGGGTTTAATTCCATTGGATTGCCCATGCATAAGTTTTAAAAAATTTAAATTAAAAAACAACGCAATGCTTTTTAGAAAATGAAATCATTATAAGACTCAAGTCCCATCACACAATGCAACGCAAACAGAGGATAGAGTTTTACCATATAATGATCAAAAATGCTTGATACGTTGAAAATAATTTTTTTTTATAATTATTAGTGGCTAATATGTTTCAAAAATACTTCAAAGTAAATGTATCAATCCTAGACGGAATGGCTACCATATACTATGTCGCCATATATAGGTTTACAATCAAGACAATAATGTCGTATTGGAGGTTGGTTTCCCTCATGAGTCAAGGCTAGGGACGATCTCCTAACCGATTTGAGACACTCTAGCAATGTCTTAGGATTCGGACGCTGGCGAACCCTTGGATACAGCAAGGTCGGTCTACATATACTTTAGTGGATTAGTTATGCCTAAACACACGCTTCCCGATCCTATTGGACCTATAAATTGGCCATTGGCGACCAATAAAAATCCGAGGCACCTCATTCCATCAACCACATAAGTAAAAATGCCAGGCCATGTGAAAACCCAACACTACTTCTAGCTAGAAATAAACGTGTGTACTCCCTACGTCCCCTTGTCCCCTTTTTGACTCTACCGGGGTGTGAGGCTCGCGAGGTAACGTAATACACAAAGCTATGCCTAAATAGGCTATGCTTTGATCATCATTCACAAGGCTCTGCTTTTCAACAAAAGCCTCGATCAATTGCATCTTGGCATGTCACATTGACAGTCCATACCATGTGATCGATAACTACCAATATATAACCTTCGAGCTCGTGCGTCTCAAAGAAGGGTGTTTAGCAAGAGGATAAATCCTCCGCCACCTCATAAATATATTAATAGATATCAATTAATTTACATGGCACGAAATTCAATGTCGGACACGCATCCATTTACAAATCCGTTTTGGGTCTTAACGAAACCGGAGTTACCTAGGTGCTCGCGTATCCGGATGATCAACAAGTGCGTCTGGACAACTACCACTTTAACCCTTTATTAGTAGCTAGCCAATGTCAGACATCAGTAGTTATCCTTTCGACGTGAAGATCGCCGGTCTTCAATCGCCGTCTTCGATATCTTCAATTTTAAATCACCGTAAAATTATTTGAAATGAGTTGAACTCGGTCTTTTCAAATAATTTTTTGAATTATTATCATTTAAACCATTTAATATCGTTAATATTAATATATGACAATTTATCGCTATTTCTATTTATTTAAAAATAGCTCAATAAAATTAAATGACGCATCGGGTCAATGGGTGGCCCTGGCGCTGTTTTTGCCAAAAAAAATTTACACATATCTTAAAATATAGACGTTGGATTTTGATAAAATTTATATCATCGGAAAGATCTTCCCAAAACGGTCCTAACGGTTCCAGTTTTGGGAAAATCTGACAGTTGGATTTTACGGTATAATCGTTTGAAGTTACGATTGCCGAAACGCGAACTACCGCGCGTGGTTCCTTTAAATTTTAATTTATATTCATATACAAATATAAATATAAATCATTTGGCGATTCCTACTATTTTTAATGTATATAAAGTAATAATAAACAATTTAACATCTAAATCAATTCTTTTATTTCATATGAAATGTCGATAAAAATGTGACTCTTAAAATACTAGCCTTTATTTACATCTAAAATGTAAATAAAAATGCGACACTATAATCTATTCTTTTATTTACATCTAGAATTTAAATAAAAGTATGACTTTTATTTCTATGGTTTTATTTACATCAAAATTACAAATAAAAATGTAACCTTTTAGTTCATGTTCTTATTTACATCTAAAATGTAAACAACATGTAACCTTTATTATAATGTTTTGTTTGCACTAAATTTAGGAACAAAAATGTAACCTTTACCTTCGACGTTTAGTTGCATCTAAATATGCGAATAAAAATGTAATCCTTTAACTATGATGTTTATTTGCATCTAAACATGCAAATAAAAATGTAATCCTTTAACTACGATGTTTATTTGCATCCAAATATGCAAATAAAAATGTAATCCTTTAACTACGATGTTTATTTGCATCTAAATATGCAAATAAAAATGTAATCTTAACTTTAACGTTTTGTTTGCATCTAAAATTGCAAAAAAAATATGATTTTAATTCTATTGTTTTGTTTGTATCTAAAATTACAAACAAAAATATGATTTTATTTCTAATGTTTTGTTTGCATCTAAAATTGCAAACAAAAATATGATTTTAATTCTATTGTTTTGTTTGCATCTAAAATTGCAAACAAAAATATGATTCTAATTCTAATGTTTTGTTTGCATCTAAACTTGCAAACAAAAATATGATTTTAATTCTATTGTTTTGTTTGCATCTAAAATTGCAAACAAAAATATGATTTTAATTCTATTGTTTTGTTTGCATCTAAAATGCAAACAAGAATATGATTTTAATTCTATTGTTTTGTTTGCATCTAAAATTGCAAACAAAAATATGACTTTAATTTTATTGTTTTGTTTGCATCTAAAATTGCAAACAAAAATATGATTTTATTTCTATTGTTTTGTTTGCATCTAAAATTGCAAACAAAAATATGATTTTAATTCTATTGATCTGTTTACATCTAAAATTGCAAACAAAAATATGATTTTAATTCTATTGTTTTGTTTTCATCTAAAATTGCAAACAAAAAATATGATTTTAATTCTATTGTTTTGTTTGCATCTAAAATTACAAACAAAAATATGATTTTAATCCTAATGTTTATTTGTAATGGAGAAGGCAAATAAAAGAACATTTTATATTCAATGTATATTCGCATTAGAGAATGCAAATAAAAGAACATCAATTTCAATGTATATTTGCGTTGGAGAATGCAAATAAAGGAACAATTTTTAATTCATTGTATATTTGCATTAGAGAATGCAAATAAAAGAACAATTTTATTTTCAATGTATATTTTCATTGGAGAATGCAAATAAAAGAACAATTTTATTTTCAATTTATATTTGCATTGGAGAATGCAAATAAAAGAACAATTTTATTTTCAATTTATATTTGCATTGGAGAATGCAAATAAAAGAACAAATTTTATTTTCAATTTATATTTGCATTGGAGAATGCAAATAAAAGAACAAATTTTATTTTCAATGTATAATTGCATTTCTATCTCAAATCAATGACATATTTTCAACTGTATTGACCATTCTATTAAATCCAATAAAATGACAAAATAATATTTTACATTGAATTTACAATACTATTTCAATTAAATAAAAATGGTGAAATAATGTTTTAAACGGAATTGACAATTCTATTTCAATTCAACAAAATATTCCAAATAATGTTTTTATTTTGAATTGACAATCTAATTCAATTCAACAAAATGGTCAAAATAATGTTTTTAGTATTGAATTGCCAATCTAATGCAATTCATCCAAAATAACCAAAATAATGCTTTAATGTTGAGTTGACAATCTAGTTCAATTCAACAAAAATAATCAAAATAATGTTTTTAATATTGAATTGGAAATTTTAATCCAAATCAATAACACAACAATATGATTTATTTTGAATGAAATGGAAATTTTAATCCAAATCAATAATCTAATAAAAATGATTATTTTTATTGAAATGGAAATTCTAATCCAAATCAATAATCTAATAAAAATGATTATTTTTATTGAAATGGAAATTCTAATCCAAATCAATAATCTAATAAAAATGATTATTTTTATTAAACATATACAAATCTGTGTTTATACATCACCAATAAATAGATAAATCATCCACAATATCATTACATAACAGATCTGAATCATACGCATTCAATCGCCACATAACAAATAAATTAAATAATTAATTAATTATATAAAAAGAAGAAATCTCACAGTCGTAACGCAAATTGATCCAAAATTTGAACTGCTTGGAGTTTGATCTAGTCTGGACAGTGGCGTAGATCTCATTTTCATGATTGAATAGGATCTGAAATTGTTCAGTTTCGATATCGTATGGGTTAGTTACGATTTATTTAAGATTGTAACATTTTTAAATTAATTAAATATTTAAAAAGAAAGGGATTTTCACCTTCTTCCCTCTTACAGAACTAGGCCGCTGTTTTCACTAATTAATTTAATCCTAGGTTTAAATTTTCCGTACACCTCAAGCAGTTGGACAGCGATTAGGAGATGGCACCTCGATCGGTTAGGAGAGGCGCACAATCGGCGGCAAGGGGGCCCACTCGATGGTATCCTTGGACCACGGCGGCGGCGCGAATACCCGACGTTTGGGGTGCTGAAACTCGTCGAAGACTTGATGGTTTTACGATCCAACTGTACAAAATCAAAGAGGAGGAAAATCTCTTCGAAAGTTTGAATTGGAGTGAGGAGTTTTATTGAGAGGATTGGTGGATATTAGTGGTTGAAGTCAGGAAGTTTTTAGCCATTGGAAACATGGTGGCGGAGGCACAAAGAAGATGAATAGTGATTAGGGTTTAATTTGTATTATTTATAATATTTAAATGTAAATTTTACAAATAAATCCCTACATCACAAACTAATCCGATTTCAGTCCAACCAGAGTTGACCCTACCCAATAGCCCCTGTTCCGAATCCAATGGGCTAGGTCTCGTCAGCCCAAACGACTGTCTGTGGCCTGAAATCCTTAATTTATTATTTAAATCATTTAAATAATTAATTTAATCGTATATTGAAATTCACCGGGGCCACATACGATCTCAGAAAATTCCAGAAAAATTATTTCTGGCTTTCTTTTGATGATACGATCCTAACAAAATTAATTTCATCGAATTCTGAGACTGTTTGAAATATGGCTATTTTCAAGTCGATCAGATTTGACTGAAATTGACAAAACACATTTTAGTTTGCCACGCTCACATATTAATTCGAAAAATTATGAAAATTGAATCCTAGCAATAATTTGACATTCTGAATCTAACAAAAGTGGTTTCGTTGAAAAACGGAGATCGTTTGAAAAATGGCCTTTTATACGGGCTATAAATTATACTATAGCGACCATTCCGAATATTCAACTGATCCTATCTTTTGATTCCCGCTATGAAATTTCGATTTTTCGGATTCGTTGGAAAGATAATTTCAAACAGATTTAGATATTTTTGGTTTCACTAAAATCCGTTAAATTTTAAATTCGGTACATTCGGTCAAAGTACAGGTTTGACTTTTCAAACTACCATACTATTTCTAATTTCTTTAGAAATCAAAATGAATACTTTTGCTCTAACTTCGATTAAAATAAATTTTTAATCGTTATTATTTAAAGTAAATTATTTTAACTATTAAAAATTCACTGCAATAGCCAAAATAAAAAATTTAAATTGGTTCGGATTTTCCGGATTGTTACAGTCTCCCCCACTTAAAAGCTTTTCGTCCTCGAAAAGGAAATAATAGTAAAGTAGGGAACAAAACGGAAAATGCAAGGTATTGTAAATGTACCTCAACATAAGACTCGCTCGGAGGTATTCACTCTGCACTTGGGATAGGCCTGTTTGATGCTATCCTCAGTCTCCCAAGTACATTCTCTAGGATCCCCGCTCCACTGCACCTTGACTAAGTGGATCTTCTTGTTCCTCAGCACTCGGGTTTCTTTGCCCACAATCTTCACTGGCTCCCTTCTCACTACTAGGGCCGCGGTAATCTCCAAATCTCGTTAGGCTGCTTCCTCCATAACTAAATCTGGATCATGAACATGCTTCCGGAGTTGGGACACATGAAATACATTGTGGACCCCTAGCAACCATTCAGGTAGCTGCACTCTATAGGCGAGAGTTCCAATCCTTTCGAGAACAGGAAATAGACCAGTGAATCTCGGCGCCAATTTCCCAGTCTTCCCAAATCGAACCAAACCTCTTAGTGGGGAAACCTTCAAGTACACAAGATCACCGATAGAGAATTCTAAATCCCTTCTTCAAGTGTCTACATAGCTCTTTTGTCGGCTTTAGGCAGCAAGCAAATGCTTCTTAATAAAGTCAACTCTTTCTGAGGCTTTGCGAATCATGTCGGGACCGAATACCAATCGATTTCCGGGTTCTACCAAACATGCTGGAGATCTGCATGGCCTGCCATACAATGCTTCAAATGGCGACATTTGTAGGCTTGCTGGGTAGCTATTATTATAAGAAAATTCGACCAAGTGCAAATGATCTTCCCATGACCCACCAAAATCTAAGATACACGCTCGCAATAAGTCCTCCAATATGCGGTTCACCCTCTCAGTCTGGCCATCTGTCTGAGGGTGGTAGGCAGTGCTCATATTTAGCTTGGTCCCTAGCTCTTCTTGGAAAGCTTCCCAGAACTTGCTAACAAATATCGGATCGCGGTCACTGACAATGTTGCTGGGAACTCCATGCAATCTGACAATCTCTCTAAAATAAAGTTGTGCCAAACTCCGAGCTGTTCTATTGGATTTGACAGGAATGAAATGGGCAATCTTTGTAAGGCTATCTACAATCACCTATATACTTTCATTGCCTTTTCTAGACTGGGGCAAGCCATCAATGAAGTCCATAGAAATTTTGTCCCATTTCCAACTTGGAACCCCTAGCGGTTGCAATAGACCTACTAGCTTTTGCTGATCGCTTTTGTAACGACCCGTATTTTTACAGTATATAAATAGTTTATTTAATTATTTAAATAATGGTTTGGTTATTTAAAATGACCAAAATTAAATAATATTGAATATTTAATTAATATAAATAATATAATAATATATTTAATTTCTGAAATAGTCAGAAATAGTGGAATTCACAAAATGATGTGAATTGGATCACCTGTGATATTTAATTCAGTTTAAAATTGAATTAGAATAACGAATATATTAAATAAAGGCAGTTTGAACGTATAATTATATTATAATTGTAATCGAGCTCGAAATGGCGCGGTAGTTCGCTATTTGGCGATTCGAACTTCAACCGAATATACAGAAGCTGTTTTAAATCGGATTTCTGTGAAACAAGAAACGTTCAGAGCTGGTGAAGTATATCTTTCTAATGGAAGAGAAAAATGGTGATTTCATTGTGTAGATGTTGAGTTATCTCCAAATCAAATTTTCGAAAAGTCGCTATGGAATTCCTTTATAATTTATATCGATTTATTTATATTTTAATTGGATTTTAAATATTAATCGGATATCGATCTAACACCGGGAACTTTGAAATATCGAGTTATAAATCCAATTGGAGCTGTATGGTATTATTGAATATATACGACAATATTTATTTTATTAATATTAAATTTAATTGTTTTTAAATATATTTATATATTTAAATGGGTTATTTAGAGCTTTAAAAATAGCCAGTTTTTCAAACGACCTCAGAATTCGACGAAACTAATTTTGTTGGACCCGCAATATTAAATTATTGCTAGATTTCAATTTTCGTGATTTTTGAAGTCAGTGTGTGGCTGGATGGATTTTTAATGTGAAAAAAAGTCGATATTCTGACGGTTAAAAATAAGCTGTGTGAGCAAACGAAGTCGAAATTCGACGAAATCAGTTTCGTTGGGTCTGAAATGTCGAACTATTGTTGCATGTTCAGTTTCGTAATTTTTGGATATCATAAGTGATCACAGGAATTTTTAAAGGCTCATATGACAATATAAATAAAAATAAAAATAGAATATGCTGGAAAATTCCAACCCCAAATTCTGTAAATACACTAAAATCCTTCTAACCCTAATTCAACTCACTCCACAGTCAAACAATAATCCGGCGTGATTATCTCGCTTCCAGGAAATCAATTCGATCTTCAGAAATTCCAATAATTCCAGATAAAAATCCTAAATTCATGAAGAATATATTTTTGAGTTGCTCAGAAGATTCTCTACGTCCTTATCTATGTTTTAGCGTGCTCGATGTTCTCGGTAGGAATGGGTTTTGAGGCAACGAACCCTAGGGCAGAAGGATTCGCGAAGTTTAAGCAATGATGGATGGATTCTAACTTGTTTTTGAGTTCGTGGTGGGATGTGGGTTCGTTTGTGAGTAATTGGGTGGTTTCGGTATCAAAAAGGGTCGATACATGCTGGGTATCGCTTGAAGAAACAGCGGACGCGAATTCCTTTTAAGTAGGTCGAGTTTAGTGCTTTTGGTATGGTTGGAAAGAGGGTTGAACGAGATGGATTTTGATGATTTTAGTTCGATTTTAAAAGGAAAGAAGGAGGAGGAGTTGGTGAAGGGAGGATCGGCTATGACATTGGAAGGAGGAGCAGGCGTGTTTCTTGGGTTCAGGAAGAAGACAACGCGGGTGGGTGGATCGATGGGCTGATGTAGTGTGAAGCCCAATAATGATTTTAAAAGGTGAAAGCCCAAAGGTAAAATAACTTAAGTTCTAATTTAGTTTAAATATTGTATTGACTAGTAGCTTGAATATCTGATGCATACTTCGTCAGAATTCCGAATGACAAGATCCGTTGGGATCGTATGGACGGGAGCAACACAATGGAACTGACTGAGAGTCGATAGGAGCTCGTTACAATTTATTGCAAAATAAATTGTCTGTCTTAATCAAATCAATGACCAATTATCGTTATTTAATGATAACCGTCCAGGGTGAGTAATCTCACTAACTTTGCTCAGTTTACATATTTATAAAACATTTTTAGAATTTATAAATAATGGTTGTTTGCTATGTGTTGGCTGTTTGGTTGATCTGCTAGTCAGTTGATTGAAAATATATATAATGATATAAATCGTTAATCAAATATTGATTATGTTTAGCAGATTATTTCATAGTGAAATGAAATTGATGTTAATTTTGTTGTTTAACATCTGTGGATGCAGGGAAACAGGTCGGAGGGACCCAACTGGGTTCCTCAACATTTATTTTACTGTTTTTTATACATATTGTGTTATATGATGTGATATGAAATCTGTTGATGATTTCGTATGGTTGAATGATACCGATCATTGTTATATGGTATGTTAAATACCATAAGGAATACTGGAATGTTAAAAAGAAAATTTTCAATGTTATATTGAAAAAGAAATGTTTATAAAATCAAAAGATTTTATAAAAAGAAAACTATTTAGTTAGGAAATAAATAGATTAAAAAGGAATATTTAATTGTTAATCAAATAGGTAAAATTGAAAAGAAATATTTGTAAACCATTTACAAATAGAATTGAAAGGGGTATTTATTTGAAAAATAAATAGAATATAAAGAGGAAATATGTGTAAAATAAATAGAAAGGGAATAGTTAGATTATCAAAGGAATTACTTAGAAAATCAATAGATTTTATAAAAAGAAAATATTTTATAAAATAAATAGAATTATCAAAAGGGGATTTATTTTGTAAATAAATAGATCATAAAAGGAAATACGTGAAAAGTGACTAGAATTGTATAAAAGGAGAATTTTACATTTGAAAGATTTAAACCCGTGCTTCGCACGCGGGTATACATGATATGGATTTAAAGCAAAGATTTTAAATAGAATATATCCTAACTGATAGATTGAGAAGATAAATTTATAAATAATATTTTATAAATCAAATGAAATGTTTATCATTGGATAAATAGAATATATAAGTCAGGAGTTATATAGAGAAGCAAGAATCGATTTAAACATTGATATTTGAAACTGAATAATCAGTAGAGTTAATCAGTTAGAGTAAATCGATTAGAGTTAGAATTAATCGAATTATAGTTAACTGAACATAGTTAATCGAATGAGGATTAATTGAATATTAGTTATTCAATTAGAGTTAATCGAATATAGTTATTTGAGATAGAGTTAGTCAAACATAGTTATTTAGGATATGTTGCCATTTCGTACGACTGCTAGCGTAATTCGCAGGGCTGCAGATAGCGTACGGCGGTCGCATGTTTCCTGTCGGAATCAGACGTAACCATTGTGATCGTTGCGATCTAGAGTCAGGCGAATGGAGTTAAATCAAACATTAGCCATTCGAAATAAAGTTAAAACAGACATAGTTATTCGAATATAAGTTAATCGAATATTAGTTATTTGATAAGAGTATATAAGTTGAGTTAGTAAGTTGAGTTAATAAGTTGAGTTAATCAAGTAAGTTAAATAAGCTGAGTTAATCAAGTAAGTTAAATAAGTTGAGTTAATCAAGTATGTTAATCAAGTTGAGTTAATCGAGTTGAGTTTGTCAAGATGAGTTAATCAAACCAAGTTAATCCAAAGGAGTTATTCGAAATAGTTTATTCAAATTGAATTAAGGGAGTTAATCGAATATAGTTTATTCGAAAAGAGATTAATCGAATGTAAATCATTCGAAGAGAATTAATCGAATGTAAATCATTTGAAGAGGGATTATCGAACATAGTTATTCGAAGAAAGAGTTATCGAATATAGTTTATTTGAAAAGGAGTTATCGAATAGAGATTTTTCGAAAGAGAGCTATACGCCAGAATCGATTATATCGAATTAAGGAAAGTAATATTTACTTCCCGTTCCAAATCAAGTTTTACTAATTTAATAATAAATTAGTTGTTTGTTTATTTATTCAAATTAAGGAAGAAAAGTTATATTTAAGTTATTATATTTCGAAAGTATGAGATCATATCACTATGGTTATAATCAAATAATTTTGGTAAAAGAAGTGGATTCCTAAATAGAATCCGAGAGTTTCGTAAGGAAGTTTGTTAAAGGTTTAAAGGTGGACCTTGTCTATTTCGAAGTTAGAAACGTTGTTCAGTTAAGGTCTGATATGTAATTATACCCAACTTGATTGACTTCATTTTTAACTAGGGAATGGTTAAGGTTCGATAGTGAAGGTTGGTTAAGGGAATCTAGTTAATGAATGTAATGGTTTGAGTTTACATAGTGACGTTATATTTAAATGTCTATTTAAATCTAATGAAGAATTTTTGGAAACGTTTTCCAAATAATGATCGGAAATGTTTTATAATATAGAAAATGTATAGAAAGGGAAAATGAATAAATTAATAATAAATTAATTTAAAAAGGGAAAATGTTGAATGATGATCGATCGGTATAATTTCCATCTGGAAATAATATTATTGGTTGTACACCTATTTTTCTTTGATAGTTAAATCACCGACTATCGAAGTTTTGACCATTTTCCGTTGTCAATACGGAGAGACCGGGATCAGATTCATTATCTGGAAACCACTCTGTATGGACGTTAGCATTGCGATCAAATATGATGAAAATAATTGAAGACGGAGTTATGCAAGGGCTATCCTGTTTATAGAATAGTGCCTTCGGTTTGTCCATTCCCAGGACAAATGTGAATAGACGAATGTCTGACAAAGTATATCTAACGGATCGCATAAGTTGATCTCTTCAAATGCACTTACGTTTGGTGGCGGAGGAATTCATTTCTCTTAGCTTTATACCCGTGGTATTTTTTTGGGGAAATCAATTTGTGATTTGACGGGTATGATGATGTGGCATTCAAAGTGAATGGCGGTCAGGTGTTCCAATAGATGAGTAATGACCTCAATCCTCATAAACCGGGAAATGACAGAAATCGGGAAGGCAGCATGGCTAAGTGGGTCGCTCCCATTAGGGTGTATATCACCTATCTAGAGAAAACCTAATTCGTTCTTTATCTATTATCGATGCTGTCCCTTTTCGGGAAACGGTGGGTAGCTCCCAACCGTTGGTGATATACATTCGATACACTCAAGCGAAATGAGTGGTCGTTCATGTGTGGACCGGGTTGTAAGACGTTCTTGTTGAACCCAGTGTATTCGCCTCTAGAGATACACTATCGGTAGGTGGTCCCATACCTTGTCATAGTCGGAATCCAATCTCTAATAAGCGCCCGCGGTTTTTGTTGTATACTATATATGTGGAACGTGAGATGCAAGCGTTCTGTTAGATTCTAATTACTTGTGATTAGACATTATTATAATATCAGAGAAGTATAGATTTCAAAAACTGTTTTGGGTTATTGTAAGGTAAAAACCATCTGTGTTTATGTGTGGATTGGTCTTACGATTATCTTTTCTTTTTGAAAAGGATTTGTAAAAGTTAAACCAAATGATTTGAGTTTACTCACTCCAGTCCCATGAGTGACCCAGAGTTTATTTTGTTTTGTTTTCCCTAAACTCTTGGGTGCCCAAATTTGTACGGGAAGTCAAGTAGTTCAGGTCTTTACAGATATACTTGGAGGAGCTTGAAGCAGGAGGCTTCAGGATTATATAGCTATTGTTATTTCCGCTATGTGTAAGTGTTGTATTCTGATAATGTTATAGTGTATATATACTGTTTTATTTCAAAGTTATGTTGTATATTATATTTTACTCGTTCCGCTGTGAGATTCATATTACTCTGATTCTGTTCTGTAATGATCTTCTTCTTCTTCTATTCTAATTTTCTATCCTACCTATTCTCACCCTCTAACTTCTTTCTATTAATGATCTGGAATGTTCCATACCTGAATAATTAACATGGGTTTTATGTTGATTTTCGGAGTCGAGAATCCCAGTTCATTACAGTGGTATCAGAGCTTAAGGTTAAGTGATTACCTTGGCTCTGTGGCGTGACTCGGTAGAGATGGGGTTAGTAATACCCTAGATTGAGTTTGAGTATATATATACGAGTGAACGTATTTGTAGATTTTATTAAAATGTGTTTTATATTATGGAGATTTATTGGTTGAGTTTTTTATAAGTTCTTGTAATAACCCCGAAATCTGGGCCAATTTAAAATTTTTATTTTGGCTATTTTAGCAAATTTTGATTATTTAAAATGAATTATTTTAAATAATAACGATGAGAAATTTATTTTGAATTGAATTTGAACGTGTATATTTATTCGAATCGTCGTTAGAATATAAATATTTATTTATATATAAAAAAAGGGAATAGAAAATGGGGCGATAGTTCGATAATTCGATTTCAAAATTCAAATGAATGTACCAGGTGCAAAATAAACCTGATTTTACTGAAACCAAAAATATTTGAATCTAATTGAGAATATCTTTCCAACGAATCCGAAAAATTGAAATTTCATAGCGGGAATCAAAAGATACGTCCAGTAGAAAATTCAGAATAGTCGCTATGGAATTCTGGCCCATAAAAATGGAAATTTTGCAAATAACCTCGGTTTTCGACGAAACCACTTTTGTTGGATCCGTGATGTCAAGTTATTGCTAGGTTTCAAATTTCATAATTTTTTGAATCAATATGTGGGCGTAGCAAAGGAAAACGCATTTGACCAGTTTTAGTTGATTTTAATCGACTGGAAAATGGCCATTTTTCAAACGGTCTCGGAATTTGACGAAATTAGTTTTGTTAGGACCGTATTGTCAATACGAAGCTAGAAAATATTTTTGGGAATTTTTAGAGTTAGTATGTGGCCCTGGTAAATTGAAATGTGCGTTCAAATTCAATATATAGATTTATATTTTGATTTTGATGAAACTAATCGAAATGATCGAATCGGCTTACGATACATGTCCCATTGTGTTCGAAATGCGGGTAATTAGCTATGGACAACAGGCGGTGGGTTCGATTTCGAGTTCGAAAATAAAAGTTGCTTTTTGAGGTTAAATTAAATATATATATTATAAAATCTCTTGGCCCCTCCCTCTCTCGCTTTCACTTTTCAGTTCAGAAGTAAAAAGAAAAAAATCCCGCTCTGCCTCGAATCGAACCCCCTCGCGCCGTTCCTCCACCGCCACGCCCTCCGACCGCCGACCCCCATCTACGTCGGGCCCCCCTCCACCTCCTCCCTCGATCCACGTTATCCCCCTCCAACTCGAAGCCACCCATGCCCAAAACGACGCCAATACCAGAAACCGACGCCCCGAGCACCCAACCACCCGCCGCCGACCAGAGGAGCACCATTCGCCACCGGAACCCCCTGCTGCCCACGCTCAGACCTCGCCGCCACCACACTCCAGCGCCGATCAACACAGCAAACTCCACCTCCTCTGAAAAATCAACGGTGAGATTTTTATTTAATTTCTTTTCAGTTCTTATGGATAAATAAAAGAAAAGAAAATTTGATCTTTAATATTTATAGAAATGTATGAAGTTAGGATTTTTAAGGTAAATAAAAATCGGATTTTTACATGTGTGAAAGGTAAATAAAAATCGGATATTTACATGTGTGAAAGGTAAATAAAAGTCGGATTTTTACACCATGAAAGGTAGGATTTTTAATGTTAGAAAGATGAGATTTTTAACTATGAAAAGGCGAAATTTTTAACAACGAAAAGAGATGATTTTATTCATATGAATTATAAAAAGATTTGATTCTTAACGATATAAAGATTTGATCTTTAGAAGTATAACAATTCGATTTTTTATATATATGTGAAGTAACGATAAAAATTCGATCTTTATATAAGAAGTAGAAATATAAAAATATAATTTTTATATGAAAAGAAGCATAGTAAGAAATATAAGATGTAGAAATAAAAATGTGATTTTTATTTATTGGGATGAAGAAATAAAAATGTAATTTTTATTATGAACAGCGTGTAAAGGACTGCATAGGAATTGCAAACCGATCCAGACGGTTCAGCAGTTCAACAGCAAAGCACGGCGGAGTTGAACCCTCTGTGAGAACTCCTCACCTTTAATTTAATTTTCTAGTTTGAAATATATACTAGGATGCAGACGGTGTTTAGTAGCACCCGACACCCGTCGTCCACAGACCATGGACGGCTTGTATGCTTGTTTGTTTGATTTTGATGTGTAGTTGATTGTGTGATGTGATGTGAAATGAAATAAAATATTTTATAGTGGAAAATATTTTATAGTTAAAAATATAATTTTTAACGTGTATATGAAATGAATATTTATAAACAAATCGACGATTTGTTTATATACACTGATTTGACTGATATTGATTGGGACGATAAATTTTACACGTCGCCCAACTGCACAAATAAAATTTGCGTTTGATTGTTTGAAACCCCACACGAGTACTGGGATGATATTTGACGTACACTAATCCCGATTGTTAAGTTGTATGTCGATCGATTGATTGACAGACTGTTATAAGCGTTGAATATTTATATTTGATGCTTATACAGTGTAGAATGCACTTTGGAAGTGGTTGATTATTTGTCATTGTTGAGATATACATGTGTTGTAGAAAATCCATATAATTAACAATATATGGTAATTGATTGGGCCTCATTACAATTTTGAAAATAAGAAAATAATTTCATGTGCTGAATAAAAGCCGTATTGATTAGATTGACGCCATTTCGACGTGAACTATATTTATATCGATTTTATTCATTTTATAATGAATATCGAAAGGGATTTCAAAATCTGATATTTTGAAAAGAATTGAAATTCGAATTAAACTGAATAGAAATGAATTCGAATTGAAATTGAATTAGAAATCAATTTGAATTGAAATCAATTTGAAATGAATTTAAAATGAAATTATAAGGAAAAATTCAATTTTGATTTGAGTTTGAAAAGAAGTTGAAATCGTTTTGAAAACGAATTTAAAACGATTTATATAATACGTTTTAAAAGGAATCGGCGAAAATATATAATATATATATTATATATATATGTAATGGCCTGAATAGAACGCGCCGGGCCGCGGCAGTTCGCGAATTTCGACCATTGACTTCGAATGGATATTGCGGGAGATCCGACCGTCGGATTATCCTAAAACTGGAACCATTGGGTTCGTATCGAAAAGAGCTTTCTAACGAATATTAGAGATTTGAAATCTAACGGTTGGATTTGGAATTATGTCCAAATCAAATTTGGAAAAGGTCGTTGTAAGTGCAGTTCAATGGCCGTTGATGGAAATCGACTGTACGGGCCTTGATAAAATTATTAAAAATAGTAATAATTTGTGTAAAATCATAAGAAATGATTTATGAAGAATTGGGGTGAAAAAATCCATATTTGAAAGGACAAAAATAGATTTTTATCGAAATGAACTAGTTTTGAACTAGAATTATAATTCTATTTATTTTTAAAATAAATAAAGTGGATTTGAAATGGTTTCAATGGTAACCAGAATTTCCAATAATTGAATTGGAATGGATTTGAATCGAAATTGTCTTTGGAATATTTTAATGTTGGATTTCGTGATGATACAGATATTGTTATGGGAATTTGAAAGATATATTTATATCGTTATTTCCAATACGATATTTGTTGGTCGTAGAATTTGATATTGAATATAAGCCGATATATTTTCTATTCAGAGCCTTGTATTTAATACCAAATGTGATTTGGGTTTGTCGTGAATGGTGTCTTCATTAACACTGTTGTTAGACCAAATTTTGGGCCTAACACCCAAATGCTATGTGAAAACCTCACAATCACAGATTAATACAGAAAAAGCAGTAAAATAAGAGGAGACACACGAAATTTTTATAGTGGTTCGGCTCAATCCAAGCCTACGTCCACTTTATAGTTTCTTAAATCCTAAGAAGCTATTACAATGTTGTTTGTTTGCAGTTTATACACGAAATCCTCGTGTTTACAATGAAGAAGAGGAGATTAAAGGGGAGATTATACACGAAATCCTCGTGTTGTAATGTGGAATTCGACTTCTAGGTTATGCAATAGCCTTGCGAAGAACCATAGTTGAAGCCATGGAGAGTTAGAGTTCCAAAAAGTCCCTTGAAATAACCATGCTGTGGTGTATTTATAGGCGTAGAAGAGCCTCTGGGTGACCCGGTTCGGATATGCCACGTGTCACGACCGGAGTTGATCTCGAGAAGCAGTGGAAGAAGTCCTCTGTTCGGGTTTTGCCAAGTGGAGCCAGATCCATGAATGTAGAGGCGGTTACTCCTTGAGAAGCGGTCAAAGTTGGAGTGCAGCAGCAGGTCGAAGCAGTTCGGTTCGGGTCCTCTTCCTTCCGAACCGATCCGGAGCATTCCAACCGAAGGCGAGACGTGTTGCTATACATCTGGGGCAAGGCGGGTCGGTTCTGACTTCCGATCCGAACCGATTTGGTGTATTCGATCCGAAGAGAGGAAGCACTTCAGTGCAGTGTGTAAGGCGGGTCGGTTCGGTTATCCGATCCGAACCGAGTTGGTGTCGTCAACCCGAAGACTTTGTGCTCTTGTGAGGATCCGATGTGAAGCGGGTCGGATTGCTCCATTTCACCCGATCCGAACCGGAGTCTCCGATCCGAGCCGAAATCTAAGCGTTGAGGGAGGATGATGAGTTGGTGAAGGCAGGATGCCTCATTCCGATCCGAACCGATTTACCCGATCCGATCCGAGGATTTATTCAATGCTAAATTCCAGCTTTCCGGTTCTGCATGCGTTCACGGAAACGGGCGTAACTTTCAAACCGTAAGTCCGATTGAGCCAAACCAAAGCTCAAACTGAAGCTAATTCAGAGATCTACAAGAGTTATAGAGCTCAGCTCCGTAATCGCTGTTTTCGGGCCCAAAAAAGGTCATCTGGTAGGAGTTTCGGGCCATTCTTTGTTTGTGATGCGAGTTCAACCAAATCACTTCATGTCTTCTGACGATATTCCCAACGCTTGAGTGTATTGTTGAGAAGAGATTCCATGTGTGACTGCTTTGACTAAAAAGCGGGTCAACAACTGTTCTAAAGCCCAGTTGAGAAAAAGATTAAATCTTTTTATTTAGATTTAATGAAATGTACCAATTAAATAATATTTAATTGGAATTGAATTGGTATTGATTTTTGGGTTTATCGTGAACAGTGTTTTAAATGACATTGATTCTTTAACCCAGTTAAAGATTATAACTAAGTGGAGTTTTAATGAATCTTTAATTAGATTGAAATGATCGAGAATGGAGTGTCACCAGTTTTACTCCAGGCGATAGTTAAATCTTTAATTAGATTTGAACGTGAAATGGTAATTGAATTTACCGATAAAACCGTGGTGTTAGATATGAAGTATTACCAGTTTTACTTCATGGTATGAATAGGTTAGGATTGGGAAATAAATGATTTCTTCGGTGTGGTTCGCTAATCCCGTCTAGTTTGAATTGATATTCAAAGAAGATTAAAGAATAAATTTAAAGAATTTATCTTTGATAAAATTATTGGGAATCTTTCCCAAAGTGTAAGAATATTTGAATAAAAGAATATTCTGAATTGGAATGAGGCGTATGTTGTGTTTGTGTAACACTTGTTTATTATATACGCGAGTTATTCAGAAAGACCGGGTTTATCCCATTCTAAATAACCGATTCGACGTGGTGTCGAAGATGAAGACGGTGGTCGAAGACTGGAGGTCTTCACGTCGTTTGGGTGATTACTAATGATCTTGATTGGGCCGTACACCTAAGAGGAGGGAATCAGTTACCAGACGTACTTGGAGATCGATGGATATGCGGGGTACTAGGTGCCTCCGGTTTCATTCAGACCCAGAACGGACTTGTAAATGGACTGTGTGTCTGACATTGGATTTTATTCTGTGTGATTGATTTCTATTAAATATATATTTGTTTGGCGGCGGAGAATTTATTCTCTTGCTTAACGCCCTTCTCTGAGACGTACGAGCTCAGAGGTTATATATTGATGGATATCAAACGCACGGTGTGAATTGCCTGTGTGGCATGCCTAAGTGGCAATTGATCGAGGCTTCTGTTGAAAACCAAAGTCTTGTGGTGGATGATCATAGCACAGCCTGTGTGGCATAGCTTTGTGTAACGTTGATTCGCGAGCCTCACACCCCGGTGGTGAACCAAAAACGGGAGAGGACCTCAGGGAGGACATGCGTTTCTTTCTAGTTAGAAGTGGCGTCAGTGGTTTTACACGCCCTGACGAGTTGACTTATGTGGTTGTTGCTGTTGCGAGGCGCCTCGGATATATCGGTCGATCCGGGACCGATGGAGTCATTGGACTCATTGACACCCCAAAGGGTGAGGAAACACAGTGTTCAGGCATTTTAATCCACATCTGTGGACCGGCCCTGTCGCTCCAAGGGCCCACCTGTGTCTGGGTCCTGGGACACAGACTAGATTGTCTCGAATCGGTAGAGGACTATCTTTTGCCTCGGTTCATAGATGGAAATCCAATTTCCAAACACGTGACTTTGCGGTTTTATTTGTAGATCCTAGTATTGGCGACATGATATATGGTACCCATGCCGCCTATGATTGATACTTATGATTTGAAGTTGTTTTATACACTACGCACATATAATAGTATCAAATGATTTGTTTTAAACGTACTAAGCATGTTTGGCTATTATAAGGGAAAACCCTATCCCCCGGCTTGCGTTGCATTGTGTGATAGGACCTGGGTCTTATAATAGCTTCATTTTTTCAAAAAGCATTGCGGTGTTTTGTTATATGTACTGGTATTCTTGGGAGGAAACCCGTTTCGCGTTATACGGCGTGGTCCCCTGATATATCTGATTTAAAGTAAAGTTTTAAATAACTGTTTTAGTTCTCACACCAGTCACATGACTGACCTGGAGTTTATTGTTTTAACCTAAACTCTGGGTGCCCTTATTTTCGACACGGGCAGCTAGTAGTTTTGGTTTTGCATATTTATATTCACAAGATCCTGATTTACAGCTGGAACGATGCTCAGAAAGCTATGTATCCATGTATTACTTCTAGTTGTGTTTTGTATTATTTTTCCGCTGCAGTACTGTATTTAAATCTCTGATATTCTTTGTTGTATAATATTTATTCATACTCTGTATATTCTTGTATTCTGATGGAATTGTTGTAATAGACAATGAAATGTTCTTCTGTTTGCGTTCTAATTTGTCCTGTTCTCAAAACGATCAGGGGTTTCGAACGGTCTAGGTCGGTTTAACGATCGATTAGGATCGAGCAAAATTCCTTACCGTTACAGTTGGTATCAGAGCTTTGGTTTACAAAGCTCAGAGAACAAGACACATTAGAACCATACGAAAGAATTCATCAGACATTGGATAAGTAATATCCAATGAGAATACTCGTTACAGATGGGATTAGTAGTATCCTAGAACGAGTGTGAAGGGTAGTGTTTTTGAAATAAAAGTGAAAACAAATTTTGTTTTGAAAATTTAAATCAACTATTCATATTTGATTATTTATTTTATATTATATTCAATTTTGACAATGCAGTATATAAAGATTTTGCATATACGTCTGATCCGCGTGTATTCGAAGTTTTAATATACTGAATAGATATAGAATCACACTCTAGTCGCCCGAAGATGGTTCTGATGATCGCTAAAGCGATCGCATCATCAGTATTCATGTTCGAGTTTCGAAAGTGGGATTTCCATATATTTCCTATTGACTGGTGTGAGAACCAAAATTAGATATGGCTTATTGTTGTGAATTGACATCAAAAATGTGATTTTTGACTATATATCAAAGTTATGAATTTGAAATGATAATTCACTAATTAATTGCTGATTGTGTTGTTTGATTAATTAAATGTTGAACCTTTAACCAAATTGAACCAAATAGTGAATTATATTGAAAATTTGTGGCAATTGCATATATGTACATGTGCTTACATTGAACAGGTCATAGCAAGATGGCTAGAGAAGAGGAATAAAATTGTTTGCCCGACAAATAGGTACATGTTTATTGTATTTCTTGGGTTTTGGATGATTTTATGAGCCGATTGGCTAGCCGCTTGGCTTTTTCTTTTTCTTTTGGATTGAAGAAGGCCATGGGAGGCTATATGAAATATCCCGAAGTTCCCGGTGCAGGGGAGGTTATGGCGAATTTTTTCGAAAATTTAGGGTGTTAGCCAAATTTTTGAAAATTTTGAAAAGTTCTTAGAAACTGAAAAGTTGAAGAACTTAAGCCGTAATGAAAATAATTGAAGTTGAGTTGATTTGCAAAACAACTTTCGGCTTCGTTCCTTTTCGGGGACGAAAAGTTTTAAGTGGGGGAGATTGTAATAACTCGGAAATCTGGGTCAATTTAAAATTTTTATTTTGGCTATTTTAGCGAATTTTGATTATTTAAAATGAATTATTTTAAATAAAAACGATGAGAAATTTATTTTGAATTGAATTCAAACGTATATATTTATTCGAATCGTCGTTAGAATATAAATATTTATTTATATATAATAATAGGGAATAGAAAATGGCGTGGTAGTTCGATAATTCGATTTCAAAATTCAAATGAATGTACCACATGCAAAATAAACCGGATTTTAGTGAAACCAAAAATATTTGAATCTAATTGAGAATATCTTTCCAACGAATCCGAAAAATTGAAATTTCATAGCGGGAATCAAAAGATACGTCCAGTTGAAAATTCAGAATAGTCGCTATGGAATTCTGGCCCTTAAAAATGTAAATTTTGCAAACAACCTCGGTTTTCGACGAAACCACTTTTGTTGGATCCATGATGTCAAGTTATTGCTAGGGTTCAAATTTCATAATTTTTCGAATCAATATGTGGGCGTGGCAAAGGAAAACGCGTTTGACCAGTTTCAGTTGATTTTAATCGACTGGAAAATGGCCATTTTTCAAACGGTCTCGGAATTTGACGAAATTAGTTTTGTTAGGACCGTATCGTCAGTACGAAGCTAGAAAATATTTTTTGGGAATTTTTAGATTTAGTATGTGGCCCTGGTAAATTGAAATGTGCGTTCAAATTCAATATATAGATTTATATTTTGATTTTGACGAAAACTAGAAATGATCGAATCGGCTTACGATACATATCCCATTGTGTTCGGAATGGGGGTAATTAGCTATGGACGACAGGCGGTGGGTTAGATTTCAAGTTCGAAAATAAAAGTTGCTTTTTGAGGTTAAATTAAATATATATATTATAAAATCTCTTGGCCCCTCCCTCTCTCTCTTTCACTTTTCAGTTCAGAAGAAAAAAGAAGAAGAAAAAAACCCCGCTCTACCTCGAATCGAACCCCCTCGCGTCGTTCCTCCACCGCCATGCCCTCCGACCGCCGACCCCCATCTACGTCGGGACCCCCCTCCACCTCCTCCCTCGATCCACGTTATCCCCCTCCAGTACGAAGCCAACCACGCCCAAACTGATGCCAACACCAGAAACCGACGCCCCGAGTACCCAACCACCCGCCGCGGACCAGAGGAGCACCATCCGCCACCTGAACCCCCTGCCGCCCATGCTCAGACCTCGCCGCCACCACACTCCAGCGCCGATCATCACAGCAAACTCCACCTCCTATGAAAAATCAACGGTGAGATTTTTATTTAATTTCTTTTCAATTTTTATGGATAAATGAAAGAAAAGAAAATCTGATCTTTAGTATTTATAGAAATGTATGAAGTTAGGATTTTTAAGGTAAATAAAAATCGGATTTTTACATGTGCCAAAGGTAAATAAAAATCGGATTTTTACATGTGTGAATGGTAAATAAAAGTCGAATTTTTATACCATGAAAGGTAGGATTTTTAATTTTAGAAAGATGAGATTTTTAACTATGAAAAGGCAAAATTTTTAACAACGAAAAGAGATGATTTTATTCATATGAATTATAAAAAGATTTGATTCCTAACGATATAAAGATTTGATCTTTAGAAGTTTAAAAATTCGATTTTTTTTATATATGTGAAGTAACGATAAAAATTCGATCTTTATATAAGAAGTAGAAATATAAAAATATAATTTTTATATGAAAAGAAGCGTAGTAAGAAATATAAGATGTAGAAATAAAAATGTGATTTTTATTTATTGGGATGAAGAAATAAAAATGTAATTTTTATTATGAACAGCATGTAAAGGACTGCATAGGAATTGCAAACCGATCCAGACGGTTCAACAGTTCAACAGCAAAGCACGGCGGAGTGGAACCCTCTGTGAGAACTCCTCACCTTTAATTTAAATTTCTAGTTTGAAATATATACTAGGATGAAGACGGTGTTTAGTAGCACCCGACACCCGTCGTCCACAGACCATGGACGGCTTGTATGCTTGTTTGTTTGATTTTGATGTGTAGTTGATTGTGTGATGTGAAATGAAATAAAATATTTTATAGTGGAAAATATTTTATAGTGGAAAATATTTTATAGTTAAAAATATAATTTTTAACGTGTATATAAAATGAATATTTATAAACAAATCGACGTTTTGTTTATATACACTGATTTGACTGATATTAATTGGGACGATAAATTTTACACATCGCCCAACTGCACAAATAAAATCTGTGTTTGATTTTTTGAAACCCCACACGGGTATTGGTATGATATTTGACGTACACTAATCCCGATTGTTTAGTTGTATGTCGATCGATTGATTGACAGACTGTTATAAGCGTTGAATATTTATATTTGATGCTTATACAGTGTAGAATGCACTTTGGATGATGGTTGATTATTTTTCATTGTTGAGATATACGTGTGTTGTAGAAAATCCATATAATTAACACTATATGGTAATTGATTGGGCCTCATTTCAATTTGGAAAATAAGAAAATAATTTCATGCGTTGAATAAAAGCCGTGTTGATTAGATTGACGCCATTTCGACGTGAACGATATTTATATCGATTTTATTCATTTTATAATGAATATCGAAAGAGATTTCAAAATCTTATATTTTGAAAAGAATTGAAATTTGAATTAAACTGAATAGAAATGAATTCGAATTGAAATTGAATTAGAAATCAATTTGAATTGAAATCAATTTGAAATGAATATAAAACGAATTTATAAGGAAAAATTCAATTTTGATTTGAGTTTGAAAAGAAGTTGAAATCGTTTTGAAAATGAATTTAAAACGATTTATATAATACGTTTTAAAAGGGAATCGACGATATATATATAATATATATATTATATATATAATATATATATTATATATATAATGGCCTGAATAGAACGCGCCACGCCGTGGTAGTTCCCGAATTTCGACCATTAACTTCGAATGGATATTGCGGGAGATCCGACCGTCGGATTCTCCTAAAACCGGAACAGTTGGGTTCGTATCGAAAAGAGCTTTCTAACGAATATTAGAGATTTGAAATCTAACGGTTGGATTTGGAATTATGTCCAAATCAAATTTGGAAAAGGTCGTTGTAAGTGCAGTTCGATGGCCGTTGATGGAAATCGACTGTACGGGCCTTGATAAAATTATTAAAAATAGTAATAATTTCTGTAAAATCATAAGAAATGATTTGTGAAGAATTGGGGTGAAAAACTCCATATTTGAAAGGATAAAAATAGATTTTTATCGAAATGAACTAGTTTTGAACTAGAATTATAATTCTATTTATTATTAAAATAAATAAAGTGGATTTGAAATGGTTTCAAAGGTAACCAGAATTTCCAATAATTGAATTGGAATGGATTTGAATCGAAATTGTCTTTGGAATATTTCGATGTTGGATTTCGTGATGATACAGATATTGTTATGGGAATTTGAAAGATATATTTATATCGTTATTTCCAATACGATATTTGTTGGTCGTAGAATTTGATATTGAATATAAGCCGATATATTTTCTATACAGAGCCTTGTATTTAATATAAAATGTGATTTGGGTTTGTCGTGAATGGTGTCTTCATTAACACTGTTCTTAAGCCCAGTTGAGAAAAAGATTAAATCTTTTTATTTAGATTTAATGAAGTGTACCAATTAAATAATATTTAATTGGAATTGAATTGGTATTGATTTTTGGGTTTATCGTGAACAGTGTTTGAAATGACATTGATTCTTTAACCCAGGTAAAGATTAAAACTAAGTCGAGTTTTAATGAATCTTTAATTAGATTGAAATGATCGAGAATGGAGTATCACCATTTTTACTCCAGGCGATAGTTAAATCTTTAATTAGATTTGAACATGAAATGGTAATTGAATTTACCGATAACACCGTGGTGTTAGATATGAAGTATTACCAGTTTTACTTCATGGTATGAATAGGTTGGGATTGGGAAATAAATGATTACTTCGGTGTGGTTCGCTAATCCCGACTAGTTTGAATTGATATTCAAAGAAGATTAAAGAATAAATTTAAAGAATTTATCTTTGATAAAATTAATGGGAATCTTTCCCAAAGTGTAAGAATATTTGAATAAAAGAATATTCTGAATTGGAATGAGGCGTATGTTGTGTTTGTGTAACACTTGTTTATTATATACGCGAGTTATTCAGAAAGACCAGGTTTATCCCATTCTGAATAACTGATTCGACGTGGTGTCGAAGATGAAGACAGTGGTCGAAGACCGGAGGTCTTCACGTCGTTTGGGTGATTACTGATGATCTTGATTGGGCCGTACACCGAAGAGGAGGAAATCAGTTAGTGATCGTCCAGACGTACTTGGAGATTGATGGATATGCGGGGTACTAGGTGCCTCCGGTTTCGTTCAGACCCAAAACGGACATGTAACTGGACTGTGTGTCTGACATTGGATTTTATTCTGTGTGATTGATTTCTATTAAATATATATCTGTTTGGCGGTGGAGAATTTATTCTCTTGCTTAACACCCTTCTCTGAGACGTACGAGCTCAGAGGTTATATATTGATGGATATCAAATGCACGGAGTGAATTGCCTATGTGGCATGCCTAACTGGCAGATGATCAAGGCTTCTGTTGAAAAGCAAAGTCTTGTGGTGGATGATCAAAGCACAGCCTGTGTGGCATAGCTTTGTGTAACATTGATTCGCGAGCCTCACACCCCGGTGGTGAACCTAAAACGGGAGAGGACCTCAGGGAGGACATGCGTTTCTTTCTAGTTAGAAGTGGCGTCAGTGGTTTTACACGCCCTGACGAGTTTGACTTATGTGTTTGTTGCTGTTGCGAGGTGCCTTGGATATATCGGTCGATCCGGGACCAATGGAGTCATTGGACTCATTGACACCTCAAAGGGTGGGGAAACGCAGTGTTCAGCCAATTTAATCCACATCGGTAGACCGGCCCTGTCGCTCCAAGGGCCCACCTGTGTCTGGGTCCTGGGACATGGACTAGAGCGTCTCGAATCGGTAGAGGACTATCTTTTGCCTCGGTTCACAGATGGAAATCCAATTTCCGAATACGTGACTTTGCGGTTTTATTTGTAGAGCCTAGTATTGGCGACATTATATATGGTACCCATGCCGCCTATGATTGATACTTATGATTTGAAGTTGTTTTATACACTACGCACTTATAATAGTATCAAATGATTTGTTTTAAATGTACTAAGCATGTTTGGCTATTATAAGGGAAAACCCTATCCCCCGGCTTGCGTTGCATTGTGTGATAGGACCTGGGTCTTATAATAGCTTCATTTTTCCAAAAAGCATTGCGCTGTTTTGTTATATGCACTGGTATTCTTGGGAGGAAACCTGTTCCGCGTTATACGGCGTGGTCCCTTGATATATCCGATTTAAAGTAAAGTTTTAAATAACTGTTTTAGTTCTCACACCAGTCACATGACTGACCTGGAGTTTATTGTTTTAACCTAAACTCTGGGTGCCCTTATTTTCGACACGAGCAGCTAGTAGTTTTGGTTTTGCATATTTATATTCACAGTATCCTGATTTACAGATGGAATGATGCTCGGAAAGCTCTGTATCTGCGTTTTACTTCTAGTTGTATTTTGTATTATTTTTCCGCTGCAGTACTGTATTTAAATCTCTGATATTCTTTGTTGTATAATATTTATTCATACTCTGTATATTTTTGTATTCTGATGGAATTGTTGTAATAGACAATGAAATGTTCTTCTGTTTGCATTCCAATTTGTCCTGTTCTCAAAATGATCAGGGGTTTCGAACGGTCTTGGTTGGTTTAACGATCGATTAGGATCGAGCGAAATTCCTTACCGTTACAGTTCTGGTCGATCAGTTTGATCCACTGTATCGATAGGAGTTTCTTAGCACTCAAGTATGATAAATCGACACAGTATGCTTTGAAAAGAGGGTAAATGAGATAATTTTACCCAAAGTATATTTCGATATAAAGAAAGTATTTATATTCGAATTATTATAGTATGTTGGATGTGTTGGTTGTTATTTTAATCAAATGAGATTATAAATTGGAATGGTTATGTAAATAACCAATCAGAATTCATATGAATATAATATACGAAATAAGATGAAGTAAGTTTGAATTTAGAATCAGAATTGGAATTAAAAATTGGAGAAGTGTTTGTAAATGGAATTGGATTAAATATATGTGAATTTTAAAATCCTGGGAGACTGTAAATTGTTTACAAGTATCGTGAATGATATCTTGAAAAGATTTCAAAATGAAAGTGTTTAAAATTTGAGTTTTGAAGTGATATAGTATTGAACTCACTTCGATAGCTGGGAAATAACTCTGATGATGCTGGCCACATCATCAGTGTTCATTTTCGAGTTGTAAGTGACGGATTACTACCAAAGAGATTATTTTTGAATTGTTTTGAGAAAAAGGAGATTGTTTTGAATCCTAAAAAGGGATATTTGATTTTTTTTGAAAGAGCTAAGCTATTTAAAAATTCCCAGGAAAAATTGTATGAATTAAAAACTAATTTAAAGGGATTTGTGAAAGCAAATATGCATTGAATTGAAACCATTTAAGTGTAAATTTAATTGGAATATAATATATATGAAGTAAAATCAGATTTTGAATTGTGAGAAAGGGATCTGAAATGGTATTGAATTGATGAGTTAGGAGGTTGGAATTAAAGATGGAACTTTGGTTTGAAATAGAATTTGGCTTGGATACGTGAATGATTTGGTTTTGAGGGAAAAATTGGAATTTTGTTTGGAAATGCATTTGTATATGCTGACAGGGTAGCACATGGAAAGGACATAATGATATGCCCGACAAAAAGGTACACGTTTATTTTTATAGATTTGGTGATTTATGGGCCGATTTGGCAAGCCGCCATTTGATTTTCCTTTGGATTGGAGAAGGCCTAGAGAGGCGAGTTGGAGTTTGAACTATTGACCGGTACAAAGGAGGTGCTGGCGAAATTTTTCGAAAATTTCGGGTGTTAGAAAATTTTCAGGATTTTTGAAAATTTTCGTTGATAAGAATTAATTAATATTTTAATTGAAGTTAAATTGGTTCGGTTGAAATAGAAGTTGGTAAGTAAACAAATAAATTTGTACTAGTCAATAGGGTTTGTTCTCTACCTTAGCAATTTCGAGGACGAAATTATTTTAAGGGGGGAAGAATGTAACGACCCGTGTTTTTACGGTATATGAATAGTTTATTTAATTATTTAAATAATGGTTTGGTTATTTAAAATGACCAGAAATAAATAATATTGAATACTTAATTAATATAAATAATATAATAATATATTTAATTTCTGAAATAGTCAGAAATAGTGGAATTCACAAAATGGTGTGAATTGGATCATCTGTGATATTGAATTCAGTTTAAAATTGAATTAGAATAACGAATATATTAAATAAAGGCAGTTTGAACGTATAATTATAATCGAGCTCGAAATGACGCGGGAGTTCGCTATTTGGTGATTCGAACGTCAACCGAATATACAGAAGCTGTTTTAAACCGGATTTCTTTGAAACAAGAAACGTTTAGAGCTGGTGAAGTATATCTTTCTAATGGAAGAGAAAAATCGGGATTTCATTGTGTAGATTTTGAGTTATCTCCAAATCAAATTTTTGAAAAGTCGCTATGGAACTCATTTATAATTTATATCGATTTATTTATATATTAATTAGATTTTAAATATAAATCGATTATCGATCTAACACTGGGAACTTTGAAATATCGAGTTATAAATCCAATTGGAGGTGTATGGTATTCTAGTATGAATATATATGATAATATTTATTTTTTTAATATTAAATTTAATTGTTTTTAAATATATTTATATATTTAAATGGGTTATTTAGAGCTTTAAAAATAGCCAGTTTTTCAAACGACCTCAGAATTCGACGAAACTAATTTTGTTGGATCCGCAATATTAAATTATTGCTAGATTTCAATTTTCGTGATTTTTGAAGTTAGTGTGTGGCTGGATGGATTTTAATGTGAAAAAACGTCCATATTCTGACGGTTAAAAATATGCTGTGTGAGCAAACGATGTCCGAATTCGACGAAACCAGTTTCGTTGGGTCCGCAATGTCGAACTATAGCTGCATGTCCAGTTTCGTGATTTTTTGATATCATAAGTGATCACAGGAATTTTTAAAGACTCATATGACAATATAAATAAAAATAAAAATAGAATATGCTAAGGAATATTCCAACCCTAAATTCTATAAATACACTAAAATCCTTCTAACCCTAATTCAACTCACTCCACAGTTAAACAATAATCCGTCGTGATTATCTCGCTTCCAGGAAATCAATTCGATCTTTAGAAATTCCAATAAATCCAAATAAAAATCCTAAATTCATGAAGAATATATTTTTGAGTTGCTCAGGAGATTCTCTACGTCCCTATCTATGTTTTAGCGTGTTCGACGTTCTCGATAGGAATGGGTTTTGAGGCAGCGAACCCTAGGGCAGAAGGATTCCTGAAGTTTAAGCAATGATGGATGGATTCTAACTTGTTTTTGAGTTCGTGGTTGGATGTGGGTTCGTTTGTGAGTAACTGGGTGGTTTCGGTATCAAAAAGGGTCGACACCTACTGGGTATCGCTTGAAGAAATAGCGGACGCAAACTCCTTTAGAGTAGCTTGAGTTTAGTGCTTTTGGTATGGTTGGAAAGAGGGTTGAACGAGATGGATTTTGATGATTTTAGTTCGATTTTAAAGGGAAAGAAGGAGGAGGAGTTGGTGAAGGGAGGATCGGTTATGACATTGGAAGGGGGAGCAGGCGTGTTTCTTGGGTTCGGGAAGAAGACAACGCGGGTGGGTGGATCGATGGGCTGATGTAGTGTGGAGCCCAATAATGATTTTAAAAGGTGAAAGCCCAAAAGTAACATAACTTAAGTTATAATTTAGTTTAAATATTGTATTGACTAGTAACTTGAATATCTGATGCATACGTCGTCAGAATTTCGAATGGTAAGATCCGTCGAGATTGTATGGATAGGAGCAACATAATGGAACTGACTGAGAGTCGATAGGAGCTCGTTACAATTTATTGCAAAAAAATTGTCCGTCTGAATCAAATCAATGACCAATTATCGTTATTTAACGATAACCGTCCAAGGTGAGTAATCTCACTAACTATGCTCAGTTTATATTTTTATAAAATATTTTTAGAATTTATAAATAATGGTTGTTTTCTGTGTGTTGGCTGTTTGGTTGAACTGCTAGTCGGTTGATTAAAAATATAGATAACGATATAAATCGTTAATCAAATATTGATTTTGTTTAGCAGAATATTTTATAGTGAAATGAAATTGATGTTAATTTTATTGTTTAACACTGTGGATGCAGGGAAACAAGTCGGAGGGACCCAACTGGGTTCCTCATCATTTATTTTACGGTTTTTTTATATATATTGTGTTATATAATGTGATATGAAATCTGTTGTTGATTTCGTATGGTTGAATGATACCAATCATTGTTATATGGTATGTTTAATACCATAAGGAATACTGGAATGTTAAAAAGAAATTTTTCAATGTTATATTGAAAAAGAAATATTTATAAAATCAAAAGATTTTATAAAAAGAAAACTATTTATTTAGGAAATAAATAGATTAAAAAGGATTATTTATTTGTTAATCAAATAGGTAAAAATTGAAAAGAAATGTTTGTAAACCATTTACAAATAGAATTGAAAGGGGGTATTTATTTGAAAAATAAATAGAATAGAAAGAGGAAATATGTGTAAAATAAATAGAAAGGGAATAGTTAGATTATCAAAGGAATTACTTAGAAAATCAATATATTTTATAAAAAGAAAATATTTTATAAAATAAATTGAATTATCAAAAGGGGATTTATTTTGTAAATAAATAGATCATAAAAGGAAATACGTGAAAAGTGACTAGAATTGTATAAAAGGAGAATTTTACATTTGAAAGATTTAAACCTGTGCTTCACACACGGGTATACGTGATATGGATTTAAAGCAAAGATTTTAAATAGAATGTATTCTAACCGATAGATTGAGAAGATAAATTTATAAATAATATTTTATAAATCAAATGAAATGTTTATCATTGGATAAATAGAATATATAAGTCAGGAGTTATATAGAGAAGTAAGAATCGATTTCAACATTGATATTTGAAACTGAATAATCAGTAGGAGTTAATCAGTTAGAGTAAATCGATTAGAGTTAGAATTAATCGAATTAGAGTTAATTGAACATAGTTAATCGAATTAGTATTAATTGAATATTAGTTATTCAATTAGAGTTGATCGAATATAGTTATTTGAGATAGAGTTAGTCAAACATAGTTATTTAGGATATGTTGCCATTTTGTACGACTGATAGCGTAATTCGCAGGGCTGCAGATAGCCTAATGCGGTCGGATGTTTACTGAGGGAATCAGGCGTAACCATTGTGATCGCTGCGATCTAGAGTCAGGCGAATGGAGTTAAATCGAATATTAGCCATTCGAAATAAAGTTAAAACAGACATAGTTATTCGAATATAAGTTAATCGAATATTAGTTATTTGATAGGAGTAAATAAGTTGAGTAAATAATTTGAGCTAATAAGTTGAGTTAAATAAGTTGAGTTAATAAGTTGAGTTAATCAAGTAAGTTAAATAAGTTGAGTTAATCAAGTAAGTTAAATAAGTTGAGTTAATCAAGTAAGTTAATCAAGTTAAGTTAATCGAGTTGAGTTATTCAAGATGAGTTAATCAAGCCGAGTTAATCCAAAGGAGTTAATCCAAAGGAGTTATTCGAAATAGTTTATTCGAATAGAATTAAAGGAGTTAATTGAATATAGTTTATTCGAAAAGAGATTAATCGAATGTAAATCATTCGAAGAGAATTAATCGAATGTAAATCATTCGAAGAGAGATTATCGAACATAGTTATTTGAAGAAAGAGTTATCGAATGTAGTTTATTCAAAAAGGAGTTATCGAATAGAGATTTTTCGAAAGAGAGCTATACGCCAGAATCGATTATATCGAATTACGGAAAGTAATATTTACTTCCCATTCCAAATCAAGTTTTCTAATTTAATAATAAATTAGTTGTTCGTTTATTTATTCAAATTAAGAAAGAAAAGTTATATTTAAGTTATTATATTTCGAAAGTATGAGATTATATCACTATGGTTATAACCAAATAATTTTGGTAAAAGAAGTGGATTCGTAAATAGAATCCGAGAGTTTCATAAGGAAGTTTGTTAAAGGTTTAAAGGTGGACCATGTCTGTTTCGATCGAAATTTTGTTCAGTTAAGGTCTGAGAGGTAATTATACCCCAACTTGATTGACTTCGTTTTTAACTAAGGAATGGTTAAGGTTCGATAGTGAAGGTTGGTTAAGTGAATCTAGTTAATGAGTGTAATGGTTCGAGTTCGCATAGTGACATTATATTTAAACGTCTGTTTAAATCTAATGAAGGAGTTTTGGAAACGTTTTCCAAATAAAGATCGAAAATGTTTTATAATATAGAAAATGTATAGAAAGGGAAAATGAATAAATTAATAATAAATTAATTTAAAAAGGGAAAATGTTGAATGATGAATGATCGGTATAATTTCCATCTGGAAATAATATCGTTGGTGGTACACCTATTTTTCTTTGATAGTTAAATCACCGACTATCGAAGTTTTGACCATTTTCCATCGTCAATACGGAGAGACCAGGATCAGATTCATTATCTGGAAACCACTCTGTATGGACATTAGCATTGCGATTAAATATGATGAAAATAATTGAAGACGGAGTTATACAAGGGCTATCCTGTTTATAGAATAGTGCCTTCGGTTTGTCCAGTCCCAGGACAAACGTGAATAGACGAATGTCTGACAAAGTATATCTAACGGATCGCATAAGTTGATCTCTTCAAATGCACTTACGTTTGGTGGCAGAGGAATTCGTTTCTCTTAGCTTTATACCCATGGTATTTTTTTAGGGAAATCAGTTTGTGATTTGGCGGGTATGACGATGTGGCATTCAAAGTGAATGGCGGTCAGGTGTTCCAATAGATGCATAATGACCTCAAGCCTCATCAACCGGGAAATGACAGAAATCAGGCAGGCAGCATGGGTAAGTGGGTCGCTCCCATTAAGGTGTATATCACCTATCTAGATAAAATCTAATTTATTCTTTACCTATTATCGATGTTGTCCCTTTTCAGGAAACGGTGGGTAGCTCCTAACCGTTGGTGATATACATTCGATAGACTCAAGCGAAATGAGTGGTCGGTCATGTGTGGGCCGGGTTGCAAGACGTTCTTGTTGAACCCAGTGTATTCACCTCTAGAGATACTCTATCGGTAGGTGGTCCCATACCTTGTCATAGTCGGAATCCAATCTCAAATAAGCGCCCGCGGTTTTTGTTGTATACTATATATGTGGTTAGACATTATTATAATATCAGAGAAGTATTGATTTCAAAAAACTGTTTTGGGTTAACGTAAGGTAAAAACCGTCCGTGTTTATGTGTGGATTGGTCTTACGATTATCTTTTCTTTTCAAAAAAGATTTTTAAAAGTTAAACCAAATGATTTGGTTTACTCACACCAGTCCCATGACTGACCCAGAGTTTATTTTGTTTTGTTTTCCCTAAACTCTTGGGTGCCCAAATTTGTAAGGGCAGTCAAGTAGTTGAGGTCTTTACAGATATACTTGGAGGAGCTTGAAGCAGGAGGCTTCAGGATTATATAGCTATTGTTATTTCCGCTGTGTGTAAGTGTTGTATTCTGATAATGTTATAGTGTATATATACTGTTTTATTTCAAAGTTATGTTATAAATTATATTTTACTCGTTCCGCTGTGAGATTCGTATTACTCTGATTCTGTTCTGTAGTGATCTTCTTCTTCTTCTTCTATTCTAATTTTCTATCTTATCTATTCTCACCCTCTAACTTCTTTCTATTAATGATCTGGAATGTTCCATACCTGAATAATTAACATGGGTTTTATGTTGATTTTCGGAGTCGAAAATCCCAGTTCATTACAACTTTTGACTTGCTGGTAGGTGGGACATCTAGAAACATAGATCGAGATATCTCTCTTCATAGATCTCCACCAAAAAGTACGCTTGATGTCATGGTACATCTTGCTCACACCCGGATGAATGCTGAGCTTAGACTTGTGACAATCGTCCATCACTTCCTTCCTGAGCTCAGGAAGATTCGAAACACAAATTCAGCCCAATAGCTTCAGAACTCCTTTGTCATCAATCTGGAAACTCGTGGATTCGCCTTCCCTGATCCTTTTGATGATTCTCTGAATAAATTCATCATTCTTCTGAAGAGCCGAGATCTTATCGATCAAGGTAGGGGTAATGATGAGATTTGCAAGGATAAGGTTGGTGATGGCTGTATTCTTTTTGCTAAGAGCATCTGCCATACATTGGCTTTCCCTGGAGTATATAAGATTTCCAGGTCATAGGGTGCAAGGAATTCAACCCAACATTGTTGCCTCAAGTTCAAATCTCTTTGGGTCAATAGATATTTTAAGGATTTGTGGTCAGCATACAGCTCAAATTTCTTGCCCAAAAGATAGTCCCTCCATATCTTCAAAGCAAATACTATGGCCATTAGCTCAAGATCATGCATGGCATAATTATTCTCATGTGGTATTAATTGGCGGCTAGCATATGCGACAACCCTGTCTCATTGCATTAGCACTGCACCAATACCTTAAATAGAGAAAAGAATAACATGTTAAAATAAGATTTGACATTAGAAAAATGTCATTTCTGACATGTTTATTTAGATGAAAGGATAACCTTCTCTATAGGCATCTGTCCAGACTTTCAAATCCTGATTGCCATTAATAATGGTCAACACAAGAGCAGTGATCAATTTCTGTTTCAGCACTTGGAAAGCTGCCTCGCACTCAGGTGTCCAATTAAACTTGGTATGCTTCTTAGTCAGCTTCATCTATGGACAAGATAAGCTCGAGAAATCCTTAACGAATTTCCAATAATAACCCGCCAGACCTAAGAAACTTCTGACTTCAGTGGGCGTAGTAGGATGCTTCCAGTCTTTGATGGCCGAGATCTTTCCTGGATCTATGGAGATGCCTTCCTTAGATACAACATGGCCGAGGAATTTCACCTCTTCTTGCCAGAATATGCACTTGGAGAATTTGGCTTTTAGCACATTTCTATGCAAAATCTCCAAGATTTCTTTCAGATGTTTTTCGTGTTCAGTAGTGGACTTAGAGAAGACAAGGATATCGTCGATGATCACCAGCAGAAATTTATTTAGAACATCTCAGAAGACTCTATTCATCAGATCTACAAAGTATGCTAGAGCATTGCATAAACTGAAGGGAATCACTAGCCATTCATAAAATAAGCCGGGTCCTCTGAAGGCGGTCAAAGGCACACATTCTTCGGCAATGCGTAGTTGGTGGAAACCTGTAGCTAGGTCCATCCTAGAGAATACTCGTGCTCCGTTCAAATGGTCTAGCAGATCATCAATGCGCGGCAGTGGGTATTTATTTTTCAGAGTCTACTTATTTAGGTCACGGTAGTCCACACATAGCCTGAGGGTACCGTTTGACTTTGGGACGAAAACCACTGCTGCACCCCAGCTTGAGAAACTAGGTCTGATCAGACCCTTCCATAAAAGTTGCTTGGTTTGATTGCTCAGCTCCTCTTTTTCTTTCAGTGACATCCTCCGAATAGGGTGTACAACTGGACTTGCATTAGGAACTAAGTCAATTCTGAAATCGATTTCTCTACGCGGAGGTAAGCTATCTACTTCTTCGAACACATCTGCATAGTCTCTAACGATAGGAATATCCTCAATAGAAGCAGGAGTGACTTCTAGAGATGACAAGAATTCTTTTCTATCTATGATTGAGCTGTGGCGTGGTACAGTCATCGTATTTCCGAATTTCATTTTAATTCTCTCTACTCTTTCAACACAAAGTAACTCAGCCTCATATTCCGCTAGCCAGTCCATTCCAAGTATGATATCATAACCGGAGAAATTCATGATGATCAGATTAAAAGGAAATTGGAAGTGAGAGTAAGAAACGGGCACTCTACAATACTATTCGAGAATAAGTGAGCCTCCTATCGGGCTATGGGATCTAATAGGTTCTTTGAGTTTTCTGGGTTTCAATTTTAGCTTTTTAATCGTGTCAACAGATATGAAACTTCTAGATGCACTCGTGTCAAACAAAACGGTGAGAGGAATATTTTTAATGTTAAGTGTACCTCCTAAAACATCAGGCGTACCTGCTTCGAAAGAAGCCGGTGCAGCCGCTCCGTCATAAACCCACCTGGGATTTCTTGAGCAAAGGGCAATCCTTGATGAGGTGTCTAGGCTTGTGGCAGTTAAAACATTCTCTTGGGCCACGGGGATTCTGTCCTTTGCTCTGACTCGGTCCAGACTCGTTCCTTTTGGGCCTCTTCGAAGCTCGACACTCGTAGTCAAAATGCCCTATCCTCTGGCAATTAAAGCACTTGACTTTAGATCTGTCCCTCTTCTTCTTCTTCATTTCGGTCTTGGCAGTGGAAGAGCTACCCGCCTCAGTTTTCTTGTCCGACTCCTTCTTGTTGTTGGCTTAGTTCTTTTCTCTCTCTTGTTGGGAACCCTTCTGATCAATCTCTTCAAATCTGCAGACCATCTCGATTACTTTAGCAAATGGGCGCTCGATGTGTGCAGTCACCCTGTTATGGTACCTCCTCGCCAGACCATTGATAAACCTTTTATTTTTCTGTAGCGATCGTGGACTAACTCTGGGGCATATCTGGAAAGCTCATCAAATTTCTTAACATACTCCGAAATAGTCATGCTCCCTTATTGGAGGTGGGCGAACTCATCGTGGAGGCGCTCAACTTCGTGGGGTGGAATGAATTTCTCATTGATTAGCTCCTTGAATTTCCCCTAAGTCACATCGGCCTCATTACCCCCAACCATAGCTGCTTCCCACCAAATTTGGGCCTGGTCCTTTAGAAACTAAGTTGCCATAAATCGCTTTCGAGCTCTAAACCTCCAAAATCTTTTCCATCGTCTTAAGCCATGCTTGCAACTCTGTCACCGTCTCTTGGCCTGTATAATGCATGCCCTCTAGATTCTTTATTTTCTTTGCCACTTTGTCAAGATCGAAAGCACGTGGGGGGGAGGTGTCTCAACTTCTGGGGTGGCCTGTTCCTGTTCTTGAGCTGTAAGAGTCTCGTCTCGGGTGGGTCCTCTCGCCCCACCTCTGCCTCTTTGTGCTCTTGTACGCGCTCTAGTTCTCATTTATCAAGCAGTCTGTATCATCAAGGAAAGAGTCAAACCAAGAGAAATGATAATTTTCAAAGGAAAGATTTTTAAAATAAAGACATGTGATGACATGATAATGATGTAATGACTGATTAATATGTGTTATTCTATTGTGCTCATTCTAGGACATTACTAATCCTATCTCTAATGAGCTACATGTCTTAGAATACTACTGATTCTATTTTGACGTATTGTTCTAAAATTGTCATACTCCTTAGCGGTTAACCTTTAGCTCTAATACCAAATGTGACGACCCAAATTTCCGTAGAACGAAAGTAAGGATAATCATAGGAGTACAACATAATTAAAACAATAACATATCACAGTTATATAGCAAAACATATAAATCATTGCAGCAGAAATGAAATGTCATCACAAACATCATCACAGAACATCAGAGTACGCAGTACAGGATACACTTAGCAATACATATGTCTCAAACAGGGAAAGAAATAAAGTCTCAATCTCCCAAAATACATCAATATCTAATACAGTCTCAAATCTCAAGAAGAAAATAAAAGATAAAAAGAAAAGATCTTCCAACATCTTCAGCAGCAAGCTTGAGTCCAGAAAACATCCCTACTTGAAACCTGTCAATTGGCTGCCCGTGTGGAAAGAGGGCACCCGAGTTTGCAAAGTGAAACAAACTACGAGTCAGTCATGGGACTGGTATGTGAAATATTACTAAACTATTAATATGGCTAATCGATGGGCTACGCCGCTAACGGGGAACAGGTTTAATTCCATTGGATTGCCCATGCACAAGTTTTATAAATTTTAAAGTAAAAAAACAACGCAATGCTTTTAGAAAATGAAATCATTATAAGACTCAAGTCCCATCACACAATGCAACGCAAATGGAGGATAGATTTTTACCTTATAATGATAAAAAATGCTTGATATGTAGAAAATAATATTTTTAATATAATTATTAGTCTCTAATATGTTTCAAAAATACTTCAAAGTAAATGTATCAATCCTAGACGGCATAACTACCATATACTATGTCACCATATATAGGTTTACAATCAAGACCGTAATGTCATATTGGAGGTTGGTTTCCATCATGAGTTAAGGCTAGGGACGATCTCCTAACCGATTCGAGACACTCTAGCAATGTCTCAGGATTTGGACGCTGGCGAACCCTTGGATACAACAGGGCCGGTCCATAAATACTTTAGTAGATTAGTTATGTCTGAACACATGCTTCCCGATCCTATTGGACCTATAAATTGGCCATTGACGACCAATAAAAATCCGAGGCGCCTCGGTCCATCAACCACATAAGTAAAAATGCTGGGCTGTATAAAAACCGAACACCACTTCTAGCTAGAAAGAAATGTGTGCACTCTCTGCGTTCCCTTGTCCCGTTTTTGACTCTACCGGGGTGTGAGGCTAGCAAGGTAACGTAATACACAAAGCTATGCCTAAATAGGCTATGCTTTGATCATCATTCACAAGGCTCTACTCTTCAACAAAAGCCTCGATCAATTGCATCTTGTCATGTCACATTGACAGTCCATATCATGTGATCGATAACTACCAATATATAACCTTCGAGCTCGTGCGTCTCAAAGAAGGGTGTTTAGCAAAAGGATAAATCCTCCGCCACCTCAGAAATATATTAATAGATATCAATTAATTTACATGGCACGAAATTCAATGTCGGACACGCATCCATTTACAAGTCCGTTCTGGGTCTGAATGAAATCGGAGTCACCTAGGTGCTCGCATATCCGGACGATCAACAAGTGCGTCCGGACAACTACCACTTTAACCCTTTATTGGTAGCTAGCCAATGCCAAGAATCAGTAGTTATCCTTTCGACCTGAAGATCACCGGTCTTCAATCGCCGACTTCGATATCTTCAATTTTAAATCGCCGAAAATTATTTGAAATGAGTTGAACTCGGTCTTTTCAAATAATTTTTCGAATTATTATCATTTAAACCATTTAATATCGTTAATATTAATATATAAAAATTTATCGCTATTTTTATTTATTTAAAAATAGCTCAATAAAATTAAACGACGCTTCGGGTCAATGGGCGGCCCTGGCGCTGTTTTTACCAAAATTTGTTTTACACATATCTTAAAATCTAACCGTTGGATTTTGATGAAATTTATATCATCAGAAAGATCTTCCCAAAACTGAAACGACCCGAAATCCCCCTTACAGGAAATCACGGATTGAGTTAAGAACAAGCCACATCAGAATGCAGACAGAAGAACATTTCATTGTATATTACAACAATTCCATCAAAATACAAGAATATACAGAGTATGAATAAATATTACACAGAAATATTAGAGATTTAAATTACATCACAACGGAAAATAATACAATACACAACTAGAAGTAATACACGGATACAGAGCTTTCCGAGTATCGTTCCAGCTGTAAATCAGGATCCTGTGAATATAAATCTGCAAAACCAAAACTACTAGCTGCCCATGTCAAAATAAGGGCACCGAGAGTTTAGGTTAAAACAATAAACTCCAGGTCAGTCATGGGACTGGTATGAGAACTAAAATAGTTATTAATCTTTATTTTAAAGTTAGGTAAATCAAGGGACCACGCCGTATAACACGGAACGGGTTTCCTCCCAAGAATTCCAGTGCATAAAACAACAACGCGGTGCTAAATAAAGAACAATGAAGCTATTATAAGACCCAGGTCCCATCACACAATGCAACGCAAGCCGGAGGATAGGGTTTTTACCTTATAATTGCCAAGAATGTTTGATACATTTAAAACAAATCATTTCATACTATTATAAGTGCATATTGTATAAAACAACTTCACATCATAAGTATCAATCATAGACGGCATAAGCGCTCCATTCCACTATATCACCATATATAGGATTACAACTAAAATCGAAACGTCACGTTTTGGAAGTTGGATTTCCATCTGTGAACCGAGGCAAAAGATAGTCCTCTACCGATTCGAGACTGTCTAGTCCGAGTCTCAGGGCAAGTACTCAGTCAAGCCACTTGGAGCGACAGGGCCGGTCCACCGATGTGGATTAAAATGCCTGAACACTGCGTTTCCCCGCCCTTTGTGGCGTAAATGAGCCAACGAATGACTCCATCGGCTTCACATAGTCACCGATATATCCGAGGCGCCTCGCAACAACAACAACCACATAAGTCAAACTCATTAGGGCATGTAAAACCACTGACGCCACTTCTAACTAGAAAGAAACGCATGTCCTCCCTGAGGTCCTTCTCCCGTTTCTGGTTCACAACTGGGGTGTGAGGCTCGCGAATCAACGTTACACAAAGCTATGCCACACATGTTGTGCTTTGATCATCCACCACAAGACTTTGCTTTTCAACAGAAGCCTTGATCATCTACCACTTAGGCATGCCACACAGGCAATTCACTCCATGCAATTCATATCCATCAATATATAAACCCTGAGCTCGTACGTCTCAGAGAAGGGCGTTAAGAAAGAGAATAAATTCTCCATCGCCAAATAGATGTATATTTAATATAAATCAATCACACAGACTAAAATCCAATGTCAGAGACACAGTCCATTTACAAGTTCGTTCTGGGTCTGAACGAAACCGGAGGCACCTAGTACCTCGCATATCCATCGATCTCCAAGTACGTCTGGACGACCACAAACTGATTCCCTCTTCTTGGGTGTACGGCCCAATCCAGATCATCAGTAATCAATCAAACAACGTGAAGACCTCCGGTCTTCAACCACCGACTTCATCTTCGACTAATCATCGAATCAGTTATTCAGAATGGGATAAACCCGGTCTTTCTGAATAACTCGCGTATATAATAAACAAGTGTTGCACAAACACAACATACGCCTCATTCCAATTCATCAGTCACTAACCATAAATTAGCAAGAGAATAATTCCCCAAATATTAACCCCGAAGGCCGAAACCAACATCAGATCAATACCCAGGAAACCATTCATCTTAGCCAACCTACAGTTAGTTTCTAAATTTCACATTCTTAGGGAAAGGTTCCCATTAATTTTATCAAAGATAAATTCTTTTAAATTTATACTTTAATCTCCTTTTGAATATCAATCCAAACCAAATTATGGTTTATCCAAACTAGCCGGGATTAACGAACCTTACCGAAGTAATCATTTGTTTTAATTTCCCAATCTCAACCTATTCATCCCATGAAGTAAAACTGGTAATACTTCATATCTAACACCACGGTGTTATCGATAAATTCAGTTACCATTTCACGTTCAAATCTAATTAAAGATTTAACTATCGCCTGGAGCAAAACTGGTGATACTCCATTCTCGATCTTTTCAATCTAATTAAAGATTCATTAAAACTCCACTTAGTTTTAATCTTTGAGTGGGTTAAAGAATCAGTGTCGTTTAAAACATGGTTCACGATAAACCCCAAAATCCCATCACATTTCAATCAGTCCCTAACCGTAAATTAGCAAGTGAGCAATTCCCTAAGTATTAACCTCGAAGGCCGAAACCAACATCAGATCAATACCCAAGAAACCATTCAACTTAACTAATCTCCAGTTACACTACACCAAAACAGTGGATTCCCAACAAGTATATGTGTTACAAATCATTTCTGTAACACTTTTATGTGTCACCAACGGCGTGTGAGGAATTTCCTGTAACACTTATAAGTGTTACGAACAGAGTAACTGCTAACACTTATAAGTGTTACAAACAGAGTAATTACTAACACTTATAAGTGTTACGAACAGAGTAACTGCTAACACTTATAAGTGTTACGAACAGAGTAACTGCTAACACTTATAAGTGTTACAAACATATTCATTGCTAACACTTATAAATGTTGGAACCATAAGATATGGTAACATGTATAAGAGTTACAAACATATTCATTGCTAACACTTATAAATGTTGAAACTATAAGATATGGTAACACTTATAAATGTCAGTATCATAATCCTACTAACTCTTATAAACGTTGGTATACATAAATTGCTAACACTTATATGCATCACAGTACGAAATTAAGTTCTTCTCTATTTTTTACACGATTAATATTAAAACTCTCAAAACAAATGAATATAACATATCTTTGTGATTTTCAATACACATATGTTATTCAACATATCAATTCAATATAAGATTTCACTTCCATATCTCAAATTCAACAATGTCACATTTTCATAATATACAAATTTGAGCTACATGCTTCTGATTTCAAAATAACATAATATCATGTCCAAACTGTAAAATATAAATGCACTCATCACATTCCAAAAACTTTAGAGATAAAATCATTGTCAAGGTCACACGTGTTTGCTTTCTTTATGTTTTATCCCTCCTCCACGAGTGCCTGCAAAATATAAATACACTCATTTTTAGAAGAAGAAAAAAATGACAAGTTGCAATGGAACATTTTTCACTAAGGTGATACATGCATCAACATTTTTCACTAATTTATGAGCAGTCTTTTCATTTCAGTTATGATTTAAAATTCTGTTATATTCAAAAATGAACATAAATGGTGTAACATGTATGTGTGTTATCAATTTTGGTATAAATAAGACACAAAAGTATGCAATAGTGGTGTATGCAATTTTGGTATAAACAAGTCACACCTCAGGTGAACTCAATTACCTTGCAAATGAAGAAAGCAGCTAAGCATTTCCAGGTTGGGCACTTTTGTCTGCTCTGTGGAGTTTGGCCATGGAAACTGCAAAAGGACGTCATTCAATTTGAGTACATACTATCATTTTGAGCTGTCATAGAAGAGAACACTTGCAAAAAACAATATTTTTACTTAATAAAAATAGACTTGGGTATGGAGACCAAATGAACTGTGTAAAATATAAATGTTCAGTTCGTCTCTGTTAAACTGAGATTTAGTTGAGATTCTACTGATAAATTTTATAACTCTATTATCTTAGAAGTGTCGTTTTGAGTGGAAAAATGAGGTATTTTATAACTCTATTATCTTTACAGTCGATCAAAGACGATGGGAGTAAGTGCTCAAATATAAAGCATGGTAGAAAATGGAAAAAATAAGTAAGAAGATGATCATGCTGATTGATACATGTTAATTATCCAATTTCCCACCGTATGTGGTTGTGAATCTACAAGTTATATGAGATCACTAGGTATCTTTGTAGGAATCAAAGAGCGGTACAAGTAAGTCCTGTTTTGTCTGCAAATTAGTTCTGTTAAGACCAGAGGAGGAGAAGTATGTGAATAAAAATCCAAAAGAAGCGCTCTCTCTCTCTCTTCTTCTCCTTCTTTTTTTTTAAAATAATGTGGGGTACTTTTGATGAGTTCATTTTTATAGAGTTGTGCAATGTTGGTTGTATCACTAAGTAATTTAGCACCAGTGAAATTATGCTTGGAATAAAGAACATAGAAGACAAAAGGATAAATTTTCATTGTAGACCTCCGGAAGAACTTATCTCATGCTTAGATCTCGTGCAAAACTTATACGAAAATATGCGCTCTCTCTCTCTTCTTCTTCTTCAGGTGGGCAGTTAAGATTTTATAGCAGAAATATGGTTTAAATTGATGAAAAATAATAATAATATTACATGTTCGATTGAGGAAGAAATCAAGAGGTTAAGACTAGAAAAATGGTCTGTAAAATTATAGTTCAGAAAGAAACTTTCAGATGCGCCAACGTTCTAATTGAACATTCATTCGTTGCTTCACAGATTGCATATGCATGGTCTTGACAACATATACTTATAGAAACCTAATGTTAGGTGACATCAATCTCACATGTACGCCATATTTATTACAACATGAGACACATCCTTTTAACCCACGCATCCATAATGTGTGCGTGTCATTTTAGTGGAAGAAATCAAGAATAAACTAATAATTTGCATATAAGTCAATTCTGCAAGCATTTCTGAATAACGGAACATATACATACCTCTAAATTTCGAGCTCCTGCATATGTATCCTTCCATGGAAGAGCATTGAAAAATAACCTTCTCCTGAATATATCTTGTGTACGTAAACATCATTAATGAAATCCCAAATCTTGTTTGCATCACTTCAAAATTTGAATCATGATAATAGTTAATGAGTTGATATTTGAAACTATAACAGATTTGAGAGAGAACTTTTTATGTAACAGCCTTTGTTGTTTCACCTGCTGTTTGGAAATTTCTTATTTTGATCGTCCAAGTTTCTTAAAAGCACCTCTCGAGCTCGCTGCATGCATGTGTGTAAAAATTGTTAATGAATGAAGTTAAACTGTATAATACATAAAGCTTAATTGTTTTGGATTACCGATAAATTCACCTGATTTCCACCTTTTATAAGAGCATGAACTTCTCCTGTGGTGAATTCGGAGAAGGACACTGACTTCACACGATGAGTAAACTCACGGCTGGGTATGTATTATTTCAGTAATTAGAATGTTATAATGAAAATTAGAGAATTTGACTTTATAGGCATGAAGTTCATACAGTGGTACCGAGCACTGAATTTAGTGCTCGAAAACATACTACAAAAATGTTCATACAGTGATTTTAGTTTAGAAATATAAGTGGAAAACAGGTAACACTTAAGGACTGTTTGCTTATGAAAATAAATGAAAACCAGAAGGTTCCCTTAGCATTTCAATAGTGACAACAAAATGAACCTGCACATCAGCTAAAACCAGTAACCCTTTAACTTCATACAAGTTATTTGTGGATATTTTAGATAGCATATGTATTGGTTCACTGGGGTTTTAAAGGAGAAACAATAGAGAGGCTTTATAATAAAGGAAAGTGCATGTTTCATGAGATAGGATACTGTGTTTTATGGATTCCTTGAATAATCTGAATCTAATAGTGGGACATCATATATACAAGTTCAGGTTTGAAATATACTAATATAGCAGTAAGACAAAACAGATCAAAATTAATTCTTGAATACAACACAGATGATTTTATGTCAACGCTATAACACAGTCATGCAGTTACAATGACTTTTATTTGAGAGTTAACATAATTCCAAGGTTATTGGTGGATCAATATTCTAATCAACCTTCGTTGATCTGTTGAAGAAAAGAAAATATTCAAATGATTCAGTGGGAAACAGGTAAGAAGGTATGTTAAGATATGCTAGAAAAACCATTAGGATCTGACTATTATATAATTGGGGAAAATAAAACTCATTTTTGATCCACCAACACCAGAGCTAATATCATAATAAAATAGGAGGTTGATGTTTCAAGACTTAAGAGAGATTTTGTAAGAAATATATAACTCAATCAAAATATATGACTGATTTTATTTCTATAACAAGATAAGGTAACTAATAAGATATCAATGGTTAGAGGAATTTGCATTACACTGTTTTTAGTGCTTTTAAATTGCTTCTCCTTGATCAAAATTTAGAGATATTTTGGGTTATGTCCTAACAGTTGGTTTAAAAATCTACCATGAATTATTTGAGAATATTTGAAAACAACACAGATGAAGGAAAATGCTATTCTCCAATAGATCATTACACGAACTCGAGTAAAATAAATGAAAAAAATAAGAATCGAGCCAATTTTTGCTGATACACACCTACTAGAGTTATAAGCTCATACATAAAATTTGTTAAAAAAAAGAGATGCTTGAAAAATTTCCAGGTCCACACCAATATACATTCAATAATATGGTTAAATGTTCCCCTCTTATTTGCATTAATACTTATATAGTTTCTTTTGGAATCCAAATGATGATGCTAATGCTATGCTCAATTTGATGGGCGTAAAGTATTGTTCCCATAACATGTTGGAGAAATTTGGATTTAACTGTAATTACAATTTACAGATGTATGTTGATCTATGACACCAAGACAAACTTACAGAAGATTAACAACAGTCACAAAATTAAAAAGACAAGCTTGATCCAGTACCATTCTCCAAACAGTTGATAGATAAGGTTAAACCAGTGAAATAACAAACGATTCAGAATGATGAATGGAGATAATAAACTGACCTTGACTACAATGTCTGACCTGACCTCAGCAAGTGAGTCCCTGAGATTTTGTGCTTGGGCTGGACCCTACGCTGTAAGTAGAACAAAATTCAGCAAAATGTATAACATAAAATTTGACTAATATGCTATAATACTTATAAAGACACAACATACATACATACATATACACATACATATATTCTAGACTTACATGCAGAAATGCATTTTTCCATAGAGCTTCCATAATTTAAATAATGATGATTTGAATTATTATTTAATGTGGAACTATAGTTTAATTATAATTTATAGCCTACAATGCAACATATGTTTCTATAACATATCATATGCTAGTTGTGAATTAACATCAACAGAGCATCGCAGTCCTATAACAGAGAGGAACTTCTTGTGAAAGCAGCAACAACAACAAAATGAAGATTGTGGTAATATCATAAAGGATAAGGATCCACACACCTCTTACGCTATACCGAAATGTTTTGATTATTATATCCATAGACCCTGTTATATAGAAGAACATATACCAAAACAAACGCAAAAAAGAAGTGAGTGGTAGTTACACAGACATATGCACTGTTAAGTGAGTGGTAGTTACACAGACCCTGTTATATAGAAGAACATATAGGAATCCAAGTCTTTCCGTTTCATAAAAACTTGCTGTTAAGTACTTTCTCAATTTTTTTATCAAGAGCAAGTAGGTTAAACAACTTTTACTGTATGATGGTGTTTATTTTGCATCACGAATTGAAACTTTCATCTGTGTTTTTAACACAGCAAAATTTTCACATATATACATAACCAAATACATGCATTTAAATCCAACAATTGAATTTGAAGCCCCAATTCGTAGAAGCCCCCAAACCCAAATCGTAGAAACCCAAATCGTAGAAGCCCCAATTGAATTTAAATCCAACAATTGAATTTTCACATATATACATAACCAAATACCTAAAGCCCCAATTCGTAGAATCCCCAATTCATAGAAGCCCCCAAACCCAAATCGAAGAAGCTCCAAATCGAAGTAATGGAGAGCGGAATTGAGAGGATCGAAGTAGTGGAGAGGTAAGATGCCAGTAGCGGAATTGAGAGGATCGAAGTAATTGAGAGGATTAGCTAATCGCTGATATAATTTCCCATTTTTTATTTACCTATGATGCGGCCGTGAAAGCAATATGCGTTGAGGAATAAGTGTTGAGGTAAGATTAGGGTTATGTGTGATAAGTTACCATGTTGCCCTTAGAAAAGAAGAGTTGACTAGGCCTACCAACATATACAAGTGTTAGCACATTTTTGGTGACACATATTTGCTATGGCAACACATATTAGTGTCGCTAGTCTATAACACATATAAGTGTTGGCAGTTGAAAAAAATAAGAGTTGCCAAATGGTCATTATGGTGTAGTGTTAGTTTCTGATTTTCTTAACTCCGTTGGGCCTAAGAATAGTATTATTAAAGATACCATTCACGACAACCCAAATCACATTCCATTAATTATCGGGTTAAAGAACAAATGTTATTTAAAACACCGTTCACGATAAACTTAAAAATCGATTTCAATTCAATTCCAATTAAATATTATTTAATTGGTATACTTCATTAAATCCAAATAAAAAGATTTAATCTTTTCCTCAACCGGGTTTAAGGACAGTGTTAATGAAGACGCCATCCACGACAAACCCAAATCACATTTGATATTAAATACAAGGCTCTGAATAGAAAATATATCGGCTTATATTCAATATCAAATTCTACGACCAACAAATATCGTGTTGGAAATAACGATATGTATATATCTTTCAAATTCCCATAACAATATCTGTATAATCACGAAATCCAACATCGAAATATTCCAAAGACAATTTCGATTCACATCCCTTCCAATTAAATTATTGGAAATTCTGGTTACTTTTAAAACCATTTCAAATCCACTTTATTTATTTTAAAAATAAATAGAATTATAATTCTAGTTCAAAACTAGTTCATTTCGATAAAAATCTATTTTTCTCTTTTCAAATATGGAGTTTTTCATCCCAATTCTTCCCAAATCATTTCTTATGATTTTACACAAATTATTACTATTTTTAATAATTTTATCAAGGCCCGTACAGTCGATTTCCATCAACGGCTATCGAACTGCACTTACAGCGACCTTTTCCAAATTTGATTTGGACATAATTCCAAATTCAACCGTTAGATTTCTAATATACGTTAGAAATCTCTTTTTGATACGAACCCAACGGTTTTGATTTCAGGAGAATCCGGCGATCGGATCTCCCGTAATGTTCGTTCGAAGTTAATAGTCGAAATTCGCGAACTGCCGCAGCGCGGTGCGTTCTATTCAGGCCATTATATTATATATATAATATATATTTCGTCGATTTCCTTTTAAAACGTATTTTATAAATCGTTTTAAATTCGTTTTCGAAATGATTTCAACTTCATTTCAAATTCAAATCAAAATTGAATTTTTCCATATAAATTCGTTTTAAATTGATTTCAATTCAAATCGATTTTTAATTCAATTTCAGTTCGTTTTCAATTCAATTTCAATTCGAATTCATTTCTATCCAATTTCAATTCGATTCGAATTCATTTTATTTTCAATTCAATTCGAATTCAATTCTATTCAATTTTGAAATCACTTTCAATGTTCATTATAAAATCGACAAAATTCCCGTTCGTGTTAAAATGGCGTGTAACTACTTAACACGGCTTCACATTTTAATATTCAAAGAATATTATTTTTAAATTATTCTTTTTTTTTTGAACCAAAAATGTGTGATCTTCTGAAAAGAAGTGAGCACACATATATATAATAAAAAACCAAAGATACAGAGTCCGACAATAGTACATAAAAATACAACCTAACATAGCTCTAGGGATGTAAAGGATCGTAGATAGATGAGTTCCGGATAAACCACCACCCATCTACTCCAATATCGAATTCCGGCAAGGCCACCACCCGATATTGAAGTATATCCACTCCAATACAATAACCCATACTCTCTATGTAAAAGCAAGAATAATAAAGTGAAACTACAACTGACTCTCTAACAATAAGCCCAAAAGACTACAAACAGATATGCAAATCTTCAATCCAAACAGCAATCTTCTGAGCTCTGCTACCAATCCAAACAGCTATACACTTGATCTACCTCTTAATCAACAACCTGATTCTGCAATAAACTCTACAAACAATTAGTATTTTAATACACATATATATATATGGATATATATTAGTATAGATATATATATATCTTGCAAAGCATATATATATATACATATCTATATATATACCATACATATATGTAAAAGCAAGATGCATGGAAAACAAAGACAAGAGATTAATAACTAATGCGAAATCTATTACGAAAAAATCTGCTGATTGTAATGAAAAGGCTCAAATTAAATCTAACCTTGATCAAAAAATTCTTAAAGCATAATTTTACTAATAACTTGTAATTTGAATTAGACATCCAATCCAAACAAAAGTAAACTATCTTAATAACTAAATTATCCATAGAAACAGTAATAGAATTAAAAAATCTTTGATTTCTCTCCAACCAGATGAACCAACATATGATTATGACTAAAGAGTCTAAAACATATCTCTTACAAGCATTATTAACATATCTAAAAGATTCCCAATATTCAACACATCCCCTGTATAAATTAGGACAATCAAAAACAAATATCCTTAGAGCCATATTAAAAATATAATTAGCGATATTACAAGAGAAGAATAAATGATCCACATCTTCATTCAATAGATTACAAAAATAACACTTTGCATCAAAATTGAAAATTTTCATCTTTAGATGCTCAACTGTATTGAGCTTCTTATGAACAATTAACCACATTAAAAATTTAGCTTTAGGTGGAGAGTTAGATTTCCAAATAAACTTATAAGATCTAAGTGATATACCAGAGAAATTTATAAAGTTATACATGGACTTAACCGAATACACTTGGCTTTTATCCATTTCACAACTAATAGTATCCCTACACTCATTGATGTGATATAATGATAACTTGGCTTTAAGTAAAGTAAATTGTCTTATCAAATCCCCATCTAATAAATTATCGAAGGAAAATACCCATGGGGGATCCAAATCACTCCTATAAACATCTTTAATCAATGCATTTTTAAATCTACAGTTATTAAAGAGCTCACTAAATTCAATTTTAAGCCGTAATCGAGATATATTCGATAATTCTGAACTGGAATCAGACACAGTCAATTACCATATAATTTCAGTTATATGAATTTCATCAAATTCATATATACAACAACGACGATGAACACCCAACCATCATCCAAAGTGTGTTCTACACTGTATAAGCATCAAATATAAATATTCAACGCTTATAACAGCCTGTCAATCAATCGATCGACATACAGCTAATTATTGGGATTAGTGTATGTCATATATCATCCCAATGCCCGTGTGGGGTTTCAAACAATCAAACACAGATTTTATTTTTGCAGTTGGGCGATGTGTAAAATTTATCGTCCCATTCAATATCAGTCAAATGTGTGTATATAAACAAATAGTTCAATTTGTTTATATTTATTTATTCACATTCACGTTAAAAATTATATTTTTAACTGCTTAAATATTTTATTTCACATCACACAATCAACTACACATCAAAATCAAACAAACAAGCATACAAGCCGTCCATGGTCTGTGGACGACGGGTGTCGGATGCTACTAAACACCGTCTGCATCCTAGTATATATTTTTAACTAGAAATTTAAATTAAAGGTGAGGAGTTCTCACCGATTAGCTAAACCAAACGCCACGACTCTTCTTAGGTAGGAAATCTTCATCGTGCTCGCCTTTTGTCACTTTCGTTGTCCGTATTTGCTACATATAAAAATCACATTTTTATATTAACATTTTTATTATGAAAATCACATTTTTATAGCTCCATTCAAATAAAAATCATATTTTTAATTCGCTACTTCATGTATGTAAAAATCGAATTTTTTTATCGCTACTTCATATATATAAAAATTGAATTTTTATCGCTACTTCATATATGTAAAAATTGAATTTTTATTGCTACTTCATATATGTAAAAATCGAATTTTTATTGCTACTTCATTATAAAAATCTTATCTTTTCAAATATAAAAATCAAATTTTTTTCAAAAATCTCGTCTTTTCTATTTTAAAAAATCTCATCTTTTCTATATTTTCCAAAAACCAATTCTATTTATATTTACTAAAATCACTCCTACTTATATTTTGAAAAACAAGGATTTTTTATATTATATTTTTTCATATCAAAGATTAGATTTTTATAATTTCTGCATATATGAATTTCAGATTTTAACAATGCTTTAAACATCAATTGCATATATTTAAAATAAAATAATCAATTAAGTTACCAAAGGGGATTACCTCCTCTCACCTTCGTTCCTGTATCATTAGCAGACCCCGTTCAAAATATTGGACGCCTCAAAACCCATCCTCGCAAAGAACATCCACCTACGCCCGCTGTTCGACGGAGAGGGGGATCCACTTCGGCTGTTGGTGGTCGCACGGAGGCGAGGGGGGTCAGAGGGTAATCGCGGTGGCCGGTGGTAAAAGGGGAGGAGGCGGATGATAGCGTGGGGTGCAGTCCTTAGACTGGGCGTATGGGGAGGGGGTTTTCGAGGGGTGGAGGGGATCCAGCTATCGGAGGGGAGGTGGAGGGCAAAGGCGACGGTGGAGAGAGGTCAACGGAGGCGGCGGGTTTGGAGGAGCGATGACAGGTCGATTTGGGGGCCATCGGGTTTTTCTGAAAGAGGGTTACGGTATTAGGAGGAAATGAATAAGGGTTGACCAATTTTGAATATATAAACATTATTATTTTAATTATTTATTTAATTCCCCTAAAAGTTATCTTCTCATTTAAACTCAAAACGAGACCCAAAGACTGTCGTCCCTAGCTAATTACCCCCATTCCGAACACAATGGGATATGTATTGTAAGCTAATTTTATCATTTCGATCAGTTTCCGTTCAAATTAAAATTTAAATCTATATATATTCAATTTGAACGGACATTTCAATTTACCAGGGCCACATACGGACTCAGAAAATTCCAGAAAAATTATTTCTAGCTTCGTATTGACGATACAGTCCTAATGTAACGACCCAGAGATTTCAGCCCCGAAAATCGACATAAATACATTTACTGTAACTCATGCCGATCCTCCAAGCACCGAAACACTGGATAGTTATTAGAAAGAATTTAGAGGGTGAGATAAGAAAGAAAGAAATATTAGAATAGAAGAAGAAGAAACAACACAACACAGAATCTCACATCGCAGCGGAACAAAATATAATACAGAAATAACCTTTATTGAAAGCTTTTGAAATACTTACAATATCAGAGTACACATCTGGACAGTGACACTAATCTGTCCTCATATAACACACAGCGGAATAATAATATCATACGTCTGGACTCTTCCAGCTCGTCTCTTCACAGCAGTCGATAACCTGAACCTGTACACTCCGGGCTAACCCGAGCATTTACAAAACACCGGGTCAGTCTGGTGAACCAGAGTGAGATAAACTCGCACAGTAATAAGGGTGAATCATCCAATCATGATTTTTAAAGTTCAAAACCTTTTCAAAAGGAAAGGATAATCGTAAGACCAAATCCACACATAAATACGGACGGTTTTTACCTTACGATAACCCAAAACATTTTTGAAACCAATATCTTGTCTGATATTATAATAATGTCTAAACACAAGTAAATAGCAATCTAGTAGGACGCTTGCATCTCACGCTCTACATATATAGTATACAATCAAAAACCCGCAGGCGCTTATTGGGAATTGGATTCCGACTTGACAAGGTATGGGTCCACCTTCCGATCGTGTATCTCTAGAGACGAATACACTGGGTTCAACAAGAACTTCTTGCAACCCGGCCCTCACATGACCGACCCCTCATTTCGCTTGAGAGTATCGAATGTATATCACCGACGGTTGGGATCAGCAACCGTCTCCCGACAAGGGACAGCATCGAAACATAGATTTAAGAAACAAATAGGATTTCCTCTAGATAGGTGATCATACACCCTAATGGGAGCGACCCACATAGCCATGCTGCCTGCCCGATTTTTGTCATTTCCCGGTTGATGAGGCTTGAGGCCAGAATTAACTCTTGACATCTGGTCACCATTCACTTTGAATGCCACATTGTCAGATCCGTCAGATATCACTAATTGACGTCCACAAAAATACTCTAGCTGAAAGCTAGAGAACGGCAAATCTCTGCCAACAACTATCGTACGTTTGAAGAAATCAACGTACGTGACCCTTTGGAAATACTCTGTCAGACATTCGTCCATATACGTCATCCAGGAACAGGATGAACCGAAGGCACTCTCCTACCGCATCCATATAGGAATCACCCCATGGATCAGTAGCGAGTAGTCCTTGCAACCCCGTAGATTCCAACTACGAAAAAATCACAGTTTATCTCTGCTTGCCAGGCAGAGAATATTAGTGGTTCTTCCGTTTGTGAAAATCAACGGTCTTCACAGCACCATCTCGACCATCTTCTGATATCTTCACGTATTTGTTGGTCGGAATGGTTTTCGAATGTAAATTCGATCCCGGTCTTTCCATACCAACAATCGTATTGGTCAGATTTGATAGTCGGTGTTTTAACTATCAAAATATACAGTGTTTCAAACATGACACTCCAATGAGTTCACTGGTTCAGTATTTAGCATCACTTGGCCTTTAACAAAACTGATTTACTTTTGTTAAATAAAACTTCTAATTCTTTTAATATTCAAAATACGATATTTGAATAACTCTAATTCGATTTAACTCTAATCGATTAACTAATATTTGACTTAACTCCATTCGCTTGACCCTAGGTCGCAGCGATCACAATGGTTACGCCTGATTCCCTCAGGAAACATCCGACCGCCGTAGGCTATCTGCAGCCCTGCGAATTACGCTAGCAGTCGTACGAAATGGCAACTTACCTTGAATACTAAGTTTGACTAACTCTAGCTCGAATAACTATATTCAATTACCCACTTAAACCTTCTTTCACTTAATTCATATAATTGAGTACGTTTATTTCCTTTCACCATTCAATTGGCTTGCATCTCACATTCGGTAACTTTTTAAATGAATTCCCATTTAAAAAGTTATTCCTAAATTCATCATTAATTAAAATAATAACTCATTTCAAACATTAACTACTTTAGCAGTTAATCCCTTTATTAACTAAATTAAATATTAAATCCCTTTTAAATCCTTATTTAAATTCAAACAATATCCATTTAACTATTTTAATCAAAACACATTAACTTGATAAACAATTCTAATTCCAAACGGTCGATTTAACTAACTCAAAAACTTGATTATCTCATTAACCGATTTCAACAAATCCTTGCTTTAAATTAATTAAAAATATAATTGATTTAAATAGATTCTAATTATTTGTTTTCCTTACAAAACAAATTTTCAAGGTTTAACCATTTAATTCATTTCTTATTCTCCAACTGGTAAATCTGATCAACATTAGCATTTGCTTTGCAAAATAAATTCATAACAAATCAAAGTCTTAACAAATAAAATATTTATTTATTTCTCTTAAATAACTTTTATTCAAATAATATAATTCAAATCTAACTCTGGTTATAAAATAAACTTTATAACCTCAACTCTATCGATTTACCTGTCGGTGAATCAATATCTATAACTCGATTGGTTTTAAAGGCCATACTCTGCCAAACACTTAACCAATATCGCCCATTGGTTTAAACCCAACAGATGTTGAATATCCAGTCAATAATCGACCATCAAATCAATCACCCAAACAGATCAGTTCATATATGATCATATGAAAATAAATAATACATTTGAGGAATCCGGTTGGATCCCTCCAACCTGTTCTTCCCTGTACTCAAATGGTTATCTCAAATCAGACCATTCAGTTTTGTTTAACTGATAACATTAAATAGCAACCATTCAACATCAACCACAAGCAATTCAAACAATTCAACCATTAAACACGTTTATAAATAAACGTGACCAACCAAGGTGAGTTACCTTTATTGGAACCAATCGTTAAAATAACGATTTGGTATTTCACTGAAATTAAACACAGTTTAATTTCATCGGTTAAACCAATAAACAATGGTAGAACTAGAAAACAGGCAATCATCAGCAAGCAAAGCACACAAAATAAAAACCCAATTTATATAAAAATATAAATGGGAAAACTGAGTGAGTTTAACTCACCTGATTTCGTTAATTTCTGAAGCGGTTCCGTTACAATTAAATTAAACGGTCGTTTAATTTAACTGTAAATTCACGTCGTTTCCATTTCTATCCAAGTCAGTTCCAACATATTGTGTCCGTCACCAAGATCGTAACGCAACCGGTTTCGTTCTCTTATTTTAATATAAACAAGGTTGATCTCTTCTTTTCTTTCCATCACTGTTTTCTTTGGTTCAGAAGTGCCCAACCCTTTATAATACTTCAGCTCGACAATTTGCTCGTTGTTCCCATGAACTTCTTCCTACCCGATCACTTGCGAACTGAAACCACAGCCAACAATTTTCGTTCAAAACTGTAGGCCGAACTAAGTTCTTTCTGCCCTTCAAAGGCTTCGGCAATCCTGTCCACAAATCATTCCATGGTTTTAGTATAAATTTTTAAGTTAAATCCTTAATTACTTTAAAAAGTTAGATGGGTACTTTGTGGATTACCAAGACCATCTTCGGTTTTAACAGCCGATCCTTAATTACTGCTGCTACCTTCGTTACTGATTTCTTCTTGGCTTCCCACGTCCCCTGGTTCTTCTTGTCTCCACTACTACTTGCGTTGCCCATCCAAACTCCAATTTCACTAACCACCGTTCCTTCGATCCCACGTCCACCCATACACTTGCCACAAACCCCACCTTTCACGTTGAAACCACTTTAACCCTTCCGCCAAGACTGACTTTGTACTCCTTCTACAGTACCTCCAAGACCGTTTACTCCACTCCCAAAGGAAACCGCTCCCATCCCATTATCGTAACCCAGCGTCGGTTCCTTCTAATCGGGAAGCACAAGACCCACCTTCACCGCACAAAGAATAGGTCTTACTGAGTACACGAAATTGTAGTTGGGTGTTTCGTTTAGATGAGAAGTTGATTGTGAATTTAGGGAGAAAATTAGGGATTTTAGCGTTCGTTCTTTGTTTTGTAGTGTCTGCTGAGCACAGCTAAAACTTATGGGATATATATAGGGTTAGTTATATTATTATTTTAATAAAACGAAACTTCGTCGTAAAGTAGTTGATTAAAACCCCTATAATTGATCCCTGTCTACTGATAAAAATGCTAATCTTAATGTAAAAAGGTATTCCGGGCCCAATGGAACAAGTTTCGTCGAATTCCGAGGTCGTATGTAAAAAATCCCTTTATAAAACCAGAAATAAACACGCATTTAATTTTTCCACGGTCACCAGATAAATCGAATCAACTTGAAACCTTGATATCTTGCAATAACTTTTCGATACGAACCCAACGGCACTAGTTTCGTCGCATTCTGAGACTGTTTGCCCGATAGGCTGTTTTTACCCCGAACCGCCCTACCCTTTTTAACGCCAAATTTCTCGATCTCTAAAAATAACAAACTATATACCTATCCTGACTCTAATCGACGATACAAACTCAACGGAACTGGTTTCGCGGCCTAATTGGATCGTCTGTTCAAGTTACACTCAAATATCCTTTTATCTATTTGAATACGCGTTAAAGAAAATAACTGGGCGTTCGCGGTTGCTGTGGTCACATACGACATCGGTTTTCCACGCCACTCACCACCGTACAATAATTTAACGATACGGTTCTAATGAAACTGGTTTCGTCGAAAACAGAGTCCGTTTACAAAACGGCTATTTTAACGCGTATATTTATATAGTGATTTTCCATAGCGATTATTTCAAAATTTGATTTGGCCATAACTATCACATTATAACACGAAATCTGTATTTTCCTCTTTCATATGAAAATTATCGTCAATACGGTCCCAACGTTTCTTGTTGCACAGAATTCCGTCTTATATCGAATTTTGTATTCTCAGTTGAAGTTCAAAACTCCATATTACGAACTGCACACCATTTTCAAGCTCGATTTATAATTATATAAATATATAACGTTCGAACTTCGTTTAAATCACGAGTTAAATATTAAATTCCATTAATATTCCCAATATAATATTTTAAAATAAATAAAATATTCGACGGGCAAAACACGGGTCGTTACATTCCTCCCCCCTTAAAATAATTTCGTCCTCGCAATTGCTAAGGTAAGAAAGAACGTTATAAACTCATTAATTTCAAATCTAACTTTATATTAAATTTGAAACCAATTCAATATCGTGAATAAATATTTTCAAAAATATCGAAAATTTTCTAACACCTTAAATTCCCGAAAAATTTCGCCAGCACCTCCTCTGTACGGCTCAATCGGTACAACCACAACTCGCCCTTTCTAGGCCTTCTCCAATCCAAAAGAAAACAAAACAGCCAAGCGGCTTGCCAAATAGGCTCACAAATCACCAAACCCATATAAAAATAAACGTGTACCTTTTTGTCGGGCATATCATTATATTCTTTCCATCTGTTGCCGTGTCAGCATATATAAATGCATTTCCAAACAAAATTCCAACTTTATCCTCAAAACCAAATCCTTTACGCGTCCAAGCCAAATCTCATTCTTAACTCAATTTCCATCCATTTCAACTCTTAACTTACCAGTCCACCACCATCTCAGATTCCGGTCTTCCAATTCCAAGTCTGATTCTACTTAATATATTATATCCCGTTTTCAATTTCCGGTTAATTGATTTCAATGCAATTCATATTTGCTTTCCCAATTTCTATTTAATTTTTTTGTTTTGTTCAAACAATTTCCCTGGGGTTTTTAAACAGTTCAGCTCCTTCAAAAATCAAATATTCCTTTCAGGATCCAAAACAACTTGTTTTTCTCAAAGCAATTCAAAACAAAATCTTTGGTTGAAATCCGTCACTTACCACTCGAAAATGAACACTGATGATGTCCGGATCATCATCGGAATCTATTTTCCAGCTATCGAAGTGAGTTCAATACTATGTCACTTTCAAAACCATTTCTAAACATTTTCATTTTGAAATCAGTTCAAAATATCCTTTGCAAGGCTTGTAAACAATTTAAAAACCTCCCAGGATTTTAAAACTCTCATATATTCAATTCAAGTTCATTTGTAACCATTTATCCCACTTTAAGGAATTTTAATTCCAATTCTGATTTAGATTTCAGATTTAATTCATCTGATTCCATATTATACGAATTCCAATTGGTTATTTATATAACCATTTCAATTATAATCAACCAACACATCCAATGTACTATAATACTTAAAATATATAGATTTTCTTTATATCAAAATATAATTTGGGTAAAATTATTTCATTTACCCTCTTTTCAAAACATATCGTGTCGAATTATTCTGTTCAAGAGTTTAGAAACACTTATCGACACAGTTTGCATTACTGTATCGACCAGAATTCATAAACTACTCGCCAAACCAATCAACACAATATAAAACAGCTTCTATAACAATTTACAAATACGCGCCCATATATATACACTCAAACTCAATCTAGGGTATTACTAACCCCATCTTTACTGAGTCACGCCACAGAGCCAAGGTAATCACTTAACCTTCAGCTCTGATACCACTGTAACGACCCAGAGATTTCAGCCCCGAAAATCGACATAAATACATTTACTGTAACTCATGCCGATCCTCCAAGCACCGAAACACTGGATAGTTATTAGAAAGAATTTAGAGGGTGAGATAAGAAAGAAAGAAATATTAGAATAGAAGAAGAAGAAACAACACAACACAGAATCTCACATCGCAGCGGAACAAAATATAATACAGAAATAACCTTTATTGAAAGCTTTTGAAATACTTACAATATCAGAGTACACATCTGGACAGTGACACTAATCTGTCCTCATATAACACACAGCGGAATAATAATATCATACGTCTGGACTCTTCCAGCTCGTCTCTTCACAGCAGTCGATAACCTGAACCTGTACACTCCGGGCTAACCCGAGCATTTACAAAACACCGGGTCAGTCTGGTGAACCAGAGTGAGATAAACTCGCACAGTAATAAGGGTGAATCATCCAATCATGATTTTTAAAGTTCAAAACCTTTTCAAAAGGAAAGGATAATCGTAAGACCAAATCCACACATAAATACGGACGGTTTTTACCTTACGATAACCCAAAACATTTTTGAAACCAATATCTTGTCTGATATTATAATAATGTCTAAACACAAGTAAATAGCAATCTAGTAGGACGCTTGCATCTCACGCTCTACATATATAGTATACAATCAAAAACCCGCAGGCGCTTATTGGGAATTGGATTCCGACTTGACAAGGTATGGGTCCACCTTCCGATCGTGTATCTCTAGAGACGAATACACTGGGTTCAACAAGAACTTCTTGCAACCCGGCCCTCACATGACCGACCCCTCATTTCGCTTGAGAGTATCGAATGTATATCACCGACGGTTGGGATCAGCAACCGTCTCCCGACAAGGGACAGCATCGAAACATAGATTTAAGAAACAAATAGGATTTCCTCTAGATAGGTGATCATACACCCTAATGGGAGCGACCCACATAGCCATGCTGCCTGCCCGATTTTTGTCATTTCCCGGTTGATGAGGCTTGAGGCCAGAATTAACTCTTGACATCTGGTCACCATTCACTTTGAATGCCACATTGTCAGATCCGTCAGATATCACTAATTGACGTCCACAAAAATACTCTAGCTGAAAGCTAGAGAACGGCAAATCTCTGCCAACAACTATCGTACGTTTGAAGAAATCAACGTACGTGACCCTTTGGAAATACTCTGTCAGACATTCGTCCATATACGTCATCCAGGAACAGGATGAACCGAAGGCACTCTCCTACCGCATCCATATAGGAATCACCCCATGGATCAGTAGCGAGTAGTCCTTGCAACCCCGTAGATTCCAACTACGACAAAATCACAGTTTATCTCTGCTTGCCAGGCAGAGAATATTAGTGGTTCTTCCGTTTGTGAAAATCAACGGTCTTCACAGCACCATCTCGACCATCTTCTGATATCTTCACGTATTTGTTGGTCGGAATGGTTTTCGAATGTAAATTCGATCCCGGTCTTTCCATACCAACAATCGTATTGGTCAGATTTGATAGTCGGTGTTTTAACTATCAAAATATACAGTGTTTCAAACATGACACTCCAATGAGTTCACTGGTTCAGTATTTAGCATCACTTGGCCTTTAACAAAACTGATTTACTTTTGTTAAATAAAACTTCTAATTCTTTTAATATTCAAAATACGATATTTGAATAACTCTAATTCGATTTAACTCTAATCGATTAACTAATATTTGACTTAACTCCATTCGCTTGACCCTAGGTCGCAGCGATCACAATGGTTACGCCTGATTCCCTCAGGAAACATCCGACCGCCGTAGGCTATCTGCAGCCCTGCGAATTACGCTAGCAGTCGTACGAAATGGCAACTTACCTTGAATACTAAGTTTGACTAACTCTAGCTCGAATAACTATATTCAATTACCCACTTAAACCTTCTTTCACTTAATTCATATAATTGAGTACGTTTATTTCCTTTCACCATTCAATTGGCTTGCATCTCACATTCGGTAACTTTTTAAATGAATTCCCATTTAAAAAGTTATTCCTAAATTCATCATTAATTAAAATAATAACTCATTTCAAACATTAACTACTTTAGCAGTTAATCCCTTTATTAACTAAATTAAATATTAAATCCCTTTTAAATCCTTATTTAAATTCAAACAATATCCATTTAACTATTTTAATCAAAACACATTAACTTGATAAACAATTCTAATTCCAAACGGTCGATTTAACTAACTCAAAAACTTGATTATCTCATTAACCGATTTCAACAAATCCTTGCTTTAAATTAATTAAAAATATAATTGATTTAAATAGATTCTAATTATTTGTTTTCCTTACAAAACAAATTTTCAAGGTTTAACCATTTAATTCATTTCTTATTCTCCAACTGGTAAATCTGATCAACATTAGCATTTGCTTTGCAAAATAAATTCATAACAAATCAAAGTCTTAACAAATAAAATATTTATTTATTTCTCTTAAATAACTTTTATTCAAATAATATAATTCAAATCTAACTCTGGTTATAAAATAAACTTTATAACCTCAACTCTATCGATTTACCTGTCGGTGAATCAATATCTATAACTCGATTGGTTTTAAAGGCCATACTCTGCCAAACACTTAACCAATATCGCCCATTGGTTTAAACCCAACAGATGTTGAATATCCAGTCAATAATCGACCATCAAATCAATCACCCAAACAGATCAGTTCATATATGATCATATGAAAATAAATAATACATTTGAGGAATCCGGTTGGATCCCTCCAACCTGTTCTTCCCTGTACTCAAATGGTTATCTCAAATCAGACCATTCAGTTTTGTTTAACTGATAACATTAAATAGCAACCATTCAACATCAACCACAAGCAATTCAAACAATTCAACCATTAAACACGTTTATAAATAAACGTGACCAACCAAGGTGAGTTACCTTTATTGGAACCAATCGTTAAAATAACGATTTGGTATTTCACTGAAATTAAACACAGTTTAATTTCATCGGTTAAACCAATAAACAATGGTAGAACTAGAAAACAGGCAATCATCAGCAAGCAAAGCACACAAAATAAAAACCCAATTTATATAAAAATATAAATGGGAAAACTGAGTGAGTTTAACTCACCTGATTCGTTAATTTCTGAAGCGGTTCCGTTACAATTAAATTAAACGGACGTTTAATTTAACTGTAAATTCACGTCGTTTCCATTTCTATCCAAGTCAGTTCCAACATATTGTGTCCGTCACCAAGATCGTAACGCAACCGGTTTCGTTCTCTTATTTTAATATAAACAAGGTTGATCTCTTCTTTTCTTTCCATCACTGTTTTCTTTGGTTCAGAAGTGCCCAACCCTTTATAATACTTCAGCTCGACAATTTGCTCGTTGTTCCCATGAACTTCTTCCTACCCGATCACTTGCGAACTGAAACCACAGCCAATAATTTTCGTTCAAAACTGTAGGCCGAACTAAGTTCTTTCTGCCCTTCAAAGGCTTCGGCAATCCTGTCCACAAATCATTCCATGGTTTTAGTATAAATTTTTAAGTTAAATCCTTAATTACTTTAAAAAGTTAGATGGGTACTTTGTGGATTACCAAGACCATCTTCGGTTTTAACAGCCGATCCTTAATTACTGCTGCTACCTTCGTTACTGATTTCTTCTTGGCTTCCCACGTCCCCTGGTTCTTCTTGTCTCCACTACTACTTGCGTTGCCCATCCAAACTCCAATTTCACTAACCACCGTTCCTTCGATCCCACGTCCACCCATACACTTGCCACAAACCCCACCTTTCACGTTGAAACCACTTTAACCCTTCCGCCAAGACTGACTTTGTACTCCTTCTACAGTACCTCCAAGACCATTTACTCCACTCCCAAAGGAAACCGCTCCCATCCCATTATCGTAACCCAGCGTCGGTTCCTTCTAATCGGGAAGCACAAGACCCACCTTCACCGCACAAAGAATAGGTCTTACTGAGTACACGAAATTGTAGTTGGGTGTTTCGTTTAGATGAGAAGTTGATTGTGAATTTAGGGAGAAAATTAGGGATTTTAGCGTTCGTTCTTTGTTTTGTAGTGTCTGCTGAGCACAGCTAAAACTTATGGGATATATATAGGGTTAGTTATATTATTATTTTAATAAAACGAAACTTCGTCGTAAAGTAGTTGATTAAAACCCCTATAATTGATCCCTGTCTACTGATAAAAATGCTAATCTTAATGTAAAAAGGTATTCCGGGCCCAATGGAACAAGTTTCGTCGAATTCCGAGGTCGTATGAAAAAAATCCCTTTATAAAACCAGAAATAAACACGCATTTAATTTTTCCACGGTCACCAGATAAATCGAATCAACTTGAAACCTTGATATCTTGCAATAACTTTTCGATACGAACCCAACGGCACTAGTTTCGTCGCATTCTGAGACTGTTTGCCCGATAGGCTGTTTTTACCCCGAACCGCCCTACCCTTTTTAACGCCAAATTTCTCGATCTCTAAAAATAACAAACTATATACCTATCCTGACTCTAATCGACGATACAAACTCAACGGAACTGGTTTCGCGGCCTAATTGGATCGTCTGTTCAAGTTACACTCAAATATCCTTTTATCTATTTGAATACGCGTTAAAGAAAATAACTGGGCGTTCGCGGTTGCTGTGGTCACATACGACATCGGTTTTCCACGCCACTCACCACCGTACAATAATTTAACGATACGGTTCTAATGAAACTGGTTTCGTCGAAAACAGAGTCCGTTTACAAAACGGCTATTTTAACGCGTATATTTATATAGTGATTTTCCATAGCGATTATTTCAAAATTTGATTTGGCCATAACTATCACATTATAACACGAAATCTGTATTTTCCTCTTTCATATGAAAATTATCGTCAATACGGTCCCAACGTTTCTTGTTGCACAGAATTCCGTCTTATATCGAATTTTGTATTCTCAGTTGAAGTTCAAAACTCCATATTACGAACTGCACACCATTTTCAAGCTCGATTTATAATTATATAAATATATAACGTTCGAACTTCGTTTAAATCACGAGTTAAATATTAAATTCCATTAATATTCCCAATATAATATTTTAAAATAAATAAAATATTCGACGGGCAAAACACGGGTCGTTACACCTAACAAAAGTAATTTCGTCAAATTCTGAGACCGTTTGAAAAATGGCCATTTTCTAGTCGATTAAAATCAACTAAAACTGGTCAAACGTGTTTTCCTTTGCCACACTCACATATTGAATCGAAAAATTACTAATTTTGGAATCTAGCAATAACTTGACATCACGGATCCAACAAAAGTGGTTTCGTCGGAAAACGAGGTCGTTTGCAAAATTCCCATTTTTAAGGGCCAGAATTCCATAGCGACTATTCTGAATTTTCAACTGGGCATATCTTTTGATTTCCGCTATGGAATTTCAGTTTTTCGGATTCGTTGGAAAGACATTCTCAAATAGATTCAAATATTTTTGGTTTCCTTGAAATCCGGTTTATTTTGAACCCGGTACATTCATTTGAATTTTATAATCGAATTATCGAACTACCGCACCATTTTCAATTCCTTTTTTGTTTTAAAATAAATATTTATATTCTATCGTCGATTCAAACGAATATATACGTTCGAATTCTATTCAAAATAAATTTCTCGTCAATATTATTTAAAATAATTTATTTTAAATAATCAAAATTCACTAAAATTGCCAAAATAAAAATTTTAAATTGGCTCAGATTTCCGGGTTATTACAATCTCCCCCACTTAAAACTTTTCGTCCCCGAAAAGGAACAAAGCCGAAAGTTGTTTAACTAATCAACTCAACTTTCGCTATTTCCATTATGGCTTAGTTTTTCAACTTTTCAGTTTCTAAAAACTTTTCGAATTTTTCAAAAATTTGGCTAACACCCTAAATTATCGAAAAATTTCGCCATAACCTCCCCTGCACCGGGGACTTCGGGATATTTCATATAGCCTCCCATGGCCTTCTCCAATCAAAAAGAAAAAGAAAAAGCCAATCGGCTCATAAAATCATCATCACCCAAACAAAACAGTAAATTATGGTAAACATGTACCTATTTGTCGGGCAAACAATTTTATTCTTCTGCTCTAGCCTCCTTGCTATGACCTGTTCAATAGATATACATGTACTATGCATGCAAATGCGACAAATTTTCAATACAATTCACTATTTGATATAATTTGGCTAAAGGTTCAACCTTTAATTAATAAAACTATAATCAAACAACCAACCAGCAATCAATTAGTTGATTAGCTTTTGAAATTCATGACTTTGATATATAGTCAAAAAATCAGATTTTCATGCCAAACCACAACAATAAACCCTATCTAATTTTGGTTCTCACACCAATCTAATGGAAATATATAGATGTCACACTTTTGGTACTCGAATATCAACTCTGATGACGATGCATCAATCATCAGAATCCTCTCCGGGCGAGTAGAGTGTGATTCTATATCTATCCAGTATAATAAAACTTCGAATACACGTTTGCAAGGCGTATATGCAAAATCTTTATATACTGGATCGTCCAAATTCAATACAAATAAATATTCAAATACATATAAAATGATTTAAATTTCAAAACAAAATTTGTTTTCATTTTCAAAAATATACTCTTCACACTCGTTCTAGGATACTACCGATCCCATCTCTAACGAGTCATTCCCATTGGATATTACTAATCCAATGTCTGATGAATTCTTTCGTATGGTTCTAATGTGTCTTATTCCCTGAGTTTTGTAAACCAAAGCTCTGATACCACGATGAAACGACCCGAAATCCCCCTTACAGGAAATCACGGATTGAGTTGAGAACAAGCCACATCGGAACGGAGATAGAAGAACATTTCATTGTATATTACAACAATTCCATCAGAATACAAGAATATACAGAGTATGAATAAATATTACAAAGAAATATCAGAGATTTAAATTACATCGCAGCGGAAAATAATACAATACACAACTAGAAGTAATACACGGATACAGAGCTTTCCGAGTATCGTTCCAGCTGTAAATCAAGATCCTATGAATATAAATCTGCAAAACCAAAACTACTAGCTGCCCATGTCAAAATAAGGGCACCCAGAGTTTAGGTTAAAACAATAAACTCCAGGTCAGTCATGGGACTGGTGTGAGAACTAAAACAGTTATTAATCTTTATTTTAAAGTTAGGTAAATCAAGGGACCACGCCGTATAACACGAAACGGGTTTCCTCCCAAGAATACCAGTGCATAAAACAACAGCGCGATGCTAAATAAAGAACAATGAAGCTATTATAAGACCCAGGTCCCATCACACAATGCAACGCAAGCCAGAGGATAGGGTTTTTACCTTATAATAGCCAAGAATGCTTGATACGTTTAAAACAAATCATTTGATACTATTATAAGTGCATAGCGTATAAAACAACTTCATGTCATAAGTATCAATCATAGATGGCATAAGCGCCCTATCTCACTGTGTCGCCATATATAGGATTACAACTAAAATCAAAACGTCACATATTGGAAGTTGGATTTCTATCTGTGAACCGAGGCAAAAGATAGTCCTCTACCGATTCGAGACTGTGTAGTCCGAGTCTCAAGGCAAGTACTCAGTCAAGCCACTTGGAGCGATAGGGTCGGTCCACCGATGTGGATTAAAATGCCTAAACACTGCGTTTCCCCGCCCTTTGGGGCGTAAATGAACCAACGAATGACTCCATCGGCTTCACATAGTCACCGATATATCTGAGGCGCCTCGCAACAACAACAACCACATAAGTCAAACTCGTCAGGGTGTGTAAAACCATTAACGCCACTTCTAACTAGAAAGAAATGCATGTCCTCCCTGAGGTCCTTCTCGCGTTTCTGGTTCACAAACGGGGTGTGAGGCTCGCGAATCAACATTACACAAAGCTATGCCACACAGGCTATGCTTTGATCATCCACCGTAAGACTTTGCTTTTCAACAGAAGCCTTGATCATCTGCCACTTAGGCATGCCACACAGGCAATTCACTCCATGCGATTGATATCCATCAATATATAACCCCTGAGCTCGTACGTCTCAGAGAAGGGCGTTAACCAAGAGAATAAATTCTCCGCCGCCAAACAGATGTATATTTAATAGAAATCAATCACACAGACTAAAATCCAATGTCAGACACACAGTGCATTTACAAGTTCGTTCTGGGTCTGAGCGAAACCAGGGGCACCTAGTACCTCGCATATCCATCGATCTCCAAGTACGTCTGGACGACCACCAACTGATTCCCTCCTCTTGGGTGTACGGCCCAATCCAGATCATCAGTAATCATCCAAATGATGTGAAGATCTTCGGTCTTCAACCACAGTCTTCATCTTCGACTAATCGTGGAATCAGTTATTCAGAATGGGATAAACCCGTTCTTTCTGAATAACTCGCGTATATAATAAACAAGTGTCACACAAACACAACATACACCTCATTCCAATTCATCAGTCACTAACCGTAAATTAAAAAGAGAATAATTCCCCAAATATTAACCCCGAAGGCCGAAACCAACATCATATCAATACCCAGGAAACCATTCATCTTAGCCAACCTACAGTTAGTTTCTAAATTTCACATTCTTAGGGAAAGGTTCCCATTAATTTTATCAATGTTAAATTCTTTTAAATTTATACATTAATCTCCTTTTGAATATCAATCCAAACCAAATTATGGTTTATCCAAACTAGCCGGGATTAACGAACCTTACCGAAGTAATCATTTGTTTTAATTTCCCACTCCCAACCTATTCATCCCATGAAATAAAACTGGTAATACTTCATATCTAACACCACGGTGTTATTGGTAAATTCAATTACCATTTCACGTTCAAATCTAATTAAAGATTTAACAATCGCTTGGAGCAAAATTGGTGATACTCCATTCTCGATCTTTTCAATCTAATTAAAGATTCATTAAAACTCCACTTAGTTTTAATCTTTGACTGGGTTAAAGAATCAGTGTCATTTAAAACATGGTTCACGATAAACCCCAAAATCCCATCACATTTCAATCAGTCCCTAACCGTAAATTAGCAAGTGAGCAATTCCCTAAGTATTAACCCCGAAGGCCGAAACCAACATCAGATCAATACCCAAGAAACCATTCAACTTAACTAATCTCCAGTTAGTTTCTAATTTTCTTAACTCCGTTGGGCCTAAGAACAGTATTATTAAAGATACCATTCACGACAACCCAAATCACATTCCATTAATTATCGGGTTAAAGAACAAATGTTATTTAAAACACCATTCACGATAAACCCAAAAATCGATTTCAATTCAATTCCAGTTAAATATTATTTAATTGGTATACTTCATTAAATCCAAATAAAAAGATTTAATCTTTTCCTCAACTGGGTTTAAGGACAGTGTTAATGAAGACACCATCCACGACAAACCTAAATCACATTTGATATTAAATACAAGGCTCTGAATAGAAAATATATCGGCTTATTTTCAATATCAAATTCTACGACCAACAAATATCGTGTTGGAAATAACGATATGTATATATCTTTCAAATTCCCATAACAATATTTGTATAATCACGAAATCCAACATCGAAATATTCCAAAGACAATTTCGATTCACATCCCTTCCAATTCAGTTATTGGAAATTCTGGTTACTTTTAAAACAATTTCAAATCCACTTTATTTATTTTAAAAATAAATAGAATTATAATTCTAGTTCAAAACTAGTTCATTTCGATAAAAATCTATTTTTATCTTTTCAAATATGGAGTTTTTCATTCCAATTCTTCCCAAATCATTTCTTATGATTTTACACAAATTATTACTATTTTTAATAATTTTATCAAGGCCCGTACAGTCGATTTCCATCAACGGCCATCGAACTGCACTTACAGCGACCTTTTCCAAATTTGATTTGGACATAATTCCAAATCCAAACATTAGATTTCTAATTTATAATATCCGTTAGAAAGCTCTTTTCGATACGAACCCAACGGTTCCGGTTTCAGGAGAATCCGACGATCGGATCTCCCGTAATGTCCCTTCGAAGTTAATGGTCGAAATTAGCGAACTGCCGCAGCACGGCGCGTTCTATTCAGGCCATTATATTATATATATAATATATATTTCTTCGATTTCCTTTTAAAACGTTATAAATCGTTTTAAATTCATTTTCGAAACAATTTCAACTTCATTTAGAATTCAAATCAAAATTGAATTTTTCCTTATAAATTCGTTTTAAATTCATTTCAAATTGATTTCAATTCAAATCGATTTTTAATTCAATTTCAGTTCGTTTTCAATTCAATTCAATTTCAATTCGAATTCATTTCTATTCAATTCGATTCAAATTCATTTTATTTTTAATTCAATTCGAATTCAATTCTATTCAATTTTGAAATCACTTTCAATATTCATTATAAAATCGACAAAATTCCCGTTTGTGTTAAAATGGCGTGTAACTACTTAACACGGCTTCACGTTTTAATATTCAAAGAATATTATTTTTAAATTATTCGATAATTCTGAACTGGAATTAGACACAGTCAATTACCATATAATTTCAGTTATATGGATTTCATCAAATTCATATATACAACAACGACGATAAACACCCAACCATAATCTAAAGTGCGTTCTACACTGTATAAGCATCAAATATAAATATTCAACGCTTATAACAGCCTGTCAATCAATCGATCGACATACAGCTAATTATTGGGATTAGTGTATGTCATATATCATCCCAGTACCCGTGTGGGGTTTCAAACAATCAAACACAGATTTTATTTGTGCAGTTGGGGGATGTGTAAAATCTATCGTCCCAATCAATATCAGTCAAATGTGTGTATATAAACAAATAGTCCGATTTGTTTATATTTATTTATTCACATTCACGTTAAAAATTATATTTTCAACTATAAAATATTTTTAACTACTTAAATATTTTATTTCATTTCACATCACATCACACAATCAACTACACATCTAAATCAAACAAACAAGCATACAAGCCGTGCATGGTCTGTGGACGACGGGTGTCGGGTGCTACTAAACACCGTCTGCATCCTAGTATATATTTTTAACTAGAAATTTAAATTAAAGGTGAGGAGTTCTCACCGATTAGCTAAACCAAATGCCGCGACTCCTCTTAGGTAGGAAATCTTTATCGTGCTCGCCTTTTGTCACTCTTGTTGTCCGTATTTGCTACATATAAAAATCACATTTTTATATTAACACTTTTATTATGAAAATCACATTTTTATAGCTCCATTCAAATAAAAATCATATTTTTAATTCGCTACTTCATATATGTAAAAATCGATTTTTTTTATCGCTACTTCATATATGTAAAAATTGAATTTTTATCGCTACTTCATATATGTAAAAATTGAATTTTTATCGCTACTTCATATATGTAAACATCAAATTTTTATCGCTAGTTCATTATAAAAATCTTATCTTTTCAAATATAAAAATCAAATTTTTTTCAAAAATCTCGTCTTTTCTATTTTAAAAATCTCATCTTTTCTATATTTTCCAAAAACCAATTCTATTTATATTTACTAAAATCACTCCTATTTATATTTTGAAAAACAAGGATTTTTTTATATATTTTTTTATATCAAAGATTAGATTTTTATAATTTCTACATATATGAATTTCAGATTTTAACAATGCTTTAAACATCAATTGCATATATTTAAAATAAAATAATTAATTAAGTTAACAAAGGGGATTACCTCCTCTCACCTTCGTTCCTGTATCATTAGCAGACCCCGTTCAAAATACTGGATGCCTCAAAACCCATCCTCGCAAAGAACATCCACCTACGCCCGCTGTTCGATGGAGAGGGGGATCCACTTCGGCTGTTGGTGGTCGCACGGAGGCGAGGGGGGTCAGGGGGTAATCGCGGTGGCCGGTGGTAAAAGGGGCGGAGGCGGTTGATAGCGTGGAGTGCGGTCCTTAGACTGGGCGTATGGGGAGGGGATTCTCGAGGGGAGGAGGGGATCCGGCTATCGGAGGGGAGGTAGAGGGCAAAGGCGACGGTGGAGAGAGGTCAACGGAGGCGGTGGGTTTTGAGGAGCGATGACAGGTCGATTAGGGGGCCATCGGGTTTTTCTGAAAGAGGGGTCACAGTCTTAGGAGGAAATGAATAAGGGTTGACCAATTTTAAATATATATATATATATATATATTATTTTAATTATTTATTTAATTCCCCTAAAAGTTATCTTCTCATTCGAACTCGAAACGAGACCCAACGACTGTCGTCCCTAGCTAATTACCCCCATTCCGAACACAATGGGATATATATCCTAAGCTGATTTTATCGTTTCGATCAGTTTCCGTTCAAATTAAAATTTAAATCTATATATATTCAATTTGAATGGACATTTCAGTTTACCGGGGCCACATACGGACTCAGAAAATTCCAGAAAACTTATTTCTAGCTTCGTATTGACGATACGGTCCTAACTAAACTAATTTCATCAAATTCTGAGACCGTTTGAAAAATGGTCATTTTCCAGTCGATTTTAATCAACTGAAACTGGTCAAACGCTTTTTCCTTTGCTACACTCACATATTGAATCGAAAAATTATGAATTTTGGAATCTAGCAATAACTTGACATCACAGATCCAACAAAAGTGGTTTCATCGAAAACCGAGGTCGTTTGCAAAATTCCCAGTGTAAGGGCCAGAATTCCATAGCGACTATTCTGAATTTTCAACTGGGCATATCTTTTGATTCCCGCTATGGAATTTCAGTTTTTTGGATTCGTTGGAAAGACATTCTCAAATAGATTCAAATATTTTTGGTTTCCCTATAATCCGGTTTATTTTGAACCCAGTACATTCATTTGAATTTTATAATCGAATTATCGAACTACCGCGCCATTTTCAATTCCTTTTATATTTTAAAATAAATGTTTATATTCTATCGTCGATTCAAAGGAATATATACATTCGAATTCTATTCAAAATAAATTTCTCGTCGATATTATTTAAAATAATTCATTTTAAATAATCAAAATTCACTAAAATTGACAAAATAAAAATTTTAAATTGGCTTAGATTTCCGGGTTATTACAAAAATGGTCCTAACAGTTCTAGTTTTGGGAAAATATGACGGTTGGATTTTATGGTATAATCGTTTGAAGTTACGATTGTCGAAACACGAACTACCACGCGCGATTTGCTTAAATTTTAATTTATATTTATGTATAAATATAAATACAAATCATTTGGCGATTCCTACTATTTTTAATGTATATAAAGTAACAATAAACAATTTAGCATCTAAATCAATTCTTTTATTTCATATGAAATGTCGATAAAAATGTGACTCTTAAAATACTAGCCTTTATTTACATATAAAATGTAAATAAAAATGCGACACTGTAATCTATTCTTTTATTTACATCTAGAATGTAATTAAAAGTATGACTTTTATTTCTATGGTTTTATTTACATCAAAATTACAAATAAAAATGTAACCTTTTAATTATGTTCTTATTTACATCTAAAACGTAAACAACATGTAACCTTTATTATAATGTTTTGTTTGCATTAAATTTTCGGACAAAAATGTAACCTTTACATACGACGTTTATTTGCATCTAAATATGCAAATAAAAATGTAATCCTTTAACTACGATGTTTATTTGCATCTATAGATGCAAATGAAAATGTAATCCTTTAACTATGATGTTTATTCGCATCCAAATATGCAAATAAAAATGTAATCCTTTATCTATGATATTTATTTGCATCTAAATATGCAAATAAAAATGTAATCTTAACTTTAATGTTTTGTTTGCATCTAAAATTGCAAACAAAAATATGATTTTAATTCTATTGTTTTATTTGCATCTAAAATTGCAAACAAAATTATGATTTTATTTCTAATGTTTTGTTTGCATCTAAAATTGCAAACAAAAATACGATTTTAATTCTATTGTTTTGTTTGCATCTAAAATTTCAAACAAAAATATGATTTTAATTCTATTGTTTTGTTTGCATCTGAAATTGCAAACAAGAATATGATTTTAATTCTATTGTTGTGTTTGCATCTAAAATCGCAAAAAAAAAATTATGATTTTAATTTTATTGTTTTTTTTTTTTTGCATCTAAAATTGCAAACAAAAATATGATTTTATTTCTAATATTTTGTTTGCAACAAAAATATGATTTTAATTCTATTATTTTGTTTGCATCTAAAATTGCAAACAAAATTATGATTTTAATTCTATTGTTTTGTTTGCATATAAAATTCAAACAAAAATATGATTTTAATTCTATTGTTTTGTTTGCATCTAAAATTTCAAACAAAAATATGACTTTAATCCTAATCTTTATTTGCAACGAAGAAGGCAAATAAAAGAACACTTTATATTCAATGTATATTTGCATTAGAGAATGCAAATAAAAGAACATCAATTTCAATGTATATTTGCATTGGAGAATGCAAATAAAGGAACAATTTTTAATCCAATGTATATTTGCATTGGAGAATGCAAATAAAAGAACAATTTTATTTTCAATGTATATTTGCATTGGAGAATGCAAATTAAAGAACAATTTTATTTTCAATTTATATTTGCATTGGAGAATGCAAATAAAAGAATAATTTTATTTTCAATTTATATTTGCATTGGAGAATGCAAATAAAAGAACAAATTTTATTTTCAATTTATATTTGCACTGGAGAATGCAAATAAAAGAACAAATTTTATTTTCAATTTATATTTGCATTGGAGAATGCAAATAAAAGAACAAATTTTATTTTCAATGAATATTTGCATTTCTACCTCAAATCAATGACATATTTTCAATTGTATTGACCATTCTATTAAATCCAATAAAAGGACAAAATAATATTTTACATTGAATTTATAATTCTATTTCAATTAAATAAAAACGGTGAAATAATGTTTTAAATGGAATTGACAATTCTATTTCAATTCAACAAAATAATCCAAATAATGTTTTTATTTTGAATTGACAATCTAATTCAATTCAACAAAATGGTCAAAATAATGTTTTTAATATTGAATTGCCAATCTAATGCAATTCATCAAAAATAACCAAAATAATGCTTTAATGTTGAATTGACAATCTAGTTCAATTCAACAAAAATAATCAAAATAATGTTTTTAATATTGAACTGGAAATTTTAATCCAAATCAATAACACAACAATATGATTTATTTTGATTAAAATGGAAATTATAATCCAAATCAATAATCTAATAAAAATGATTATTTTTATTGAAATGGAAATTCTAATCCAAATCAATAGTCTAATGAAAAAGATTATTTTTATTGAAATGGAAATTCTAATCCAAATCAATAATCTAATAAAAATGATTATTTTTATTGAACACATACAAATCTGTGTTTGTACATCACCAATAAACAAATAAATCATCCACAATATCATTACATAAAAGATCTGAATCATACACATTCAATCGTTACATAACAAATAAAATAAATAAATAAATATATAAAAAGAAGAAATCTCACAGTCGTAACGCAAATTAATCCAACATTTGAACTACTCAGAATTGGATCTAGTCTGGACAGCGACGTGGATCTCAGTTTCACGTTGAATAGGATCTGAAATTGTTCAGTTTCGATATCGTATGGGTTAGCTACGATTTATTTAAGATTGTAACATTTTTAAATTAATTAAATATTTAAAAAGAAAGGGATTTTCACCTTCTTCCCTCTTACAGAATTAGGCCGCTGTTTTCACTAATTAGTTCGATCCTAGGTTTAAATTTTCCGAACAACTCAAGCAGTCGGACAGCGATCAGGAGATGGTACCTCGACCGGCTAGGGGAGGCGCAATTTCAGCGGCAAGGGGGCACACTTAATGGTGGCCTTGGATCACGGCGGCGACGCGAATACCCGGTGTTTGGGGTGTTGAAACTCGTCGAAGACTTGATGGTTTTACGATCCAACCGTACAGAATCAAAGAGGAGGAAAATCTCTTCGAAAGTTTGAACTAGAGTGAGAAGTTTTATTGAGAGGATTGGTGGATATTAGTGGTTGAAGTCAGGAAGTTTTTAGCCATTGGAAACATGGTGGCGGCGGCACAAAGAAGATGAATAGTGATTAGGGTTTAATTTGTACTATTTATAATATTTAGATGTAAATTTTATAAATAAATCCCTACATCACAAACTATTTCGATTTCAGTCCAACCAGAGTTGACCCCACCCAATAGCCCCTGTTCCGCATCCAATGGGCTGGGTCTCATCAGCCTCAACGACTATCTGTGGCCTGAAATCCTTAATTTATTATTTAAATCATTTAAATAATTAATTTGATCGTATATTTAAATTCACCAGGGCCACATACGATCTCAAAAAAATCCAGAAAAATTATTTCTGGCTTTGTTTTGACGATACGATCCTAACAAAATTAATTTCATCGAATTCTGAGACTGTTCGAAAAATGGCTATTTTCAAGTCGATCAGATTTGACTGAAATTGACAAAACACATATTCGTTTGCCATGCTCACATATTATTTCGAAAAATTATGAAAATTGAAATCTAGCAATAATTTGACATTCCGAATCCAACAAAAGTGGTTTCGTCGAAAACGGAGATCGTTTGAAAAATGGCCTTTTATACGGGCTATAAATTATACTATAGCGACCATTCTGAATATTCAACTGACCCTATCTTTTGATTCCTGCTATGAAATTTCGATTTTTCGGATTCATTGGAAAGATAATTTCAAACAGATTTAGATATTTTTGATTTCACTAAAATCCGTTAAATTTTGAATCTGGTACATTCGGTCAAAGTACAGGTTTGACTTTTCAAACTACCGTACTATTTCTAATTTCTTTAGAAATCAAAATGAATAATTTTGCTCTAACTTCGATTAAAATAAATTTTTAATTGTTATTATTTAAAATAAATTATTTTAACTATTAAAAATTCACTGCAATAGTCAAAATAAAATTTTTAAATTGGTTCGGATTTTCCCGGTTGTTACAATGTTGGTTAAGAAACCCTAGTAACGGGGACCCATTTCAGCAGTAACCCATAGAAGTATCATGGTACCTTGAACTAGGCAGGGTGGGGGACGATTACTGGACTGATTATAAGTGGTCAAAATAGCGGCAGGTGGTGCGTCAGTGTAGGCTCTGACGGCGTACGGGCATGCACATGCTCCAGAGTGGAAAAATCAGGCACTGGGCATCAGTAGTTATACCCTGTGCATCTTTAATTGTGTCGGGTTGCCATCATAGGGATTGATACACCCCATGGTGGGACCAGCACAGGTATCTACAAACAAGCGGGGTCGAATGACACAAGTAATAAATACATGCGAGTAGGAGCCGATCGGTAAAGGGATCATTTCAGTATGAACACATGAGGCTAGTTGAAACAATTGTTAGTAGATGCAGAGAAATAGAAATGAGTGCAATAGCATATTTAGTTTATCTTGCCTTACCTTGTCTTATGTTATCTTGTTACTGTTGTATTACGGAGGGTGCCGTGCAAGTGGGGTACCACGGGGTGTACCTCAGTTTGGGGGTAGCTACACATACATTAGGTTAATCTACTAGGGAGTAGATGGGTGCGACGTGTGTGTGAAAGCCTTCACTGCTAATAACACAAATAACCTAATAGATGAGAAAATGTAATTGAACGGTATATGTAGGATTATTCCAAAAGTGTAGTTTAAATTTATTCACAAAGAACTTATGTTCTGACCCCCTCCTCATAACATTCGCAGGTTAGGTTCTTGATAGAGACTGTATAGCTTTGGGTACTGGTTTAGCAGTATTATTATTAAGGTAAAGTTATGTTTTAACTACATTATATTTTATTCCTTCCGCTGTGAGATGTTTTTCGAACACTGACATGTTTTATGTCTATGTCTTTTCTGCAGGATACCAGAGTAAACAAACTCAAGTTTCGATGGATTGGATTTTTGAAAGAAAATCGGTCTGTTGGAGCATAGGTTGTTACATCTGGTATCAGAGCTTCGATTTAGGGTTTCTAGGGAAATAATGAGTGAGCGTATTTATATTTTCAAAAATATAAATACAAATATGCATAAACCTAGATCCATAAGGAGCCCACTAAATAGAAAGAGATCAAATATGAAAGAAATGGGATATCTGTTTTGTACACTAAAGAAATGAACATAGAAATTTTGAGACCCTTAGGTGGTTTGGGTGGATAATGTACAACATGTTTTTAGAGAAAGACGAATCCCATACGATGGAAACTAAAATGTTAGTATTTCAGATTAGTGGGTTCAGAAGTGAAACCTTACAAATTAGAAAAAGGTTAAAAAGTGGAGAATGGATTAGGAATATTTATAGTTGAGTTGGAGACCAACTTTGAGTCTAACCCAATGATTAACTTTTAAGAACTTGAAATTATAAAAGTTTTGGCAAAAAGGGTTTGTGGTGTTTTCAAGTTTTAATCATAAATGTATTTTTGATGTTTGAAGAAAATATGTAGAAAACAAATTTTGGATAAAAAGGGTTTGTGATAAGTTTTATGGTTTGGCAAAAGCAAATTTTGGAAAAGAAAACAAAATTTTAACTACTTCTAATTTTTGGAAGGAAAATGATATGAAAAAAAAGAAGTCAAACCATGTTTTGGAAAAAATGGAGTAGGTAAGGATTAGTATCTAGAAAGAACGAGAAGAAGTTTGAGGCTATGAAGTAAATAGCAAGGACCATCTCGGAATAGTGGAAAATTCCCATAGAATGCATAAGCATTGTGAGGCCTAGAGTTGTTGCTTGAAAAAAAAGAAATGTAGGCTAGTAATACACATCAAGGACTAGTAGTAACTACTAGATAGAGAAGGGCAAGTGAGCATTGAGGGTTTGTGGTTGGACTTTTCTTTAGTGAAATAGTCTTATGATTCTTGGCACTTAGTAGTAGCTGTGTAGGATGATGGAAGGGCTTATTTAAAAACAAACTTAAATCGTTGGATTAAGTAAAATAAGCTTAGAAAGAAAAATAGCCTAACTAAAAAGAAAACAATAAAGTCAGAAAAGCAACAAATATGACGGGAAAAGAAAATGAAAATTTTAAGAAAAGATGAAAATTAATAAATCTTTTCGAGATAAGTTGAAAAAGAAAAAGAAGTTTTCTTATGTAGTTGTGCTTGGGTAGGAAAATAGAAAACTTTTTATGGAATAGTTATGTAAAAATCCAAGTGCAATTAGAAAAGGTACATAAAATAAAAACCGAAAATGTAAATTTCTCTGTTTAATACCTTTTTGTAACATAAGAAATCGAATTTGAAAAATTAGATTTTTCTAAATTCCGAATTTAATAATGGTTGGTACAGTTTTGGATGCAACAATTGGATGAACTATGCTCTTACTCTGTAAGAGTGTGGGAAAATTTGGGTGAAAAATGTTTTGGTTTTTTTTTTAAAATATTGCATTCATATAGAACTGCAAGTATATTTACGATGTGAGCATCATGTTTTGGAAGAGTTTTTGAAAGGTTTCATGCATATAAGTGGTACCAAATTATGCATACATGCATTACTATGATGTATTTCACTTTGCACATGTGTACAATGTTTGCAAAAATTGGATGCACACATAATGGATGTATAATATGCGAGGGATTATTTGATTTTACCCTTACCAAATTTCAGGGACGAAATTTCTTAAGGGTGGGAGAATGTAACACCCCGCATTTTTAATGTAATTAAAAATATGCATATATGTATATATTATATGTATAGATATATTTAAAAGCAAAAATTAAATAATATATAAGCGCATTGAAATGAAGGAAAATGAATTGCATGCAATATATATATATATGTATATGTATATGTATATATATAAAGAAGTTAATGCGAGGAAAAAAGTATGTAATACAATTGCGCATGTAATAATGTTAAAAAGGAAAAGGAAGTACATGCATGTAATTATGATAGAGAAATCAATTAATAAAGAGAAACGTTAATGTAATTAATGTAAATGGTAAAAAGGTGAATTAATAAAATTGCATGCAACAATAAATGAGAAGGGGGAAATGCGTATACATGTTATTTAAAATTCAAATTTTTGTAGGAAGATAATACATGCACTAAAAATAAGGAATAGGTAAATTAACAATACGAATTAATGCAATAAGGGAAAGAGAAAATGTGAATTTATTGCATTAAATAAATGGATGATGCATTCAATTGTAAGGAATGATGTGTATATTCAAAAGAAAATGTTATAAACATTAAAATGGAGCAATGAATGAACGCTCAAATTAATAAACATTAAGCAGAGAAAGCAACAAAATGTGAAGGGGATGAACGTTTGAAATTTAAACCTTTAAAAAGAAAACTAAAGGCCATCAGCGAAAAAAAGAAGAAGAAGTAATTGCATTAATAGGCATGCAACAATGAATTAATAGACAATATAAGGCATGTATGTATATATATACATGCAATTCAAAAGGTAAGAATATAAATCAGCAAGCCACAATTGGAGGAAGGTTAATGTTATTAAATAATATTCAAATCATAGATGCATGCACATGTGATTATTTATAGCAAATATGTAAATAAAATGAAACGACCCGAAATCCCCCTTACGGGAAATACGGATTGAGTTGAGAACAAGCCACAGAAGAACACAGACAAAAGAACATTTCATTGTATATTACAACAATTTCATCAGATTACAAGAATATACAGAGTATGAATAAATATTACACAGAAAATATCAGAGATATAAATTACATTTAAATACATCGCAGCGGAAAAATAATACAATACACAACTGAAGGAGATACACGGATACAAAGCTTTCCGAGTATCGTTCCAGCTGTAAATCAGGATCCTGTGAATATAAATTTGCAAAATCAAAACTACTAGCTGCCCGTGTCAAAATAAGGGCACCCAGAGTTTAGGTTAAAACAATAAACCCCAGGTCAGTCATGGGACTGGTGTGAGAACTAAAACAGTTATTAATCTTTATTTTAAAGTTAGGTAAATCAAGGGACCACGCCGTATAACGCGGAATGGGTTTCCTCCCAAGAATACCAGTGCATAAAACAACAGCGCAATGCTAAATAAAGAACAATGAAGCTATTATAAGACCCAGGTCCCATCACACAATGCAACGCAAGCCGAAGGATAGGGTTTTTACCTTATAATAGCCAAGAATGCTTGATACGTTTAAAACAAATCATTTGATACTATTATAAGTGCATAGTGTATAAAAGAACTTCAAATCATAAGTATCAATCATAGACGGCATGAGCGCCACATCCCACTATGTCGCCATATATAGGATTACAACTAAAACCGAAACGTCACGTATTGGAAGTTGGATTTCCATATGTGAACCGAGGCAAAAGATGGTCCTCACCGATTCGAAACTCTCTAGCCTGAGCCTCAGGATCAGAGCTCGAGTGACCCTTGGATCCTCAGGGCTAGTCCACCGATGTGGATTAAACTTAAACCTTGAACATGCGTTTCCCCGCCCTATGGGGCGTAAATGAGCCAACGAATGACTCCATCGGCTTCACATAGTCACCGATATATCCGAGGCGCCTCGCAACAGCAACAATCACATAATTCAAACTCGTCAGGGCGTGTAAAACCACTGATGCCACTTCTAGCAAGAAAGAAACGCTTGCCCTCCCTGACGTCCTCTCCCGTTTTTGGTTCACACCGGGGTGTGAGGCTCGCGAATCAACGCTACACAAAGCTATGCCACACAGGCGGTGCTTTGATCATCAACCACAAGACTTTGCTTTTCAACAGAAGCCTTGATCAATTGCCACTTAGGCATGCCACATAGGCAATTCACTCCATGCGATGGATATCCATCAATATATAACCCCTGAGCTCGTACGTATCAGAGAAGGGCGTTAAGCAAGAGAATAAATTCTCCGTCGCCAAACAAATATATAGTTAATAGAAATCAATCACACAGACTGAAATCCAATGTCAGACACACAGTCCATTTACAAGTTCGTTCTGGGTCTGAATGAAACCGGAGGCACCTAGTACCCCACACATCCATCGATCTCCAAGTACGTCTGGACGATCACCAACTGATTCCCTCCTCTTGGGTGTACGGCCCAATCAAGATCATCAGTAATTATCCAAACGACGTGAAGACCTCCGGTCTTCAACCATCGTCTTCATCTTCGACTAATCGTCGAATCAGTTATTCAGAATGGGATAAACCCGGTCTTTCTGAATAACTCGCGTATATAATAAACAAGTGTTACACAAACACAACATACGCCTCATTCCAATTCATCAGTCACTAACTGTAAATTAGCAAGAGAATAATTCCCCAAATATTAACCCCGAAGGCCGAAACCAACATCAGATCAATACCCAGGAAACCATTCTTCTTAGCCAACCTACAGTTAGTTTCTAAATTTCACATTCTTAGGGATAGGTTCCCATTAATTTTATCAAAGATAAATTCTGTAACGACCCGTATTCTACGCATCATAGGATCATAGGATCATAGGATATTTATTTCTTTCACATACGAAGTCGTACGGTCATGTAACCTTGGGAGACGACTATTGGGGTCATTTCCCATGTTCATGATTTTTCCCGATTTTAAATGACCGTTTTACCCCTAGTTGGCGCTGTTTTGGCCATAACTTTTGACTGGAAAGAAATTTTGACCTACAACCACTTCCATTGGCTCCGGATGATGGTTTCTCTTTCCGTGGAGTGGTCACATCAGCCAAACGGACTCACCGTTTGGGAGATATGGCTGAAACAAGTTTCAGATGGTGAAAAACAGCTTAATTGGGCTTAACCGGGTGATTAGCAGCTAGGCCCAAAGGGGAATTTCGGGTTTAGAGGTATAGGAGGACTGATTAGGGTTAGGAAACCACTTTCATTTCAGTTTTGAGCCGCCACAAACCTTCTTGAGACCTTAGTAATGGCTTCCATCCTCTAAAACCACTCCAAAACACATTTTTAGTGAAGATTAAACCTAAACTACATCAAAGCAAGGCCAAATAGCAACAAAGCAAGGTTGGAGCTGCTGCTATACATAGGAATTCGACCCAAACAGAGAGTATTTCAGATTTGGTGTTTTATTTTGTGGCCAAGGTGAGTGATTTGCATAGTTTTTGCACTAATTACGGTAATTAAGGGTAATTAGTGAAGATTAGCGAATTTATACACTAATAAATTCTGGAAAAATGTTTGGAAATTCTTAAATAATATTTCATGCCTCTGTTAGAAAATTTAGACGATTTGATTAAGTTTTACTAAGTATGTGCTTAAACATGATTAAGAGAGGTTATGGGAAAATGTGAGGTTTTAGCCACTTTTAATCCATTTTGATTCATTTGAATTGTTGTTTGCTGTTTATGGTTGCTATTACGTGTTTCTATGACTCTATGGTGTGTTTTATGATTGATTAGAAGTGTTAGATTTGTCGAAAACGTCGCCGAATGGCGTAAACAAGTTGCTGGAAGAAGTTGCAGAAAGTTGTGCAGGGTTTCGGATCGGATCGGATCGGATGTGGGCTCGGATCGGATATGTGAACTGGGCAAGAAACCCGACCCGAACCGGAGTCTGGCACAAAAGAGACTTGGAAAAAAAGAAGGCCATGTTGGTTAAGCTGGGGATCGGATCGACTTGGAGACGCAGGGCTCGGATCGGAAGTAAACACTTGGGAGAACTAGCAAGAGGGAAGGCTACACGGATCAGATGGCAAGGAGGGATCGGATCGGAATACGTGAAGAAACGAGGGAGCGGAACGGAGCGGAAGCACGAACTGGAAGGGAGGACACCCGACCCGACCCGGAGGAGGACACCCGACCCGACCCGAAGTGGAATAACCGACCCGAACCGATGCGACGCTGTGGACCCGAACCGAACCGCTACAGGAGAAGACTACGAACCGACCTGAAGTAGAGGGCCCGACCCGACCCGATGGCTAGAAGGAGAACCCGACCCGACCCAGTATTGACCAATAACCCGAGATGCAAAGGAAGTCCAAATGAGAAGTTAGAGCTCAAGATTCAGACGGGAATCAACAAGTTCGCTTCATGGTTGGGTTTTGCTGCGGGACGCGTGCCAAGGGGTTATCGGTGTCTATAGCTTTGAACCACTATGGTAGGAGGTATGAAGGCGGATTCAGGGCCATTATGGCATCGGTAGAACCAAGGGCTACGACCAATGAAGTGGGTCATTGAAATGTTTGGTCATGACTCCATGTGTTTAGCTTGGTCACAGCAAGGTTTCTACAAGTCGGGATTCGTCGTTACCTCAATTTGTCTAGTGTTCCAAAGTGGTAGATATCGTATGCTTTACACACTGAGTGAGAGATGTGAGGATGGTTGCTATGGTTGATTTGTTTGCTATCATTATGACATGCACACCCCACCCCCGTATTCTTACACTATTTATTATGGCACCTTAGAGTATTGTATGGTATGTGGTACTAACTCTTTGGTTGCAGGTCCAGGTTCAGGTATGGTTTAGTATACCTGTTATTGTTTTGTTTAGATGCTTATCGCTCATACCAGGCTTTATGTCTGACCCAGAGTTTTATGTCTCCTCTTATTACTCTGGGTGCTCACACGAGCAGAATAGAGACAGGTTAGCTGGTGATGCATGGGTAGATGATCCGGAGACGAGCAGGAGGCTTCCACGTAATATATATATAATATTCTCCCTGTGTTGTTGAAGATCACTGCTTGGGCATTGGTGGTGCATCTTCTACTTTAGCTTTCTTTTGTTTCGAGACAGTAAATTTGGAAAATTGTAATAAGCTGTATTTGGATTTCCGCTGCTCTGATAATTGATGTTGATTTTAGTTATCAGCTTATGCACTGTCTCACCTGTTTTATGTCAAGTATATTATTATTATATTTTATTCCATGCGCTGTGAGGCATTCTACAGGTTCCTTGATTAGTTCATTTCCTTCTTTCCTTTCCTTGGCGACCGTTCTATGCTAGTCGGGCATGTGTACAGCGCACTTTCGGAGGAAATGCAGGCTGGTGCGGGGCGGGCCGTCACACTTGGTATCAGAGCTCTAGGTTGCGTAGTTAACCTAGGGAAGTTATCCGGGAGAGATAATATACGTGTATGAGAGAGCGTATTTGTGATTACTTTGGTTTTTAAAAGCTATATATATATACTATTACTAGTATAAGGATGAAGTCGTACTGCACTAGCACCACTATGGAGTCGTTAATCGTTTCCTTTTTCAGATTGACGATGAGCCGATATATTAGAGGTGCTGGTAGGGGAGCCAATAATGGGAATGCTGCTGACATGAGGACGATGTTTACTGACCTCATGAGAGAGATGCTTAGAGATGTACAGAGGGCAGCTCCCAATGGTGGAAATGGTGCTGGTCCAATAGTGCAGGCGCTAAGGGTCGACTTCGCCAAGCTGAATAAAGATTATACTAGTCTTGGTGGGAAGTCGTTCCACGGAACGGAGTCGGCCACGGATGTTCAGGATTGGTTGGATAGTTGCGAACGTATCTTCGAGGATTTGGGTATCGAGGATGCGATGAAGAGAAAGCTAGCGTCCCGTCAGCTGCAAGGGCGGGCAATGAATTGGTGGAATGCTATAAAGGCAGCTACTCCCGAAGATCAGATTACTTGGGAGCAGTTTAAGGCTCGCTTTAGCGAGAAGTTCATTCCAGCTGCTCAGAAGTCAGTGTTGTTTAAGAAATTCTTGGAGCTCAAACAGAATGGCAGAGCTGTCTCGGAGTATATTGCTGAATTCGACACTTTGTCGAAGTATGGGTTATCTCTTATTGATACTGCCGAGAAGAAGAATGAGAAATTCATAATTGGTTTGGATCAGTACTTGGGGGAAAGGCTTATTAACCACATCGATGAGACGTTTGAATCGATTGTTGGGAAAGCATTGAGATCAGAAAGTCTCTACCCTAAGCCGAAAACTGAGGTTGCATCTGCGGAAGAGCCAAAACCACAAGCAAGTGGTGGAGGCAAGGGTGGTTCCCAGAATAAAAGAAAGCAAAATCAGACTAAGGATGGCCAGAAGAAAAAGAATAAGCAAGATGTTGAGTGCTTCAGCTGTGGTAAGAAGGGCCAATATGCTAGTAATTGTCGGGCCAAGCCAGCGGATAGGAAGTGCTTCAACTGTGGCCAAATGGGACATCACAAGGACAAGTGTCCACAGCCCCCTAAAGAAAAGCAAATGGTGAAAGCATATGCTCTCAATGCTATTCCTTCTTCGTCGAATGCCCCAACTGCGGCGGAGAAGGGAAAGAATATCGTCATTCAAGGTATGCTTTCTGTTTATGATGTTCCTGTTAGAGTTTTGTTTGATACCGGATCTTCCAGTTCTTTCATATCTAGTGACCTGGTAGATAGGTTGGGATTGGAGCCCGAGATTGTCGATAGACCTTTAGTAGTGACGAACCCGATTGGTGGTTCGACTAGCCTTAGCATGATTTGTCGTAATGTGGTCCTATCGAGTCATGGATGCATGTTTGTTTGTGATTGCTTTGTTTTGGGCTTTACTGGGTTTGGCATTATTTTGGGAGTAGATTGGCTCCAAAGATACGGGGTGGTGGTAGACTGTGAGGGCTTTTTAGTGACAGCTAGGGCGGATGATGGGCGGAGGATAGTGTTTGGTGGTCTACCCAGTAAGGGGGTATTGGCTAGTTTTCTAAACTCCCTTGACATTCCGCATAGTGAGTTGTCAGGTTTGCCCGTGGTTGGCCAGTATCCGGATGTTTTCGAAGAAGTGACCGGGCTTCCACCACACCAAGAGATTGAGTTCCGTATTGATTTGGTAAAAGATGCCAGACCTATAGTGATGCCACTTCGTCGTATGGCACCAAGAGAGCAGCGAGAGCTCGAGGTGCAAGTCAGCGATCTTTTGAAGAAGGGATTTATCAGAAGGAGTGTTTCTGAATGGGGAGCACCAGTTGTGTTTGCTACCAAGGCGGATGGTTCCCTTCGTTTGTGTGTAGACTACCGCGAGTTGAATAAAGTGACGAGGAAGAACAAGTATCCTCTACCGCGGATAGATGATTTGTTCGATCAGTTGAGTGGCGCGAGAGTATTTTCTCAGTTGGATCTCGCGACAGGTTTTCATCAGCTTAGAGTGGAAGCTGAGAGTATAGCTAAAACGACATTTCGAACGCCGTCTGGATTTTATGAATGGTTGGTCATGCCATTCGGGCTGACCAATGCCCCAGCATATTTTGTGGATCTTATGAATAGGGTATTCAAAGATCAGTTGAATAAGTTTGTCCTTGTGTTCGTTGATGATATTTTGGTCTATTCGAGGACAGAGGAAGAACACAAGGAACATTTAAGAGTAGTGATGGAGGTGTTGAGAAAACACCAACTGAAAGCAAAGTTTTCTAAGTGTCACTTCTGGAAGAGGGAAGTGAGGTTCTTGTGCCATGTTGTATCAGAGAATGGTATTGCCGTGGACCCAGCAAAGGTGGCTACGGTACAGGATTGGCCTACGCCCAAGAATGCAACAGATGTAAGAAGTTTCTTGGGATTAGCTGGATATTATCGTAAGTTTATCCAAGGTTTCTCCAAGATAGCATCACCATTGACCCAGTTGACCAAGAAGAATCAAGCTTTTGTCTGGGATGAAAGGTGCGAGAATGCATTCAAGAGTCTAAAGGAAAAGTTGACAAGCGCACCAGTGTTAGTCATTCCTAAGGGGGATGAAGAGATGACGGTATACACGGATGCCTGTGGTACCGGACTGGGTGCTGTATTGATGCAAGGTGGTAGGGTTGTAGCTTATGCAAGTCGGCAATTGAAACCGCATGAGAATAAGTATCCTACCCATGATTTGGAACTGGCAGCGATCGTGTTTGCGTTAAAGATGTGGAGACACTATCTCTTGGGAGAAAGATTTGAGCTGTTTACAGATCATAAGTCGTTAAAGTATCTCTTCTCTCAGAAAGATCTGAATCTCCGTCAGCAGAGATGGTTAGAATTCTTGGCTTCCTATGATTTCGACATCGCATATACACCGGGAAAGGGCAATGCGATAGCTGATGCATTGAGTAGAAGACATGCCAGCTTAGGGGCTATGTTCCTTGAATGGAAGCAACTAGAGTATATCGCGGGGTTTGATTTCAGACCAAAGTGCGGATTGGATCCAGAAATGTTAGCAAGTTTGACGATCAGACCCACTTTGATTGAGCGGATCGGCTCTAGTCAGAGGGACGATCCTAACCTATTGGAAATCATCTCCAAGTTAAAGATGGATATCGATGAGGAGATGAACAAGTATGGGCTTGATCGAGATGGATGGCTTAGAAAGAATGGAAAGCTTGTTGTACCCAATGTCAATGGATTGAGAGATGAAGTGCTTAGAGAGTGTCATCACTCAAAACTGACTATACACCCCGGTGGTAATAAGATGTATCGAGATATGAAGCAGACCTACTACTGGGAAGGGATGAAAAGAGACGTTGGGAAGTTTATATCCAAGTGCATGAATTGCTAGCTGGTTAAAGACGAGCAAAAGAAGCCTAGTGGGTTGTTACAGCCCTTAGAAATTCCCGAATGGAAATGGGATCAAGTCTCGATGGATTTCATTGATGGTTTACCAAGGACTAGGTCGGGATATGATAGCATTTGGGTAATTGTGGATCGATTGACTAAGACCGCAAGATTTATACCAGTCAAATCGACCAGAACGGCAACCAAGTTGGCAGAATTGTATATGAAGTGGGTAGTGAGATTTCATGGAGTACCCAAAAGCATTGTGAGTGACCGAGACCCGTTGTTCACTAGTGGGTTTTGGAAGAGCTTACAAGAGGCTCTAGGGTCAGAGTTACATCTCAGTACCGCCTATCATCCTCAGACCGACGGTCAGACGGAGAGGGTGAACCGTATTTTGGAAGATCTCTTGAGAGCATGTATATTGGATTTTGGTGGATCATGGGATGACCATTTGCATCTAGTAGAGTTTGCATATAATAATAGCTACCAATCCAGTATCGGTATGGCTCCGTTTGAAGCTTTGTACGGAAGACCGTGCAACTCACCATCATGTTGGATAGAGACTGGCGAGAAGTTTATGCTTGGACCAGATGTGGTGAGGGAAACTTCAGATAAGATTAAGATCATTCAACAACGAATGAAGGCTGCCCAAGATAGGCAGAAGAGTTATGCTGATAAGAGGAGAAGAGACTTAAAATTCTCCGTTGGTGACTTGGTGTTTGTCAAGATTTCTCCGTTGAAGAGCGTAATACGATTTGGCAGAAGAGGCAAGTTGGCACCAAGATTTGTTGGCCCGTTCCCTGTTCTTGAACTAGTCGGGAATTTGGCATATAGAATTGACTTACCAGAGAAGATGGCGGGAGTTCACAATGTATTTCATGTTTCCCAACTAAGGAAGTTCGTTCACGACTCAGATATGACTATTTCACCTGATCAGTTAGAGGACTTCGAAGTAGAACCCGAGGCGGTTGGGAATCGCAAGCCGGCCCGTATTGTCGAGCACGACATGAAGCAACTTCGAAGAAAGGCGGTGAAGCTAGTCAAGGTTCAGTTGGGCGAGGACGAGAATGATTGTACTTGGGAGACAGAGGAGAACATTAGGAAGACACACCCAGAACTCTTTGCCTGGTAAGATTTTGACTTCGATTTAGTTTTCCGCATGCTAGGATAGGTTTGTTTTGCTTGTTTTGCATGTTTGATTGATGTATGTGGTTGTTAGGCATGCGGGATCCTTTGTATGTTTTGGGTTAAGGAATTTCTGGGACGAAATTTCTGAAGGGGGGAGAGTGTAACGACCCGTATTCTACGCATCATAGGATCGTAGGATATTTATTTCTTTCACATACGAAGTCGTACGGTCATGTAACCTTGGGAGACGACTATTGGGGTCATTTCCCATGTTCATGATTTTTCCCGATTTTAAATGACCATTTTACCCTAGTTGGCGCTGTTTTGGCCATAACTTTTGACTGGAAAGGAATTTTGACCTGAAATCACTTTCATTGGCTCCGGATGATGGTTTCTCTTTCCGTAGAGTGGTCACATTAGCCAAACGGACTCACCGTTTGGGAGATATGGCTGAAACAAGTTTCAGATGGTGAAAAACAGCTTAATTGGGCTTAACCGGGTGATTAGCAGCTAGGCCCAAAGGGGAATTTCGGGTTTAGAGGTATAGGAGGACTGATTAGGGTTAGGAAATCACTTTCATTTCAGTTTTGAGCCGCCAAAAACCTTCTTGAGACCTTAGTAATGGCTTCCATCCTCTAAAACCACTCCAAAACACATTTTTAGTGAAGATTAAACCTAAACTACATCAAAGCAAGGCCAAATAGCAACAAAGCAAGGTTAGAGCTGCTGTTATACATAGAAATTCGACCCAAACAGAGAGTATTTCAGATTTGGTGTTTTATTTTGTGGCCAAGGTGAGTGATTTGCATAGTTTTTGCACTAATTACGGTAATTAAGGGTAATTAGTGAAGATTAGCGAATTTATACACTAATAAATTCTGGAAAAATGTTTGGAAATTCTTAAATAATATTTCATGCCTCTGTTAGAAAATTTAGACGATTTGATTAAGTTTTACTAAGTATGTGCTTAAACATGATTAAGAGAGGTTATGGGAAAATGTGAGGTTTTAGCCACTTTTGATCCATTTTGATTCATTTGAATTGTTGTTTGCTGTTTATGGTTGCTATTACGTGTTGCTATGACTCTATGGTGTGTTTTATGATTGATTAGAAGTGTTAGATTTGTCGAAAACGTCGCCGAATGGCGTAAACAAGTTGCTGGAAGAAGTTGCAGAAAGTTGTGCAGGGTTTCGGATCGGATCGGATGTGGGCTCGGATCGGATATGTGAACTGGGCAAGAAACCCGACCCGAACCGGAGTCTGGCACAAAAGAGACTTGGAAAAAAAGAAGGCCATGTTGGTTAAGCTGGGGATCGGATCGACTTGGAGACGCAGGGCTCGGATCGGAAGTAAACACTTGGGAGAACTAGCAAGAGGGAAGGCTACACGGATCAGATGGCAAGGAGGGATCGGATCGGAATACATGAAGAAACGAGGAAGCGGAACGGAGCAGAAGCACGAAATGGAAGGGAGGACACCCGACCCGACCCGGAGGAGGACACCCGACCCGACCCGAAGTGGAATAACCGACCCGAACCGATGCGACGCTGTGGACCCGAACCGAACCGCTACAGGAGAAGACTACGAACCGACCTGAAGTAGAGGGCCCGACCCGAACCGATGGCTAGAAGGAGAACCCGACCCGACCCAGTATTGACCAATAACCCGAGATGCAAAGGAAGTCCAAATGAGAAGTTAGAGCTCAAGATTCAGACGGGAATCAACAAGTTCGCTTCATGGTTGGGTTTTGCTGCGGGACGCGTGCCAAGGGGTTATCGGTGTCTATAGCTTTGAACCACTATGGTAGGAGGTATGAAGGCGGATTCGGGGCCATTATGGCATCGGTAGAACCAAGGGCTACGACCAATGAAGTGGGTCATTGAAATGTTTGGTCATGACTCCATGTGTTTAGCTTGGTCACAGCAGGGTTTCTACAAGTCGGGATTCGTCGTTACCTCAATTTGTCTAGTGTTCCAAAGTGGTAGATATCGTATGCTTTACGCACTGAGTGAGAGATGTGAGGATGGTTGCTATGGTTGATTTGTTTGCTATCATTATGACATGCACACCCCACCCCCGTATTCTTACACTATTTATTATGGCACCTTAGAGTATTGTACGGTATGTGGTACTAACTCTTTGGTTGCAGGTCCAGGTTCAGGTATGGTTTAGTATACCTGTTATTGTTTTGTTTAGATGCTTATCGCTCATACCAGGCTTTATGTATGACCCAGAGTTTTATGTCTCCTCTTATTACTCTGGGTGCTCACACGAGCAGACTAGAGACAGGTTAGCTGGTGATGCACGGGTAGATGATCCGGAGACGAGCAGGAGGCTTCCACGTAATATATATATAATATTCTCCCTGTGTTGTTGAAGATCACTGCTTGGGCATTGGTGTTGCATCTTCTACTTTAGCTTTCTTTTGTTTCGAGACAGTAAATTTGGAAAATTGTAATAAGCTGTATTTGGATTTCCGCTGCTCTGATAATTGATGTTGATTTTAGTTATCAGCTTATGCACTGTCTCACCTGTTTTATGTCAAGTATATTATTATTATATTTTATTCCATGCGCTGTGAGGCATTCTACAGGTTCCTTGATTAGTTCATTTCCTTCTTTCCTTTCCTTGGCGACCGTTCTGTGCTAGTCGGGCATGTGTACAGCGCACTTTCGGAGGAAATGCAGGCTGGTGCGGGGCGGGCCGTCACAAATTCTTTTAAATTTATTCTCTAATCTTCCTTTGAATATCACTTCAAACTAGTCGGGATTAACGAACCTTACCGAAGTAATCATTTGTTTTATTTCCCAATCCCAACCTATTTATCCCATGAAGTAAAACTGATCATACTTCATATCTAACACCACGGTGTTATCGGTAAATTCAATTACCATTTCACGTTCAAATCTAATTAAAGATTTAACTACCGTCTGGAGTAAAATTGGTGATACTCCATTCTCGATCTTTTCAATCTAATTAAAGATTCATTAAAACTCCACTTAGTTTTAATCTTTGACTGGATTAAAGAATCGGTGTCATTTAAAACACGGTTCACGATAAACCCCAAAATCACATCACATTTCAATCAGTCCCTAACCGTAAATTTGCAAGTGAGCAATTCCCTAAGTATTAACCCCGAAGGCCGAAACCAACATCAGATCAATACCTCAGAAACCATTCAACTTAACTAATCTCCAGTTAGTTTCTGATTTTCTTAACTCCTTTGGGTCTTAGAACAGTATTATTGTAGATACAGTTCACGACAACCCAAAATCACATTCCATTAATTATCGGGTTAAAGAACAAGTGTTATTTAAAACACTGTTCACGATAAACCCAAAAATCAATACCAATTCAATTCCAATTAAATATTATTTAATTGGTACACTTCATTAAATCTAAATAAAAAGATTTAATCTTTTTCTCAACTGGGCTTAAGAACAGTGTTAATGAAGACACCATTCACGACAAACCCAAATCACATTTGATATTAAATACAAGGCTCTGAATAGAAAATATATCGGCTTATATTCAATATCAAATTCTACGACCAACAAATATCGTATTGGAAATAACGATATCTATGTATCTTTCAAATTTCCATAACGCTATCTGTATAATCACGAAATCCAACATCAAAATATTCCAAAAACAATTTCGATTCAAATCCATTCCAATTCAATTATTGGAAATTCGGGTTACTTTTAAAACCCTTTTCAAATTCAATTTATTTATTTAAAAATAAATAGAAGTATAATTCTAGTTCAAAACTAGTTCATTTCGATAAAAATCTATTTTTATCTTTTCAAATATGGAGTTTTTCATCCCAATTCTTCCCAAATCATTTCTTATTATTTTACACAATTATTACTATTTTTAATAATTTTATCAAGGTCCGTACAGTCGATTTCCATCAACGGCCATCGAACTGCACTTACACCGACCTTTTCCAAATTTGATTTAGACATAATTCCAAATCCAACCATTAGATTTCAAATATCTGATATTCACTAGAAAGCTCTTTTCGATACGAACCCAACGGTTCCGGTTTTAGGAGAATCCGACAGTCGGATCTCCCGCAATATCCATTCGAAGTCAATGGTCGAAATTCGTGAACTGCCGCGGCGCGGCGCGTTCTATTCAGGCCATTATATATATATAATATATATGTTATATATATTTCGTCGATTTCCTTTTAAATCGAATTTCATAAATCGTTTTTAAATTTATGTTCAAAACGATTTCAAATTCTTATTCGGTTTCAAATCAAAATTGAATTTTCCTTTATAAATTCCTTTTTACATTCACTTCTATTTAATTTCAATTCAATTTCAATTCGATTTCAATTCGATTCAACTTCAATTCGATTTGAATTCCTATTCAATTCAATTTCAATTCGATTTGAATTCGTTTTCAATTCAATTCGAATTTAATTTCTATTCAACTCAATTCGAATTCATTTTCTATTCAAATCAATTCAAATTCATTTTCTATTCAATTCAGTTCGAATTCGTTTTCTATTCAATTCAGTTCGAATTCGTTTTCTATTCAATTCAATTCGAATTCGTTTTCTATTCAATTCAGTTCGAATTCGTTTTCTATTTAATTCAATTCGAATTCGTTTTCTATTCAATTCGAATTCATTTTGTATTCAATTCGGTTCGAATTCGTTTTCTATTCAATTCAATTCGGATTCGTTTTCTATTCAATTCAATTCGAATTCATTTTCTATTCAATTCAATTCGATTTCGTTTTCTATTCAATTCAATTCGAATTCGTTTTCTATTCAATTCAATTCGAATTCATTTTCTATTCCATTCAGTTCGAATTCGTTTTCTAAAATATTCGATTCGAATTCATTTTCCAAAATATTCGATTATTGAAATCACTTTTCAATATTCATTAAAAACAAATAAAATCGACAAAGTTCCCGTTCGTGTTAAAATGGCGTTTAACTACTTTACACGGCTTCACATTTCAATATTCACTGAAAATTATTTTAAAATATTTGATAATTTTGAACTGGAATCAGACACAGCCAATTACGATATAATTTCAGTTATATGGATTTCATCCAATTCATATATACAACAATGACGATAAACAATCAACCATCATACAAAGTGCATTCTACACTGTATAAGCATCAATTATAAATATTCAACGCTTATAACAGTCTGTCAATCAATCGATCGACATACAGCTAATTATTGGGATTACTGTATGTCATATATCATCCCAATACCCGTGTGGGGTTTCAAACAATCAATCACAGATTTTATTTGTGAAGTTGGGCGATGTGTAAAATTTATCGTCCCAATCAATATCAATCAAATGTGTGTATATAAACAAATCGTCTGATTTGTTTATATTTATTTCATTTTAAATACACATTAAAAATTCTATTTTCAACTATAAAATATTTTTAACTATATAAATATTTTATTTCACATCACACAATCAACTACACATCAAACTCAAACAAACAAGCATACAAGCCGTCCATGGTCTGTGGACGACGGGTGTCGGGTGCTACTAAACACCGTCTGCATCCTAGGATATATTTCAAACTAGAAATAATAATAAAAGTGAGGAGTTCTCACCGACTAGCTAAACCAAACGCCTCGACTCTTCATATGTAGAAAATCTCTGTCGTTTCTTCTTTCATCACTTTCGTCATCCGTATTCACTACATATATAAAAATCGAATTTTTACTTCGCTATTCAATATATAAAAATCAAATTTTTTCTTCGCTATTCAATATATAAAAATCAAATTTTTATTTCGTTATTTAATATATAAAAATCGAATTTTTATTTCGTTATTCAATATATAAAAATCGAATTTTTACTTCGCTATTCAATATATAAAAATCGAATTTTTATTTCGCTATTCAATATATAAAAATCGAATTTTTACTTCGTTATTCAATATATAAAAATCGAATTTTTATTTCGCTATTCAATATATAAAAATCAAATTTTTACTTTGTTATTCAATATATAAAAATCGAATTTTTATTTCGCTATTCAATATATAAAATTCAAATTTTTATTTCGTTATTCAATATATAAAAATCAAGTTTTTACCTCGCTATTCAAACAATAAAAATCGAATTTTTATATTCTCTACCTTATAAAAATTATATTTTTAATACTCTTCATAAATAAAGATCATATTTTTATTATACTAGTATATATATAAGAACCACTTCTTTGATCATATAAAAAAAATTTAATTTTTACACCAACGCTACATTCGCAAAAATCATATTTTTTTAGAGAAGTTCATCTCATCAAAATCGTAATTTTAACCACTATATTTTCATATTAAAAAACAAATTTTTAAATCAGTTATATATAACAAAAAGGAAATAAATTGAATGTAAATAAAATAAAATAAAAAAACAAAGTAGAAGACTCACAGTTTTTTTTTCTTTCTGGTGGTCGGAGGGTTGAGAGGAGGGGGGTTTCACCGTCCGTCAAATGGGTAGGGGCTGCGGTTGCGTGCTCGAGGTGGGGGGGCTGCGGTTTGATCGAGGGGGGTCTCGGTTGAGGCGAAGAGAGAGAGAGAAGAGGAAGGGGAGAGGGAGGAGGGGCGGCGCGTCACCTGGGGGGTGCTGTGGTGTAACGACCCGTATTCTACGTATCAAAGGATCGTAGAATATTTATTTCTTTCACATACGAAGTCGTATGGTCATGTAACTTTGGGAGACGACTATTGGGGTCATTTCCCATGTTCATGATTTTTGTCGATTTTTAAATGACCATTTTACCCCTAGTTAGCACTGTTTTGGCCATAACTTTTGACTGGAAATGAATTTCGACCTAAAACCACTTCCATTGGCTCCAGATGATGGTTTACAATTCCGTAGAGTGGTCAAATTAGCCAAACGGACTCACCGTTTGGGAGATACGGCTGAAACAAGTTTCAGATGGTGAAAAACAGCTTAATTGGGCTTAACCGGATGATTAACAGCTAGGCCCAATGGGGGATTTCGGGATTAGGGTAAGGAGGAGGCTGAAATCAGTTAGAGAACGATCTTATCCTCATTTCTCAGCCGCCACTTTCATTCTTGAACCCTAACAATGGCCGCCAATGTCTAGAAACATCCCCAAATCATTTTCTAATCAAGTTTTGGCTTAATCTACATCAAATTAAGGAGAGAAAACACGAAAGCCAGGTTGGAGCTGCTGTTAGACATTAGAATTCACCCAAATCAGCGAGGTTTCAGTTCTGAGAATTTCATTTGTGGCCAAGGTGAGTGATTTGCATAGTTTTTGCACTAATTACAGTTAATTAAGGGTAATTAGTGAAGATTAGCGAATTTATACACTAATAAATTCTGGAAAAATATCCATAAATTCGAAAATAATATTTCATGCCTTTGGTAGAAATTTGGTTTAGTTTGATTAAGTTTTGATAACCCTATGATTAGTTTTGCTTAAACATGCTTAAGGGAAACATGGGGTTCTGGGTATATTTGATCCATTTTGACATGTAAATTCATTGTTTTGGTGTTTGTGGTTAGTTTGCTATGTTGCTATGACTGTTTGACATGATTTGTGATTGATTAGTATAGTTAGATTCATCGAAAACGTCGTCGAATAGCGTAAACAAGTTGCTGGAAAAAGTTGCAGAAAGTTGTGCAGGGTTTCGGATCGGATCGGATATGGGCTCGCATCGGATTGGAGACCTGGGCAAGGAACCCGACCCGAACTGGAGTCTGGCACAAAAGAGGCTTGGAAAAAAGGATGGCCATGTTGGTTAAGCTGGGGATCGGATCGACTTAGGGACGAAGGGCTCGGATCGGAACTTGACACTTGGGGGAACTGGCAAGAAGGAAGGCCACGCTAATTGAACTGGGATCGGATCAGATGAAGAAGGAGGGATCGGATCGGAGCACGTGAAGAATGAGGGAGCGGAAGCACGAACTGGAAGGGAGATGGCACCCGACCCGACCCGGAGGAGGACACCCGACCCGAACCGACATAATGCTGGAAACCCGAACCGAATCGCTACAGGGGAGGACAACACACCGACCCGACTCAAAATGGACACCCGACCCGAACCGATGGCTAGGAGGGGAACCCGACCCGACCCAGTATTAACCAATAACCCGAGATGCAAAGGTAGTCCAATATGGGAAGTTAGAGCTCAGGATCCAGTTGGGAACCGATGAGTTCACTTCATGATTGGGCTTTGCTGCGGGACGTGTACCAAGGGGCAGTCGATGTTTATGACTTTGGATCACTATGTATGGGAAGTACGTGAACGGATTCAGGGCTGCAATGGCCTAGGTACGACTAAAGGGCTATAAACCAATGAAGTGAGGTCATTTGTAAAGATTTGGTCATGACTCCATGTGGTAAGCTTGGTAGTAGCAGTAGTTGTACAAGTTGAACTCCGTCACTACTTCGATGGGTCTAGTGATTGACAGTGGTGGACATTGTATGCTTTACGCACTGAGTGAGAGATGTGAGGATGGTTGCTATGGTTGATTTGTTTGCCATCATTACGACATGCACACCCCCACCCCCGTATTCTTTACACTATCTATTATGGCACCTTAGAGTATTGTACGGTATGTGGTACTAACTCTTTGGTTGTAGGTCCAGGTTCAGGTATGGTTTAGTATACCTGTTATTGTTCTGTTTAGATGCTTATCGCTCATACCAGGCTTTATGTCTGACCCAGAGTTTTATGTCTCCTCTTATTACTCTGGGTGCTCACACGAGCAGACTAGAGACAGGTTAGCTGGTGATGCACGGGTAGATGATCCGGAGACGAGCAGGAGGCTTCCACGTACGATATATATATAGTATTCTCCCTGTGTTGTTGAAGATCACTGCTTGGGCATTAGTAGTGTATCTTCTACTTCAGTTTCCTTTTGTTTTAGAGACAGTAAATTTGGAAAGTTGTAATAAGCTGTATTTGGATTTCCGCTGCTCTGATGTTGATGTCGATTTTAGTTATCAGCTTATGCACTGTCTCACCTGTTTTATGTCAAATATGTTATTATTATTATATTTTACTCCATGCGCTGTGAGACATTCTACAGGTTCCTCGTTAGTTGATTCCCTTCTTTCCTTTCTTTGACGACCGTTCCGTACTAGTCGGGCATGTGTACAGCGTACTTTCGGAGGAAATGCCGGCTGGTGCGGGGCGGGCCGTCACACTTGGTATCGGAGCCAGGTTGCGTAGTTAACCTAGGGAAGTTATCAGGGAGAGATAGTATACGTATATGAGAGAGCGTATTTGTGATTACTTTCGTTTTTAAAAGCTATATATGTATATACTATTAGTAGTATAAAAATGAAGTCGTACTGCACTAGCACCACTATGGGATCGTTAATCGTTTCCCTTTTTCAGATTGACGATGAGCCGATATGCTAGAGGTGCTGGTAGGGGAGCCAATAATGGGAATGTTGCTGACATGAGGACGATGTTTACTGACCTCATGAGAGAGATGCTTAGAGATGTGCAGAGGGCATCCCCCAATGGTGGAAATGGTGGTGGTCCAATAGTGCAGGCGCCTAGAGTCGACTTCGCCAAGCTGAATAAGGATTATACTAGCCTTGGTGGGAAGCCGTTCCACGGAACGGAGTCGGCTACGGATGTTCAGGATTGGTTGGATAGTTGCGAACGTATCTTCGAGGATTTGGGCATCGAGGATGCGATAAAGAGAAAGCTAGCATCCCGTCAGCTGCAAGGGCGGGCAATGAATTGGTGGAATGCTATAAAGGCAGCTACACCTGAAGATCAGATTACTTGGGAGCAGTTTAAGGTTCGCTTTAGCGAGAAGTTCATTCCAGCTGCTCAGAAGTCAGTGCTGTTTAAGAAATTCTTGGAGCTCAAGCAGAATGGCAGAGCTGTCTCGGAGTATATTGCTGAATTCGACACTTTGTCAAAGTATGGGTTATCTCTTATTGATACTGCCGAGAAGAAGAATGAGAAATTCATAACTGGTTTGGATCAGTACTTGGGGGAAAGGCTTATTAACCACATCGATGAGACGTTTGAATCGATTGTGGGGAAAGCATTGAGGTCGGAAAGTCTCTACCCTAAGCCGAAGACTGAGGTTGCATCTGCAGAAGAGCCAAAACCACAAGCAAGTGGTGGAGTCAAGGGTGGTTCCCAGAATAAGAGAAAGCAGAGTCAGACTAAGGATGGCCAGAAGAAAAATAATAAGCAAGATGTGGAGTGCTTCAGCTGTGGTAAGAAGGGCCATTATGCTAGTAATTGTCGGGCCAAGCCAGCGGATAGGAAGTGCTTCAACTGTGGCCAAATAGGACATCATAAGGACAAGTGTCCGCAACCCCCCAAAGAAAAGCAAATGGTGAAATCATATGCCCTTAATGCTATTCCTTCTTCGTCGAATGCCCCAACCGCGGCGGAGAAGGGAAAGAATGTCGTCATTCAAGGTATGCTTTCTGTTTATGATGTTCCTGTTAGAGTTTTGTTTGATACCGGAGCTTCCAGTTCTTTCATATCTAGTGACCTGGTAGATAGGTTGGGATTGGAGCCTGAGATTGTTGATAGACCTTTAGTAGTGACGAACCCGATTGGTGGTTCGACTAGCCTTAGCATGATTTGTCGTAATGTGGTCTTATCGAGTCATGGATGCATGTTTGTTTGTGATTGCTTTGTTTTGGGCTTTACTGGGTTTGGCATTATTTTGGGAGTAGATTGGCTCCAAAAATACGGGGTGGTGGTAGACTGTGAGGGCTTTTTGGTGACAGCTAGAGCGGATGATGGGCGGAGGATAGTGTTTGGTGGTCTACCCAGTGAGGGGGTATTGGCTAGTTTTCTAAACTCCCTCGACGTTCCGCATAGTGAGTTGTCAGGTTTGCCCGTGGTTGGCCAGTATCCGGATGTTTTCGAAGAAGTGACCGGGCTTCCACCACATCGAGAGATTGAGTTCCGTATTGATTTGGTGAAAGATGCCAGACCTATAGTGATGCCACTTCGTCGTATGGCACCAAGGGAGCAGCGAGAGCTCGAGGTGCAAGTCAGTGATCTTTTGAAGAAGGGATTTATCAGAAGGAGTGTTTCTGAATGGGGAGCACCAGTTGTGTTTGCTACCAAGGCGGATGGTTCCCTTCGTTTGTGTGTAGACTACCGCGAGTTGAATAAAGTGACGAGGAAGAACAAGTATCCTCTACCGCGGATAGATGATTTGTTCGATCAGTTGAGTGGCGCGAGAGTATTTTCTCAGTTGGATCTTGCGACAGGTTTTCATCAGCTTAGAGTGGAAGCTGAGAGTATAGCTAAAACGGCGTTTCGGATGCCGTCTGGATTTTATGAGTGGTTGGTCATGCCATTTGGGCTGACCAATGCCCCAGCATATTTTGTGGATCTTATGAATAGGGTATTCAGAGATCAGTTGAATAGGTTTGTCCTTGTATTCGTTGATGATATTTTGGTCTATTCGAGGACAGAGGAAGAACACAAAGAACATTTAAAAATAGTGATGGAGGTGTTGAGAAAAAACCAATTGAAAGCAAAGTTTTCTAAATGTCACTTCTGGAGGAGGGAAGTGAGGTTCTTGGGCCATGTTGTATCAGAGAATGGTACTGCCGTGGACCCGGCGAAGGTGGCTACGGTACAGGATTGGCCTACGCCCAAGAATGCAACAGATGTAAGAAGTTTCTTGGGGTTAGCTGGATATTATCGTAAGTTTATCCAAGGTTTGTCCAAGATAGCAGCACCATTGACCCAGTTGACCAAGAAGAATCAAGCTTTTGTCTGGGATGAAAGGTGCGAGAATGCATTCAAGAGTCTAAAGGACAAGTTGACATGCGCACTAGTGTTAGTCATTCCTAAAGGGAATGAAGAGATGACGGTATACACGGATGCCTATGGTACCGGACTGGGTGCTGTATTGATGCAAGGTGGTAGGGTTGTAGCTTATGCAAGTCGGCAATTGAAACCGCACGAGAAAAGATACCCTACCCATGATTTGGAATTGGTAGCGATCGTGTTCGCGTTGAAGATGTGGAGACACTATCTCTTGGGAGAAAGATTTGAGCTGTTTACAGATCATAAGTCGTTGAAGTATCTCTTCTCTCAGAAAGATCTGAATCTCCGTCAGCAGAGATGGTTAGAGTTCTTAGCTTCCTATGATTTCGACATCGCATATACACCGGGAAAGGGCAATGCGGTGGCTGATGCATTGAGTAGGAGACATGCCAGCTTAGGGGCTATGTTTCTAGAATGGAAGCAACTAGAATACGTCGCTGGGTTTGATTTCAGACCAAAGTGCGAATTGGATCCAGAAATGTTAGCAAGTTTGATGATCAGACGCACTTTGATTGAGCGGATCGGCTCTAGTCAGAGGGACGATCCTAACCTATTGGGAATCATCTCCACGTTAGAGATGGGTACCGATGAGGAGATGAACAAGTATGGGCTTGATCGAGATGGATGGCTTAGAAAGAATGGAAAGCTTGTTGTACCCAATGTCGATGGATTGAGGGATGAAGTGCTTAGAGAGTGTCATCACTCAAAACTGACTATACACCCCGGTGGTAATAAGATGTATCGAGATATGAAGCAGACCTACTACTGGGAAGGGATGAAAAGAGACATTGGGAAGTTTATATCCAAATGCATGAATTGCCAGTTAGTTAAAGCTGAGCAAAAGAAGCCTAGTGGGTTGTTGCAACCATTAGAAATTCCCGAATGGAAATGGGAGCAAGTCTCGATGGATTTCATCGATGGTTTACCAAGGACTAGATCGGGACGTGATAGCATTTGGGTAATCGTGGATCGATTGACTAAGAGTGCAAGATTCATACCAGTCAAATCGACTAGAACGGCAGCTAAGTTAGCAGAATTATATATGAAGTGGGTAGTGAGATTTCATGGGGTACCTAAAAGCATTGTGAGTGACCGAGACCCGTTATTCACTAGTGGGTTTTGGAAGAGCTTACAAGCGGCTCTAGGGTCAGTGTTACATCTCAGTACCGCATATCATCCTCAGACCGACGGTCAGACGGAGAGGGTGAATCGTATTTTGGAAGATCTCTTGAGGGCATGTATATTGGATTTTGGTGGATCATGGGATGACCATTTGCATCTAGTAGAGTTTGCATATAATAATAGCTACCAATCCAGTATCGGTATGGCTCCATATGAAGCTTTGTACGGAAGACCGTGCAACTCACCATCATGTTGGATAGAGAGTGGCGAGAAGTTTATGCTTGGACCAGATGTGGTGAGGGAAACTTCAGATAAGATTAAGATCATTCAACAACGAATGAAGGCTGTCCAAGATAGGTAGAAGAGTTATGCTGATAAGAGGAGAAGAGACTTAAAATTCTCCGTTGGTGACTTGGTGTTTGTCAAGATTTCTCCGTTGAAGAGCGTGATACGATTTGGCAGGAGAGGCAAGTTGGCACCAAGATTTGTTGGCCCATTCCCTGTTCTTGAACCAGTCGGGAATTTGGCATATAGAGTTGACTTACCAGAGAAGATGGCGGGAGTTCACAACGTGTTTCATGTTTCCCAACTAAGGAAGTTCGTTCACGACCCAGATATGACTATTTCACCTGATCAGTTAGAGGACTTCGAAGTAGAACCCGAGGCGGTTGGGAACCGCAAGCCGGCCCGTATTGTCGAGCACGACATGAAGCAACTTCGAAGGAAGGAGGTGAAGCTAGTCAAGGTTCAGTGGGGCGAGGACGAGAATGATTGCACTTGGGAGACAGAGGAGAACATTAGGAAGACGTATCCATAACTCTTTGCCTAGTAAGATTTTAACTTCGATTTAGTTCTCCGCATGCTAGGATAGGTTTGTTTGCTTGTTTTGCATGTTTGATTGTTGTATGTGGTTGTTAGGCATGCGGGATCCTTTGTATGTTTAGGGTTAAGGAATTTCGGGGGCGAAATTTCTTAAGGGGGGGAGAGTGTAACGACCTGTATTCTACGTATCATAGGATCGTAGAATATTTATTTCTTTCACATACGAAGTCGTATGGTCATGTAACTTTGGGAGACGACTATTGGGGTCATTTCCCATGTTCATGATTTTTGTCGATTTTTAAATGACCATTTTACCCCCTAGTTGGCACTGTTTTGGCCATAACTTTTGACTGGAAAGGAATTTTGACCTAAAACCACATCCATTGGATCCGGATGATGGTTTACAATTCCGTAGAGTGGTCACATTAGCCAAACGGACTCACCGCTTGGGAGATATGGCTGAAACAAGTTTCAGATGGTGAAAAACAGCTTAATTGGGCTTAACCGGGTGATTAACAGCTAGGCCCAATGGGGGATTTCGGGATTAGGGTAAGGAGGAGGCTGAAATCATTTAGAGAACGATCTTATCCTCATTTCTCAGCCGCCACTTTCATTCTTGAACCCTAACAATGGCCGCCAATGTCTAGAAACATCCCCAAATCACTTTCTAATCAAGTTTTGGCTTAATCTACATCAAATTAAGGAGAGAAAACACGAAAGCAAGGTTGGAGCTGCTGTTAGACATTAGAATTCGCCCAAATCAGCGAGGTTTTAGTTCTGAGAATTTCATTTGTGGCCAAGGTGAGTGATTTGCATAGTTTTTGCACTAATTACAGTTAATTAAGGGTAATTAGTGAAGATTAGCGAATTTATACACTAATAAATTCTGGAAAAATATCCATAAATTCGAAAATAATATTTTATGCCTCTGGTAGAAATTTGGTTTAGTTTGATTAAGTTTTGATAACCCTATGATTAGTTTTGCTTAAACATGCTTAAGGGAAACATGGGGTTCTGGGTATATTTGATCCATTTGGACATGTAAATTCATTGTTTTGGTGTTTGTGATTAGTTTGCTATGTTGCTATGACTGTTTGACATGATTTGTGATTGATTAGTATAGTTAGATTCGTCGAAAACGTCGTCGAATGGCGTAAACAAGTTGCTGGAAAAAGTTGCAGAAAGTTGTGCAGGGTTTCGGATCGGATCGGATATGGGCTCGGATCGGATTGGAGACCTGGGCAAGGAACCCGACCCGAACTGGAGTCTGGCACAAAAGAGGCTTGGCAAAAAGGAAGGTCATGTTGGTTAAGCTGGGGATCGGATCGACTTAGGGATGAAGGGCTCGGATCGGAACTTGACACTTGGGGGAACTGGCAAGAAGGAAGGCCACGCTAATTGAACTGGGATCGGATCAGATGAAGAAGGAGGGATCGGATCGGAGCACGTGAAGAACGAGGGAGAGGATCGGAGCGGAAGCACGAACTGGAAGGGAGATGGCACCCGACCCGACCCGGAGGAGGACACCCGAACCGAACCGCTACAGGGGAGGACAACACACCGACCCGACTCAAAATGGACACCCGACCCGAACCGATGGCTAGGAGGGGAACCCGACCCGACCCAGTATTGACCAATAACCCGAGATGCAAAGGTAGTCCAATATGGGAAGTTAGAGCTCAGGATCCAGTTGGGAACCGATGAGTTCACTTCTTGATTGGGCTTTGCTGCGGGACGTGTGCCAAGGGGCAGTCGATGTTTATGACTTTGGATCACTATGTATGGGAAGTACGTGAACGGATTCAGGGCTGTAATGGCCTAGGTACGACTAAAGGGCTATAAACCAATGAAGTGGGGTCATTTGTAAAGATTTGGTCATGACTCCATGTGGTAAGCTTGGTAGTAGCAGTAGTTGTACAAGTTGAACTCCGTCACTACTTCGATGGGTCTAGTGATTGACAGTGGTGGACATCGTATGCTTTACGCACTGAGTGAGAGATGTGAGGATGGTTGCTATGGTTGATTTGTTTGCCATCATTACGACATGCACACCCCCACCCCCATATTCTTTACACTATCTATTATGGCACCTTAGAGTATTGTACGGTATGTGGTACTAACTCTTTGGTTGCAGGTCCAGGTTCAGGTATGGTTTAGTATACCTGTTATTGTTCTGTTTAGATGTTTATCGCTCATACCAGGCTTTATGTCTGACCCGGAGTTTTATGTCTCCTCTTATTACTCTGGGTGCTCACACGAGCAGACTAGAGACAGGTTAGCTGGTGATGCACGGGTAGATGATCCGGAGACGAGCAGGAGGCTTCCACGTACGATATATATATAGTATTCTCCCTGTGTTGTTGAAGATCACTGCTTGGGCATTAATAGTGTATCTTCTACTTCAGTTTCCTTTTGTTTTAGAGACAGTAAATTTGGAAAGTTGTAATAAGCTGTATTTGGATTTCCGCTGCTCTGATGTTGATGTCGATTTTAGTTATCAGCTTATGCACTGTCTCACCTGTTTTATGTCAAATATGTTATTATTATTATATTTTACTCCATGCGCTGTGAGACATTCTACAGGTTCCTCGTTAGTTGATTCCCTTCTTTCCTTTCTTTGACGACCGTTCCGTACTAGTCGGGCATGTGTACAGCGCACTTTCGGAGGAAATGCCAGCTGGTGCGGGGCGGGCCGTCACATGTGGTCCCTGCGTCGGTGGTGGCGCCGTGGAGGAGAGGCGACCGGGGGGGGAGGGGTAGGGCTAGGATCGGTTTCCCCCTTTTTTTTAATTTTTTTTGAAATGGGAAAGAACGGGGGGGCCAGAGAGTATAGGGGAGAGGGGTGAGGGTTTTCTATTTTATTTATTTATTTTCAAAAAGCAACTTTTTATTTCGACCTCGAAATTAAACCCACTGCCTGTCATCCATAACTAATTACCCTCATTCCAAACACAATGTGATATGTATCGTGGGCTGATTCGATCGTTTCGATCTATTTCCGTCAAAATCAAAATATAAATCTATATATTGAATTTGAACGCGCATTCCAATTTACCGGGGCCACATACGGACTCTAAAAATTCCCGAGAAATATTTTCTAGCTTCGTATTGATGATACGATCCTAACAAAACTTATTTCGTCAAATTCTGAGACCGTTTGAGAAATGGTCATTTTCCATGTGATTAAAATCAACTGAAACTGGTCAAATGCGTTTTCCTTTGCCACGCTCACATATTGATTCGAAAAATTACGAATTTTGAAACCTAGCAATAATTTGACATCACGGATCCAACAAAAGTGGTTTTGTCGAAAACCGAGGTCGTTTGCAAAATGTCTATTTTCAAGGGCCGAAATCCTATAGCGACTATTCTGAATTTTTAATTGGACGTAACTTTTGATTCCCGCTATGAAATTTCAATTTTTCGGATTCGTTGGAAAGATATTCTCAAATAGATTCTATTATTTTTAGTTTCGTTAAAATCCGGTTTATTTTGAATCCTATATATTCATTTGAACTTTGGAATCAAATTTTCAAACTACCGCACCATTTCAGGCTCGTTATATAATTAAAATAAATTATTTATATTCTAACGACGATCTATATAAATATATACGTTCGAATTCTGTTCCAAATAAATTTCTCGTCGTTATTATTTAAAATAATTCATTTTAAATAATCAAAATTCGCTAAAATTGCCAAAAAAAAATAAATTGGCTCGGATTTCCGGGTTATTACAATCTCCCCCACTTAAAACTTTTCGTCCCCGAAAAGGAACGAAGACGGTTGTTGTTTCACAAATTAACTAAACTTTCATTCTTTTCACTACGGCTTAAGTTCTTCAACTTTTCAGTTTCTAAGAGCCTTTCAAATTTTTCAAAAATTTGGCTAACACCCTAAATTTCGAATTTTTTTGCCATAACCTCCCCTGCACCGGGGACTTCGGGATATTTCATATAGCCTCCCATGGCCTTCTTCATTCCAAAAGAAAAAGGAAATGCCAAGCGGCTAGCCAATCGGCTCACAAAATCATCCAAACCCAAAGAAATACAATAAGCATGTACCTATTTGTCGGGCAAAATAATTTTATTTCTCTGCTCTAGCCTCCTTGCTATGACCTGTTCAATGTAAGTACATGTATATGCATGCAAATGCGATAAATTTTCAATACAGTTCACTATTTGGTTCAATTTGGTTAAAGGTTCAAATTTTAATTAATCAGCCAATAATCAAACAACACAATCAGTAATCAATTAGTTGATTATCATTTCAATCACATAACTTTGATATATAGTCAAAAATCACATTTTTGATGCCAAATCACAACAATAAGCCCTATCTAGTTTTGGTTCTCACACCAGTCAATTGGAAATATATAGAAATCTCACTTTCGAAACTCGAAAATAAATACTGGCGATGGTGCTCCGTCTCCAGAATTATCCCCGGGCACCTAGAGTGTGATTCTATAACTATCCAGTACATTAAAACTTTGAATACACGTTTGTAAGGCGTATATGCAAAATCTTTATATATTGGATTGTCCAAATTAAATACAAAATAAATAATCAAATACGAATAAATGATTTAAATTTCAAAACAAAACTTGTTTTCATTCTAATTATTATTATTATTATTTTTTAAAAAAACAACACTCCTCACACTCGTTCTAGGATACTACTGATCCCATCTCTAACGAGTCATTCTCATTGGATATTACTTATCCAATTTTTGATGAATTCTTTCGTTTGGTTCTAATGTGTCTTGTTCTCCGAGCTCTGTAAACCGAAGCTCTGATACCACGATGAAACGACCCGAAATCCCCCTTACGAGAAATCACGGATTGAGTTGAGAACAAGCCACAGAAGAACGCAGACAGAAGAACATTTCATTGTATATTACAACAATTTCATCAGATTACAAGAATTTACAGAGTATGAATAAATATTACACAGAAAATATCAGAGATTTAAATTACATTTAAATACATCGCAGCGGAAAAATAATACAATACACAACTGAAGGAGATACATGGATACAAAGCTTTCCGAGTATCGTTCCAGCTGTAAATCAGGATCCTGTGAATATAAATCTGCAAAACCAAAACTACTAGTTGCCCGTGTCAAAATAAGGGCACCTAGAGTTTAGGTTAAACAATAAACCCCAGGTCAGTCATGGGACTGGTGTGAGAACTAAAACAGTTATTAATCTTTATTTTAAAGTTAGGTAAATCAAGGGACCACGCCGTATAACACGGAACGAGTTTCCTCCCAAGAATACTAGTGCATAAAACAACAACGCAATGCTAAATAAAGAACAATGAAGCTATTATAAGACCCAGGTCCCATCACACAATGCAACGCAAGCCGGAGGATAGGGTTTTTACCTTTTAATAGCCAAGAATGCTTGATACGTTTAAAACAAATCATTTGATACTATTATAAGTGCATAGTGTATAAAACAACTTCAAATCATAAGTATCAATCATAGACGGCATGAGCGCCCGATCCCACTATGTCGCCATATATAGGATTACAACTAAAACCGAAACGTCACGTATTGGAAGTTGGATTTCCATCTGTGAACCGAGGCAAAAGATAGTCCTCACCGATTCGAGACTCTCTAGCCCGAGCCTCAGGATCATAGCTCGAGTGACCCTTGGATCCTCAAGGCCAGTCCACAGATGTGGATTAAACTTAAACCCTGAACATGCGTTTCCCCGCCCTATGGGGCATAAATGAGCCAACGAATGACTCCATCGGCTTCACATAGTCACCGATATATCCGAGGCGCCTCGCAACAGCAACAACCACATAAGCCAAACTCGTCAGGGCGTGTAAAACCACTGACGCCACTTCTAGCTGGAAAGAAACGCATGCCCTCCCTGACGTCCTCTCCCATTTTTGGTTCACAACGGGGTGTGAGGCTCGCGAATCAATGCTACACAAAGCTATGCCACACAGCGGTGCTTTGATCATCAACCACAAGACTTTTCTTTTCAACAGAAGCCTTGATCAATTACCACTTAGGCATGCCACACCGGCAATTCACTCCATGTGATGGATATCCATCAATATATAACCACTGAGCTCGTACCTCTCAGAGAAGGGCGTTAAGCAAGAGAATAAATTCTCCGCCGCCAAACAGATATATATTTAATAGAAATCAATCACACAGACTGAAATCCAATGTCAGACACATAGTGCATTTACAAGTTCGTTCTAGGTCTGAACGAAACCGGAGGCACCTTGTACCCCGCATATCCATCGATCTCCAAGTACGTCTGGATGATCACCAACTGATTCCCTCCTCTTGGGTGTACGGCCCAATCAAGATCATCAGTAATTATCCAAACGACGTGAAGACCTCCGGTCTTCAACCATCGTCTTCATCTTCAACTAATCATCGAATCAGTTATTCAGAATGGGATAAACCCGGTCTTTCTGAATAACTCGTGTATATAATAAACAAGTGTTACCCAAACACAACATACGCCTCATTACAATTCATCAGTCACTAACCGTAAATTAGCAAGAGAATAATTCCCCAAATATTAACCCCGAAGACCGAAACCAACATCAGATCAATACCCAGGAAACCATTCTTCTTAGCCAACCTACAGTTGGTTTATATATTTCACATTCTTAGGGAAAGGTTCCCATTAATTTTATCAAAGATAAATTCTTTTAAATTTATTCTTTAATCTTCCTTTGAATATCACTTTAAACTAGTAGGGATTAACGAACCTTACTGAAGTAACCATTTGTTTTATTTCCCAATCCCAACCTATTTATCCCATGAAGTAAAACTGGTCATACTTCATATTTAACACCACAGTGTTATCGGTAAATTCAATTACCATTTCACGTTCAAATCTAATTAAAGATTTAACTACCGTCTGGAGTAAAACTGGTGATACTCCATTCTTGATCTTTTCAATCTAATTAAAGATTCATTAAAACTCCACTTAGTTTTAATCTTTGACTAGGTTAAAGAATCAGTGTCATTTAAAACACGGTTCACGATAAACCCCAAAATCACATCACATTTCAATCAGTCCCTAATCGTAAATTAGCAAGTGAGCAATTCCATAAGTATTAACCCCGAAGGCCGAAACCAACATCAGATCAATACCCCAGAAACCATTCAACTTAACTATTCTCCAGTTAGTTTCTGATTTTCTTTACTCCTTTGGGTCTAAGAACAGTATTATTGAAGATACTGATTGACATAGAAATGTGTTTATTTTATGCTCCTATACTTTATCTTTTGTATATAAATAAATATTACTTGGGTATTGTTTTGTTATTTTTACAGATAGTCCAACCCAGCCCGCATGCAACCAGAAATGTAGAGAAATAGAGTTCAATTTGCTGTGTATTTGCATTTTGAAGAATTGTATATGAAGATATCACATCTAGTTGCTGTTGGACAAGAAAAGGAGTGATAAAAAGGCTTGCACATCACAAATCAATGAAGAAATATCAAGGAAGCAAGAGGAAAAAGAGAAAAGGCCCAAATTTGCTTTATTTATCTAAGGCCCATTTATGTTCTCATTGTAAAATAATTGGTGATGTAATGACCAGGCCCATCTATCATTAGGGTTAGGGTTTGGCTATCTACCCTATATATACCCTTGTAATAACCTTGTAGCCACCATCCTATCTCATCTCTTATTCCATTGTTCTAATAAAAGTTCTTCTTTCTATTTTATTTTCTGCATTTTTTTGTTTTCTTAGCAACTAGTGTTGTCTATACGATTAGATTCGGTAGAACACTATTTGTATTTTGCACTTGTTTGCATTAGTGATTTACCGTCTGATTAGATTCAGCGGAAATCCTAATTTTAATTCTTGTTTGTTATTTCAATTTCTGCAATTTCAATTTCTGTTTTTTTATTATTTTCTTAGGTCAAATTGGGTTTGATTAGATTCAAATCTAATTCATAGTTTCATTTGCTTTCCGTTGAAATTGTGATTTGATCGTCGGTTCAGTTAGATCTGTTCTGAATCAAATTACAGTTTTAATTTTGTTTTGTTTTGCAAAATCAACCTCCAAAGTTCGTCTAACACGCCCACGAAACATATAAATAATAAAATTTAACTTTCCTCCCTGTGTTCGACCTGTATGCTACACACCTGTATGCTTGCAGAATTTATTACAAATGTCGCGCTTTTCTAATTCATAGACTAGCGTCGATCAAGTTTTTGGCGCCGTTGCCGGGGAGGTAACGATTAAATTTTTATTATTTATTTAATTTCTGATTCGTGTTAGTTTTTATTATTATTATTATTATTATTTTTCTTTGTTGTTGCATATATAAAAAAAAAATCCTTTCCATTTTTTGTTTTATTTCTTTCCTTTCTTCTTCTCCAAAAAAAAAAAAAAACAAAAATAATTCACTCTGATTTCTTCCCTTTCTTGTTTTCGAAACATTGATCTCTTTTCTTCTTTTTCAAGATTAAAAAAAAAAAAAAAAAATACAAGGGTTCCTTTTCTATTTACTGCAATTTTTCTGTCATTCTGTTTCTTCACTGTCACTCTGATTTCCTGCTTGCCAAAACAATCACACAATACAACCTCATACATCATCACGTTCTACCACACCCACGCCCAAAATTCAGCAACCAGCAGTCACCACGTTCTCCCACTTTCATCCTCAAACTGTCCTCCTCACAATCGATAGTTCTTCCCCTCGACCATCGGTTAATCAACAAACCCACACCACTTCGCCACAATCGAAAGCCATATCATCGTTTAACTCTATCTTCGACTGTCAACACAAATCACAGTCCTCTACAATCCCAAAAAAACCAAACAATTTCCCACCTTCTCAATCCACAATTTCCACCACAGTTCAACAATCCCAAAACAAAAAAAAAACAAAAAAAAAAATTCACAAACCCCAAACCTTTACAAACTCACGCACAGCCGATACCATCAACAAACCTCATCTTTCAAGCACACATCGCAACACCCAATTCAGCCTTAGAAACCCAGAAAACACCAGTCCATCACGCAGAACACCTTCAGCCGTAGATCCCAAAATCTTCTTCTTTCACGCACCTTCTGCCATCAATTCGAACAACACCTAAAACCGATTGAGATTCAACAGCCAAAAGTACCAAAACCGCAACTAGAAATCTCAAATCCCTCACTACCTGCAGCCGATTCCAGCAAATTGCGCAAGCAAAAATCTAGAACCCCCTCAACCGAAGACCGCCGTCATCACCTATCAGGGAACCAAACCCGATTCGACGAAAAATAAAAATAAAATATTTAAGCAAGAATTGCTTCCTGATTTCGTGAGAGACTCTGAAAACAAAGATAGAAGGGGGCGCGTTTTGTGGAAAAAAAAATAAAAGGCCTAAGTTTATTTTGGGGTTGATTCTACTGGGTGAGTGGACTGTTTATCTAGTGCTGAGTTTTATTTTCATTGGCTACTGGCTTCAAAAAGTACTCTGTTGGTGCCTGGCTTTGAGAAATAACATTTGGACATGTTTAATTCGTTTTGATTATTGGGTTCATTGGAATTGTCGAGAATATTCTATTAATTATTTCTTGGGTTATTGATTTCAAACCATTTTATTATGCACAGTTACTTCCTTTTGGTTTGTTGCGCTCGTTTGTGTTGTTGAGCAAGGCATTTATTGATTTGAGTCTTTTATTGATTTTTGAAAAAAAGGAATTGAATCAATCAAGGTCTAATAAAAAAAAAAGGAGAATTTTTCAAAAACAGGTACAGTTGAAATTTAAAAAAAAAGGTCTTAAAGAAATTTTTTTCGGGCTCCTAGCCCGAACCCGTGCCGCAGCGCAGTCAAGCAATTAATAGAAGGGGACAACAACAGGAAGCAGCGGACGATTCGGATGGGTTGGAGTGGTTGCACACCAAGTGGGGTGTGAACGCGCTAGCGCTTCCCAAATTCACTGGAGGACTGCCGATCAAGGTGAAAATTTTCTAAACTCTACAGGTGCAGAAGCTGCTTTGAAAATATAGAAATTGTTGTAAAAATCTTCTGCAGGGGCAATGGCTTGAATGTAAAATTTTTAAATTCTGCAATTTATATTTCTGTGACTGTTCTGTGTTGTTGTTTCTGAATCTATTTGGTGAGGAGCGAATTTCGATAATTAAAATCATCACTTCCATCGTTTTTCAACAGATTAGATATTTCAAATTATTTAACTACAAAAGTGTATTTCATGAAATTGATTTTCTCAACGGTTTGATCGCGGATATATATTAGTTCAATTTATTGAACTTCTAGCAAAAGAGGTTGCATACTACCCGTAAAACATTGGTCGTATCCCTTAGTATTTATACTATACGTGAACGGCCATAAGACCCTCTTCCCCCTTCAAATCGAGATTATCAATTAATAAGATATACTAGTGTACGTTATTTATTTTGAAGTGAAGCTCATTTTGTCAACCTCGAATCTAAGATTTTCTTTGTTTACATTTGATAACAATGAGTGAAAACAGTGTTAGCCAACATAACTCTCCTAGGGGTTCTCGAGTAAATCAGAACTTTCCAAACGAGTTGGATCAAAACCGAGAAAATCAAAACTTTCAAAATCTCAATTTGGAAATGAATAGACCCTTATCTCTTCGAGAACGTTGTTATCCAAATAGAACCGTTCAACCCTCTGTCATCATGTTTCCACCAGCTGAAGGAAATTTTGAGCTTAAACATTCTTTCATTCGAGGGGTACCAAAATTCACTGGTTCTGAAAATGCTTATGAATTTTTAAGTGAATTTGAATTGTATTCATCCACAACTCAAATGCAACAATTATCCAATGAATCAATCAAGCTAAGGCTAATTCCATTTGCACTACTTGAAAGCGCTAAACGATGGCTAAATTCTCTTCCCAAACAGTCAATAAGAAGTTGGGATGAATTCGTCAGTGTATTCCTGAAAAAGTTTTTCCCTTTTCACAAAACTCTGCAAATCCGAACTGAGATACATCAATTTTCTCAAAATGAAGGGGAAACTTTTTCAAAATATTTTGATAGGTTCAACCATTTACTGTATAGTTGTCCTCATCATGGAATCATAAAAGATTACTTATGTCAAATTGTATATGAGGGTCTAAACTATCAGACTAGAACTCAACTAGAATCAATGTGTGGGGGAGATTTTATGTCTAAAACGGCCGATGAAGCTTGGAAATTCTTAGAGGATTATTCTGAAAAGGACATGCAATGGGAGTCCATTCGTGTTCCCATCCGTGCTTCCACTAGAGGAGTGCATGTCGTGGATACAATTCATATTCCCTTAGAGACTCAAACTCCTCAATTCAATGGACTACCCCAATATTACCTTCAAGACCAAGTCAATTCCATACCTCAAAATGGTCTTTACTCATCCACATCTGACCCTAGTTGGAGAAATCATTCAAATTTCTCATGGTCTAATCCAAATAATGTCGTAAATCCATCTCACATGATATCAAATTCGAATTACCAAGCTCCTTTTTCTTTTGGTCCTCAAACTTTTCAAGTTTCACCTCAACTCGAGCCTTCGAGTGAACCATATAGACATTCTAACTTTCAATCTACTTCATCTTCTCAATCGTCACCAGAAATTGTGCGTTTAGAGAAACGAATGGAACAAATGATGGATATGATAAAGGAACTAAGAAAAAATAATGGTGAGAATGAAAATTTGCTTAGTCAACCCGAGGTGAATCCAAAATATAATTCTCGTACAGTGAACTCTTGCAAGGACAAAAACATTAATTCGAACAACTCAGTCATCACCCTCAGAACAGGAAAAACGGTTGACAACAGTGTCGGCAATCCCGATAATCATTCGGTTTCAACCCCAATCGAAATCATTGACACTCATCCAATGACTACTAATGCCCACCATTCTGAACTTTCTAAACTTCCACCGAATGTTGGCAATCCCAACATCTACTCCTCTAATTACAGTAATCCCAACATATGTTTTTCTAATGTCGGCAACCCCGACAACATGTCTTCCCCTAATGTTGGCAATCCCAACAAACCATCTTCTACACCCGTGACTCTTTCACTTCCTATATCGAAACCTTCTTCTTCAAATGATCAAAAGTCTGAAAGAGTCTATAAATCAGTAGCTCCATACCCTCATAGACTTAACAATAAGAAGAAGGATGCGAATTTCAAAAAAATTCTGGAAATCTTCAAACAAGTTCGTGTCAATATTCCACTCTTAGACACTATCCACCAAATTCCACAATACGCAAAGTGTCTCAAAGAGCTATGCACCCAAAAACGAGCCACCAACATTCCCAAAACTGCCTTCTTGACGGCAAATACTAGCTCTGTTTTCTCAAATCCTTCACTAATCAAGTACAAGGATCCCGGTTGCCCTACAATCGGTTGTAAAATAGGAAATACTCACATTAGTCACGCCTTACTTGATCTTGGTGCAAGTGTTAACCTTCTTCCCTACACTGTTTATCGTCAACTTGGACTAGGAGAGTTGAAACCTACGAATATCACACTTCAACTAGCTGATCGATCTTTTAAAAAACCCTTAGGCATTGTTGAAGATGTCTTGATTCAAATTGAACAATTTTATTTCCCGGTTGACTTCATAGTTCTTGAAACCGAGCCTGTTTCGAATTCAAATAATCAGATTCCATTGATATTGGGTCGACCATTCTTAGCTACCTCGAATGCCATCATCAATTGTAGGTCCGGCCTACTTCGACTATCATTTGGGCACTTAACCATCGAACTGAATATTTTTCATCAACCCAAAGAAATCGAAATAGGAGAAGTCGACATAATAGAAACAGTTTTGGATGACACGTCTAATTTGTCTCCTCAGAAAACTTCACTTTCTTCGATAGACGTGACCACTATGTCTTTTGAAGAATTATTTGAAGATGAACTTAAGCTTTTAAATGGAGAAAATGAATATTTGGGAAGTCTCAAAGATAACCATAATTCCATATCACCAAAAGAAATTATGATTGAAAACTCAAATTTATGGGATTATGATAATCTTCAGTTGAATGATACAAATCATTGGCACGATAAAAAAATTGTTGGAAGGATTTTGATCTCAGAATCCATTGATATGCCTAGGGTACCTCACAAATCAAACATGAAATCATCATGCATCATTTTCGACAAAGGCAAGTGTGGGGGGAAAAGGAAATTTCATTCTTCACAAACCATTCATCATCTTCACAGATTTCGTCTTGCATATGATTTTCATACGCAGATAGTTGCTAAATTGCATTTTATTTTACAAATCATATTGCAATTAATCCATCGTTGGTTTCTATCTTTCACATTCAGAAAAAAATTACAGTGTGGACACTGTTTAGTTCTAGTGTGGGGGGAGTCTGCATTACATCCTTTTATTTTTTTCTTTAAATTCTTTCTTTCTTTTCATATAGGACCATCATGCATTTTAGATTGTAGTAACATGCCAATTTTTTTTTTTTACGACTCAATTTCGATTTGATAAAACAAAATAAGTTAAGGATTATTAATCAGTTGATAGTATTTTTTTCTCTCAACTAAGTTCAAATTTGAAATATAATGAAAAGTTTAATTTTGAGGGATAATAGTGTAACCGGTACATAGGGAGATTCTTAGGTGATGGCCATGAAATCTATTCTATATTGTAGACTTTGTTTAAATAAGTGGAGGACTTAAAATACTTATATTGGCTTTTCGAATCTTTAAAACTAAGTTGTGTTAAGTTGAATTCGCGTAACTCTCTTTTGTGCTTATAATTTCAATAATAATAATAGTAATCCAAGGGTATCCAACATTGCTTGTATATCAAGCGTTGGTGTGCAAACCCGCCAAGCTCTATCCGACACGTTGTTGACAAAGTCAGCGTTGGAATATCTTGGTCTCATTTTATGAGATTGGACACCTAAGGATTACCGACACGTTGTTGACAAAGTCAAAGTCGGCCTGCACAATCCGCCAAGCTCTTTACCTACTCTCCGTTAGTCCGCGAGGCAGTGCATGGGTGGTAAACCTTGGTCTTTTTAGTTAGGTGCTTGTACTTAATCATAAATCTTAAAATTTTATAGAATAAAGAATAAGCGATGATACCCAAACACTTCTTGACCTTATTGATTTGACTAGCCATACATGAGAAAATTAGAATACCACTTTGCAAACTGTGCCAAGCAAACTAAGAATTTATTTCATGGCTGCACTATGTTATCGACCGAACTAACTGGCCAAACTGGAATTTAACATTTGAAAACTTGATTTATATTGAAAATTGTGACAAGTCGAGGTATCTAAAATAAAATCAACTGACTAGAAATTGTTAACTTAATTTGTTGTACCACTTTCCTGAAATAAGTCGTGTTTTCATTTTTCATTTTTATTTGCATATGTCCACTGCATTCATGTAGTTTTATTAGAATCATAGCATACAGCATTTGGATTTTGTGGGTAGTATCCGCTGAAAACCCTCACGAGACACCACTCGTCCTACTAGGGACACCTAGAGGTTTAACGGCTTGTTGCATACGCTCAATGCAATCGTGTTTCCTACGAAAATGTGACCTATCTAGTCCAGCTTTTAATTTACTTTGTTTTTCATTTCTTGTTTTACTCGAGGACGAGTAAAAGATAAGTGTGGGGGTATTTGATTGACATAGAAATGTGTTTATTTTATGCTCCTATACTTTATCTTTTGTATATAAATAAATATTACTTGGGTATTGTTTTGTTATTTTTACAGAGAGTCCAACCCAGCCCGCATGCAACCAGAAATGTAGAGAAATAGAGTTCAATTTGCTGTGTATTTGCATTTTGAAGAATTGTATATGAAGATATCACATCTAGTTGCTGTTGGACAAGAAAAGGAGTGATAAAAAGGCTTGCACATCACAAATCAATGAAGAAATATCAAGGAAGCAAGAGGAAAAAGAGAAAAGGCCCAAATTTGCTTTATTTATCTAAGGCCCATTTATGTTCTCATTGTAAAATAATTGGTGATGTAATGACCAGGCCCATCTATCATTAGGGTTAGGGTTTGGCTATCTACCCTATATATACCCTTGTAATAACCTTGTAGCCACCATCCTATCTCATCTCTTATTCCATTGTTCTAATAAAAGTTCTTCTTTCTATTTTATTTTCTGCATTTTTTTGTTTTCTTAGCAACTAGTGTTGTCTATACGATTAGATTCGGTAGAACACTATTTGTATTTTGCACTTGTTTGCATTAGTGATTTACCGTCTGATTAGATTCAGCGGAAATCCTAATTTTAATTCTTGTTTGTTATTTCAATTTCTGCAATTTCAATTTCTGTTTTTTTATTATTTTCTTAGGTCAAATTGGGTTTGATTAGATTCAAATCTAATTCATAGTTTCATTTGCTTTCCGTTGAAATTGTGATTTGATCGTCGGTTCAGTTAGATCTGTTCTGAATCAAATTACAGTTTTAATTTTGTTTTGTTTTGCAAAATCAACCTCCAAAGTTCGTCTAACACGCCCACAAAACATATAAATAATAAAATTTAACTTTCCTCCCTGTGTTCGACCTGTATGCTACACACCTGTATGCTTGCAGAATTTATTACAAATGTCGCGCTTTTCTAATTCATAGACTAGCGTCGATCAGATACCGTTCACGACAACCCAAAATCACATTCCATTAATTATCAGGTTAAAGAACAAGTGCTATTTAAAACACTGTTCACGATAAACCCAAAAATCAATACCAATTCAATTTCAATTAAATATTATTTAATTGGTACACTTCATTAAATCTAAATAAAAAGATTTAATCTTTCTCTCAACTGGGCTTAAGAATAGTGTTAATGAAGACACCATTCACGACAAACCCAAATCACGTTTGATATTAAATACAAGGCTCTGAATAGAAAATATATCGTCTTATATTCTATATCAAATTCTACGACCAACAAATATCGTATTGGAAATAACGATATCTATATATCTTTCAAATTTCCATAATGTTATCTATATAATCACGAAATCCAACATCGAAATATTCCAAAGACAATTTCGATTCAAATCCATTCCAATACAATTATTGGAAATTCTGGTTACTTTTAAAACCCTTTTCAAATTCAATTTATTTATTTAAAAATAAATAGAAGTATAATTCTAGTTCAAAACTAGTTCATTTCGATAAAAATCTATTTTTATCTTTTCAAATATGGAGTTTTTCATCCCAATTCTTCCCAAATCATTTCTTATGATTTTACACAATTATTACTATTTTTAATAATTTTATCAAGGCCCGTACAGTCGATTTCCATCAACGGCCATCGAACTGCACTTACAGCGACCTTTTCCAAATTTGATTTGGACATAATTCCAAATCCAACCGTTAGATTTCAAATATCTGATATTCGTTAGAAATCTCTTTTCGATACGAACCCAACGGTTCCCGTTTTAGGAGAATCCGACGGTCGGATCACCCGTAATATCCATTCGAAGTCAATGGTCGAAATTCGTGAACTGCCGTGGCGCGGCGCGTTCTATTCAGGCCATTATATATATATTATATATATTTCGTCAATTTCCTTTTAAAACGAATTTCATAAATCGTTTTTAAATTTATGTTCAAAACGATTTCAACTTCTTATTCGGTTTCAAATCAAAATTGAATTTTCCTTTATAAATTCCTTTTTACATTCATTTCTATTTGATTTCAATTCAATTTCAATTCAATTTCGATTCAATTCAATTTCAATTTGATTTGAATTCCTATTCAATTCAAATTCAATTCGAATTGAATTCGTTTTCTATTCAATTCGAATTCATTTTCTATTCAATTCAATTTGAATTCATTTTCTATTCAATTCAATTCGAATTCATTTTCTATTCAATTCAGTTCGAATTCGTTTTCTATTCAATTCAGTTCGAATTCGTTTTCTATTAAATTCAGTTCTAATTTCGTTTTCTATTCAATTCAGTTTGAATTCGTTTTCTATTCAATTCAATTCGAATTCATTTTCTATTCAATTCAGTTCGAATTCATTTTCTATTCAATTCAGTTCGAACTTGTTTTCTATTCAATTCAATACGAACTCGTTTTCTATTCAATTCAATTCGAACTCGTTTTCTATTCAATTCAATTCGAATTCGTTTTCTATTCAATTCGAATTCGTTTTCTATTCAATTCAATTCGAATTCATTTTCTATTCAATTCAGTTCGAATTCGTTTTCTAAAATATTCGATTCGAATTCATTTTCCAAAATATTCTATTGCTGAAATCACTTTTCAATATTCATTAAAAACAAATAAAATCGACAAAGTTCCCGTTCGTGTTAAAATGGCATTTAACTACTTAACATGGCTTCACATTTCAATATTCACTGAATATTATTTTAAAATATTTGATAATTTTGAACTGGAATCAGACACAGTCAATTACCATATAATTTCAGTTATATGGATTTTATCCAATTCATATATACAACAATGACGATAAACAATCAACCATCATACAAAGTGCGTTCTACACTGTATAAGCATCAAATATAAATATTCAACGCTTATAACAGTCTGTCAATCAATCAATCGACATACAGCTAATTATTGGGATTAGTGTATGTCATATATCATCCCAATACCCGTGTGGGGTTTCAAACAATCAAACACAGATTTTATTTGTGCAGTTGGGCGATGTGTAAAATTTATCATCCCAATCAATATCAATCAAATGTGTGTATATAAACAAATCGTCCGATTTGTTTATATTTATTTCATTTTAAATACACGTTAAAAATTCTATTTTCAACTATAAAATATTTTTAACTGTATAAATATTTTATTTCACATCACACAATCAACTACACCTCAAAATCAAACAAACAAGCTTACAAGTCGTCCATGGTCTGTGGACGACGGGTGTCGGGTGCTACTAAACACCGTCTGCATCCTAGGATATATTTCAAACTAGAAATAATAATAAAAGTGAGGAGTTCTCACCGACTAGCTAAACCAAACGCCTCGACTCTTCATATGTAGAAAATCTCCGCCGTTTCTTCTTTCATCACTTTCGTCATCCGTATTCACTACATATATAAAAATCAAATTTTTACTTCGCTATTCAATATATATAAATCAAAATTTTGCTTCGCTATTCAATCGAATTTTTATTTCGTTATTCAATATATAAAAATCAAATTTTTATTTCGTTATTCAATATATAAAAATCGAATTTTTACTTCGCTATTCAATATATAAAAATCGAATTTTTATTTCGCTATTCAATATATAAAAATCAAATTTTTACTTCGTTATTCAATAAATAAAAATCAAATTTTTATTTCGCTATTCAATATATAAAAATCAAATTTTTACTTCGTTATTCAATATATAAAAATCGAATTTTTATTTCGCTATTCAATATATAAAAATCAAATTTTTATTTCGTTATTCAATATATAAAAATCAAGTTTTTACCTCGCTATTCAAACAATAAAAATCGAATTTTTATATTCTTTACCTTATAAAAATTATATTTTTAATACTCTTCATAAATAAAGATCATATTTTTGTTATACTAGTATATGTATAAGAACCACTTCTTTGATCATATAAAAAATCTAATTTTTACACCAACGCTACATTCGCAAAAATCATATTTTTTTAGCGAAGTTCATCTCATCAAAATCGTATTTTAACCACTTTATTTTCATATAAAAAAAACAGATTTTTAAATCAGTTATATATAATAAAAAGGAAATAAATTGAATGTAAATAAAATAAAATAAAAAAACAAAGTAGAAGACTCACAGTTTTTTTTTCTTTCTTTCTGGTGGTCGGAGGGTTGAGAGGAGGGGGGTTTTACCGTCCGTCGAAGGGGTAGGGGGCTGCGGTTGCGCGCTCGAGGTGGGGGGCTGCGGTTTGATCGAGGGGGGTCTCAGTTGAGGCGGAGAGAGAGAGAAGAGGAAGGGGAGAGGGAGAAGGGGCGGCGCGTCACCTAGGGGGGTGCGGTGGTCTCTGCGTCGGCGGTGGCGCCGTGGAGGAGAGGCGACCGGGGGGGGTAGGGCTAGGATCGGTTTCCCCCTTTTTTATTTTTTTTCTGAAATGGGAAAGAACGGGGGGGGGGGGGGGGGGCAGAGAGTATAGGGGAGAGGGGTGAGGGTTTTCTAATTTTTTTTTCAAAAAGCAACTTTTTATTTCGACCTCGAAATAGAACCCACCGCCTGTCGTCCATAACTAATTACCCCAATTCGAACACAATGGGATATGTATCGTAGGCTGATTCGATCGTTTCGATCTGTTTCCGTCAAAATCAAAATATAAATCTATATATTGAATTTGAACGCGCATTTCAATTTACCGGGGCCTCATACGGACTCTAAAAATTCCCAAGAAATATTTTCTAGCTTCGTATTGATGATACGGTCCTAACAAAACTGATTTCGTCAAATTCTGAGACCGTTTGAAAAATGGCCATTTTACAGTCGATTAAAATCAACTGAAACTGGTCAAATGCGTTTTCCTTTTCCATGCTCACATATTGATTCGAAAAATTACAAATTTTGAAACCTGGCATAATTTGACATCATGGATCCAACAAAATTGGTTTCATTGAAAACCGAGGTCGTTTGCAAAATGTCTATTTTCAAGGGCTAAAATTCCATAGCGACTATTCTGAATTTTCAATTGGACGTAACTTTTGATTCTCGCTATGAAATTTCAATTTTTCGGATTCGTTGGAAAGATATTCTCAAATAGATTCTATTATTTTTGGTTTCATTAAAATCCGGTTTATTTCGAATCCTGTATATTCATTTGAACTTTGGAATCGAATTTTCAAACTACCGCGCCATTTCAGGCTCGTTATATAATTTAAATAAATTATTTATATTCTAACGACGATCTATATAAATATATACATTCGAATTCTATTCCAAATAAATTTCTCATTGTTTTTATTTAAAATAATTCATTTTAAATAATCAAAATTCGCTAAAATTGCCAAAAAATAAATAAATAAATTGGCTCGGATTTCCGGGTTATTACATAAAATATGTATATATATATATGCATGTTTATGACATTAACAAATTGGGTTGAGGTTGACTAAATGTTAAGTATTTGGTATTATATATATATATATAAGAGGCCACACTAATTTGAGATTAGGGGGAATCTGTTTTAATGGTAAGAAATGAAATTGGTAAATTAAAGATATTAATGTTATATTTAGGGATAATATAACAGTTACATTAAATATGGAAAAAAAGAGTTCTTTTAGGGTGAGGTGGCATGTTTTGATTGATGGACGCTGCAACGTAGCCATTTTCTATTAGTTGAATGACATGGTTATTCAGATGTGCTTTTAATTACATCCTAAGGCCCTAGTTGCTCTAACCTCCCTATAAATAAACCCTTATACCCAACCCTAAAACTCACAACTTGGCGGCCACGCTGAAGGTTTGCCATGGCTTCTTCTTCCTCTTCTTCTCTCTCTCTCACTCTCTCTTCTCAAAATAAAAAGATAAAATTAGGACCCCTTTCAAAATAAAAGAAAAGAGTTCAGATGCCTAGAATTACGCTGCACGAAAAAGGAGAGAAAGACCATGAGTGCAAAAATCAGAATTGGGAGAGTATACACTGTGAGTGGGTTTAAATTACCCTTATGAATAATTGTATGAATATCGTTTAGCAATTCCCCAAATTAAATTGTTTAATTCAATTAAAATCTTATAGCTTTTACTTTTGGATTATTCTGTTCTTCTTCCCGTTCCTTTTTATTTTTATAGACTAGGCTAACTTCGAGCCTAGTCCAGATCTTGTTGAAAGGCATACGTACGAATAATATTGTAACAGTGGAAGGATATTTGGGAAATTGAAACAACTTGCGTGATGGATTTTGGGCAAAACCTGTGATTGGGGAATTGTTGTATAACTTATAAAATACCGGAAATTGGGAATGTTGATAATTTGGGACATAATGGTAGATATTAATTTGGGACATTAATGAAAATATGTGCAAATTAAGTTGGAACAATTAGGTATGTTTGGAATAAAGATCGTGGAAAAGGGGGAAAAAGGTTGATATGGGCATAAACCAATTTGGACATAATTGTGTATAAATTAGATTATTGACATAAGTTGATTGGGCATAATTGGAAATTATTTTTATACATGAAGTTTAGTGTAACGTCCCAGAATTTTAGCGATTTAATAATTAATTAATTTAATTATTTTAATATATTGGTCTGATAAGTCAGAAATAGTTGAATTCGCAGTAGTGGGTGAATTGGATAATATAAAAGATTTAACTCGGTTTGGAACTGAATATTTATAACAAATATATTATTTTAAATGACAGTTGGACGTATTTAAATATAATATAAATATTGGTTTCATATTTGGACAAGATCTTTGGGGCATAGACATAATTTAATTTTTAGAATTATACTGTAATTATTATTTTGGAAAATAAGCAACTTTTTATTTGAAGTATTTTACACCTTATTTCAGCATTCTTGAGTTCCACAGAGTAAGCCAACTTGTCTATGTTATTATATTTTTGGGATCGTAGCACATTGCTCGTCATAACAGTATTTTTATTTTTGTCCATAATGGTCCGTAAACAAATGAAATTTTATGTAATGAAGTACACTTAATAAATATAGAAAAAAATGCGTTTTCCTATGTTTTCTTTGCAAATACCATAACTCATATGTACTGCCCCATTTCAACTGGTGTAACCAATTCACTATTTCATTTCATTCGATGGAGACAGTTTAATATTTCCCTCCAAACAATGTAAACAATTCTCTGTGTCCTGTCAGTGAAGTAAACAACTCATGGCAGCCTACATTGATCAAATCTTAGCCGACCTCCCAAAATCCTGCGACCCATTATGACCCCACCATCCTTAAGCTTGGATACAAGACTCAAGCTTAATTTCTGGTTTATCTCAAATAGTACATGTTGAGAATAAGAACCATCAAACAAAAAACGAAACGGTCAAGATGAATTGTAGTCTATAGCTAGTTGGGAAACTGATGTAAAATATGTTGGCAACACTTTAAACATTTTCTATGACTCAATTGGGGTACATGCGTACCTTTGAATTAAAGAAAATGTATAGATTGTCCTTGAATCAGCCTACCCCAAATCATAGCATGTATTGTCTCTTATTTCTGCTAACCTACTGTATATCCGCACATACCTATGGAGCCTCGAGCAGACTTGTTTTTCTAAAACTTGCCGACAAAGTAACTATCAAAACCGATGTGCAGACCTACTTACTATGCCTAGTTATTCTATTATACGTGGAGACCAAGTTGCTCTCATATATAAATACATTACTGGCACCCTGTTTCTCTCTTCTTATGTCAAACACCAGAACATTTTCATAGCTTCAATCATTAAACAAATCAGATCTCACACAAAACCAAAACAAAAATCCAAATTGTATATATATCTAGCTGCACAAATACATACTTCAACCTGGAAAGCATTTGGTTGAGTTTGACATCGGCTTACAGTATTCATAGATACTGCAGTCAACGTAGGGTTGAGCCTAAGAGCTCGCTGACGGAAACTGAGATGGGAAACCGCAAGTGATAAGAAGAGCGTGAAGCTTCCAATAACAAGGCATATGGACTATTGAGGAGAAGCAGGTTGAAGTTTTTTGCATGGGTTGGTTCGGGTTTTACTTTTGGCGTGGAGCAGTTTCATAAGGAAATGGGAGAGAGCGGTTCAAAGAAGGGTAAGATGGTGTGAAAGGGAACATGCAGTTGGGGTTCAGAAGGGAACGAGAGCCATGGAGTTTTGGAGATGGCGAATGTTTGCTGGAGCTCGCATTCCAGGTTATAGAAGAAGGGATGGGGTTAATGGACTTTGAAAAAGTGAATTCAGGGGACTGTGCGTGCGGAGTAAAATGTGTGGGAGGAAGGGCGTGGGCGTGAGAATGGGAATACCATGCGAATTGTTTTAAATACTGGAGTGGTGTTTAACAGGAGGAAGATATCACTGTTGTAATTGGAGCGGTGGGAGGAGATTTGGTCATTTAAATGAATAGCAAGGCCCAGGAAAAAAACAAATGAAGAAAATAAAGATGAAAGGAGGCTTACGGATTACCTGAAGTGGAGGAAGGTAAACGAGTGAAGAGAACTTGTCTGAGGGGCGGGAACTTTGCTCTGTAAAGCTTAAAGTATGGAGGATGGACCAGCTTTTAATACATAGGGGGACATGGATTCGACAAGTCAAGATTTCGAGCTTGGGCTTCTAAATATGGTGATGGGCCAATAGAAGAAGGTAAAAGCCAATATTAAAACTAAATTAATTTATTTGAATAAGATGGTATATAAACTTAAAATATCGATATCACACTCATACGTTATCCAAATCCAACAAAAAAACAGGATCCGTTAGGATCATATGGACACAAGCTACACAATGGAACTAGTCTGGAGTGTTTTGGAGCATGTTACAATTTATAGCAAAACAAAACGGCTAACTGAATTAATAAACTGACAATAATCGTTATTTAGTGATTAACGACCAAGGTGAGTAAACTCACTAACTCTGATCAGTTCTATAATTTTATAAACGTTATTTAATATGGATAAAAATGATTGGATGCTGTGTGTGATGGTTGTTTGGATGGATTTCTTATAAATTGGTTAAAATTTTAGATACGGTTATATATATAAACCGTTAGTTAAATATTGATCTCATTTATTTCATATTGATATGAAACCAGTATTATTGTGTTAATTAACATCTGTGGATGTAGGGAAACAGGTTTGAGGAATCCAGCCGGATTCCTCAACAATTATATTGTTGTTTTTCATTGCATTATATGATGCGATGAATAATGTGTAGTTGATTATTGTGTGTTTGGGGTGTTTTAATAACATCGACCTGAAATAATTAGTATTAAAATACAGTGAAATATATTCGAATATATTAGAGAGGAAATTGAGGGTTTTAAAAAGGAATTTCTATTTTAAAAGAGAAATGGAATTTCGATTAGCTAGAATGTAATGACTTGTTTTAATTATGTATAAAAAGAAGTAAATTAATTTAAAAATGGTATTTATAAATAAAGAGAACCGACTATTATTAACTAGTTTGAACTGATAAATTCAAGAAATAAATTTCTTAAATAGGAAAAAGGAAATCGTTGAATTTATTTCAAGGTTCAAAATGTGAATATAGGTTGAATAAAACTATAAAGGTTGGTAATTATAATTCGACAAATGTCGAATGTTATTAAGATAATTTATTTTAGCAAATATATATATTATAATCAGTGGAGATGTAAGATAATTAATATTGGTTTAAAACCAATAATTTACAATAGAATATGTAAGCGAGATGAAGTTTAAACTTGATATAATTAATAAGAAACTGATTTATAAATGGAATTTATAAAGTGAGATATAAATATGAATTTATAAAATTACTTGATAAACAGGATTTGAACCTGTAATGGTATTTATAAATAAAATTCAAGATTTGATTGATATAACGGTCTAGTTTTCTATAAAGGAACAATATTCAGTTTATAAAGTAAATAACGATTTTAAAAGAAAACGCTTTGAAAATTGGAATAGTGTCAAAGGAGAAATCGTAAATGTTGGAAGTAATAAATTCACAAGAGAATGTGTTAACCTGAAACGGTAAGTCTATTCCAAAGTTCAGAATGTTAGTCGGATATAGACCATTCGAAAGAGAGATATAACTTGAAATTCGATTATATTGAATTAAAGAAAGTGTTATATACTTTCTAGTTTTATCAAGATCTGTTTATTATTTAATTAATTAATTATTTAAATTAATTTATCTAAGTTATATTTTGAAATTAAACATTTTGGAAACAAGAATTATAATGATATCGTTATAATCAATGTTTTCCGTAAAGAAAGTGGACTCTTTAATTGAATCTGAGAGTTGCGTGAGCAATGACCGTTAAAGATTTGAAATGGTGAACTTGACCGTTTCGAAGTTGAAATTGATGTTCAGTCAAGGTCTGAGAGGTAATTATACCTCAACTTGATTGACTTCATGATTAACTGAGGAATATTAAGGTTCGGTGGAGAGATTTGTTAAATCGGAGATGTTTTCTAAGTATAAAAATTGAAATAATTTGGGATAACGAGAAGTTAAGAAATGATAACTGAAATGCTTTCCCCGTGTTAATAACGTATATTTTCTAAATATAGAAAATAAGAGTTGTGAATATATGGAATTAATTCTCGATGTTAGTAAGAAATATTTACTGAGATATAGTTCAAATAAATGGGAATGTTTTCGAGGGTCGTGAGAAGCTAAACGAGTTAGAGAAATATTTGGGTAAAGGTATCGAAGGGGGATTGGAAATGAAATGATTAATGATAAATTAATTTAAAGGGGCTCAGTGTTGATTGATGATTTGATTGACAATATTTTCATTTGGAAATAAAACCATTGTGTGTATGGATGTTTTCCTTTGATAGTTAAATCACCGGCTATCTAAGATTTTGACCATTTTTCCGTTGTCAATACGGAGAGCCCGGGATCAGATTTATTATCTGAAAACCACTCCATATGGGCATGAGCTATGCTAACCAAATATGTTGAATACAGTTGAAGATGGAGTTTATGCAAGGGTTGTTCTGTTTACAGAATAGTGCCTTCGGTTTGTCCAGGCCCAGGACAACTTGTACGGACGAGTGTCTTACAGAGTTTATCTAATAAATCGCGTAAGTTGATCTCTTCAAACGTATTCATGTTTGCTGGCAGAGGAATTCGTTTCTCTTAGCTTTATACCTGTGGTATTTCGGTGAAATCTGTTTGTGATTTGGCGGGTATGACGATGTAGCAGTCAAAGTAAATGGAGGTGTGATCTGTCCAAAGATACGTTATGACCTCAAGCCTCATCAACTAGGAAATGACAAAAATCTGGCAGGCAACATGGCTATGTGGGTCGCCCCCATTAGGGTGTATTGTCACCATCTAGAGAATATTCATATTTGTTACTTCTTTTCTCTTCTGTATCTCCCGGGAACAGTTATGTTGCTAGCAACCGTAGGTGAAAATATATTCGATACACTCAAGAGAAATGAGTGGTCGGTCGTGTTTGCTCGGGTTGCAAGACGTTCTTGTTGAACCCAGTGTATTCCTCTCTAGAGATACACTATCGGCAGGTGGTTCCATACCTTGTCATAGTCGAAATCCAATCTCCAATAAGCGCCCGCGGTTTTGATGTATATTATATATGTGGAGCGTGAGATGCAAGCGTTCTGCTAGATTTTATTTACTTGGGATTAGACACTATTATAATATCAGAAAAGTATTGATTTTGAAAATGTTTTGGATTATAGTAAGGTAAAAACCGTCCATGTTTATGTGTGGGCTGGTCTTACTATTATCATTTTCTTTCAAAATGATTTTTCAAAGTTAAACCGAATGGTTGGAGTTTACTCACACCAGTCCCATGACTGACCCAGAGTTTATTTTTCTTTGTTTTCCCTAAACTCTTGGACTCCCAAATTTGTATGGGCAGTCAAGTAGTCGGGATTTTACAGATATACTTGGAGGAGCTCGGAGCAGGTGGCTTCAACATTAGTTATATATAGAGTTTATTTTTGCTGTGATGTTATGTGATAATGGTATGTATATATCGTTACAAGTTGTATTTTCAAAGTTATGTTATATAATATATTTTATTCGTTCCACTGTGAGATTCGTGTTACTCTGATTTTATTCTGTTATATTCTTCTTTTATTTTAATTTTTCTTTCTTTCTATTTCTCGCCTTCTAACTTCTTTCTATTAATGATCAGGTATTTCTGACGTCTGAATAGTCGACATCGTGTTTTATGTCGATTTTCGGGGTCGAAAATTCCTAGTTCGTTACATTTAGCATAAATTGTTAATGACAATGAATGCAAATTAAATTGGGTGTAATCTGGCATAACATGTATACATATGATTATAAGTCTAATCTGAATAAAAATTATAAACATAATTTAGGTTGGAAATTATGGGTATATATTATAATCCAATGTTTGTAATTGGAGACATGAATTAAGGAAGTAAGTTCAGTTATTATTCAGATTTGAACACATAATAGAAAACATGACCATAATGAATCGAATCTAGAACTATACCTAATTGTAATGATAACCAATTCTGATTCATTCTTATTCTTTTGTCAAATCTGAGATTACCTATGCCGGTGAGACTATTACTAGTGATACAATTGAATCTATCATGTTGTACGTCAAATTGGTGATTCTTTTATGTTTAGTTCTGTCGAATCTTTATGCCTATGATGCAACTTGCTCAGTTTGCTCATATTTATTGTTAATGTACAACAAATTTATTGGAACCATGATTCTTGTGTTTGGTACATCTTTACATGCTTATTCTCTTATGACAATTCCTGCTTTTCTTCTCTATTCCCCTTTTCGTTTTATTATATGAATACCAGGTTCATTTGGAAACCTAGTTTGAATCTTGTTGTACATACGATTGAAATGCAGGGAATTGGGTATAACTTAATTGAGTAATTTTGGGCATAACAAGTAATTGTGACATAACTTGAATTGACTACACTTGTGGATAATTGACATATAGACTTGGACACATATGGTAAATATGTAAATTGGTTAAAATATGAACATGCCTAGCCCGAGGTTAGATTGAGTTGTGGTGTAAGACTGCCCGGAACCACCCGGCACATCCAGCAACTGCAACAACAGGTCTAATGTGAGAGGTTAGCGCATCAAGCCGAAAGCCCCGAGGTTAGAATGAGTTTGCGGTAGAAGTCTACCCAGAACCGCCCGACACATCTAGCAACCGCAAATAACAGTTCTAATGTGAGAGGTTGGTGCATTAATATATGAATAGGCGACACTTAACCAATACAACATGTTAATTAAACAAATGGGTGGGGTTAGGTTAAATTGAGAACACTTAACCGTTATAACATGTTGGTTAAGAAACCCTAGTAACTGGGACACATTTCAACAGTAACCCACATAGATGTATCATGGTACCCTGAACTAGGCAGGGTGGGGCACGATTACGGGACTGATTATAAGCGGTCAAAATAGCGGCAGGTGGTGCGGCAGTGTAGGTTCCGACCAAGTACGGCCGTGCACGTGCTCCGTAGTGGAAAAATCAGGCACTGGGCATCAGTAGTTATACACTGTGCATCTTGAATTATGTTGGGTTGCCATCATAGGGATTGATACACCCCATGGTGGGACCAGCACAGGTATCTACAAAAAAGCGGGGCCGAATGACACAAGTAATAAATACATGCGAGTAGAAGCCGATTGATAAAGGGATCATTTTATTATCAACACATGAGGCTAGTTGAAACAATTGTTAGTAGATGCAGAGAAATAGAAATGAGTGAGATAGCATATTCAGTTTATCTTGCCTTACCATGTCTTATGTTATCTTGTTATTGTGGTATTACGGAGGGGACCACGCGAGTGGGGTACCACAGGCTATACCACAGTTTGGGGGTAGCTACACATACATTAAGTTAATCTACTAGGGAGTAGATGGGTGCGACGTGTGTGTGAAAGCCTTTAGTGCTAATAACATAAATAACCTAATAGATGAGAAATTGTAATTGAATGGTATATGTAGGATTATTCAAAAAGTGTAGTTTAAATTCATTCACACAGAACTTATGATCTGACCCCTCCTCATAACATTCGCAGGTTAGGTTCTTAACAGAGACTATATAGCTTTGGATACTGGTTTAGCAGTATTATTATTAAGGTAAACCTATGTTTTAACTACATTATATTTTGTTCCTTCCGCTATGAGATGTTTTCCAAACTCTGATATGTTTTATGTCTCTGTCTTCTCTACAGGATACCAGAGCAAACCAACTCGGATTTCGATGGATCGGATTTTTGGAGAAAAAAATTGGTCTGTTGGAACGCGGGTTGTTACAGGAGTTATAAATTTGTACTGTTGAAATGTTGAAATAAAATATTATATTTAAATAAAATACTGTTTGAATATTTAAATTCTTTTGTAGTAGTATTCTATTTAAATATAAATATTATATTCTGTTTGTGATGTAGTATAACAGTACAATTACAAATACATTTATAATAATAAATATATGTTTGTTATCATCAAACAAAAATCATATAATTGTTATATATAACACAGGCTACCTTCAGCCACTCGTCGCTTTTCCCGGCTGTCGCCACCTCTTCCCTCCTGTTGTGTTGTGTGTGTGGATGTAACTATGTGTGTTTGTGTTGGTCTTTGTATGTTTTGTTTGTAAATCAAAGATTGTGTTAGTGAGGTCGTAAAGCATATGAGTAGTGAGTTTGAGGTCCTGATTTTAATCCTAAGGATGGTTAATTGGAGGAATATTTTGGGTTGGAGTATTTTATACAAACGATATATATTTTGCTTCACGCGAATATATATATGTGTGTGTATGTATGTATGTATGCAAAATATGTGTGTGTGTGCGCGCGCGCACCGCGTTTGTGCATGTGTTATAAAATAATAGGGCTATTGATTTGGAATTTTATTCGAGCTTGGGTTGATTCGAGTTAGAGATTCAATTCGTTGATTCAATAGTGTTGTGTCAGCTTTTGTGTCATCTTCCATGTCTGTTTCAGCCTGTGTCGTTTATTTCTATTTTTTCACGCAAGATGAGAATCCTCACTAGGTAGTAATTTCAATTAGTAAATTGATATCATTCAAAATGACATATGAAATATTAGGATTTCTTTAGAAAACTTGGCTATTTGTTTGTGCACATGTAACATGTACACTTTGACATATATAACACGAACTTGATTATTATGATGTGTGTTGATTTATATGTTTATTTGAAATGTTATATTATTTTGTTTCATACTGCAGGTTCCTTATGCATGTGTAAAACCATTATGGTTGAAATGGTATGTACCCGAAACATTGTACAGATTTAGGAATTTAAAATCAAAATTTATTAGGATGCGGGTTGAAATGATAAATACCCGTAAACTTAATATTAAACAAATTTAGATGATATATATATATATATATATATTTGTATCACTTGGCCTAGGCAGAAAACTATATATGGTAATCCTTGGTCTACTTTGAAAAGCATTTTATGAATTTAAAAATATATTTTGATTTAATAAAAGTCGTTTTGAAGATCTAAATTTAGAATTTTATTCAAACCTATGTTTTTATATAACTAAATAAAGTTTTAAATTTAAATCATTAAATGAAATTATATGTTATAAATTTTTAATATAAGTTATATATGTTTTAAAAGTATAAATTTAAGTTTTATATTTTGATATTATTTAATTTTAAAATTTAAATAAATTAATTATTTTATTAAGCAAACTAATATATCTTTTACTATAGTATAAATATTATTTAAACTTGTAAGCTAAAAAAATATTTTTTTAATAAAACATAAGTATTTAAAAGGTTTTATAGAGAAGTTAGAAATTAAAAAATACTTTGATTTGTTAAACAAAATAATTGAAATGTAATTTATCAAGTAAGATAAATCAATTTTAAAACATGAGTTTAATTAATAGAACAAGTTTATAAATTAAGTATGATTATGAAACTTAATGAAATGATTCGAAAATAATTTATTTAGTTAATTTTTAACCTAGTTATGATTGAAGTTAAAATATTATAATCCATTAAATTGATATTAACTTAACTAAAAAGGTTATTTGAATCTAATTTGAATGCTTAAGAATAAATCGGATAACCTAACTTGAATACTATTTTGAAACGAGTTGAATTTAAGAATTTATTATTCAAATTTTAAAACTGATTTGAAGTTAAATTGTTGAATCTGAACTGATGTAACCGAACTTCCGAAAATACGAATAAGTGGTTCGAATTAGACTGTTTTTAAGTTATTTAAATTTTATTTTATCCTATATTAAACTAAACTAAAGTTTTACTATGTAGAGTTAATTATTTTATAACTACTTTAATTTAACTACTTTTCTATATTTAATTTAACTATGATATATTTTAAATCTAATTATTTTATATAATTATAATTATTTTAAATAAAACTATTTTATTTTCATTAACTATTGAATCCAAAATGCTTAATATAAAGGTTTTGAAACAATGTCCGTACCATTGAATCCAAAAGGATAATATAAAGATGTTTAAAAAAAATGAAATTTGAGATACGGAAATATGAAATAGTAATGAAAGGTGGTAAATAAACTATTTTGTAAACATACAATATGAATCTTTAACTTTGAAATATTTGAACGTAATTAATATAATATAAACCAATGTTGTTGTTATATTGTGTTATGGTATTTAATATGATTTTTGAATATAAATGACCACGGTGTGAAATAAAGGTTTAGTTGTTAAAAAGACGGAGGCCATATATTATTGTACTTTCTGCCAATACTGGGAACCACTTTAGCAACTGTGCACGTGGTGGAGAATCAAAAATAAAGTATGATGGATTTGGAGGCGATCACTGGATTGAAGTAATAAAATGATGATGGATGGCCTTGACCTTCATAACATTATTAAAATGACTAAAAAGGGAGCCACACCCAAGCCAGTTGAGTTAGCTCCTCTCAACGAACATTGTTCTTTGATATTATATCTATTACCCTGTGATGTGATTGAGGCATCTTTGATTTTAGAATTATTTTCCAAGGTGCACCGTTTTTGGTGTTATGCGTTACCACTAGTCTGGTTCCGCAATCCTATAGAATTCCATCGTTGGGTATAACCTCGGTGCCTTGTCATATTATTCCGATCAAGCCCCCTACGATTTTGATTTAACATTGTCGTATAATGGTGCATCGTTGTTCATAGACCGTTTAACAGGTGTTTTATATGCAATGTTTACCAAAATGTATAAACGGTGTAAGGGTAATAATAGTAATCTCGCTTACTCTATTTTCAATATTATATTTAACCATAGACATTATTACAATAGCATATTGTATTATATGATATCTAGTTTAACGGATCCTTGAAGAATGGAATCTTGAACATTATTTAAGTTGCTGATGCATTTCGTTTGAACAATTTCTTGAGTTGATTCACTATTGAGATTGTTACTCATAGTCCGGGTGTTTTGACTTTATGCTCGGCAGACTAACGAGTTTAGCTTTGCGATTCATCTTTTGAGGGTTGGAGACCCGTTGGGGATTCAACTTATTATCTATCCGCTACTGCTATCTTGGTGATTCAGTTATTCCATTTCCATCATTTGTTTATGTAACGACCCGAGTTTTCACCCAACCCGATCGACCGTTAGATCGACCAAGACCGCTCAAAACCCGAATACGTTAACTTTGGGAATACAACACATCAGAACGAATAACAACAGACTTTTATAAACATTATAATAATGTTACATCAGAGTACATAATATATCAGAGTACATTGACAAATAATACAGTGGAATATTTAATTACAATAAATGTAATACATTGAAGCGGTTCAAATATACTAATCACAGCGGAAGGCCATCATGCTATGGACACAACTCTAAGCTTCGATCCAGAATCATGCTCAATATATCTGCAAAATAAGCTACTCGACTGTCCGGGTGGAAAAGAGGGCACCCGAGTTTGCAAAGTGAAACAAACTACGGGTCAGTCATGGGACTGGTGTGAGAAATCTTTACTTAACTTATCTAATAAGTAGGCTAATCACAGGACCACGCCGCTATCGCGGAACGGGTTTACTCCATTGGATTGCCAGTGCATAAATAAAGTAAATCGTTAAACAACGCAATGATTTTTAGAAAAATGGAACCATTATAAGACTCAGGTCCCATCACATAATGCAACGCAAGCTGGAGGATAGAGTTTTACCTTATAATGGTCAAAAATGCTTGATACGATAATAACGGATTTGATATTATTATTAGTGTATATATGTTTTAAAAACATTTCAATCATAATGTATTAATCATAGATGGCATAGTACCCCATCCTACTATGTCGCCATATATAGGTATACAATAAAAACCGCAGGATGTCATATTGGAGGTTGTGTTTCCATCAAGAGTCAAGGCTAGGAACGATCTCTTGACCGATTCGAGACACTCTAGCAATGTCTTATGATTCAGACGCTGGCGAACCCTTGGATCCTGTAGGGCCGGTCCCCCAATAGTGCAATGGGTTGGATTAGTTATGCCTGAACACACGCTTCCCGATCCTATTGGACCTATAAATTGGCCATTGCGGCCAATAAAATCCGAGGAGCCTCAAAATCCATCAACCACATAAGTAAAATGCTAGGCCGTGTTAAACCCAAACACCACTTCTAGCTAGAAAGAAACGTGTGCACTCCCTGCGTCCCCTTGCTCCGTTTTTGACTCATACCGGGGTGTGAGGCTCGCGAGGCAACAAAATACACAAAGCTATGCCTAAATAGGCTATGCTTTGATCATCTTCCACAAGGCTCTGCTTTTCAACAAAAGCCTTGATCAATTGCATCTTGGCATGCCACATTGACAGTCCATACTATGCGATTGATAACTATCAACACACAACCTCTAAGGGTGTTAAGCAAGAGAATAAATTCTCCGCCACCAACAGTTGTATATTAATAGAAATCAATTTACATAGAACGAAATTCAACGTCAGACACACATCCATTTATAAGTCCGTTCTAGGGCTGAACGGAACCAGAGGCACCTTATACCTTGCATATCCGAACGATCAACAATACGTCCAGACAACTACCACTAGAACCTTTTCAAGGCAGCAACTTGTTACATCCGTTAGAAAGATATCATCAAACAGATTCAAATATTTCCTGTTTCGTTCAATTCTGACTTATATTGAATTCTGTATATTCATTTGAAATTTGAAATCAAATTTTCGAGCTGCAGCGCCATTTCAGGCTCGTTATATAATTAAAATAAAATTATTCATTTAACTTCGTCGAAAATAAATTTTTCGTCGTTATTATTTAAAATAATTCATTTTAAATAATCAAAATCGATCAAAATAACCAAAAAAATTAAAATTAAATTGGCTCAGAAATTCTAGGTTGTTACACAACTCCAATCAAAGGCATCAGTAGTCCTTATCAATTCGATGTGAAGATCGCCGGTCTTCAACCACCGTCTTCATCTTTGACTTTTAATCGTCGTAGTAATTATTCAGAATGGGTTACACCCAATCATTCCGAATAACTCGCGTATTTTTATAATTAAAAATCAAATGTTATAAGGATACATCCAACGCCTCTTTCCAATTCAGAATACTCTTCAAATAAAATATTCATATTATTAGGGAAAGGTTCCCATTAATTTTATCAAAGATAAAATCCTTTAAATTTATTCTTAAATCTTATTTTCAAAGCTTTGTTAAAATTCCAATTCAGTCTTAATATCAAAAATCACTACTTTACAATTATTCCAATTTAAGGAATAAATCTTATTTTTAACTGGGTTAAAGAATGAATGTCATTTAAAAACATTGTTCACGATAAACCCAAAATCATTTTCCAATAAATAAATATAAATTGAAATTCCAATAATCTTAGTCGAATGATTTATTCTTTATTTAAAAGAAATCCTTTGTTTAAAAAATATTCTTTAAAAAAAAGATATTCTGAATCGGAAAGCGACTCAATCATTTACCATATAACTTTGGTTATATGGATTTCATACATCGTATGTAAATGACAATAAATAATCATCAAACCATCCATTCAACATCCAAGGTGAAGTTCACAACTGTGTGAGCATTCAAATGAAATAATAACGCTCATCGCAGCCTGTCAATCTATCGATTGACATATAAATAAATATTGGGACTAGTGTATATCAATTATCATCCCAATACCCGTGTGGGGTTTTCATCCAACAACAGTACATATAAATAAATAATTGGTTAATTAATTTAACCAATTTTAATACTACCAACATGTTAATAATGATAGACAAAAACATGATATTTTATTCCTAATGTCGAAATAAAATATATTTGACTCGCATAATTTCTAACATCTAATAGAATGTAATTTACTCATATGACATTATTGCGGATGACAAATAAAAGATAATTTTCATTATACTTTATTTGTATGTCATTATTCTTAATTTGAACACATAAAAGGAGTAATCCCAATTGTATATGTATTCAACGTATAACTCAACCGCTAAAAAAATGTTTATTTAAATTGTATGCAAATTCTAATGTATGCAATAACATATAATGATGTCACCTTAACACACTTATACATTCTATATTTTGACTAATAATATGATTCTTATAATTGAATACAAGTTTCAATGCAAGTTTGCAAATAAAAATGATTTTTATATTTGCATATAAATTCTATTGTATGTTATGCAAATAAAAATGATTATTATATTTGCATTAAATTCTATTGTATGCTATGCAAATAAAAAACGATTATTTTATTTGCATGTAAATTCTATCTCAATAAAATGTATAAGAAGAGTGATACATTCATTTGTTGACAATTCTATTTTATCAAAATGCTATTTGTGTTTAATTCTTATTTGACAAAAATGTCCTTTTTGGTTTCAACTAATATAGTTTGACAAAATGAATGTTTGATTCAACTAATATAAATTGACAAAAGTGATTATTTTGTTTCAACCTTTTTAAAATGACAAAATTAAATAAATTTTGTCTCATTCTATTTAAATGATAAAAATGTATCTTTTTGTATTGCAACAAAAGGACAAATAAACCTTCTCTATCTTTTTACTCTTTTTATTGAAGCCAAGATGACACTAAAAATATACCTTCTTAATTCTAATCCTTTTATTTTAATCTATGATGAAAATAAAATCATTTTGTTTTTTTTAACAAAATTACAACTACGATGAATTCATTTTATCGTAATCCTTTATTTACTCTAGTTTAAAAGTAAAAATGATATTTTTTATCCTGTTCTTCTATTTATATCTAAATTGTAATAAAAGTGTAACTTCTTAAACTATGCTTTTTATTTGCATCTAAAATGCAAATAAAAGGTAATACTTTAATCTATGATTTATTTGCATCAAGGAATGCAAATAAAAATACAACTTTTATCTTCATGTTTTATTTGCATCAAAGGATGTAAATAAAAATGCAACATTCTAATTCAAGGTTTTATTTGCAACAAAGAATGCAAATAAAAATTCAACCTTTAATTCAGTATTTTATTTGCATCAAGGAATGCAAATAATATGCAACTTTTAATTTCATAGTTTATTTGCATCAAAGAATGCAAATAAAAATTCAACTTTTAAATACGATGTTTATTTGCATCAAAGAATGCAAATAAAAATACAACTTTTATCTTCATGTTTTATTTGCATCAAAGGATGCAAATAAAGAGGCAACTTTCTAATTCAAGGTTTTATTTGCAACAAGGAATGCAAATAAAATTTCAACCTTTAATTCAGTATTTTATTTGCATCAAGGAATGCAAATAATATGCAACTTTTAATTTCATAGTTTATTTGCATCAAAGAATGCAAATAAAAATTCAACTTTTAAATACAATGTTTATTTGCATCAAAGAATGCAAACAAAAATTTAACTTTTAAATACTATGTTTATTTGCATCAAAGAATGCAAATAAAAATTTAACTTTTAAATACTATGTTTATTTGCATTAAAGAATGCAAATAAAATAAGACTTTTTATTGCAATGTTTTATTTGCATCAAAGAATGCAAATAAAATATAACTTTTTTTTTTCAATGTTTATTTGCATCAAAGAATGCAAATAAAAATATAATCCTTTTACTATGACGTTTATTGGCATCTAAATATGCAAATAAAATATAACCTTTAAACTACGTTGTTTGTTTGCATCTAAATATGCACATAAAATATAACCTTTTAACTATGTTGTTTATTTGCATCTAAATATGCAAATAAAATATAACCTTTTAACTATGTTTTTTATATGCATCTAAATATGCAAATAAAATATAACCTTTTAACTATGTTGTTTATTTGCATTCAAGAATGCAAATAGAAATTCGACCTTTAAATACGGTGTTTATTTGCATCAAAGAATGCAAATAAAAATATAATCTTTTAACTACGATGTTTATTTGCATCTAAATATGCAAATAAAAATATATATAAATATATTTTTGCTTTGTTTGCAACTAAATTTATAAACAAAAATGTAACTCTTTTGAATCATATTTTTATTTCTATCTAAAGTAAAAAAATAAAAATGTCATATTCATTCTAGTGTTTTTGTTTGCATTTAAAATTGCAAAAATGTAATTTTAACTCTAATGTTTGTTTGCATCTAAAATTTGTAAATAAAAATATAGTTTTACTTCTAATGTTTTGTTTGCATCTAAAATAGCAAACAAAAATATAGTTTTCCTTATTTCAATGCATATTTGCGTTAGAGAATGCAAATAAAAGAATATTTTATATTTCAATATATATTTGCATAAAAGAATGCAAATAAAAGAGCAATTTTCTATTTCTATGTATATTTTTATAAACGAATGCAAATAAAAGAACATTTTGTATATCTATGTATATTTGCAAAAACGAATGCAAATAAAAGAACCATCTTTATTTATTTAAATTCTTTTTATTGTAAACAACATTACATAGAAATGTAATCTTTTACTATTATTCAATTACATGAAAAATGTAATTTTTTTCTTTTAAATCTAATTACATTAAAAATGTAACTTTAATATTTAACTTTTTATTTCATGTTTTATTTACAACAAGGAATGCAAATAAAAATGTAATTTTTCTTTTTCCTAGTTTTATTTGCGACAAGGGATGCAAATAAAAATGTAACTTTTTATTTCTAGTTTTGTTTGTATTAGTGAATGTAAATAAAAGAACAAACTTTAATTTTCATGTATATTTGCATTTGTGAAATGCAAATAAAAGAACAAATTTTATTTTTACATATATATTTGCATTAGCGAATGCAAATAAAAAGAACAAATTTTATTTTCAAGTTTATTTACATTAGTGAATGTAAATGAAAGAACAAGTTTTAATTTCAATGTATGTTTGCATTTGTGAAAAGCAAAATAAAGAAAAAATTCCATTTCTATATATATTTGCATTAGTGAATGCAAGTAAAAGGACAAATTATATTTTCTATATATATTTGCATAAAAGGATGCAAATAAAAGATCAATTATATTTCAAAATGATTTATTTTTATCGATTTGGAAATTCTAATCCAAATCAATAACTGTTTCAAAATGATTTATTTTTATTTTTATCACATACAGATCTTTGTTTATACATGTAATAACCCGAAAATGCGAGCCAATTTAAAAATTTTATTTTGGCAATTTTGATGAATTTTGAATATTTAAAATGAATTATTTTAAATAATAACGATGAAATTTTTTATTTTAAATAGAATTCGAACGTATATATTTATATAGTATATATTTATATGGAGTGTCATTAGAATATAAATATTTATTTTAAATTATGAAAGGAATTGAAAATGGCGCGGTTGTTCGAAAATTCGATTTCAAAGTTCAAATGAATGTACCAGGTGCAAAATAAACCGGATTTTAGAGAAACCAAAAATATTAGAATATAATTGAGAATATCTTTCCAACGAATCCGAAAAATCGAAATTTCATAGCGGGATAAAAAGTTACGCCCAGTTGAAATTTTAGAATAGTCGATATGGAAATTTTATATAACCTAAAAAAAAGTCATATTTTGCATACGGATGAATTTGGACTCGAAACCACTTCCATTGAGTTCAAAATGTGTAACGACCTGAGTTTTCAAATCGGAAAAAAAAATATTTAACGATAAATTCCTAAAAACAAACCAGCAAATAAAATAAAACGATTAAATTTAGTTATTAGAATGAATATATTCAATGTTATTGAATTTAACATAGAAATAAATATTTGTATACAAAGAATTTGAAGACAAATTTGTAATCGAAACGTTATAAGTTCGTTCCGTTAAATTCTGATAATTTAAGCTGAATAAATTTAAATGACCGTTCATTTAACACAGCGAAATTAAAAATAAAAATGGAATTTTTATAAAACGTTCAAATCACTGATAACTGTGTGCCATTGTGTTCGTCTCGACGTCCTGATTCCAATGGTATATTTATACTGGTATTTCGGTGTCCGTAAAGACAAATGGGTAGACAGTTATTTTCATACATGTGACCCTGTAAAGAAGTGCAACATAAACAATCGGACTGAAATTAATGTGCGTGACCTACTACGAATGTTTACAGACAAACAAGAAAAAAAATATCTCCACAAAATCCAATAACAGTCTAAGAGAGTGCTCGCATTAAATGAGAAGTGAGCGAAGACCATAATTTTCTTCTTGCATTAAATGATGAGTGATGCGGGCCACAATCTTTTTTTTTCTTCTTTGCATTTATGAGGAGTCTTCGTTGCATTAAATGGATGATAGGAGGACATCATTTGGTCTGTGCATCCACAATTCACCTACCACCATTTTATATGTACCTGCGCTCCCAAACTCATATGCTCTCTTCTTTTTCATTGTCTCTTCTCCTTTAATTATTTCTTGCTTCAGCAAAATAATTTCTTCGGTATAAAAAAAACACAAAGAAAAAAAAAACATGAAAAAGGAACGCATGAAGTAGTAGCAGCTCCATCTTCTTCTTGCTCTCTCCGTCCATCCTTTCTTGCTCCCGCACAAGCCCCGACAACCGCTAACCAAGATCCGACAGCTCCGTTCTCTCGTCGCTAGCTCTCGGAACCCGAAAGTGAGTTGTTACTCACGTCTAAACTTCTTTAATGTGTTTGCTGTATATTTTTACATTGTTGAACCTTTTATTAAAAAAAAACAAAAAAAACAAAAGAAAATGACAGACGCAATTTATTTTTCAGTTCGGTCAAAAGGGATAGAATTCTTGAAAGTTACTGGAAGCACATTATTTTATTCTTCCCGGAAAAAGAAAAAAAAATACTCTTTTGTCATTTCTTCTATGTGCATGAAACAAGGGAAGGATCTCTCTTATTTTTACTTCCTGATTCTTCTTGCTGCAAAGCTGAAATATGACATTATTTTGTTTTGCTCTCAATACACAAAAAGGCACAAGACAGCAAAACAATGGAGCCATAAACACATTATTTTTCCAAACTTTTCTCCTATTTAAAATATACGCATGGAATGAAATAGGTAATTCATTTGTTTCAAAAGCACCTTATTATTCATTCTATTGTTCCCACGAAAAACACTATTACATTTTTCATGTTTCATTCACTTCTCTGCCAACAAAGAAAACACAAATGACACATTTTCTTTCTTCCCTACTTCTACTTCTTACTTTATGTAAATGGAAAATATTTGGACAATTCCTGGCAACATAAAAGACGGCCACGCTTTTCTTTTATTGGGGGACTCATTTTTGTTTTGTTTTCTTTCCTGGGATGGAAGGACACGCATAGAAAGAGACCTTTTCTCATTTCTCTTCTTGTCACCCAGTTCACTTCTTTCTACAAAATGCGAACACCATGACTTACGTGATAAAAGAAAAAAAGAAAAAAAAAAAGAGAAAGGAAGAAACGCAAGAAGTGTGTGGTGTGAGTGTGTGACCTGTGTGGGTATTTGTGCGTGTGCCCCTGGGGTTCATGTGTGAGTATGTAGTGCATGCATGCAATATGCGTGAGTGTATATGTGTATACATGTGTTAAAAATATTTGCTTTTGTGTACTGTGTGGTGTGTGTCAGTGGTGTGTGTGCATGCGTGTGTTTAAATATGCAGTGCGTGCCATGCATATGTTGTGCGTGAGTATGTAAATATATAAATATGTACATGTTGTGCATACATCCTTTCATCTTTTTTTTTATGTTTTTTTTTTTAAAAAAAGGGGTAACGCATGGTATAGTATGGTGCATGGCCTTTAAACTAACGCATCCCTTAAACATGTTCCATTCACTACATTTAGAAAATAAAATAATTAGGTAGGTTAATAAAATAAAAAGACATCTTTGGCAGACCCAAAATATTTAGAAAGATATGTAAGATCGTAAAAGGGACACATCGAACTCAAATGGTTGCGTTTCAAATATGAACTGTGCAAGTTTTTTTACAGTTTCAGCGCAAACCGAACACCGAAACTGACAAATGAATATATTTTGATAATCAGCGCGACGAGACGGACACAACGGTATATAATTTGCAGTGTCTGCATGCTCCGTTCAAAAACGCGTTACGGACCCCTTTGACGTAAAAATGCGGATGGGAAACGAAGGTTAAAACATCCGATTTTCGCGAAACGAATTCCGCCGTTGGATTACTGTCAACGAATAGAATATTTTTCATGTTTGTCCGAACTTGTTTTGAAGAGATTTTAAAATCGCTAAAAAATTGAACTGTTAGCGCAGCTTTGCACTGAAAATTGCGCGACCGACGACATTCAAATTTTCCGATGAAATTTTCACAACTGCTACATTTCACTATACGTATTTCAAATTTCAAATTCCCGTTATGAAAAAAAATAGAATTGTTTTAAATTTCGAAGATTAAACTTTGGTTTAAATTATATACATGAAAATTTGATTTAAATTGAAGAATGAAATATTAAGTGATTTAAATTTTATTTAAACTTATTGAAATAACCATTGTTGAACCTCTTATATAAAAACAAAGGTTAGCTTAAATATTTAAGGAAATAAATTTTAAAATTGTAAATTTTGGATACAAATTTAGTTCAGAAAAACAATTTAGTTAAATGAAGTAAAATTATGAAATTTGAAAGTGGACCCAAGTGAAATATTCAATATTTGAAAATTGTAAATTTTATAAAAGGAAAAAAAAATACAACTTTAGTTCATTGATTTGGAACTTTGGAATTAGACACAAAGTTAAGTGTATAACTGCAAATGATAAAATGTTGTAAATATTTCAAATTGGAATATTTGATAGTTCAAGTTTAAATAAGGAAGTTAAATACAATTATGGTTTGATCTATTCGATAAATTGATAAATGAAAATGAATGACGTTAGTTGTCGAAGAGACCGGAGCCAGTTATGGACACATTCTCTGTCGATACTGGAACCACTTTGATAACTATGTTCGTGAAGTGATGATACAAAATGAAGTGGTTGTTTTTGGTGTACGTTTACCGGATTGAAGAAAGTGAACGATAATGGATGACCGACACTTGTGTCAAATTTGAAATGACTAAAACAGGAGCCGTGCCGAGCCATTGAGGCTAGCTACCTCTAGCGGACACACTTCTTCGTGTATTCTATTTTTTTGTTATTTGGTGATCACCCTTGATTTTGGAAGTGTTGTGTTGCGGTGGGCCGTTAGGAGTTACCACCAGTCCGGATTAGGCAAACTGGTAGTATCCTACCTTGGGCATTGCCTCACGTGCCTTGTCATACGTTTTATCCTTATGCGCGACCATTACGAGTTTCTATTTAACATGTGCCTATAGGGGACTCACTGGCTACCGACGTTCTACTGGTTGTGTTACAGGACCTGCATAGACCACATTGTTTAAAAACGTGTTAAGGGGGATCAATGTAAAGCCTTAACGTTATTTTAAATATTTTATATTACTGATAGACATTACATATAATAGCGTATCATACTATATATAGATAGTTTAACGGATCCTTAAGAGATGGAAAATACCGTAACATCTCTTGAGTTATTTGCATCTGAGTTTAGATCTAATCGCATTAGAATGTTTAGACCTGACTCGAGTGTTTTGTATTTTTCTCATTTCGCTCGGGTCAGACTGAGTATTGCAGTGTTCTCGAGGAGCACTTTATCTGGAGCCGAAGACCTAGTCGAAGACTCTGTCCTATCCAGTATTAGTTCCTATTTCCATTTGTCTTGTATTTGCGAACTTTATGAGTCGCTATATTGTATAATTAAAATGTAACTGTTTAAGTAGCTTCATGAACTGCTTACGTATATTATTTTGTTTCCGCTGCGAGATTCTGTGTTATTCTATATATGTGATTCTATGATCTGATTCTATTATACACCCTAAATTGATTATCTGTCAGTTTTGAATCGTTCGAGTTGGACATGTGTGGTTTTATTGTCAACTTGGATTATTCAGAAAAGGCGGGTTGTCACAAAATGCCATTTAGAACTCCGAAAAGTATAAGCTTCGATATATTCCGATATCCCGAATAGTGGCAATTGGCAGGAGCTTTTCGGTTAGCAAAACATAGCCCTTAAAAAGTAAAATTTTGCATATGAGCTCAGAATTCGACAAGATAAATTTTTCTGGATTCATAATGACAAATCATTTTTGAGTCCCAAAGGGCGCGTCGAACGGAGTTAGTATGTGGCCGTGCGAGCTAAAACAGTTCAGGTTAAAACGGGCAGTCATTTTACAAAGGAACATTATTGATACGACCTCAGAATTCGATTCTACTTTTTTTTTGGATTCGTATCGTCTAATAATGGTTAAATCCAAGAGGGCTTGATTTTTGGAGTTAGCATGTGAGCATGCAAGAAGAAATGGTGCGCCAAAATAACATTTTTAGAGCTTGTCTGAGCATTTTTGAGAATTTTAACAGACGGTCAAACGAACTCGGAATTCGATGAAACTTGTTTCGTTGGACTCGTCTTCACGTCTACTATGTCGTGTCCGGAATCCGCGGCAATCGAAGATCGTTTGCATTCGGGCGAGACGCGGAAAAAGGGCATATAAACCACTTCTCTTCCTTTACATTTCATTATTTTCCTTCTTCTACTTTCACCATTTTCTTTCAAAAATGGCCTCCTCCCCCAAAACCCGCTGCCGCCCCTCCTCCACTGCCACCACCACCTCTGGTCGCCACCACCTCCCTCCGGTGCCACCACCTCCTCCTCCTCTTCCTCCTCCCCTCTCTCTCCTCCTCTTTCCCTCTTCGAAATCACAAACCCTACCCCCAAACCACCACCACCCGCCTCCGTGGACCCCACCCCGCCACCAGCGGCCTCCCCCACGTCCATCAGTTCCGGCGCCCCCCCATGGCCACCCAACTCCAGCCGTGGGCCCCTCCTCCTCAAAAATCACATTTTTCACTAATTTCCCATTTTGCACAAAACACCCTTTCACTATTTCGCCCATAACTCCCAAACCGTGCATTTTTAGCCAAAACTCCTCTGAACCAAAGTTGTATAGCACGATTTTCTCTTCGATCTGGACATATGGAAGTCGTGTTTTGGAGTTCGGAGCTGCTCGGAAAAAGCGTTCAAAGTCTACTGTCCAAAAGCTGTAAAAATCGTGTACTTTCCCGAATTCTGGTGAATTGGAGCATTTTTGGCAAAAAGTCTGATCCCTTAGGCGAAAGTTGTTCAGAATGGCGTGCTTATGTTAGAAAAAAAGATGGATTAAAGATTAGAGCTTGTGTGCGAAGCCTGGAGCTCGAACAACAATTCAGCAAGTCAGAAAACGTGTTAGAGAAAAATTAAGGTGAGAACTTCTCACTCTAAATTTCATTTTCTAGTTAAAAATATATACTAGGATGCAAACGGTGCTTAGTAGCACCGAACACCCGTCATCCACAGACCATGAACGACTTATTTGCTTGTTTGATTTGTTTGTTGAGTTGATGGGAATATTGGTTTGAATTTGGTTTGTGGTGGAATGGAATTGATAAAAATTGGTATGTATATGGCGTGGGCCATTATTAGACTGGGGATAAGGCTAGGCCTTGTCCCGTTTCTAGTATCGTGCCGTTATGCCGCCGAAATTTTCTAAAATAAGTTAGAAAAATAAAAGGATCGTTTTATGAATAAATGAATTGAATAGAATATTCATAGGTTATTAAAATATATTATCGTTAAAAATATAATTTTTAACATGTGTGTGAATAAAATGTTCATTTACAAATCAGACGATTTGTTTATGTACACTGATTTGACTGATATGGATTGGGACGATAAATTTTACACATCGCCCAACTGCACAAATAAAATCTATGTTTGTTTATGTGGAACCCCACACGGGTATTGGGATGATATTTAATGTACACCGATCCCAATTATTTAGTTGTATGTCGATCGATGGGTTGATAGACAGATGTGTGGTGCACTTTGGATGATGGTTGATTATTTATCATTGCTATTGTATACATGTGTTGTATGGAATCCATATAATTAACATTATATGGTAATTGATTGGGCCTCATTCCAATTTGGAAAATAAAGAACATTATCAAATATAGAGTCACGTGTTGACAGTACTCATTTGTTGAGATTAGTCATGTGTTGAAAGAAATATAGACTCATGTGTTGAACGAAATATCTTAACAATAAAATTTACATCTTTATCATATATAAAATTAGAAACTAACTGGAAAATAGATAAGATGGGTGGTCTCCTGGGTATTGATCTGATGTTGGTTTCGGCCTTCGGGGTTAATATTTAGGGAATTGCTCTCTTGCTAATTTACAATTAGAGTTTGATATAAAATTAAACGATAGAAATCATAATTTTATAAAATATATTAAATAGCAAAAATAGTCATGTGTTGACAGTACTCATGTGTTGAGATTAGTCAGGTGTTGAAAGAAATATAGATTCATGTGTTGAATAGAATAAATATTCATTTGTTGAATATAATAATGAAGTTATTGAAAAATATAAAGCCGTGCTGATTAGAGATGCGCTATTTTGACGCGGACGATATTTATATCGATTATATTCATTTTTATAATGATTATAGAAAAGGATGTGATTTCAAAATATAACGTTTTGAAAATATTGCCATTTGTATATCGATGATATGGAATATTCAATTTTGATTCGAATTTGAATATGAAGTTAAAATCATTTCGAATATTAATTTAAAACGATTTATAAAATGCGTTTCAAAAGGAAATCAATGAAATATATATAATATATATATTATATATATAATGGCCTGAATAGAACGCGCCGTGCCACGACAATTCATGAATTTCGACCATTGACTTCGAATGGACATTACGGGAGATCCGACCGTCGGATTCTCCTAAAACCAGAACCGTTGGGTTCGTATCGAAAAGAGCTTTCTAACGAATACAAAAGATTTGAAATCTGACAGTTGGATTTGGAGATACGTCCAAATCAATTTCAGAAAAGGTCGTTGTAAGTGCAGTTCGATGGCCGTTATTGGAAATCGACTGTACGGGCCTTGATAAAATTATTAAAAATATTAATAATTAGTGTAAAATCATAATATATGATTTGAAAAGAACTGGGATGAAAAATTCTACATTTGTAAAAATAAAAATAGATTTTATCGAAATGAACTAGTTTTGAACTAAAATTATAATTCTATTTATTTTTAAAAATAAATAAAGTGGATTTGAAATGCTTTTAAAAGTAACCAGAATTTCCAATAATTGAATTGGAATGGATTTGAATCGAAATTGTCTTTGGAATATTTTGACGTTGGATTTCGTGATGAAACAGATATTGATATGGAAATTTGAAAGATATATTTATATCGTTATTTCCAATACGATATTTGTTGGTCGTAGAATTTGATATTGAATATAAGCTGATATATTTTCTATTCAGAGCCTTGTATTTAATATCAAACGTGATTTGGGTTTGTCGTGAATGGTGTCTTCATTAACACTGTTCTTGAACCCAGTTTAGAAAAGAATAAATCTTTTAATTAAGATTTAGTGAAATTGTCCAGTTAATTAATATTTAACAGGAATTAAATTGAAATTGACATTTGGGTTTATAGTGAACGGTGTTTTAAATAACACCCGTTCTTTAACCCGATTAACAATGGGATGTGATTTTGGGTTTATCGTGAACCGTGTTTTAAATGACACCGGTTCTTTAACCCAGTTAAAGATTAAAACTAAGTGGAGTTTTAATGAATCTGTAATTAGATTAAAATGTGAATTGATAATTTAAATTATCAAATTTGGAAAGTGAGCGAGAATGGAGTATCACCAGTTTTGCTCTAAAGCGATAGTTAAATCTTTAATTAGATTTGAACGTGAAATGGTAACTAATTTTACCGATAACACCGTGGTATTAGATATGGAGTATTACCAGTTTTGCTTCATGGGATGAATAGGTTGGGATTGGGAAATAAAATAAATAATTACTTCGGTGTGGTTCGCTAATCCCGACTAGTTTGGAAAACCTTAACATGGTTTGAAATGACATCCAATGGAAGATGAAAGAATAAATTTAAAAGAATTTATCTTTGATAAAATTAATGGGAACCTTTCCCTAAGAATGTGAAATTTAGAAACTAACTGTAGGTTAGCTAAGAAGGATGGTTTTCTGGATATTGATCTGATGTTGGTTTCGGCCTTCGGAGTTAATATTTGGGGAATTGTTCTCTTGCTAATTTACGGTTAGTGACTGATGAATTGGAATGAGGCGTATGTTGTGTTTGTATGACACTTGTTTATTATATATGTGGGTTATTCAGAAAGGCCAGGTTTATACCCATTATGAATGATCGATTCGACGATAAGTCAAAGATGAAGACGGTGGTTGAAGACCGGAAGTCTTCACATCGTTTGGGTGATTACTGATGATCTTGATTGGACTGTACACCCAAGAGGAGAGAATCAGTTGGTGATCGTCCAGACGTACTTGGAGATCGATGGATATGCGAGGAAAGTGCCTCCGATTTCGTTCAGTCCCAGAACGAACTTGTAAATGGACTGTGTCTGACATTGGATTTTATTCTGTGTTGATTGATCTTTATTAAATATACATCTGTGAATTGCCTGTGTCGTATGCCTATGTGGCAGATGATCAAGGCTTCTGTTGAAAAACAAAGTCTTGTGGTTGATGATCAAAGCACGGCCTAAGTGGCACAGCTTTGTTTATAGCGTGGATTTGCGAGCCTCACACCTCGGTATGAGTCAAAAACGGGATAGTGATTGCAGGGAGAACACGACGTTTCTTTCTAGCTAGAGGTAGTGTCAATGCTTAAAATGGCTGGCATTTATATTATTTTTACCTATGTGGTTGTTGGAATGCGAGGCGCCTCGATTTTAGGTCTGTTAGGAAAGGGAAACGTGTGTTCAGGAATAATTAATCCACTAACGTAAGTGTGGACCGGCCCTGAAGCATCCGAGGGTTACCCAGAGAGAGTAGTCCTGAGACATTTGCTAGATTGTCTCGAAGCGGAGAGGAGCTTGCCCTTGCCTCGACTCATGAGGGAAATCCAATTTCCAATACGAGATATTTCAGTTTAATTTGTAGAGCCTAGTATTGGCGACATGATATATGGTACCCATGCCGACTATGATTGATATTTATGATTGTATATAAAATCAGAAACTAACTGGAAACGAGCTAAGATGGGTGGTTTCCTGGGTATTGGTCTGATGTTGGTTTCGGCCTTCGGGGTTAATACTTAGGGAATCGTTCATTTACTAATTTACGACTGGAGTCTGATTAAGAATCAAAAGATAAAATTTCGTGTATCAAGCATTCTTTGGCTGTTATAAGGTAAAACCCTATCCTCCGGCTTGCGTTGCATTGTGTGATGGGACCTGGGTCTTATAACAGCTTCATTTTTCTTTACTTAACATTGTACTGTTTGTTTTATGCACTGGTATTCTTGGGAGGAAACCCGTTCCGTGTTATACGGCGTGGTCCCTTGATTTACCGAACTTTAGAAACTAATATTAATAACTGTTTTAGTTCTCACACCAGTCACATGACTGACCTGGAGTTTATTGTTTTAACCTAAACTCTGGGTGCCCCTATTTTCGACACGGGGAACTAGTAGTTTTGGTTTTGCAGATTTATATTCACATGATCCTGATTTACAGCTGGAACGATGATCGGAAAGCTCTGTATCCTTGTATTACTTCTAGTTGTGTTTTGTATTATTTCCTGCTGCTATGTAAATTATTGTAACCTCTGATATTTATCGAATGTGTAATATTTATTCATACTCTGTATATTCTTGTATTCTGATGGAATTATTGTAATAAAACAATGAAATGCTCTTCTGTTTGCGTTCTATTTTGTCGTGTTCTCAAAGCAATCTGTGCTTCCTTACCGGGGAAGTTACGGGTTACTACAATACACACCAATCAACAAATAAATCATCCACAATCACATCACAACAGATCTAAGACATATGCATACAATAGTTACATAGCGAATAAATTAAATAAATAAATTAATTTAAAAGAAAGAGAAATCTCACATCGATCGGTTTTCAGAAATCGTTCATGTTCAAATTTGGCTGAATTTTCAAAGTGCTCCTTTTCAGTTCTGATCTGTTTCATTGTATAGATCTCGCTGATGCAATCCCAACGCATCTGAAGTCGTTCGATTTCGACTTCGTATGAGAAAGATATTATTTTTTTATAATTTAATATGAATTAGCAACGGAATAAAAGTGTTGCAAACCTTTCAATTATATACAGCCGTGTTTTCCAGAATTGATTCAAAACTTCAATTCGATTTTTCGCCAAACCTGGAGTACCGGAAGATGATCGGGCGGTTGAACGTTGGAGGGCTAGGGGAGGCGAGCCAGTGCCAACGGCAGTGGTGAGCTCGGTGGCAGGGACTAGTCGGGGCGGCGTTTGAATGACAGCATGTTCGGAGGCGCGAATCTCGAGCTACGGTGCACAGGGAGGGGTGCAACAGGTAGGGAATCGAAGAGGAGGGAGAGACCATCAAAAACCTCCACTGGGGCAAGGTCTGAAAGTGAGTGGATGGAGAGAAATCGGAGGGGAAATATGGGGAGGTTCGTGGCCATTGAAAAAGAAGGGGGCGGCGGCTTCAGTAAGAGGGATTAGGGTTAGAGGAAGATGATGTGTAATTATATATTATTTTAATGTTAATTTTGCAATTAAATCCATAAGTTTTAAACCAAACCAATTTCAGTCCAACCGGAGTCTACCCTACCTAATAGCCCCCGTTCCGGATCCAATGAACCAGGTTTCGTGAGCCCAATCAAATGTCTTCAGCTTGTTTTATTTATTTTAATATTTAAATTATTTAATTAATTCAATCTTACATTTAAATTCATTGGGGCCACATACAAACTCAGAAAAATCCAGAAAAATTATTTATGGTTTTGTTTTAACGATACGGTCCTAACAAAACTAATTTCGTCGAATTCTGAGATTGTTTGAAAAATGGTCATTTTCTAGTCGATTAAATTTGCCGGAAATGAGCAAAACGTAACTTCTTCTGCCACGCTCACATATTAATTCTAAAAATTATGAAAAATTAAACCTAACAATAATTTGACATTTTGCTCCAACAAAAGTGGTTTCGTCGAAAACAGAGGTCGTTTGCAAAATGGCTATTTTAAGGGCCATATATTATATTAAAATATATATAAATTTTACAGCGACTATTCCGAAATTTAAACTGGCCATAACTCCTGATTCCCTCTATGAAATTTCGAATTTACAGATTCTTGGAAAGATATTTTTAAATAGATTCTAATATTTTTGGTTTCACTAAAATCTGTTTTATTTTGCATCCTATACATCCGGTCAAAGTTCAAGTTTGACTTTTCAAACTACCGCGCTATTTCTAACTCCTTTTATAATTAAAATTAAAATTTTAGTTCTAACTTCGATTTAAATAAATTTTCTCGTCATTATTATTTAAAATAAATTATTTTTACTATTAAAATTTCTAAAATAAAATTTTTAAATTGGTTCAGAATTTGCGGGTTGTTACAATCTCCCCCCCCCCCCAACTTAAAATCTTTTCGTCCTCGAAAAGGAACGATGCTAAAAGTCGTTTAATTTACCAACTCAACTTTTAATTTTAATCAATTTTCAGTTCAGTTCAATATTAAAGTTGATTTAGTTAAATTTATCATTCTTTTATATATTGGTTGAATTAATTATCATTCCAATATTTTAATTAGTTAAACTAATTATCAATCATCACAACCAGCAATCAGTTAGGTGATTAACTTTTCAAATATATATAACTTTTATATATAGTCAAAAATCATATTTTTAGTGCAAATCACAGCAATAGACCCTATCTAGTTTTGGTTCTCACACCAGTCAATGGAAATATATAGATATACCACTTTTGAAACTCGAACATAAATTCTGATGATGTTTCGAACCACCATCAGAACATCTTCGAGCGACTAAAGTGTGATTCTATATCTATCTAGTATATTTGAGACTTCGAATACACGCTAGCTAGGTGTATATGCAAAATCTTTATATACTCGATTGTCCAAAATAAAATAAAACAATATATTCAAATACGTATAATAAGATTTTAAATTTTCAAAACTAAATTTGTTTGTATTTTTAATTTAAAAATTAATACTCTTCATAGGATACTACTGGTCCCATCTCTAACGAGTTATTCTTATTGGATATTACTAATCCAATCTCTGATGAGTCTTTATTCAGTTCTAATGAGTTGTACCCAAAAAATTTGAGCTAACCTGAGCTCTGATACCAACTGTAACGACCCGATTTCTCACCCGACCCGATTGACCGTTAGATCGACCAAGACCGCTCAAAACCCGGATACGTTAACTTTAGGAATACAACACATCAAAACGAATAACAACAGACCTTTATAAACATTATAATAATGTTACATCAGAGTACAGAATATATCAGAGTACATTGACAAATAATACAGCGGAATATTTAATTACAATAAATGTAATACATTGCAGCAGAACAAATATACTAATCACAGCGGAAGGACATCATGCTCTGGACACAGCTCTAAGCTTCGATCCAGAATCCTGCTCAAAATATCTACAAAATAAGCTGCTCGACTACCCGTGTGGAAAAGAGGGCACCTGAATTTGCAAAGTGAAACAAACTACGGGTCAGTCATGGGACGGGTGTGAGAAATCTTTACTTAACTTATCTAATAAGTAGGCTAATCACAGGACCACGCCGCTATCGCGGAACGGGTTTACTCCATTGGATTGCCAGTGCATAAATAAAGTAAATCGTTAAACAATGCAATGCTTTTTAGAAAAATGAAACCATTATAAGACTCAGGTCCCATCACACAATGCAACGCAAGCCGGAGGATAGAGTTTTACCTTATAATGGTAAAAAATGCTTGATACGATAAAAACGGATTTGATATTATTATTAGTGTATATATGTTTTAAAAACATTTCAATCATAATGTATTAATCATAGACGGCATAGTACCCCCATCCTACTATGTCGCCATATATAGGTATACAATCAAAACCACAGGAAGTCGTATTGGAGGTTGGGTTTCCACCAAGAGTCAAGGCTAGGAATGATCTCCTGACCGATTCGAGACACTCTAGCAATGTCTCAGGATTCGGACGTTGGCGAACCCTTGGATCCTGCAGGGCCGGTCCCCCAATAGTGCAATGGGTTGGATTAGTTATGCTTGAACACACGCTTCCCGATCCTATTGGACCTATAAATTGGCCATTGCGGCCAATAAAATCCGAGGCGCCTCAAAATCCATCAACCACATAAGTAAAATGCTGGGCCATGTTAAACCCAAACACCACTTCCAACTAGAAAGAAACGTGTGCACTCCCTGCGTTCCCTTGCTCCGTTTTTGACTCATAAAGGGGTGTGAGGCTCGCGAAGCAATGAAATACACAAAGCTATGCCTAAATAGGCTATGCTTTGATCATCATCCACAAGGCTCTGCTTTTAAACAAAAGCCTTGATCAATTGCATCTTGGCATGCCACATTGATAGTCCATACCATGCGATTGATAACTATCAACACACAACCTCTAAGGGTGTTAAGCAAGAGAATAAATTCTCCCCTACCAACGGTTGTATATTAATAGAAATAAATTTACATAGAACGAAATTCAGCGTCAGACACACATCCATTTACAAGTCCGTTCTGGGTCTGAACGGCACCGGAGGCACCTTATACCTTGCATATCTGAACGATCAACAATACGTTCGGATAACTACCACTAGAACCTTTTCAAGGCAGCAACTCCAGTCAAAGGTATCAGTAGTCCTTATCCATTCGATGTGAAGATCGTCGATCTTCAACCACCGTCTTCGTCTTCGAATTTTAATCGTCGTAGTAATTATTTAGAATGGGTTAAACCTGGTCTTTCCGAATAACTCGCGTATTTTTATAATTAAGAACCAAGTGTTATAAGGATACATCCAACGCCTCTTTCCAATTCAGAATACTCTTTAAATAAAATATTCATATTATTAGGGAAAGGTTCCCATTAATTTTATCAAAGATAAAATCCTTTAAATTTATTCTTAAATCTTATTTTCAAAGCTTTGTTAAAATTCCAATTCAGTTTTAATATCAAAAATCACTACTTTACAATTATTCCAATTTAAGGAATAAATTTTATTTTTAACTGGGTTAAAGAATCAATGTCATTTAAAAACATTGTTAACGATAAACCCAAAATCATTTTCCAATAAATAAATATAAATTGAAATACCAATAATCTTAGTCGAAAGATTTATTCTTTATTTAAAAGAAATCCTTTGTTTTAAAAAAAAAATCTTTAGATAAAAGATATTCTGAATCGGAAAGCGACTCAATCATTTACCATATAACATTAGTTATATGGATTTCATACATCGTATGTAAATGACAATAAATAATCATCAAACCATCCATTCAACATCCAGGGTGAAGTTCACAACTGTGTGAGCATTAAAATGAAATAATAACGCTCATCGCAGCCTGTCAATCAATCGATTGACATATAAATAAATATTGGGACTAGTGTATATCAATTATCATCCCAATACCCGTGTGGGGTTTTCAGCCAACAACAGTACATATAAATAAATAATTGGTTAATTAATTTAACCAATTTTAATACTACCAACATGTTGATAATGATAGACAAAAACATGATATTTTATTCCTAATGTCGAAATAAAATATATTTGACTCGCATAATTTCTAACATCTAATAGAATGTAATTTACTTATATGACATTATTGCGGATGAAAAATAAAAGATAATTTTCATTATACTTTCATTATACTTTATTTGTATCTCATTATTCTTAATTTGAACACATAAAAGGAATAATCCCAATTGTATATGTATTCAATGTATAACCCAACCGCTAAAAAAAATGTTTATTTAAATTGCATACAAATTCTAATGTATGTAATAACATATAATGATGTCACCTTAACACACTTATACATTCTAATGTATATTTTGACCAATAATATGATTCTTATAATTGAATATAAGTTCCAATTCAAGTTTGCAAATAAAAATGATTTTTATATTTGCATATAAATTCTATTGTATGTTATGCAAATAAAAATGATTATTATATTTGCATGTAAATTCTATTGTATGCTATGCAAATAAAAATGATTATTTTATTTGCATGTAAATTCTATCTCAATAAAATGTATAAAAAGAGTGATACATTCATTTGTTGACAATTCTATTTTATCAAAATGCTATTTGTGTTTAATTCTTATTTGACAAAAATGTCCTTTTTGGTTTCAACCAATATAGTTTGACAAAATGAATGTTTGATTCAACTAATATAAATTGACAAAAGTGATTATTTTGTTTCAACCTTTTTAAAATGACAAAATTAAATAAATTTTGTCTCATTCTATTTAAATGATAAAAATGTATCTTTTTGTATTGCAACAAAAGGACAAATAAACCTTCTCTTTCTTTTTACTCTTTTTATTGAAGCCAACATGACACTAAAAATATACCTTCTTAGTTCTAATCTTTTTATTTTAATCTATGATGAAAATAAAATCATTTTATTTATTTTAACAAAATTACAACTGCGATGAATTCATTTTATCGTAATCCTTTATTTACTCTAGTTTAAAAGTAAAAATGATTTTTTTGTCCTGTTCTTTTATTTATATCTAAATTGTAATAAAAGTGTAACTTCTTAAACTATGCTTTTTATTTGCATCTAAAATGCAAATAAAAGGTAATACTTTAATTTATGATTTATTTGCATCAAGGAATGCAAATAAAAATACAACTTTTATCTTCATGTTTTATTTGCATCAAAGGATGCAAATAAAAATGCAACTTTCTAATTCAAGGTTTTATTTGCAACAACGAATGCAAATGAAAATTCAACCTTTAATTCAGTATTTTATTTGCATCAAGAAATGCAAATAATATGCAACTTTTAATTTCATAGTTTATTTGCATCAAAGAATGCAAATAAAAATTCAACTTTTAAATACGATGTTTATTTGCATCAAAGAATGCAAATAAAAATACAACTTTTATCTTCATGTTTTATTTGCATCAAAGGATGCAAATAAAAATGCAACTTTCTAATTCAAGGTTTTATATGCAACAAGGAATGCAAATAAAAATTCAACCCTTAATTCAGTATTTTATTTGCATCAAGGAATGCAAATAATTTGCAACTTTTAATTTCAAAGTTTATTTGCATCAAATAATGCAAATAAAAATTCAACTTTTAAATACGATGTTTATTTGGATCAATGAATATAAACAAAAATTTAACTTTTAAATACTATGTTTATTTGCATCAAAGAATGCAAATAAAAATTTAACTTTTAAATACTATGTTTATTTGCATTAAAGAATGCAAATAAAATAAGACTTTTTATTGCAATGTTTTATTTGCATCAAAGAATACAAATAAAATATAACTTTTTATTTCAATGTACATTTGCATCAAAAAATGCAAATAAAAATATAATCCTTTTACTATGATGTTTATTGGCATCTAAATATGCAAATAAAATATAACCTTTAAACTACGTTGTTTATTTGCATCTAAATATGCAAATAAAATATAACCTTTTAACTATGTTGTTTATTTGCATCTAAATATGCAAATAAAATATAACCTTTTAACTATGTTGTTTATTTGCATTCAAGAATGCAGATAGAAATTCGACCTTTAAATACGGTGTTTATTTGCATCAAAGAATGCAAATAAAAATATAATCTTTTAACTACGATGTTTATCTGCATCTAAATAGTGAAATAAAAATATATATAAATATATTTTTGCTTTGTTTGCAACTAAATTTATAAACAAAAATGTAACTCTTTTAAATCATATTTTTATTTCTATCTAAAGTACAAAATAAAAATGTCATATTCATTCTAGTGTTTTTGTTTGCATTTAAAATTGCAAAAATGTAATTTTAAAACTCTAATGTTTGTTTGCATCTAAAATTTGTAAATAAAAATATAGTTTTACTTCTAATGTTTTGTTTGCATCTAAATAGCAAACAAAAATATAGTTTTCCTTATTTCAATGCATATTTGCGTTAGAGAATGCAAATAAAAGAATATTTTATATTTCAATATATATATTTGCATAAAAGAATGCAAATAAAAGAGCAATTTTCTATTTCTATGTACATTTGCATAAACGAATGCAAATAAAAGACCATTTATATTTCTATGTATATTTGCATAAACGAATGCAAATAAAAGAACCATCTTTATTTATTTAAAATTGTTTTTATTGTAAACAATATTACATAGAAATGTAATCTTTTACTTTTATTCAATTACATGAAAATGTAATTTTTTTTCTTTTAAATCTAATTACATTAAAAATTTAACTTTAATATTTAACTTTTTATTTCATATTTTATTTACAACAAGGAATGCAAATAAAAATGTAATTTTTCTTTTTCCTAGTTTTATTTGCGACAAGGGATGCAAATAAAAATGTAACTTTTTATTTCTAGTTTTGTTTGTATTAGTGAATGTAAATAAAAGAACAAACTTTAATTTTCATGTATATTTACATTTGTGAAATGCAAATAAAAGAACAAATTTTATTTTTACATATATATTTGCATTAGTGAATGCAAATAAAAAGAACAAAATTTATTTTCAAGTTTATTTACAATAGTGAATGTAAATGAAAGAATAAGTTTTAATTTCAATGTATGTTTGCATTTGTGAAATGCAAAATAAAGAACAAATTTCATTTCTATATATATTTGCATTAGTGAATGCTAATAAAAGGACAAATTATATTTTCTATATATATTTGCATAAAAGGATGCAAATAAAAGATCAATTATATTTCAAAATGATTTATTTTTATCGATTTGGAAATTCTAATCCAAATCTATAACTGTTTCAAAATGATTTATTTTTATTTTTATCACACACAGATCTGTGTTTATACATCACCAATCAACAAATAAATCATACACAATCACATCACAGCAGATCTAAGACATATGCATACAATAGTTACATAGAGAATAAATTAATTAATTTAAAAGAAAGATAAATCTCACATCGATCAGTTTTCAGAAATCGTTCGTGTTCAAATTTGGTTGAATTTTCAAAGTGCCCCTTTTCAGTTCTGATCTGTTTCATTGTATAGATCTCGCTGATGCGATCCCAACGCATCTGAAATCGTTCGATTTCGACTTCATATGAGAAAGATATTATTTTTTATAAATTAATATGAATTAGCGACGGAATAAAAGTGTTGCAAACCTTTTAATTATATACAGTCGTGTTTTCCAGAATTGATTCAAAACTTCAATTCGATTTTTCGCAAAACCTGGAGTACCGGAAGATGATCGGGCGGTTGGACGTTAGAGGGCTAGGGGAGGCGAGCCAGCGCCGACAGCGGCGGCGAGCTCGGTGGCGGGGACTGGTCGGGGCGACGTTCAAACGGCAGTATGTTCGGAGGCGCGAATCTCGAGCTACGGTGCACGGGGAGGGGTGCAATAGGTAGGGAATCGAAGAGGAAGGAGAGACCTTCAAAAAACTCCACTGGAGCAAGGTCTGAAAGTGAGTGGATGGAGAGAAATCGAAGGGGAAAGATGGGGAGGTTCATGGCCATTGAAAAAGAAGGGGGCGGCGGCTACAGTAACAGGGATTAGGGTTAGAGGAAGATGATGTGTAATTATATATTATTTTAATGTTAATTTTGCAATTAAATCCATAAGTTTTAAACCAAACCAATTTCAGTCCAACTGGAGTCTACCCTACCCAATAGCCCTCGTTCCGGATCCAATGGACTAGGTTTCGTGAGCCCAATCAAATGTCTTCAGCTTGTTTTATTTATTTTAATATTTAAATTATTTATTTAATTAATTCAATCTTACATTTAAATTCACCGGGGCCACATACGAACTCAGAAAAACCCAAAAAAATTATTTATGGCCTTGTTTTAACGATACTGTCCTAACAAAACTAATTTCGTCGAATTATGAGACTGTTTGAAAAATAGCCATTTTCTAGTCGATTAAATTTGACGGAAATGAACAAAACACAATTTCTTCTGCCACGCTCACATATTAATTCTAAAAATTATGAAAAATTAAACTTAACAATAATTTGACATTTTGGTTCCAACAAAAGTGGTTTCGTCGAAAACAGAGGTCGTTTGCAAAATGGCTATTTTTATGGGCCATATATTATATTAAAATATATATAAATTTTACAGCGACTATTCCAAAATTTAAACTGGACATAACTCTTGATTCTCGCTATGAAATTTCGATTTTACGGATTCGTTAGAAAGATATTTTTAAATAGATTCTAATATTTTTGGTTTCACTAAAATCCGTTTTATTTTGCATCCTGTACATATGGTCAAAGTTCAAGTTTGACTTTTCAAACTACCGCGCTATTTCTAACTCTTTTAATAACTAAAATTAAAATTTTCATTCTAACTTCGATTTAAATAAATTTTCTCGTCGTTATTATTTAAAATAAATTATTTTTACTATTAAAATATCTAAAATAAAAATTTTAAATTAATTCAAAATTTGCGGGTTGTTACAATTTATATATTAGGCATGTATGTAACTGACATTACCTATTGTATTAGATTTATGACTCTAATATTATGTATTTTATTTTGAGATTTTGCAATTAGTAGCTTCATGAACTACTAAGTTATTTATTCCGCTATGAGTTATTTTGCTATTCTCTATCTGTGGTATGTATGTGTTATGTAATTTGATTTTATTAAACCCCATAGTTAAAGCAATCAGCTATTTCAAACGATTTGAGTTGGTTTTTTTATAGACGTAAACGGTGAGAAAAAGCAGGACATTACATGTGGTACGAAAGCTTTGGTTTAATCCAAAACCTTAGCTTATGAGGTATAAACTTATTAGAGATAGGGTAGCATTACCCTAGAATGAGTAAAATCAGTCGCCAAAACTTTCTTGAGAGAGCTTATTTTAAAAAGGATAAATAGTTTTTAAAAATGTTTTTAAATGATTTTAAAGTATTTTTGATTAAAAAAAATGTTTTAAATTTTATCTTCTCTAAGTGCCTCCTTTCTTTGAATTCATCCTCTTTGTTACAAGTTATCTTAGATTAGGATTCCCATAGTTTAATCTTTATCTTGAATCTATATCCTATGAATTCTATAATGGATAACTTTTGAAAGCCTTAATATTCTCTAGTCTATGTCGATTAGGTTCTCTATCTTTGTAAATTTCCTTTGGTTAGGTTCTTTCGTTTTCTTAGTTTCTAGGTTGCATTTCAGATTTATCTTTAGAGTAACTAAACCAATAATAGAAAATTCTCAATATAGCTTGTACTAAGAACTAATGTGGATGTGTTAATAACTAAGGTAATAATAATTGAAATAAACATATTGAAAGTAATATGGGTTAAAAATTTGTGATAATATGTTATGTGAATATATAATAATAGGATTATAAGATGGAACTTGTAACATGATGTTTTGAAGTTTGTAAATTTTATTTAAGTATAGTAAGCATGAGAATAATTTGATTTCAAGAAAATGTACTCGAAGTACTAATTGATTTCTGAGGAATACTTATGAACTTATAAAAGTCTATCCTATATAGGGATATTGAAACTATTAAAGAATAATGATTGGTGAAATAAGTATAAGCTAACTCATGCAAGTAAATGATCATTGTATGTATGATTAAATGATCATACCTATTAAGTTAATAAAACTGATTACCATTCATTTGAATTTAGTATTTTTAAATTGATTTGAACTTACGAAGTACAAATATACCCTAGTGCATGTTTAAACTTAGTAACATTAAGAATAGTGTGGAATATATTGAGATGAATCTAATGTGACGAGATTGGATTAAATATATATACTTAATTCATATATTTATAAATGGAAATTTAACTGATGTAATAAGGTTTGGGAACTCTATAATAATGAATTTGGATATAAATTAGATATATTTGAATATATGATATGAGTCACGGTACAATAAATAAGTGAGGGTGAGATATAAATTTTTCCTATTCAAATTTTGCAATAAATAAATGATTGAAGATATATTTATATTGGAAATTTTATATATTTTATTCTGAGAAGGAAATTTTCGAGTATTTGCTTGACGTCCAAGTTGACCCATCGACTACTTAGTGATTTGGACATATGCCTAGCTAACGTATGTACTAAATCCTAAAAGTACTAAATAGATATAAAATTGCACTCTACTCGCTTGAAAACGATTCGGATGATGACTAGCATCATCAATGTTTATTTTCAGGTTTCCAACGTGAAATGGATATATAGTATCAATCGAGGCGTCAAGTGGATACTTGAAACCGTATCGAAATGTTTGGGTAATATCTAAATTTTGATTTAAAATATTCCCATACATTAATCTAGGTAAGTTAACAATTTTTTATAACTTGATTTTATACATAAATTATTGCTTTATTTCTATTTCTCTGCCTCGTTCCTTTTCGGGGATGAAAAAGTTTGAGTGGGGGAGATTGTAACAACCTGAATTTTAATAAGGTTGAAATATGTTAATTGATTTGAATTTAAAATTTTAATACTTAAAACTCCAATTAATTTTTAATTGATGAAATAAATAAATTAGTTTCTTCATATGAAAAAAAGGTTACAATGAACAGTGAAATTAAACAACCGTTAAAAATGAATGTACTGTTTAACAAATTCAACTTGTATTAATTAAATTTATGTAAGTTTATAAAACTTAAATTTAGATAATGAAATTGAATTAATAAATATATTGATGTGTCAAATCTATTGAAATATAAAATTATTTGAAAAGTTGGTTTTGTTTCTGGTTAAAGGTGAGTTTTTATCAAAATTTGAATTCATCTGTTTTTTATAAATCTCTACTAAATTCTGAGCATCCACCAATTTTCGGTTCGTTGAAATTCAATTTTGTTTGTCCGAAAATCGCATTTGTAATTGTGAACGTAAAATAGATGGCGTTTTGTTATATATTTTTATTTATAGTCTACATATACCCCAATATTCTTGTATTGAACTTGAATGTGTTATTTAATTTGTACGCCCATATATTTAATTTATCCATTGGAATTTTGTAACTATTTCTCGAATGAAATGAAATTCAAGTATCTCTCTTTATCTCGTCATTTCAGAAACCCTCATTTCTTCTTTCTCTTCTTTGTCTAAATCTGAATCTAGATCTCAGATTCATGGAAATTTCCTCAAAAAAAAAAAAATGTAAATGAAAATCAATTATAAAGCAAGTCTCAACATAAAGCTTCTCTCTTCTCTATATTTTATTTTCATTCAGCAGCATAACCCATCACCCAAATGCACCACCGCTACTGGTCCATGGGAGATCAACCTACCACCAACACTTCCTCTACGCGCCCAGGCCCCACTACATTGTCGACGAACTGACACCATGCTCCTCCTCTTCCCAGTCACAACCATTCCCAAACCCTACCCTAAAATCAATAAACCCGTACCCGAAAACTTCCCAAATACCCAAAAGCCTGGAACCACCGTATCTGAGAGCCACGTCGCCCCTACGTTCACCAGCGATGGAAACCTGATCCCGATGATCTCCCTTCAACCCTTCTCTGCAAAAATTCATACCACCATATATATATGTATGTATGTATGTATGTAGGTATGTATGTATATATATGTATGTATGTATGTATATAAAAGAGGGTCGGATCCCCTATCATGCCCTAGCGCCACCATCTACCGCTACTTTAACATGCGCACCTCCAGTCTACCTCCGACCACCCGTTGCTTTTCCCGGCTACCTCCACCTTTTCCCTCCTTTTGTGTTGTGTGTTTATGGATGTAACTGTGTGTGTGTTTATGTTAATATGTATATGTATTGTGTTTGTAAATAAAAGATTGTGTTGGTGAGGTGATAATGCATATGAGTGGTGAGTTTGAGGTCCTGGGTTCAATTCTAAGCATGGTTAATTAGAGGAATATTATTGGTTGGTGTATTTTATACAAATGTGTATGTATTTTTCTTTGCGCTAATATATATATGTATATATTATAAGAGGATTGTTGATTTGGAATTGTATTAGAGCTTGGGATGATTCGAGTTAGAGATTCTGTAATGACCCGCCATTTTGACCGTGCCAAATTGACAAAACATGTCAACTCGAACTGTCCAAAACGACATATTGTTATTAGCTTCTAGGGTAAATAGAATAAATCATAGAATCACAAATCACAGACACAGATATAGAGCAATATAATATCTCGCAGCGGAAAATACAAAATACAATAGTGGTTCATGAAGCTACTAAATAAATTTTACATCAGAGTTTACATAAATAATACAATGCAAGTTAAATATGATGAATTTCCTAATACATAGATAAATGATACAATATGAAACAGGAACGACAAGAAATAGCTGAACGGGAACAACTATATACAGGTAGACACAGGTGAGTGAAACCCAATATAAGCTCCAACTCCAAGGATGAATCTCAAAACTGGAATACTCGATCTGACCCAAGCAATAATGCAAAACAAAACAACTCGGATCAAGACTAACATTCTCATGAAAGTAAATCAACTCCAATGAAATGCTCGGTGAAATGCAATCAGTAACTTAAAGGATGTTTGGGATCACCATCCTCTAATGATACATTAAACTAATATTATATAGTATAATACACTACATACAATAGTGTTTATCAGTAAAGTAAAAATATCAAAATAGCATAAGTGGGATTACCATTATTACCCTTACACCGTTTATATATTCCCGTAGTATATACAGTATCGTAATCCCTCCGTAAACTGGAGGGCTATCAGAGGGCACTCTATATAAAATAGTACAAACCAAAGTCATAGTTGGCTCGTATAAGGCATGTGACAAGGCATGCAAGGAAGGCCGGGTGGATTCACCGTTTGCAGAGTCGGACTGGTGGTAATGCATAGCAGTTATAGACACACATCCATAATCAAAAGGGCTCAATCGAATCTCAACAGTAATAGAATAGTATCGAAGAAGTGCGCTCGATATGAGGTATGACCTCGCTTCGTCTCGGTGTAGCTCCTGTTTTAGCCACATCAAGCTGACTCAAGGTAGTCAGGGTCTCGCAACTAATATGAAATAGAAAATAGAGTCGTTCAACAAACCATCCTACTTCATTCTGGATCTCCACCACGTACAAAGTTGTCAAAGTGGTTTTCGGTATTGGTAGAGAATATGACAATAGCCGATCCCAGTCTCTTTAACAACCAAACGCTTACATTTTCCATACCGTGGTCATTATTTTATAAAGCATTTTATAAAATAGTTTATACGAAATCTCATATTCGAATTTGAAATCAAAACTAAATATCTAACTTCGAATATATTCAATTTGAAAAAAACTCAAATCGCTTAAATCAAATCGATTTAAAACCATATCATAAAGATCACAAATATTGCATAAACTAATATTATACATTTAACTTCGATTATAATTTCCGAAAATATTCACATAACGATTTACAATCCAAAATCGATTTATATTTAAATCATACTTCGAAGGTCCATTTAAAACGATACCAAAATATTTAACTTCGATGATACTTTGGTTTGATTTATGTTAGTAAGTTTTCAAATTCAAACTATTCAGATAATTCAATCTCACCTTCTAAAATTCGCTTTAAGTCGATTCATTTAAATCCAACATTTTGGTTCTAGTTTAATATAGACAATTCAAATCAAAACTTTATATTTCAAGTTAAACAAATCATACAATCTAGTTTTTGCCTTTTATAAGAATTCGTTCAAGTCGATTCAAAATCCCAATCGCTTAAATTCAAATTCGGCATATACAATTCAAATCAAAACCTTCTATTTTGATCTATATAATTCAAAACAAATCATATATTCCAATTTCAACGATCATATCATATCTTACAATTCAAGTCGTACATTTCAAGTTCATTACTTATAAATTCGAATAAAATCCTTATCTTTCAATTCATATAATTCACTTAATTTAAAACCATTCTTATAACTTCGATTTAACCAATTACTTAATTCAAATCGAATGATTTATAAAACCAAATCCATATAAAATTTATATATTCAAATTCAAATTCAGTCACTTAAAATCGAAATCCAATTCACATCAATTATAAATTCAAATTAAACATCAATTTATACAATTCAAGTTCATTTCTTATAAAAGTTCAATATTCAACCAATTCGAATTCACATTTAATTAATTTATAATTAAATTCATTTCATACCCATTATAGATTCAAATTCATTCCTTAAATTTGGAAATTCAAATTCAAAAGCAATATCACAATTCAAGTTCATCTCTTATAAGTTGAAATCAATTTGAATTCAAATCCATATCTTATATCGGTTCATTCATTAAATCAATATTGTTATTTGAATTCAAATCTTTAAACCTTGAATTCAAATCGCGAAAAATCTTATCTTATCCACCTATTAGTTTATTATTAAAGTTTTTAAAATATTTTAAAATTAAAATTTGGAAAGCATAGATTTATATATATAAAAAAGTTTATAAAATTCTAAAATTAACTAGAAAATAGATTATAAACATATATAAGTTTAAAATAATATAGAAACAGGTTTAAAGAATTATTTATTATATAAAAGGTTTAAAAATACTTATATAATTAAATTATATAGTTTTAAAATAAATAAAATTATAAGTAAAATCTTAAATAAGTATTTAAATCTATATTTACTCATAAAAATCATTTTAAAACATATAATTTTAAATTTACAAAATTTAAGTTTGAAATCTTTAAAATATAATTATAAAAATATAAATCTTAAATCATTATTCTAAAATTAAATTATCCAAATGTGACGACCCAAACTTCCCAGTAAAGGAAAGCCGGATTGCTTTGAGAACAACACACATCAGAATACAAACTAAAGAACATTTTATTGCTGATTACAACAATTACATCAGAGTACAAGAATGTAACAGAGTATGAATACTTATTACAGAAATAGAAATACAATAATATCAGAGTTTAAATTACATTTTAATAGCAGCGGAAAATAATACAAATATACAACTGGAAGAAATACACGGATACAAAGCTTTCCGAATACCGCTTCAGCTGTATACCAGGATCTTGTAAATATATCTGCAAAATGCTACTCGACTGCCCGTATGGAAAATAAGGGCACCCGAGTTTGCCAGTGAAACAAACTACAGGTCAGTCATGGGACTGGTATGAGAAATCTAGCTTAACTTATCTAATTAGTATGGCTAATCACAAGATCACGCCGCTAACGTGGAACGGGTTTACTCCATTGGATCGCCAGTGCATAAAATAAAGTAAAACGTTAAAACAACGCAATGCTTTTTAGAAAAATGAAACCATTATAAGACCCAAGTCCCATCACACAATGCAACGCAAACCAGAGGATAGGGTTTTACCTTATAATTGTCAAGAGATGCTTGATACGATAAAACGGGTTTAATACTAGTGTGTATATGTTCTAATAAAAACATTTCAATCATAATGTATAAATCATAGACGACATGGGTACCATATATCATGTCGCCATACTAGTTCTACAATCAAACCGCAAGGTCGTATTGGAAATTGGATTTCCATCATGAGTCGAGGCTAGGGGCAAGCTCCTCTCCGATTCGAGACACTCCAGCAAATCCCTCAGGATCCCCCGTAGTGAACCCTTGGATCTTCAGGGTCAGTCCCTACCTAAGGGTAGTGGATTAATTATGCCTGAACACACGCTTCCCGGTTCCTTTGAACCTATAATATGACCACTATCGGCCTATAAAAATCCGAGGCGCCTCAAAATCCATCATCCACATAAGTAAAATGCCAGGCCGTGTTAAAGCACTGACACTACCACTAGCTAGAATGAAACGTGTGCACTCCCTGCAGTCCATATCCCGTTTTTGACTCATACCGGGGTGTGAGGCTCGCGAAGTCACGATATACACAAAGCTATGCCGTAATAGGCTATGCTTTGATCATCCCACAAGGCCCTGCTTTTCCACAAAAGCCTTGATCAATTGCATCTTGGCATGCCACATTGACAATTCACGCCATGCGATCAATCACTATTAATATATACCAGGGTGTTAAGTAGAGAATAAATCCTTTACCACCAAACATACATACATTAACAGAAATCGATTTAATTCACACGGAACGAACTCCAATGTCAGACACGCATCCATTTATTAGCTTATGCTCTGGGTTTGAGCGAAAACCAAATCCGAACAATCAACAATAGTCCGGACGGCCACCACTGAAGCCCCTTCAAGGTAGCTACTCCCATTAGGGTCTCTGTAGCAACACATCCATTCCATGTGAAGATCGTCGGTCTTCAACCACCGTCTTCATCTTTGACTCTTCATCGTCGTTGAGATTATTCGGAATGGGTTGAACCCGGTCTTCCCGAATAACTCACTTATTTTATAATTGAAAATCAAGTGTTAAAAATCACATCCAACGCCTCATTCCAATTCAGAATATTCTTTTAATAGGATATTCATTTTAAAGGAAAAATTCCCATAAATTATATCAAGGATAAATTCTTTGAAATTTATTCTTTTTAAACATCCATTAAAACTCCAATTTGATTTTAATATCAAAAATCATTATTAAATGATTATTCCAATTTAAGAAATAAATCTTGTCTTTAATTGGGTTAAAGAACAAATGTCATTTAAAACATAATTCACGATAAACCCAATTTACATATCAATTTATCTCAACTACAAAATATAATTGAAACTCTGAAGATCTTAATTAAAAGATTTATCCTAGTTAATAACTAGTTTACCTCAATAGAAAGGTAATATTATCTTTTGTCCATCTAAGAATGGACATAGAAATCATTATTTTATCCTTTGTTAAATATTGTCTTAAAATATTTGTTGTTTAAAAATTACTTTAAATAAAAAGGATTCTTTATATAAAATATTCTTCATAATACAATATTCTTTATTTTAAAAGGTATGTATATTACAACGTTCTTTATTCTAAATATTCTTATTTTTAAAAGATATTCTTTATTTAAAGAAATCCTGAACTGGAATGTGACTCAATCAGTTACCATATAACTTTAGGTATATGGGTTTCATACATTGTATGTATATGACAGTCAAAATAAATAATCATCAAGCGTCCATTCACAACCAGAGTGAAGTTTATAACTGTGTGAGTATTAAAATAAAAAAAATAACACTCATCGCAGCCTGTCAATCTATCGATCGACATGTAACTAAATATTGGGACTAGTGTATGTAAATTCATCCCAACACCCGTATGGGGTTTTCAGCCAACAACAATACTTATAAATAAATGATTGGTTAAAGAATTTAACCATTTTAATTCTACTGACATGTTGGTGACACTGGACTCACATGTTATAATATTTGTAATATCGAGTACAAGTATATTTTTACTCGTATAATATCCTTATTTATTTCTAAGGTCTAATAAACTGTAATCTATTTATGTGGCATTACTATGGATGACAAATAAAAGATAATTTTCTATTTTCTTTTATTTGTATGCAAATATATTTAACTTTTAATGTTTTGTTTACATCTAAAGTTGTAAACAAAATGCATATTTTTCCTATGGTGTTCATTTGCCTCTAAATGTGCGAATGAAAGATATGATCTTTAACTACGATGTTTATTTGCATCTATATATGCAAATAAAATAAAATCTTTTAACTATGACGTTTATTTGCATCTAAATACGCAAATAAAAATATAATCTTTATTAAATATTTTGTTTGCAACTAAATTTATACACAAACATGTATATTCCTATTTCTAAACTAAAATACAAAAATAAAAATGTAATATTTGTCTGCATCTAAAATTGCAAACAAATTGCAACTCTTTAAATCATATTTTACTTTCAACTCATATACATTTACAAAAGTGTTTGTTTTGTTTCCACTAGTGTAAATTGACAAAAGTGGCTATTTACAATAATGAATGCAAATAAAAGAACAAATTCTATTTTCCATGTACATTTGCGTTTGTAGATGCAAAATAAAGAACAAGTTTATTTTCAGTGTATACTTGTATTTGTGAATACAAGTAAAAAGTGAACTTTTGTTTTCAATGTTTTGATTTGTATATGTGAATACAAATAAAAGAACAAATTCCAATTCAATGTTTTATTTGTATTAGTGAATATAAATTAAAATGACAAATTATATTTCAATGTTTTATTTGTATATGTGAATACAAATAAAAGGACAAATTCTATTTTGAAAGTATATTTGTATTGGAGAGTGCAAATAAAAGAATAGACTTTAATTTCAAAATATATTTATATTTGTGAAGATAAATAAAAGGACAAGTTTTATTTTTAATATATTTGCATTGGTGGATGAAAGTAAAAGAATAAATTTCATTTTCAATATATATTTGCATCGGAGAATGCAAATACAAGAATAAATTTTATTTTCAATGTATGTTTGCATTAGTGAATGCAAATAGAAGATCAAACTTAAATTTCAATTCTAGATTAACATAAAATGGTATTTTATGTTTTACACTTTTCTATGTGTACTAATAACAAATAAAGGAAATCCTTTTATTTGTTTATACTTTTCTATACGTTCTAATAACATATAAAAGAATATTTTATATGTGAATATTTTTCTATGTATTCTAATGTCAAATAAAAGTGAATTTATTTGTATAATAAATTCTAATTTTCAAATGACAAATAAAAAGTAAATTTTATTTGTCAAATAAATTCTGAGTTTCCAATGACAGATAAAAGTGAGTTTTATTCACTAATCATGCTTTAACCAAAATGTGATCTTTATCTCACTAATAAAGTTTTGACCAAAGAATGTGATTTTTATCTCAATACTATGTTTTAACCAAAAATGTATATTTTATTTCACTTAATAAAGTTCTAACCAAAAATGTATATTTTATTCCAAATACAACATTTTAAACAAAAATCTCTTTTTATTTATAATGCAATCTTTCTAGCAAAATGGAGTTTTAAATCTAACATAGCATCTTATAACCAAAAATGTACTTTTAATCTCATGTAACATTCTATACGAGAATGTATTTTTAATGCTAATGTAACATTATCAAATTAAAATGATGTATATATTTTCAATCTTAAAATGAAAACATAACCACATTAAAAATGTAGTCTTTTAAATGAAAACAATTTTTAAATGAAAACAAATTACATTTAAAAGATGTAATCTTTCTGTTAAAAACAAATTGACATAAAAAAAAATGTAAATCTTTTATGCCTACTCTTTATATTACTTCTAACATGTCAACAAAATGCAACCTTGAAATCAATTCTTTTTATTGTCTTTAATTTGACAATAAAAATACATCTTTAAAATCTATTCTCTTTATTGTCTTTAATCTGACAATAAAAATGTATTTCTAAAATTTCTGCTTTTTTTTAAAGCAATGTTACATAAAAAAAAAATCATCTTTTAATTCTGTCCCTTTTACTGTAAATAATACTACACAAATATATATATTCATATTTTTGTTGAAAAACTAATTCAACAAAAAGAGATAAAAATGTTTTTTCTATTTTGATGAAAATCTAGTTCAACAAATATAACAACAATTTTTTTTGTTTTTCAAATTTGTTGCAAATTATGTTTTAACAAATTGACCAAAATTCTGTGTTTCACATGTGTTGAAAATTCTAATTCAATAAATTTACAAAATTTGTTGTCTTATACATTTGATCTTTTATATAAAAAAAATTATATATATTTTTTTAATCAAATTCTAATTAAAAAGTGTTAATTTTGACAATTCTATCGCCACATAACATCATCAGTCAAATAGATGTATATATTATATTCAGCATAGAATAATAACAACATGAATCAACTGTAGATTTAACAACAATAATTTCAGGATTATTTATAATTATAAAGGAAAGAAAATAAATAGATTTCTCACCGATGGTTTTAATTCAGAACAGATCAGTTTTGAAATTTCCTGCAATTCAGATTTGCTCCGTTTCAGTTCTAGTCTTTTTCATCGTGTAGTGCTCGCTGTTGTGATTCCAACGCAACGAAAATCGTTCGATTCTGATCATCTAATAAAAAGTTATTCAAGTTTAAAGTTATTCGCTTTATTTAAAACCTAATGATGGGATAAATAAACTAATTACTTTTAAAACACCGGTCTCATCCTCTTCTCCTTCACGGTTAGCGTCAGCACAACCGAAACCCATCGTTCCTTTTCAAACTCCACCACGCACCGAGAGTCGCGCCACCAGGGACCGATCTGAACATACCACGTCGAAGGGCTTAGCCGCCTGAACCACCGCCAGAAACGCCTCCCACCACGGCCTCCTACAGCGCCGGCAAAACAGGTCCAAAATCGTCGTCTTTAGCCTAGGAATTCGCGCAAACCATGAAGTTAAATCCAATCATATCCGTATAGATCGAAAGGCCTTGCTTTTCTCTTCGATTCAGTATATAGAAGTTTGGATTTAGTTAAGTGGATTTGAAATTATTGAGGAATCAAATCTAGTGCATTTCGGCCATTGAATGAGTATACGGCGGCTTTGTATTAGTTCCTAGGGTTTTGGTATTTGGATGGTATTTATACCGTATTTTCCCATTAATAAATTCTTTTAATTCCAATAAAATTCGTGTATCGTTCTGGACTCCGAATCAAACCCAACGAGTGTCGCCCCTAGCCAAATGCCCCCATTCCGGACACATTGGAATATCTTTCGTAACCCAATTCAGCTGTTACGATATGTTTTTCTTTAAATTTAATTATAAATCAGTTAATTATTAAATTCAAACGTACATTTTAAATTACCAGGGTCACATACTACCTCTAAAAATTCCAGAAAAATTATTTCTAGTTATGTTTTGACGATACGGTTCTAACGAGACAAATTTCGTTGAATTCTGAGATTGTTGGAAAAATGGCCATTTTCTAGTCGATTAAATTTGACTGAAACAGTCAAAACACGTTTTCCTTTGCCACGCTCACATATTGATTCGAAAAATTATGAAAATTGAAACTTAGCAATAATTTGGCATTCCGGTTCCAACAAAAGTGGTTTCGTCGAAAACCGAGGTCGTTTGAAAAATGACTATTTTTAAGGCCAATATATTTAATATTAAAAATACATTTTTAAACAAATAAACTCCGAAACTCCAAATATATAAGTGTTTACTGTTTTTCAATGCAGAAACGTCATTCCGAACTCAATGGAAGTGGTTTCGAGTCGAAATTCCTTCATATGTGAAAAGTAGCCTTTCGGGCCCTATATAATATATATATATAATTTCTACAACGACTTTCCTAAAAATTGAATTGGCCATAACTTTTGATTTCCACTATGAAATTTCAATTTTTCAGATTCGTTAGAAAGATATTATTAAACAGATTTAAATATTTCTGGTTTCGCTCAATTCTGATTTAAAATGAATCCTGTATAGTCAATCAAAGTTCAAATTCAAATTTTCAAACTGCAGTGCTGTTTTAAACTCCTTTTATAATTAAATTGAATTTATTCGTTTTAAACAAAGTTTTTAGTCGTTCTTATATAAAGTAAATTATTTTAAACATTAAAATCCATTAAAATTTCTAAAATAAAAATTTTAAATTGGCCCCAAAATTCCGGGTCGTTACACCAAATCACTTTACTTCGAAAACATGACCAGCGGTGTCCATATATAGTTCTCTACCCTATGATAAAGTGATATGGATATTTATTGTAACAAACCGAATTATATAACATGTTAAAACAAGAAATCAGGGCAGAATTAAATTCTAAAATAAGAATCAAGCGAAACGGGTTGCGATGTTGCATTCGTCTCGGAATTCTGGTTGGAAACGAGTCCGAAATTTCGTAAATCGGAGTCCGTATGACCAAGATATGGCCCATAGAAGATTTCAGAAAATTCAAAATTCAGCCAGAAGCAGATTGGGCGGGAAAATTTCCCACCCAGCCCAAGGTCGACTGGGGATTCGACCTGCCCCCCCTCCCCCCCCAGGTCGACTGGGGAGTCGACCTAGGTGTCGACCTGGGGGTCGACCTCCCTGATCGGGCCAGGTTAGCCTGGTGCACCTTCTTGCTTGTGTGGTCTGGTTGGTTGGCCTGTGACAATTTTCAGTGGTTCAGATCTAAACTAGGGTTAATCTAAGGGCCTAAACTAGTCCTAACTCCTATAAAAACACCCTAAGACCTAGCCTAATTCACTAAAAACCATCCTAACAACAAAGTGCTGCCCAAATCTCTCTTGATCATGGCCTCCATCTCTAACTTCAAGGGCTTGAGCATTCAACTAGATCCATGTCAAAGGAGCAAGCTTTCTACATCAAATCAAGGAAGTAGAGCATCATTCCTACACCGTTCTACGACAAATGCTTGCTCATAAATCTCTAGCCACGCTATGTAAGTTCTAGCTACTTTTAGATCTAAACGGTAGTTCTAATGTTGACATGGGATAAAATGAGATGAAACCTAAGTATGCTAGTCTATGTGAATCTAGTCTTGCCTCTCTCTTGAACCTATGACTTTGGGCTATTTCTTAGTGATTAAATCATGCCACTCATGTTGTGTTTGACTTAGTTTATCATGCAAGATTGAATTTTTACTTATGGAATGTTGGCATGAACCCTTAGAACCATTTGGCTTGTGGAACATTCATATGAACTTGACTTGGGGCTTATGCATGTAAAATAACCTAAACCTCTCATGACCGTTTACATGCCTATGATGATGAACCTATTGTTATGCTATTATGCATGTTTGAGGCCAATCCCTTTATGCTATTATGCATGTTTGAGGCCAATCCCTTTATGCTATCATACATGATTTGAGGCCAATATGTTGTCATATTATTCCTACTATGTTGACTCGCTTTCACTTGCGTTGGGAATACGCCTTGGGTAGTTTAGGCAAACGTGAGATGGGCTATGAAATTTAACGTGAATTAAGTAAAGGGGAAAATGGGCATAAGTGGAAAACGTGGGCTTTGTCGTAGCCCAAATTTGATGTGAACATGATAAGTAGAAAAAAACATGAAAGTGGCCAACTCGAGGTTGGGTTGAGTTTGTAGCATAAATCTGCACGGAACCGCCCGGCAAATCCAGTAGCTACAGACAATAGGCCCCAATGTGAGAAGTTGGTCATATCGTGCTTGAAACCCGAGGTTAGACTAGGTTGTGGTGTAAAGCTGCCCGGACCCGCCCGGCATATCCAGTAACCACAACAAAGTCTAATGTGAGAGGTTGGGGTGCATTAATTTACTTAATGCCACATGATAAGGTTAAGTAACTTGATTAGACTAATAACACTTAACCAATATGACATGGACGGGTGGTTTAAGTAACTTGATTAGACTAATGACACTTAACCAATATGACATGGACGGGTGGGTTAAGTAACTTGATTAGACTAATGACACTTAACCAATATAACATGGACGGGTGGGTTAAGTAACTTGATTAGACTAATGAAACTTAACCAATATAACGTGGATGGGTGGGTTAAGTAAAACCGGACTTGATTTCTTGATGACACTTTACCATATAACACGATTAGAGGATGGGTTAGTTTAACCTGAATGGGTCGATAACACCCGACTAGTATAACGCGATGCATGGTAAGGTTAAGTAAACTCACGGGGGTAACACTTAACCATTATAATTTGACTAGTGGATGGGGTTAGGTTAACATATACTTAACCAATCTAACATGATAACTTGATGGGGTTAAGTCATGAATCGCTTGAATATACTTAACCAATCTAACATGATAACTTGATGGGGTTAAGTCATGAATCGCTTGAATATACTTAACCAATCTAACATGATAACTTGATGGGGTTAAGTCTTGAATCGCTTGAATATACTTAACCAATCTAACATGATAACTTGATGGGGTTAAGTCATGAATCGCTTGAATATACTTAACCAATCTAATACGGTAATTTGATGGGGTTAAGCTTAAATATACTTAACCAATTTGACACGATGATTTGGATAGGGTTAAGTGATGAACCGCTGGAATACGCTTAACCAACTTGACACATGATTTGTAGGGCTAAGTCATGAACTTGAATGACAACACTTAGCCAACTTGACATGACATGTAGACGGGTTAAGTCACGAACGGGAATGACCACACTTAACCAACTTGACATGCTAGACTGATAGGGGTTAAGTCTTGAATTTAGATGACAACATTTAACCTGCTAGACGGAAACCATAGTTACGCGGTCCTTTTCAGTAGTAACCCTCTTGGATGTATCACGATACCCTAGGGACTAGGCTAGGGTGGGGCACGATTACTGGGCTAATTGTAAGCGACCAAAACGACGGCTGAGTTTGGTGCGCCATCGTAGGTTCAGGCGGGCTATGGTCGTGCACGTAGTCCGGAGTTGAAAAAGCAGGCGTGGGCACCAGTAGTTGTACACTGTGCGTGCTTGGAATGGTGTCAGTGGTTGACACCCTAGGGCTTGATACACCCTAGGGTGGACCTAGCACAGAGTAACTACATTCGTGATTGGGCCGTATGACACCGACACACGACGAGCTAGGACTTGTAAGGAGCCGATCGATTAGATCGTTACGTGGAAAAAGGGCGTTGTTCGATAGGTAGCATAATCCCTAGTGGTCCTAGGTGGCGTAAATCCTAGATGAACACATGATAATTCATGATAAGAAAATACAGCTAGATCAAGGGTGACAGTCCAAACGATTTCAATGATAATGGAACTACGTTGAAGTAGTATAGAACTATGTGAGGAAGCCCGTAGGATTTACGGCAAAGGACTAAACATATACATGGGAAAAAACATGCGAGTTGGGAAAATCTACATTAGGTTGACATGGACCATTTCATGACATTGGGCAAGGGACATTTAGTGGCTAACACATGACACGGGTTGGGATACTAGTACGGAAGGTGCAGGGCAAATATACTTGATAGAACCTTGGGTGTATTACTCGATAGAACCTTGGGATGTTATACTCGATAGAACCTTGGGATGTTATACTCGATAGAACCTTGGGATGTTATACTTGATGCATAGTGACCGTAGTTTATCTCTATACAGTAGTTCATCCTGTTACCTTAGTTTAGCTTGCCTATCTTGTCATCATCCTTATGTTTACTTTCAGTTTATGCATGTCACGTTACCTTTACCTGTTTTTATGCTGGAAGTAGATAGGACTTACCAGTCTTTATGACTGACCCCGTTTCTTTCGCCTCTTTGTCTTCCGTTCCCCCCCCCCCAGGTTTTCAGGGAGGAAATACTGTTATTTAGCTCGGACTTCTTCTGCTTCAAGGTCATCATGTATGGGTTGGATCTTTTCTTGGCTATGGCTATTTTACTGTTTTACTTGGGGAATAATTTATGACTATGGTTTTATGCTTCTTTATTACTACAAGACAGGTTTCGATGTAAGTAATTTAATGGCACTTTGATGTAAAAGGTTTTAGACCTTACTACTTTTATAAAGTAATAAAATCATGTTTTCTTCCGCTGTTTTATATGTTCTGTCTTGTAATATTTCTGTGCATGTTTACCTAGATAATACTCCACCAAAGCCAGTGCATTCCCTTTGTGAGTGACCCTAGCAGAGGTGGGGTGTTACATTTATCATTTCAACTAGCAATTTAAAAAATCTACGGGTATATATCGTTTCAACCCATAATCCCAAATTCAGAAAAAAAATCGTTTGGGTCTATCATTTCAACCATAACGATTTTACCCTAATCTAATGTTCGTTCGGGTATGTATCACTTCAACCCTTAGTGATTTTTCCTAAACTAGGGGTGTCAACAACATACAAATCATCACATAGCACGAATCACATCATAAGTCATATATCATCAGTGCGCCTATGTGTCATATGAATATCGTGTCATATATGAAAGTGTACATATTAAACAAGTAATTTCTATTAGCAATCATATACATTTCATAACAGTTCAATTATGCTGATCTATTAGCAATCATATACATTTCATAACATATTAAACAAGTAATTTCTATTAGCAATCATATACATCCATGAACAATTTAGGTCAAGTGTGAGATAAACTCACCATTTGTGGCACAGATTGAAGACGGCAGACAGACTGACACAGAATGGAGCAACAACTTCTAGGCATGGTTCAGAATAGTTTCAACTTAATAATCAACTCAATATTTATTTTATTTTTATGAGAGGAAGCTATGGAATTTCTCGATGGATCGGTACGGTTATCGGGTTTTGGAATGGATCTTCGGACTCAACACTACATTCAACACAAAAATAAACACAACAAATTCTTTTTCAAAAATATTATATATATATAATACATACGTATATACATAGAAATTATAACATATATATACATATATGGCGAGCGTTCAATGGCACCCGAAACAGTGCAGCACCCCTAAATGCCCCCTGATTTCCACCACATATCCTGTTTCTCTCTCCCTGCACTCATTCTCTCACCTCCCACTAACTTAAACTACTATAAATACTTGGTTTCTGTTGGGGGGCATTTGGGGTGCTCACTATTTGGGGTGCCATTGAACGCTCCTCTCTCTCTTTCTTTCTCTCTCTCTCTCTCTATATATATATATGTGTGTGTGTGTGTGTGTGTGTGTGTATGTGTGTGTGTGATAACCCCAAACTCCCATAGTACAAAAGCAAGGATAATCATTGGAATATAACACATTTACAACAACAGCAGATTACAGATATCAGTATAACACATAAATCATAGCAGCAGAAAATAGAAATGTCATCACATCAGAACATCAGAATGCCAGAGTGCACAGTTACAGGATACAACTTAGCATATAAAAGTCTCAGCGGATAGAAATAAGTCTAAAACACCATCAAGTACAACATGGGAAAATTATGTCTAAATGTTTTCAAAACAGAAATAAAAGATAGAAATGATCTTCGTCTTCTGTCCATAAGCATACTCCAATCCAGCGCATGTCCAAAACAACCTGATACCTATCACTTGGCTGCCCATGTAAAAACAAGGGCACCCGAGTTTGCAAGTGAAACAAACTACGAGTCATCATGGGACTGGTATGAGAAATCTTTACTTAACTAATTGTAAGGCTAATCATAGGACCACGCCGCCAACGCGGAACGGGTTTACTCCATTGAATTGCCAGTGCATAAAATAAGTAAATCTTTTATTCAAAAACAACGCAATGCTTTTTAGAAAAATGAAATCATTATAAGACTCAAGTCCCATCACACAATGCAATGTAAACCGAAGGATAGAGTTTTACCTTATAATGATCAAACATGCTTGATACGTATAAAATAATGTTTAATATTATTATTAGTGTATAATCATTTTTAAAATACTTTCAAAGTAAATGTATCAATCCTAGACGTCATAGTACCCCATCCTACTATATCGCTATATATATATATAGGTTTACAATCAAAACCGTAATGTCGTATTAGAGATTGGGTTTTCATCATGAGTCGAGGCTAGGGATGGCTCCTCACTGATTCGAGACACTCTAGCAAATGCCTCAGGATTCAGACCCTTGGATGCGGTAAGGCCGGTCCACAAATACTTTAGTGGATTAATTATTCCTGAACAATATGTTTCCCGATCCTATTGGACCTATCGATTGGCCACTATCGACCAATATATCGGAGGCGCCTCATAAAATCCATCATCCACATAAGTAAAAATGTCTGGGCTCCATACCATGACACCATTTCTAGCTAGAAAGAAATGCATGCCCTCTCTACGGTCCTTATCCCATTTTTGACTCATACTGGGGTGTGAGACTCGCGAAGTAACACTTATACACAAAGTTATGCTAAATAAAGCTGTGCTTTGATCATCAACCATAAGGCTCTTCTTTTTAACAAAAGCCTTGATCATTTGCATCTTGGCGTGCCACACTGACAATCCACGCCATGTGATCGATAACTATCAATATATAACCTCTGAGCTTGTGTGTCTTAGAGAAGGGTGTTAAGCAAGAGAATAAATTATCCACCACTAAACAAATATATATTAAATAGAAATCAATTCACATAGAATGAAATCCAATGTCAGACACACATCCATTTACAAGTCCGTTCTAGGTCTGAATGAATCCGGAGACACCTTATTCGCCGTCTCGTATGTCCAATACGGAAGAGAGGTGCTCGCTTATCCGGACAATCAACAAGTACGTCCGGACAACTACCACTTTAACCCTTTACTGGGAGCTAACCAATGTCGGGCATCAGTAGTCATCCATTCGATGTGAAGATCGTCGGTTTTCAATCACCGTCTTCAATATCTTCCATTTAAATCGTCGTATAATTATTTGAAATGAGATTGAACTTGGTCTTTTCAAATAATTCTCGCATACATATAATTTAAATCATTCCATATCGTTAATATTATTTTATAACGATTTATCGCTATTTTTATTTATATAAAAATAGCCCAAATTAATTTAACGACACTTCGGGTCAATAGGCGGCCCTAGCGCTGTTTTTACCCAAATTTGATTTACACATTTCTCGAAATCTAACCGTTGGATTTTAATAAAATTTATATCGTTGGGAAGATCTTCCCAAAGCGGACCTAACGATTTTAGTTTTGCGAAAATTCGACAGTCGGATATTTCGGTATAATCGTTTAAAGTTACGATTCCGAAACGCGAACTACCGCGCGCGATTCGTTTAATTTCAATTTATATTTATATATATAATTATATATAAATATAAAACATTCGACGATTCCACTAACGTGTTTAACACGCCAAATAAAAGAAATTTTTTATTTGCATAACATATCTACATGTTTAAAATGTCAAATAAAAATGTATTTTATTTGCATATATTTCTATATGTTTCTAATGTCAAATAAAATGTAATTTATTTACATGACATTTTCTACTTTTCTAATGTCAAAGAAAATGTAATTTATTTTCATTAATTCACTACATGTTTCTAATTTCAAATAAAATGTAATTTATTTACATGACATTTTCTACATTTCTAATATCAAATAAAATGTAATTTATTTACATTAATTCACTACATGTTTCTAATGTCAAATAAAATGGAATTTATTTACATTGATTCACTACATGTTTCTAATGTCAAATAAAATGTAATATATTTACATTAATTCACTACATGTTTCTAATGTAAAATAAAATGGAATTTACTCACATTAATTCACTACATGTTTCTAATGTCAAATAAAATGTAATTTATTTACATGACATCGTTGCTAATGACAAATAAAAAGATAATTTTTATTTTCATTATTTGTATGCAATTTCTATTTTTAACTTTAACAAATAAAAAGAAATATTTTTATTTGTATATAGTTTCAATGTATAACATGACACATAAAAATGTTTATTTTAATTTGCATACTAATTCTAATGTATAACATAACATATAAATATGTCTCTTTAATTTGCATACAAATCTAATATATGACTTGACAGTAAAAATGTCTCTTTAATTTGTATACAAATTCTAATGTATGACTTGACAGTAAAGACGTCTCTTTAATTTGCATACAAATCTAATGTATGACTTGACAGTAAAGATGTCTCTTTAATTTGTATACAAATTCTAGTGTATGACTTGACAGTAAAGATGTCTCTTTAATTTGCATACAAATTCTAATATATGACTTGACAGTAAAGACATCTCTTTAATTTGTATACAAATTCTAATGTATAACTTGACAGTAAACATGTCTCTTTAATTTGCATACAAATCTAATGTACGACTTGACAGTAAAAATGTCTCTTTAATTTGTATACAAATTCTAATGTATAACTTGACAGTAAAGATGTCTCTTTAATTTGCATACAAATCTAATATATGACTTGACAGTAAAAATGTCTCTTTAATTTGTATACAAATTTTAATGTATAACTTGACAGTAAAAATGCCTCTTTAATTTGCATACAATTCTAATGTATGACTTGACAGTAAAAATGTCTCTTTAATTTGTATACAAATTCTAATGTACGACTTGACAATAAAAATGTCTCTTTAATTTGTATAAAAATTCTAATGTATAACTTGTCAGTAAAATTGTCTCTTTAATTTGTATGCAATTCTAATGCATAACTTGACAATAAAAATGTCTCTTTAATTTGTATACAATTCTAATGTATAACTTGAAAATAAAAATGTCTCTTTAATTTGCATACAATTCTAATGTATAACTTGACAATAAAAATGTCTCTTTAATTTGCATACAAATCTAATGTATCACTTAACAATAAAAATGTCTCTTTAATTTGTATACAAATTCTAATGTATAACTTGACAGTATGTCTCTTTAATTTCTATACAAATTCTAATGTATAACTTGACAGTAAAGGTATCTCTTTAATTTGCATACAAATCTAATGTATGACTTTACAGTAAAAATGTTTCTTTAATTTGTATATAAATTTTAATGTATAACTTGACAGTAAAAATGTCTCTTTAATTTGCATACAAATCTAATGTATAACTTGACAGTAAAAATGTCTCTTTAATTTGTATACAAATTCTAATGTATGACTTAACAATAAAAATGTCTCTTTAATTTATATACAAATTCTAATGTATAACTTGTCAGTAAAAATGTCTCTTTAATTTGTATACAATTCTAATATATAACTTGACAATAAAAATATCTCTTTAATTTGTATACAAATTCTAGTGTATAACTTGTCAGTAAAAATGTTTCTTTAATTTGTATACAAATCTAATGTAAAACTTGTAACATAAAAATGATGTTTTTACGTATTTTACAATTCCTACATTAACACGTAACATAACAAATAAAAATGATATTTTCATTTGCATACAAATCTAATTCTAATAATAAATGATATTTTTATTTCGTTGACCATTTTATTTCAACCAAAATGAATAAAAACGATAACTTTGTTTTGTTAACAATTCTATTTTAACAAAATAAATAAAAATGATAACTTGTTTTATCTCAAACCTATTCAACAAAAATGATATTTTTGCTTTATCTCCAATCTATTCACAAAAAGGATATTTTTGCTTTAGCACAAATCTATTCAACAAAAATGACAATTTTAATTTGTCAATTCTAATTCAACAAAAATTGACAATTTTAATTTGTCAATTCTAATTCAACAAAATGATTATTTTGTTTTTGACACTTTATATTTCAAAAAAAATGTTAATTTTTTTTGACAATTCTATTTCAATAAAAATGTTAATTTTTGTTTTGACAATTTTATTTCAACAAAATAATCCATCCAATCAACAGATCAACATAACATCATCATCAACCCAAATCAAATCACGTATAACAACAATTTGAATTTAACAGCGGATTGGAAAAAACACAATCATAATTAATTAATTTTAATTATTTAAAAAATAGAATTGTCACAGTGCTTCAAATTCTGTACAGTTCAGAACTGAATTTTCCCCAAATTCGTTCTAGTCTGTCCTGAAATGTAGATCTTGAATTTACAGTCCCAACGGTTCTGAAATTGTCCAATTCTATATTCGTATGAATAAGATATGAATTTATTTGCGTAAATAATATTTTAATTAATTAAACAATTTAAAATGGAAAATACCCTTCTTCTTCCTATTACAGATCAAGGCCGCACCCTCTTTTATATTGTTCGAAACTAGGGTCCAAATTTTCACGCAATACGATGCACTGGAGGACGATCAGATGGAGGCACGCCGGAGAGAGTGAGCGGCGCGCAGGGGGGTCCCACCGACGGCGAACTCGATCGTGGGTGGGGGATACGGAGGCGCCTAAACGACTGGACTTCGGGGTGCAAAAACTTGACGAAGAGACCACTAAAAATTGTAAATCGGGTATGGTTGTGACGAGCAAAGAGAATATTACGAAATTCCCCAAAGCATCGATGGATTTTGTTGAATGGTTTGAGTGTAATCGAAGGAGAAAGGGATGAATGGTTTCTGTCGTTCAAAACTGATGGCGGCAGCTAGGTTTCATACTAGGGTTAGATTATCTTAGGGTATTTATAATAAAATAATATTAAATTCCTTAATTTCTTAGTTAAAGCCCATTAACCCTTAGTAGCTCCAAATTCAGCCCAACGAGAGTTGTCCCTAGCCAAATATCCCCGTTTCGGACATAATTGACTAGGTCTCATTAGCCCATTCGATCATTTTCAGCTTGTTTTCTTCAAATTAAAATATAATTCGTTTAATTATTTAATTTGGTCATACATTTAAATTTACCGAGGCCACATATGGACTCCAAAAATTCCCAAAAAATAAATCTAACTATGTTTTGACGATACGGTCCTAACAAAATTAATTTCGTCGAATTTGGAGGCCATTTGAAAAATGGCCCTTTTAACGGTGGATTAAATTTAATAGAAATTATCGAACATAGTTTAATTTACCACGCTCACATCTTAATACCAAAAATTATGGAAAAATAAACTTAACAATAATTTGACATTCCAGATCCGACAAAAATGGTTTCATAAAAAACGGAGGTCGTTTGTAAAACGACTATTTTTAATAGCTTTAATATTATTTAAAAATGGAAAATTTAAATTTCAGCACATTTTCTAACAAAATTCATTAAAATAAAAATTTTAAATTGATTCTGATTTTCCGGATTGTTACAATATATGTATTTAAAATTCGATGCATACAATACATACATATATTATAAATTATATATATAAACACACAACACTACCACATACACATAAAATTATATATAATTTATATTCATACATATAAAAAAAAATTCTCAGAACAACACATATAACTATACACACCAATACATATACTCACATATAAAATTCTTTCCAAAACTTAGGCACACTGGTATTACCCCACACGCACTGACATTCATAACTCAACCCCCAAAAGTACACACACAACACACCCAAACAAATAACATGAACTCACGCGCATACATAGGAAAAAAAACACATATTCATGTACAAACCCATTCTTACACAACATAAATTCACACACATATTACCCAAACTCCTGCCAAATGATATCCAGAACACTCACACAAGGAAGCAAAGGAGGGGGCTCGGTGACCAAAAAGGAAACGTAGCTACAGGGATTTGGGCCAAAGAGGGGTTGGCGGTGCGGTTGGGTGGAGCAGGGCATCACGGTGGCTTGGGTGATCTCGGAGAAGGGGTTCGGAGGGACACGACAACTGGGCGGGTCTTGGACTGGAGGTGGCCGATGGGAGAGCTCGCGGTGGCAGAGTGAGGATAGGAGGGTGGAGCAGGGTTTCGACAACATGATGGAGATGGGAGTCACGGCTTTGGGTCGGATCGCAAGCGGGTGTGGCCACTGTTGGAAGGCAGAGTGGGGTGGATGGAGGGTGCGGTAATGGTCAGCTTAGTGGTCGAGCAGGGTTTGCGCAGTGGGTAGGCAATAATTGTTGCGATGGGGAAAGAAAAGTTGGGGAGAAAAAAATAGGATGGGAGGAAAAAGAAAATGGGATGGAGCTGATGAAAATAAAGTATGAACCCCGCTTCTTTTTTTCTTTTATACGAATTGAATTGAAAGAGTTTGCATCGAAACTGTAGCTATGGATGGTTTTTGGAAATAGAAAAGTTTGAACGCTTCTTTGGAAATTGAATGGGTTATTTCCCTTTTTTTTGAAGGACGCTATACGTTTGTTGCTTCTAAGTTTTGATGGAAACGAACTAATGTTAGATTTGGAAACCGCAAAGCACACTAGTCAAAAGCTATAAACAGTTTTAAATAAAAAGAGAATGAATGGTTTTGAAAATATATATAATGAACGTTTAAATTATAGAAATTGAACAGATGTTTACAAGTAAAAATGAACGGTTTACAAATCAAAATGTGAACGATACCAAACGAGATTTAGCTTGACGTGGGAACGATGAACGAATAAAATGAGATTAAAAAATTGGAAAAGAACGGTTTTGAAATATCAAAAGGAAATGAATCCAAAAAATGAAAATTGAAGGACGTTTATGAGAACAATAGTCAATACAACCGACTGATCTATAAGAGACATATATTGAAATAGAATGCTAAAGATAAAATTTTATTAATATCGAAAACAAATTATATAATAATACGAGTTTACTACTTAAACTAAAATCTTTAAGAAATAAATTTCTAACCCAAATAAATAAACTCAATAAAATTAAATAAATAAGATCCAGAAATTACAAATATTGATTTGTAATATTAAATTATATTCATAACAAAATCAGATTCATTCGTAATATAAAATCGTAATAAATTTAGTTTTTTTTATCGCAATGAAAATAGTTATTTCAATAAAATCCAAACAAATTGAGTTTTAAAAGAATAAAAATCAAAATTTAAATTAAATAATTAAATAAAATACACTTAAAATACCGGTCGTTGCATGTTTAATTCGTTGATTCAACCGTGTTGTGTCAACTTTGGTGTTAGCTTCCATGTCTATTTCATATTATGTCTTCTATTTCTATTTTTCCACGCAAGATGAGAATCCTCACTGAGTAAAAATTTCAATTAGTAAATTGATATCATTTGAAATGACATATGAAATGTTAGGATTTCTTTTGAAAACCCGATTATTTGTTTGCGCACATGTGACATGCACACTTTTGACATATACAAAACGAACTTGATTATTATGATGTGTGTTTATTTATATGTGTTATTTGAAATGTTATATTATTTTGTTTCATACCACAAGTTCCATATACATGTATAAAGCCATTATGGGTTGAAATGATGCATACTCGAATCATTATATAGATTTAGTAATTTAAAACTGAAATTTATTGTGGTGTGGGTTAAAATGATAAGTACCCGTAAATTTAATATTAAACGGATTGAAACAATACATATCTATATCACATGGTCTAGATAAAAAATTATATGCGGACACCTTTGGTCTATTTTAAAAAGTATTTTCTAAATTTAAAATTTTATTTTGATTTAATAAAAGTTATTTTGAAAATCTAAATTTAGAATTTTATTTAAACCTATATTTTCATATAACATAATAAAGTTTTAAATTTAAATTTTTAAATAAAATTATATGTTATAAATTTTTAATACAAGTTATATTTTTTTAAATTATATGTTATAAACTTTGATTTTCACTTTGAAATACAACTCAAGATGTTTAGTTTGTTGGAGGAAGAAGAAAAAGGAAAATGTTTAATTTTTTTAGAAGGAAGAAGAGAAGGAAAAAAAATATCTATTATTCTTGCCCTTTCTCTTATATCTATTTAACATTTTAATAGATAGAATGCAAATTGTATGTGTTACTAAAGTAATGGAAAGTTAATGGATTTAATTTATTCTCATTTAAAATAATATTGTAATACAATTAGCTTCTACGGCGACTCAATGATAATGTCACTTAAATATATTACCATTATGCAAGTGTAACGGCTCAATTATAATAGTGATTCTAAAATATATCATTATTATAAACTTGCAACAATTCAATTATAATAATAATAATTCATAAATATATTACCATTAAGCTTTTTGTAATAAATTCACTTCATAATCAAAAAAAATTCCAAAATTCCTCTATTTGAATTTTAAAAATATTTTTTTTGAGAAGTGTCTGAAAACATAAGATTGTGCATAAATAAAATTGTCTTACGACTTGCATCTTTGCATAGTGTATAAGATTCAGTTTTTAATAGAGTGACATGTAGTCTTGAACTCTATTCCTAACATCAGACCATACACAATCTTTCAAGGGTGAAACCAAATAACACGTGCATTTATGGTCACGCATGTATATCTCAATTTACTGAATGCTCTAGGAATTTTGCCCAAAACTCCATAGGAAACAGTCACATTTCCATATTCACACATGTGATTCTATCAAGAGTGCTTCTAAAGGTAGGTACTCCACTCCACATAGGGTATATATCTCATTAATAGTTTATGTTAACTTATCCTCTAATCACTTTAGGAATACATGCTTCTTAATATAAAAATAGCATGTTCAATTAATATCATTTCGCAACTTATTCTTATCCATTTCACCTAGTTCTTAGGGTATCCAATCATTAGGTTGTGTTACCATAGTGCAAGACTCAACAGTATGAGGGAAATAGTCCCATTCTTTTAGAATTTCTAAGGATTTTCTCTCTGGCCAGTCCTTTCCCAAAGGATCTGCCAAATTTCCATCATTGCATGCGTGATTGACTTTAACAGCACCATAAAAGTGTATCTCTTTAATAGTACCATGTTTACAATGTATCATTCGTCTCTTACCATTGTAACAACTGTTATGTACATTTGCAATAGTAGTTGTACTATTGCAATGGATCAACACAGATAGTGCCGTTTTTCTGTCAAGGAATCTCAGCTAGCATATTTCTTAAGTAATCTGCTTCTTTACTAGATGTGGCTAGTGCTATCATCTCAAACTCCATAGTAGACTAATCCAAAATAGTTTATTTCTTGGATTTCCAAGAAAAATCTCCTCCAACCATGCTAAAGATATAACTACCTAGTTGCTTTTGAATCATCGGACAAAGTATTCCAATCTACATCAGTGTAACCTTCGAGGGTAGCTGGAAACATTTCATAATGTAACCCTAGGTTTATGGTTCGTTTTAGGTATCTCATGACCCTCTTAATAGTGTGTTAATTTTATATATTAGGTCTACTATTAAACCTTTGTAATAATCTCACGATATAGGAAATTTCGGGTTTAGTACAATTGGTAGCATAATGAAGGCTACCAATGATGCTCGCATAATCAGACTGTCTTACACCTTCATTAATGTTCTTAAATAGCTCTACGCTAGGATCATACGGTGTACATGTAGGTTTACCATCAAGTAATTGAATTTATTTAGAATCTTTTTAATATAATGAGAATGCTCCAAAGAAAGTTGCTTTTCGGGTCTAGTAATCTTAATAACAAGGACTACACTTGCTTCACCTAAATCTTTCGTATCGAAATTAGTGATAAACAAAGATTTAACATAGTTTATGTTATGAATGTTTGACCTAAAAATGAGTATGTCATCAATATGCAGACATATGATAGTGCAAATGTCATTCTCAAATTTATAATAAATTCATTTGTCACTTTTAATAGTTTTGAAACCTTGTGAAATTATCAAGTTATCAAATTTTTCATGTCATTGTTTAGGTGCATGTTTTAAGGCATATAATGATTTATTTGACTTTCAAATTTTATATTTGACCATGAACTACAAATCCTTTGGGTTGGTACATATAAATTTCTCCTCTAATTCACCATTTAGAAAGGTAGTTTTAACATCCACTTGGTGTATTATTAAACTATGAATAGATGCAAGAGAAATTATTACTTGAATGGATGTAATTCTAGTTATAGGTGAAAATGTGTCAAAAAGGTCTACATCTTCTCTTTGCTTAAATCAATTAGTCGCTAAATGAGATTTATATTTATTAACTATGCCATTAGGTTTTAATTTCTTTTTAGGTACCCATTTACAGCCTGTAGAATTACAATCAGGTGGAAGATATATTCAGTATCAAGTCTTATTGGATTCTAAAGAATCCATTTCATCATTTATAGTTTCTTGCCAAATATCGGCATCTAAGAAAGATAAGGCCTCTTGGAGGTTAAAGGGATCATCCTCTATAGTAAAAGCCTAAAATGCGAACAAATTTTTTTTGCGGTTCTTGCTCTTTTGTTTCTTCTAGGTTCATTTTCAGAAGACTAATTAAGTCACATTTTTATAGGCAAGGTGTTACTTGATATGCCCTCATTATTCCTCAATTTAAAGGGAAATCTAATTCATAAAATCTGAATCATTAGATTCTATTATATTACGTATATTTAGGTCATAAAATCCATAAGCTTTGCTACTAGTAGCAGGACTAACAATTACACATTCATATGCTCTACTTACGAATTTATTCTCTCAGGGTCTGATATATGAACATATGCCAAACATTCCCAAGTCCTAAAATAAGACACATTTGATTTATAATTACTTAAAATTTGGAACGGTGAGATTTTACCTTTTGATTTAGGGGTTATATTCAATACATAACATACAGCCAATAAAATATCCCCCACTAATGTTATTCAGTAACTAAATTCAATAAGATAACTATAACTCACTCGGTAAAGGTTCTAATTTTTTCTTTCAACTCTATAGTTCATTTCAGGTGAATAAGGTTCAGTTTTCTATTGAATTATACCATGCAATTTATATACATCAAGAAATAAACTAGACTCGTATTTTGTTCCACTGTCACTACAAAGTCTCTTAATTTTCTTATTATATTGATTCTCAACTTCGGTTTTAAATGATTTAAACATATCAAGTGCTCCATTTTTATTTTTCATAAGGTATACATAAGTAAAATCAGATAAGTCATCAATAAAATTGAGAAAGTAACAGTGTCCATGTCTAGTCAAAGTTCCATCAATCTCACATATATCAGAATAAATCAAATATAAAGGATTAGAAACTCTATCAACTGATTTATGTGGTATCTTATTGATTTTTGCATGACTACATAATTTTTATTTATCAAAATCAGCTTGTGACATTTTAGGGACAAGATCTAAGGTGCTCATGTTATGATTTACATGTTTATTCACATGACATAATCTAGAGTGGTAGAAATTAAAATCACACAACATATTAGCAGAAGTAGATATTTTACAGCATTAAATATTCATTTTAAACATACCGTCAATTGGATAACCCCTTCCCACAAACATACCATTCATAGTGATAGCGTACATATTATCCCCAATAGTTTATGTAAAACCAGCCTTATTAAGAAGATAACATGAAACAAGATTCTTTCTTATCTCTTAAGTGTACATAACATCCTTTAGAATGAAGGTCTTCAAAAAGGTAAACCTCAGATCTAGGTTTCCAATCCTAACACCAATAGTGGAGTGAGCCTCTTCCTACAACACTTTTTTGTTCTTAACATGCATGTACGTTTTGAATATAGGTGGTCGTAGCGGATATGGCATGTATCACCACACCAGTATCTACTCACTAACCCTCTGATCTCTCAACAAGGTGAATCTCATAAATAATCATAGCAATTGCAGGCTCCTCGATCAAGCTAGTATGCTTTACTCCTACACTTGTGTTCCATATGACTTGGTTTTACACGGTAGTAACGAAAAAAACTATCTAGAGTCGTTCTTTTGGGGTGTTTTCTATTTGTTGTCATTCTGATTCTTAAAATATTAGGATTTGGTTTTTGAACTGTAGCTTTCTTAGTGTTTCCTATAATAAAAAGCACTTCTTCCTTCATATCTTGTTTACGTGATTCCTCCTCAATACAGGGGTGAGTTGTAAAGTTTTCCAAAGAAAATTCGTTAATTTTATGTCTCATATTATTCTTAAAACCCTACAAACTAAGGGTAGTTTATCTATCAAACCAGCAACTTGGAATTGTTCATCAATAACCATACCTTCGGAGACGATCTCATGATCTATTTTTAAAGTTCATGAGATTGTGTCTCTACTGACCCATCGTCTATCATCTGAAATATAAGGTAGCAGTTGATGATAAATTTCTTTATTCCAACTTCTTCTGTATAATACTTATTTTGCAGCGCCTTCCAGATTTCCTTGATTATCTCATTCGAGTTGTAGTAGTCGATGAGATCATCGCTCATACCATTGAGTATGAAGTTCTTGCAAATATAATCTGCAATGACCCGCATTCTACGCATCATACGATCGTAGAATATTTATTTCTTTCACATACGAAGTCTTATGGTCATGTAACTTTGGGAGACGACTATTGGGGTCATTTCTCATGTTCATGATTTTTGCCGATTTTTAAATGACCGTTTTGCCCCTAACTGATCTTTTTTTTGCCATAACTTTTGATTGGAAAGGAGTTTTGACCTGAAACCACTTCCATTCGCTCCAGATGATGGTTTACAATTCCATAGAGTTGTCAGATTAGCCAAACGGGCTCACCGTTTGGGAGATATGGCTGAAACAAGTTTCAGATAGTGAAAAACAGCTTAATTGGGCTTAACCGGGTGATTAACAGCTAGGCCCAATTGGAGATTTCGGGATTAGAGGTATTTAAGGGCTGCTAGGGTTAGGATTTCGGTTTTTCACTCATTTTACAGCCGCCACAAACCCTCTCTTCAACCTAACAATGGCCTCCAACATCTAAAAACACCTCTAATCACTTCTTAATCAAGTTTTGGCTTAAACTACATCAAATTAAGGAGAGAAAGCACCAAAGCAAGGTTAGAGCTGATGTGTTTCATTGGGAACAGCGCCAAATAGAGAATCATTTTAGATTTGGTATTTTATTTGTGGCTAAGGTGAGTGATTTGCATAGTTTTGCACTAATTATGGTTAACTAAGGGTAATTAGTGAAGATTAGCGAAATTATACATAATAAAATTCTGCAAAAATATTTATAAATTCCGAAATATTATTTTAGACCTCTAGTAAGAATTCGAGTTGATTTGGTTTAGTTTTACTAATCCTATCATCATTTGTTGTTAAACATGATTTAGGGAAAATATGGGGTTTTGGCTATGTTTGATCCGTTTTAATTTATCAAATTGATGTTCTGGTGTTTATGGTCGTTTCTATATGTTGCTATGACTGTATGGTATGTTTTGTGGTTGATTAGAAAAGTTAGATTGGTTAAAACACCGTCGAATGGCGAAAAACAGTCGCTGGAACAAAGTGCAGGAAATACACCGGACTGGATCGCCCCTACCCTATGCGACCCGACCCGATCGAAGCTCTCAACCATGATCCGCTCCACTTCGAAGGCCACAAACTAGAGACTGGCGCCATGAGTCACTTCAAGCATCACGAGCCGCGGACCAAGGGAGACCCACAATCCGACCCGAGCGTCACCACGAGCCGATCCGATGGAGCTGGAGCACCGTCACGAGCCAGCGCAGGGACGGAGGGCCATGACCTGGATGATGGAGATTGATCTGATGCGATGAATGGAGACCGACCCGATCCGAGCGAGGGCGATGACCACGATCCGCGAGTCGAACTGATGCGAGGGGGCGAGTCACGAATCGAACCAGGACTGGATGGAAGCTTGAAGTAAGACTGAAGGACGAACGACGATGATGACCGAAACCCGAGATGCAAAGGTAGCCCAAATGGGAAGTTTGTACTCAGGATCCAGTTGGGAACCACTGAGTTAACTTTATGAGTTGGGCTTTGCTGCGGGACGTGTGCAAAGGGGTTGTCGGTGTCTGTAACTTTGAATCACTATGTGTAGGGAGTACGTGAACGGATTCAGGACCACAGTGGTCTAGGTACAACTAAAGGGCTATAGACCAATGAGGTGGGGTCATTTGTAAAGATTTGGTCATGACTCCATGGGGTAAGCTTGGTAGTAGCAGTAGTTGTACAAGTCGAACTCCGTCACTACTTCGATGGGTCTAGTGATTGACAGTGGTGGACATTGTATGCTTTACGCACTGAGTAAGAGATGTGAGGATGGTTGCTTTGTTTGATTTGTTGCCATCATTATAACATGCACACCCCCACCCCCGTTATCTTTACACCATCTGTTTAGTGGCACCTTAGAGTATTGTACGGTATGTAGTGCTAACTCTTTGGTTGCAGGTCCAGGTTCAGGTATGGTTTAGTATACCTGTTATTGTTCTGTTTAGCTGTTTATCGCTCATACCAGACTTTTTGTCTGACCCAGAGTTTTATGTCTCTTCTTGTTACTCTGGGTGCTCTCATGAGCAGACTAGAGATAGGTTAGGTGGTATGCACGAGTAGCTGTACCGGAGACGAGCAGGAGGCTTCCATGTATGATATATATAGATATTCTCCCTGTGTTGTTGCGGTCACTACTTTGGGCATTAGTGGTGTACATTTCTTTCTTTTGTTTAGAGACAGTAATTTGGAAAGTTGTAATAAGTTGTATTTGGATTTCTGCTACTCTGATGATGTTGATATTGCTTTTAGTTATCAGCTTATGCATTGTCTCGCCTGTTTTATGTCAAGTATATTATTATTATATTTTGTTCCATGCGCTATGAGACATTCTACAGGTTTTCGATTAGCTCATTCCCTTCTTTTCCTTTCTTTGGCGACCGTTCCGTGCTAGCCAGGCATGTGTACAGCGCACTTTCGGAGGAAATACCGGCTGATGCGGGGCGGGCCATCACATAATCAGACACTGTCTAATTCTATGATTCTTTGTTTTATTCTTGCTAGATCCGCAGTTTTTGTACATCGGTTTCAATGGGATTCCCACGGTTGGTTTCTATAGTGAGCACACCAACCATTTTTCTCATCATCGGAAGAAAATTATATCTTTTGCCTCCAGCACTTGAGATGAAGGCCCTTGAATCTAAAGGACACTAAGCAACCTTAGGAGCCTGAAACATTGAGTCTGGGGCAACATCATAAATAGTTGCATCAAAATTCATTATTATCTTGATTGTCTTCAATGTGTTTGGAACAATGAACTTCTGCTGAGTTGAGTACATCGCCACTCTTTTAAAGACATTTTGACATTCTGCTTGAAAGTGCAAAGCAGTTTTGGAAAAAACAAGCTTTGTCGTCTTTAGGATAATACAACCTCTCTAATTTGAAAAATATTGACATGTTTGCACTGACAAAATAGATTCTTATTTGCACTATGAAACACTGCTTAAGGTGTTTAGTTTTGTTGAAAGAGGAAGAAAAATGTCTGTTATTCTTTTTAAAGTAAGAAGAAAGAAAAGTTTATTATTCTTGCCCTTTCTCTTATGTCTATCCATCATTTAAATAGACAAAAGGGAAATTATATATATTAATAAAGTGATGGAATGTTAATGCATTCTAATTTATTCTCATTCGAAACAATATTGTAATACCATTAGCTTTTGTAAACGCTCAATAGTTATGTTACATAAATATATTACAGTTACGCAAATATAACAACTCAATTATAATAATGGTTCATAAGTATAGTACCATTATAATTTCACAACGACTCAATTATAGTAATTATTCATAAATATATTATCATTGTAACAACCCGTATTTTTCTACTTTTTATATTACCGAATTTAATATGATTTTGGTAATAATTATGGTTAGAAATAAAATCTGATGATTTAATTATGTAAGTTTTATGGTGTGAACTTAATTAAATTGACTAAATAATGAATTTCATCAGATTAAAGAATAATAACTTGTATCGATATATATGAAACTTTGATTTGGTTTGTATTGATAAATATTGAAAATGGAATTAAACGTTGAAGTATTTGAATGAAGTTGTTTTAATTAATTTATAATTGAAGTTCAAAATGGTTTGGGTAAATAATCAGAAGTGGAAGTTAAAATAACCTAAATGAAGTTAAATGATTTCTAAAGTTATTTTAAACACTATTTTGACTTGAATGAAGTTAATGAACTTTGAAATTTAATTTAAAAGTGAATACATGAAATTTGAAAATATTATATATTAATTGGCCTGTTAAAATAGTCATTTCGCAATTCGAGGTAACCAATTTCATCGAGTCCGGAATATTAAATTATTGTAAAATTTCAAATTTCGAAGCAATCGAATTTGTGTTTGATCGTGCGAGCTCGAAACGAGTAGAAATCAATTTATAGAATTTAAAATTTAATAAACTTGATTTTGGAAGTTAACTTCTAAACACAATGTAATTAGGACTTGAGACTTTTTCTATAACATTCAGAAATATTGAAAACCTCACTTTAGATATATAACATGTTGTAGTTTCGTATAGAGTTGAAAATGGGTTTTTTAATGAACTAGTGCAGTCATTATGGCCAAACCGGCTTATATAACCAAACCCACATACTAGTTAGTATATATTGATGCCATAAACCCTAGAAGATGCCTTTAATTCACTTCCTTAACCCTAATCTGGAAATACAAACAGTAATCTCATTTTAATGTTGATATGCAAATCAAATTTTGTGATCAAAAATCAAAATTTGCAGAAAAATTCAAAAAAAAATGGAATCAAAGGTCTCGATGATATGTGCCAGCGGCAAGTGTCCCTTTTCCAAAACAATGATTAGATCAGTGGGAAATCATAGTCAAACCTTCAAAAAATTTAATCCTAAAGCATAATTTTGGGCCTTTTGATTTGTGCGAAGATTGACGATGGAGTCTAAAGGAAAGTTGTAGTGCTAGAGCATATGAACCCAGCGGTGGGTTCGATTTGATCTTTAGTAGTTGGTATTGGTCAGAATCTTTAAAACTAAGGCCAAAACCCTAGGTTTTTAGTCTGGAGGCATCGGGTTCCATAAGGAGCCAGAGGGCGGATTTGACATTGAAGTGATGCTCGTTGAGGGCTTCAAAATGGCAGTGGTCTCGGGTCTAATGATGGTCAGAGCGAGGAGCGGGGTTCGGTCAAAGTTCGGCTTGATAGGTTTCTTTACGTGGGGTTCTGTAGCTGGACAGGCGGGAGTTGTTAGAAGGAAGAAGGTGATGTGGTGGAAGACGAGTGGGCAACGATTATTTCATGTATTTTATATATTTGACATCCTAAACTTAATACTTGAATGAATTTTGCATATGAACTTAGATTGACGCGTGTTTTGTTTTATGTGGATAGTATCGAAATTCTGAATGACGGGGAGCTGGTTTGGATGAATTTTGAGACTGTCAAATTTTGGGTCTTTATTTGAGTTTTCTAACTGGTTTAAAATCAAAGGTGTGTGGTATGTAATAACCCGGAAAATCTGAGCCAATTTAAAAAATTTATTTTGGCAATTTTAGTGAATTTTGAATATCTAAAATGGTTTATTTTAAATAATAACGACGAGAAATTTATTTTGAATAAAATTAGAATGTATATATTTATTTGAATCGACATTAGAATATAAATATTTATTTTAAATTATAAAAGGAACTGAAAATGGCGCGGTCGTTCGAAATATCAATTTCAAAGTTCAAATGAATGTACAGGATTCAAAATAAACCGGATTTTGACGAAACCAAAAATATTAGAATCTATTTGAGAATATCTTTCCAACGAATCCGAAAAATTGAAATTTCATAGCGGGAATAAAAAGTTATGTCCAATTGAAAATTCAGAATAGTCGCTATGGAATTTTGGTCCTTAAAAATGGAAATTTTGCAAACGACCACTGTTTTCGACGAAACCACTTTTGTTGGATCCTTGATGTCAAGTTATTGCTAGATTCCAAAATTCGTAATTTTCTGAATCATTATGTGAGCATGGCAAAGTAAAACGTGTTTTAACAGTTTTAGTCAATTTCGACCGACCAGAAAATGGCCATTTTTCAAACAGTCTCGGAATTTGACGGAATTAGTTTTGTTAGGACCGTATCATTAATACGAAGCTAAAAAATATTTTTTGAGAATTTTTAGAGTCCATATGTGGCCCCAGTAAATTGAAAGGTGCGTTCAAATTCAATATATAGATTTATATTTTGATTTTGATGGAAACCGATCGAAACAGCCGAACTGGCTTGCGATACATATCCCATTGTGTTTGGAATGGGGGTAATTAGCTAGGGACGATAGTCGGTGGGTTTGATTTGGGGTTTGAATTAAAAAGTTACTTTATGAAAATAAAATTAATAAAATATTAATTATAAATAAACCCCTCCTTCTCCTCAACCCAAGCCACCCCCCTTTTTTAAACTACAGATCGAATTAAACAAAAAAGAAAAAAAAACCACCTCCGTCGATCTGCCACCGCCGTGCCTTCGTCACCGCCTTCCCCTCCGACAGCCGCACCTACTCCATCGCCCCCTCTCTCCCCTGTCCATCAATCTCTCCCCCAATTCAATGACACCGCGAGCCCCCATCCAACCCTAGCTGACGCAACCCCACGAAACTTGTCATCGCTCCATCCATCCCCCCGCCAAACCTCACCACCGCCTTCACCTACTCCATCGCCGCCCCTCCTCAGTTCGTACCCGAATCTGTTCGCTCCATCGCAATCAGTCCTTCCCTCAATACCGTGACCACCGCATTCGACATCACCTCTGATCAGTGTTAGGAAGTCCGACGTGGCACATATTTCTAGACCTAGGTTTGGAGGAGCGGTTTTACAGAAAGAGGAGTGTACAGTGAAGATGATTAAGCTTAAGGTGAGATTTATTTAAATATTACATTGTTTAAATATTGTTAAAAATCTGAAATTTATATATAGGTTATTGTTTTAAAACTGAATTTTTATTATAGAAATAAAAGGGTAAAAAATGAGATTTTGTTTAAATAATAATAATAATAATATGAATTCTTTGATATGAAAAGGTATGATTTTTATATTATAGAAAGAATAAGAATATGATTTTTATATTATAGAAAGAATAAGAATATGATTTTTATATTATAGAAAGAATAAAAATATGATTTTTATATTATAGAAAGAGTTAAAATATGATTTTTATATTGGTAGAGTATAAAAAAAATTATAATATGATTTTTAATGTATAGAATATCATATTAAATAAGTGATTTTAATATGAACAGCGTGGAAATGACTACGTTGGAAGTATGAGCAAATCCAGACTGTTCTGAATTTCAGAAATGAAATGGAGGAGTGGAACCCTCGGTGAGAACTCCTCACTTTTATTTTAATTTCTAGTTTGAAATATATACTAGGATGCAGACGGTGCTTAGCAACACCCGGCACCCGTCGAAAAGGAATTGATTTCAAAATATAGTATTTTGAAAATACTATCATTTATATATCGGTGATATGGAATATTAAATTTTGATTTGAAATTGAATATGAAGTTGAAATCGTTTTGAAAACGAATTTAAAACGATTTATAAAATACGTTTTAAAAGGAAATCGACGAAATATATAATATATATATATATTATATATAATGGCCTGAATAGAACGCGCCGCGCTGCGGTAGTTCACGAATTTCGACCATTGACTTCGAATGGACATTACGGGAGATCCGACCGTCGCATTCTCCTAAAACCAGAACCATTGGGTTCATATCGAAATGAGCTTTCTAACGAATATTAGAGATTTGAAATCTAACAGTTGGATTTGGAATTATGTCCAAATTAAATTTGGAAAAGGTCGCGGTAAGTGCAGTTCGATGGCCGTTGATGGAAATCGACCGTACGAGCCTTGATAAAATTATTAAAAATAGCAATAATTTGTGTAAAATCATAAGAAATGATTTGGAAAGGATTGGGATGAAAAATTCCATATTTGAAAAGATAAAAATAGATTTTTATCGAAAAGAACTAGTTTTGAACTAGAATTATAATCCATTTATTTTTTAGATAAATAAATTGGATTTGAAAGAGTTTTAAAAGTAACCAGAATTTCCAATAGTTGAATTAGAATGGATTTGAATCGAAATTGTCTTTGGAATATTTCGATGTTGGATTTCGTGATTATACAGATATTGTTATGGAAATTTGAAAGATATATTTATATCGTTATTTCCAGTATGATATTTGTTGATCGTAGAATTTGATATTGAATATAAGCCGATATATTTTCTATTCAGAGCCTTTTATTTAATATCAAATTGATTTTTGGGTTTATCGTAAACGGTGTTTTAAATACACTTGTTCTTTAACCCGATAATTAATGGAATGTGAATTGGTTTTACTGTGAACTGTGTTTTAACTACATTCATTCTTTAACCCGATTTACAGTGAAATGTGATTTGGAATTTATAAATCTTTTGTTAAGATTTAAAGGTGATTTTCCAAAGTAAAGTTTTCCAATTTAATAAAATAAATTGGAATGGAATGGAATTCGATTTGGTAATAATCGAAGTGAATTTCTTTGGATGAAGACAACTAATATATCTAGAATTAAAAAGGCATTGCTGTTATTCCATTTATATTATTAGTCGGATATGGAAGTTTATATCGATTTGTTTTCCATGATGATTCCATCGTTAATGGAATGTGATTTTGGGTTGTCGTGAATGGTATCTTTACTAATACTGTTCTTAGACCCCAATGGAGTTAAGAAAATCAGAAAATAACTGGAGATTAGTTAAGTTGAATGGTTTCTTGGGTATTGATCTGATGTTGGTTTCGACCTTCGGGGTTAATACTTAGGGAATTGTTCACTTGCTAATTTACGGTTAAAGGCTGATGGAATGAGATTTTAGGTTTATAGTGAACCGTGTTTTAAATGACTTTGGTTCTTTAACCCAGTTAAAGACGGGATATGATTTTCCGAGTTCAATAATCATTGATAGTGATTTTTGGGAAGATTAAAACCAAGTGGAGTTTTAATGAATCTTTGATTAGATTGAAATGATCGAGAATGGAGTATCACCAGTTTTGCTCCAGGTGATAGTTAAATCTTTAATTAGAATTGAACGTGAAATGGTAATTGAATTTACCGATAACACCGTGGTGTTAGATATGAAGTATTACCAGTTGTACTTCATGGGATGAATAGGTTGGGGTTGGGAAATTTAACAAGTGATTACTTCGGTAAGGTTCGCTAATCCCGACTAGTTTGGATACACCATAATTTGGTTTGAACTGATATTCAAAAGAAGATTAAAGAATAAATTTAAAGAATTTATCTTTGATAAAATTAATGGGAACCTTTCCCAAAGTATAAGAATATTTGAATAAAAGAATATTCTGAATTGGAATGAGGCGTATGTTGTGTTTGTGTAACACTTGTTTATTATATACGCGAGTTATTCAGAAAGACCGGGTTTATCCCATTCTGAATAACTGATTCGACGATGTGTCGAGGATGAAGACGGTGGTCGAAGACCGGAGGTCTTCACATCGTTTGGATAATTACTGATGATCTTGATTGGGCTGTACACCCAAGAGGAGGGAATCAGTTGGCGATCGTCTATACGTACTTGGAGATCAATGGATATGCGAGGTACAAGGTGCCTCCGGTTTCGTTCAGACCCAGAACGGACATGTAAATGAACTTTGTGTCTGACATTGGATATCATTCTGTGTGATTGATGGATATCGGTTGCATGGAGTGGTTTGCCTGTGTGTCATGCTAAGATGCAAATGATCAAGGATTTTGTTGAAAAGCAAAGTCTTGTGGTTGATGATCGAAGCACCGCCTGTGTGGCATAGCTTTGTGTAGCGTTAATTCGTGAGCCTCACACCCCGGTTGTGAACCAGAAACGGGAGAGGACATCAGGGAGGGCATGCGTTTCCTTCTAGCTAGGGTGGTGTCAGTGACCTGGCATCCCTGACATTTATATTATTTTCACCTGTGTGGTTGTTGGATTGCGAGGCGCCTCAGATATAGCGGTGACTATGTGGAGCCGATGGAGTCATTTGGCTCATTGACGCCCCAAAGGGCGGGGAAACACAGTGTTCAGGCATTTTAATCCACATTGGTGGACCAGCCCTGACGATCCAAGGGACGATGCGTTCTGTTCCTGAGACACGGGCTAAAGCATCTCGAATTCGGTAAGGACTATCTTTTTCCTTGGTTCACAGACAGAAATCCAATTTTCAATACGTGACAATTGCGGTTTTGATTGGAGTGCCTAGTATTGGCGACATGATATACGGTACCCATGCCGCCTAGGATTGATACATTTATATTTGAAGTTGTTTTATACACTATGCACTTATAATAGTATCAAATGATTTATTTTAAACGTACCAAGCATGTTTGGCTTTATAAGGGAAAACCCTATCCTCCGGCTTGCTTGCATTGTGTGATGGGACCTGGGTCTTATAATAGCTTCATTTTTCCAAAAAGCCTTGCGCTGTTTTGTTATATGCACTGGTATTCTTGGGAGGAAACCTGTTCCGTGTTATACGACGTGGTCCCTTGATATATCTGATTTAAAGTAAAGTTTTAAATAACTGTTTTATTTCTCACACCAGTCACATGACTGACCTGGAGTTTATTGTTTTAACCTAAACTCTGGGTGCCCCTATTTTCCACACGGGTAGCTAGTAGTTTTGGTTTTGCGGATTTATATTCACAGGAACCTGGTTTACAGCTGGAATGATATGCGGAAAGCTCTGTATTCGTATATCTCTTTCAGTTGCGTTTTGTATTATTTTCCACTGCTATGTAATGTAAATTGAATCTCTGATATTTTTTTGATGTATAATATTTATTCATACTCTGTAACACCCCACATCCGTTAGTGTCACTCACAAAGGGAATGCACTAAGTTCTGTGGAGCATTTAAGGTAAAAGATGCAGATAAAGTACAAGACAAAGAAAAAGATTAAAACAACAGAAAATAAATCTTTACTTTATTGATAAAATAGTTTGTACAACAATTGCTTTCCAATACCAGAGTATCATATGTCTTACAAAATAAAGAAGCATAAAATAACATTTATATTCCCCAATGTAGCATATGCCAGTCATAGCAGCGGAAAAGAGAGTCTGAAGCGATATATCCAAGAGTCTTCAAGCTTGGAAAGAGTAACAGTCCATGCTAAGCAGAGCTATTCCCTCCCTGATTACCTGGGGGGAAACGGAAGAAAAGAAGACGAAAGAAAAACAGAGTCAGACATAAAGCCTGAGTAAGTCTAATGGCTTTTAGCATGTGAACAGGATAAAGTTCATGACGGAAGTAAACTGGAAAATGGGACAGTACCAGAATAACAGACTAATATAAACCAAAGCAAGACAGTTTAAACCGAATATACTATCACACCCCATTCTATATCTCTGCACCACCTAACTAGTATCCCAACTAGTAATCTGTATAAAGATGATAAGATGATCCCAATACCTGTAATTGCGGTTGTCTTTAGGTGTACATCTATTTTTTATTACCTAGATCTAATCTAGGGTTTTCTTATCGAGCGCTTCCTAGATTAAACTAGGGTTTATGTGACTTATCTAATACTTCTCAGATTCAGGATTTATGCCACCTAGGTCCAAATAGGGATTATGCTACCTGTCGAACGATGCCCCTAGTCTAGGACGCACTACCTAGAGTGGTATATGTTCCTAGACTTTCCCCACGTATGTGTCGCGAATCGTTTATCGCTGTCTAGATGCACATGTCCACTATATGTGCGGCCCGAGTCCCGTGACAGGGCTTAATTAAGAAAATACGGAACTCGGTCGGGAGCTTTAAGTTATCTGCCGATGCAAATGCTAAGGTCTGTTTTTCTACCAGTGGATATGGTCCCACGTGACCCCTCCCTCAACTAATGAAAGGCAATCCAAGAAAATCAAGCACGAGAACTATACTCCTGCCACCTATGCCCTACTTTCCTATTGGCCACCCTCACCCATAACTAGATAGCAAGTATATGGTCTGTTGGGAGTTCTCTGCCTTTCCGCATGCGTATCTCGACTGACTCAAGATGGTAGGTAGACGACGAGTTGCTATCACAGGGCTACTGCTCTCGCCGAATCACGCTGGTCCATCCTAGTATTTAGGTTGCCTTATATTGCAACCAAGGCATACCCTTGGTTCTCCTAATGCGGACCTTTACCTCTGTGAGCCCAGGAGGTTCATCTGCAGCCTCACAGAGGGATACCAAGAGTACCCTCACGTCCCCTTGAAGCCTCGGGCTTCGTAACCCAATTCGTTGGAGCCTTCTTTAAGATCGGATGAACGTTCGCTCCTCCTCGTGTTATACTAAGAATTACTACTTAGTTTTCCTAACTAAGGTTTGCCACTTAGTTTCCTGAATCGTTGTTTTCTTAACTAAGGTTTACTACTTAGCCCCTTTCAACAAAGGTTTACTACTTAGTTCTCTTTCTCGTCAAGTTGGATTGGTTAAGTGTCATTAGTCGATACAAGTTAACTTAACCCATTCATTTGTCATGTTAAACTGGTTAAGTGTTATCAGTAAATCACGTTGACTTAACCTTATCACAAACCAAGTTATATTGGTTAAGTATTTCTTATTACTTAACCCTACCCATTCATCTTGTATTGGTTAAGTGTCCCTTTTAACCTAACCTTGCCCATCTGTTTTTACTAACATGTTATAACGGTTAAGTGTTCCCTTAGTTAACTTAACCCTAACATCTGTTTAATTAACATGTTCTAATGGTAAAGTATTGTCCCTTCATGTTTCAACTTAACCCTGTTCAATTTATCATACTATGATGGTTAAGTGTTCTAAGTTTACTTAACCCTACCCTCTAGTCTAGCTAACATATTAAATTGGCTAAGTGTATTTACATAACCTTACCCACTTATCTAGCTAACGTGTTATGATGGTTAAGTATTCTAAATTTACTTAACCTCACCCACTTATCTAATTATCAGGTTATAATGGTTAAGTGTCCTGAATTTACTTAACCTCGCCCTCTAGTCTAGTTAATATGTTAAATTGGTTAAGTGTATTAACTTTACTTAACCTCACCTTCTAGTCTAGTTAACATGTTGAGTTGGTTAAGTGTTTTAGTTAACTTAACCCTACCAATCCTAACTTAGCTTTAATTGTTTTATTAAAGCACCAACCACTCACATTAGACAGGTATTGTTGTGGCTGCCTGTATGCCGGTCAGTTCCGGGCAGTCTTACGCCACAACTCAGTCTAACCTCGGGTCTTTATTGGGCTCAATGCCTTAACCTCTCACATTGGATAGGTATTGTTGTGATTACTGGACAGCCGGGCGGGTCCGGGCAGGTTTACATCACAACTCAATCCAACCTCGGGTTAAGCATATTCGTATTGTCTAATTTTACATTTTATTTATGTAAATTATCCAGAATTCATGTCATTGCCCAAATTTATTTCTAATCAAGTTCATTAATTTAGGTATATAATTTATACCGTTTCATGCCATAAATCACCTATGTGATTTTTAACCAATTTACGTCAAGTTTCCTATAATTACCAATTTCACCCAACGTTACCCCATCTAAATATTAGGCTAACAATCTTAGCCTAATTCTCCGTCCGCACGATTTTGACATATAATATTAGGCTAAAAACTTGGCCTAATTTAGCATGCACAAAATTGGCACAAAAATAATTCATTAACATAAACATGTCATAGGTGTAAACTTGGCATTCTCGACATAGTCAATATGAACATCATAGGTGTGAACTTGTAAAATAATCGACATGAATATCATAACATTGCATAACTTGCCACAAACTTGCATATAAATATTGGGCCTAGTTAAATAGGTGTCACATGAATCATATAGTTTTAGCCTAACATAAAGGTATAACATAGTATAACCTAATAGGTGTCATATGAATCCACTAAAACATGGTATAACATGTTAATGCACAGGTCTAGGCATAACCTCAAACATAAAACTGGCGTAAGACAAAACTATATGTATAACTTTGACAACCACTTGAGGGTGTGAACTTGCAACACATATGTATAAACATAGATCTAACAATAAACTTTCATATGAATCTTAAACGGATCTTGACATGGATCCGATTATAAGTTCTCACTTGCATAAAAACATGTGAATATAGATCTATTCTAGTCATGTAGGCACAATTGGTTTAAACATATATACATAGAGCCCACATGAATGATATAAACATTTGTGTAAATCTAACTTGCAACCTATAATTTGCATAAGCATATATTTAGATCTAACTGTATATATACAATTCGCATAAGGTGTTGACTGTTTGATTCACAATACATAAAAGATTCGATCACCACAATCGTTCAAATTATCACAAATAACAAATATAAAACAACATTGTTAATACTGATATAATTCCATATTACAATTTACAACAAATCATGTCTTAATCGCATTCCCATCTAAAGAGCCATTATACTTACAACGCAAGACGGTCTTGTTTTCTGAGATCTGAGGTTCTGAAATTGAGATGCGTTCCTTTGTGTAGACGTTGTTGTTTTGATTTTATTAGTTGCTTTAATCTCAAATTTGAATTAGCTTGAGTTAATTCGTTGTTCGTCTCTTTTCAAGCGGAGGCTCTCCTTAGTTTTCTTCCGACGGCATGGCGGCTCAAGTTCTTGTTCTTGTGTGAATTTTAGTTGGAGACCGAGGGTGTTTTTATAGAGTTGCAAGTTAATTAGAGCCGTCGATGAAGCCTGGGTTAATCAAAGCCATCCGTTCTAAAGAGAAGCCAATCAAAAGAAGACAACTCAGCCCTAGCGACAAGACCAGGCCCAGAAATTCGAGCCAGGACCCAACCAGACAAACCAGGTCGACCAGGCAGGTCGACACCCAGGTCGACACTATGGTCGACCTTGGGGTGACCAGGTCGACCTGGTTCCTGGGAGGGAATTTTCCCGCCCAGCCCAGTTTGAGCTTATTTTTCGAATTTTGAACTTGAAACCGAGCTGTTTTAATTTTAAATTTTATTCTGAAACTTCGGAAGGCCATAACTCCTTCATACGGAGTCCGATTTACGCAAACTCGGACTCTATCTCAAGCAAAATTCCGAGACGAACGCAACAGCGTAACCCGTTTCCCTTAATTCCCACATTTAGAATTAACTATATTTTGTGAAACTTAGTGTTATAGAATTCACGGGGTGTTACATTCTCCCCCTCTTAAAAGGATTTCGTCCCCGAAATCTTCAAGTTAGGAAGAATGTATATCCTACGATCCAACCGTCCATCTACTCAACCAATAAACGCAGGTATCCACTGTCCTTAAAAGACTTCTAATGCTTCATGATTATATGCATAGTGTGTGTACATGTCCTTATCTAATGCAGAAATCAGGCGGTCTACTGATTCAGTTGACCTCCTTAATGCGAATTATGTTAGTGCCATGCGTCCAATCATCTATGCAAGCGTCCCTAGTTATGTAAATACTACATGTGTGCATAGCCATTCATCCATATGCAACATCCATATGATAACATATCAAATTAAATCCGTTAAGCAAATACATATATGTGAATGCAATATGAAAGTGACTAAGTCGTTCTAGCGCATATGGTGTGTATATGCATCCACGAGCAACCGCTTGCAACCATCAATCATAACATGTTTCAAATACACGTTTACATCCATTGGCCTCTACCTAAGCATCGATGATACGTCCTAGAGGATATACCTTAAAAGCTAGAAACAAGTAGGCATAAAACTCCTAGAGGAAGGATATACCCTTAAGAAAAAGGGTATGATGCACGTATCTAGTCTTCTAAGTCGCATTTTCTTGAGCTTCTATGTACCGTACCTTATCTAGTTAATCTTCACGATTGTGAAGCTTCTTGACCTCCATTTCCAAAACTGTCGTTGATCGGATAGCTGGCTTTTCATTGTCAACTGGATATATACGGGAGTCTATCCCGCGTTTTAGGGGTAAACCCCTATCTGCGTACTCATGGACTATTCTAACGAATTGCAAATCGTCGATAAATGTATTAAGCGATTCTAGATAGCTAAGCCTAACTGATCCTTTTAGGATCACGAAATCTCAAGGGTATTTCCAAGGCAAGTCAAAAAGTCTAACTTTAAGAATTACTAGCCAACCAACCCATGCCTAGGATCAACTCATAGCCCATGAACCAAAACATTACGCTTAAACTCAACACTTAATGTGGCCGTTCTCAAATCCCTACAAACCAAAGGTAAACGGGCCGAACCACCAATTTGGATCTGAGACTAATTGGGATCTTCTACTATACAAGTACCTAGGTGCAGAGACTCAACTATGGAAGCAGGTATAAACGAATGCGAAGCGCTAAGATCAAAAGAGTACTAACAGGTTGATCAAATGAAAAGCTAAACTTTTCCAATGGATACTTTTACTATCTCTCTCCCAGGTATTCTGGTGGTGAAAGCACGCACTCATCCTCCTGAAAATCCTTTCCCTCGTCCTTGCCCTTGTCCTTAATTATATGCCCTATTATACCATAGAAAAGCTACTTCTTCTTGTCCTAGGTTTTATAATTCCTTTCTCCTTCGTGAGCCAAGTCCATATCCCTGAATTCCTCATCCCTGGGTTGTGCCCCTTAGCCAAACTCCTCGTCCTCTTCCTTGTGTAATCATGTTGACAAATCTCTTAAAAGCTGCCTCCATCGTACAGAAAACCCTACAAAGCTTGAAAGAAAACTAGCAGCAGGTGAAACTATTACGGCTATAGATGGAAGTCGGGCACTACTTCGCCCTTCGATGAGGTTACCTCCCAAAAAGCCAGGAGCCCCAGAGACTCAAGAAAGAAGGAAACAAGGACTCAAACAAAGAATCAAAAGATAGTACATATGGCTTTGGGGAATATACCTTTAAAACAAAACTTCTCTTTTGAAAATGCTTCTTTTTAAAACCTTAATGAAAATATTTTTTCAAAACTTTTATCTGATCCGATAACCTTCAACTCTGATACCACGTGTAACACCCCACATCCGTTAGTGTCACTCACAAAGGGAATGCACTAAGTTCTGTGGAGCATTTAAGGTAAAAGATGCAGATAAATTACAAGACAGAGAAAAAAATTAAAACAGCGGAAAATAAATCTGTACTTTATTAATAAAATAGTTTGTACAACAATTGCTTTCCAATACCAGAGTATCATCTGTCTTACAAAATAAAGAAGCATAAAATAACATTTATATTCCCCAATGTAGCATAAGTCAGTCATAGCAACGGAAAAGAGAGTCTGAAGCGATATATCCAAGAGTCTTCAAGCTTGGAAAGAGTAACAGTCCATACTAAGCAGAGCTATTCCCTCCCTGACTACCTGGGGGGGAAATGGAAGAAAAGACGATGAAAGAAAAACAAAGTCAGACATAAAGCCTGAGTAAGTCTAATGGCTTTTAGCATGTGAACAGGATAAAGTTCATGACGGGAGTAAACTGGAAAATGGGACAGTACCAGAATAACAGATTAATATAAACCAAAGCAAGACAGTTTAACCGAATATACTATCACACCCCATTCTATATCTCTGCACCACCTAACTAGTATCCCAACTAGTAATCTGTATAAAGATGATAACGTGATCCCAATCCCTATAATTGCGGTTGTCTTTAGGTGTACATCTATTATTTATTACCTAGATCTAATCTAGGGTTTTCTTATCGAGCGCTTCCTAGATTCAACTTGGGTTTATGTGACTTATCTAATACTTCTCGGATTCAGGATTTATGCCACTTAGGTCCAACTAGGGATTATGCTACCTGTCGAACGATGCCCCTAGTCTAGGGCGCACTACCTAGAGTGGTATATGTTCCAAGACTTTCCCCACGTATGTGTCGCGAATCGTTTATCGCTGTCTAGATGCACATGTCCACTATATGTGCGGCCCGAGTCCCGTGACAGGGCTTAATCAAGAAAATACGGAACTCGGTCGGGAACTTTAAGTTATCTGCCGATGCAAATGCTAATGTCTGTTTTTCTACCAGTGGATATGGTCCCACGTGACCCCTCCCTCAACTAATGAAAGGAAATCCAAGAAAATCAAGCACGAGAACTATACTCCTGCCACCTATGCCCCACTTTCCTATTGGCCAGCCTAACCCATAACTAGATAGCAAGTATATGGTCTGTTGGGAGTTCTCTGCCTTTCCGCATGCGTATCTCGACTTACTCAAGATGGTAGGTAGACGACGAGTTTCTATCACACGGCTACTGGTCTCGCCGAATCACGCTGGTCCATCCTAGTCTTTAGATTGCCTTATATTGCAACCAAGGCATACCCTTGGTTCTCCTAACACTGACCTTAACCTCTGTGAGCCCAGGAGGATCATCTGCAGCCTCACAGAGGGATACCAAGAGTACCCTCACGTACCCTCGAAGCCTCGGGCTTCGTAACCCAATTCGTTGGAGCCTTCTTTAAGATCAGATGAACGTTCGCTCCTCCTCGTGTTATACTAAGAATTACTACTTAGTTTTCATAACTAAGGTTTACCACTTAGTTTCCTGAATCGTTGCTTTCTTAACTAAGGTTCACTACTTAGCCCCTTTCAACAAAGGTTTACTACTTAGTTCTCTTTCTCGTCAAGTTGGATTGGTTAAGTGTCATTAGTCGATACAAGTTAACTTAACCCATTCATTTGTCATGTTAAACTGGTTAAGTGTTATCAGTAAATCACATTGACTTAACCTTATCACAAACCAAGTTATATTGGTTAAGTATTTCTTATTACTTAACCCTACCCATTCATCTTGTATTGGTTAAGTGTCCCTTTTAACCTAACCTTGCCCATCTGTTTTAACTAACATGTTATAACGGTTAAGTGTTCCCTTAGTTAACTTAACCCTAACATCTGTTTAATTAACATGTTCTAATGGTTAAGTATTGTCCCTTCATGTTTCAACTTAACCCTGTTCAATTTATCACACTATGATGGTTAAGTGTTCTAAGTTTACTTAACCCTACCCTCTAGTCAATCTAACATATTAAATTGGCTAAGTGTATTTACTTAACCTTACCCACTCATCAAGCTAACGTGTTATGATGGTTAAGTATTCTAAATTTACTTAACCTCACCCACTTATCTAATTATCAGGTTATAATGGTTAAGTGTCCTGAATTTACTTAACCTCACCCTCTAGTCTAGTTAATATGTTAAATTGGTTAAGTGTATTAACTTTACTTAACCTCACCTTCTAGTCTAGTTAACATGTTGAGTTGGTTAAGTGTTTTAGTTAACTTAACCCTACCAATCCTAACTTAGCTTTAATTGTCTTATTAAAGCACAAACCACTCACATTAGACAGGTATTGTTGTGGCTGCCTGTATGTCGGTCGGTTCCGGGCAGTCTTACGCCACAACTCAGTCTAACCTCGGGTCTTTATTGGGCTCAATGCCTTAACCTCTCACACTGGATAGGTATTGTTGTGATTACTCGACAACCGGGCCGGTACGGGCAGGTTTACATCACAACTCAATCCAACCTCGGGTTAAGCATATTCGTATTGTCTAAATTTACATTTTATTTATGTAAATTATCCAGAATTCATGTCATTGCCCAAATTTATTTCTAATCAAGTTCATTAATTTAGGTATATAATTTATACCGTTTCATGCCATAAATCACCTATGTGATTTTTAACCAATTTACGTCAAGTTTCCTATAATTACCAATTTTACCCAACGTTACCCCGTCTAAATATTAGGCTAACAATCTTAGCCTAATTCTCCGTCCGCATGATTTTGACATATAATATTAGGCTAAAAACTTAGCCTAATTTAGCATACACAAAATTGGCACAAAAATAATTCATTAACATAAACATGTCATAGATGTAAACTTGGCATTCTCGACATAGTCAATATGAACATCATAGGTGTGAACTTGTAAAATAATCGACATGAATATCATAACATTGCATAACATGCCACAAACTTGCATATAAATATTGGGCCTAGTTAAATAGGTGTCACATGAATCATATAGTTTTAGCCTAACATAAAGGTATAACATAGTATAACCTAATAGGTGTCATATGAATCCACTAAAACATGGTATAACATGTTAATGCATAGGTCTAGGCATAACCTCAAACATAAAACTGGCGTAAGACAAAACTATAAGTATAACTTTGACAACCACTTAAGGGTGTGAACTTGCAACACATATGTATAAACATAGATCTAACAATAAACTTTCATATGAATCCTAAACGGATCTTGACATGGATCCGATTATAAGTTCTCACTTGCATAAAAACATGTGAATATAGATCTATTCTAGTCATGTAGGCACAATTGATTTAAACATATATACATAGAGCCTACATGAATGATATAAACATTTGTGTAAATCTAACTTGCAACCTATAACTTGCATAAGCATATATTTAGATCTAACTGTATATATACAATTTGCATAAGGTGTTGACTGTTTGATTCACAATACATAAAAGATTCAATCACCACAATCATTCAAATTATCACAAATAACAAATATAAAACAACATCGTTAATACTGATTTAATTCCATATTAAAATTTACAACAAATCATGTCTTAATCGCATTCCCATCTAAAGAGCCACTATACTTACAACGCAAGACGGTCTTGTTTTCTGAGATTTGAGGTTCTGAAATTGAGATGCGTTCCTTTGGGTAGACGTTGTTGTTTTGATTTATTAGTAGCTTTAATCTCAAATTTGAATTAGCTTGAGTTGATTCGTTGTTCGTCTCTTTTCAAGCGGAGGCTCTCCTTAGTTTTCTTCCGACAGCATGGCGGCTCAAGTTCTTGTTTTTGTGTGAATTTTAGTTGGAGACCTAGGGTGTTTTAATACAGTTGCAAGTTAATTAGAGTCGTCGATGAAGCCAGGGTTAATCAATGCCATCCATTCTAAAGAGAAGCCAATCAAAAGAAGACAACTTAGCCCTAGTGACAAGACCAGGCCCAGAAATTCGAGCCAGGACCCAACCAGACAAACCAGGCCGACCAGGCAGGTCGACTGGCAGGTCGACACCCAGGTCGACACTATGGTCGACCTGGGGGTGACCAGGTCGACACCATAGTCGACCCTATGGTCGACCTGGTTCTTGGGCGGGAATTTTCCTACCCAGCCCAGTTTGAGCTTATTTTTCGAATTTTGAACTTGAAACCGAGCTGTTTGAATTTTAAATTTTATTCTGAAACTTCGGAAGGCCATAACTCCTTTATACGGAGTCCGATTTACGCAAACTCAGACTCTATCTCAAGCATAATTCCGAGACGAACGCAACGGCGTAACCCGTTTCCCTTAATTCCCACATTTAGAATTAACTATACTTTAATTTGTGAAACTTAGTGTTATAGAATTCACGGGGTGTTACATACTCTGTATATTCTTGTCTTCTGATGGAATTATTGTAATAAACAATGAAATGTTCTTCTGTTTGTGTTCTGATTCGTCTTGTCCTCAGTACAATCCGTGCTTTCCTTCACGGGGAAGTTCAGGTCGTAACAGGTTAAACCCACTCACGCTTAACTAAATTTTTTGACTATTAGTTAAATTAAAATTATGATTACATCGGTTATCGTTTAGTAATTTAAAATGCATATTTATGTTGGTTTTCATTGATATTGTGATTTAATTTGACTGTTAATTTAAAATTTTCAATTAGGTTAAAATTGAAATTTAGTTGCTACTTAAACCCCATGCCTAATAACTAGTAAAATCATGTGATATTGAACCATTTGGATTGAATGGTTTGGGACGGATACCTTGAATTGATATGTTTGATATATCGATGTTTAATTATGTGATTTACCCTATTATTTACCTTAATTATATATGACTATTTGTTTGTCTTGGTTAATCCCAACCATTTACCCTAGATGTTACAAACATCAAATAAACTCTGGATTAATCAGTGAAATGAATTAAGAACATAGGTTGAAATGATATATACCTATAGCCCCTGATTTGGATTAAAATGATATATATCCATCCTTAAAGTACTAAAATAAATTTAAGTATCACTTGGCCATAGAGTAGAAAATTAAACACTGACACTACAGTCAAATGAAATATTTTATATTAAACTAATTTATATTAATTAAACTATTTCATATAAATTTTGCTAGTATATCTATAATTATTTTAAATAAATTTATTTTATATTAATTTAAATTTTTATCTTATAGAAATTTTTAAATGAAAATTTTATATTTTATAAACATATTCATAAAAATATTTTATATTAAATTTAACTATATCATTTATAACTATATTAATAAAACTATTTTGTATTAATTGAACCATTTTATTTTACAATTATTTAAATTAATTATTATATTTATACCTATCTAAATAAAACTATTTTATATATACTTGACTATTTTATAGCTATCTAAATCAATTATTATATTTATACCTATTTTATAAAACTACTCTACATTAATTTATTATAATTTATAACTCTTTAAGAAACTTCAATGTATTAGATTTAACTACTTCAAATTAATAGGATAATTTGAGTCTGAGTAAATAAGTCTGGTTTTCTATTTTAAAGGTTACTTTAAATTACAATATTTGGAATGCTGAACTCTAGATTTGAAACTTGAATTTCGAATAATCGAACATTTTGAAATATGAGATTTGAAGATTTGAAACTGAACTGGATATTTATTAGATTTGAATTAAATGATGAATAGATCAATAAGCAAAGCAAGTTGATTTATGATATTGAAATATGAATTTTAAATGAAAATGACCATGATGTGAAAAATGTGAAAGTTTGGTGTTATAAAGACTGGGGCCGGATATTGTCATACTTTCTTTTGATATTGTAAACCACTTTAACCACTGTGAATGTGGTGGACGAATCCAGAATGAAGTATGTAACGACCCGATTTTACCATCATTTGAATTTGGTATTTAAATATATTTTACATATTATATTTGGAATATAAATGGATTTTTATATATAACTCATTACAAAATGACGATCAAACGTTCTTAATTATATTTAGTTTAAAACGAACTCGTAACATCACGGTAGTTCGTAATTTTGATTTTTGAACTTCAATTGTTATAGGAATTCATTTGAATTTATAAATAATGATTTCAAATTTTATGACTTGGATTTAGAAACACGTTATGATTTGTGTAACAACCCAGAAAATCGGAACCAATTTGAAAATTTTATTTTGGCAAATTTAATGAATTGATTAGAATTTGGTTTGTATATGGCGCGAGCCATTATTAGGCGAGGAATAAGGCTAGACCTTATTCTGGTTCTGGTATCGCGCTGTTATGCTGCCGAAATTTTCTAAAAATATTAAAACAATAAAAATATCATTTTTTTGTATAAATGAACTGTATAAAATATTCATGAGTTGAAATAAATATTTTATAGTTAAAAATATAATTTTTAACGTGTATATGAATAAAATAAATATTTATTTACAAATCGGACGATTTGTTTATGTACACACATTTGACTAATATAGACTGGGATGATATATTTTACACATCGCCCAACTGCACAAATAATAATCAGTGTTTGTTGTTTGAAAACTCCACACGGGTATTGGGATGATACTGGACATACACCAATCCCAATATTTAGTTATATGTCAATCGATGGGTTGACAAACTGGTGTAAGCGTTGATTATTTATGTTTAACGCTTATGCAGTTGCGTAATGCACTCTGGATGATGGTTGACTATGTTTGATTATTGTTGTGTACATGTGTGTATGAAATCCAAATAAATAAAATTATATGGTAATTGACTGTGTCTGATTCCAATTCGAAAAGAACGAATATTTTAAAATAACGAGTAAAAAATATTTTAAAATAACAAATATTTTAAAATAATATTCAGTAATGGATCAAAATATGATTTTGATGTCCGATTTGGGATGGACACGAAAATATTAAATATATAGAGCCGTGTTGATTAAATTATCGCAATTTTGACGTAAACGATATTTATATCGATTTTATTCATTTTTATAATGAATATCGAAAAGGAAGTGATTTCAAAATCTGATGTTTTGAAAATATTATCATTTATATATTAATGATATGGAATATTCAATTTTGATTTAAAATTGAATATGAAGTTGAAATCGTTTTGAAAACGAATTTAAAATGATTTATAAAATACGTTTTAAATGGAAATCGACAAAAAATATATATAATATATATATATTATATATATTTGATGGCCTAAATAAAACACGCTGTGGTAGTTCGCGAATTTCGACCATTGACTTCGAACTGACATTACGGGAGATCCGACTGTTGGATTCTCCTAAAACCAGAACCATTGGGTTCGTATCGAAAAGGGTTTTCCAACGAATATAAGGAATTTGAAATCTAACGGTTGGATTTGGAATTATGTCCAAATCAAATTTGGAAAAAGTGGCTGTAAGTGCAGTTCGATGACCGTTTATGGAAATCGACTTTACGAGCCTTGATAAAATTATTAAAAATATTAATAATTTTTGTAAAATCATAATAAATGATTTGGAAAGAATTGGGATGAAAAATTCCATATTTGAAAAGTTGAAAATATGTTTTTATCAAAATGAACTAGTTAGGAACTAGAATTATAATCCAATATTTTTAAATAAACAAATTGGATTTGAAATGGTTTTAAAAATAACCAGAATTTCCAATATATGAATTGGAATATATTTGAATTGAAATTATCTTCTGAATATTTCGATAATGAATTCCGTGAATATGCGGATATTGTGGAGGAATTTGGAAGATATATATGTTGTTATTCCCAATACGATATTTGTTAATTTCAGAATTTGATATTGAATATAAGCTGATATAATTTCTATTCAGAGCCTTGTATTTAATATTGAATTGGATTTTGGGTGTCGTAAATGTTGTCTTCATTAACACTGTTCTTAAACCCAATTGAGAAAAGAATAAATCTTTTAATTAAGATTATTAGAGTTTCCAGTTAATTAACATTTAATTGGAATAAAATGGGATGCGAATTGGGTTTATTGTGAACTATGTTTTTAACGACATTCGTTCTTTAACCTGATTTACAGTGAAATGTGATTTGGAATTTATAAATCTTTTTATTAAGGTTTAATGGAAATTTTCCAAAAGTAAAGTTTTCCAATTTAATATATTAAATTGGAATTGAATGGAATTCGATTTGATAACAATCGAAATGAGCTTCTGTGGAGGAAGACTGTTAATATATATGGAATTTAAAAGGCTTAGTCGTTATTCCATCTATATTATTAGTCGAATATGGAAACTAATATCGATTCTATATATTGATCTGTTTTCCGTGAAGATTCCATGATTAATGGAATGTGAATTTGGGTTTATCGTGAACTGTGTTTTAAATGACATTAGTACTTTAACCCAGTTAAAGACAGGATTACATGTCTAACATTGTATTTCAAATTGTATGGTTGATCTATGCTAAATATATATCTGTTTGGTGGCGGAGAATTTATTCTCTTGCTTAACACCCTCCTCTAAGACGTACGAGCTTAGAGGTTATATATCGGCAGAAATCAATAGTACGATGTATATTGTCGGTGCGACATGTTTGTGTTTCCAAGGTTAAATAATCATTAATATTGATTTTTGGGAAGATTAAAACTAAGTGGAGTTTTAATGAATCTTTAATTAGATCGAAATGGGAATTGATAATTTAAATTATCAAATTTGGGAAATGATCGAGAATGGAGTATCACCAGTTTTGCTCCTAGCGATAGTTAAGTCTTTAATTAGATTTGAAGTGAAATGGTAATTAAATTTACCAATAACACCGTGGTGTTAGATATGGAGTATGATCAGTTTTTCTCCATGGGATGAATAGGTTGGGATTGGGAAATTAAACAAATGATTACTTCGGTAAGGTTCGCTAATCCCTACTATTTTGGATAAACCTCAATTTCGTTTGAATTGATATCCAAAGGAAGATTAAAGAATAAATTTAAGAATTTATCTTTGATAAAATTAATGGGAACCTTTCCCAAAGGATATGAATATTTAAATAAAAGAATATTTGGAATTGGAATGAGGCGTATGTTGTGTTTTTATAGCACTTGTTTATTATATACGCGAGTTATTCGGAAAGTCCTGGTTTATACCCATTCTGAATAACTGATTCAACGATATGTTGGCGATGAAGAAGGTGGTCGAAGACCGGAGGTCTTTACATCATTTCGATGATTATTGATGTCTTGATTGGGCTGTACACCCAAGACAAGTTAATAAGTGGTGATCGTCCAGACGTACTTGGAGATCGACTGGATATGCGAGGACCTCTCTCCTGTATTGGACATATGGGATGAGGAATAAGGTGCCTCCGGTTTCTTTCAGGTCCAGAACGAACTTGTAAACGGATGTGTGTCTGACATTGGATTTTATTCTATGTTGATTGATCTTTATTAAATATATATCTGTTTGATGGCAGAGAATTTATTCTCTTGCTTAACACCCTTCTCTGAGACGTACGAGCTTAGAGGTTATATATTGATAAACATCAGTCGCATGGCGTGAATTGCCTGTGTGGCATGCTGAGGCGCAAATGATCAAGGCTTCTATTGAAAAGCAGAGTCTTGTGGTTGATGATCAAAGCACGACTTTAATATAGCATAGCTTTGTGTAGCATTAATTCGCGAGCCTCACATCCCGGTATGAACCAGAAACGGGAGAGGACAGCAGGGAGGGTAGTGCATTTCCTTCTAGCTAGGAGTGGTGTCATGGTATGGAGCCCAGACATTTTTACTTATGTGGTTGTTGGATTGCGAGGCACCTTAGATATATCAGTTATTATGGAGCCGATGGATATTGAGTCATCTGGCTCAATTACGCCCCGTAGGGCGGGGAAACGCATGTTCAGGGATTATGAATCCACCATGCACTTAGTGTGGACCGGCCCTGCATGTTACCTAGGGAACCCAGTGTGTGTAGCCCTGAGACATGGGCTATAGTGTCTCGAAGTGGTAGGGATGATCCCTTGCCTTGGTTCATGCTGTAAATCCAATTTCCAATACGTGACATTTCGGTTTTGATTGTAAAGCCTAGTATTGGCGACATGATATATGGTACCCATGCCATTTAGGATTGATACATTTATATTTGAAGTTGTTTTATACACTATGCACTTATAATAGTATCAAATGATTTGTTTTAAACGTACCAAGCATGTTTGGCTATTATAACGGAAAACCCTATCCTCCGGCTTGTGTTGCATTGTGTGATGGGACCTGGGTCTTATAATAGCTTCATTTCTCCAAAAAGCATTGTGCTGTTTTTTCCATGCACTGGTATTCTTGGGAGGAAACCCGTTCCCTGTTTTACAGCGTGGTCCCTTGATTTACTCCCTTTTAAAGTAAAGTTTCAAATAACTGTTTTAGTTCTCACACCAGTCACATGACTGACCTGAAGTTTATTGTTTTAACCTAAATTCTGGATGCACCTATTTTCCACACGGGCAGCTAGTAGTTTTGGTTTTGCAGATATTATATTCACAAGATCCCAATTTACAGTTGGAGCTATATTCGGAACGCTCTGTATCCATTTATCTCTTTCAGTTGTGTTATGTATTATTTTCCGCTGCTATGTAATGTATTTTAATCTCTGATATTTTAAAATGGGTAATATTTATTCATACTTGTATATTCTTGTACCCTGATGTAAATTGTTGTAATGAGAAATGAAACATTCTTCTGTTTGTGTTCCAATTAGTCTTGTTCTTAGACAATCCATTCTTTCTCTTCTCTTCGGAGACCTGGGAAGTTTGGATCATCTCAATTTGTTTGGATTGTAGGTTTTGACTTGAATCGTATATTTGAATTCGAACCGAAATGTTGGAATTATATGAATTGACTTAAAAGGAATCTTATAAAAGGAAAATTTGAATCATTTGAATTATTTTGAACTTGAATTTTTGCGAATATAAATCAAATAAAATATTCTCGAAGTTAAATTTTTTGGTATCGATTTAAATGGACATTTAGAACTTGAAGTTATGATTCAAATATAAGTCGATTTTGGATTTGGATTGGAAGTCGTTATGGAAATCGTTTATAAACGATAACGTTTGTTTAATAAATTATAATAGGGATTTTTATATATTCTGAATACCGTTTAACTCGAAGCTGTTAATGTTGAGTTATAAATCCATATTGGTTGGATATGAAGTGATATATTATTTTATTTGGATATACATACAATAATAATTTATTATTATTTAATTTAATTGTTTTGAATTTAATAAATATTTTATCGATATTATATAAGCCGTAAGAATATATATATATATATAAAAATTAAAATAAAACGAATCGCACAGCTGCAGTTCGCGATTTGAAATCGTAACTTCAAAAGATTATACCGAAAGATTCGAATGTCGGATTTTCCCAAAACTAGAACCGTTGGGTTCGCTTTGGAAAGATCTTTCCAATGATATAAAATTTGCTATGATCCAACGGTTAGATTTTGATAAATGAGTAAATCACATTTTGATGAAAACAGCGCCAGGGCCATGTAATGACTTGAAGCGTTGTTAAATTAAAAATGGATTTTTTTATATAAATAAAAATAGCGATAAATTGTTATAAAATATTATAAATGATATGGAATGAAATGAATTGATTTGAGTTATATATATTCGTGAATTTTTTTAAAAGGCCGAGTTGAATCTCATTTCAAATAATTATACAACGATTGGAAGTCAAAGATTTGAAGATGGTGATTGAAGACCGGCAATCTTCACATCGAATGGATGACTACTGATGCCTTTGATTGGAGTTGCTGCCTTGAAAGGGTTACAGTGGTAGTTGTCCGAACGTACTTGTTGATTGTCCGGATATGCGAGAGCCTCTCTTCCGTATTGGACATATGGGACGAGGAATAAGGTGTCTCTAATTTCGTTCAGACCCAAAACGGACTTGAAAATGGATGTATGTCTGACATTGGATTTTATTCTGTGCTGATTGATTTCTATTTACTATATATCTGTTTGGTGGCGGAGAACTTATTATTTTGCTTAACACACTTCTCTGAGACGTACGAGCTCAGAGGTTATATATTGGTAGACATTAGTCGCATGGCGTGAATTGTCAAAGTAGCATGCCAAGATGCAAATGATCAAGGCTTATTGTTGAAAAGTAGAGCCTTGTGGTTGATGATCAAAGCACGGCTTTATTTAGCATAGCTTTGTGTATAGCGTTACTTCGCGAGCATCACACCTCGGTATGAACCAGAAACGAGAGAAGGATCCAGGGAGAACATGCGTTTCTTTCTAGCTAGAAGTGGTGTCATGGTATGGAGCCCAGACATTTTTACTTATGTGAATGATGGAAAGCGAGGTACCTCAGATTAGATTCCCTAGTGGCTCTTTATTTATGCCCCATAGGGCGTAGAGACGTATTGTTCAGGAATTATGTAAAATCCACTAACATTAGTTGTGGACCAGCCCTGTGGCTCTAAGGGACGATGCGTTCTGTTCCTGAGGCACGGCCTAAAGTGTCTCGAATTCGGTAAGGACGATCCCTTGCCTTGGTCCATAATGGAAATCCAACTTCCAATACGACACCATGCGATTTTGATTATAAACCTATATTTGGCGACATAATATATGGTAGTTATGTCGTCTATGATTGATACATTATGATTTAAATGTTTTTGAAACATATATGCACTAATAAGAATATCAAATCCATTTTATCATATCAAGCATTTTTGACCATTATAAGGTAAAACTCTATCCTCCGGTTTGCGTTGCATTATGTGATGGGACTTGAGTCTTATAATGGTTTCATTTTTCTAAAAAGCATTGTGTTGTTTAACGATTTACTTTATTTCATGCACTGGCAATCCAGTGGAGTAAACCCGTTCCGCATTAGCGGCGTGGTCCTGTGATTAGCCTTATTATTAAATATGTTAAGTAAGATTTCTCATACCAGTCCCATGACTGACTCGTAATTTGTTTCACTTTGCAAACTCGGGTGCCCTCTTCCCACATGGGCAACCTTGTATTCAGGTTTTAGCAGACTCATTCTGGATAGCTATGGAGCTGGAGATGGATCCTATCATTTCTATTATGCTGTTCAGACTTCATTTGGTGTATTATGTTTGATTCTGCTGCAGACATTTTATATTAAGCTGAAACTGTATTATGTACTAAGTATGATCCTATAATGCTGTGTAACACTGATGATATATTATTTCCAATGTAATTTGATGTACATTATCTGCTGTAATTTATATTTTTATTCTTATTATTGTTTATGCGTATATTCCAATTATTATCCTTGCTTTCGTACTACGGAAGTTTGGGGTTATCACAGTTGGTATCAAAACTTTGGTTAAACTTAGCTCAGAATATAGCATATTAACAAACTTGACAGAAATAGAATCAGCAGTATTCTAAGGCGAATAACTCATTATAGATAGGATCACTAATGTCCTAAAATGAGTATAGCAGGATAAAATACACCCCCATAGATTCATTTACATTTAAATATGTGTCTCTATGTTTTATAATATCTATTCTGTTGGCCTGACTCTTTGTCTGCTATTTGCAGACATAGTAGAAAGTGAGTGGCAGAAACAGAAGGAGTAATTATATGGTTCAACAATCTAATGAGCCAATTATGCTCCTACAACCAGAACCAAATCTTGAAGCTCTAGTAATGAAGTATCAAAATCTGGGTGGAGGACCATTCTCGGGAAAAGAATCCGTTATTGAAACGCAAGCAAGGATGCGTTCTTTTGAGAGAATATTTGAAGGCATAAAGCTGAGAGATGATCAGAAAAGATTACTGGCATCTTCGGAACTCAAAGACGAAGCTTTAATCTGGCTGGAAATTGTTACTGAGGAAAATTCAGAAGGTAATATTACCTGGGATAGATTTAAAGAAATTTTCAAAGAAAGATTTATTCCTCCAAAAGCAACTGAGCGACTATATGATGAGTTTTATAATCTGAAACATGGAGATATGACCATCCAGGAATATCAAAATAAATTCAACGAACTTTCTCGCTTTGCCCAAGAGCTAATTCGAGACCCTATAAGGAAGAATCTGAGATTTATCAAAGGACTTCAAAAAAAAATACGAAGGTAGAGTACTTGCTCATGTGAACCTTCCTTTTTCTGATATGATACAAATAGCTTATCTCTATGAGTATATCAATAAGCAACATGGTTGGGAAGATGAAGTGGAAGGCAGCTCTAGCAGCAAAAGGAAGTTTGAAACTGATAGCCCTGAGGCAAGCACAGAGCCTGATGTAACAACCCGGATTTTTTGTTAGTTTATTATAAATATTTAATATTGTTCTAAATATTGAATTAATAATATAAAAGAATTTTTATATTGAATTATCGATATACAATTTATTTTGAATGCATATAATCATTGTAATACGAAATATATTGAAATCGAAGTTAAAAACTAAATCGAAATGATTTAGATGATCAGTATAAATTCTGTTTGAATATAGACAATAACATAAATAATTTATTACCAGCGAATTGTTTTATTTCTGAATTTAAATTATTTTATATCGAATTAAAAAGATTATTCTATATACGTTCAAACTAAATATCAAAATATATTCAATTCAGTTCAGAATAGTGTTATAGTATTGGAACGACGGTCGGTACACTAAAAATAGCGGTTCATGATTTTTAATTTGTGAACCCCGAGATATTTATAGTGGATAGGATCGAAATCAAATCGATATCTATTTAAAAAGGATAAAAATCTCTTTATTTCGAATCACATTAAATAGAAATCAAATTGATTTGATTACATGTACTATACACAGATAAATTACTTAATGTTGAAGTCTTCATGTTCATATAAACGCGACATTCCTCTTATTTTCTTCCACTTTGACTCCACAAAAAAAAATGGCCTCACTGTTCACTTTAAAACTGCACCTCCTCCCTTTGAAAATCGCGAGTACCTTCTTCGTTCTCAGTTTCATGCCTCAGAGAAATCAAAAGCAAACCCGAGCCTTTTCCAAATTTTTTCCCAATTCGAAAACCGCTTGCTTCTAAAAATAGAAAGGGGATCAAACTCGAATTCGACTTCAAATTCAAAAGGGAAGGATCCATGGGACGGAAGACGCACACAAGATAGGGTATCGCTACTTCGAATGAATGAACTAAGGAGTGCGATCGATTTTTTGGGGTAGCGCGACAGTGATTTCTGGCTTATTAGTGCATGGAGTTTTGGGTATTTTTGGGCGACGACGTTGATGAGTTGAGGGTGGGTTTGGCGGTAGTAGCAAGGGGATGCGATCCTGGTGTCAATAAACGAAGTGATGTCAGAGTCGGAAATAAAGGACGCGATGGCGTCGCTTGGGAAGACTCCGATCAACAGGAAGTAGGGGATTCCAGAACGCGATCTGTTTGGGGGTGGTTTGATTTAGTCTGGACATTTAATTGAGGCGTATAGTGAAACATTTCAAATGGATTTTCAGTGGCAAGCTTATTTGTTGTTAGCTGTTAAAAAGGTTTCGTTCAAGCAACAACAACAAGAAAGGGGTCAGGAGCATTCCTATTAGCCGAAAAAACGATTAAGGTATTGTAATCAATTTTAATAATAAATTTGTTAAATTTATTTAGTTTTAAAATTATAATTTTTAAGGAGAATAGTTTATATAATTGGTAACTCATTTAAAGTAAATTAGTTTATATCATTAGTTTGTATAAAAGGAATTAATTAGTAAGGAAATAAAATTTGTATACAAATCATTTGAGTATAGTATTAAGGTATATGATAATATTTTAAGTAGATAAAGCCTGAGTTTGTTAAGGGAGAACAAGATAAATGTATATAGTTCACATAATTCGCACGATTTTAAATATTATATTTAATTTATACAAGGTCAAAATTGCTAACACAAGTCAAGATGGACACTTAGCGGGAAATGTATATGGATTTTCCTAGAGACCGATGAAATATAAATCAAACGTGTTCGATCTTATTCCACCAATTAAAAATCACGGTGAGTAAATCTCACTCACCTTTTATTTAAAATTATTTTTATCAGTTAAAAATAATTGTTTGTTGCTTGTTTGGTTGCATTAAATATTTCTGTGCATCTTAAATATATTAGTTATTTAGGCTTGGTGGTTGCTATTATATATATATATATATATATATATATTGGTGGTTGGATTTCCCGCAGTCTCATTAGCGGATGCCCGCAATAGCATTAGCGGATGATTACCATATACGCCCCACGCTATGATAGTGGATGACCTTATATACCGCGATATCCTGCCTCGAAGCAGGATGGGTATTATTTATGTTGACTAACGTCTGTGGATTCAGGGAAAACAGGTTGGAGGGATCCAACTGGATTCCTCAAAAATATTATTATTTGTTTGTTTTCACATATATTATCATATATGATTTTTTGATTGAAAATTGGGTGGTTTGATTGTTTAATTATCACTGGGGCCTGAATGTTGATCTATAAAAATATTGTAAAAGAAATTTTGAGATTTTAAACAGGAAATTCTATTTTTCTAAAATAGAATTTGAAATTCGAATGGATTAAAAATATATACTTGTTTCGAATAAATAAAACTAGTACTGAAATTTATAAATGATGTTTGTAAATTAAAATTAAAGAGAATTGAAGTGATGAATTTATAAATGGTATTTATAAATAAAATGGAAAGATTTTCATTGGAAAATCAAGGGATTGAAATGAATTTATAAATGGTGTTTATAAATGTAGTGGAAAAAATATCATTTGATAATTTTAATATTTAAATTCAAATATGAATTTAATATAGAAAATTCAAATGGAATTTGAAACATAGAAATTCAAATAGAATTTGTATATAGAGATGAGAATGGAATTTGAATATAGGAAATTCAAATAGAAATGAGAGTAGAATTTGAATATAGAAATGAGAATAGAATTCAAATAGAAATTAAAATGGAATTTGAATATAGAGAATTCAAATAGAATTTGAATATAGAAATTTCAATGAGAATTGAAAATAGAATTTGAAAATAGAAAGTTGAAATCATTTCGAAATGGGAACGCCGAAATATATTTCAGAATGTAGATTTTTAAATAGAATAGAAATAGATCCAAAGGATTTATAATTTGAAAAAGGAACTGGAATTTAATATAGAAGATCGAAGGATAAATAAATTTATTTCTGAGTTAGGAAAAATCGATAATTTTAGAAAATCAAAAATATTATGTTGAATTGGTAAAATTGGTTTGATATATATTAAAAATATATCAGAATGTAGTTGAATTTATATACAAACGAAATTTAAAATGTTTATATATTAAATATAATTAAAACGAACTCACCTCGGCGCTGGAGTTCGTAAATTGGCGATTCGAACTTCAATTGAGTATATAGAGCCCAAATTAAGTCGGAATTCTTTGAAACAAGAATCGTTAGGACCGATTTGATAATAGTTTTCTAATGGAAGAGAAAAATCTAGATTTCATCGAATAGATTTTGAGTTATGTCAAAATCAAATGTTTAGAAAAGCAGCGCCAAAATCGTTTTAAAACCATAACGGTTTATTTAAATAAATAAAAGGATTTTCAAGAAATAAAATCCGAATTGCCATTAGAAAAATCCAGACTGGAGATGTAAAATAAATATGAACTCCAGTGAAGTAAGTGAAATGATTTTTGAGACAAAAATCAGAATTTTAATTATTAAATAAAATTATCTAATTTGAATAAAAATTAGTTAATGAAATTTTGAATCAAAAATGGACTTTGAATAAGTGAACTGGATTTGTAAATTCATATCTGAAATCGAATATTGAAATTTGAGTTGGAAATGACATTTGATTGTTTTATAAATAAGTTAATTTATATTTGAACGTGATATGTCCAAATAAGAAATGAACTAGGCAAAAGAGTTAAATAAAGAATTAATTAGCGAATCAAGCTTAAAATGACTGGATTGAGTTCTAATAAATTGGGATTGGACATATGTGTGTTAGACAGGCATGGAATGAAGTATATGAAGTACATGAAGAGATATACATTGAAATGCCCGACAAAAAGGTACATGTTTAAATTCCATATGAGATTTTATGCGCCGAATCGGCTAGCCGCTTGGCTTTTTCTTTTTCTTTTGATTGGAGAGGCCTGTGTGGCGGTTTGGGGATTTTCCCGATGCTCCCGGTACAAAGGAGGTTATGGCGAAATTTTCCGAAAATTTAAGGAGTTAGAATATTTTTAAGAAAATTTGATAGTTAGAAATCAATATATCAATATATATTGAATTCGATAAGGAAACGGATTTAAAATAGAATATTATAAACAAAAAGGAAATCGTAATCTGGTAATAGAAAGAGAAACATATATACGTTTAAAAATGAATAATGGGTTTGTATGGTGTTGATTTTTCGGGAATAATGGTTTTGTCTGTTTTGAAGTTAAGGATGTTTTCAATTAAGGTCTGAGAGGTAGTTATACCCCAACTTGATTGATTTCATTTTTAATTGATAAATAGCGAGATCCAGTCTCGAAGAGAAGTGTTTGAATGAGAGTTAGTTGAATAAAATATTTTGGGTTGTTGTAACGATGTTTTACACAACATTCGTTTTAACCCACGTGATGAAATTTTGGAAATATAAAAGTAAATATTTCCTGAGTATAATTAAAGTAGTCGGGAAAGATAAGTGATTGAAATTGTTTAAATTATAAATAGAAGATATTTTCTAAGTACAGAAAATAAAAGAAGACGATATATGGAAATGATTTCCAATTAACGTAAAAGGCCAAGATGATTATCGAAAATATTTGGTTAACAAATATTGATAAGGAAATGGAGAAGATATTTAATTAATTAAAGAGCCCAGTGATTTGTTTGATATGTTGAATGTACACTTGTTTTTATTCGATAGTTAAATCACAGACTATCGAAGTGTTTGCAAATATCGTTGTCAATATGGAAAGACCGGTTGGATTATTATTCAAAGAACCACTTTGTATTGGTAGTAGCGTTGCGAATCATATTATATGAAGATAATCGAAGACGGAGTGAAGTGAAAGGACTTTTTCTATTAATAGAAATTGTGCCTTCGGTTTTGTTCAATCCCAGAACGAACGTAAATGGACGAATGTCTGACAAAGTATTTCCAATGATCAAATATGTTGGTCTATATAAATATATATATGGTGGCAACGGATTTATTCCCTTTGCATAATATCTAGAATATATTTGTGCATATCAATTAGTGATTAACGGATCTGACAATGTGGCACTCAAAGTGATTGTGTTATCAGTAAATGATAAGTAATCGTAGCCTTAGGCCTCAACAACCAGGAAATGACAAAAATCGGGCAGGCAGCATGGCTATGTGGGTTGCTCCCGTTAGGGTGTATAATCGTCTATCTAGAGAAATTCCTTTTACTTCTTTAAACTATCGATGTTGTCCCTTTTTGGGAAACGGTTGTTGATCCCAACCGTTGGTGATATACATTCGATACACTCAAGCGAAATGAGTGGTCGGTCATGTGTGGGCCGGGTTGCAAGACGTTCTTGTTGAACCCAGTGTATTCCTCTCTAAAGATACACTATCGGAAGGTGGTTACATACCTTGTCATGTTGGAATTCTAATCTACAATAAGCGCCATGCGGTTTTTTATTTTATATTATATATGGAGCGTGAGATGCAAGCGTTCCACTAGATTCTATTTATTTGATTTAGACATTATTATAATATCACTGGATTTGATATCAAAATAATTTGGGTTATAGTAAGGTAAAAACCGTCCATGTTTATGTGTGAGCTGGTCTTACTATTATCCTTTCTTTTGAAAGGATTTTGAAAGTTAAACAAATGGTCGGAGTTTACTCACACCAGTCCCATGACTCACCCAGAGATTATTTTGTTTGTTTTCCCAAAACTCTTGGGTGCCCAAATTTGTACGAGCAGTCAAGTAGTCGAGATTTTACAGATTCACTTGGAAGAGCTGGAAGCAGGAGGCTTCACTAGTTAGCTATAGACTATCATATTTCTGCTGTGTACTATGTGATATTTGGAAACAGGTGTTTATAACTGTTCCAGGAATAACTGTTGTGCTCTGATAATGGTATGTATATACAGTTACTGATTTGTATTTCAAAAAGTTATGTTATATAATATATTTTATTCGTTCCGTTGTGAGATTTGTGTTCTTCGTTTTTCTTCTATTCTAGTATTTCTTCCTTTCTATTTCTCATCCTCTGACATCTTTCTAATAATGATTCGTATTTCTGTGCAATATGGGTTGGACGTGTGGTGTTATTGGTCAACTCAGATAGTACGGATTTGCGGGCCGTTACAGTTGGTATCAGAGCTTAGGTTGAACGAATATCTAGGCTTTGGTGGGGTTGTGCTCATTAGAGATAGGGTCAGTACCCTAGAATGAGTTGAGCGTGTATATATGAGAGCGCGTATTTGTTAATTGATATAAAAGTTGTTTTATATTGTGTTGGTTAGTCTGTTGAGTGGTTAATGAATTCTGATTGAATCGTGGGATGCCACGAAGTCGATAGGAATTTCTAAATACTTGAACAGAAAATTTCGACACGGTATTGTTTTAATGTGGGTAAATGGAATAATTTTACCCAAAATTCTATTTTTTATAGAAAGGAATAATTCTTTAAAATTATATTGTATGGATGTATTGGTTGTTAAAATTATAATCCAATGAGATTATGAAATTCAAATGGTTATATATAACCAAAATAGAATTTGTATATGAATGAAATATACAAATGAGATGAATTAGAATTGAATTCAACCAGAATTTGGAATTTAAATCCTGGGAAGTTTGAAAATATTTTTAAAAGTATATTAAAATAATATAGCTTTGTTTTGAAAGGATTTTTGAATAGAAATCATTTTGAATGGATTTTAAAAGCGATAAAGCACTGAACTCACTTCAGTAGATGGAAAATAATTCTGATGAGGACTGCAGCATCATCAGTATTCATTTTCGAGTTTCTAAGTGACGAAATTGATACCATAGAAAAGTTTTGTTGGAAATTTGTTTGAAAGAAAACAAGTAGTTTGAAAATTCAAATGTTTTGAATTTGAAATGGAAATATATATATATATTTGTGATTTAAGAAGGATTTGAAAGGAAAACCCAGGAATTTGAATTCTGAAGTTTAAATTTAACTTAAGCAAGTTAAATGGATCGGGATAAATAAATTAGTGAAATTCAATTTGAATAAGATTGAATTTAATTTGAATTGGGTGTAAATCATTTAGATTAAATGTGTGAAAACCAAAAGTTTTGGTTGGAGCTAATTTGTTGAAATATGAAGAGGTGAGTTTCAACATAAAGGAGTTTTGAAAATTTATGGGTTTATATTATTTTTTCTACCTTAGCAATTTCGGGGACGAAATTATTTTAAGGGGGGAAGAATGTAACTACCCGGATTTTTTGTCAGTTTATTTTAAATATTTAATATTGTTTTAAATATTGAATTAATAATATAAAAGGATTTTTATATTGAATTATCGATATACAATTTATTTTGAATACATATAATCATTGTAATACGAAATATATTGAAATCGAATTTAAAAACTAAATCGAAATGATTTATACGATCAGTATAAATTCTGTTCGAAAATAGACGATAACAAAAATAATTTATTACCAACGAATTGTTTTATTTTTGAATTTAAATTATTTTATATCGATTTAAAAAGATTATTCTATATACGTTCAAATTAAATATCAAAATATATTCAATTCAGTTCAGAATAGTGTTATAGTATTGGAAGGACCGTCGTTACGCTAAAAATAGCAATTCATGATTTTTAATTTGTGAACCCCGAGATATTTATAGTGGATAGGATCGAAATCAAATCAACATCTATTTAAAAAGGATAAAAATCTCTTTATTTCGAATCACATTAAATAGAAATCAAATCGATTTGATTACATGTACTATACACAGATAAATTACTTAATGCTGAAGTCTTTATGTTTATATAAACGCGACATTCCTCTTATTTTCTTCCACTTCGACTCCACAAAAAAAAATGGCCTCGCTTTTCACTTTAAAACCGCACCTCCTCGCTTTAAAAATCGCGAGTACGCTCTTCCTTCTCAGTTTCATGCCTAAGAGAAATCAAAACCAAACCCGAGCCTTTTCAAAATTTTTTCCCAATTCGAAAACCGCTTGCTTCTAAATATAGAAAGGGGGGATCGAACTCGAATTTGACTTCGAATTCAAAAGGGCAGGATCCTTGGGATGGAAGATGCGCACAAGATAGGGTATCGCTACTTCGAATGGATGAACTAAGGAGTGCGATCGATTTTTGGTGGTAGCGCGATAGTGATTTCTGGCTTATTAGTGCATGGAGTTTTAGGTATTTTTGGGCGATGACATTGATGAGTTGAGGGGTGGGTTTGGAGGCAGTAGCAAGGGGATGCGATGCTGGTGTCAATAAATGAAGTGATGTCAGAGTCGGAAATAAACGACACGATGGCGTCGCTTGGGAAGACTCCGATCAACAGGAAGTAGGGGATTCCAGACTGCGATCTGTTTTGGGGTGGTTTGATTTAGTCTGGACATTTAATTGAGGTATACAGTGAAACATTTCAAATGGATTTTCAGTGGCAAGCTTATTTGTTGTTAGCTGTTAAAAAGGTTGCGTTCAAGCAACAACAAGAAGAAAGGGGTCAGGAGCATTCCTATTAGCCGAAAAACACGATTAAAGTATGGTAATCAATTTTAATAATAAATTTGTTAAATTCATTTAGTTTTAAAATTTATAAATTTTAAGGAGAATAGTTTATATAATTGGTAACTCATTTAAAGTAAATTAGTTTATATCATTAGTTTGTATAAAAGGAATTAATTAGTAAGGAAATAAATTTTGTATACAAATCATTTGTGTATAGTATTAGGGTATATGATAATATTTTAAGTAGATAAAGCCTGAGTTTGTTAAGGGAGAACAAGATAAATGTATATATATATAGTTCACATAATTTGCACAATTTTAAATATTATATTTAATTTATACAAGGTCAAAATTGCTAACACAAGTCGAGATGGACACTTAGCGGGAAATGTATATGGATTTTCCCAGAGACCGATGGAATATAAATCAAACGTCTTCGATCTTATTCCACCAATTAAAAATCACGGTGAGTAAATCTCACTCACCTTTTATTTAAAATTATTTTTATCAGTTAAAAATAATTGTTTATTGCTTGTTTGGTTGCATTCAATATTTTTGTGCATCTTATACATATTAGTTACTTAGGCTTAGTGGTTGCTATTATATATATATTGGTGGTTGGATTTCCCGTAGTCTCATTAGCGGATGCCCGCGGTACCATTAGCGGATGATTACCCTATACGCCCCACGCTATGATAGTGGATGACCTTCTATACCGCGATATCCTGCCTCGAAGCAGGATGGGTATTATTTATGTTGACTAACGTCTGTGGATGCAGGGAAAACAGGTTGGAGGGATCTAACTGGATTCCTTAAAAATATTATTATTTGTTTGTTTTCACATATATTATCATATATGATATGTTGATTGAAAATTGGGTGGTTTGATTGTTTAATTATCACTGGGGCCTGAATGTTGATCTATAAAAATATTGTAAAAGAAATTTTGAGATTTTAAACGGGAAATTCTATTTTTCTAAAATAGAATTTGAAATTCGAATGGATTAAAAATATATACTTGTTTCGAATAAATAAAACAAGTACTGAAATTTATAAATGATGTTTGTAAATTAAAATTAAAGAGAATTGAAGTGATGAATTTATAAATGGTATTTATAAATAAAATGGAAAGATTTTCATTGGAAAATCAGGGGATTGAAATGAATTTATAAACGGTGTTTATAAATGTAGTGGAAAAATTATCATTTGATAATTTTAATATTTAAATTCAAATATGAATTTAATATAGAAAATTCAAATGGAATTTGAAATATAGAAATTCAAATAGAATTTGTATATAGAGATGAGAATGGAATTTGAATATAGGAAATCCAAATAGAAATGAGAATAGAATTCAAATAGAAATTAAAATGGAATTTGAATATAGAGAATTCAAATAGATTTTGAATATATAAATTTCAAAGAGAATTGAAAATAGAAAGTTGAAATCATTTCGAAATGGGAACGCCGAAATATATTTCAGAATACGGATTTTTAAACAGAATAGAAATAAATCCAAAGGATTTATAATTCGAATAAGAAACTGGAATTTAATATAGAAGATCGAAGGATAAATAAATTTATTTCTGAGTTAGGAAAAATTGATAATTTTAGAAAATCGAAAATATTATGTTGAATTGGTAAAATTGGTTTGATATATATTAAAAATATATCAGAATGTAGTTGAATTTATATATAAACGAAATTTAAAACGTTTATATATTAAATATAATTAAAATGAACTCGCCGTAGCGCTGTAATTCGTAAATTGGCGATTCGAACTTCAATTGAGTATATAGAGCCCAAATTAAGTCGGAATTCTTTGAAACAAGAATCATCGGGACCGATTTGATAATAGTTTTCTAATGGAAGAGAAAAATCTGGATTTCGTCGAATAGATTTTGAGTTTTGTCAAAATCAAATTTTCAGAAAAGTAGCGCCAAAATCGTTTTAAAACCATAACGGTTTATTTAAATAAATAAAAGGATTTTAAAGAAATAAAATCCGAATTGCCATTAGAAAAATCCAGATTGGAGATGTAAAATAAATATAAACTCCATTGAAGTAAGTGAAATGATTTTTGAGACAAAAATCAGATTTTTAATTATTAAATAAAATTATCTAATTTGAATAAAAATTAGTTAATGAAATTTTGAATCAAAAATGGACTTTGAATAAGTGAACTGGATTTGTAAATTCATATCTGAAATCGAATATTGAAATTTGAGTTGGAAAAGACATTTGATTGTTTTATAAACAAATTATATTATATTTGAACGTGATATGTCCAAATAAGAAATGAACTAGGCAAAAGAGTTAATTAAAGAATAAATTAGCGAATCAAGTTTAAAATGACTGGATTGAGTTGTAATAAATTGGGATTGGATATATGTGTGTTAGACAGGCATGAATGAAGTATATGAAGTATATGAAGAGATATATATTGAAATGCCCGACAAAAAGGTACATGTTTAAATTCCATATGAGATTTTATGCGCCGAATCAGTTAGCCGCTTGGCTTTTTCTTTTTCTTTTGATTGGAGAGGCCTGTGTGACGGTTTGGGGATTTTTCTTTTGCTCCCGGTACAAAGGAGGTTATGGCAAAAATTTCTGGAAATTTAAGGAGTTAGAATATTTTTAAGAAAATTTGATAGTTAGAAATCAATATATCAATATATATTGAATTCGATAAGGAAACAAAATTAAAATAGAATATTATAAACTAAAAGGAAATCGATAGTCTGGTAATAGAAAGAGAAACATATATACGTTTAAAAATGAATAATGGGTTTGTATGGTGTTGACTTTTCGGGAATAATGGTTTTGTCTGTTTTGAAGTTAAGGATGTTTTTAGTTAAGGTCTGAGAGGTAGTTATACCCCAACTTGATTGATTTCATTTTTAATTGATAAATAGCAAGATCCAGTCTCAAAGAGAAGTGTTTGAATGAGAGTTAGTTGAATAAAATATTTTGGGTTGTTGTAACGATGTTTTACACAGCATTCGTTTTAACCCAAGTGATGAAATTTTGGAAATATAAAAGTAAATATTTCCTGAGTATAATTAAAGTAGTCGGGAAAGATAAGTGATTGAAATTGTTTACAATTATAAATAGAAGATATTTTCTAAGTACAGAAAATAAAAGAAGACGATATATGGAAATGTTTTCCAATTAACGTAAAAGGCCAAGATGATTATCGAAAATATTTGGTTAACAAATATTGATAAGGAAATGGAGAAGATATTTAATTAATGACATATTAATTAAAGAGCCCAGTGATTTGTTTGATATGTTGAATGTACACTTGTTTTTATTCGATAGTTAAATCACAGACTATCGAAGTGTTTGCCAATATCGTTGTCAATATCGAAAGACCGGTTGGATTATTATCCAAAGAACCACTCTGTATTGGCAGTAGCGTTGCGAATCAGATTATATGAAGATAATCGAAGACGGAGTGAAGTGCAAGGACTTTTTCTATTAATAGAAATTGTGCCTTCGGTTTTGTTCAATCCCAGAACGAACGTAAATGGACGAATGTCTGACAAAATATTTCCAATGATCGAATATGTTGGTTTGTATAAATATATATGGTGGCAACGGATTTATTCCCTTAGCATAATATCCAGAATATATTTGTGCAAATCAATTAGTGATTAATGGATCTGACAATGTGGCATTCAAAGTGATTGTGCTATTAGTAAATGATAAGTAATCGTAGCCTCAGGCCTCAATAACCAGGAAATGACAAAAATCGGGCAGGCATCAAGGCTATGTGGGTCGCTCCAGTTAGGGTGTATAATCACCTATTTAGAGAAATTCCTTTTTCTTCTTTAAACTATCGATGCTTTCCATTTTCGGGAAACGGTTTCTGATCCCAACCGCTGGTGATATACATTCGATACACTCAAGAGAAATGAGTGGTCGTTCATGTGTGGGCCGGGTTGCAAGACGTTCTTGTTGAACCCAGTGTATTCCTCTCTAGAGATACACTATTAGAAGGTGGTTCCATACCTTGTCATGTTGGAATTCAATCTTGTAACAACCCGAAAATCTGGGCCAGTTTAAAAATTTTATTTTGGCAATTTCAGCGAATTTTGAATATTTAAAATATATTATTTTAAATAATATCGACGAAAAATTTATTTTGAATATAAATAGAACGTATATATTATATACGTCGTCGTTAGAATATAAATAATTATTTATAATTATAAATAGAATTGAAAATGGCGCGGTAGTTCGATAATTCGATTTCAAACTTCAATTGAATGTACCGGGTGCAAAACAATCCGGATTTTAGTGAAACCAAAAACATTAGGATCTAATTGATGATATCTTTCCAACGGATCCGAATAATCGAAATTTCATAGCGGGAATCAAAAGATATGTCCAGTTGAAAATTCTAAATAGTCGCTATGGAATTCAGGCCCTTAAAAATGGACATTTTGCAAATGACCTCGGATTTCGACGAAACCAGTTTTGTTGGGTCCGTGATGTCAAGAAATTGCTAGATTCCAAATTTCATAATTTTTCGAATCAATATGTGAGCGTGGCTGAGGAAAACGCGTTTGACCAGTTTCAGTTGATTTTAATCGACTGGAAATTGGCCATTTTTCAAACGGTCTCAGAATTCGACGAAACTAGTTTTGTTAGGACCGTATCGTCAATACGAAGCTAGAAAATATTTTTTTGTAATTTTTCGAGTTAGTATGCGACCCCAGTAATTTGAAATGTACGTTTAAAATTCAATATAGTGATTTAAATGTAAATTTAACGAAAACTGGTTGTAACAGCCAAATCAGCTTACGATACATATCCCATTGTGTTCAAAATGGGGGTAAAACGCTATGGACGACAGGCGGTGGGCCTCGTTTAGAGGTCGAAAATAAAAGTTGCTTTTTAGAGATGAATAAAATAATTAAAAAAAAACTAAAAACCCTCTCCTCCTTATCAGCCGACCCCCCCCGTTCATTTTCAAAACGAAACAAAAAAGAAAAAAGAAAAAAAGAAAAATCGAGCTGCCCTAACCCTTCGACGGAGCCGCCGACGTCCCCCCCCCCCCCCCCCCCCGATGATCGCTGCCGCCAGACAGGCGCCCTCCCCAAATCGCAATAACGCGACGAAGACCCCCCCCCCCCCATCGTGAAATGCGCCATCGCGAGAGGGAGAAGCCCTCAGCTGCGGGCTCGAACCACCAACCACCGCCTGGACGGCCTGCCGCCACCTCCTCAACCCCCTCCTTCGACAAAAGCTTCGATTTTTCAGGGGAACGTAAGTTTTAATTTACCATTTATTTTTCTTTACAGTTTTATTGATGTTAGGACCTTGATAAACGTTTATGCATTTTTTTTTCTTATATGAAGATGTTAAAAATATGATTTTTATATTTTTAAAGTAATAAAAATATGATTTTTATATTTTTAAAGTAGTAAAAATATAATCTTTTATATTGAAGAAAGATAAAAATATGATCTTTGCATTGTAGGAATATTAAAAATAGCATCTTTATAAGAGGTAGCAAAATAAAAATGAGATTTTTATAAAGACGATATTTTTAAATATGAAAAGACGATATTTTTAAATATGAAAAGACGATATTTTTAAATATGAAAAGACGATATTTTTTAAATATGAAAAGACGATATTTTTAAATATGAAAAGACGATATTTTTAAATATGAAAAGACGATATTTTTAAATATGAAAAGGCGATATTTTTAAATATGAAAAGACGATATTTTTAAATATGAAAAGACGATATTTTGATATGAGTAGTGAAATAAAAATATGATTTTTATATATTGAACTTCGAAATAAAAATATGATTTTTATATATTGAACTTCGAAGCAAAAATTCGATTTTTACATATGTAGTGGCTACGGGCAGCGAAGATGACGAAGATGCGATAGCGATGAAGATTTCTATCAATGAAGTGCCGTGGAGCTAGGATAGCTATCGGTGAGAATTTCTCACCTTTTCATTTCATTTCTATTTATATATATATACTAGGATGCAGACGGTGCTTAGTAGCACCCGACACAATCGTCCACAGACCATGGACTTGTTTGTTTGGTTGCATAGATTAGTTATATGATTTGATTTGAATTTGGTTGTTTGGTGATTTTGATTGATGTGTGAATGGCGTGGGCCTTCACTAGACCGGGAATAAGGCTAGGCCTCGTCCCGTTTCTAGTATCGTGCCGTTATGCCGCCGAAATTTTATAAAATAAGTTAGAAAAATAAAAATATCATTTTATTTAAAGAATGAACTGAATAGAAATTCATATGTTGGAATAAAATGTTTTGTCGTTAAAAATATAATTTTTAACGTGAATGTGAATAAATAAATATTCATTTACAAACCAGACGGTTTGTTTATGTACACCTATTTGAAGGACATTGATTGGGTCGATAAATTTTACACATCGCCCAACTGCACAGATAAAATATGCGTTTGATTGTTTGAAACCCCACACGGGTGTTGGGATGAAATTTGAAGTTCACTCATCCTGATTGATTAAATATGTCGATCGATTGATTGACAGGCTGTTATAAGCGTTAGATATCTATATTTGATGCTTATACAGTGTAGTGCACTTTGGTTGATGGTTGGTTATTTTTCAATGCTATTATTTGTGTGTAATGTATGAAAATCCATATAATTAATTTTATATGGTAATTGATTGGGCCTCATTTCAGTTTAGAAATAGAAATATTTGAAATAGAAATATTCGAAATGGAATATTTGAAAATATCAATATATGAAGCCGTGTTGATTAGATTGACGCCATTTTGACGTGAACGATATTTATATCGATTTCGAAATGAATTGAATTGAAAACGATTTCGAAATGAATTGAATTGAAAACGAATTCAAATTGAATTGAAAGCGAATTGAAACGAATTCAAATTGAATTGAAATTTGAATTGAATAGAAATGAATTTTGAAACGAATTTATAAAGAAGAATTCAATTTTGCTTTGAATTGAAATGGAAATTGAAATAGATTTTGAAACGAATTTTAAAACTATTTATATAATTCGTTTTGAATAGAAAATCGACGAAATATATATTATATATATTATATATAATATAATGGCCTGAATAGAACGCGCCGCGCCGCGGCAGTTCGTGAATTTCGACCATTTATTTCAAACGGACATTACGGGAGATCCGACCGTCGGATTCTCCTGAAACCGGAACCGTTGGGTTCGTATCGAAAAGGGATTTCTAACGAATATTAGAAATTAGAAATCTAACGGTTGGATTTGGAATTATGTCCAAATCAAATTTGGAAAAGGTCGCTATACGTGCAGTTCGATGGCCATTGGTGGAAATCGACTGTACGGGCCTTGATAAAATTATTAAAAATAGTAATAATTTGTGTAAAATCATAAGAAATGATTTAGAAAGAATTGGGATGAAAAACTCCATATTTGAAAAGATAAAAATAGATTTTTATCGAAATGAACTAGTTTTGAACTAGAAATATAATTCTATTTATTTTTAAATAAATAAATTGAATTTGAAATGGTTTTGAAAATAACCAGAGATTCCAATGATTGCATTGGAATGGATTTGAATCGAAATTGCCTTTGGATTATTTCGATGTTGGATTTCGTGATGATACAGATTTTGTTATGGGAATTTGAAAGATATATATATATATCGTTATTTCCAATACGATGTTTGTTAGTCGTAGAATTTGATATTGAATATAAGCCGGTATATATTCTATTCAAAGCCTTATATTTAATATCAAATGTGATTTGGGTTTGTCGTGAATGGTGTCTTGACTAACACTGTTCTTGAACCCAGTTGAGAAAAGATTAAATCTTTTTATTTAGATTTAATGAAGTGTACCAATTAAATGATATTGAATTGGAATTGAATTGGTATTGATTTTTGGGTTTATCGTGAGCAGTGTTTTAAATAACACTCGTTCTTTAACCCGATAATTAATGAAGGTGATTTTGGGTTTACCGTGAACCGTGTTTTAAATGACACCGATTCTTTAACCCAGTCAAAGATTAAAACTAAGTGGAGTTTTAATGAATCTTTAATTAGATTGAAAAGATCGGGAATGGAGTATCACCAGTTTTACTCCAGGCGATAGTTAAATCTTTAATTAGATTTGAATGTGAAATGGTAATTGAATTTACCGATAACACTGTGGTGTTAGATATGAAGTACTACCAGTTTTACTTCATGGGATGAATAGGTTGGGATTGGGAAAATAAAATAAATGATTACTTCGGTGTGGTTCGATAATCCCGACTAGTTGGAATTGATATTCAAAGGAGATTAAAGAATAAATTTAAAGAATTTATCTTGGATAAAATTAATGGGAACTTTTTCCCAAAGTATAGGAATATTTGAATAAAAGAATATTCTGAATTGGAATGAGGCGTATGTTGTGTTTGGGTAACGCTTTTATAATATATACGCGAGTTATTCAGAAAGACCGGGTTTATCCCATTCTGAATAACTGATTCGACGTGGTGTCGAAGATGAAGACGGTGGTCGAAGACCAGAAGTCTTCACGTCGTTTGGGTGATTACTGATGATCTTGATTGGGCTGTACACCCAAGAAGATGGAAACAGTTGGTGATCGTCCAGACGTACTTGGAGATCAATGGATATGCGGGGTACTAGGTGCCTCCGGTTTCGTTCAGACCCAGAACGGACTTGTAAATGGACTGTGTGTCTGACATTGGATTTTTGTCCGTGTGATTGATCTCTATTAAATATATATCTGTTTGGCGGCGGAGAATTTATTCTCTTGCTTAACGCCCTTCTCTGAGACGTACGAGCTCAGGGGTTATATATTGATGGATATCAAACGCATGGAGTGAATTGCCTGTGTGGCATGCCTAAGTGGCAATTGATCGAGGCTTCTGTTGAAAAGCAAAGTCTTGTGGTGATGATTAAAGCAAGGCCTTTGTGGCGTAGCTTTGTGTAACGTTTGCTTCGCGAGTTTCACACCCGGTATGAACCAAAAACGGGAGAGGACGTCAGGGAGGGCATGCGTTTCTTTCTAGCTAGAAGTGGCGTCAGTGGTTTTACACGCCCTGACGAGTTTGACTTATGTGGTTGTTGCTGTTGCGAGGCGCCTCGGATTGATCGGTCGTTCTCGAACCGATGGAGTCATTTAGTTGGCTCGTTTACGCCCCATAGGGCGGGGAAATGCATGTTCAGGGTTTAAGTTTAATCCACATCGGTGGACTGGCCCTGAGGATCCAAGGGCCCACCTGAGTCTGGGTCCTGAGGGGCGGGCTAGAGCGTCTCGAATCGGTTGAGGACTATCTTTTGCCTCGGTTCATAGACGGAAATCCAATTTCCAAATACGTGACATTTGCGGTTTTATTTGTAAACCTATATATGGCGACATGATATATGGTACCCATGCCGCCTATGATTGATACTTATGATTTGAAGTTGTTTTATACACTATGCACTTATAATAGTATCAAATGATTTGTTTTAAACGTATCAAGCATTCTTTGGCTGTTATAAGGGAAAACCCTATCCCCCGGCTTGCGTTGCATTGTGTGATAGGACCTGGGTCTTATAATAGCTTCATTTTTCTTTATTTAGCATTGCGCTGTTTGTTTTATGCACTGGTATTCTTGGAAGGAAACCCGTTCCGTGTTACGGCGTGGTCCCTTGATTTTAAAATAAAGATTTATAACTGTTTTAGTTCTCACACCAGTCCCATGACTGACCTGGAGTTTATTGTTTTAACCTAAACTCTGGGTGCCCTTATTTTGACACGGGCAGCTAGTAGTTTTGGTTTTGCAGATTTATATTCACAGGATCCTGGTTTACAGCTGGAACGATATCCGGAAAGCTTTGTATCCGTATATCTCATTCTAGTTGTGTATTGTATTATTTTCCACTGCTATGTATTTAAATGTAATTTAAATCTCTGATATTTCTGTGTAATATTCATTTATACTCTGTATATTCTTGTAATCTGATGCGTTGTTGTAATATACAATGAAACGTTCTTTTGTATGTATTCTGTTGTGGCTTGTTCTCAAACGATAGGGCATTTCGAACGGTCTGGGTCGGTTTAGCGACTGGTTCGGACCGAGCGAAATTCCTTGCCGTCACAAATCTCCAATAAGCGCCATGCGGTTTTTAATTTTATATTATATATGGAGCGTGAGATGCAAGCGTTCCACTAGATTCTATTTATTTGATTTAGACATTATTATAATATCACTGGATTTGATATCAAAAATAATTTGGGTTATAGTAAGGTAAAAACCGTCCATGTTTATGTGTGGGCTGGTCTTACTATTATCCTTTCTTTCGAAAGGATTTTGAAAGTTAAACAAATGGTTGGAGTTTACTAACACCAGTCCCCTGACTGACCCAGAGTTTATTTTGTTTGTTTTCCCAAAACTCTTGGGTGCCAAATTTGTACGGGCAGTCAAGTAGTCGGGATTTTACAGATTCACTTGGAAGAGCTGGAAGCAGGAGGATTCACCAGTTAGCTATAGACTATTATATCTCCGTTGTGTACTATGTGATATCTGGAAACAGGTGTTTATAATTGTTCCAGGATTAACTGTTGTGCTCTGATAATGGTATGTATATACAGTTACTGATTTGTATTTCAAAAAGTTATGTTATATAATATATTTTATTCGTTCTGCTGTGAGGTTTGTGTTCTTCGTTTTTCTTCTATTCTAATATTTCTTCCTTTCTATTTCTCATCCTCTAACATCTTTCTAATAATGATTCGTATTTCCATGCAATTTGGGTTGGACGTGTGGTGTTATTGGTCAACTCAGATAGTACGGATTTGCGGGCCGTTGCATCCGAGGTCAGTAAGAAGCCGAAGGCCAATAGGAAAAGGCCAAGATCTAAGAAGGAATCGTTAACGACTGCCACATGCTCTAACTGCAGTAGGCAAGGACATTTGGCGATAAATTGCAGCTCTCTAAAGAAACAAAGAAAGGATGGACCTAAATCCAACAAGAAGTTTCAAGAGAGAAGGGGATGCAATAATTGCCATCAGACTGTTCATCTTGCCAAAGATTGCTAGCTTTTAAAAGGGACCAACGTAGCTCATATAAATGAAGTAGCATAAACTCCAACACCCTCAACTAGTCAGCAAGGGCCAAATGTTTTGGAAGGCACGCTCACTGTCAACAATATTCCCATTACAGTATTGTTTGATATGGGCGCGTCGCAAAGCTTCATCTCGAGTAATACAGTCAAGAAGCTAAATCTAAAATTAAGGAATCTTAAAGAATCGATTAAAGTTCATAATCCAATAGGTGGTTCTCTTGTCCTTGGTTTGTGTTGTAAAGTGGCAATCTCTTTTTCCTATTATCAATTTCCTTGTACCTTGATCATCATGGATTTTTCTGAATTTGATATTATACTTGGGCTGGATTGGCTAACCAAACATAAAGCCGAGGTTAGATGTGCAGAAAGAGTTGTTAAAGTTAAAACTAAGCTTGCTAATATTGTTATACCCTGTGTAGGCTAAGATTCAGATAGAAAAGAATTTTGGGCTGCTCTTGAGGTTTCTGCCACTGCTATCGAAAATATTCCTGTCGTTAAGAATTATGCGGATGTGTTCGAAGAAGTTGATAGCTTACCTCGCAAAGATAAATTGACTTCAGGATCGATCTAGTTCCGAATGCAAGGCCAGTTGTGCATCCTATTCGAAGAATGACATGGAAAGAGAAAGAATAATTGGGAAATCAAACTAAACAGCTTTTATGGAAAGGTCTGATCAGGCCTAGCTTTTCAAATTGGGGTGCAGCAGTAGTGTTTGTTCTGAAGTCAGATGGTACTCTCAGATTATGTGTTGATTACCGAGACCTCAACAAGCAGACGCTCAAGAATAAATATCCCTTGCCCCGTACAGATGATTTATTGGATCGTTTGAATGGAGCGAAAGTATTTTCTAGAATAGACCTAGCTATAGGTTTCCATCAACTGTGGATTGCCAAAGAATGTGTTCCTTTGACAGCTTTCAGAGGTCCAGACATATTTTTATGAGTGGTTAGTAATGTCGTACATCTTATGCAACGCTCTTGCTTATTTTGTCGATTTAATGAACAGAGTATTCCACGATGTCTTGAATAAATTTGTGCTGGTTTTCATTGATGACATTTTAATCTTCTCTAAGTCAACTGCCGAGCATGAAAAGCATTTGGAACAAGTTTTGGAAATTCTGAGAAAGAATGATTTAAAAGCCAAATTTTCTAAATTCATATTCTGGCAAGAAGAAGTAAAGTTCCTCGGTCATGTAGTATCGACGGAAGGAATTGCAGTGGATCCAAGCAAGATCACAACCATTCAAGATTGGAAGCAGCCTAGCATGCCTACTGAAGTCATAAGTTTTCTAGGATTGTCTGGCTATTATCAGAAATTCATTAAGGATTTTTCGAAGCTATCTTATCCATTAACGAAACTTACCAAAAGCATGCAAAGTTTAGTTAGATGCCTGAATGTGAGGCAGCTTTCCAAGAGCTGAAATTAAGGTTGACTACTGCTCCAGTGTTGACTATTATTGATGGCAATCAAGATTTGACAGTCTATATTGATGCTTCTATTGAAGGTATTGGTGCGGTGTTAATGCAAAGAGGCAAAGTAGTTTCTTATGCTAGCCGTCAATTGAAGCCACATGAGAAAAGATATCCTACACATGATCTTGAGTTGATGGCCATCGTGTCTGCTTTAAAGATATGGAGGCACTATCTTTTGGGTGAGAAGTTCAAATTATATACAAATCATAAGTCATTGAAGTACTTGTTCACCTAGAGAGACTTGAATTTGAGGCAGCAGCGTTGGTTAGAATTTCTTGCGGCATACGATTTGGATATCTTGTATACTCCCGGGAAAGCCAATGTGTTAGCCGATGCGCTCAGCAGGAAGAATGCGGTCATCGCCAATCTTATGATCGCCAACCTTATCATTACACCTTCACTGATTGACAAAATCTGTGCTCTTCAGAAAGATGATGAATTTATTCATAGAATTAGTAAACGAGTTCGGGAAGGCAAACCCTCGAGTTTCCAAATTGATAACAAGGGAGTTCTAAAGTTTAAAGGCCGAATTTGTGTCTTGAATATCCCTAAGCTCAGAAGAGAAGTAATGGATGAATGTCATAAATCTAAGCTCTGTATTCATCCAGGGGTGAGTAAGATGTATCATGATCTCAAGTGCACGTTCTGGTGGAAATCTATGAAAAGAGACATTTCCATTTATGTCAGCAGGTGTTCTACTTGCTAGCAAGTCAAGAGTGATCAGCAAAAACCTGCCGGCTTGTTACAACCACTAGAAGTTCCAAGTTGGAAGTGGGATCAAATTTACATGGATTTTATTGATGGCTTGCCCTGAACTAGGAAAGGTAATGACATCATATAGGTGATCATAGATCGCTTCACGAAGTCTGCCCATTTTATTCCTGTCAGATAAACTAGAACAGCTCAAAGTCTGGTGAAAATTTATTTCAAAGAAATCGTTAGACTACATGGAGTTCCTGGTAGCATTGTTAGTGACCATGATACGATATTTGCTAGTAAATTCTGGGAAGCATTCTAAGAAGAGCTGGGGACAAAGTTAAATCTGAGCACCGCATATCATCCTCAAACAGATGGCCAGACTGAGAGGGTGAACCATATACTGGAAGACTTGTTGCGAGCATGCATTCTTGATTTTGGCAGATCATGGGAAGACCACTTGCATTTGGTTGAGTTCTCTTATAATAACAGCTACTAAGCAAGCTTGCAAATGTCGCCATTCGAAGCATTGTATGGCAGACCATGTAGATCCCCTGCATGTTCGGTAGAACCAGGAAATAGACTAATATTGGGTCCCGACATGATTCGAGAAGCTTTGGATAAGATCAGTTTCTTCAAGAACTGACTTCTAACTGCTCAGAGATGATAGAAAAATTATACAGATTCAAGAAGAAGGGATTTAGAATTTTTGTTGGCGATTATGTGTACTTGAGAGTTTCCCCACTGAGAGGAGTAGTTTGTTTTGGGAAGAATCGGAAGTTGGCGCTGAGATTTATTGGTCCATTTCCTATTCTAGAAAGGATTGGAACTCTCGCTTACAGGGTTCAGTTGCCTGACTGGTTGCCAGGAGTACATGATGTATTCCATGTGTCTCAACTTCGAAAGTATGTGCATGATCCAGACTTGATTGTGGAGGAAGCTGCGCAACAGGATTTGGAGATTACCCCGAGCTTGGCAGTAAGAAGAGAGCCAGTAAAGATCATTGGCAAAGAAACTCGAGTTCTGAGAAACAAAAGAATCCATCTAGTCAAAGTGCAGTGGAGCGGAGATCCTAGAGACTGTACATGGGAGACCGAGAATAGCATCAAACAGACTTATCCCCAATGCAAAGTGGATATCTCTGATTAGCTCTAGTGCAAGGTACATTTACAATATTTTACATTTTTTGTTTGTTTCCTACTTTACTATTGTTTCCTTTTCGGGGATGAAAAGTTTTTAAGTGGTGGAGATTGTAACAACCTAGAAAATCAGAACCAATTTAAAAAAATTATTTTAGCTATTTTGATGAATTCATAATATTTAAAATAATTTATTTGAAATAATAACGATAAAATTTTTATTTAAATCAAAGTTAGAACCAACAAATTTATTTTAATTATAAAAGGAATTAGAAATAGCGCGGCAGTTTGAAAATTTGAATGTGAACTTTGACTGAATGTACAGGATTCAAAATAAATCAGATTTTAGTGAAACCAAAAATATTTAAATTTGTTTAAAAATATCTTTCCAAAGAATCTGAAAAATTGAAATTTCATAGCGGGAATAAAAAGTTATGGCCAGTTGAATATTCAGAAAAGTCGCTATGGAATTTAATATAATGTATAGCCATTTTACAAATGACCTCTGTTTTCGACGAAACCACTTTGGTTGGATCCGGAACATTAAATTATTGCAAGATTCCAATTTTCATAATTTTAGAATTAATATGTCAGCATAGCAAAAGAAAACGTGTTTTGTCAATTTTAGACAATTTCGATCGACCAGAAAATGGCCATTTTTCAAACAGTCTCCAAATTCGATGAAATTAATTTTGTTAGGACCGTATCGTCAAAACATAGCTAGATTTATTTTTCGGGAATTTTTGGAGTCAGTATGTAGCCCTAGTAAATTAAAATGTACGATCAAAATTAAATAATTAAATGTTTTATATTTTAATTTGAAGAAAAACTGACTGAAACAGTCGAATGGGCCTATGTAACATATTCCATTGTGTTCGAAATGGGGGTATTTAGCTACAGGTGACACTCATTGGGTTTGATTTGGAGTTAGGAGCGATACAAGAATTATATTGAAATTAAATGGAATTAAATAAAATAAAAATAAAAATAGAAATACGTATAAATATGCTATACCATATAAACCCTATTCCCATCGTTTTACAGCCACCACCATCAGTTTTAATGGCATAGAATGCTCGAGACTTCCTTTCTATTTCCTCTTGATCCACATAATAAAATCATCTATTCCTGAAGGCAATTTCAAAGAGAAGTTCGAGCTCTTCAGATCCATACGGATATCAACACCCATCATGGAGTATCCAGCCCAAACCACCCCCTTTAAACCCACCGCATTGCCCTTGAAGTCCTCCCTCCAGACCCCACCGAGCTCATCCAGATTTGGGGCGTGGGTGCGGCACTCGAGCCCCCTCCAGGTGATGCTGTCCGATCGTCAGAAGGTGCGCCGGTTTGGGTGGAAGTTGAAGCCCTAGGTTCTAACATTTTGGTTAGAAACTGTCGGCTTCCAAATTATGTAGAAGAAGGTTGTTTATTTATTTAATTAATTTATTTTTTATATTTAAATTGTTAACAACCTTCATAAAATCATATCTCGCTCATACAATAATGGAATTCGATGAAACTGGAAACATTGGGACCGTAAATTTAAGATCTACATTTCAGAACTGACCGGAGAATTTTTGGAGCTTTCTACAATTTTAGAAAAAATAAAAAGCAAAGTGAGATTTCTGAATCCGAAATAAATAAATAAAATTATATTAGCTTGCAGATGGAGTTTAGAAACTCCCGACACCGTCACCCACAGACCATGGACGACATGATTGTATTGTGGTGTGAAATTGGTTTATTTTTGGTGATTGATTGTGGTTGAAACGAAATTGGTTGATATTGTGAAAATAGATTGTATAGAGAGAAAAATGTATTAGGAAATGAAACCCTTGTATCGCCGAGAGGCCTATGTTAGCGCGAGGAGCCGTACTAAGGACGATGCCTTACCCTACCGTTATGCTACCGAAATTTTCTGAAATATTCCTGTGTTGTATAATATTCATGTTATGATATAAAAATTGATTAACAATAAAAAAATACATTTTTTATTTAATATGGAAATGATCATAGTATGAATAGAAAATTGTTTAACAATAAAAACTACATTTTTATTATATATATATATATATATATATAATGATCATCATATGTTAAAATAAAAGTTCATATTTTTGTTGTAAATCAAAAATGGTCATTTGTTAAATAGAAGTATTTTTTTTACATTGAATTTTACATTTTTAATGTCTATGAAACATTAAAAATAAACATTGTCATATAAAAATGTGTTTACTTTGAAATTTACATTTTTAATGTAAATGAAACATTAAAAATGACCATTGTTATATAAAAATGTGTTTAATTTGAAGTTTACATTTTTAATGTAAATGAAACATTAAAAATTACCATTGTTATATAAAAATATGTTTACTTTGAAATTTACATTTTTAATGTAAAAGAAACATTAAAAATAAGCATTGATATAAAAATGTCTTTATATGGAAATTTACATTTGTAATGTAAATGAATATTCAGAAAATGATCATTAGTTAAATAAAAATGTGTTTACTCTGAAATTCACATTTTTAATGTAAATGAAACATTAAAAATGACCATTGTTATATAAAAATGTGTTTACTTTGAAATCTACATTTTTAATGTAAATGAAACATTAAAAATGACCTTTGTTATATAAAAATGTGTTTACTTTGAAATTTACATTTTTAATGTAAAAGAAACATTGAAAATAAGCATTGATATATAAATATGTTTTTACATTGAAATTTACATTTCTGATGTAAATGAAAACAATAAAAAAAGAACCATTGTTAAATAAAAATGTATTTACATTGAAATTTACATTTTCAATGTAAATGAATCAATAGAAAAAAAGAGGTATTGTTAAAAATGTGTTAACATTTAAAAGGCATTTTTAATGTAATAAAAGAATGAATAAAAAATTACATTTTTAATGTAATAAAAGGATGAATAAAAAAGATTACATTTTTAATGTAATAAAAGAATGAATAAAAGATTAAATTCTTAATGTAATAAAAAATGAATAAAAAGGATTACATTTTTAATGTAATAGATGAATGATTTGAAAAGATTACATTTTTAATGTAATAAAAGGATGAATAAAAAAGATTACATTTTTAATGTAATAGATGAATGATTTAAAAAGATTACATTTTTTAATGTCAGATAGAATGATTAAAATATTCAAGTTTTGAATAAAATGGTGTCAACATAAAAATCACATTATTATGTAAGAGTGAAACATTAAGATATTCAAGTTTGAATAGAATTGTATTAACATAAAAATTACATTTGTATGTAAGTATGAATCATATAAAAGATTCAAGTTGTGATAAAATTGTTTTGACATTAAAAAGTATATTTTAATGTATGTATGGATCATATTAAAAGATTCAAGATAATAAAGTTGTGTTTAACATTAAAAATTATATTTTTAATGTAATGTATGATTTCATATAAAAGAAATCAATGTTAAAATGAAAATGTTTATGACATTAAAAATTACATTTTTAATGTAATGTATTATTTCATATAAAAGAAATCAATGTTAAAATGAAAATTTTCATGACATTAAAAATTACATTTTTAATGTAATGTAAGAACCCATAAATTTTGATGAGTTGGAAATAAAATGTATTGAAGATTTAGAACATTAAAAATCAATTGGATATTTTGTTTAGATATTTAAAATCAAATATTGTTTGAATACGAATTAAAATTTCAATATTTAATTCAGACTGGTGGGTAGAAATCAAATAATTATTGTGAAATATCTGAATTGAATTTGGTGAGATAGTTGAATTGGATTGAAGTTCGTCTGAAAAATATCATGGTTGATTTAAAAAAAATTACGATTTAATTTGTAAATAGATTGACTTTAAACGAATTGAGAAATTTATTTGTTGATAGATACGAGAATTGGCTTGGATATTTGTATATGTAAATGAATTGAAAATTTAACATTTGAACGGAGTTGGGGAGGGACAAATAGAATACAAACAATGAACCGATGATAAATTAAAATTTAACTATAACAATACAGTGTCGGAGTACAACTAAGTTGATTTTATTGCATTCAGACCGCGAAGGCGGAGCGGTATATATAAATTTTGACACACTTGAAATTGGCATTGGTGGTATGAATTTTTGAGCATACAATGATAAATCACCATAGAGTTTAACCACGTTATCACTTACCCCAAGTAAATCCCTTTCCCATACATTGTCTCCCCAGATTTTACCCTCCTTAGTTAAAATACGTAAGCTACTGTTCCTGCCTTGGCTCCCACGATTCTTTCTTTATAAATCGAAGGCCTTGTTACCCAAATTCATTCAAAAAAAAGAATCAATTCCTTCATCCCCTAAAATTTCTTGTTCCCAAATCATTTTAATGGCCTCCTTTCACCAAAATTAAATCGCTTCTTCCTAAAAATCGTTGTTGCCTTTCCCCAAATCGAAACTACCTCTTCCATAAACTCAACGTTAAGCGCTACTCCATCTCAACATCACTGCCTTTTTCTTCTGAAGCCCCAAATTCGTCGCACCCACCCGAGCCACCATCCTCCACCATCATCGAGGCAAACCACCGCCTCTATCCAACATCAAAGGCGGAACCTTTTTCTCCTAAATCATTTAACAACAGCCAGCGTCACCCTTAAAGTCGGTGCCCCAAAATCAATCACTAGCTTCTTCCTTCCTCGTCATATCGAAGGCCTCCACCGTTGATGCTCTCTTCTTCCTTACCATAGATCGAAGCACCTCGGTAGCTCTAACATGAAGTCGAAGCCTATAGCACATCAAGTCGAAGCCTATAGCATTTGGAGCAAAATCGAAGCGCCTCTACCTCGAGACTACCGATTGAAGCCTGAGCTATGCCGCCATGTCCATAAATCTAGGATTAACTCGGCCGTAAGATGAGTTTCTTTTGGGAACTCACGATTGATTAATCTCAGTTCAAGTAGTTTAATTTTAATACAAACTAAGTATGATAGTTTTATTATTGTGGTGTTTTGTCTTGAGTTTTAATGATGCTCGATATATGGTTGCGCAACTACGTATTTATCACCTTATCATGCGAACTGGAAACATAATGTTTCTAAATTACACCTTCCTAGTTCATGAAGTGGGTAATATATGCTTGGTATATATTTTCTATGTTCTGTGCTTTTGGTTAGACTGCATGCACTCACTTGCCTTTCAATTACTTGAGGTTGCTATATTGTTGTTACCTTGTTGTTTACAATAGTGAATCACTTGCTTTGTGTATTTATACCAGTATGATAGTCTGAATTATCCATTTCTACTATTTGACCTGTATGTCATCAACTGGAAAACATTTCGAAGTACTGGAAGTAGATCATATATGTTATGTGAAGGGAAATGTTTCATTTTAAAGTATTATCACAAATGAGCAAATATTCGCGCTTTATGCATAAGGAGAAATGTACAGTGAAAATTACATGTGAGTCAATATTAAATTGGCATTACAGTCCAATATTCTAGTTGAAATGATGGTATGTATATAGGTATTAATCTAGAGTAACCTTAAGCAACAAATAATTTAAAGTAAACAATAAGGTATGCTGGCTTCATTGTGAAGGGCTTGTATTTGAAGTCTGTCATAAATATTAAGTGTGCCCTTCAACAAGATAGTATTATTGTTCCTTACATCTCCCTGTTAGTAAATCAGTTGTGTTGCTTTACTGTATACAATTCATTTGCAGGCATGTTGAGATCTGTATGTGTACGCTTGTAAATTTGTGTGTTGAGGTCTAGGTGGTTTTGGAGATTGATATGTGCATATGCATTGGTCCCCATGTATGTGTGTATGGATAAGTTTAGCATACATGCACATAAGCATTCACACTTTCTACATAAGCAGATTTAGTTGAAGTAGCATTGGTGCTTACATAAAGCACGAACCTATATGGACATCTTCCCATACCCATGTCAATAATGTAGAAACTGGACATTTTCATACTATGTTGATTCATATACATTTGTAAGTTGAATATTTTACCATTCATGTTGCTGACTAGTGCATTTGTGTATGGAGTGTGTTAAAGCTATGTTAAACATACATATGCATACCCTGTCTTAACCCATTTGCACCTATATACCCACTATGTTTTTACTAAATATAGTGTTGAACCATGTTATTTACTAAATGTAGCTGCTGAAACCATGTTATTTACTAAAAATTTATTTGCTGAAATATTTACTTACTGAAATGAATTGTTGAACCTTGTGTTCACCGAAACAAATTTACTGCAATCATTTAGCTGGCATACTGAAATTATTTAGCTACATGATGAAACCATTTTTCCTACTGTACTGAAGCCATTTTATTTATTGTGCACATACCTCTCATGATATGAAGTTATTGAATTATTTATTTGCTGAAATGGGTTTGATAAAACCTTCATTTGCTGAACGCTTATTTGCTGAAATGAATTTGCTACAACATATGTTGTTTCTGCTAATGTTAAATAAAGTGTTGCTTGAAACTAAAGGACAGTGGACAGTTTTGATTAAACCATAGATAAATGTGAGTAACATTATTTTTATATATGTCATCTTTTATGTTTGCATGGGCATGTAAGGCACGCGGCTATGTATTGTTCGTTGTTACTTATGAGAAACATGTAAGCTTCCTGCGTCTTCTTTTACAATGGAGAACATCTTAAATTATTTTAACTATTGTATCTCATTTTTACTATTGATTAACATGTAAAAGTGTTAATTTTTTATGCTTATAATTTATCTTTATTGTAAATAAATAAATTTTACATTGGGTATTTTCATATATTTTCACAGTTTGTTCATCAATTCTCATGCACCCCAAAAAGCAAAGATTACACAAGAAGAAGACCAATTTTGAATATTTTATCCTATGTTGCCTTTGGAATCTAATAAACGTCCTTGTTTGGAAGAATTAATCACATGCGATCTTATCTCCCTTCAATTAATCACATGTCAAACAAGGAAGATATGGAAGGAATAATTGCTGATGGGAAGAATAATTGCTAATTGGAGGAATAATTGCTAATTGGAGGAATAATTGCTGATTAATATAAGAGAAATAATTGTTATTAAAAGGGCCATATATGCATATATTGGATGAAGGTTTGAGGTTGGCATTTTATCTTATAAATACTGTTGTACTCTCATTGTAAAAAGGATCGGGGAATCAATAAAGTTTTCTCTATTTTCTCTTTTCTGCATTTTTATTCTCATGACAAGTGGTGTTGTCAAGTTAATTAGATTTGCTAGAACACAATTGTTATTGCAATTTTATTTTCCTGTTAATTTATTTCTATTTTGCAAGTTTATTTCCAGCAATCTGTTTATTTCCTAATCATTGAATTGATTATAGATTCGATTAGATTCGAATCTGTTGTGAATTCAATTGCAGTTTCAATTTGTTTTATTGATAATTGTAATTTGGTCATTGATTCAATTAGTTTTGTTTTGAACCAAGTTACAATTTCAATTTTAATCACCCTCAAATTTTGTCTAACTCGCCCAAGGAATATATAAATAACATAATTTAATTTATCCTCCCTGTGTTCGACCTGCATACTACACACCTGTACGCTTGCAGAATTTATTACAATATCGCGTTTTTTTAGCGTCGATCAAGTTTTTGCCGCCATTGCCGGGGAGGTAACGATTAAATTTTATTATTTATTTAATTTCTGATTCATGTTAGTTTTATTTTTATTTTGTTCCCTTTTGTTTACTTGTATATATATATAAAAAAAATCTCGATTAGTTGATTTGGTATTATTTGATGATACCGTAATCTTCGAAACAAGTGAGAAAAAGAATCTTGTCAGTTTTCCTTGATTTTCCTTTCATTTTCATTTTTTATTTCTTTCTCTTTTTACAATTTTTTTCTCATATCTTCCTTATTTCTTTCCTCCTTTCCATTTTGTTTCCTTTTTTTCCCATTCATTTCTTTCCCTTTCTTCTTGTTCAAATTTACTTTAAAAAAAACTTGCTTTTATTTATTTATTTATTTCCTTGCAACCTTCTTTCTCATTTTCAATAACTTCTTTCCCTTCTTTTTTTAATTTATTTCTTCCCTTTCTACACACTTTTTTTTCAAATTAAAAAAAAGACTTGCGATTTTTTTATTACTAATTGCTTTCCTATTACAACTCTCTCTCACTTCCTCTAATCTCTCTTTCCATTTTTCCTTTTCATTTGTTTCTTTCCTATTCTCTTTCTACAACAATAAAAATAAAATAAATAAATTCTTTGGATTATATTTTCTTTTCTTGCTGTACGTTTCCAGTGCTTTAATTTCTTTCCTTTTCTCTCTTTATATATTCCCTATTTCATTCTTTCTTAGGCCTTTATTCTTCATATTTCTCCATCACCAATCCTTCAATATACATCTTCCATATAATGTTCAATCGAACAAACTTCCTCCATAAAATACCTAATTCGCAAACTCGATTTGAAACAAAGAAGAAGGGGTGCGTTAAAAGTTGAGCGTGGTTTATGCGAGATTGTTTGGGCGTATACTGATTCTTTTTGAGTTCATTTATTTTATTTTATTTTATTCCAAAAATAAACAAAAAAAGAAAAAAGCAAAAAAGGGCGAGATTTCCTTTTTTTTGGGGAGTGTAATTGCGGTCTATTGAGTGCTTTCATCTGTTTATTCAACTAGTTCTGGTGGTGTATGTTTAACTATGGTGTGCTCCTAAATTGGTTGGATTAGCTTGCTCATTTTCAATAAGCTGGTTTTCATTTCCACAGAAAAAAAGAAGGAAAGGAAAGAGGTCAACTTGATTTTTGTTGATTGGTGCGTGATTTGTATCCTTTTATTAAGGCGTGTAAAGTGGAGAAACTAGATGTGGTGACTTTAATTATTTTGAGCAACTGATTTGTTCCATCTTTTGGCGTGGGTTGATTTGAATAAATATAGTAAAGGTCAAGATTTTTGGTTGAGCGGCATATTTGTGGAGTTGGTTACCATTTTTGAGTTGTGCAGATTTGTTGTGAGCCGGTTTTCATTATCATCATTTTTGCGAAGCTTATTTTTGCTTTTGGTCTTGTTGAGTCAAGCTTTGTTTATTAACTTTATTAATTTATTTTGAGTTTAGTTTTTTTTTCCTCTAACTAAGGTAGTTTCTTTTCCTCTTGAGATTTTTTTTTCCTCTTTTCTTTTAGTTTGTTTCTTTTCTGTTAAAAAAAAAAGAAAAAAAGAAGAAGAAGAAGATTCAACGCCAAAGCAAAAGGAATTCAAACAACGAATCAAGAATTCAGAAATCAAAAGAAATTGCAAATAGTGAGATTTCAATCATTGACGCTACTCATTTTTTCTGGATGGACAGCCATGCCCAACTGTAATGGTTTTTGAACTCTACAGGTGCTCTGCTGCAAAGAAAAACATATAGACATTGCTTGTAAAAATCTTCTGCAGGGGCAGCGGCTTGCTATGTACAATTTTTAATTTCTGCAATTATTCTGTCTGATTGTTGTGAGTTGAAATTTCCATAACTACTATCATCATTCTCATCGTTTCTCAACAATAAAATCTGATTAGATATTTCAAAATAATATAATTGAAAAGTGGTGCTTTGTGAAGTTGACTGTCTCGTATAATTGGATCGCGGATATATATATTTTGAACTTCTAGCAAAAGAGGTTGCATACTACCCGTAAAACATTGGTCGTATCCCTTAGTATTTATACTATACGTGAACGTCCATAAGACCCTCTTCCCCCTTCTAATTGTGTCAGTTAATTAATAGAGCACAACTTAGTATTTTATACTATTTTTGAAGTGAGTGTAATTTCTGTCTTGCCTTGACTTCTTTAAAATGTCCGATTCAAAAAAAATCATTAAGAGAAATGTGGGATAATAATCGGAGTAGACGTCCTCTTGAAGAGTATGACTATGAATTACAACTCATGAAGCAAAGTTTTCCAAAATTTCGTGAGTCCAATGTCAACAATTTTCAAAATTTTCCAACTGACCAACATTTTCAAAATCATATAAATGATCGAAATTGCGACTTCAATTCAAATTTCAATAGTTTCGATTATGAGCCACATCCAAATCAAAATAGCTTTGAATCCCAATATAGCTTTGATTCACATCAACATGAGGTTGAAAATCAAAATTTTCAAAATTATAGCCCATACCAACATCTTGAAAATAACCAAAATTGCAATTTTCTCTCGAATTTCAACAGTTTTGGTTACGAACATAATTTTTACAATCAAGATGATTTCCAATATCAAAATGAAAATTCAAACAACTACTACATTGGAAATAATATTGATTGTGAAATTGATGTGGCCTATAATTTTGAGAATCAAGAAATCCAAAATGAGACCTCTCAAATCAATGATTCTGAAGAATGTCATTTTGATGAGAGTGAATAAAGGCTAAATAAAAAGATGGATGAACTTCTTTGTTTAATGGCATCTTTGAAAGAACAACGAGAGCAACAAAATCAAATTCAAACAAGCGATAAATCAGAAAATAATCCATTCTTTACTGATAGTGAAAATTTTCAGATAACAACTTTGGAAATTGAGAATAACGATCTAAATGAAGTTGTTCTAAATTCAACAAATGATTTGGAATTCGATTCTTTTCAGGAAAACGATTTAAGCTCAGATTTTGATCTCTCTCTTTCAGGATGCGAAAAACTTGAAATTTTTGAATTTGAACAAAATGAAAATGTTGATTTTTTCGAAAACTCGGAATTGGAAAAGGATTTTAATGAACATGAATTTTTTGAATTGTATGAGGATGAGTTTCCAAATGAGGAAACTTCCAACGAATTTGAAGTTGTCAGTGTCAAAAATACGTTGTCAATGAATCAAATTGAGAAATGTGATCACATAATCTTGAACAACACTCAGAATTTAAATTTCATGATTGCAACTAAGTTTATATACGATCACAAATTTTTGAACAATTACACTGATAAATTTGTGGAACACATGAATTATTTTTGGAATGCTGGCTTGATTGAAAAACTTCATGTTAGGATGACCCTGGATGTAACGACCCGTATTCTACACATCATAGGATTGTAGAATATTTATTTCTTTCCCGTGTGAAGTTGTATGGTCATGTAACTTTGGGAAACATTTATTAGAGTCATTTTCCCCGTTCATGATTTTTTGTCGATTTTTAAATGACCATTTTGCCCCTAGTCGGTACTGTTTTGGCCATAACTTTTGATTGGAAAGGAATTTTGACCTGAAACCACTTCCATTTGATTCGTTTGATAGTTTCTCTTTCCGTAGAGTGGTCATAATAGCCAAACGGACTTACCGTTTGGGAGATATGGCTGAAACAAGGTTTGGAGGATGAAAAACTGCTTAACCGGGCCAAATCGGGTGATTAGTGAGTAGGCCCATAACCCATTTCGGGATTAGGGTTATGAGAGGGCTGAAATGAGATGGAGAATCATTCCATTTCAGTTTTCTAGCCTCCACTTATCACCAAGGAACCCTAAAAATGGCCTCCAACCTCTAAATCACCTCCAAAACACCTTTAGGTTAAGGATTTGGCTTAGCAACCCCTAATCAAGAAGGATCTTCACCTAATCAACAAAGGAGCTGCTGTTTGGTATTGGAATTCGCATCAAATCAGAGAATCATTTCAGATCTTAGTTTGTTTTGTGGCTAAGGTGAGTGATTTGCTTAGTTTTGAACTAATTATGGCTAATTAGGAGTGATTAGTGTTAATTAGCGAATTTAAGCATGATAAAATTCTGGAAAAATATTTATAAAATTCGGAATGATGTTTTAGACCTCTGATACGAATTTGGGTTAATTTGGTTAAGATTTGCTAATCCTATCATCAGTCTCACCTAAATATGCTTAAGGGGAAAATATGGGATTTTGGGTATGTTTGATCCATTTTTACCTATCATATTGATGTTTTGATGTTTGTGGTTGATTATGTACGTTGCTATGACTGTATGAAATGCTTTGTGACTGTTTAGAATAGTTAGAATGGTCGAAAACGCCGTCGAGGGGCGTAAACAGCTCGCTGGACAAGGTGCAGGGGTTCGGATCGCATAGGGGGTTGAGGGACGATCGGATCGCCCTATGGGATCGTGGGGGCATCCCCACGAGTCGAGTCACCTCCTCCGAACCGAACCACCTGTGCAAAGCCCACGAAGCGAATCGATGCAGCGTCGTGCCAAACTGAAGTACTCCGATCCGGATCGCGAATAAGCATTACGACCCGATCCGTCCAAGAAGGGTGAGCACGATCCGTCGACCTGGAGAAGGGCGTCCGATCCGAACCGCTTGAAGAACCACGATCCGATCCGTATGGGATGTCCCGATCCGAACCGAGAAGGGGATCACGATCCGAAGCAAAGGAAGGAGGACCACGACCCGATCCGACGTAGGAGGCGCGACCCGATCCGATGAAGAATGTGAAGGCTGATCCGATCCGATCCGATTGTGACGACCAATAACCCGAGATGCAAAGGTAGTCCAAATGGAAGTTAGAGCTCAGGATCCCGGAACCAGTTGGGAACCAATGAGTTCACTTCATGGTTGGACTTTGCTGCGGGACGTGTGCTAAGGAGTTGTCGACGTTCATAACTTCGATTCACCACTAAAAAAGAATGATGGGCTACTTATCAGTGCAGTAGCGTCATTGCGACCTGAGGGGTAAGGTGATGGTAGCAAGACTACGTTATCAGTGCAATAGGGTCATTGCGACCTGAGGGGCAAGGTGATGCGTAGTAAGACTATGAGCCAGCGCAGATGGGGTGAATAACTCCATGGGGCAAGTGGACATAGTAAGGATTAGTAAGGCTATGAGCCAGCGCAGATGGGGTGAATAACTCCATGGGGCAAGTGGACATAGCGAGGAATTAGTGGCTACGTTATCAGTGCAGTGAAGCCATTTATGACTTCATGGGGCAAAGTGATCGTAGCAAGGAATGCTGGGTGATCGAAGTGGTGGATATCGTATGCTTTACGCACTGAGTGAGAGATGTGAGGATGGATGCTATGTTTGATTGTTTGCCATCCCTATGACATGCACACCTCCCCCACCTCCGTATCTTTATGTTGTTTGATATGATACCTTAGAGTGTTGTACAGTATGTAGTGCTAACTCTTTGGTTGCAGGTCCAGGTTCAGGTATGTTTTAGTCTACCTGTTATTATTCATTTTAGATGCTTATCGCTCATACCAGGCTTTATGTCTGACCCAGAGTTTTATGTCTCCTCTTATTACTCTGGGTGCTCACACGAGCAGACTAGAGACAGGTTAGCTGGTGATGCGCGAGTAGCTGATTCGGAGGCGGGCAGGAGGCTTCCACGTATTATATATATATACACATTCTCCCTGTGTCGTTGGTGGTCGCTACTTGGGCATTAGTAGTGTACCTCATTTATCTTACTTTTGCTTTGAGACAGTTTGGAGTTGTAATAAGCTGTATTTTGGATTTCCGCTGCTATGATGTTTAGTCCTGATTTTCAGCTTATGCACTGTCTCTCCTGTTCTATGTCAAGTATGTTACTATTATATTTTGGTTCTATGCGCTGTGAGACATTCTACAGGTTCTTTGTATGTTCATTTCCTTCTTTCTTTTCCTTCTGGCGACCCGTTCCGTGCTAACTGGACATGTGTACAGCGCACTTTTGGAGTAAATGTCGGTTGGTGCGGGGCGGGCCGTCACACTTGGTATCAGTGCTCTAGGTTGCGTAGTTAACCTAGGGAAAGACACTAGGGAGAGTTAGTACGTATAAGAGAGCGCGTATTTGTGACTACTTTGGTTTTCAAAAGCTATGTGTATATATACTATTAGTAGTATAAGAATGAAGTTGCACTGCACTAGTACCACTATGGGGTCGTTGATCGTTTTCCTTTTTCAGATTGACGATGAGCCGACATGTTAGAGGTACCGGTAGAGGGGCCAATAATGGGAATGCCGCTGACATGAGGGCGATGTTTACCAACCTCATGAGAGACATGCTTAGAGAAGTGCAAGGGGCAGTTCCTAATCCCGGAGCTGGTGTTGGCCCAGTAGTGCAGGCGCCTAGGGTCGATTTCGCCAAGCTGTGCAAAGATTACACTAATCTTGGTGGGAAGCCGTTCCACGGAACGGAGTCGGCCACAGATGTTCAAGATTGGATGGATAGCTGCGACCGTATCTTCGATGACTTGGGTCTTGAGGATGCGATGAAGAGAAGGCTAGCGTCTCGTCAGCTGCAAGGGCGAGCGATGAATTGGTGGAATGCCATTAGAACAGCTACTCCAGAGGACCAGGTTACTTGGGTTCAGTTCAAGGCTCGCTTTAGCGAGAAGTTCATTCCAGCTGCCCAGAAGTCAGTGTTGTTCAAGAGGTTCTTGGAACTCAAGCAGAATGGGAGGGCAGTTTCTGATTATATTGCTGAGTTCGACACTTTGTCGAAGTATGGACTGTCTCTTATCGATACTCCTGAAAAGAAGAATGAGAAGTTCATTACTGGTTTAGATGGATACTTGGGAGAGAGGCTTATCAACCACATCGATGAGACTTTTGAATCGATCGTGGGGAAAGCTTTGAGATCAGAAAGCCTTTACCCTAAGTCAAAGACCGAGGCTGCAGAAGGGCCAAAGCCGCAAGCAGGTGGTGGAGGCAAGAATAGCTCTCAGAATAAGAGGAAGCAGGATCAATCTAAAGGTGGCCAGAAAAAGAGCAAGAAGGATGTTGAGTGCTTCAGCTGTGGAAAGAAGGGCCATTATGCTAAGGAATGTCGGGCCAAGCCAGCGGAAAGGAAGTGCTACAACTGTGGTCAAGTGGGACATCAGAAGGATAAGTGTCCGCAACCTCTTAAGGAGAAGCAGATTGTGAAAGCATATACTCTTGATGCTATTCCTTCTTCGTCGAATGCCCCAACTGCGGCGGAGAAAGGGAAGAATGTTGTTATTCAAGGTATGCTTTCTATTTATGATGTACCAGTTCGAGTTTTGTTTGATACTGGGGCTTCCCGTTCCTTCATATCTAGTGACCTGGTAGATAGGTTGGGACTGGAACCCGAGATAGTCGATAGATCATTGATTGTGACGAACCCGATTGGTGGTTCGACTAGCCTTAGTATGATTTGCAGGAATTTGGTCTTATCGAGTCATGGATGTATGTTTGTATGTGATTGCTTTGTTTTGGGCTTTACTGGGTATGGCATTATATTGGGAGTCGATTGGCTCCAAAGATACGGGGTGGTGGTAGACTGTGAGGGCTTTTTGGTGACAGTGAGGGCGGATGATGGACGGAGGGTAGTGTTTGGTAGCCTACCTAGTGATGGGGTTATGGCTAGTTTTGTAAATTCCCTCGACATCCCGCAGGATGAGTTGTCAGATGTGCCCGTGGTTGGCCAGTATCCGGACGTCTTCGAGGAGGTGACCGGGCTTCCACCACACCGAGAGATTGAGTTCCGTATTGATTTAGTGAAAGATGCCAGACCTATAGTGATGCCACTTCGTCGTATGGCACCAAGGGAGCAGCGAGAGCTCGGGGTGCAAGTTAGCAATCTTTTGAAGAAGGGATTGATTAGAAGGAGTGTCTCCGAGTGGGGAGCACCAGTTGTATTTGCCACTAAGGCAGATGGTTCCCTTCGTTTGTGTGTGGACTATCGCGAGTTGAATAAGGTGACGAGGAAGAATAAGTATCCTCTACCGCGGATAGATGATTTGTTTGATCAGCTGGAAGGAGCTAGAGTGTTCTCCCAGTTGGACCTCGCGACAGGATTTCATCAGCTTCGAGTAGCGGATGAGAGTGTTCCGAAAACGGCATTTAGGACGCCGTCTGGATTTTATGAGTGGTTGGTCATGCCATTTGGGTTGACCAATGCACCAGCCTACTTTGTGGATCTTATGAATCGAGTATTTAGAGATCAGTTGAATAAGTTTGTTCTTGTGTTCGTGGATGATATCCTTGTTTACTCAAGGACAGAGGAGGAACACAAGGGGCACTTGAGGATAGTGATGGAAGTGTTGAGGAAACACCAATTGAAAGCGAAATTCTCTAAGTGTCATTTTTGGAGAAGGGAAGTGAGATTCTTGGGTCATGTTGTTTCTGAGAGTGGTATTGCCGTGGACCCTGCGAAGGTGGCTACGGTACAAGATTGGCCTACGCCCAAGAATGCTACAGATGTAAGAAGTTTCTTGGGATTAGCTGGATATTATCGTAAGTTTATCCAGGTTTTCTCCAAGATAGCAGCACCGTTGACTCAGTTGACTAAGAAGAATCGGTCCTTCGTCTGGGACGGAGTGTGTGAGGATGCCTTCAAAAGTCTAAAGGAGAGGTTGACGCGTGCGCCAGTGTTAGTCATTCCTAAAGGGAATGAAGAGATGACGGTATACACAGATGCTTGTGGTACCGGACTGGGTGTTGTATTAATGCAAGGAGGTAGGGTTGTAGCTTATGCTAGTCGACAGCTAAAGCCGCATGAGAAGAAGTATCCTACCCATGATTTGGAATTGGCAGCGATTGTATTTGCGCTGAAGATGTGGAGACACTATCTCTTGGGAGAAAGATTTGAGCTGTTTACCGATCATAAATCTTTAAAGTATCTCTTCTCTCAGAAAGATCTGAATCTCCGTCAGCAGAGATGGTTAGAGTTCTTGGCCTCGTATGATTTTGATATCGCATACACACCTGGGAAGGGTAATGCGGTAGCCGATGCCTTGAGTAGGAGACATGCCAGCTTAGGGGCAATGTTTCTTGAATGGAAGCAACTGGAGTATATCGCGGGGTTTGATTTCAGACCAAGGTGCGAATTGGATCCAGTTATGCTAGCTAGTTTGACGATCAGACCCACTTTGATAGAGCGGATTGGTTCTAGCCAGAGGAACGATCCTAACCTATTAGAAATCATCTCCAAGTTAGAAATGGGAGTTGATGAGGAGATGAATGTGTATGGGCTTGATCGAGATGGATGGCTTCGGAAGAATGGAAGACTAGTTGTGCCCAACGTGAATGGTTTGAGAGATGAAGTGCTTAGAGAATGTCATCACTCAAAACTGACTATACATCCCGGTGGTAATAAGATGTATCGAGACATGAAACAGACTTACTACTGGGAAGGGATGAAAAGAGACATTGGTAAGTTTATATCCAAATGCATGAATTGTCAGCTAGTTAAAGCCGAGCAAAAGAAGCCTAGTGGGTTGTTGCAACCATTAGAAATTCCCGAATGGAAATGGGAGCAAGTTTCGATGGATTTCATCGATGGTTTACCAAGGACTAGATCGGGATATGATAGCATTTGGGTAATTGTGGATCGATTGACTAAGAGCGCAAGATTTATACCAGTCAAATCGACCAGAACGGCAGCCAAGTTGGCAGAATTGTATATGAAGTGGGTAGTGAGATTTCATGGAGTACCCAAAAGCATTGTGAGTGACCGAGACCCGTTGTTCACTAGTGGGTTTTGGAAGAGCTTACAAGAGGCTCTAGGGTCAAGATTACATCTCAGTACCGCATATCATCCTCAGACCGACGGTCAGACGGAGAGGGTGAATCGTATATTGGAAGATCTCTTGAGAGTTTGTATATTGGATTTTGGTGAATCATGGGATGACCATTTGCATCTAGTAGAGTTTGCATATAATAATAGCTACCAATCCAGTATCGGTATGGCTCCATATGAAGCTTTGTACGGAAGACCGTGCAACTCACCATCATGTTGGATAGAGACGGGCGAGAGGTTTGGGCTCGGACCAGATGTGGTGAGAGAAACTTCCGATAAGATCAAGATCATTCAGCAACGAATGAAAGCTGCTCAAGATAGACAGAAAAGCTATGCGGATAAGAGGAGAAGAGATTTGAAATTCTCCGTTGGTGACTTGGTGTTTGTTAAGATCTCTCCGTTGAAGAGCGTGATACGATTTGGCAGGAGAGGCAAGTTGGCACCAAGATTTGTTGGCCCGTTCCCTGTTCTTGAACTAGTCGGGAATTTGGCGTATAGAGTTGGCTTACCAGAGAAGATGACAGGAGTTCATAATGTCTTTCATGTTTCCCAACTAAGGAAGTTCGTTCACGACTCAAATATGACTATTTCACCTGATCAATTAGAGGACTTCGAAGTAGAACCTGAGGCGGTTGGGAACCGCAAGCCGATTCGTATTGTGGGGCACGATACGAAGCAACTTCGAAGAAAGTCGGTGAAGCTAATCAAGGTTCAGTGGGGCGAAAACGAGAATGATTGTACTTGGGAGACAGAGGAGAGCATTAGGAAGGCATATCCAGAACTCTTTGCCTGGTAAGATTTACTTTGCAATTTAGTTATTCCGCATGCTAGGATAGACTTGTTTTGCTTGTTTTGCATGTATGATGGTTGTTTTATGATTGATAGGCATGCGGGACCCTTGTGTGTGTTTTGATTAGGGAATTTCGGGGGCGAAATTTCTTAAGGGGGGGAGAGTGTAACGACCCGTATTCTACACATCATAGGATTGTAGAATATTTATTTCTTTCCCGTGTGAAGTTGTATGGTCATGTAACTTTGGGAAACATTTATTAGAGTCATTTTCCCCGTTCATGATTTTTTGTCGATTTTTAAATGACCATTTTGCCCCTAGTCGGTACTGTTTTGGCCATAACTTTTGATTGGAAAGGAATTTTGACCTGAAACCACTTCCATTTGATTCGTTTGATAGTTTCTCTTTCCGTAGAGTGGTCATAATAGCCAAACGGACTTACCGTTTGGGAGATATGGCTGAAACAAGGTTTGGAAGATGAAAAACTGCTTAACCGGGCCAAATCGGGTTATTAGTGAGTAGGCCCATAACCCATTTCGGGATTAGGGTTATGGGAGGGCTGAAATGAGATGGAGAATCATTCCATTTCAGTTTTCTAGCCTCCACTTATCACCAAGGAACCCTAAAAATGGCCTCCAACCTCTAAATCACCTCCAAATCACCTTTAGGTTAAGGATTTGGATTAGCAACCCCTAATCAAGAAGGATCTTCACCTAATCAACAAAGGAGCTGCTGTTTGGTATTGGAATTCGCATCAAATCAGAGAATCATTTCAGATCTTAGTTTGTTTTGTGGCTAAGGTGAGTGATTTGCTTAGTTTTGCACTAATTATGGCTAATTAGGAGTGATTAGTGTTAATTAGCGAATTTAAGCATGATAAAATTCTGGAAAAATATTTATAAAATTCGGAATGATGTTTTAGACCTCTGATACAAATTTGGGTTAATTTGGTTAAGATTTGCTAATCCTATCATCAGTCTCACCTAAATATGCTTAAGGGGAAAATATGGGATTTTGGGTATGTTTGATCCATTTTTACCTATCATATTGATGTTTTGATGTTTGTGGTTGATTATGTACGTTGCTATGACTGTATGAAATGCTTTGTGACTGTTTAGAATAGTTAGAATGGTCGAAAACGCCGTCGAGGGGCGTAAACAGCTCGCTGGACAAGGTGCAGGGGTTCGGATCGCATAGGGGGTTGAGGGACGATCGGATCGCCCTATGGGATCGTGGGGGCATCCCCACGAGTCGAGTCACCTCCTCCGAACCGAACCACCTGTGCAAAGCCCACGAAGCGAATCGATGCAGCGTCGTGCCAAACTGAAGTACTCCGATCCGGATCGCGAATAAGCATTACGACCCGATCCGTCCAAGAAGGGTGAGCACGATCCGTCGACCTGGAGAAGGGCGTCCGATCCGAACCGCTTGAAGAACCACGATCCGATCCGTATGGGATGTCCCGATCCGAACCGAGAAGGGGATCACGATCCGAAGCAAAGGAAGGAGGACCACGACCCGATCCGACGTAGGAGGCGCGACCCGATCCGATGAAGAATGTGAAGGCTGATCCGATCTGATCCGATTGTGACGACCAATAACCCGAGATGCAAAGGTAGTCCAAATGGAAGTTAGAGCTCAGGATCCCGGAACCAGTTGGGAACCAATGAGTTCACTTCATGGTTGGACTTTGCTGCGGGACGTGTGCTAAGGAGTTGTCTACGTTCATAACTTCGATTCACCACTAAAAAAGAATGATGGGCTACTTATCAGTGCAGTAGCGTCATTGCGACCTGAGGGGTAAGGTGATGGTAGCAAGACTACGTTATCAGTGCAATAGGGTCATTGCGACCTGAGGGGCAAGGTGATGCGTAGTAAGACTATGAGCCAGCGCAGATGGGGTGAATAACTCCATGGGGCAAGTGGACATAGTAAGGATTAGTAAGGCTATGAGCCAGCGCAGATGGGATGAATAACTCCATGGGGCAAGTGGACATAGCGAGGAATTAGTGGCTACGTTATCAGTGCAGTGAAGCCATTTATGACTTCATGGGGCAAAGTGATCGTAGCAAGGAATGCTGGGTGATCGAAGTGGTGGATATCGTATGCTTTACGCACTGAGTGAGAGATGTGAGGATGGATGCTATGTTTGATTGTTTGCCATCCCTATGACATGCACACCTCCCCCACCTCTGTATCTTTATGTTGTTTGATATGATACCTTAGAGTGTTGTACAGTATGTAGTGCTAACTCTTTGGTTGCAGGTCCAGGTTCAGGTTTGTTTTAGTCTACCTGTTATTATTCATTTTAGATGCTTATCGCTCATACCAGGCTTTATGTCTGACCCAGAGTTTTATGTCTCTTCTTATTACTCTGGGTGCTCACACGAGCAGACTAGAGATAGGTTAGCTGGTGATGCGCGAGTAGCTGATTCGGAGGCGGGCAGGAGGCTTCCACGTATTATATATATATACACATTCTCCCTGTGTCGTTGGTGGTCTCTACTTGGGCATTAGTAGTGTACCTCATTTATCTTACTTTTGCTTTGAGACAGTTTGGAGTTGTAATAAGCTGTATTTTGGATTTCCGCTGCTATGATGTTTAGTCCTGATTTTCAGCTTATGCACTGTCTCTCCTGTTCTATGTCAAGTATGTTACTATTATATTTTGGTTCTATGCGTTGTGAGACATTCTACAGGTTCTTTGTATGTTCATTTCCTTCTTTCTTTTCCTTCTGGCGACCCGTTCCGTGCTAACTGGACATGTGTACAGCGCACTTTTGGAGTAAATGTCGGTTGGTGCGGGGCGGGGCGTCACACTGGACATTTATCTACTGGACTATAAATCTAGGTATAAAGATGAGATGGTTTTCAAAACCTTTTGCTTATTAGAAAACATGCCTAGACGTAGTGGGAATGAAATTCATCGGGCTGGAACCAAGTGTGGGGGGAAAAGTTGGTGGCATTTTTTGCATCGCATGCATCGTAAACACATACATCATTGTACATATGATCCATTCTTACATATAGTTAGGCTGCATTTCATTCTGCAAATCATTTTGCATCTAATCCATCTATGGGTTTTATCATTCAAATTTAGGAAACATGCTACAGTGTGGACAATGTTTTGTCTAAGTGTGGGGGGAGTCTACATTTCATTCATTTTCATTTTTTTCTTTATTTTTTCTTTCTTTTCATTTTCAGCCATTTAAATAGGACCATCATGCATTTTAGATTGTAGTAACATGCCATTTTTTTTTGAAACACGACTCATTTTAGAGTGATACCACGAAATAAGTTTACAACTTTTAGTCAGTTGATGGTATTTTTTTCTCTCAACTTAGATCAAATAAGAAATGTAGTGAAAAGTTGATTTTTGAAGGATTATAGTGTAACCGGTACATAGGGAGATTCTTAGGTGATGGCCATGAAGTTTATTCTAAATTGTAGTCTTTGTTTAATAAAGTGGAGGACTTAAAATACTTATATTGGCTTTTCGAATCTTAAAAACTAAGTTGTGTTAAGTTGAATTCGCGTAATCTCTCTTGTTCTTAAATTTTCAATAATAATAATAATAGTAATCCAAGGGTATCCAACATTGCTTGTATATCAAGCGTTGGTGTGCAAACCCGCCAAGCTCTATCCGACATGTTGTTAACAAAGTCAGCGTTGGAATATATTGGTCTTATTTTATGAGATTGGACATCTAAGGATTACCGACACGTTGTTGACAAAGTCAAAGTCGGTATGCACAATCCACCAAGCTCTTTACCCACTCTTTGTTAGTCCGCGAGGCAGTGCATGGGTGGTAAACCTTGGTCTTCTGAGTTAGGTGTATGTACTTAATCATAAATTTTAACTTTTATAGAGATAGAGAATAAGCGGTGATGCCCAAACATTTCTTGACCTTATTGATTTGACTAGCCATACACAAGGAAATTAGAATACCACTTTACAAACTGTGACAAGCAAACTAAGAATTTATTTCATGGTTGCACTATGTTATCGACCGAACTAACTGGCCAAACTGGAATTTAACATTTGAAAACTTGATTTATATTGAAAATTTGTGACAAGTTGAGATATCTAAAATAAAATCAACTGACTAGAAATTGTTAATTTAATTTTTTGTACCACTTTAAACAAGTCTTGTTCTCATTTTTTGTTTTTATTTTGCATATGTCCATTGCATTCATGTAGTTTCATTAGAATCATATCATACTGCATTTGGATTTTGTGGGTAGTATCCACTGAAAACCCTCTCGAGACACCACTCTTTTATGACAATGAATCATAGCATACTTCATTTAAATCTACTCCTTTATGACAATGAAAATAAATCTTTTATTCCTTCTAACAGGTTTTAACACAAATGTCAATCTTATTTCAACAAACATGTTTTGACAAACATGTTTTGACAAAAATGCTATTTTTGTTACAATAATCATGTTTAACAAAATCTATATTTTTATTTCAATAATCATGTTTAACAAAAATGACTATTTTTATTTCATATAAGATGACATCAAAAATGATACTTTTAAATTTTCTATTTTTATTGCATATAAAATGACAATAAAAATGCAATTTTAAAATCCATTCTTTTCGTTACAAGTAAAGTGACAATAAAATGTTATTTTTAAATCTATCCTTTTTATTGTAACTAAATTGACAAAATAAAATGTTACTTTAAATTCATTCTTTTTATTGTATATAAAATGAAAATAAAAATGTGACCTTTTTAATCTAACTTTTTATTGTATATAAAATAACAAAAAAATGTTACTTTTAAATCTCAACTCTATTTCATTGTAACTAATCGAAAATAAAAATGAAATCTTTTATTCCATTTCTAATCTTTGTAACTAATTGAAAATAAATTGTGATCTTTTATAGCTATTCTTTTTAATGAAAACAATATTACATAAAAATGTATGTCTTTTTAATCCTATTCCCTTTTATTGAAACAAATTATCAATAAAAGTGTAATCTTTAACAACTATGCTTTTTATTGTAACAAGTCAATAATAAAAATCTAATCTTTTATTTCAATTCTTTTTAGTGTAAACAAATGACAGTAAAAATCAAATCTTAACGTTCATGTATTGAATAAAAATGATATTTTTATAATATAAACAAATCGGTACTAGTGGTTCTTAAATGAAAATGAAATCTTTATTATTAAAATAAAACAGTATTCATGGATCTAAATAAAAGTTGTAATTTTTATTTTAAACAAATACGTATTCATGGATCTAAAATAAAAGACATCGATCCGAAATAAATAGGATAGATCTAAATAAAAGAAGAACGATTCCATGTTCATGGATCAAAATAGAAGGAGAACTCTATTATACGCTAAATCAATATAGATCTAAAATAAATGATTTTTATTTCAGGTCTAGATCTGACCAAACACATACTTCACAATCATCATAATCAACAAGAAACAAATACAATATCATACATCGCCGATTTGAGATAAATTAACATACATACATGGCATTCAAATAACGAGAAATAATTAATATTTTAATTATTTTTAAATATAGAAATCTCACATTGCTTTTTTTCAGAATTTTCAGCATGCTCCATTTTGATTTCGGTCAGTACCATGTCGTAGATCTCACTTTTGTGGTTCCAACGCTTTCAGTTTCATCGAATTCTGTGTTCGTATGATCGAGTTACAATCGTTTAAAGATTAATTACAATTAAAACATAATTAACATTAATAATTATTTAATATTAACTTAACCACCTTAACCCTTTCTTCCTTCTTCGTTGTTTTCTGTTTTACCATAACCCAAAAGCTCCACTCTAAACCCCCATGTCGCACGAAATTCGAGAATGCCTGGACCCGATCTGAAGCCGCCACAACAAAGCCCCTTGCACCACCTCCTTGCGCCACTAAGCTTGCCAACTCGCACACCCCAACACCCCGCAAATAGAACCCAAACCGCCCTACTTCACAGCCTAAAATCGAGAGAAATACACAATGGAATTTGATCATAGCCTTATAAAATCGAAGATTGGAGATTTCTCTACGATATCGTCTTTGGTTGAATGTTTTAATTCTGAGTAGATTAGGAGATTTTAAAGATCGAAATTGGGATGAAATCGGCCATTGAATTCATAAGACAGGCGGCGGCTAGGTCACAGAATAGGATTAGGGTTTGGCACGTTTTCCTAGGTATGTATAGAGAATATTTAATATTATTTAATTATTTAATTCAGAAATAACTTGTTAAACCATCCGAACTCCAAACGAAACCCAACGACTGTCGCCCCTAGCTAAATACCCCCGTTGCGGACACATTGGAATATGTTTCATAACCCAATTCTGTAACGGCCCGCAAATCTGTACTATCTGAGTTGACTAATAACACCGCACGTCCAACCCAAATTGCACAGAAATACGAATCATTATTAGAAAGAAGTTAGAGGATGAGGAATAGAAAGAAAGAAATATTAGAATAGAAGAAAAACGAAGATCACAAACTCACAGCGGAACGAATAAAATATATTAGGTAACATAAACTTTGAAATACAATTCGGTAACTTTATGTACATACAATCATCAGAGCACAACAGCTGTAACGTCCGCAAATCCGTACCCTTTGAGTTGACTAATAACACCACACGTCCAACTCAAATGACACAGAAATACAAATCATTAGTAGAGAGAAGTTAGAGGATGAGGAATATAAAGAAAGAAAAGTTAGAATAGAAGAAAAACAAAAAACACAAATCTCACTGCGGAACGAATAAAATATATTAAATAACATAACTTTTGAAGTACAAATCAGTAACTATATATACATACCATTATCAGAGCACAACAGTTATTCCTGGAACAGTTATAAACACCTATTTTCAGATACAATATAGTACACGACAGAATATATGATAGTTTGTAGCTAACTGGTGAAGCCTCCTGCTTCAAACTCCTCCAAGTGAATTTGTAAAATCCCGAATACTTGACTGCCCGTACAAATTTAGGCACCCAAGAGTTTAGGGAAAACAAAAACAAAATAAACTCTAGGTCAGTCATGGGACTGGTGTGAGTAAACTCCAATCATTTGTTTAACTTTAAAAATCCTTTCGAAAGAAATGATAATTGTAAGACCGATCCACACATAAACACGGATGGTTTTTACCTTACGATAACCCAAAATATTTTTGATAACAAATCCAGTGATATTATAATAATGTCTACATCAAATAAATAGAATCTAGCGGAACGCTTGCATCTCACGCTCCATATATAATATAAAATTTAAAACCGTAGGGCGCTTATTGGAGATTGGATTCTGACTATGACAAGGTATGGAACCACCTGCCGATAGTGTATCTCAAGAGGGGAATACACTGGGTTCAACAAGAACATCTTGCAACCCGGCTCACACATGACTGACCACTCATTTCGCTTGAGTGTATCGAATGTATATCACCAACGGTTGGGATCAGCAACCGTTTCCCGAAAAGGGACAGCATCGATAGATTAAAGAAGTAAAAGGAATTTCTCTAGATAGGTGATTATACACCCTAATGGGAGCGACCCACATAGCCATGTTGCTTGCCCGATTTTTTGTCATTTCCCGGTTGTTGAGGCCTGAGGCTACGACTACTTTCCATTCATTGATAGCACAATCACTATGAATGCCACATTGTCAGATCCGTTAATCATTAATTGATTTGCATAAATATATTCTGGATATTATGCTAAGAGAATAAATTCTCCGCCACCATATATATCTATACAGACCAACAAATGCGATCATTGGAAATACTCTGTCAGACATTCGTCCATATATGTTCGTTCTGGGATTGAACGAAACTGAAGGCACAATTTCCATAAATAGAAAAAGCCCTTGCACTTTACTCCATCTTCGATTATCTTTATATAATCTGATTCACAACGCTACTGCCAATACGGAGTGGTTCTCGGATAATAACCCAACCGGTCTCTCCATATTGACAACGATATTGCCAAGCACTTTGATAGTCGGTTATTTAACTATCGAAGAAAAATAAACAACATTCCAACCAAGGCATCAAACAAATCACTAGGCCTTTTAATTAATATTTCATTAATTAAAACACTTCTCCATTTCCTTATCAATATTTGTTAACCAAATATTTTCAGTAATCTTATTGGTCTCTTAAGCTATTTGGAAAAACATTTCCATATATCACCTTGTTTTATTTTCTATACTTAGAAAATATATTCTATTTGCAATTGAATACAATTTCAATCACTTATCTCTTTCCAGACTACTTTAATTATACTCGGGAAATATTTACTTTTATATTTCCAAAATTCCACCACTTGGGTTAAAACGAATGTTGTGTAAAACATCGTTACAATAACCCAAAATATTTTATTCAACTAACTCTTATTCAAACACTTCTCTTCGAGACTGGATCTTGCTATTTATTAATTAAAAATGAAATCAATCAAGTTGGGGGCATAACTACCTCTCAGACCTTGACTGAAAACATCCTTAACTTCAAAACGGACAAAACCACTTACCTCGAATAATCAACATTATAAAAACCAATTATTTATTTTAAACCCGTAACGTTTCTCTTTCCAATTTTACCAAAATTAATTATAGATTTCCTTTTTTTTATAATATTCTAGTTTTAAGTTCGTTTCCTTATCGAATTCTATATATATCGATACATTGATTTCTAATTATCAAAATTTCTTAAAAATATTCTAACTCCTTAAATTTCCAGAAAATTTCGTCATAACCTCCTTTGTATCGGTCGATAGTTCAAACCTTAAATCGCCTCTCTAGGCCCTTTCCATTCAAAAAGAAAATCAAAAAGCCAAGTGGCTTGCCGATTCGGCGCATAAAACCTCGTATGGAATTTAAACGTGTACCTTTTTGTCGGGCACACAAATTATAGTCTTCTTATACTTCATTCCATACCTGCTTAACACTTGTTCACCTATTTTCAATTCAGTTCAACTCAATCCAATTGTTTGAATTCAGTTTCTCCCATTTATTCTTTAATTAGCTTCTTAGCCTATTTCACTTGTTATTTGAACGTAACATGTTCGTATGTATTTTAGTTTGCTTATAAATCAATTGAATCCCATTTTCATTTCAGGTTTCATATTCGATTTCGAATATGAAATTCACAAGTCTTATTTACTTATCAAAAGAAATATCTCGATCTAAAATTTGATTAACAAATTATTCTTACACTTAGTTAATTCTATTCAAAAATAAATAACAGATTTTGTTTCAAAAATCAATCCATTTACTCCACTCGAGTTCATATTTATTTTATAATTCAAGTCCAGATTTTTCAAATGGAAATTCGGATTTAATTTGCTTAAAAATCCTTATATTTATTTATATAAACTATTATGGTTTTTAAACGATTTTGGCGCTGCTTTCTGAAAATTTGATTTTGACACAACTCAAAATCTATCAAATGAAATCCAGATTTTTCTCTTCCATTAGAAAACTATTATTCAATCGATCCTGACGGTTCTTGTTTTAAAGAATTTCGACTTAAATTGAGTTCTATATACTCAATTGAAGTTCGAAACGCCAATTCATGAACTGTTGCGCTGTGACGAGCTCATTTTAATTATTTTTAATATATAAACATTTTACACTTCGTTTATATATAAATTCTAACTCCATTCTAATATATATTAAATCCAGTTTTCAAATCCAACTTAATATTTTTGGTTATCTCTAGTCGTCGATTTTTCATTACTCAGCTACCAATTCAATCAAAAATCCATTTCTGTTATTACTTTCTAATTCCATTAGAAATAAATTAGTTTATAAAATTCTATGAAATCAAATTCTAATTATAATCCATTGGATTGTCCTTAATTCCACTTATATTCCGAATTCTCAAATATAATCAATCGTTATGTTTCAATCACTTCCCAATTCACTTTTAAATTCATAATTAAATTTAAATATTTAAATTATCCAAATGATAATTATCTCATTTAATTTAAAAATGTTGTTTATAAATTTAACTTCCTTGTTTTATATATTAAACAAGTTTCCATTTCGAAATCTATTAAAAACCAAAATCTTATTTTGGAATATTCTATTTATTTTAACTTATCTATATAAATATAGATTCTATTTTCATGTTTTATCTCAGTTTCCGTCTAATATAATTTAGATATCCTATTTGGGAATAATTTATTTTTATAAATCCGACTTAGTCGAATTCAAACATAAATCCTAAGGATTTATTCAACTTCATTTACATTTCGATTATCGGAATAAAGTTAATCGTTTATTATTTAAAACGATTCTAAGTTCTCATTTTAAATTCACATTTGAATTTAAATATTCATATTATCCAATTGATGATTTTCCCTTTTTATTTACAAACACCATTCATTTTACTTGTTTAAAATTTTAAACAAGTCTCGAGTTCAAATTCATTTGAAATAAATATTTCTACTTTGGAAAAATATTTTTTCCTTTTCAAATTCACACTTGTAATTATATTTCCTGAATTATCCAATGATAATTCATATCACTTCATTTATAAACTTCGGTTATAAATGAACTACTTGTTTTAATTATTCAAAACAGGTTAATATTTCTAGTCCATTCGAAATTCAAATTTCTATTTTGGAAAAAATAGAATTTCCCTTTTAAATCTCAAATATCCTTTTCATGATATTTTTAAATATCAACATTTTAGGCCCAGTGGTATTTTAAACACACAAAATGCCTAATTTAACAATCACAGGTTTTCTAACACATCATAAATGGTAATATATATGAAAACAAACAATACATAAATTTGAGGAATCCTGTTAGATCCCTCCAACCTGTTTTCCTGCATCCGCAGATGTTAGCACATAAATAATACCATCCTGCTTCGAGGCAGGATATCGCGGTATAGAAGGTCATCCACTAATATATATTTGTGGGGTGCATAGGGAAATAATCCGCTAATAGTACTATGGGCATCCGCTAAAGATACTACGGGAACTATCCAACCACCCAGTATATATATGTATATATATATATATATATATATATATATATATATATATATAATAGCCAAGCCTAAATAACTAATATATATTAATCCCAAAAATATTTAATTGCATCCAAACAAGCAACAATAATTATTTTTAACTGATAAAATAATTCTGAATAAAGTTTTAGTGAGATTTACTCACCGATGATTTTTGCTGTCGGAATAGCAAATAATTTTCATTGTGTAGGTGACGGCAACACGAATTCAATCATGACAAATCTTGTTTGTTTGAATCTGTTGTTGTGCAAACTGGTTATAAGAAAAATACGATGTTTACGTTACCACTTAAACGAATTATTTAATGAATTTTTTTATACCTTAATCAACTGTAACTATCTTCTGCTTTCCCTCATCAAAACCTATAAATTCGAACCTTCATAATGGACTTTGAAATCAACCTGACAATATCTCCTCCTCTTCCTTATCATAACCATCACCATGGCTTTGAACGGGCGTACATTCTTCAGGTCACGATATCGAGCAGTAACCCCCACATCTCTACCACTGAGTCGCCTCGTACACCCAATATTAAAACCCAAATCTCTGATCGATCTTCGAACCACTTCACATTTAAAATCCTTTCTTCTCCATTCACTCCTCACGTATTCAACTGCCCCATAGATCATTCAAATTGCAATTTGACTTTATCTCATCATCAGTATACAACTGTAATGCCAAACACTCCTTGCAACCCCTTCTCAAGCACTCAACATAATCACACTTCAACCAATAGCAGTCCACAAACTATCTTTTCTAATATCACCATTATGTTCTCCAGATATTTGAACTGCCGACTCCCACCAAACAGCCTTGAAATTCACTAACTGGATTTCTATAGTCCATCTATTGATCTCACGCCCTCCAGAACACAGCACTTCATCCTCACTGCACTTTTACATGGACCCGTACTTCAAGTCTCCTCATGTCGGTCACCACGCATAAAGGGATTGAACTCCATCAGCTTTGCCACTGTCGCAACACTACAGTGAGGGGTGCGATGACTTTAAGCATCGATTTCTATCAATTTCTGCCAAACATCGCCTTCTACAAACACCATGACAAGCCCAGAACCCGATTCTGCTTATCATTTTGCCCAAACTCAAACCCTAATCGATCGCTGCTTAAAATCGATTTCCAGAAATTGATGCGCACCTTCTTTGAATACACGGATACGAAGAGTGGACATACCAACTAAGGATTTGCTTTTCCAAATTTGATTTTAGAAGAGGGATAAAAAACGGTTTTATTTTAGTTTCATGAGCGAGATGGAGAGGCCATTTTATTTGTTTACAAAAGGAAGAAAAATGAAAGGGAATAACAGAAGTCTGTCGCGTTTTAAAGATGAATAATACTTCAGGGTGAAGGAATAGGTAGGGTAGCTTAGGGTACAATGCATTTAATTCGATTTGATTTCTATTAAATGCGATTTGAAATAAAGAGATTTTTATCCTTTTTAAATAGATATCGATTTGATTTCGAGCTTATCCACAATCAAATATCTCGGGGTCCATTAATATAAATCACGAACCGCTATTCTAGCGTACCGACCAACATTTCAATATAATAACCCTATTCTGAACTCAACAGCAAATATTCTGAAATTTAATTTCAACATATATACCATATTAAATTAATATAATATAATATAATTTAAATTCGAAAACCACAAATTCTTTGAAAATAAATTATTATTTATTATCGTATATATCAAAAAAAAATTACTTATCATTTTGACTCAGTTTTAAATTTGAATTAACTAGATTTGTTTTCGTATTACTATTATTTAGTATATTCGATATTAAATAGAAATCGATTTTTTTAAATCGATAACTAGAATATAAAAATTTGAGTATGTTATCAAATAAATATTGAAAATAATATTGAAAATTTAAAATAAATGGATCAAAAATCCAGGTTGTTACTAATTCGGTTGTTACGATATGTTTTTCTTTAAATTAATATATAAATTATTTAATCGTTTAATTTGATCATGCATTTAAATTTACCGGGGCCACACACGGACTCTAAAAATTTCAGAAAAATTATTTCTAGTTATGTTTTGACGATAAGGTTCTAAAAGACTAATTTCGTCAAATTTCGAGACCGTTTGAAAAATGGTCATTTTTTGGTCGATCGAGTTTGACTGTAATTGACAAAACACACTTCCTTTGGCCACGCTCACATATTAATACTAAAAATTATGAAAATTGAAAGCTAGCAATAATTTGACATTACGGTTCCAACAAAAGTGGTTTCGTCGAAAACGGAGGTCGTTTGAAAAATGGCTACTTTTAATATTAATATATATATATATATATTTCACAACGACTATTTTGAATTTTAAACTGGGTATAACTTTTGATTCCCGCTATGAAATTTCAATTTTTCGGATTCGTTAGAAAGATATTTTTAAATAGATTTAAATATTTTTGGTTTCACTAAAATCCGACTTATTTTGCATCCTGTACAGTCAGTCAAAGTTCAAATTCAAATTTTTGAACTACCGCGCTATTTCTAATTCCTTTTATAATTAAAATAGAATTTTTCATTCTAACTTTGATTAAAATAAATTTTCGTCATTAATTTTAATTATTAAAATTCCATTGAAATTTCTAACAAATTTTTTTAAATAGGTTCAAAATTTGCGGGTTGTTACATGAATGTATGGGTTTAAGTTTGGGCCCATTTGTAAAAAAAAGGGGATAGAAACAAAAGTATCAAGCAAAGAAACAAAGGCTGGGTAAGCTAGAAAGAAGAAAAGGTAGAAGGGTTGGCACTTGTTGCCTGGAGTATTTAAATGGGTACGCAAGTTTTGGGGGCGTAGGTCTTTGGCTTTGGGCCTGGGCTTGACCGAAAAAAAAGAGTTTAAAACTTTTAAATTTCGTGTTAAATCTTATATATAGAAATATGTATAGGTATATGTATATAAGCTTTAGATCTTTAACTTATTGTAACACCCCGCGTTCATTAATGTCACTCAAAAAGGGAATGCATTAACTTCGGTGAAGCTTTATAGGTAAAAGATGCAGATAAATTACAAGACAGACAAATAAAGCAGCTGAAAATAAAGTCATTTTATAAGCAATGTAGTTCAGTCAAGCTTTTACAACAATTGACTCAATCATACTTAAAAGTATTACATAAAACTTCTGTCTTGATTCAGAAACTTCCAAGTATATAAGAAGCATAAAACATAGCAAAGTATCATAAGTCCCCAAATTAAAGTGCAACCACAGCCATAGCCAAAGATAAGAGGTTCCAAGCCATACATCACAGAATCTCCATGCTTAGAAAGAGAAACGGTCCAAACTAAGCTGAGTTATTCCCTCCCTGACTACCTGGGGGAGGGGGGAGGGGGGAACGGAAGAAAAGAAGACGAAAGAAAATGGGTCAGACATATAGCCTGGTAAGTCTAGTGACTTTCAGTATGTAAACAGGTAAAAGTAACATGACATGAATAAACTGAATATGAGACAATACCGTGATAACAAGGATAACTAGATAACATAAGATTAGCATAAGATATGATAAGGCAAGATAAACTCAATGCGCTTCTACTCTTTCTCTGCTTCGCTACTACCCTATTATTCTGATTTCTATATCTCTGCACCACCTAACTAATGTCCCAACTAGTCATCAGTATAAAATGATTATATGATTCGTATTCCCTACTAGTGTCCCAACTAGTATCCTGTGTTATATAGTAAGGTGATCCCAACCCCGCAATTGTGGTAGCCTTCAGGTGTACATCTAGTATGAGGATCTTACCCCAATCATCCTAATTGCCATGAAGATGTTAGATGTATCCTTACTACCTTAACCGATCGGTTCCCACTCGTATCGATCTAGTTCTAGTTTGTGTCGCTCGGCCCTCTGCTTGTAGATATCTGTGCTGGTCCCACCGTAGGGTGTATCAAGCCCTAAGGTGGCAACCCGACACGATCAAGATGCACAGCTTTATATCTACTGATGCCCAGTGGCTAATTCTTCCACTCCGGAATACGTGCAGGCCCATGATCCCGTCGGAACCTACACTGCTGCACCACCTGCCGCTACTTTGACCGCTTATAATCAGCCCAGCAATCGTGCCCCACCCTTCCTAGTTCAGGGTACCATGATACATCTATGTGGGTTACTGCTGAAATGGGTCCCCGTTACTAGGGTTTCCTACTAGTTAAGTTTGTGGGCCTATATATACAAATATTACCCACCTACACGATATGTACTTAACCCTCCAACTGATTCAAACATGTTTACTTAACGGTTAAGTTTGTGGGTATAAATATACTAATATTACCCACCTACCTTAGGTTTACTTAACCCATCCACTTATCAAGTCAATATGTATTGTTGGTTAAGCTTGTCTTAACCCTATCCACTTTGTTCATGTAATATTGGTTAAGTGTTGTTCATTCATGTTAACTTAACACATCCACACATCATGTTGTATTGGTTAAGTGTTTCCTATCATCTTAACCCTGTTCATTCATCATGTTATATTGGTTAAGTGTTTCCCATTAACTTAACCCCACTCGTTCCTCATGTTATATTGGTTAAATGTTTCTTATTAACTTAACCCCACTCGTTCGTCATGCTATATTGGTTAAGTGTTTCCAATTAACTTAACCCTACCCATTCATCATGTTATATTGATTAAGTGTTTCTTATTAACTTAACCCCACTCGTTCATCATGCTATATTGGTTAAGTGTTTCTTATTAATTAACCCTATTCATTCATCATGTTATATTCGTTAAGTGTTTCTTATAAACTTAACCCTACTCATTCATCATGTTATATTGGTTAGGTGTTTCTTATTAACTTAAACTTACCCATTCATCATGTTATATTGGTTAAGTGTTTATTAACATTAATTCATTCATTAATGCCTTAACCTCCCACGTTAGAACTGTTGTTTGCGGTTGTTGGATGTTCCGGGCGGTTCCGGGCAGACTTCTACCACAAACTCGTTCTAACCTCGGGCTTTGGGCTAAATGCGCTAACCTCTCACATTAGATCTGTGTTGTTGCGATTGCTGGATGTGCCGGGTGGTTCCGGGCAGTTTTACACTGCTACTCAATCTAACCTCAGGTTAGGCATGTTCATCTTTTAGCAAATTTACATATTTACCGTACATGTCCAAGTCTAGATTTTATATGCTAATTATCCCAATTTCACAAAACTAGTCATGTTTCAATTCTCAGGTTATGCCCAACAAATTCAATTACAAGTTATTAATCAAAATAGGCTACACCCAATCTTCACATATTTACAATAATAGTCATGCTCCAAAATCACAATATACATTATGCTTGGTTTCCCAACCAACAGTTATGCCCAATCTGGATTTAATATTCCAGTTTACAGTTATGCCCAAAACTTGGTTTACATGCCAATTAACCCAAACTTGCAAATATAATGATAATAATGCCCCAATATCAATTACAAATTATTCCCAACAATTTCACTGAATATGTTATGCCCAATTATTTCGCCAAATACATTATGCCCAAAATAGGTTACACCCAAATATTCCCCGTATTCCAATCGTTCGTATATCGCGATTTCAGCCTTGGTTCGAAGGTAACCTAGGTTCAAAAAAGAAAAAGGAAAAGGGGGAAGATAGAGAAGGAGCGCAAAATAAGAATAGGCATAAAAATAGGCATGTAACATCAGACCTAATACAGGAAATTTAGATCCAATAAAGATAGATTCTTGAATAAACTAATACAATCATTATCGCAGGAAAGAATAACATCATGGACCAAAAAGGATTATATGCCTGATGTACAACAAAGATAGGCCTGATTTAATCAATGAAAATAACCTCTAAGGCATGTAAAGACATAGGTTCAATGGAAGGATAGGAATAAATCTAAAAAGATTATCTTACAATCAGGCATAGACTTTGATTCGTTTTATTACATATCAAGATCACAATCAGGTGTTCAAATCTGAAAATAACATGAATTTACCTTGCTAGGATTAAGAAAAGATAATAGAATCGTTGTTGTTGCAGAAACTCTAATTTTGATGTTGATTTATCTTCAAAGTTGATTATTGATGAAGAACTTCTAATATGATTCGGGATTTTAGAGGCGGCGGCTAAGAGAATTAAGAGTTCAACAGCATAGAGGCGTCATAAGGAATTGTTATGAATTAGGGTTAGGTCTAGGCACTAATTTATAGGTGTAGAGAGTGTTTTAGAGCCTTTAGATCACCATAGAAACCATCAGGTCCGTCCAACACATCAAAAATCATCATTACCCAGATCTGGCCGATGGGGTCGACCCCTACAAGGGGGGTTGACCCTGGTGTCGACCCCAAAGTGTCTGGGTCGACACTGGTGTCGACCCAACGGGACTCGGGTCGACACCCCAAATGTGTCCGGTTCCGCGTTTTGCCTTCCTGCTTCCGCTGTTTTGAATATTTTTGAATATAAATTGATTTTATTTTATTTATGTATACAAACTTCCAACCTCAATAACTTCTTCATACTGTATCCATTTTACGCAAATTCGGATTCTATCTCAAGCGAAATTCCGAGACGAACGCAATGTCTTAACCCATTTCACTTAGTTCTTCATTTAATAATTAATTATTCCTTAATTTACTAATTTTAAATATTTAAAATTACGGGGTGTTACATTCTCCCCTCCTTAAAGGATTTCGTCCCCGAAATCTCCAAGTCAAGAAGAATGTATATCCTACCATCCAACATCCATCTACTCAACCATTCAATCACAGGCATACATTGTCCTTAAAAGGTATTTAATGCTTTTCATGGCCATATGCATAGTGTGTGTGTATGTCCTTATCTAATGCAAAATCAGGCAGTCTACTGATTTAGTTGACCTCCTTAAATGCAGATTATGTCAGTGCCATGAGCCCATCATGTATTCAATTATTCCTAATCGTACTTTATAACTTCTACATGAGTGCACAATCATTCATACAAATGCAACATCCATACGATAACACATTCAATATACATCCATTAAATTAAATGTGCACACATATTCATATGCAATTATGAAAGTGACTGAGCCAATCTAGTGCCTAATGTGTGTGTATATGCATCCACGAGCAACCACTAGCAAACACTTACGTCCACTTGCATCCACCAAACATAACATGTCTCAAATACATGTTTACATCCATTGGCTTCTACCTAAGGATCGAGGATAGGACCGAGAGGATACACATAAAAGATAAAGACTAGCATGCAAATAAACTTTATAGAAAAAGAGGAATCAAGGATATACCCTCAAAAAAGGTATGATGCGTGTATCTAGTCTTCAATCTTCGAAGTCGCATCTTCTTGAGCTTCACTCCATTGTGCTCTGACTGTCTTAACTTCACGATTGCGTAGCTTCTTAATTTCTATTTCCATAATATGAGTTGGAACTCATTTCACTGTCACCTCTCGTTCCACCTCTTCTTCTTCTAGTATACTCGGGACTACAACTCCTTCTGTGTCATACTAACATTTCCTCAAAAGGTCTTCCAAAATCCTATTCACCCTTTCTGTCAGAGGATGATAAGCGGTGCTCAAACATAACTGCGTACTCATGGCTTCTTCCAAAATTCACCAGAGTGTATTCCATGTAGAAGAACTATCTCTTGAAAATAAACCGATGCTAACCATGTTACTAAGTGTATATATTAAGATGATTAGAGGTCTCGCCTCTACTTAGCTTACCCATCATGTCACAAATCTGAGGGTCTTCATGTCACGCCGCTACTATCCGATCCCAAAGCGTAGGCCGCTCTTCTAGCGATGCCAACTAACTTAACCGGAGGTTTTAAAATCAAAGGTTGATATGTATTCTGAACTTTTCCTTTCCACATAAAGAGGACTTGAAGTCAACCTTTTTCTTCTTAAGGAATCCGCTACGACCTTACCCTTCCTTCTTACATCAAAATGACGCCTAGTCCCATGCCGCAGGCATCCATGTATGTCGTAAACCTTTTTACTACCGTAAGATAAAAGTCAAAACTGGGGTCGTTGTAAGAGCCCTCTTCGATCGTTGGAAAGCGACGTCACAACCAATATCCCAAGCAAAGGCTAGATTCTTCTTCGTCAATCTTGTAAGTTGGGTTAATACCTTTGCAAAGTCCTTATTGAACTTCCTATATTAGCCCGCTAGTCCTAGAAAACTTCTTACTTCCGTTGCGTTCTTAGGAATCTTCCAATCTTGGATTGCCACCACCTTTTCAGGATCCACTTCTATCCCTTCCTTAGAGACCACGTGTCTTAAGAACCTCACCTCTTTCCTCCAAAAATGACATTTGGAGAACTTAGCTTTGAGTTGATGTGCTCGTAGGGTCTCTAAGACTTCTCTAAGATGTAGAGCATGCTCTTCCTCGCTTCTTGAGAAAACCAAAATACCATCTATGCACAAGTGAAGTGAGACATCCTCATTTGTAGCGAAAACAACTGGAGTTCCCTATTCAGAAATACTTCGCCTTATTAACCCCTTTCTCAAGTAACTCTTTTACTTTTTTACTGAGCCCTTCCTTTCCCTTCGAGTTATGTGTCGTACAGGTAATGCAACTGACTTTGCATTGTCAACTAGATATATGTGGAAGTCTATCTCGCGTTTTAGGGGACAAACTCCTAACCTAATCAAAAACATCTGTGTACAAATGGACTACTCTAGCGGATTGCAAATTTTTCAACAGACACATCAAGAGATTCTAAGTAGCTAAGAATAACAGAATTCATAGGATTACAAGAGATTTCAAGAGTATTACCGAGGGGAGTCATAAGTCTGGCCACTACTCTCTTTTCGCAATTACTAGCTAACCAATCCATGCCTATAATCAACTCATATCCCATGAAACCAAAAACATGAGCATTACACTTCAATGCTTAATATAACTATTCTCAAATCCTTAAAACCAAAGATAAATGAGCCCAACCACCAATTGGATTTGAGACAATAATGGGATCTTCTACTATACAAGTACTAAGGTGCAGAGACTCAACTATGGAAGCAGTTATAAATGTAACACCCCGTAATTCTGTTAATATTAATATTCACAAATCAAAGAATAACTAATCTCAAACGTGGGAATTGTGGGAAACGGGTTTCTCCATTGTGTTCGTCTCGGAATTCTGGTCGAAATAGAGTCCGAGTTTGTGTGAATTGGACTTCGTATGAAGAAGTTATGGCCATCGGAAGTTTCAGAAAATTCAAAACAGATTTCAGAAAATTTAAAATTCAAAATTCAGAGTCAAACTGGCTAAGCGGGAAAATTCCCGCCCAGCACCCCAGGTCGACTGGGGAGTCGACTGGGTAGTCGACCCCCCCCCCCCCAGGTCGACTGGGGAGTCGACCTGGCAGTCGACCTGTCCAGGCAGCTAGGGTTTTGACTGAGCCCAATCTTGAGCTGCTGATGTGTCTTTAGGGCTGAGTTGGCAAATTAAACGGTTCAGTTTAGTTCTGAGTTGATCTGACGGTCTAAATAAACCCTAAACTCTATAAATACCTAGGTAGTCTCTCATTCTAATTCACATGAAAAATAGAATAGCCACCGTCATACCGCCGCCATGGAACTCAATGGAGCCGCCGCCAACTAAGAAGGAAGAAAGCTAATCAAACCCTAATTCTACTCAACTCTAAAGCAAATCAAGACTCTCTTTCTTCTCTAAATAGTGAGTATGATGATCTTAACAAGATTATTGTTAGACTAATTAGATTAAGTCATGAATGGATTATAAGTGAATGATGTGGATTATCATATATATTGTTGTAAATCTTATGCTATCATGTATGTTATAAATCCTATGCTATGTGATGATGATATCCTATATGTTGTAAATCATGCTATGATGATATTGTATAGGTTGTAGTTTTCTATGCTAAATTGAGATGAATCGTACATGTTATAAAGTCATGATGTTATTGTCTATGCTAGTTAGTTCATGTTAATCAAATCATAATGTTTGGACTATGTTGATCTATATGACAATTCACATATCCAAGTTTAGATTGATTAGTAAAGATTGTGAACATATGCCATGACATCTATTTAGATCTAGGATTATGACATCTAGAATTATGCTATGACATATGTGAATTCTATGTATTAGATGCTAGTTCACACCATCATTATGTTGCATAAAACCCCATATGCAAGTTTATACATGAATTTGGGTTATGATCATATCATGTAAATTGTGACATTTAACAAGTTGACACCTTTAGATCCTTAACATGTGTAGTTTATGCAAGTTTCACCCCTATTATGATTAGATTATTTTACTTGTCTATATGTTGTGATAATTTATCTTTGTGCTATGAGTTAGACTATTCGAGTCTAACGTATATTCTGCGTTGAATAAGCGAACGTATAACGTGGGGTAGGGGTAATATTAAGAATTGAATATTAAGGAGTTGGGGTGCAATTGATATGATTTTGCATGCCATGAATGGATGGCCATAATTGAGTCAATTATGGACATCATTAAAATTGGAGTTAATTAATAATTTGAATAGGGAATTAATAAAACTGGGGTAAAAGATTATAAGTGATAATCAATGCTTAGGACACGAGGTTGGACTCGTTTGTGACGCAAACCTGCCCGGACTCGCCCGGCAAATCCAGTGGTCACAAATGTCAGCCCAATGTGAGAGGTCCTAGGCCTAAACTAAAGCATAACAGTTGTAAAGACACGAGGTTAGACTCTTTTATGGTGTAAGACTGTCCGGACCCGCCCGGCAAATCCAGCTGTCATAAATGCCAGTCTAATGTGAGAGGTCTTTATGAGGTTATGGCCTGAATGAATTAAGAAATACTTAACCAGATAAACATGTAAGGTGGGACATGGGGGTTAAGTTGGTGCCTTGGGTGGCATGAGGAATCTAGTGGGTGCCCTTAGTGGCATGTGAAATACGATTAGTAAGACTTAACCAAACACACATGTAAATGAACATGACTAAGAGGGTTAAGTGGGATATACTAATGGTGACAAGCTTAGGTGGGTAGCTTGTGGGGGCCCATTTCAACCAGTAACCCAAACGTATCTTTGTGAGCTCGACCCAAGTCGAGGACGGGGCACGCGTACTGGGCTTGACTATAAGAGGCCAAAACGGGGTAGCGGTGGCAACGCAAGTCCAACAGGTTTCATATGCGTGTGTGGACCCGGGCTGGTAGGTAAGACGTTGTTGCATCGTGTAGGTATAAGTCGTGCATTCTCAAGTTGTATCGGGTTGCCACTTTAGGGGAGTGATACACCCCACTGTGGGGCCAGCACGGGTATCTACGAGTAGGGAGCCGATCGAAAGTGGGTAGTGGGGTACACCTAGTGGATATAGGGGTAGACGGCACCTATGTAGTCAGCTAGGGGTACGCAAGGCTATTTTTATAATTTCTGTGTGAAGCAAGCGGGATCAACCTTTAGGGTGACTGGTGCGGTGCAGTGTAGTAATGTGCGGTGCAGTGTAGTAATTATTCGTTAGTAATTAGGTATGCCTTTAACGTTATCCTTAACGTTATCTTTATCTGCTCATTCCATAACTAATAGTTCATAGACATTTACTTGTCTTCCAGCTTATGCCTTAGTCTAGTTATTTTGATGATAGTATTGTTAGAATTATCATACTCACCAGACTTTATGTCTGACCCCCTCCATTTCTATCCTTTTTCCTCCTCCGGGTCCTCAGGTTGGACCCAGCTCTAGTGGAGTTTGATTGGGTTGCTTTATCTCTCTTTTGGAAAGCTTGGACCGTTGAAATAAAGTCCATCTTGTTATCTTCTTTAATGGCTATTGATGTAATGGGATTATGTATTTTGTTTTATCAAGATGGATAATGTACTTGACTCTGATTTATGGTTTTATGATGTAACAAACATGTTTAAATTCCGCTGCAATAAAATGAAGTTTTAGATTTCCAAGTACTACTTATTATCTGTCTTGTTGTAATTTTTCTGTTCTATATTCACTTAAAACCTCCATGGAAGTTAATGCATTCCCTTTGTGAGTGACATTAATGGACGTGGGGTGTTACACGTGGTATCAGAGCTTAAGGTTACCAGAAAAAATAAATTTTTTAGAAAAACTATTTTTCTAAAGTATTTTTGGAAGAAGTGTTTTCAAAAACATGTCTTAATGAGTAATTTAAAGATGAAAGTTTTTGAGAAAAACATAATCCCCAATAGCCATATCTTTATCTTTCGAATTCTCCATTTTGAATCTTTCCTTTTTCGTTTCAGCATGGCTGAAGATCTTAACCTACCTGACGGTGTAACGATACCAGGATGGTATAGGAGGTTATTAGAGGCTAGGGCTGCTGCAGGTCCAGCCAATGTTCCTCCACCACCAGTTGCACCCGCTCCTCCTCCTCCTCCTCGCGTAGATACTTTTGCAAAGACGTGCAAGGAATTTAAGGCTATGGGTGGAAAACCTTTTCAAGGGTCAAAAACGTTTGTGGAAGCTAGAGATTGGCTTAAGGAGGTGGAAGAATTGCTAGTAATCTTTGAAGTAGAAGAAGGGAGGAAAGTCAAATTAGCAGCTTGGTTAATGAAGGGAGAGGCCTCGTTTTGGTGGGAGGTCACTAATGGGGAACGTCCTGTTGATTCTTGGGCGGATTTCAGGCGTAGGTTTGAGGCAAAGTTTCTCTCAAGGGCAGAAGAGAATCTATATATGGAAAGGTTCTTGACATTGAAGCAAGGAAGCTCATCAGTGAAAGAATATGTCAACAAATTTAATCAGTTAGCAAGGTTTGGCTTGGACTTAGTAAACACGCCAGAGAAGAAGGCTCTGAGGTTCGTTAATGGATTGAATAAACTGTTGCAAGGGTTGGCTATGACCCACATCCCTATGGGGGCCACATTTGAGAATCTAGTAGACATGGCACTCATGCACGAGGAGAAAGGCACTAAAGCTGATAAGGCACCCGAGAAGAAAGGGGATCAGAAGAAACCTCAACAGCAAAGCAAGAAGGGTGGTAAAGACAGTAATGGCAAAGGAAAGAAGAAATGCTTTAACTGTGGGATACCAGGCCATCTCAGCAAGGATTGCCGAAAGAAAAAGAAGACTGGATGTTTTCACTGTGGCGATGCGGGACATCTAGTGAAGGACTGCCCAAAGAAGGGGCAGAGGGCAGGGTCTACCTCGGGAGGACAGGTGCAGGCTCTTATGGCACCAGGGCAGGCAAGGGGACAAGTTCAGGCTCTCGCAGTCCCACCGCTGCAAGAACGAGGTAGAACCATTTCTGTTGAAAGCTTAGTTTTTCTGTTTGATCATCCTGTCCGTACCTTATTCGATTCGGGCGCATCGCATTCGTTTATCTCTACATCATTAGTTGAATCACTGCACTTAAACACCAGTTTAGTAGAGGATCCCTTAGTCGTTTTGAATCCAATTGGGGGCTCAGCTTATTTGTCCATGATGTGTTTGGATTTGAAAATTTCTATACTTGGCGTTGAGTTTAGATGTGATGCTTATGTGTTAGGCTTCACGGGCTATGGGCTAATTTTAGGAATGGATTGGTTATCCAGAAATGGGGCCATTCTTGATTGTGAAAGGAGAGTAGTTAGGCTCATGACTCGCCTTGGCAACACTCTCGAAATCTTTTGTAATCCCATAGATTCTGTTATGCTAAGTTATTTAGAATCGCTTGACGCGTCGGTGGAAAATCTACGATCTGTTAGAGTGGTCCGAGAATATTCGGATGTGTTTGAGGAGGTGAAGGGCTTACCTCCGAAGCGGGAGATAGATTTTCGAATATATCTTGTGGATAATGCGAAACCAGTATCTTTGCCGGTACGCCACATGGCTCCATGTGAAAGGAGGGAACTCGATAAGCAAGTGAAGGAGTTGCTTGAGAAGGGGTTCATAAGACGTAGTATATCGGAGTGGGGTGCTCCAGTAGTATTTGCCACGAAGGCGGATGGGTCCCTTAGACTTTGTGTGGACTATAGAGAACTTAATAAGCTTACTAAGAAAAACAGACACCCACTGCCGAGGATTGACGATCTCTTCGATCAGTTGGTTGGCACCTCAGTGTTTTCGCAGTTGGACTTAGCCACTGGTTTCCATCAGTTGAGAGTGGCTGAGGATAGCATAGACAAGACTGCCTTTAGGACTCCGGACGGCTTCTATGAATGGCTAGTGATGCCCTTCGGTTTGACAAACGCCCCCGCATATTTTGTTGATTTGATGAGTAGGGTGTTTAGGGAGTACCTTAACAAATTCGTGGTAGTCTTTGTAGACGACATCCTGATCTTTTCTAAGGATGAAGAAGAGCATGCCCTACATCTTAGGGAAGTGTTGGAGACCCTACGAGCGCATAATCTTAAAGCTAAATTTTCTAAGTGTCACTTCTGGAGGAAGGAAGTACGATTCTTAGGGCACGTGGTTTCCAAAGAAGGGATAGCGGTGGATCCCGCGAAGGTGGTGGCCATCCAAGATTGGAAGGTCCCTAAAAATGCTACCGAAGTGAGAAGTTTCTTGGGGTTGGCTGGCTACTATAGGAAGTTTATCAAAGACTTCGCAAAGATATCAGCTCCATTAACACGCTTGACGAAGAAGAACCTAGTTTTCACATGGGACGTAGATTGTGATGATGCGTTCCAACGTTTAAAGAGAGCTTTGACCTCAGCCCCAGTCTTAGTACTGCCAGACGGGAGTAAGCCATTTACTGTTTATACTGACGCGTGTGGGACAGGACTAGGCGCAGTCTTAATGCAAGAGGGTAGGGTAATAGCCTATGGTGGAAGGCAGTTGAGAGCGCATGAGAAGAATTACCCCACGCATGACCTAGAGTTGGCTGCTATTGTTTTCGCGCTTAAGTCTTGGCGTCATTATCTTCTTGGGGAGAAATTCGAATTTTTCACTGACCACAAATCTTTAAAATACTTATTCTCTCAGAAGGACTTGAACTTAAGGCAGCAAAGGTGGATGGAGTTCTTAGCGTCCTACGATTTCGAAATAGCATATACCCCTGGCAAGGGTAACGTGGTGGCAGATGCCTTAAGTAGGAAAAGGCTGTCCTTGAGTTTGTTGTTTGTTGAGCGGCGAAGTTTAGAGTTCATCTCTATGTTTGACTTTAGACCTTCCGTTGACTTTGTACCCGGTTTGCTAGCATCCTTGGAGGTCAGACCTACGCTTTTGGGACGGATTGGCGAGGCACAGCGAGACGACCCACAGTTGGTTGAGTTAGTAGAAAAGCTCAAAAGAGGGGAGTCATCAAGCCATCTCCGTAGGTATACCCTGGATGATAAGGGTTGGTTACGTAGGGACGGTAGACTTTGTGTACCTCGAGACGAAGGTTTGAGGAAGGCTATTCTTGACGAAGCACATCGTTCGAAGATGACCATTCATCCCGGCGGGGACAAGATGTACAAAGACATGAAGCGAGTTTTCTTTTGGGCCGGTATGAAGAGGGATGTGGCCGAGTATGTCGCTAGATGCTTGGTGTGCCAACAAGTAAAAGCGGAGTAAAAGAAACCCGGTGGGTTGCTTCACCCATTGGAAGTTCCACTATGGAAATGGGAAAGTGTCTCGATGGATTTTGTGGACGGATTACCAAGATCAAGGAAGGGTAATACGAGGATTTGGGTTATAGTAGATAGACTTACTAAGAGCGCCCATTTCATTCCCGTGAAGAGTAAGAGGACTGCTCCATGGTTAGCTTCGGTATACGTCCGAGAAATAATTCGTTTGCACGGTGTTCCTTCTAGCATAGTGAGCGACCGCGATCCTATTTTCACTAGCGAATTTTGGAGAAGCTTACAAGAGGCGGTAGGGACTCAGTTATGTTTGAGCACCGCATATCATCCTCAGACAGACGGCCAGACCGAGAGGGTGAATCGTATTCTAGAGGACCTATTGAGGCTATGTATCCTAGACTTTGGGGGTACAAGGGAAGAGCATCTTCCATTGGTGGAGTTCGCATATAATAACAGCTTTCAATCCAGCATTGGCATGGCACCTTTTGAAGCTCTTTATGGACGACCTTGTCGTTCACCTACATGTTGGTGGGAATCTACGGATAAGATCTCACTTGGGCCCGATATGATTAGAGAGACTTTGGAGAAGATCGACTTGATTCGAAGGAGGATGAAAGCAGCACAAGATAGGCAGAAATCTTATGCGGATAAGAGGAGGACAGATCTTGAGTTTGATGTTGGGGACATGGTCTTTATCAAAGTGTCTCCATTACGGAACGTTGTTCGCTTTGGGTCCGTTGGGAAGTTAGCACCAAGGTTCGTAGGACCGTTTCCTATTAAGGAAAGGATTGGGCAGATGGCGTATAGAGTGGAGTTGCCTGAGAGACTTAGTGGTGTACACGACGTATTCCATGTATCACATTTAAGGAAGTGCTTGCACGAGACCGCGGAGGTGGTAGAGCCGAGCATGCTTAGAGAGGTGGAGATAGAGCGTGACGCAACGATTCGACGAGCTCCTACATGCATTCTTGGGTCGGAGATCAAGAAGCTGAGAAATCGAGAGGTCAGATTAGTCAAAGTACAATGGGGAGATGATGAGAGCAACGCTACTTGGGAGACGGAAGAGAAGATGCGTTCGTTGTACCCTTTTCTTTTCGAGGGTATGTCCTTTAATTTCTCCTTTATTGCTTATCTTGTACTTATCTTATCTTTAGAGTATCCTCTCGCTAGTACCTTTGACCTTTAGTTAGAATAATCCTATGGTTGAAACATATGTTTGAGACATGTTATGTATGATGGATGCAAAGTGGATGCAAGTGTTTGCTAGTGGTTGCTCATGGACGCATATACACACACTATTAGGCACTAGATCAGCTCAGTCACTTCATACTGCATATTGCATATAAATGGCTGTATTTAGTAAAATGGATGTATGAGAATTTGTTTTTATCATATGGATGCTGCATTCAGATGATGATTGTGCACGCGTATAGAGATAATATGTAGCATTAAGGAACTTTTGCATACATAATGGACGCATGGCACTATCATGATTTGCATTAAGGAGGTCAACTGAATCAGTGGACCGCCTGATTTTGCATTAGATATGGACATATACACACACTGTGCATTTAAACATGAAAGCATTAGAAGTCCATAAGGACAATGGATGCCTGTGTTTGATTGTTGAGTACATGGTTGTTTGGATGTTAGGATATACATTCTTCTTAACTTGAAGATTTCGAGGACGAAATCCTTTAAGTAGGGGAGAATGTAACACCCCGTAATTCTGTTAATATTAATATTTACAAATCAAAGAATAACTAATCTCAGACGTGAGAATTGTGGGAAACGGGTTACGCCATTGTGTTCGTCTCGGAATTCTGGTCGAAATAGAGTCCGAGTTTGCGTGAATTGGACTTCGTATGAAGAAGTTATGGCCATCGGAAGTTTCAGAAAATTCAAAACAGATTTCAGAAAATTCAAAATTCAAAATTCGGAGTCAAACTGGCTAAGCGGGGAAATTCCCGCCCTGCACCCCAGGTCGACTGGGGAGTCGACTGGGTAGTCGACCCCCCTCCCCCCCCAGGTCGACTGGGGAGTCGACCTGGGTGTCGACCTGTCCAGGCGGCTAGGGTTTTGACTGAGCCCAATCTTGAGCTGCTGATGTGTCGTTAGGGCAGAGTTGGCAAATTAAACGGTTCAGTTTAGTTCTGAGTTGATCTGACGGTCTAAATAAACCCTAAACTCTATAAATACCTAGATAGTCTCTCATTCTAATTCACATGAAAAATAGAATAGCCACCGTCATACCGCCGCCATGGAACTCAGTGGAGCCGCCGCCAACTAAGAAGGAAGAAAGCTAATCAAACCCTAATTCTACTCAACTCTAAAGCAAATCAAGACTCTCTTTCTTCTCTAAATTGTGAGTATGATGATCTTAACAAGATTATTGTTAGACTAATTAGATTAAGTCATGAATGGATTATAAGTGAATGATGTGGATTATCATATATGTTGTTGTAAACCTTATGCTATCATGTATGTTATAAATCCTATGCTATGTGATGATGATATCCTATATGTTGTAAATCATGCTATGATGATATTGTATAGGTTGTAGTTTTCTATGCTAAATTGAGATGAATCATACATGTTATAAAGTCATGATGTTATTGTCTATGCTAGTTAGTTCATGTTAATCAAATCATAATGTTTGGGCTATGTTGATCTATATGACAATTCACATATCCAAGTTTAGATTGATTAGTAAAGATTGTGAACATATGTCATGACATCTATTTAGATCTAGGATTATGACATCTAGAATTATGCTATGACATATGTGAATTCTATGTATTAGATGCTAGTTCACACCATCATTATGTTGCATAAAACCCCATGTGCAAGTTTATACATGAATTTGGGTTATGATCATATCATGTAAATTGTGACATTTAACAAGTTGACACCTTTAGATCCTTAACATGTGTAGTTTATGCAAGTTTCACCCCTATTATGATTAGATTATTTTACTTGTCTATATGTTGTGATAATTTATCTTTGTGCTATGAGTTAGACTATTCGAGTCTAACGTATATTCTGCGTTGAATAAGCGAACGTATAACGTGGGGTAGGGGTAATATTAAGGATTGAATATTAAGGAGTTGGGGTGCAATTGATATGATTTTGCATGCCATGAATGGATGGCCATAATTGAGTCAATTATGGACATCATTAAAATTGGAGTTAATTAATAATTTGAATAGGGAATTATTAAAACTGGGGTAAAAGATTATAAGTGATAATCAATGCTTAGGACACGAGGTTGGACTCGTTTGTGACGTAAACCTGCCCGGACCCGCCCGGCAAATCCAGTGGTCACAAATGTCAGCCCAATGTGAGAGGTCCTAGGCCTAAACTAAAGCATAACAGTTGTAAAGACACGAGGTTAGACTCTTTTATGGTGTAAGATCACTGCCCGGACCCGCCCGACAAATCCAGCTGCCATAAATGCCAGTTTAATGTGAGAGGTCTTTATGAGGTTATGGCCTGAATGAATTAAGAAATACTTAACCAGATAAACATGTAAGGTGGGACATGGGGGTTAAGTTGGTGCCTTGGGTAGCATGAGGAATCTAGTGGGTGCCCTTAGTGGCATGTGAAATACGATTAGTAAGACTTAACCAAACACACATGTAAATGAACATGACTAAGAGGGTTAAGTGGGATATACTAATGGTGACAAGCTTAGGTGGGTAGCTTGTGGGGGCCCATTTCAACCAGTAACCAAAACGTATCTTTGTGAGCTCGACCCAAGTCGAGGACGGGACACGCGTACTGGGCTTGACTATAAGAGGCCAAAACGGGGTAGCGGTGGCAATGCAAGTCCAACAGGTTTCATATGCGTGTGTGGACCCGGGCTAGTAGGTAAGACGTTGTTGCATCGTGTAGGTATAAGCCGTGCATTCTCAAGTTGTATCGGGTTTCCACTTTAGGGGAGTGATACACCCCACTGTGGGGCCAGCACGGGTATCTACGAGTAGGGAGCCGATCGAAAGTGGGTAGTGGGGTACACCTAGTGGAGATAGGGGCAGATGGCACCTATGTAGTCAGCTAGGGGTACGCAAGGCTATTTATATAGTTTCTGTGTGAAGCAAGCGGGATCAACGTTTCGGGTGACTGGTGCGGTGCAGTGTAGTAATGTGCGGTGCAGTGTAGTAATTATTCGTTAGTAATTAGGTATGCCTTTAACGTTATCCTTAACGTTATCTTTATCTGCTCATTCCATACCTAATAGTTCATAGACATTTACTTGTCTTCCAGCTTATGCCTTAGTCTAGTTATTTTGATGATACTATTGTTAGAATTATCATACTCGCCAGACTTTATGTCTGACCCCCTCCATTTCTATCATGTTTCCCCCTCTAGGTCCTCAGGTTGGACCCAGCTCTAGTGGAGTTTGATTGGATTGCTTTATCTCTCTTTTGGAAAGCTTGGACCGTTGAAGTAAAGTCCAGCTTGTTATCTTCTTTAATGGCTATTGATGTAATGGGATTATGTATTTTGTTTTATCAAGATGGATAATGTACTTGACTCTGATTTATGGTTTTATGATGTAACAAACATGTTTAAATTCCGCTGCAATAAAATGAAGTTTTAGATTTCCAAGTACTACTTATTATCTGTCTTGTTGTAATTTTTCTGTTCTATATTCACTTAAAACCTCCATGGAAGTTAATGCATTCCCTTTGTGAGTGACATTAATGGACGTGGGGTGTAACACGTGGTATCAGAGCTTAAGGTTACCAGAACAGATAAAAATTTTAGAAAAACTATTTTTCTAAAGTATTTTTGGAAGAAGTGTTTTCAAAAACACGTCTTAATGAGTAATTTAAAGAGGAAAGTTTTTGAGAAAAACATAATCCCCAATAGCCATATCTTTATCTTTCGAATTCTCCATTTTGAATCTTTCCTTTTTCGTTTCAGCATGGCTGAAGATCTTAACCTACCTGACGGTGTAACGATACCAGGATGGTATAAGAGGTAATTAGAGGCTAGGGCCGCTGCAGGTCCAGCCAATGTTCCTCCACCACCAGTTGCACCCGCTCCTCCTCCTCCTCCTCCTCGCGTAGATACTTTTGCAAAGACGTGCAAGGAATTTAAGGCTATGGGTGGAAAACCTTTTCAAGGGTCAGAAATGTTTGTGGAAGCTAGAGATTGGCTTAAGGAGGTGGAAGAATTGCTAGAAATCTTTGAAGTAGAAGAAGGGAGGAAAGTCAAATTAGCAGCTTGGTTAATGAAGGGAGAGGCCTCGTTTTGGTGGGAGGTCACTAATGGGGAACGTCCTGTTGATTCTTGGGCAGATTTCAGGCGTAGGTTTGAGGCAAAGTTTCTCTCAAGGGTAAAAGAGAATCTATATATGGAAAGGTTCTTGACATTGAAGCAAGGAAGCTCATCAGTGAAAGAATATGTCAACAAATTTAATCAGTTAGCAAGGTTTGGCTTGGACTTAGTAAACACGCCGTAGAAGAAGGCTGTGAGGTTCGTTAATGGATTGAATGAACCGTTGCAAGGGTTGGCTATGACCCACATCCCTATGGGGGCCACATTTGAGAAGCTAGTAGACATGGCACTCATGCACGAGGAGAAAGGCACTAAAGCTGATAAGGCACCCGAGAAGAAAGGGGATCAGAAGAAACCTCAACAGCAAAGCAAGAAGGGTGGTAAAGACAGTAATGGCAAAGGAAAGAAGAAATGCTTTAACTGTGGGACACCAGGCCATCTCAGCAAGGATTGCCGAAAGAAAAAGAAGACTGGCTGTTTTCACTGTGGCGATGCGGGACATCTAGTGAAGGACTGCCCAAAGAAGGGGCAGAGGGCAGGGTCTACCTCGGGAGGACAGGTGCAGGCTCTTATGGCACCAGGGCAGGCAAGGGGACAAGTTCAGGCTCTCGCGGTCGCACCGCTGCAAGAACGAGGTAGAACCATTTCTGTTGAAAGCTTAGTTTTTCTGTTTGATCATCCTGTCCGTACCTTATTCGATTCGGGCGCATCGCATTCGTTTATCTCTACATCATTAGTTGAATCACTGCACTTAAACACCAGTTTAGTAGAGGATCCCTTAGTCGTTTCGAATCCAATTGGGGATCAGCTTATTTGTCCATGATGTGTTTGGATTTGAAAATTTCTATACTTAGCGTTGAGTTTAGATGTGATGCTTATGTGTTAGGCTTCACGGGATATGGGCTAATTTAAGGAATGGATTGGTTATCCAGAAATGGGGCCGTTCTTGATTGTGAAAGGAGAGTAGTTAGGCTCATGACTCGCCTTGGCAACACTCTCGAAATCTTTTGTAATCCCATAGATTCCGTTATGCTAAGTTATTTAGAATCGCTTGACGCGTCGGTGGAAAATCTACGATCTGTTAGAGTGGTCCGAGAATATTCAGATGTGTTTGAGGAGGTGAAGGACTTACCTCCGAAGCGGGAGATAGATTTTCGAATATATCTTGTGGATAATGCGAAACCAGTATCTTTGCCGGTACGCCACATGGCTCCACATGAAAGGAGAGAACTCGATAAGCAAGTGAAGGAGTTGTTTGAGGAGGTGAAGGGCTTACTTCCTCTTGTCTTAGGTTTTACTATTCTTTCTTCCCTTCTTGTCCTGTGATTCTTCCACTTACACCTCTTTCTTTTTACCTCCTTTGTGAAACAAGTCCATATCCATGAGTTTCTCATCCTTGGGTTGTGCTCCTTAGCCAAACTCCCTCATTCTCATCTTTACCATCCTTGTGTAACATGTTGATAAGTCTCTTGAAAGCTACCTCCATCGCACGGAAAACCCTACAAAGATTGAACGAAAATTAGCCGTAGGTGAAACTACTGCAGCTATAGATGGAAGTTGGGCACTTCTTTGCCCTTTGATAGGTGACATAGTCTCATCAAGCCTACGGAACCATGCCGCGATGAGGTTACCTCCCAGAAAGCCAGGAGCCCCGGAGACTCAGGAAAGAAGGAAACAAGGATTCAAATAGAGGATCAAAAGATAGTGCATATGGCTTTGGGGAATATGCCTTTAAAACAAAACTTTTCTTTTGAAACTGCTTCCTTTAAAACTGTTTTGAAAATAATTTTTCAGATCTTTTATCTGATCCGGTGACCCTCAGCTCTGATACCAAATGTAACACCCTACGTTCATTAATGTCACTCACAAAGGGAATGCATTAACTTCGGCGAAGCATTATAGGTAAAAGATGCAGATGAATTATAGGACAGACAAATAAAGCAGCTGAAAATAAAGTCATTTTATAAGCAATGTAGTTCAGTTAAGCTTTTACAAAAATTGACTCAATCATACTTAAAAGTATTACATAAAACATCTGTCTTGATTCAAAAACTTCCAAGTATATAAGAAGCATAAAACATAGCAAAGTAGCATAAGTCCCCAAATTAAAGTGCAACCACAGCCATAGCCAAAGATAAGAGGTTCCAAGCCATACATCATAGAATCTCCAAGCCTTGAAAGAGAAACTAAGCCGAGCTATTCCCTCCTTGACTACCTGGGGGGAACAGAAGAAAAGAAGACGAAAGAAAACGGGTTAGCCATAAAGCCTAGTAAGTCCAGTGACTTTCAGTATGTAAATAGGTAAAAGTAACATGACATGAATAAACTGAATATAAGACAATACCTTGATAACAAGGATAACAAGATGACATAAGATTAGCATAAGATATGATAAGACAAGATAAACTGAATGCGCTTCTACTCTTTCTCTGCTTCGCTACTACCCTATTATTCTGATTTCTATATCTCTACACCACCTAACTAATGTCCCAACTAGTAATCTGTATAAAATGATAATATGATTCGTATTCCCTACTAGTGTCCCAACTAGTATCATGTGTTATACAGTAAGGTGATCCCAACCCCGCAATTATGGTAGCCTTCAGGTGTACATCTAGTATGAGGATCTTACCTCAATCAGCCTAATTGCCATGAAGATGTTAGATGTATCCTTACTACCTTAACCGATTGGCTCCTACTTGTATCGATCTAGTTCTAGTTTGTGTCGCTCGTCCCTCTGCTTGTAGATACCTGTGTTGGTCCCACTGTAGGGTGTATCAAGCCCTAAGGTGGCAACCCGGCACGATCAAGATGCACAGCTTTATATCTACTGATGCCCAGTGGCTAATTCTTCCACTCTGGAATACGTGCATGCCCGTGATCCCATCGGAACCTGCACTGCTGCACCACCTGCCGCTACTTTGACCACTTATAATCAGCCCATCAATCGTGCCCCACCCTGCCTAGTTCAGGGGTACCATGATACATTTGTGTGGGTTACTGCTGAAATGGGTCCCCGTTACTAGGGTTTTCTACTGGTTAAGTTTGTGGGCCTATATATACAAATATTACCCACCTACACGAGATGTACTTAACCCTCCCACTGATTCAAACATGTTTACTTAATGGTTAGGTTTATGGGCCTATATATACTAATATTACCCACCTACGCAAGGTTTACTTAACCCTCCCACTTATCAAGTCAATATGTATTGTTGGTTAAGCTTGCCTTAGCCCTATCCACTTTGTTCATGTAATATTGGTCAAGTGTTGTCCATTCATGTTTAATTAACCCAACCACACATCATGTAGTATTGGTTATGTAACACCCCACGTCCATTAATGTCACTCACAAAGGGAATGCATTAACTTCTATGGAGCGTTTTATGTAAGTATAGGACAGAAACTTAACAACAAGACAGATATAAATAGTACTCAAGGATTTAAAACTTTATTTCAGTGCAGCGGAAAACACATATGTTTGCTTACATCATCAAAACCAGAGTCAAAGAACATAATATCCATCTTGACTACCAAAAGTACATAAACTGAAAGACATAATCCCCAATACAAAATAGCCATAAATAAAAGAGAAGCTGAACTTTACTTCAGCGAACCAAGTAATCTTCTAAAAGCTGAGAAACAGCAGTCCAAGATCAAGCTCCACTGGTGCTAGTCCCAACCAGAGCACCTAGGGGGGAAGGAAGAAAAGAGGAGGAAACAAAGGGGGTCAGACATAAAGTCTGGCGAGTGCGATAATTTTAACAATATAATTAACAAAGTAACTAGGCTAAGGCATAAGTTGGAAAATAAGGAAATGACCATGAACCATTGAATATGGCAGAGTAAATAAGGAAACAAGATGAACAACGATATTGTTAAAGCGCACCGAGCCCATTGTAAGATAATTACCAAACTACACCAACACTATAGGATAATTGCTATACTGCACCACCACTAGTCACCCTAAGGTTGATCCCGCCTACAGACTTAATAATGATATTGGTAGTTTTGTGCATCCCTAGCTGGCTTCATAGGTGCCGCCTGCCCCTATCTCCACTAGGTGTACCCACTACCCCCAAGCGATCGGCTCCCTAACTCGTAGATACTCGTGCTGGCCCCACAGTGTGGTGTATCACTCCCCAAAGTGGCAACCCGATACAACCAACAATGCACGGCTTATACCTACACGATGCAACAACGTCTTACCTACCAGCCCGGGTCCACACACGCATATGAACCCGTTGGACTTGCGTTGCCACCGCTAACCCGTTTTGGCCTCTTACAGCCAAGCGCAGTATGTGTGTCCCGTCCTCGACTTGGGTCGAGCCCACAAAGATACGTATGGGTTACTGGTTGAAATGGGCCCCCATTACTTGCACAAGCTATCCACCTAAGCTTGGTCCCCTCTAGTACATCCCACTTAACCCACTTCTTATTCATGTTTCAATTTTGGTTAAGTGTTTCTAATTGTATTTCCAAATGCCACCCAAGGCACCCATTAGATTCCACATGCCACCCAAGGCACCCACTTAACCCCCTCATGTCCCACTACATGTTTATCTGGTTAAGTGTTTCTTAATTCATTAAGACCGTAACCTCATAAAGACCTCTCACATTAGACTGGCATTTGTGGCAGCTGGATTTGTCGGGCGGGTCCGGGCAGTCTTACACCACAAAAGAGCCTAACCTCGTGTCTTTACAATTGTTACGTATTTTGTTTATGCCTAAACCTCTCACATTAGACTGGCATTTGTGGCAGCTGGCTTTGTCGGGCGGGTCCGGGCAGTCTTACACCACAAAAGAGCCGAACCTCGTGTCTTAGACGATTAATTACTCGTAATTAATCATTCCCCAATTTGAATTACTTTCCCTATTCAAATTATCAATCAATTCCAAATTTAACGATGTCCATAATTGACTCAATTATGTCCATCCATTTATGGTATGTAAAATCATACCAATTTTCACCATAACTTATTTTATGCCTTTTAAGGCATTTATGCCAATTAAATCTTTTAATATTATCCCCTTTACCCCACGTTGTACGTCTGTTCGTTTAACGTAAAATATACGTTAGACCCGAATAGTCTAACTCATGGAATAAAGAGAAAACATCACAATATACACATAATTAAAACATAGATCTAAACGTAGGGATGAACTTGCATATGTGAATGATGTTCTACATCTAAAACTTGCATAGGCCAAAGTTACAACTTGCATAAAGAACAAATGTTATGGATCCAAATCTAAAGGTGTGAACTTGCATAAATCATGTATGTCATAGATCTACATCTAAAGGTGTAAACTTGCATAGGCAATAACCCCAAACTTGCATAACATGATTCATATCCCAAACTCATATATTTATATAATCTTGCATATGTGATTTATGCATCATAACAATGGTGTAAACTTGCATCTAACATGTAAAATATCATGTAGGATTTAGCATATAACTCACACAAGTCATAGCCTAACTTTTAATCAAATTTTCACATAAACTAGATGTCATAACCATGTAAGGTCACATGATTTTACCCAACTTGTATATGATTCATGTTTACATAAAAATCTAAACTTGCATACATATGATTTATCATATGAATCAATATAACCAAACTTAGCATATGTACAACATGATGATTCAACTAGACATAGGCTAATCATAGAATTACAACATGGGTGATAGCATCATAATTTTACATCGTAAATGATAGCATCACAAAATAATGTCATAGAGATTTCAACACAATTCTACAACATAATTACAACATACGATCAATAATTCACATCACATCCATACAAACCGCATCATAACTTAGTCCAATTAAATTACTAATTATTTTATTAAAACTATCGAACTCACTACTCAAAAGCGGTCTTGAGTTCTGAATTCTGATTTCTGAAGTTGTATTAGCTCTCCTTTGAAGAAGATTCGTTGTTAGGGTTGAATAGAACTGATTTGATTTGCTGTTCTTCCTCTCTAATTGGTGGCGGCTACTCTAGGGTTCAAGACGACAGCATGACGGCCATAGTTTTAGTTTTAATTCTGATTTAGGGTTTGAGTCTATGGGTCTTTTTATAGAGTTTTGAATTAATTTAAGCCATCGGATGATCTTAGGGTTAATCAAAACCATTCAGTTGGGATAGGGTGACACCTCAGCCCTAATGACTCAGCAAGGAGTCAGAAAGGACTCAGCAACATGGGTCAGCCTGAACCAGAAAGCTGTGCAGGCCTGCTACCTCGGCCTGGGCGCACTTGGCAAGTGTGCCAGTGCAAATTTGTACTGGTGCACTTCCCAAGTGCGCCAGTGCAATATTATTATTTTTTCTGTTTTGCCACCAAACTTCGTTCGTCCATAACTCCTTCATCCGATACCCGTTTCCCGCAAACTCGGACTCTATTTCAACCAGAATTCCGAGACGAACACAATGGCGCAACCCCATTCCCTTAATTCTCACGTCTGAGATTAATTAGTCTTTAATTTAGTTAATTCGATTATTCAAAAATCCGGGGTGTTACATTCTCCCCTCCTTAAAGGATTTCGCCCCCGAAATCTCCAAGTTAAGGAGAATGCTTATCCTACCATCCAAACAACCATCTACTCAACCATCAAACACGGGAATCCATTGTCCTTATAAAATTTCTAATGCTATATGAACATATGAAAGAAGTGTGTGTATATGTTCCTTATCTAATGCAAAATCAGGCGGTCTACTGATTCAGTTGACCTCCTTAATGCAAACCATGGTAGTGTCATGCGTCCATTATGTATACATATTATTTCTACATGTGTGCACAACCATTCACCAAAATGCAACATCCATACGATGGTACAACCATTATACATCCATTACTTAAATATGTACACACATTTATATGCAATATGCTATATGAAGTGACTGAGCCGATCTAGTGCTTAAAGTGTGTGTATATGCATCCACGAGCAACCACTAGCAAACACTTGCATCCACATGCATCCATCATACATAACATGTCTCAAACACATGTTTCAGCCATAGGACTATCCTACCTAAAGGTCAAAGATACTAGCGAGAGGACATACTAAAGATAAGATAAGTATAAGATAAGCGATAAAGGAGAAATTAAAGGACATACCCTCGAAAAGAAAAGGGTATAATGAACGCATCTTCGCTTCCATCTCCCAAGTAGCGTTGCTCTCATCATCTCCCCATTGCACTTTGACTAATTTGACCATCAATTCCTCAACTTTTTAATCTCCGACCCAAGAATGCATGTAGGAGCTCGTCGAATCGTCGCATCACGCTCTATCTCCACCTCTCTAAGCAAGCTCGGCTCTACCATTTCCGCGGTCTCGTGCAAGCACTTCCTCAAATGTGATACATGGAATACATCGTGTACACCACTAAGTCTCTCAGGCAACTCCACTCTATACGCCATCTGCCCAATCCTTTCCTTAATAGGAAATGACCCTACGAACCTTGGTGCTAACTTCCCAACGGACCCAAAGCGAAGGACGTTCCGTAATGGCGACACCTTGACAAAGACCATGTCCCCAATATCAAACTCAAGATCTGTCCTCCTCTTGTCCGCATAAGATTTCTGCCTATCTTGCGCCGTCTTCATCCTCCTTTCGAATCAAATCGATCTTTTCCGTAGTCTCTCTAATCATATCAGGCCCAAGTAAGATCTTATCTGTAGACTCCCACCAACATGTAGGCGAATGACACGGCCGTCCATAAAGAGCCTCGAACGGTGCCATGCCAATGCTAGACTGAAAGCTGTTATTATATACGAACTCCACCAACGGAAGATGTTCCTCCCATGTACCTCCGAAATCTAAGACACACAACCTCAATAGGTCCTCTAGAATACGATTCACCCTCTCGGTCTGGTCGTCCGTCTGAGGATGATATGCGGTGATCTAACATAACTGAGTCCCTACCGCCTCTTGCAAGCTCTTCCAAAATTCGCTAGTAAAGATAGGATCGCAGTCACTCACTATGCTAGAAGGAACACCGTGCAAATGAACTATTTCTCGAATGTATACGGAGGCTAACCATGGAGCAGTCCTCTTACTCTTTACGGGAATGAACTGGGCGCTCTTAGTAAGTCTGTCTACCACAACCCAAATCCCTGTATTACCCTTCCTCGATCTTGGTAATCTGTCAACAAAGTCCATCGAAACACTTTCCCACTTCCATTATGGGACCTCCAATGGGTGAAGCAATCCACCGGGCTTCTTTTGCTCTTCTTTTACTTGTTGGCGCACGAAGCATCTAGCAACAAACTCTGCCACGTCCTTCTTCATACCGGCCCAAAAGTAAACTCGTCTCATGTCCATGTACATCTTGTCCCCGCCGTGATGGATGGTCATCTTCGAACGATGTGCATCATCAAGAATGGTCTTCCTTAGGTCCTCGTCTTTTGGTACACAAAGCCTACCGTCCCTACATAACCAACCCTTACCATCTAGGGTATACCTACGGAGATGGCTCGATGACTCCCCTCTTTTGAGCTTTTCTACTAACTCAACAAACTGTGGGTCGTCTCGCTGTGGCTCGCCAATCCATCCTAAAAGCGTAGGTCTGACCTCTAAGGATGCCAGCAAACCGGGTACAAAGTCAATAGAAGATTTAAATTCAAACGTAGAGATGAACTCTAAGCTTCGCCGCTCAACAAACAACGGACTCAAGGACAACCTTTTTCTACTTAAGGCGTCTGCCACCACGTTACCCTTGCCAGAGGTATATGCTATCTCGAAGTCGTAGGATACTAAGAATTCCATCCACCTTTGCTGCCTTAAGTTCAAGTCCTTCTGAGAGAATAAGTATTTTAGCAATTTGTGGTCAGTGAATAATTCGAATTTCTCACCAAGAAGATAATGAAGCCAAGATTTAAGGGCAAAGACAATAGCGGCCAACTCTAGGTCATGTGTAGGTTAATTTCTCTCATGCACTCTCAACTGCCTTCCACCATAGGCTATTACCCTTCCCTCTTGCATTAAGACTGCGCCTAGTCCTATCCCACAAGCATCGGTATAAACGGTAAATGGCTTACTCCCATCTGGCAACAGTAAGACTGGGGCTGTGGTCAAAGCTCTCTTTAGACGTTGGAACGCATCATCACAATCTACGTCCCATGTGAAAACTAAGTTCTTCTTCGTCAAGCGTGTTAATGGGGCTGATATCTTTGCGAAGCCTTTGATAAACTTCCTATAGTAGCCAGCCAACCCTAAGAAACTCCTCACCTCGGTAGCATTTTTAGGAACCTTCCAATCTTGGATGGCCACTATCTTCGCGGGATCCACAGCTATCCCTTCTTTGGAAACCACGTGCCCTAAGAATCGCACTTCCTTCCTCCAAAAGTGACATTTAGAAAATTTAGCTTTAAGGCTATGTGCTCGAAGAGTCTCCAAAACTTCCCTAAGATGTAGGGCATGCTCTTCCTCGCTCTTAGAAAAGATCAAGATGTCGTCCACAAAGACTACCATGAATTTATTAAGGTACTCCCTAAACACCCTACTCATCAAGTCAACAAAGTATGCGGGGGCGTTTGTCAAACCGAAGGGCATCACAAGCCACTCGAAGAAACCGTTTGGAGTCCTAAAGGCAGTCTTGTCTATGCTAGCCTCAGCCACTCTCAACTGATGGAAACCAGTGGCTAAGTCCAACTGTGAAAACACTGAGGCGCCCACTAACTGATCGAAGAGATCGTCAATCCTCGGCAGTGGGTGTCTATTATTCTTAGTAAGCTTATTAAGCTCTCTATAGTCCACACAAAGTCTAAGGGACCCATCCGCCTTCGTGGCAAATACTAGTGGAGCACCCCACTCCGATATACTACGTCTGATGAACCCCTTCTCAAGCAATTCCTTCACTTGCTTACTGAGTTCTCTTCTCTCTCTTGGAGCCATGTGGCGCACTGGTAATGCAACTGGCTTTGCATTATCTACTAGATATATCCGAAAGTATATCTCATGTTTTGGGGGTAAACCCCTCACCTCATCGAAGACATCATCATATTCACGGACTATGGGAACAGAATGTAAATCATCATCGGATGCGTCAAGGGATTCTAGGTAGCTAAGCATTGCTGGACCTCTAGGGTCACAAGAAATATCAAGGGTCTTTCCAAAACGAGTCAACAATCTAACTACACTTTTCACAATCTAGGATGGCCCCATATCTAGTTAGCCAATCCATACCTACAATTAAACCGTAGCCCATGAAGCCAAGAACAAAAGCGTTGCACTTAAACTCAACGCCCAAGATAAACACTCTCAAATCCTGACAAATCATAGAAAGATGAGTCGAACCACCGATAGGATTTGAGACTACTAAGGGATCAGTAACTAGACTAGTATCAAGGTGCAGTGTTTCAACTAATGATGTAGAAATAAATGAATGTGATGCGCCAGAATCGAATAAAGTACGGACAGGGTGATCAAACAAAAAAACTAAACTTTCAACGGAAATTTCTCTACCTCGTTCTTGTAGCGGTGGGACCACGAGGGCCTGAACTTGTCCCCTTGCCTGCCCTGGTGCCATAAGAGCTTGCACCTGTCCTCTCGAGGTAGACCCTTCCCTCTTCCCTTTCTTTGGGCAGTCCTTAATAAGATGTCCCGCCTCGCCACAGTGGAAACAACCAGTCTTCTTTTTCTTCCTACAATCTTTGCTTAGATGGCCGGGTGTCCCACAGTTAAAGCATCTTTTCTTTCCCTTAGCATTGTTGCCTTTGCCACCTTTCTTGTTCTGTTGTTGCTGTTGCGGCTTCTTTTGATCCCCTTTCTTCTCGGGTGCCTTATTAGCATTGGTGCCCTTCTCCTCTTCATGCATGAGCGCCATGTCAACTAGTCTCTAGAAGGTAGCCCCCATGGGAATGTGGGTCATAGCTAACCCATGAAGCGGCTCGTTTAAACCCTTCACAAATCTTAGAGCCTTCTTTTCTGGAGTATTCACCAAGTCCAAGCTAAATCTTGCCAATTGGTTGAATTTGTTGACGTACTCTTTCACTGATAGATTCCCTTGCTTCAGCGCCAAAAACCTTTCCATGTATTGATTCTCTTCAGCCCGCGAGAGAAACTTCGCCTCAAACCTCTGCCTAAAATCTAGCCATGTATCGACTGGACGTCCCCCATTAGTGACCTCCCACCAAAACGAGGCCTCATCCTTCATTAGCCAGGCAGCTAGCTAGACTTTTCTTTCATAATCCACTTCAAAGATTCTAAACAATTCTTCCACCTCCTTTAGCCAGTTACGAGCTTCAACAAATGTCTCCGTCCCGTGAAAAGGTTTTCCACCTATCTCTCTAAAGTCCTTACATATCTTAGCAAAAGTATCAATGCGAGGAGGAGGAGGATGAGGAGGAGGAGGAGCATTTGATGGACCTGCGGTGGCGGCCCTAGCCTCGAGATATTGACAAAACCAACCGGGTACATGAACACCCTCTGGTATCTCAGATGCTTCAGACATGCTGAAACGAAAAAGGAAAGATTCAATATAAAAGAACCGAAGGAAAGATATATGGCCCTTGGGGTTATGCTTTCTAAAATAAGCTTTTCTCTTGAAAATACTTTCCTTAAAACATACTTTTGAAGGTACTTCTTTATAAAAAGTGTTTTGAAAAATAGTTTTTTCAAAATTCATATCTGTTCTGGTAACCTCGCTCTAATACCACGTGTAACACCCCACGTCCATTAATGTCACTCACAAAGGGAATGCATTAACTTCTATGGAGCATTTTAAGTAAGTATAGAAAAGAAACTTAACAACGAGACAGATATAAATAGTACTCAAAGATTTAAAACTTTATTTCAGTGCAACGGAAAACACATATGTTTGCTTACATCATCAAATCCAGAGTCAAAGTACATAATATCCATCTTGACTACCAAAAGTACATAAACTGAAAGACATAATCCCCAATACAAAATAGCCATAAATAAAAGAGAAGCTGAACTTTACTTCAGCGATCCAAGTAATCTTCTAAAAGCAGAGAAACAATAGTCCAAGATCAAGCTCCACTGGTGCTAGTCCCAACCTGAGCACCGGGGGGGAGGGAGGGGGGAAGGAAGAAAAGAGGAGGAAACAAAGGGGGTCAGACATAAAGTCTGGCAAGTGCGATAATTTTAACAATATAATTAACAAAGTAACTAGGCTAAGGCATAAGTTGGAAAATAAGGAAATGACCATGAACCATTGAATATGGCAGAGTAAATAAGGAAACAAGATGAACAACGATGTCGTTAAAGCACACCTAACCCACTGTAAGATAATTACCAAACTACACCAACACTATAGGATAATTGTTATACTGCACCACCACTAGTCACCCTAAGGTTGATCACGCCTACAGACTTAATAATGATATTGGTAGTTTCGTGCACCCCTAGCTGCCTTCATAGGTGTCGCCTGCCCCTATCTCCACTAGGTGTACCCACTACCCCCAAGCGATCGGCTCCCTAACTCGTAGATACCCGTGTTGGCCCTACAGTGGGGTGTATCACTCCCCAAAGTGGCAACCCAATACAACCAACAATGCACGGCTTATACCTACACGATGCAACAACGTCTTACCTACCAGCTCGGGTCCACACACGCATATGAACCCGTTGGACTTGCGTTGCCACCGCTAACCCGTTTTGGCCTCTTACAGTCAAGCTCAGTATGCGTGTCCCATCCTCGACTTGGGTCGAGCCCACAAAGATACGTATGGGTTACTGTTTGAAATGGGCCCCCCATTACTTGACACAAGCTATCCACCTAAGCTTGGTCCCCTCTAGTACATCGCACTTAACCCACTTCTTATTCATGTTTCAATTACATGTTTCAATTTTGGTTAAGTGTTTCTAATCGTATTTCCAAATGCCACCCAAGGCACCCACTAGATTCCACATGCCACCCAAGGCACCCACTTAACCCCCTCATGTCCCACTACATGTTTATCTGGTTTAGTGTTTCTTAATTCATTAAGACTGTAACCTCATAAAGACCTCTCACATTAGACTGGCATTTGTGGCAGCTGGATTTGCCGGGCGGGTCCGAGCAGTCTTACACCACAAAAGAGCCTAACCTCATGTCTTTACAATTGTTACATATTTAGTTTATGCCTAAGACCTCTCACATTAGACTGGAATTTATGGAAGCTGGATTTGTCGAGCGGGACCGGGCAGTCTTACGCCACAAAAGAGCCTAACCTCGTGTCTTAGACGATTAATTACTCCTAGTTAATCATTCCCCAATTTGAATTACTTTCCCTATTCAAATTATCAATCAATTCCAAATTTAACGATGTCCATAATTGACTCAATTATGTCCATCCATTTATGGTATGTAAAATCATACCAATTTTCACCACAACTTATTTTATGTCTTTTAAGGCATTTATGCCAATTAAATCTTTTAATATTATCCCTTTTACCCCACGTTGTACGTTTGTTCGTTTAACGTAAAATATACGTTAGACTCGAATAGTCTATCTCATGGAATAAAGAGAAAACATCACAATATAAACATAATTAAAACATAGATCTAAACATAGGGATGAACTTGCATATATGATTGATGTTCTACATCTAAAACTTGTATAGGCCAAAGTTACAACTTGCATAAACAACATATGTCATGAATCCAAATCTAAAGGTGTGAACTTGCATAAATCATGTATGTCATAGATCTACATCTAAAGGTTTAAACTTGCATAGGCAATAACCCCAAACTTGCATAACATGATTCATATCCCAAGCTCATATATTTATATAAACTTGCATATGTGATTTATGCATCATAACAATGGTGTAAACTTGCATTTAACATGTAAAATATCATGTAGGATTTAGCATATAACTCACACATGTCATAGCCTAACTTTTAATCAAATTTTCACATAAACTAGATGTCATAACCATGTAAGGTCACATATAAATTTACCCAACTTGTATATGATTCATGTTTACATAAAAATCTAAACTTGCATACATATGATTTATCATATGAATCAATATAACCAAACTTAGCATATGTACAACATGATGATTCAACTAGACATAGGCTAATCATAGAATTACAACATGGGTGATAGCATCATAACTTTACATCGTAAATGACAACATCATAACATAATGTCATAGAGATTTCAACACAATTCTACAACATAATTACAACATACGATCAATAATTCACATCACATGCATACAATCTGCATCATAACTTAGTCCAATTAAATTAATAATTATTTTATTAAAACTATCGAACTCACTACTCAAAAGCGGTCTTGAGTTCTGAATTCTGATTTCTGAAGTTGTATTAGCTCTCCTTTGAAGAAGATTCACTGTTAGGGTTGAATAGAACTGATTTGATTTATTGTTCTTCCTCTCTAATTGGTGGCGGCTACTCTAGGGTTCAAGACGACAACATGACGGCCATAGTTCTAGTTTTAATTCTAATTTAGGGTTTGAGTCTATGGGTCTTTTTATAGAGTTTTGAATTAATTTAAGTCGTCGGATGATCTTAGGGTTAATCAAAACCATTCAGTCGGGATAGGGTGACACCTCAGCCCTAATGACTCAGCAAGGAGTCAGAAAGGACTCAGCAACATGGGTCAGCCTAAAACAGAAAGCTGTGCAGGCCTGCTGCCTCAGCCTGGGCGCACTTGGCAGGTGCGCCAGTGCAAATTTGTACTGGCGCACTTCCCAAGTGCGCCAGTGCAATATTATTTTTTCTATTTTGCCACCAAACTTCGTTTGTCCATAACTCCTTAATCTTTACCCGTTTCCCGCAAACTTGGACTCTATTTCAACCAGAATTCCGAGACGAACACAATGGTGCAACCCCAGTCCCTTAATTCTCACGTTTGAGATTAATTATTCTTTAATTTAGTTAATTCGATTATTCAAAAATCTGGGGTGTTACAGGTTAAGTGTTTCCTAGCATCTTAACCCTGTTCATTCATCATGTTATATTGGTTAAGCGTTTCTCATTAACTTAACTCCACTCGTTCCTTATGTTATATTGGCTAAGTGTTTCTTATTAACTTAACCCCACTCGTTCATCATGCTATATTGGTTAAGTGTTTCCTATTAACTTAACCCTACCCATTCATAATGTTATATTGGTTAAGTGTTTCTTATTAACTTAACCCCACTCGTTCATCATGTTATATTGGTTAAGTGTTTCTTATTAACTTAACCCTACCCATTCATTACGTTATATTGGTTAAGTGTTTCTTATCAACTTAACCCTACCCATTCATCATGTTATATTGGTTAAGTGTTTCTTATTAACTTAACCTTACCCATTCATCGTGTTATATTGGTTAAGTGTTTATTAACATTAATTCATTCATTAATGCCTTAACCTCTCACATAGGAACTGTTGTTTGCGGTTGCTGGATGTGCCGGGCGGTTCCGGGCAGACTTCTACCGCAAACTCATTCTAACCTTGGGTTTTGGGCTGAATGCGCTAACCTCTCACTTTGGATCTGTGTTGTTGCGGTTACTGGATGTGCCGGGTTGTTCCGGGCAGTTTTACACCGCAACTCAATCTAACCTCGGGTTAGGCATGTTCATCTTTTAGCAAATTTACCGTACATGTCCAAGTCTAGATTTTATATGCTAATTATCCCAATTTCACAACACTAGTCATGTTTCAATTCTCAAGTTATGCCCAACAAATTCAATTACAAGTTACTAATCAAAATAGGCTACACCCAATCTTCACTATTTACAATAATAGTCATGCTTCAAAATCACAATATACATTATGCTTGGCGTCCCAACCAATAGTTATGACCAATCTGGATTTAATATTCCAGTTTACAGTTTACGCCCAAAACTTGGTTTACATGCCAATTAACCCAAACTTGCAGTTATAATGATAATAATGCCCCAATATCAATTACAAGTTATGCCCAACAATATGTTTTGCCCAATTATTTCACCAAATACATTATGCCCAAAATAGGTTATACCCAAATATTCCCCGTATTCCAGTCATTTGTATTTCGCGATTTCAGCCTTAGTTCGAAGGTAATCTAGGTTCATAAAAGAAAAAGGAAATAGGGGAAGATAGAGAAGGAGCATAAAATAAGAATAGGCATAAAAATAGGCATGTAACATTAGACCTAATACAGGAAATTTAGATTCAATAAAGATAGATTCTTGAATAAACTAATGCAATCATTATCGCAGGCATAAGAATAACATCATGAACCAAAAAGGATTATATGCCTGATGTACAACAAAGATAGGCCTGATTTAATCAATGAAAATAACCTCTAAGGCATGTAAAGACATAGGTTAAATAGAAGGATAGGAATAAATCTAAAAAGATTATCTTACAATCAGGCATAGAGATTCATTTTATTACATATCAAGATTACAATCAGGTGTTCAAATCTGAAAATAATATGAACTTACCTTGCTAGGATTAAGAAAAGATAATAGAATCGTTGTTGTTGCAGAAACTCTAATTTTGATATTGATTTATCTTCGAAGTTGATTTTTGATGAAGAACTTCTAATATGATTCAGGATTTTAGAGGCGGCGGCTAAGAGAATTGAGAGTTCAGCAGCATATAGGCGTCATAAGGAATTGTTATGAATTAGGGTTAGGTCTAGGCATTAATTTATAGGTGTAGAGAGTGTTTTAGAGCATTTAGATCACCATTGAAGCCATCTGGTCCGTCCAGCACATCAAAAATCGTCACTGCCCAGATCTGGCCGATGGGGTCGATCCCTACAAGGGGGGTCAACACCTATGTCGACCCCAGTGTCGAAACCAAAGTGTCTGGGTCGACACTGGTGTCGACCCAGCGGGTCTTGGGTCGACACCCCAAACGTGGCCGGTTTCGCGTTTTGCCTTCCTGCTTTCGCTAATTTTGAATATTTTTGAATATAAATTAATTTTATTTTATTTATCTATAAAAACTTCCAACCTCAATAGCTTCTTCATACTGTATCCGTTTTTACGCAAACTCGGACTCTATCTCAAGTGGAATTCCGAGACGAACGCAATGGCGCAACCCGTTTCACTTAATTCTTCTTTTAATAATTAATTATTTCTTAATGTACTAATTTTAAATATTTAAAATTATGGGGTGTTGCACTTATGATCATATGGGTTTAGTTCGTGTCTAGCCAAGTAAACCGATGGTGTATGTGTGTAACTCGATGGAGTTAACGAGTTTTTGGAAATTAAAGTTAAATGAATTTATTTTAAAAATAAATAAATAAATTTTTATACTAAATATCATTTAAAATTAACTGAATGTAAATTTAGTCGCTGAACTAAATTAATACGTAAACTATCATAATAGATCAATAGTAATCTGTAATTCGGTAAATTCTGAATTGTTGTTCAATTAATTGATTTAATTGTTCTATTGCGTTTAATTACATATTTTGTAATTTTATATTGGTATTGATATATGTTAGTGGAAATAAACATCATTCCATTATATATTCGATTGACTGAATTGTCTGAACACCCTATTAGCAGAGATAAACACTGTTCTGCTATTATAACAGTTTGACATATTTTATCGGTTAATATATAATGTTGAGATGTTATACTATCAGTTGATAATATTGAATTGTATTCATATGTACGTTTGTGCAAATTGGTTTCACGACTTGAATGTTGTTTGTTATTAGAATTGTTAAATACCATTGGAACTGCTAAGTCTTTTTCTGTAAAGTAACTCAGAAATGAACGTAAGTTTTTAATTAGATTTTAATTGTTTTAAGAAACAATTAAATGGATTATTTTAAATTAATTATATTATTAATTAGTTTAAAAGGAAAGATTAATTATAATAAATTAATCATGTTGTTTAGGTTGATTCAAATCAACTGTTTAAATGGGAATTTGTTTATTAAATTAATTTGTGTTGATTTAATAAAAGAGGTTTTAATATACGATTGTTTAAAAATTTGATAAGATTTAAATTAACAGATTGGGTAGATTAATGGTGAAATTAAATTTAAATCAGTTTTTAACTTCATTAATTTTTATATTTAAGTAAGCTTTGAAGACAAGTTTAGTTATAAAGGAAAATGGAAAACAAGTCGATCATTGTGATTCAATTCCCTTGATTTAATATCAAGTTAAATTGATGAATGATTAAAAACAACAACGTTGTTTGAAATGGGTTAAGATTTGGAAATCAATTGGATTTACAAATGTTGGTTTGCCATATATTTAGATATCGAACTAATACAAATCTTAACGATAAGAATGATTTCGACTCAAGGTCTAAGAGGTAATCAAAATACCCCAATTTGAACGATTTCATTATTATCTGATAGGTCGTATTAGTTTGTGTTCGAAACGAGTGTAGGAGTTGAATACCATTTTTAGTTATGAAACGGATATTCGAGAGTGAGATTGTCACCTAAGATTTATAATGAGAGTTCTTATTAAATAATAATTTCTTATGCTTTCAAATAAATATATTTACAAAGTTAATATTGTATAGAAATAATTAAGATTTTAAAATAAGGCTTAGCAGACTCAACGGAAATAAATCTGTTTTTTATTTTACATTTGATAGTTAAATCACCGACTATCAAATCTGGACCTTTTTCGTTGTTATTTCAAAGAGACCTGAATCTAAATTCCACTTCGATTCGACATTTACGTTTTGAGTCAGAGATTATTGAAGACCATTGAAGACGGAGTTATGCAAGCGTTATTTTGTCAATCCTAGGTAGAAATTGCCTAAGATGGATTTACAGGATAGTGCTTTCGGTTTGTTCAGTTCTAGGACAACTTGTATGGACAAGTGTCTGACAGAGTAGGCCTAATAAATTGCATAAGTTTATCTCTTCAAAACGTATTTACGTTTGGTGGCAGAGGAATTCATTTCTCTTAGCGTTATACCCGTGGTATTTTTAGGGAAATCAATTTGTGATTTGGCGGGTTTGACGACGTGGCATTCTAAGTGAATGAAGATGTGTTATATCCAAAGGTAAGCTCAGCCTCAAACCTCACAACTGGGAAATGACAAAAATCGGGCAGGCAACATGACTATGTGGGTTGCTCCCATTAGGGTGTATTGTCACTTATCTAGAGAAATTCCACTTGCTTCTTAAATCTTTCGACGATGTCCCTTTTTGGAAACGGTGGGTAGCTCCTAACCGTTGGTGACAATATATTTGATACACTCAAGCGAAATGAATGGTCAGTCATGTGTGGGCCGGGTTGCAAGACGTTCTTGTTGAACCCAGTGAATTCCCCTCTAGAGATACACTATCGGAAGGTGGTCCCATACCTTGCCATAGTCGGAATCCAATCTCTAATAAGCGCCCGCGGTTTTGATTGTATACTATGTATGTAGAGCGTGAGATGCAAGCGTTCTGCTAGATTGCTATTTATTTGTATTTAGACACTATCATAATATCAAAAAAAAAACATTTTCAAAAATGTTTTGGGTTATCCTAAGGTAAAAACCATCCGTATTTATGTGTGGATCGGTCTTATGATTATCTTTTCTATCAAAAGATTTTCGAAAGTTAAAATCAAACTGTTTTTAATTGTTTACTCACACCAGTCCCATGACTGACCCAGAGTTATTTTTCTATGTTTTCCTAAATTCTTAGGTGCTCAAATTTGTACGGGCAGTCCAATAGTTCAGGATTTTACAGATTTCTGGAGGAGCTTGGAGCGGAGGCTTCAGCGTTAGATATATAAAGTTTATTTCCTCTATATTGTGCATTTGTTATACTCTGATGATGTATGTAATTTCAAATCCAGTTTGCATTTCAAAAGTGATTATTTATATATTATATTTTATTCCATTGCGATTGTGAGATTCCGTGGTGTTGTTAAGTTCTATCTTCTATCTGTTTTCTTCTATTCTAATTTTCTATCTTTCTATTTCTCATCTTTTAACTTCTTTCTTTTAATGATTCGTATTTTCGTGCAATTTGGGTTGGATGTGAGTTGTATTCAGTCAGCTCAAATGGTATGAATTTACGAGTCGTTACAGCTATTCTTGCCAGTGTTGGTCTTTTGTTTAACTCATGTTGCATCATTAATCATTCCGGCCTGGTCATCCATTAAATCGATAAAACCAGTGTTGGATGGTTCAGCTTGAGTTTCCAATGTTTGATCAATTGGGTTACTATTAATGGATAAATCAACTCCAATGCTTGCTTGGTTATCTTGTGTAATCACTTTGGAGATTTGTGTTACTTCAATGCAATTGTGCTCTTTCTCCTTCCATCTGATCTAGCAAATTCATCATGCTTATTGCTTTGTACCATGTTATCATTGGTTGACACTTTGTCTTTTACCATATCAGTCTAAGCTTCATTCAGTTGCACTGTGTTGTTGTTACCTTGAATCAGTTCTAGAGCATTAGCTGATGGTGTAACAACTTTTTCAAACTGTTTATTTTGTGAATCTTGCACAACATGGGTCTAAACAACAAGATCATTCAGGTGCTCAAAGTTAGCATCACAGCTAATTTTGATACTTGACATATTTTCAACATCATTTTTCTTTGCATATTCTCTATTTCTTTCCTCTATAATTTAACACATATCATTCAGACATTGTTGCATATCCTTTTCAATGTCACTTTCCATTTCAATCTTACCTTCTTCAAGAATTGTTGTGCATTGCTCATTTACTTGTTCCATGAAGTTTAGATAGTTCTTACCAAGATCAACTTCTTTGGCTAATATGGTAAAGTTTGTATTGCTTAATTTATTTATACCTCTTTAACAACATTTCTTCTCCCAATAAAAGTTCCTCTTTTACGCACTGCTTGGCTTTGATATGCTAAAGCATTGTTTACTTGAGTGTTAGTTTTCTTTTGAGTGTTTTCCTCTGCTTTACTAGCAGCTTCTTTCTTTTCACATGTAGCAGTTTTGTGACCGAATACTTTACATGCAGTAGAAACATCGTGTTTCACATGTAGCAGTTTAGATAGTCCTTACTAAGACCATGCGAAGATCAGAATATTACACGCTTTAACCTAAATTGGCACAGATTTAAGCATACCACACACATTGCTGATTTTGGAGTCATAAGGCTTGATAATAAATAACTTGTTTTTCATTAAAATTAGATCAGTAGTGAGAATGTTGTGACTATCTTCCTTGTTCAACATTTGAAAGAGGAAAAAATTTCCATCGGATTTGACTTTAACTTTGCCTTTCAAATGCCATGTGGAGTTCAACTTCTGTATGAATAATGTATATGAAAGTGATTGGTCTAGGAAGAATCCCACCAACGTATCAATCCAGAACCTTCGCTCCTTCCTCTACAATTTCATCAGCGAATTTCATAGCTTTGCCGTTGAAGGATGGCTTCATCTGTAACAACCCGGAATTTTGACAATAAATAGTTATTTAATTAGAATTTCAAAAATAGAAATTTCTGCAAGTGATGGAATTTGACCACGAAACTTTAACCATTGCGTTCTTCTTGCAATTCTGGTCAACTTTCATGTTTGGAGTTTCGCGAACGGAGTCTGTATGAAAAAATTACGGATGAAATACGAAAACAAACAGATAATAAATAAATAAAATAATATATGTATATAAATAAATCTTCCCCTATCCACCTCACTACCAGGTCGACAAAGCGGTCGATCGAGGAGGTCGACCGCTGGCTGCGACCACTTAGTCGAGCCAAGCAGCGGCGACTAGGGTTAAGGGGGCTGGTTTATAAAATTATATTAAAATGGATGGAAAGATGTTATTTAAAATGAATTCAATGGTACAAGTCCATTTCCACCCCTAAATAAAGGAGTAGAGCCCCATTCTATTCCATTCAAATCTATAGAGGCAGCGGAGCTTTGCCATTTTTCTTCCTCTTCTAACCTAATTTCTAAATAAAATATATTCATACATATACCAAATCAAATCAAATTCATATGAATTGGGAAGATAATTAGATTCAATGGGAGACGATGCTCAACGATAGATTCTTCGCTTTCTTCCCTTTTTCTTACATTTGTACGGATATATAAGTTTCCCCTTTCGAGATAAACTGTAAATTTATAAAAATTTGGGGATCGTAAGCCTAAAAGGGTTTAAAACTCAAAAATTGGAAACTGTAAGATGAGTGGGAAATTTACAAATACAGATATAATGATTTATCTATTTCATTTGAATTCAATCTATGTTTTATTCCTATTAGATCTGTTATTTAAATAATTGTAAATTGTGATAACCATAAGATCTAATTATGAATATGTTTAAAATTTGTAAATGATAAGTCGTGGTTATGTATAGCATGAATTGTAGGATTTGTATATATATATATATATTCCTACAAGTTATGTCATGAAAAATGTTGTATATGTTACATAGCACTATGGATCCGGAAATCAATCCCATTAAAAATGAAATTGTTGTAGTTATGTTCCAGATCTTTAATTCAGTGCTGAAATATGAAATATGTAAATTTGGGTACAAAGAAGTATTATGTGATTTTAAGAATAAAAAGAAATATTCTTTGTTTACGTTCAATATTGTTGGGTTTTTGGCTTAAGCATTGTAAATTATATCGTTTTCCTCATTTTTAAATAAAGATGCATTATTTTAAAATCATAAGAAGTATGACAAAAAGAATTAAAAAGGGAAAAGTGGTGCAAAGGTACATATAAAATAGATACATGTTTTGTATGTAATTTGCATCGACTATTCCAAATTAAAAATATTACACATATTTCTTGTGACTTGGAATTATGTCAATTCCACAAAATAGGCATGATTTACAATGATTGCGGGTAACGGTCCTTATGAGACTTGAAACCTTTTTAGCAAGATTGAATATAAAAAGGGAATTTTTGGTTAATTGATTAGACCAAATCGTTAATTTAAATTTAAGAATAAAAATAAAAACAATAATAATTACGTTGACCGCACGCAAACATAAAAATAAATACATACATATTATCCATCAAAATCAGCGTAAAATGGTAAAATATGCATTATATTAAATGTTTGAAGGCTTAAAATGTTGAATGGTATTCATTTATGGAATCATACATGTAAATTATATTCCATAATTAATGAATATATTTATGGTGACCATTGTAGCAGTTAGTGTAATTGACTGCTATAAAGGAGGCCATAAATAAATATTAACAATTATGACAAATGTTTGGATAAGGTTCAATTATGGAATTATGTATAAATATAATCCATTTTGAATTAATATATTTGTGGTGACCATTTGTAGCAATAAATATAATTAATTGTCATAAATGTGACCGCAAAATAAAGAAATAACCATTGTAACCAACATTGATTTGGGGAAAATAAATGTGAATAGAAAAATGGTTACAATTCCTAAAATTAATTAGGATAATTTTTATGGGCCCCAATTAGGAAATTTAAATTATAACCGCATTTAGACACGAGGTTAATCTCAACTTGTGGAATAATTCTGCCCGGAATCGACCGAAAAATCCAACAACCATCAGTAGTCAGTTTAATGTGAGGGATCTAATGCATAAATATAATCGTACTAAGACACGAGGTTAAGTTCACTTGTGGTAGAATTCTTGCTGGAAATGATCGGCATATCCAACATCCACAGATAGTCAACTTATTGTGAGAGGCCTGGTGGTGGTTGATACCCAGTGCCACAAGCTTCCGTACTCAAGCGCGAGGACTTCCCAGGTCAGTCTCCCGTCTTGGTACTATTCATGGCTTTCCGGGCTTTGGGGGTGTTCGACTAGCGCACACAACCTTTCCCTCACATTATGTGAAGGGGCCGGGGCTCGAACCTATGCGCTCCAGATTACCAGCCGGGTAACCTTACCGTTGCGCCAGGCGCCACCTTTGTGAGAGGTTTGGTATGTAAATAAATAATATAAATATATATATATATACATAATAACCAATAAATAAATAAATAAAAATAGAAATTGTCCATTGGGGTACAAAAATAGATACTTGGGACGGATAAATAGTTGCCTTAGGAAAATATGACCGTTAGAGTCATAATGGGCAATAAAAAGGAAATAAAAAAGAAATGGGTGTCAAAAAGGGGATTAATGGATATTGATTGTCGTTTTAATAGAAAGTCCAAATTAGGGAAGGAATTAAATAAGTATCCTAAGGAAAAGGGACTATAACCTTCCTTATTTATGTCAATAAAACTTATAAATAAAAATATAGTTGGACTTAGTAGGTTAATAATGTAAGATATTATTAACCATATAAACCCATGACATAAATAAATGGTGTACATATAGTATTTACGTATAAAGGAATTAAACGGGAATGACTAAATAATGTAGCCTACTTTATCCCAAAAAGGGAACGGCACTAAAGGCAAATGGGGGACAAACTAATAACCTTCCTTCGCGTATAGTCCGCTTCCTGGATCCTAAAAGGCTAAGTGGCTAGGGTTAAAAAGTCCACCTAGGAATAGGTTTTTCAGTATGAGGGCCTTAAATGGAAGGAGTGTGTTAGCCTATGTAACAACCCGGATTTTTGGAAGTGGGTTGTAATAGCTCAGAAAATTTTGGCGTTTAAAAATAAATTAAATTAAGATTTAATGTTACAATAAATATTTATATTTGGATTTCAACATGGAATTTGGGGTTTTATCTATTTTTGACATAGTTTTAATACACTTATAAATGAAAATTTCTTTTGTGAATTTATTTTTAGCATAAGCATTCAAACGTTATTAGCTTGAGACTATTAGAATATTTGAAACTTAATCTTTGAATATTTAACTTTGGAGTTTTTTTGTTTGTATATGAATGTTATATAAAAACAAATGTTATTACAACAAAGTTGGATTCATTTGAATGATTTGAAAATATAATCCAATGTAATTCAAAAACTCAAATATTTAAATTTAAGTAGAATTGGGAAAAATGATGAAGTGGTTTGTGTAGTGAATTAGGGGTAACATTGTTCATGTTAAAATTATTTATTGGTTAATAAATATATTTTAATTTAAAAAGGAAAGCTAATCGATTGTAAGATATAAGTTTGCAATGGTTTAGAACTTAAATCCAAAATTTATACGTTAACACTTGTTTAATTTTACATTGTTTGGGTTCGGTTAGCAAAATATATTTTTGGGGACAATTATTGTGTTAAAATTTGAAGTTTAGAAACCATAGAAACTATATTGTTCTTTTCAAACCACTTTCATTGCTGGGACCAATGTTTACTTCAAACCATACCTGAGAATTTTGATTCCAAGTTTGGGCGCTGAACATTAGTGCCATTTGTTTTCACGTTGCTGAATTTTACTACCATTTGTTTTCCCTTTGCTGTAAACTTCTGCACGTTTCATTGCATCTCTATTTTTTTTACCATGTGTTGTCTCTCTTCTATTGTCGGTTCCCTTGCTTATGTTATAAAATTAGCGTATTCTCTTCCAGGAGGGGGGAGGGAATAATTAATCTCTTCGTCGTTTTCATTTGGGGCGGTATACTTTTATTATTCCTCAAATTGATTTTTCTCCCAAACCATGATGCATGGCCACCAAACTCTCCACTTCGCCGCTCCTCCTACCGCAGGGCATCGCCGTCATTGCTAGCCCTCCACCATCAATTTCCCTTCTGACCTTAGCGACTGCGCCCAACTCATGGCCCACCCTCCGTCGGTCCCTGAACCGACTCCGTCCTTATTTTTCCCCTGACCAAACAAGCGTTGCCTCGCCCTCTTCGGTCGAACTATTGATGGTCGATACTTCTATATATTTCAACATCAAGTGGCCAACTCAGGTTACAGGGACCGAGCTGAATGGTCCATATACATTGAGACCACTTAAATTTACATGGCTTGCACTCGCCCAGACTTTCAGCAGGTACTCAGTTCCAATATCCAGGTCAGCGGCTCAAGCATGTGATTTTGTTTCATTATTACATCATGTGTATATAGACAGTTGCTTTCTATTTGATCATTTCATGAGAAATGTTTTGAGTTTGATTATACATTTAAGTTGCATCATTTCGTAACCTTATAAGACATCAATAAAGAAGAAACCCATGTGCGCAAGTCATTGAGTGGTTGGTTCCCTTCTAAATCCAATGCTTCAATCCAAACAATTTCCTATTTTGCGATGGGTTGAAGTGTAAGGAACGATCTGTTATTACCACCTTAAAGTTTTAACATTACCATTTGGAGTTCTTTTTGTGTCATTTGCTATTGTTCGTTATGGTTCTTTACCATCTGTTGCACCCCGTGAGGACTAGTTTCATGGCTGAGAAAGTTTAGACTTTCATTTGACATATATTTAGTTGTTTTAGAATAGAATTTTGTTGCAGTTGCAAAACTTCATCATATTTGTGGTTTATCCTCTTACATTGTCACTCTTAAACTTAAGATTTCGATCAAGATGATGATCTTGTAAAATGGAATGTTTACTGAAATCTGATAACTTTATTTTTAAAAAAAGGTACAAGTTTGGACTGCTGCATGAACAAGGACAATGTTAAACTCCATATCTTTTTGTAGGAAGCATGCCTACAGTGCTTATCTATATTTGTAAGTAATCTTTTATTATTGTTATGCACGAATAAAAAAAGTCAACAAATATATGATTGAGTATCCAAATCGTGTAAATGGATTATGTTGAAATGAATGTCCAATGCAGTTCAAGTCAAATCATGTTTTAAATGGTGAATCTATTATCGCGTGACAAATTTTCAAAGTAGTTCACATGATTTGAGTGTTCCTGTAGTGGTCCAGGAATGTGCTACTTTATTGTTTATTCCTGTGAAGCCAATGATCTTAATAGTTGTCATTATCTAACCAGAAAGCAAATACCACTACATATTATTAGATGGCGGGTACAACATGTATTCACTTCTGTTTTTCACGTCGACGACATTGTCTTGCTTTATACTTACTATAGCATAAGGTGATTTTGTCCTGTTCTAAGAAATTTTACTACACACGCAAGTAGCTAGATGTTACTACTTAGTTTTGGTTCTTGGCGTATGCTTAATTTTATAAAAAAATAAAATAAAATTTGTTCGACTCGAGGCGCATGTAATTGTAGCATCTGATCAAGCCATTTTACCCTGCTTTATGATGGTTTACTGCTTTGTTTCCGAATTTTCTACCGGTTTCTTTGTAATTTTTGATGGCTTGGTTTGAGTTATTGCTAAAAAGCTCTTTTCTACAAACTAAAGAGATAATAGTTGACATCGAGTCACATTATTGTTTGACAAGGATTCGTGAAGATACATAAAGACCCATGCGCTCGCTTGGGTTCGTTCTATCATTTTTTTATTAGATCTATGTACTGTATATATATATATATAATATATTTGGAAAATTTCCATCATAAAATAAATTTGTAAAATTCTGATATTTCATTTGTATAAATAAATTCCGCTGTGAGATATTGTTGTTCATTCTATGTTTGTGATTCTGGATTAATTCTGTTTAAACCCTGTAAGCCAGTAACAATCCGTCGTTTTGAACGCTTCGAGTTGGTTTAATCACCGACTTGGAGCGATCAAAATGGCGGGCTATTACAATTTGCTATTAGAGCTACGGTTTTTATAAAACTTGGCTTATAGGGTTCAAAACTTATTAGAGATAGGGTAGAAATACCCTAGAATGAGCAGAATTGAAATGACCCAAACTCGCCCTTAAGGGAAAGCCCGGATTGAGTTGAGAACACAAAAAATCAGAACATAAACATAAGAACATTTCATTGCTTATTACAACAATTTATATTAGAGTACAAGAATATACAGATTATCAACAAATAATATACATTTGATAAATATCAGAGATTTACAAATTACAATGCAGCAGAAAATAATACAAAACGCAACTAAAGGAATACGGATACAGAGTGTTCCGAATATAGCTCCAGCTGCAAACCAGGATACTGTGAATATAATATCTACAAAACCAAAACTACTAGCTGCCCATGTGGAAAATAGGGGCACCCAGAGTTTAGGTTAAAACAATAAACTCCAGGTCAGTCATTTGACTGGTGTGAGAACTAAAACAGTCATTAAATCTTTACTTTAAAAATAAAGTAAATCAATGGACCACACCATATAATATGGAACGGGTTTCCTCCCAAGAATACCAGTGCATAAAAAAAACAGCGCAATGCTTTTTGGAAAAATAAAGCTATTATAAGACCCAGGTCCCATCACACAATGCAACGCAAGCCGGAGGATAGGGTTTTCCCTTATAATAACCAAACACACTTGGTACGTTTAAAAGAAATCATTTGATACTATTATAAGTGCATAGTGTATAAAACAACTTCAAATATAAATGTATCAATCATAAACGGCATGGGTACCATATATCATGTCACCAATACTAGGCTCTACAATCAAAACTGAAATGTCACGTATTGGAAATTGGATTTCCATCATGAGTCTAGGCGAGGGATGTACTCCTAACCGCTTCGAGACACTCTAGCAAATGCCTCGGGACTACACACTCCGGCCAACCCCTGGATCCTCCAAGGTCGGTCCACACTTACGTTTGTGGATTATTTATTCCTGAACACACGTTTTTCGGTCTTACCGGACCTATCCATCGGCTCTGTAGTAACCGATATAACCGAAGCGCCTCACAATCCAACAACCACATAGGTAAAAATAATACATGTCTGCGCTCCATACCATGACAACACCCATAGCTAGAAAGAAACGTCATGTCCTCCTTGGGTCCTGTAACAACCCGGAAAATCAGATCCAATTTAAAAAAATTATATTAGTGAATTTTGAATATTTAAAATGATTTATTTTAAATAATAACAATGAAAATTTATTTTGAATAGAATTAGAATGTATAAATTTATTTAAATCGAAGTTAGAAAATAAATAATTATTTTAATTATAAAAGAAATTGGAAATGTAGCGGTAGTTTGAAAATTCGATTTCAAATTTCAAATAAATGTACAGGATTCAAAGTAGACCGGATTTTAGTGAAACTAGAAATATTTGAATCTATTTGAAAATATCTTTCCAACAAATCTGAAAAATTGAAATTTCATAGCGGGAATAAAAAGTTATGCCCAGTTGAAAATTCAGAATAGTCGCTATGGAAAATATATCCCTTACAAATAGAGATTTTGCAAATGACCTCCGTTTTCGACGAGACCACTTTTCTTGGATCCGGAATGTCAAATTATTGCTTGATTCCAATTTTCATAATTTTTGAAATCAATATGTGAGCGTGGCGAATTTAAACGTGTTTGGTCAATTCAGTTTGAATTTAATCGACTGAAAAATAACCGTTGGTCTCCAAATTCAATAAATTTAGTTTTGTTAGGACCGTATTGTCAAAACATAGCTAGATCTATTTTTCTGGAATTTTTGAAGTCAGTATGTGGCCTCGATAAATTAAAATGTGCGTTTGAATTTAAAATATAATGATTTGTATTTTAATTTTAGCGGAAACTGATCGTAACAGCCGAATTGGGTTACGAAACATATCCCATTGTGTTCGGAATGTGGGTAATTAGTTAGGGGCGACAGTCGTTGGGTCTTGTTTAGAGTTCGGAATAAAAGCCAACTTTTTTGGGGATTAAAAAGGAAAATACATATATATATATATATATATTATGTATAATCTCGTTTAACTCCCCCCTCTAAACCTAAATCAGAAAACGAGCCCCCCCCCCTCTTTAAATTAAAACCTGTCGTTTCCCTGAAGCTCCCGCGAATCGATCGCGCCACTACCCTCTTGGCACCGCCACTCCCCATCACCGGCTACCGCCTAACTCCGGCGAACCCCCCTCCCTCCGACAATCGACGCTGGCGCCACCCTTTCTCTCCCCCTTTTCGCCCTTCAAAACCCCAAAACCGCACCACCACTGCGATGTACCCCATCGTGCGCCACCCCCATGCACCCCCTCCACCTCCATCGACGACGGCCCACCAACAATCGAGCCCGCCTGTGAATTACAACGCCCTCTCCTCCGATCGATTAATGGTGACTTTTTACTTTATTTTACTTAGTTTAATCAATTTAAAATTTTGATTTTTATGAAAGAAAATATATACATTGTTTTGCATATAAAAAGGTTTGATTTTTACTTTAAATAAAGGTTTGATTTTTAATTTAAATAAAGGTTTGATTTTTAATTTAAATAAAGCTTTGATTTTTAAGTTAGAAAAGGATAGGATTTTTGATTTAGGAAAAGCTTAGATTTTCAAAATAGAAAAGATTGGATTTTTATTAATCTAAAAATTGGATTTTTATTCATATGAAGAGAATATAAAAAATTATTTTTATATATGTAGCGAATTAAAAATTCGATTTATATATATATGAAGTAGCGATAAAAATTCGATTTATATATATAAAGTAGCGACAAAAATTCGATTTTTATATATATGAAGTAGCGACAAAAATTCGATTTTAATATATACGAAGGTAGCGAAGTAAAATTATGATGTTTATTATATATATAGCGACATCAAAATATGAATTTTATATTGAAAGCGGAATTGTAAAAATATGTTTTTATTATATATGAAGCGATAAAATTAATGGGATTTTAAAAATATAAGCATCGATGGAAAAATATGATTTTTAGTTAGATAAAAACATATAAACATCATATTGAGAATGTGATTTTCAATATAACAGCGTGGAAAAGACTGCGTTGAATTTCGGGCAAATCCAGCTATTCAGAAATTCAGAAATAAAACTGGAGGAGTGGATCCCAAAGGTGAGAACTTCTCACTTTAATTTATTTTCTAGTTAGAAATATATACTAGGATGCAGACGGTGCTTAGTAGCACCCGACACTTTTGTTCGAAACCATGTTTGTTTGGTTATTTGGTTGTTGGGATTATTTGTTTGGATTTGGTTGTTTGGGTGAAATGAATTGATTAGAATTGGTATGTACACGGTGCGAGCCATTAGTAGGCGAGGGATAAGGCTAGACCTTATTCATGAAATGAATAATAAAAATATCATTTTTATTGTACGAATGAACTATATAAAATATTCATGAAATGAAATAAATATTTTTAGTTAAAAATATAATTTTTAACATGTATATGAATAAAATAAATATTCATTTACAAATCGAATGATTTGTTTATGTATACACATTTGACTGATATTGATTGGGACGATATATTTTACACATCGCCCAACTGCACAAATGATAATTAGTGTTAGTTGTTTGAAAACCCCACATGGGTATTGGGACGATATTGGACATACACTTATCCCAATTGTTTAGTTGTATGTCAATCGATGGGTTGACAGACTGTTGTAAGCGTTAATTATTTATGTTTAACGCTTATACAGTTGTGTAAGGCACTCTGGATAATGGTTGACTGTGTTTGATTATTGTGGTGTATACGTGTGTATGAAATCCATATAAATAAAATTATATGGTAATTGACTGTGTCTGATTCCAATTCGGAAAAAACAAATATTTTAAATTAACTAATATTTTAAAATGGCGAATAGGGAAAATTTTAAAATAACTAATATTTTAAAATAATATTCAGTAATGGATCAAAATATGATTTTGATGTCCGATTTGGGACGGACACTAAAATATTTAAATATATAAAGTTGTGTTGATTTAATTGATGGCATTTTGACGTGAACGATATTTATATCGATTTTATTCATTTTTATAATGAATATTGAAAAGGAAGTGATTTCAAAATCTAATGTTTTGAAAATATTATCATTTACATATTAATGATATGGAATATTCAATTTTGATTTAAAATCGAATATGAAGTTGAAATCATTTTGAAAACGAATTTAAAACGATTTATAAAATATGTTTTAAACGGAAATCGACGAAATATATAATATATATATTATATATATTTAATGGCCTGAATAGAACGCGTCGTGCTGCGGTAGTTCGCGAATTTTGACCATTGACTTCGAATTGAAATTACGGGAGATTCGATCGTCAGATTCTCCTAAAACCAGAACCGTTGGGTTCGTATCGAAAAGAGCTTTCCAACGAATACAAGAGATTTGAAATCTAACGGTTGGATTTGGAATTATATCCAAATCAAATTTGGAAAAGGTCGTTGTAAGTGCAGTTCGAGGACCGTTTATGGAAATCGACTGTACAGGCCTTGATAAAATTATTAAAAATATCAATAATTTGTGTAAAATCATAATAAATGATTTAGAAGGAATTGGGTTGAAAAATTCCATGTTTGAAAAGATAAAAATATATTTTTATCGAAATGAACTAGTGATGAACTAGAATTACGAAATCCAATATTTTTAAATAAATAAATTGGATTTGAAATGGTTTTAAAAATAACTAGAATTTCCAATATACGAATTGGAATGGATTTGAATTGAAATTATCTTTGGAATATTTCGATATTGGATTTCGTGATTATACGGATATTGTGGAGGAATTTGGAATATATATATATTGTTATTCCCAATACGATATTTGTGGATATCAGAACTTGATATTTAATATATGCCGAGATAATTTCTATTTTGGGCCTTGTAATTAATATTGAATTGGATTTTGGGTTTGTCATGAACTATGTTTTAAATGACATTGTTCTTAAAACCAGTAGAGAGAAAAGATTAAATCTTTTAAATAAGATTTAGAAGAGTTTACCAATTAATTAATATTTAAATGGAATTGAATAGAATTGAATTTTGGGTTTGTCGTAAATGTTGTCTTTATTAACACCGTTCTTAAGCCCAGTGTGAAAAGAATAAATCTTTTAATTAAGATTTAAAGAAGAATTACCAATTAATTAACATTTAATTGGAATTGAAAATGGAATGTGAATTGGGTTTATTGTGAACTATGTTTTTAATGACATTCGTTCTTTAACCTGATTTACAGTGAAATGTGATTTGGAATTTATAAATCTTTTTATTAAGATTTAATGGAAATTTTCCAAAGAAAAGTTTTCCAATTTAATATATTAAAATTGGAATTAAATGGAATTCGATTTGGTAATAATCGAAGTAGGCTTCTGTGGAGGAAGACTGTTAATATATATGGAATTTAAAAGGCTTTGTCGTTATTCCATTTATATTATTAGTCTGATACGGGAATTGATATCGATTATATATTGATCTGTTTTTCATGAGGATTCCATTTTTATGGAAAAGGATTTGGGTTTTTTGTGAACCGTGTTTTTAATGACATTGGTTCTTTAACCCAGTTAAAGACAGGATTACATGTCTAACATTGTATTTCGAACTATATGGTTGATCTCTGCTAAATATATATCTGTTTGGTGGCGGAGAATTTGTTTTCTTGATTAACACGCTTCTCTATAACGTACGAGCTTAGAGGTTATATATCGGTAGAAATCAATAGTACGGTGTAGATTGTCGATGCAACATGTTTGTGTTTCCAAAGTTAAATAATCATTAATATTGATTTTGGGAAGATTAAAACTTAGTAGAGTTTTAATGAATCTTTAATCAGATTGAAATATGAATTGATAATTTAAATTATCAAATTAGGGAAATGATCGAGAATGGAGTATCACCAGTTTTGCTCCTAGCAATAGTAAAATCTTTAATTAGATTTGAACGTGAAATGGTAATTAAATTTACCGATAACACCGTTGTAATGACCCGAGTTTTTACATCAATCATATATACACACATTATTGATATTTCCACAAACAAAATTTTAAATCAAGACTTTAAAGCATATCTGGACCAAAATTTGTTTTCCTCTTTTATATGTGATATTTTAAATAGTTTAAATTCATATTTTAAAATATATGTTAAATAACATAAGCAATTTTAAAATGCCATGACTTTGCAAACACTTGTTCATATTTTTCAAAGGTTTTATAACATTGTTTTGGCAAACTCCTTATTTCCAAACATGACCAAACACTTTGCCTAAAATATGATTTAAACACCTCTTTGTCTCAAAAACATATGCAAGAAAATATGTGAACTTTTATATGTTTAAAAAATTGAAAACTTGCATTGTCTAATCTTTTCAAACTCATGATCTCATAGATGTGATTTTTGCATTTATACACGCATTTAAAACAAGATCATGTATTGTCAAAAACCCCTTGTAAAATCATATTTTCAATCCATGATCTCATCATAGACATGATAGCAAATGAAATCTCATTCACATATACATTTAAACACAGACATGTATTGTCAAATTTCTTTCACTTCATGGTATCATTCGTAAGTTTACTACACCATGAAGCTTGTTATCAACTAGGATTTTCAAACCAAAGATTTGGCACATGACATGATCATTTTAGAATAAGAGTATTTTCAGTTTTTGCAATTTCTTTTCTTTCTTTTCAAGTGAATTTCTGAAAATACAACTCATGTTCTATTTTCAAGACCTTGGCTAATTTGTCAAATAAAAACATGCATCAAAAGATTTATAAAATCCTACCTATGCATCATCATTTTATCTACAATAGTTGGTTTCAAATCATAGATATTGCAAAGTATTTTTCTATGCGTTTTCATCTCACAACATAAATTTTTATGGTACAATATTTTCAGTTTTGACACTCCTTGGAAGGCAAGTTTGTTTATAAAAGAAATTTGTGTAAAATCAAAAATGACATGAGGAAGATATGGTTTGAAAACTCAGTAAAATCTGAACATCTACGGTACAAAAAGGATCACAACATTTTATTTAAACAAAGGAAAGAAATGGGTAGAGAAAGGAGTTGTACAAAGAGCAATAAATGTGATGGTGTTTGTAGACCAATGGGGGAGATGTTGTACATGGTATAGGGTATATTTCAGGTGGTATATAGACTGAAATACCATGTGAAACTGATGAGAGAATGTGAGGATTTGAGAGAGAAAATCAGTTTTTAAATTTGGTTTTCAATTGTCAAAACAAAATGCTGTTTTGCTGTTTTCAAATCGGCATTTAATGCACACATATTTTATCATTTCTTACCCCCTATATAAAGACTACCCATGAACACAACTCTCACACACAAAACTCACAGCAAGTTCAAGGGGTTGTAGCAAAGAAAAAGTAAAGGTTTTTGGAGCTTTAAGGTGAGTAAAAACTGCACTGTTATTTTCTGTTTTCATACTGCAGTTTTCTGTTATAACATGAAGTGATCTTGTAATTTCTGCTATGATCTTGTTTTAATACAATGTCATGTTGTGTTGCTTATTTGTTAATGATGAATCGATCACTGTTTTGGATGTAAAACCTCAAGAGTCTTAGACTTAAGGTCATGTTTGCCAACTACTGTCACTAGAAAATGTTTTCATGGTTTGAACACCCATAGGTTTGGTTAGGTCAGCAGACTTAGGATTGAATGAGTGGTGCTATGTTTTTAAAACCTTTTACAAAAGTTATTCAAGTGTTTAAAGAGAAGTAAAAGAGGCAAAACCCCTCTGTCATGTTAAAATAAAAACAACAGGAAGCATCAGTAGCTTCTCTGTTTCAAAATTTCAGAATAGTTTTTCAAACTAAGTAAAAACAAGTTGTGATTATATAAACATGATAATGCAACAAAATAATGATTTTTAAAACAAAAATCATGATTTTTAGAAGCCTAAATCAAGAGAGAAAGAGGGTTGGCCAGAAAACTGGAATGGGTGAATTTCCGTCGATCTATGGGTTCAGGGTTGATGGTGCTTGGCCTGGAGGAGGGGAAGGAAGTGGGGAAGCAAGGAAAAATACAACTTTAATTTTTAAATAAACAGCTTTGCAAAATCAATTAAAATAGGTTTTATAAACTGTTTTTGGGTTCTAAGGTTTGCGTCGGAATTTCTCACCGTAGGGGAGGCTAGGTGGTTGCGGTCTAGTGGAAATCTGGGGGTTGAGGTTGGGTGATGATGTGGCCAGGTGATGGTGCCGACCGGTGGTCGATGGAAGGAGGCAGGAGGGTTTTTCTTTGATGATGTTTTACTGGAAGAAGAGGGAAGCACGGCCATTTTCAGTTCAGGCGAGGCGGAGGGGGATTTGATGGTCGTGGTGTGGTCAGGTGGTGGAGTTGGGTGAGTGGCGACGGCCGGTGGAGTCTGGCGTGGGCCCACGTGGCTGTGCACGTGCACAGCCATGGCGAGGGAAGGAGGAAGCAGCAACCTGTGTGGCCATCTGGATTTTTGGTGATCGGGCAATATTTTGAGGGGTTGGTACTTTAACTTGGTAGTTTGCAAAAAGGAAAAGTGGTAGTACTAGGCCAATGTGGTACTTTATAATTTCTCAATGTTTTTAGTGATCGGGCAGGGGTGTTACTGGGTTCTGGGACTTGGTACTTTTGGATGGAACTGTTACTTATCGAAACATGTGATCTGGTCTATTTTTCGTGTGTGCGCGCTGGGTTTGAAAATCTGGAACTTGGCAGACTTGGTACTTTGCTTAAAAACAATAGTTTTAAATATTTTCAAAGTTTAAATTTGTTTTAAAATTTAATATTAGTTTAAATTAAATAAGTAAATAGATAAAAATAATATTTTTAAAGGAAAAGTGAATCAGGATATTTGTTTGAAATCGAATACTGAAACAATAACTTGTCAAATTTTAAATTTAGTTTGTAAATTAAATTAGAATTTAATTATGAATAAAATATTTAGATTCTTATTCATACAAGAAGACGTATGTAAAACATAGATTGAAGGTTGTCTGTTAAACTGTAAATTTCCAAGATATAAGTAACCATTTAGGCACAGTCCGATATTTTATAGAACAAGTACTGCGAATCATATTTGATCGTGTTAGATTAATATTTTTATAAAAAAAAATATTATTCGTTAATCACTTCAAAGAGACTGAAATCAAGATTTCACTTTGAATTGATTTTTCGTTGTACGCCAAGATTTTTAAAGTTGAAGACGGCATTATTCAAGGACTATTTTTTAAAAATAGTACCTTCGGTTTGTTCAAACCCAGAACAACTTGTATGAACGAGTGTCTGACAAAGTAATTCTAACTGGTCACGTACGTTGATCTTTTCAAACGTATTTATATGGTGGTAGAGGAATTTGTTTATCTCGCCGTATACCTGTAATATATTTTTGAGTAAGTCAATTAGTGATCGGGAAGTCTTGACGATGTGGCACTCAAAGAAATAATCCAGTGCTGATGACGTAAGTCTAGCTTCAAGCCTCACACTCAGGAAATGACAAAAATCGGGCGGGCAGCATGGCTATGTGCGTCACTCCCATTAGGGTGTAGTATCACATATCTAGAGAAATTCCTTTTGTTTATAAATCTATCAATTCTTCCCATTCGGGAATGGTTGCCGTACACAACCATTGGTGATATACACTCGATACACTCAAGAGAAATGAGTGGTCGGTCATGTGAGGGCCGGGTTGCAAGACGTTCTTGCTGAACCCAGGTGTATTTGCCTCTAGAGATACATCGGAGGGTGGTCCCATACCTTGTCATGGTTGGAAATCCAATTTCCATAAGTACCAAGCGGGTTTTTATTTGTATATTATATCGTAGAATGTGAGATGCAAGCATTCTTCTAGATTCTAAATTTATTTGTGAAAACCAAATAGACACTATGATAATATCTGGTATACAAGATGTTTTGATCTCATAAGGTAAAAACCCATTCCGTATTCACGACGTGGTCTTAGGAGATATTTTCTTGAAACTGTTTTAAACTGTTTACTCATACCAGTCCCCTGACTGACCCGGAGTTTATTTTCTGTGTTTCCCTTAAACTGTTGGGTATTCATAACACTTGTTATGAATAGACAAGTGAATCAGGATGTAGAAACTTATGGAGCTAGATGGAGATTATCAGTGTGTTGGACTATCTACCTTACCTACTGTACAATTATAAGGCTACAAGTTAGAAGTGAATATTATGTATAATTACTGATGTACTATAACTGGGTTGTACCTCTAGACATATGATGTTCTGATGTATCATGTACTGTTGTGTAAAATTATAAAGTATTATCTTTTTGTAAAAATCCCGCTGTGAGATTTTGATGTTTCTGTGTTTTATCTTCTATCTATTCTTATTTCTTATTAATGACATGACTTCCGATGTGTTCGAAAGTTGGGTCGTTATAGTTGGTATCAGAGCTTAGGTTACTGATTACCTAGGCTTTGAGTGAGTGTGAGAGAGAGTATTTTTGTATATAAAATTTAAAATAAATTTAAAACAACTTGGATGTTATACCTAAGTTAGATATACCCTATCAAAGTCCCGATTGACAACCTGTTATATTCAGGTGATCAAAATGAGTGGACGAGGACGAAGAGGTCGAGCTAGGGGATCTTCCACTGTTACTGGTCGTACTGTTGGATCCCAAGACCAAGGTGAGACAGTAGAGGAAGTTGCACCAGTTCAACAGGACAAGAGCTTTGTGACTATTTGTAAGGAGTATACGACTCTGGGAGGAAAGGTTTTCAAAGGGACTGAGTCTTTTAGTGAAGTTCAAGCATGGTTGAGGTCCTGTGAAAGGATTTTCAAAGGGATGAAGTTGAATAATGAATAGAAACGTTTCTTATCTTCATGGCAACTCCAAGAAGCTGCTGCAATCTGGTGGGACGCTCAAACTGCTAATGTTCCTGAGGAAGATTTTACTTGGGACAAGTTCAAAGAAGCATTTGAAGCACAATTCCTACCCGCCGCTGGAAAGACGAGGATGTATCGTGATTTCATTGATATCAAGCAAGGGAACATGAAAATATCTGAATATAAGAACAAATTCAATGCACTTTCTTGTTTCGGGCCAGAACTGATAAACACTCCGCTCAACAAAAATGAAATGTTCATAGCAGGATTGAAGGATAGCCTGCAAGTTCAGATGATTGGACATCTTAAGATTCCATTTGTCGATCTAGTTGATATGGCGGTTCGTTATGAGGCACTAGAGGGTAAGAAGCCGGTTGCAAAAGCAGCACAGATGGGAGGACCTAGTAGTGAGAATCCAAACAAAAGGAAATTCAACCCAAACTGGAACAACAACAACAAAGGAGTGCCAAAGATGGGAGAAAAGGCCAAAGAATGATTTAAAGACACCAAATTCCACAACTGCTTGCAGAAAGGACATATTGCCAAATTCTGCACCAAACCAGCAGCAAAGAAGCCACAACAAAACCAGCAGCAACAAAAACCATCTCAGCAACAGCAGCAGAAATAGCAGCAAGGCCTTGGACATGTAATGGTGATGAAGAATCTGTGTTTCAACTGCCATCAGCCTGGGAACTTGGTTAAAGACTGTCCACTCATGAAGAGGGCACAGCAACCCAAGGTGTATGCTATCAAAAGTGAACCATCAACTTCCCAGGATGTGAAAGGCAAGGGAGTTCTTGAAGGTACTTTTGATTTAAATGGCATTGATGTTCATGTTTTATTTGACACCAGCGCCTCGAATAGTTTCATTTCTTCTGGCACGGTAGGAAAATTCAGGTTTATTCCAAAAATTTCCCCAAATCCAATTTGCGTGTCTAATCCTATTGGCGGGAAAACTGAATTAAAAATGTATTGCGATAATGTGGCACTCTCATACCTTTCTCATTCCTTTCTCTTTGATTTCTACATTTTGGATTTCAAAGGATTTAATTTTATACTTGGGATAGACTGGTTGAGTAAATTCCAAGCTAAGATTAAATGCGATAAAGAAATCATAACTTTGATAACCAATATTGGGAGTAAAGCTAGGATATCGTGTGGAAAACCCGGTATCCATATGTGTAGTTTCTTGTATGCTTTGGAAGCACCTCAAGAGAATTTGGAGACATTAGAAGTAGTCCGAGATTTCTCTGACTATTTGAAGAAGTTAAGAGTTTACCCCCACATCGAGAGATAGAGTTCCGTATCGATCTAATTCCAGGAGCCAGACCGATTGTTCAACCAAAAAGACGAATGGCACCAAAGGAAGTCATGGAACTCGAGAAGCAAACTCAAGATTTACTGGCCATAGGATTGATCAGGCCAAGCTTTTCAAGCTGGGGTTCAGCAGTAGTTTTTGTGGTTAAGTCTGATGGATCACTAAGTCTGTGTGTCGACTACAGGGAGTTAAATAAAGTGACCATCAAGAATAAGTATCCTTTGCCATGAATTGACGATCTTTTTGACCAGTTGAATGGAGCTACGGTGTTTTCTCAAATGGATCTTGCTACAGGATTCCATCAGTTAAGAATCGCCGAAGATAGTATTCCTTTAACTGCTTTCAGAGGCCCGGATTTCTTTTGTGAATGGTTAGTTATGCCATTCGGTTTAACCAACGCACCAGCATATTTTGTTGATTTGATGAACCGTGTCTTCAGGAAGATTCTGAACAAGTTCGTCCTGGTTTTTATTGACGATATCTTAATCTTTTCAAAGACAGAAGAGGAGCACCGATATCATCTTAAAGTGGTATTGGAGACCCTGAGGACAAATGTGTTAAAGGCGAAGTTTTCTAAATGTCACTTCTAGCAATCTGAAGTTAGATTCTTGGGGCATATTGTAAATGGAGATGGTATTTCTGTGGACCCAATCAAGGTTGAAGCAGTACAACAATGGAAGCAACCCAGAACACCAACGGAGGTCCGTAGTTTCTTGGGATTAGCCAGATATTACAGGAGGTTTATCCAAGATTATTCTAAGATTTCTTCTCATCTGACTAAGCTGACTAAGAAGGGGGAGAAATTTATATGGACTCCGAAGTGTGAAGAATCATTCAAGAAGTTAAAGAAGAAATTGACAGAAGCACCAGTTCTTGTTGTTCCCGATGGGAAAAGTAAATTTGAGGTTTATACTGATGCTTGTGGAGTAGGACTTGGTGCGGTATTAATGCAGAATGGACGTGTAGTTGCATATGCTAGTAGACAATTAAAAATTCATGAGAAGAATTATGCTACACACGATCTAAAATTATTAGCGGTTGTTTTTGCATTAAAATTTTGGAGGCACTACCTGTTAGGAGGGAAGTTCGAGCTTTTCACAGATCACAAACCACTCAAATATCAATTTTCTCAAAAGGATCTCAACCTGAGGCAACAGAGATGGTTGGAATTCCTTGCGTCATATGATTTGGATATTACCTATACGCCAGGGAAAGCAAATGTCATAGCAGACGCCCTAAGCAGAAATGCGATCTTATCTCTCCTAAAAGCTACCCCAGCACTTCAAGAAAGGAAAATGGCAAATCAGCGAAGGGATGAGAATCTGGAGAAATTAATCCAAGGAGTTATAAAAGGAGGAGAGTCAGATTTTGAAGTGGATGGCCAAGGTATTCTCAGAATCAATGGAAGGTCGTGTGTTCCTGATGTTGATAGATTAAGGTAATCAGTTTTGGCAGAATGTCATAAATCAAAGCTGAGTATTCATCCAGGAGTACACAAGATGTATAGAGATATGAGGAGAGTATTTTGGTGGCCTGGGATGAAGAGAGATATTCTGGCCTATGTAAATCAGTGTCTATGCTGTTAGCAAGTAAAGGGTGATAACCAGAAGACAACGGGGCTATTGAAACCTTTAGAGATTCCTACCTGGAAATGGGAGATGATATCGACGGATTTCATCGATGGATTACCCAAGACCAGAAAAAGATATGAAGGAGGTTGGGTGATAGTTGATCGACTGACAAAGAGTGCACATTTCATTCCAGTGAAACCAACTCGGACTGCAGCTTCGTTGGCTGAGATTTTTATGAGGGAAATTGTACGATTACATGGAGTCCCAGTGAGTATTATAAGTGATAGAGACCCCATCTTCACCAGTAAATTCTGGGAAGCACTCCAAACAACATTGGGAACCAAGCTGAATTTAATTACTGCTTATCATCCCCAAACGGATGGCCAGACAGAAAGGGTAAATAGGATGTTGGAAGATCTGTTGAGAGCATGTATTCTGGACTTTGGAGGGGCGTGGGAGGACCACCTACATCTAGTTGAATTCTCCTACAATAATAGCTACCAGGTAAGTATTGGCATGGCACCATATGAAGCTCTCTATGGAAAACCGTGCAGATCGCCTACTTGTTGGGTAGAGACAGGAAATAAGCTTGTTCTCGGACCAGATATGATTCGAGAAGCAACTGAGAAAGTTGAGTTGGTTAAAAGACGAATGAAGGAGGCTCAGGATCGACAGAAAAGCTATGCAAACCAAAGACGAAGGGATCTGAACTTTTCTGTTGGAGACTTTGTATTTGTGAAGATTTCACCAATCAAGGGAACAATCAGGTTTGGTAAGACAGGGAAGTTAGCTCCACGGTATGTGGGACCTTTCCGTGTTCTTGAGAAGGTTGGATCTCTTGCTTATAAGGTGGAAATACCAGAGAGAATGGCTGGGATTCACAATGTTTTTCATGTATCTCATCTCCGAAAATGTGTGCACTACCCATCTTTAATCTTGGAACCATCGGTTCAGGAGGATCTTGAAATTGAACCGAACTTGACTGTGGTTAGATATCCAGTCTATGTAGTGGATAGAGAAGAAAAGCAACTTCGGAATAAGGTCGTGAAGCTACTCAAGATACAGTGGAGTGAGAATCCATATGATTGTACTTGGGAAACGGAGAAGCACATTAGGGAGATGTATCCAGATTTTGTTGTAAATTAGGTTTTAGCTATCCTGTGTTTTGGATGTATCTATGATAGTATTGTATGGCTTGTATGAATGTTATCTTGTGTTTGGAATTGGAATTTGGGTTTTCATCTCTATGGATTATGGATGAGGACTCAACATTCATAGGACTTATGAACTCTTTCAGTTTACTATCACTTGTACTGAAATATGTTCTTTGTTTCTTTTCCAGATGGCACCTATCTTTAAGAGGACAACAAGGAAGAGGCTGACCCCATTACAGAGATTGATATTGCACACCGGCATTAGTATTCATGAGCTTGTAGGTACTCAGGATGATGAGGGTTCGAGATGATATGTAGATACGGAGGAGTCAGGCATACACCAGGGGGAGTCTTCCATTGAGGAGGACAGTAGGGACCTCCCTCGGGAGTCGGGTTATGAGGGAGATAATGATCAGGTAGAGTACTATGCAGGCGAGGGAGCAGATGGTGGAGATGATAGTGATGATGACAGCAGTGGAGACGACAGTGATGACGAGGATGATATGGATGAGGAGGATCCGGAGGAGGAGCCTTAGGAGGATCCGAAGGAGAGCCCGAGGAGGATCCGAAGGAGGAGCCGGAGGAGGACATTCCACTTGAGGATATACCACTTGCTTAGCCACAGCCTGAGGGGGATATTCCACTTGCACAGCCAGAGTTAGAGCCATGGGTTCAGGCACCACCAGCACCTATGGATGGACAACTAGCAGTCTTATGGAATCAGCTTCAGCAGGAGATGGAACAGTATTTTTCCAATGGAGGACATATGGAGGCACTCATGGCTGATTCTTATCCGAACATGATGCTTTACCCGCCCTCACCAGTAGAGGTTATAGAGATTTCAGAAGATGATATGCCTGAGGAGGTCGAGGAGGCAGTCGAGGTTATCGAGCTATCGGATAGTGAGGAGGTGATTTGCATTTCGGATAGTGAGGAGGTGATTTGCATTTCTGATGATGTGGATGTGGTTACCATCTTGGATGACGACGAGATGATCGCCATTTCCGATGACGAGGACGTCATCGAGATCAGTTGCAGTTTCGAGTAGGACAGACGGACTAGACGATGTTGTATATATAGTAGTAGTATGACGGATATGTACATTATGGTGGTCTATAACTCGATACTAGTCGAGTATAGCACGTGTATTTTGCTGTAGCCAGTTGACGTATGGTATGATATATATATTATCTTTTGCTTATTTTCTGTTTGCAAATTTCGAGGATGAAATTTTTATAAGGGGGTTAGATTGTAATGACCTGAGTTTTTACATCAATCATATACACACACATTATTGATATTTCCACAAACAAAAATTTAAATCAAGACTTTAAAGCATATCTAGACCAAAATTTGTTTTCCTCTTTTATATGTGATACTTTAAATAGTTTAAATTCATATTTTTAAATATATGTTAAATAACATAAGCAATTTTAAAATGCCATGACTTTGCAAACACTTGTTCATATTTTTCAAAGGTTTTAAAACATTGTTTTGGCAAACTCCTTGTTTCCAAACATAACCAAACACTTCGCCTAAAATATGATTTAAACACCACTTTGTCTCAAAAACATATGCAAGAAAATATGTGAACTATTATATGTTTAAAAAATTGAAAACTTGCATTGTCTAATCTTTTCAAACACATGATCTCATAGATGTGATTTTTGCATTTATACACGCATTTAAAGCAAGATCATGTATTGTCAAAACCCCCTTGTAAAATCATATTTTCAATCCATGATCTCATCATAGACATGATAGCAAATGAAATCCCATTCACATATGCATTTAAACAAGGACATGTACTGTCAAATTTCTTTCACTTCATGGTATCATTCGTAAGTTCACTACACCATGAAGCTTGTTATCAACTAGGATTTTCAAGCCAAAGATTTGGCACATGACATGATCATTTTAGAATAAGAGTATTTTCAGTTTTTGCAATTTCTTTTCTTTCTTTTCAAGTGAATTTCTGAAAATACAACTCATGTTCTATTATCAAGACCTTAGCTAATTTGTCAAATAAAAACATGCATCAAAAGATTTATAAAATCCTACCTATGCATCATCATTTTATCTACAATAGTTGGTTTCAAATCATAGATATTGCAAAGTATTTTTCTATGCATTTTCATCTCACAAGATAGATTTTTATGGTACAATATTTTCAGTTTTGACACTCCTTGGAAGGCAAGTTTGTTTATAAAAGAAATTTGTGTAAAATCAAAAATGAAATGAGGAAGATATGGTATGAAAACTCAGTAAAATCTGAACATCTATGGTACAAAAACGATCACAACATTTTATTTAAACAAAGGAAAGAAATGGGTAGAGAAAGGAGTTGTACAAAGAGCAATAAATGTGATGGTGTTTGTAGACCAATGGGGGAGATGTTGTACATGGTATAGGGTATATTTCAGGTGGTATATAGACTGAAATACCATGTGAAACTGATGAGAGAATGTGAGGATTTAGGAGAGAAAATCAGTTTTTAAATTTGGTTTTCAATTGTCAAAACAAAAAGCTGTTTTGCTGTTTTCAAATTGGATTTAATGCACACATATTTTATCATTTCTTACCCCTATATAAAGACTACCCATGCACACAACTCTCACACACAAAACTCACAGCAAGTTCAAGGGGTTGTAGCAAAGACAAAGTAAAGGTTTTTGGAGCTTTAAGGTGAGTAAAAACTGCACTGTTATTTTTTGTTTTCATACTGCAGTTTTCTGTTATAACATGAAGTGATCTTGTAATTTCCGCTATGATCTTGTTTTAATACAATGTCATGTTGTGTTGCTTATCTGTTAATGATGAATCGATCACTGTTTTGGATGTAAAACCTTAAGAGTCTTAGACTTAAGGTCATGTTTGCCAACTACTGTCACTAGAAAATGTTTTCATGGTTTGAACACCCATAGGTTTGGTTAGGTCAGTAGACTTAGGATTGAATGAGTGGTGCTATGTTTTCAAAACCTTTTACAAAAGTTATTCAAGTGTTTAAAGAGAAGTAGAAGAGGCAAAACCCCTCTATCATGTTAAAATAAAAACAACAGGAAGCATCAATAGCTTCTCTGTTTCAAGATTTCAAAATGGTTTTTCAAACTAAGTAAAAACAAGTTGTGATTATATAAACATGATAATGCAACAAAATAATGATTTTTAAAACAAAAATCATGATTTTTAGAAGCCTAAATCAAGAGAGAAAGAGGGTTGGCCAGAAAACTGGAATGGGTGAATTTCCGCCGATCTATGGGTTCAGGGTTGATGGTGCTTGGCCTGGAGGAGAGGAAGGAAGTGGGGAAGCAAGGAAAAATACAATTTTAATTTTTAAATAAACAGTTTTGCAAAATCAATTAAAATAGGTTTTATAAACTGTTTTTGGGTTCTAAGATTTGCGTCGGAATTTCTCACCGTAGGGGAGGCCAAGTGGTTGCGGTCTAGGGGAAATCTGGGCGTCGAGGTTGGGTGATGATGTGGCCAGGTGATGGTGCCGACCGGTGGTCGGTGGAAGGAGGCAGGAGGGTTTTTCTTTGATGATGTTTTACTGGAAGAAGAGGGAAGCACGACCATTTTCAGTTCAGGCGAGGCGGAGGGGGATCTGATGGTCGTGGTGTGGTCAGGTGGTGGAGTTGGGTGAGTGGCAACGGCCGGTGGAGTCTGGTGTGGGCCCACGTGGCTGTGCACATGCACAGCCATGGCGAGGGAAGGAGGAAGCAGCAACCTGTGTGGCCATCTGGATTTTTGGTGATCGGGCAATATTTTGAGGGGTTGGTACTTTAACTTGGTAGTTTGCAAAAAGGAAAAGTGGTAGTACCAGGCCAATGTGGTACTTTAGAATTTCTCAGTGTTTTTAGTGATCGTGCAGGGGTGTTACTGGGTTCTGGGACTTGGTACTTTGGGATGGAACTGTTACTTGTCGAAACATGTGATCTGGTCTATTTTCGTGTGTGCGCGCTGGGTTTGAAAATCTGGAACTTGGCAGACTTGGTACTTTGCTTAAAAACAATAGTTTTAAATATTTTCAAAGTTTAAATTTGTTTTAAAATTTAATATTAGTTTAAATTAAATAAGTAAATAGATAAAAATAATATTTTTAAAGGAAAAGTGAATCAGGATATATGTTTGAAATCGAACACTGAAACAATAACTTGTCAAATTTTAAATTTAGTTTGTAAATTAAATTAGAATTTAATTATCAATAAAATATTTAGATTCTTATTCATACAAGAAGACGTATGTAAAACATAGATTGAAGGTTGTTTGTTAAACTGTAAATTTCCAAGATATAAGTAACCATTTAGGCACAGTCCGGTATTTTATAGAACAAGTACTGTGAATCATATTTGATCGTGTTAGATTAGTATTTTTTAAAAAAAATTATTATTCGTTAATCACTTCAAAGAGACTGAAATCAAGATTTCACTTTGAATTGATTTTTCGTCGTACGCCAAGATTTTTAAAGTTGAAGACGGCATTATTCAAAGACTATTTTTTAAAAATAGTACCTTCGGTTTGTTCAAACCCAGAACAACTTGTATGGATGAGTGTCTGACAAAGTAATTCTAACTGGTCACGTACGTTGATCTTTTCAAACATATTTATATGGTGGCAGTGGAATTCGTTTCTCTCGCCGTATACCTGTAATATATTTTTAAGGAAGACAATTAGTGATCGGGAAGTCTTGACGATGTGGCACTCAAAGAAATAATCCAGTGCTGATGACGTAAGTCTAGCTTCAAGCCTCACACCCAGGAAATGAAAAAAATCGGGCGGGCAGCATGGCTTTTTGGGTCACTCCCGTTAGGGTGTAGTATCACCTATCTAGAGAAATTCCTTTTGTTTCTAAATCTATTGATTCTTCCCATTCCGGAATGGTTGCCGTACACAACCATTGGTGATATACACTCGATACGCTCAAGAGAAATGAGTGGTCGGTCATGTGAGGGTCGGGTTGCAAGACGTTGTATTTGCCTCTAGAGATACATCATCGGAGGGTGGTCCCATACCTTGTCATGGTTGGAAATCCAATTTCCATAAGTACCAAGTGGGTTTTTATTTGTATATTATATCGGAGAATGTGAGATGCAAGCATTCTTCTAGATTCTAAATTTATTTGTGAAAACCAAATAGACACTATGATAATATCTGGTATACAAGGTCTTTTGATCTCATAAGGTAAAAACCCGTTCCGTATTCACGACGTGGTCTTACGAGATATTTTCTTGAAACTGTTTTAAATTGTTTACTCATACCAGTCCCCTGACTTTCCCGGAGTTTATTTTCTGTGTTTCCCTTAAACTCTTGGGTATTCATAACACTTGTTATGAATAGACAAGTGAATCAGGATGTAGAAACTTATGGAGCTAGATGGAGATTATCAGTGTGCTGGACTGGACTATCTACCTTACCTACTGTATAATTATAAGGCTGCAAGTTAGAAGTGAATATTATGTATAATTACTGATGTACTATAACTGGGTCGTACCTCTAGACATATGATGTTCTGATGTATCATGTACTGTTGTGTAAAATTATAAAGTATTATCTTTTTGTAAAAATCCCGCTGTGAGATTTTGATGTTTCTGTTTTTTATCTTCTATCTATTCTTATTTCTTATTAATGACACGACTTCCGATGTGTTCGAAAGTTGGGTCGTTACAACCATGGTGTTAGATATGGAGTATCACCAGTTTTGCTCCATGGTATGAATAGGTTGGAATTGGGAAATTAAAACAAATGATTACTTCGGTAAGATGAGCTAATCCCAACTAGTTTGGAAAACCTTAATATGGTTTGAATTGATATCCAAAGGAAGATTAAAGAATAAATATAAAGGATTTATCTTTGATAAAATTAATGGGAACCTTTCCCAAAGGATATGAATATTTAAATAAAAGAATATCCAGAATTGGAATGAGGTGTATGTTGTGTTTTTACAGCACATGTTTATTATACACGTGAGTTATTCGGAAAGGCCGGGTTTATAGCCATTCTGAATAACTGATTCGACGATAAGTCGAAGACGAAGACGGTGGTTGAAGACCGGAGGTCTTCACATCGTTTGGATGACTACTGATGTCTTGATTGGGCTGTACACCCCAGACAAGGTAATAAGTGGTGATCATCCAGACATACTTGGAGATCGACCAGATATGCGAGGACCTCTCTCCTGTATTGGACACGGAACGAGGAAGAAGGTGCCTCCGGTTTCGTTCAGACCCAGAACGAACTTGTAAATGGATGTGTGTCTAACATTGGATTTTATTCTGTGTTGATTGATCTCTATTAAATATATATCTGTTTGGCGGCGGAGAATTTATTCTCTTGCTTAACGCCCTTCTCTAAGATGTACGAGCTCAGAGATTATATATCGATAGACATCAGTTGCATGGCGTGAAGTGCCAGTGTGGCATGCTGAGATGCAAAGGATCAAGGCTTCTGTTGAAAAGCAGAGTCTTGTGGTTGATAATCAAAGCACGGCCTTAAATGGAACAGCTTTGTGTATAGCATTAATTCATGAGCCTCGCCCTCGGTATGAGTTAAAAACGGGATAAGGGACCCAAGGAGAACATGACGTTTCTTTCTAGCTATGGGTGGTGTCGGGGTTTTGCAAGCCCAGACATTTATCTTATTTTTACCTTTGTGGTTGTTGGAATGCGGGGCGCCTCGCTTATATCGGTCTCTACAGAGCCGATGGATAGGTCCGTTAGGACTGGGAAACGTGTGTTCAGGAATACTAATCCACAAACGTAAGTGTGGACCAGTCTTGGAGGATCCAGGGGTTGCCCAGAGTGTGCAGTCCCGAGACATTTGCTAGAGTGTCTCGAAGCGGAAAGGAGTACATCCCTTGCCTAGACTCGTGACGGAAATCCAATTTCCAATAAGTGACATTTCGGTTTTGATTGTAGAGCCTAGTATTGGCGACATAGTAGCATAGGATATTATGCCGTCTATGATTGATACATTTATATTTGAAGTAGTCTTCATACACTTTACACTATAATAGTATCAAAATGATTTGTTTTAAACGTACCAAGCATGCTTGGCTTTTAAAAGGTAAAACTCTATCCTCTGGCTTGCGTTGCATTGTGTGATGGGACCTGAGTCTTATTATAGCTTCATTTTTCCAAAAAGCATTGCGCTGTTTGTTTTGTGCACTGGTATTCTTGGGAGGAAACCCATTCCGTGTTATACGGCGTGGTCCCTTGATTTACTCCATTTTGAAGTAAAGTTTTAAATAACTGTTTTAATTCTCACACCAGTCACATGACTGACCTGGAGTTTATTGTTTTAACCTAAACTTTGGGTGCCCCTATTTTCCATAAGGGCAGCTAGTAGTTTTGGTTTTGCAGATTTATATTCATAAGATCCTGGTTTACAGATGGAACGATATTCAAAAAGCTCTGTATCTGTTTATCTCTTTCAGTTGTGTTTTTTAATATTTTCCGCTGCTATGTAATGTATTTTAATCTCTGATATTTTACAATGTGTAAATTATTCATAGTCTGTATATTCTTGTACTCTGATGTAAACTGTTGTAATAAGAAATGAAATGTTCTTCTGTTTGTGTTCTGATTTGTCGTGTTCTCAAATCAATCCAAGCTTTCCTTTACGGGGAAGTTTGGGTCGTGTCAGGTCCCTTATCCCGTTTTTGACTCATACCGAGGTGTGAGGCTCGCTAATTAACGCTATACAAAAAGCTATGCTATACTAAAGTCGTGCTTTGATCATCAACCACAAGACACTTCTTTTCAATAGAAGCCTTGATCATTTGCATCTCAGCATGCCACACTGGCAATTCACGCCATGCGACTGATGTCTATCGATATATAACCTCTGAGCTCGTACGTCTCAGAGAAGGGCGTTAAGCAAGAGAATACATTCTCCGTCGCCAAACAGATATTTATTTAATAGAAATCAATCAACATGGAATAAAATCCAATGTCAGACAGACATCCATTTACTAGTTCGTTCTGGGTCTGAACAAAACCGGGGGCACCTTATTCCTCGTCCTATATGTCCAATACAGGAGAGAGGTCCTCGCATATTCGGTCGATCTCCAAGTACGTCTGGACGATCACCACTTATTACCTTGTTTTGGGTGTATAGCCCAATCAAGACATCAGTAATCTTCCAAATGATGTGAAGACCTCCGGTCGTCAACCACCGTCTTCATCGTCGATTTATCTTCGAATCAGTTATTCAGAATGTGTATAAACCCGGCCTTTCCGAGTAACTCACGTATATAATAAACAAGTGCTATAAAAACACAACATACGCCTCATTCCAATCTTGAATATTCTTTTATTTAAATATTCATATCCTTTGGGAAAGGTTCCCATTAATTTTATTAAAGATAAATTCTTTAAATTTATTCTTTAATCTTCCTTTGGATATCAATTCAAACCAAATTAAGGTTTATCCAAACTGGTCAGGACTAGCGCACCTTATCGAAGTAATCATTTGTTTAATTTCCCAATCCCAACCTATTCATCCCATGGAGCCAAACTGGTAATACTCTATATCTAACACCACGGTGTTATCGGTAAATTTAATTACCATCTCATGTTCAAATCTAACAAAAGATTTAACTATCGCTTGGAGTAAAAATGGTGCTACTCCATTCTCGATCATTTCCCAAATTTGATAATTTAAATTATCACATTCTCTTTTCAATCTAATTAAAGATTCATTAAAACTTCACTTAGTTTTAATCTTCCCAAAAATCAATAGTAATGATTATTTAACTTTGGAATCACAAACATGCTGCATCGACAATCTATACCATACTATTGATTTCTGCCAATATATAACCTTTAAGCTCGTATGTCTCAGAGAAGTGTGTTAAGAAAGAGAATAAATTCTCTGCCACCAAACATATATATATATTTAGCAGAGATCAACCATACAGTTCGAAATACGATGTTAAACATGTAATTCTGTCTTTAACTGGGTTAAAGAACTAATGTCATTTAAAACACAGTTCACTGTAAACCCAAATCACGTTCCATTAATTATGGAATCTTCATGGAAAACAGATCAATATATAATCGATAACAATTTCCGTATCCGACTAATATTATAAATGGAATAACGACAAAGTCTTTTAAATTCCATATATATTAACAGTCTTCCTCCACATAAGCTCATTTCGATTATTATCAAATCGAATCCCATTCAACTCCAAATCAATATTTTAAATTGGACAACTTTACTTTGGAAAATTCCCATTAAATCTTAATAAAAAGATTTATAAATTCCAAATCACATTCATTGTAAATCGGGTTAAAGAACGAATGTCGTTAAAGCACATTTCATGATAAACCCAATTCACATTCCATTTTATTCCAATTAAATGTTAATTAACTGGAAACACTAAAAAGATTTATTCTTTTCACACGGGGTTTAAGAATAGTGTTATTTAAGTCACCATTCACGACAAACCCAAAATCTAATTCTTTTATTCAATTCCAATTAAATCTTAATTAATTGGTAAACTTCACCGAATCTTAATTAAAAGATTTATTCTTTCCTTAACTGGGTTTAAGAATAGTGTTAATGAAGACACCATTCACGACAAACCCAAAATCCAATTCAATATTAAATACAAGGCTCTGAATAGAAATTATATCAGCTTATATTCAATATCAAATTCTGAAATCAATGAATATCGTATTGGGAATAACGATATATATATCTTCCAAATTCCTCCACAATATCCATATAATTAAGGAATCCAATATTGAAATATTCCAAATATAATTTGGATTCAAATCCATTCCAAATCAAATATTGGAAATTCTTGTTATTTTTAAAACCATTTCAAATCCAATTTATTTATTAAAAAATATTGGATTATACTTCTAGTTCATAACTAGTTCATTTTGATAAAAATATATTTTTAACTTTAGATACGTGGAATTTTTCATCCAAATTCTTTCTAAATCATTTTTTATGATTTTACACAAATTATCAATATTTTTAATAATTTTATCAAGGCCCGTACAGTCGATTTCCATAAACGATCATCGAACTGCACTCATAGTGTCCTTTTCTAAATTTGATTTGGACATAATTCCAAATCCAACCGTTAGATTTAAAATCTCTTATATTATTTGGAAATCTCTTTTCGATACGAACCCAATGGTTCTGGTTTTAGGAGAATCCGACGGTCGGATCTCCGGTAATGTCAATTCGAAGTCAATGGTCAAAATTCGCAAACTGCCGCGGCGCGGCGCGTTCTATTTAGGCCATTTAATATATATATATAATATATATATATATTTCATCGATTTCTATTTAAAACATATTTTATAAATTCGTTTTAAAACAATTCCAACTTCATTTTCAATTTTAAATCAAAATTGAATTTTCCTTATCATTATAATATATAAATGATAACATTTTCAAAATATCAGATTTTGAAATCATTTCCTTTTCGATATTCATTATAAAAATGAATAAAGTCGATATAAATACCGTTCACGTTAAAATGGCATTAATCTAATCAATACGGCTTCATATGTTTCGATATTTTCGTGTCCATTCCAAATCGGACATCAAAATCACATTTTGATCCATTACTGAATGTTATTTTAAAATATTAGTTATTTTAAAATATTCATTATTTGTGATTTTAAAATATTCGTTAATTTAAAATATTCGTTCTTTCCGAACTGGAATCAAACACAGTCAATTACCATATAATTTTATTTATATGGTTTTCATACACACATGTACACAACAATTCAAACACAGTCAGCCATCATCCAGAGTGCATTACACAATTGCATAAGCGTTAAATATAAATAATCAATACTTACAATAGTCTGTCAACCCATCGATTGACATACAACTAAACAATTGGGAATAGTGTATGTCAAATATCATCCCAATACCCGTGTGGGGTTTCAATCAACACACACCGATTTTATTTGTGCAGCTGGGCGATGTGTAAATAGATTGTCCCAATCCCTATCAGTAAATGTGTGTACATAAACAAATCACCCGATTTATAAACGAATATTTATTTTATTCATATACACATTAAATATTATATTTTAAATGATAAATATTTATTTAAGCACATGAATATTTTATACAGTTCAATTATACAATAAAAATGATATTTTTATTGTTCTAACATTTTTAGAAAATTTTGGCAGCATAACGGCGCGATACTAGAACCGGAATAAGGTCTAGCCTTATCCCTCGCCTAATAATGGCTCGCGCCATATACAAACCAAATTCTAATCAATTCAATTCAATTCACATCACAAATCACTCTCAAACAAATAAATCACTCAATCAAACAACCAAACAACCAAACAAACATGATTTCAAGCAAAGGTGTCAGGTGCTTCTAAGCATCATCTGCAACCTAGTATATATATTTAACTAGAAAATAAATTAGAGTGAGAAGTTCTAACGTTTGGGATCCACTCCTAAAGTTTTATTTCTGAATTTCTTGACCGTTAGGATTTTCCTGAAATTCCAACGCGATCTTTTCCACGCTGTTCATAGTAAAAATCACATTTTTAATATGATGTTTATCTATTTAAAAACTGCATTTTTAATCAACGTTATTTATCTTTTAAAAATCACATTTTTTATATCGCTAATATATATATATATATATATATATATATATATATATATCACATTTTTATCTAGCTATCGTATATATAAAAATCATATTTTTTATTTTGTTACTACATATATTAAAATCGCATTTTTATTTCGCTACATGCATAGAAAAGATTATATTTTTATATCACTACTTCATATATAAAAATTATATTTTTATATCGCTACTCAAACCATAAAAATCATATTTTTATTTTGCTAACATCATAATAAAAATCATATTTTTATTTCAAATCTACATTATAAAAACCAGATTTTTACAACGCTACTTTCTATATAAAAAATATATTTTTATTTCGCTCTTCATATATAAAGATCGAATTTTTATATTGCTATTCATATGATAAAAATCATATTTTTAACATGCCATTCCAAAATTAAAAATCATATTTTTATTCATGATTATGTAAATAAAAATCACATCTTTATATATATATAAATCCTAACTTTATATATAAATAAAATTTTAAACAATGCTCTTCATTTCTATATAAAAAAATCGGATTAAAAAAACAAGGCTTTAATATAAAATAAAAATTAAAAAACTCACTATATTTTTTTCTAGAAGGGGGTGGAGCTTGCTGGTTTGAAGAGGGGGCGGTTTCTGGTGCGCGGCAGGGGACAGGAGGTGGCGATGAGGTGGACAATGGGGCAGCGTCTTTGTGGCGATCTAGGATTTGGGGGGGGGGTGGGCTGTTTTCCATTCGTTTTTTAGGGGGGGATTTAGAGGAGAGGGGGCGCGAGAGGAGGGAGGAGGGCTAGGGGTGCGCCACCATCGACTGCGGCTGAGGGGGATTTGCGGTGGCGCCTGGATTGAGGGAGAGAGGGTTGGGCGACGGGTTTCTCACGAGAGAGGGGGTGCGGTTTTTTTTTTTTTTTTTTGAGAGAAAGAGGGGGGTAATAATATATATATTATTTTATTTCAAAAAGTAAGTTTTCATTCGACCTCTGAATCGAGCCCAACGACTGTCGCCCCTAACAAATTACCCTGATTCCGAACACAATGGGATATGTTCGGTAAGCCAATCCGACTGTTATGATTAGTTTTTATCAGAATTAAAATATAAATTAATATAACATTCAAAATTGATTTCAACGTACATTTTAATTTACTGGGGCCACATAATGGCTCTAAAAATTCCAGAAAAATAAATCTAACTATGTTTTGATGATAAGGTCCTAACAAAACTAATTTCGTCAAATTTAGAGACCGTTTGAAAAACGGTCATTTTCCAGTCAATTAAATTCAAACTAAATTGAGAAAATACGTTTAAATCCACCACACTCGCATATTAATTCCAAAAATTATGAATTTTGGAGATTAGCAATAATTTGACATTCCGGGTCCAACAAAAGTGGTCTCATCGAAAACGGAGGTCGTTTGCTAAATGACTATTTTTAAGGGCTATATATTATATTAAATTCCATAGCGACTATTCTGAATTTTCAACTGGACATAATTTTTTATTCTCGTTATGAAATCTGGATTTTTCACATCCGTTGGAAAGATAGTTTCAAACAGATTCAAATATTTCTGGTTTTACAAAAATCCGGTTTATTTTGAATCATGTACGTTCATTTGAAATTTGAAATCGAATTTTCAAATTACCGTGCCATTTCCAATTCCTTTTTATAATTAAAATAAATATTTATATTCTAAATTCGATTTAAATAAATTTATACATTCTAATTCTATTCAAAATAAATTTATAGTCATTATTATTTAAAATAATTCATTTTAAATATTCAAAATCCATTAAAATTGCTAAAATAAAATTTTTAAATTGGTTCCGATTTTCTGGGTTGTTACAGGAATTGATATTAGAATCACTCTCGAGAGAGCACATTTTGGCAAGAATATGATATTTTGAAAAGATTTGGGGAAAAGGGAAAAAAGAAATTAGAGTCTTGACAAAGCGAAATTCGAACGTTATTCGTGAACGGTTGACAAAATAAGAGTATCAGTGATAATAAATAATAAAACAACCAAGTATAAACTAATTATTTTCTTTTGATTATTTAGATTTTACAGATACTTTGGCATATATATTATTTGAATTGAACGTGTTTTTTTATTGAGATTAAGCGAAATTCTATATGATGTGGATTTTGAGTAAATGGTTTAGTAATACATAACAGTATATGATGTTTGGTAATACTTTACTGATTACTCTCTTTACTTCTCATATGGAATGTTCGGTTGTTTTTGTATTCTTAGTTGTGAAATAATACTGGTAACATAATTTGACTGTTTGAAAGTATAATTCAATTACTGAATTGAAGTGTTTTCTAAGTTGACATGCTTTTTGACATTAATATGATGATACTTTTTGTTCTCTATCATAACTATTGTGGTTTGATTTATTTTGGCATATTGTTTTATATATGATATTTATTATGAGTACCATATTGATTTATATATGATACTCTAACTTGATTTATTTTATCATATTGTTTTTATATATGATAAAGTCGAATATCGGTTTTATTTTGTTTAATTTTGGTTATGATTACCATTTTTCCTTGTATGTGATGGCTTAATATATTTTTTCAAGTCATGATTAAGTTTATAAAGTGTTTTGATATTGTAAACACTTTGAACTTCATGGCATATTTAAAATAGCATTTCAAGAATACTTTTGATTTTAGGTTGGGATAGATTGGACTCTGTTGTACCAATGGACCAAAACTCCATATTAGTCGACCTATCGGTGGTTTTAAATTTTGCCCATCTACCGCCAAAGGTCAACAGTCTGCTACATTGGGCAATTTTGTTGTTTCGATCGGGATTCCCGATCGGTGGGTCACAGACTACATTAGATGGAGACGTGAGGGTCCTACATGTAGTGTCATGAATGGGTAGCTTACGGCCTTCGCCTGAGACCGTCTTGGTTATCCTGAGTTGATCGCTAGGTGTGTTATGGTGCTATGAGTAGATTACGGTGCTGATGTCTCAATGCGTGCTTGACCTCTACCACTGTGATTTTACAATAGTAGCTTCTGTTTGTTTGGTATGTTATCAGTCGAGTTATATTTATCCCATAATCCCCTAATATTTTATTACATTACTATAATTGATAAATTTTATTATCATATTGATTTATATATGATAATTGTTATGAGTATCGTCTTGATTTATATATGATACTCTGATTTGACTTATATTATCATATTGATTTATATATGATAATTGTTATGAGTATCGTATTGATTTATATATGATACTCTGGTTTGATCTATATTATCTTATTGATTTATATATGATAATTGTTATGAGTATTGTATTGACTTATATAAGATACTCTGGTTTGATTTATATTATCGTATTGATTTATATATATGATGATTGTTATGAGTATCGTATTGATTTATATATGATACTCTGATTTGATTTATATTATCGTATTGATTTATATATGATAATTGTTATAAGTATCATATTGATTTATATTATCATATTGATTTTATATATGATAATTGTTATGAGTATCATATTGATTTATATATGATACTCTGATTGATTTATATTATCATATTGATTTATATATATGATAATTGTTATGAGCATCGTATTGATTCATTTATGATACTCTGGTTTGATTTATTTTGCAAACGATAAATGCCATGAATATTTTATTGACTTGATTAGTCATCATAAGATATTTGTCATGTTGATGATATTGGTTAAGAGCATCACATTGATTTATATGTGACACTCTTCCTTGTTTCATTTTTATCATATTGGTTTACATATGATAATGGTTAAGAGCATCGCATTGATTTATATGTGATACTCTGACTTGATGGGTATCATATTGTTTACATATGACACTCTAACTTGGTTTATTTTATCATATTGTTTTATAGATGATAAATGCCGTAAGATGTTTAATTTATATATGCTACTCAATTATAGTTTATTCTTACCGTCTTGTTGCATTTGCTATGAGTATCGTTTTGATTTATAAATGATACTCTGACCTAATTCATTTTATCATATTATTTTATAGGTGTGTGAGTATCATATTGCTATATATACGATACTCTAATTTGATTTACTTTATCATATTGTTTACATATGATGGATGCTAAGAAAATTTTATTATGTGATACCCTAACGTGATTTATTTTGGCATGTTGTTATATATATATATATATACACAAGATAAATGTTATGAGTATTTACTGGTTTGAAAATGATACTCCGACTCAATTTGTTACCATAATTTTTATTATGGGTATCGTATTGATTTATATACGGTACTTTGACTCGATCATATATAATATTACGAGTAATTGTACTGATTTATATATGATACTCTGATTTGTTTATTATCTTTACAATGAAGATTTCACTATATGATACTCTAACTTGACCGATTATCATATTGATTATATATGATGAGTATCATATTGATTTAAATATGATAACCAACTTGATTTATGTTATCATATTGTAAAAGCCACGAAGATTTTATTGGCCCCTCACTAATTTATTTTATCATATTGTTTTTATATATGATAAATGTGAAGATTTTATTGGCTTTGACTTAATCTATTATCATATTATATGTGATATTTGTTATGAATATCATATTGGTTTATATATGATATCCTACCTAATTTCATCATAATTTATAAAATTATGATGGCTGAAATCGTATTGATTTATACCTGATACCGTTATATAGAAAACGGAGAGTGAGCATTCCAAAATATGTATTATATTTGGGAAAAGAGTTGGAATTCTCACAATTAAGTAATCAATTTTGAAATTTTCTATCGAGAAGATTACAAAAGATCCAAGCTATAGGTGTTGAATATTTAAAATAAAAGGAAGAAGTAAGATGCAATGTTGGAAATTTGTAGTGTTGAATAAATTGCGAGGACGCGATTTCATTAAGGGGGGAGTCTATAACAACTCGGATTTTTGGATGTGGGTTGTAATAGCTCAGAAAATTTTGGCATTTAAATATAAATTAAACTAAGATTTAACTTTGTAATAAATATTTATATTTGGATTTCAACAAGGAATTTGGACTTTTTTGTATTTTAGACATAGTTTGAATATACTTATAAATGAAAATTTCTTTCGTGAATTTAATTTTAGCATAAGCAATCAAATGTTATTAACGTTATTTAGCAAATTTGAGATTATTAGAATATTTGAAACTTAGTCTTTGAATATTTAACTTTGGAGTTTTTTTTGTTTGTATATGAACGTTATATAAGAACAAATGTTATTACAACAAAGTTGGATTCATTTGAATGATTTGAAAATATAATCCAATGTAATTCGAAAACTTAAATATTTAAATTTAAGTAGAATTGGGAAAAATGAAGAAGTGGTTTGTGTAACGAATTAGGGGTAACATTGTTCATGTTAAAATTATTTATTGGTTAATAAATATAATATAATTTAAAAAGGAAAGCTAATTGATTGTAAGATATAAGTTTGCAATGGTTTAGAACTTAAATCCAAAATTTATATGTTAACACTTGTTTAATTTTACATTGTTTGGGTTGGGTTAGCAAAATATATTTTTGGGGACAATTATTGTGTTAAAATTTGAAGTTTCGAAACCATAGAAACTATATTGTTCTTTTCAAACCACTTTCATTGTTGGGACCAATGTTACTTAAAATCATACCTGAAAATTTTGAGTCCAAGTTTGGGCTCTAAACATTAGTGCCATTTGTTTTCACGTTGCTGACTTTTACTGCCATTTGTTTTCCCTTTACTGTAAATTTCTACACATGTCATTGCATCTCTGTTTTGTTTACTATGTGTTGTCTCTCTTCTGTAGTCGATTCCCTTGCTTATGTTATAAAATTAGCATATTCTCTTCCGGGAGGGGGAGGGTGTAACAACCCGAAAATCTGGGCCAGTTTAAAATTTTTGTTTTGGCAATTTTAGCGAATTTTGATTATTTAAAATGAATTATTTTAAATAATATCGACGAGGAAAATGTTTAGAATTGAATTCGACGTATATATTTATATACGTCGTCGTTAGAATATAAATAATTTTATTTATAATTATAAATAGAATTGAAAATGGCGCGGTAGTTCGATAATTCGATTTCAAACTTCAATTGAATGTACCGGGTGCAAAACAATCCGGATTTTAGTGAAACCAAAAACATTAGGATCTAATTGATGATATCTTTCCAACGGATCCGACAAATCAAATTTTCATAGCGGGAATCAATAGATATGTCCAGTTGAAAATTCTGAATAGTCGCTATGGAATTCAGGCCCTTAAAAATGGATGTTTTGCAAACGACCTCGGATTTCGACGAAACCAGTTTTGTTGGGTCCGTGGTGTCAAATTATTGCTAGGTTTCAAATTTCATAATTTTTAGAATCAATATGTGAGCGTGGCAAAGGAAAACGCGTTTGACCAGTTTCAGTTGATTTTAATCGACTGGAAAATGGCCATTTTTCCAACGGTCTCAGAATTCGACGAAACTAGTTTTGTTAGGACCGTATCGTCAATACGAAGCTAGAAAATATTTTTCTGGAATTTTTCTAGTTAGTATGTGACCCCGGTAATTTGAAACGTACATTTAAAATTCAATATAGTAATTTAAATGTAAATTTAACGGAAACTGATCGTAACGACCGAACCAACCTACGATGCATATCCCATTGTGTTCAGAATGGGGGTGAAACGCTATGGACGACAGGCGGTGGGCCTCGTTTCGAGGTAGTATGTAAAAGTCAACACTTTGCACAATAAAATAATTAAATAAATTAAAAAGTAAACTTTCTCTCCCTTCTCCCCTTATAAACCGCTGCCCCCCCCCCCCCCTCTTTCATTTCGTTTCAGCAGATTAAAAGAAAAAAAGAAAAAAAGAAAAAAAGAAAACCCCGACGATCGAATCTCGTCGCCGCCCCCTTTCCCGAGGCCAACGCGCCGCGCCAGAGGCGCCGTAGACCGCCGCACCCCCCGCCTCCCTCCTCCTCTCGCGTCTCCGTCGTCCTCCCTCCCCACCCACGCAACTACCACCGCCAATCCCTCCGAGACCCCACCTGACCCAGTCGAGCCAACCCCCTTCGCCTCACCTACCCTTCCTCCTCGACCAGCACCCGCGAGCAGCCACCAATGCCTGATTTTCGGTGAGTCTTTAAATTGTTTTCTTTGTTTATTTAAAATGTTTTCTTTGTTAAATTAAAAACGAAGTTTGTTAAAGTAAAAAAAACTGAAAAGTTTATGTTTAAAAACTGATTTTTTTTACTTTTATTTTTAAAACTAAGGAAGTATAGATTTTTAAAAAAAATAGAGGAAGCTTAGATTTATAAATAGAAAAGACTCGATTTTTATTTATTTAGTAAACTGAATTTTATTTACTTTAAAAACTGATTTTATTTACCTTAAAAACTGGTTTTTATTTATGTTGTAAAGTTATAAAAATATAATCTTTTATATTGTGGAAGTAAACATATGATTTATATATTTTTAAAGTATTAAAAATATAATCTTTACTATATAGAAGTGGTAGAAATATGATTTTTGTTTATGTAGAGAAGTAAAAATATAATTTTTACATGATAGGAATATTAAAAATATCATCTTTATATGTGTAGCAGCATAAAAATGTGATTTTTATAATGCTATTTTTATAAAGGTGAAAACTTTATTCTTATAAAGGCAAAAACTTCATATTTAAAAGGGCGAGGTCTATGAATTTGAAAAGAAGAAATCTTCATATTTGAAAAGGCGAAATCTTTATATGGAAAATAGCGTGATAAAAATATAATTTTTATCTATATAGTGACTACGGGCAACGAAGATGACGAAGATGCGAGAACGATGAAGATTTATATCAAAGAAGAGTCAAGATGATTGGATAGCTATCTGTGAGAATTTCTCACCTTTCAATTTCTTTTTCTAGTTATATATATATATATATACTAGGATGCAGATGGTGCTTAGTAGCACCCGACACAATCGTCCACAGACCATGGACTTGTTTGTTTGATTGCAAAAATTAGTTAGATTATTTGATTGAAATTGAATTGTTTGGTGAGATGAATGGATTTGATTGATGTGTGAATGGCGTGGGCCTTCACTAGACCGGGGATAAGGCTAGGCCTCGTCCCGTTTCTAGTATCGTGCCGTTATGCCGCCGAAATTTTCTAAAATAAGTTAGAAAAATAAAAATATCATTTTATTTAAAGAATGAACTGAATAGAAATTCATATGTTGGAATAAAATGTTTTGTCGTTAAAAATATAATTTTTAACGTGAATGTGAATAAATAAATATTCATTTACAAACCAGACGGTTTGTTTATGTACACCTATTTGAATGACATTGATTGGGACGATAAAATTTTACACATCGCCCAACTGCACAAATAAAATCTGTGTTTGATTGTTTGAAACCCTACACAGGTGTTGGGATGAAATTTGAAGTTCACTCATCCTGATTGATTAAATATGTCGATCGATTGATTGACAGGCTGTTATAAGCGTTAGATATCTATATTTGATGCTTATATAGTGTAGTGCACTTTGGTTGATGGTTGATTATTTTTCAATGCTATTATATGTGTGTAATGTATGAAAATCCATATAATTAACTTTATATGGTAATTGATTGGGCCTCATTCCAATTTGAAAAATAAAGAATATTATAAAATAAAAGTTCATGTGTTGACAGTACTCATCCATTGAGATTGGTCATGTGTTGAACGAAATATTTTAGTAATAAAATTTACATCTTTATCGATATAAAATAAAAGTTCATGTGTTGACAGTACTCATCCATTGAGATTGGTCATGTGTTGAACGAAATATTTTGATAATAACAACTATTTTGAAAAAGAAATATTTGAAATAGAATATTTGAAAATAGAAATTTATGAAGCCGTGTTGATTAGTTTGACGCCATTTTGACGTGAACGATATTTATATCGATATATAACGATTTCGAAATGAATTAAATTGAAGACGATTTCGAAATGAATTGAATTGAAAACGATTTCGAAATGAATTAAATTGAAAACGATTTAGAAATGAATTGAATTGAAAACGATTTCGAAATGAATTAAATTGAAAACGATTTCGAAATGAATTGAATTGAAAACGATTTCGAAAGGAATTGAAAACGAATTCAAATTGAATTGAAGGCGAATTGAAATGAATTCAAATTGAATTGAAATTTGAATTGAATAGAAATGAATTTTAAAACGAATTTATAAAGAAGAATTCAATTTTGATTTGAATTGAAATGGAAGTTGAAATTGCTTTTGAAACGAATTTAAAACTATTTATATAATTCGTTTTAAATAGAAATCGACAAAGTATATATTATATATATTATATATATAATATAATGGCCTGAATAGAACGCGCCGCGCCGCGGTAGTTCGTGAATTTCGACCATTTATTTCAAACGGACATTACGGGAGATCCGACCGTCGGATCCTCCTAAAACCGGAACCGTTGGGTTCGTGTCGAAAAGAGATTTCTAATGAATATTAGAAATTTGAAATCTAACGGTTGGATTTGGAGATACGTCCAAATCAAATTCGAAAAAGGTCGCTGTAAGTGCAGTTCGATGGCCATTGATGGAAATCGACCGTACGGGCCTTGATAAAATTATTAAAAATAGTAATAATTTGTGTAAAATCATAAGAAATGATTTGTGAAGATTTGGGATGAAAAACTCCATATTTGAAAAGATGAAAATAGATTTTTATCGAAATGAACTAGTTTTGAACTAGAGTTAAGATTCTATTTATTTTTAAATAAATAAATTGAATTTAAAAAGGGTTTTAAAAATAACCAGAATTTCCAATGATTGCATTGGAATGGATTTGAAGCGAAATTGTCTTCGGAATATTTCGATGCTGGATTTCGTGATTATACAGATGTTGTCATGGAAATTTGAAAGATATAGATATATATCGTTATTTCCCATACGATATCTGTTTGTCGTAGAATTTGATATTGAATATAAGCCGATATATTTTCTATTCAGAGCCTTGTATTGAATATCAAATGTGATTTGGGTTTGTCGTGAATGGTGTCTTCACTAACACTGTTCTTGAACCCAGTTGAGAAAAGATTAAATCTTTTTTATTTTAGATTTAATGAAGTGTACCAATTAAATAATATTTAATTGGAATTGATATTGATTTTTGGGTTTATCGTGGACAGTGTTCTAAATAACACTCGTTCTTTAACCCGATAATTAATGAATGTGATTTTGGGTTTATCGTGAACTGTGTTTTAAATGACACTGATTCTTTAACCCAGTTAACGATTAAAACTAAGTGGAGTTTTAATGAATCTTTAATTAGATTGAAATGGTCGAGAATGGAGTATCACCAGTTTTGCTCCAGGCGATAGTTAAATCTTTAATTAGATTTGAACGTGAAATGGTAATTGAATTTACCGATAACACTGTGGTGTTAGATATGAAGTATTACTAGTTTTACTTCATGGGATAAATAGGTTGGGATTGGGAAATTAAAACAAATGATTACTTCGGTAAGTTTCGTTAATCCCGACTAGTTGAATCGAAATTCAAAAGAATAAATTCAAGGAATTTGTCTTGGATAAAATTAATGGGAACCTTTCACTATGAATGTGAAATTTAGAAACTAACTGTCGGTTAGCTAAGCAGAATGGTTTTCTGGATATTGATCTGATGTTGGTTTCGGCCTTCGGGGTTAATATTTGGGAAATTATTCTCTTGATTAATTTACGGTTAGTGGCTGATGAATTGGAATGAGGCGTATGTTGTGTTTGTGTAACACTTATTTAAAATATACGCGAGTTATTCGGAAAGACCGGGTTTATCCCATTCTGAATAACTGATACGACGATAAGTCGAAGATGAAGACGGTGGTCGAAGACCGGAAGTCTTCACGTTGTTTGGGTGATTACTGATGATCTTGATTGGGCTGTACACCCAAGAAGATGGAAACAGTTGGTGATCGTCCAGACGTACATGGAGATCGAAGGATATGCGGGGTACTAGATGCCTCCGGTTTCGTTCAGACCCAGAACGGACTTGTGAATGGACTGTGTGTCTGACATTGGATTTTAGTCTGTGTGATTGATCTCTATTAAATATATATCTGTTTGGCGGCGGAGAATTTATTCTCTTGCTTAACGCCCTTCTCTGAGACGTACGAGCTCAGGGGTTATATATTGATGGATATCAAACGCATGGAGTGAATTGCCTGTGTGGCATACCTAAGTGGCAATTGATCGAGGCTTCTGTTGAAAAGCAAAGTCTTGTGGTTGATGATCGAAGCACGGCCTTTGTGGCGTAGCTTTGTGTAACGTTTACTTCGCGAGTTTCACACCCGGTATGAACCAAAAACGGGAGACGGACCTCAGGGAGGGCATGCGTTTCCTTCTAGCTAAAAAGTGGCGTCAGTGGTTTTACACGCCCTGACGAGTTTGACTTATGTGGTTGTTGCTGTTGCGAGGCGCCTCGGATTGATCGGTCGTTCTCAAACCGATGGAGTCATTTAGTTGGCTCACTTACACCCCATAGGGTGGGGAAACGTAGTGTTCAGGCATAATAATCCACATCGGTGGACCGGCCCTGTCGCTCCAAGGGGCAGTTGCGGCTGTTCCTGAGACACGGGCTAGAGCGTCTCGAATCGGTTGAGGACTATCTTTTGCCTCGGTTCATAGATGGAAATCCAATTTCCAAATACGTGACATTTGCGGTTTTATTTGTAAACCTATATATGGCGACATGATATATGGTACCCATGCCGCCTATGATTGATACTTGTGATTTGAAGTCGTTTATACGCTATGCACTTATTATAGTATCAAATGATTTGTTTTAAACGTATCAAGCATTCTTTGGCTGTTATAAGGGAAAACCCTATCCCCCGGCTTGCGTTGCATTGTGTGATAGGACCTGGGTCTTATAACAGCTTCATTTTTCTTTATTTAGCATTGCGCTGTTTGTTTTATGCACTGGTATTCTTGGGAGGAAACCCGTTCCGTGTCATACGGCGTGGTCCCTTGATTTACCTAATGATTTAAAATAAAGATTTACAACTGTTTTAGTTCTCACACCAGTCCCATGACTGACCTGGAGTTTATTGTTTTAACCTAAACTCTGGGTGCCCTTATTTTGACACGGGCAGCTAGTAGTTTTGGTTTTGCAGATTCATATTCACAGGATCCTGGTTTACAGCTGGAACGATATCCGGAAAGCTTTGTATCCGTATATCTCCTTCCGTTGTGTATTGTATCATTTTCCGCTGCGATGTATTTAAATGTAATTTAAATCTCTGATATTTCTGTGTAATATTTATTCATTAATACTCTGTATATTCTTGTAATCTGATGCATTGTTGTAATATACAATGAAATGTTCTTTTATATGCGTTCTATTTTGTCGTGTTCTCAACGATATGGCGTTTCGAACGGTCTGGGTCGGTTTAGCGACTGGGTCGGACCGAGCGAAATTCCTGCTCGTTACAGTTGGTATCAGAGCTTTGGTTTACAAAGCTTAGAGAACAAGGCACATTAGAACCATACGAAAGAATTCATCAGATATTGGATTAGTAATATCCAACGGGAATGACTCGTTAGAGATGGGATCAGTAACATCCTAGAACGAGTGTGAAGAGTATATTTTTTTTTTTTAAATGAAAATAAATTTTTGTTTTGAAAAGTTAAACCAATTATTCGTATTTGATTATTTATCTATATTGATTAGGACAGTCCAGTATATAAAGATTTCTCATATACGCCTTGCAAACGTGTATTTGAAGTTTTAATATACTGGATAGATATAGAATCACACTCTAGTCGCCCGGAGATGATGTTGATAATGACCATGGCATCATCAATATTTATGTTCGTGCTCCGAACGTGTAATATCTATATATTTCCTATTGACTGGTGTGAGAACCAAAATTAGATAGGGCCTATTGTTGTGATTTGGCATCAAAAATCTGATTTTTGACTATGTATCAAAGTTATGAATTTGAAAAGCTAATCAACTAATTGATTGATGTTTGTGTTGTTGTTTATTTGTTTGCTAAATTTTGAACCATTATGCCTAATTTGATCGAATAATGAATTGTATTGAAATTTGGTCGCATTTGCTTGCATATACATATACTTATATTGAACAGGTCATAGCAAGGAGGCTAGAGCAGAGAATAAAATTTGTTTGCCCGACAAATAGGTACATGTTTACTACATAATTTACTGTTTTGTTTGGGTGATGATGATTTTATGAGCCTATTGGCTAGCCTCTTGGCTTTTTCTTTTTCTTTTTGAGATCTGAAGGACCGGGGAAGCTATTTGAAATTCCCCGATGCTCCCGGTGCAGGGGAGGTTATGGAGAAATTTTTCGAAAATTTAGGGTGTTAGCCAAATTTTTGAAATTTTGAAAATTCTCAGAAACTGAAAAGTTAGAGAATGGGAGCCAGATCGAGCGTAGAGCTAATTAATCAAACCACTTTCGACTTTGTTCCTTTTCGGGGACGAAAAGTTTTAAGTGGGGGAGATCTCCAATTTCTACACATGTCATTGCATCTCTGTTTTGTTTACTATGTGTTGTCTCTCTTCTGTTGTCGATTCCCTTGCTTATGTTATAAAATTAGCATATTCTCTTCCGGGAGGGGGAGGGGGAATAATTACTCTCTTCGTCATTTTCATTTGGGGCTATATACTTCTATTCTTCCCTAAATTGATTTTTCTCCCAAACTGTGATGCATGGCCACCGAACTCTCTAATCAGCCGCTCCTCCTACCGCAAGCCATCGCCGTCGTTTCCAGCCCTCCACCATTAATTTCCCTTCTGACCTTGTCGACCACGCCCAACTTGTGCTCCACCCTCCGTCGGTCCTTGAACCGACTTCGTCCTTCTTATTCCCTTGAACAGACAAGCATTGCCTCACCCGCTCCGGCCGAACTACTGATGGTCGATACTTCTATATATTTCAACATCAAGTGGGTCTACTTAGGTTACAGGGACCGAGTTGAATTGGTCCATATACATTGAGATCACTTAAATTTATATGGCTTGCACTCGCCCAGACCTTCAGCTGGTACTCTGTTCCAATATCCAAGCCAATAGCTCAAGCATGTGAATTTTTTCATTATTACATCGTGTGTGTATACTCAGTTGCTTTCTCATTTCATGAGAAACTTTTTTAGTTTGATTAGGCATTTAAGTTTCATCATTCATAACCTTGTAAGACAACAATAAAGAAGAAACCCATGTGCGCAAGTCATTGAATGGTTGGTTCCCTTCTAAATCCAATGCTTCAATCCAAACAATTTCCTGTTTTGAGATGGGTTGAAGTGTAAGGAACAATCTATTATTACTACCTTAAAGTTTTAACATCACTATTAGGAGTTCTCTTTGTGTCATTTTCTATTGTTCATTGTGGTTCTTTACCATCTGTTGCAATCCGTGAGGACTAGTTTCGTGGTTGAGAAAGTTTAGACTTTCATTTGACATATATTTAGTTGTTTTAGAATAGACTTTTGTTGCAGTTGCAAATTTTCATCATATTTGTTGTTTACCCTCTTGCATTGTCGCTCTTAGACTTTGGATTTCGATCAAGATGATGGTCTTGTAAAATGGAATGTTTCCTGAAATCTGATAACTTTATTTTAAAAAAAAAGTACAAGTTTTGGACTGCTATATGAATAAGGACAATGTTAAACTCCAGATCTTTTTGTAGGAAGCATGCCTACAGTGCTTGTCTATATTTGTAAGTAATCTTTTATTATTGTTATGCATGAATAAAAAAGTCAACAAATATATGATTGAGTATCCAATCGTGTAAATGGATTATGTTGAAATGAATGTCCAATGTAGGTCAAGTCAAATCATGTTTTAAATGGTGAATCTGTTATCGCTTGACAAATTTTCAAAGTAGTTCACATGGTTTGACTGTTCCTGTAATGGTCCAGGCATGTGCTACTTTATTGTTTATTCCTGTGAAGCCAATGATCTTAATAGTTCTCATTATCTAACCAGAAAGAAAATGCCACTACATATTATTAGATGGTGGGTACAACATGTATTCACTTTTGTTTTTCACGTCAATGACATTGTCTTGCTTTATACTTACTATAGCATAAGGTGATTATGTCCTATTCTATGAAATTTTACTGGACACGCAAGTAGCTAAATGTTACTAAGTTTTGGTTCTTGGCGCATGCTTAATTTTATTAAAAAAATAATAAAATAATAAAATAAAATTCGTTCGACTCGGGGCGCATGTAATTGTAGCATCTGATCGAGCCATTTTACCCTGCTTTATGATGGTTTACTGCTTTGTTTCCGATTTTCTACCAGTTTCTTTGTAATTTTTGATAGCTTGTTTTGAGCTATTTCTAAAAAGCACTTTTCTACAAATTAAAGAGACAATAGTTGACATCGAGTCACATTATTGACTAACAAGGATTCGTGAAGATACGTGAAGACCCATGCACTCGCTTGGGTTCGTTCTATCATTTTTTTATTAAATCTATGCGTTGTGTATATATATATATATATATTTGGAAAACTTCCGTTGTAAAATAAATTTGTAAAACTCTGATATTTTTTTGTGTATAAATAAATTCCGCTGTGAGATATTGTTGTTCATTCAATGTTTGTGATTCTAGATTAATTCTGTTTAAACCCTGTAAGCCCGTAACAATCCTTCGTTTTGAACACTTCGAGTTGGTTTAATCTCCGACTTGGAGGGATCTAAATGGCGGGCTGTTACAGCCTACCCAAATCTGGAAATTAAAGGGGCCAGATATGGCCTTTTATCCTATGGGAAGTAGTAAGCGACTATGGAGGTTATCTAATAAGGTCAGATAGAAGGTATAACGAATGATAAAATACCCTCTCTCACCTAATGTGGGGCAAGGGTATATGCATGAATGATGGAAGCCTTAACTAGTAAGGCTCGTAGCTAGTGCCCTCTAGTTGTATGTTAACTTTGAATATATTATCGAGGGTTAATAAGTGAATGAGGATATAAATAGAAACCCCGTTATTAAGGACCTACTCTCGATAGAATTAACCAGTTAAGCTCTGGTAGAAAGGCTTCACAAAAATGTATGTAAATGTCCTATCTCGGTAATATAATTTTGGGATACTACTTTGGGAGGAGTAGTAAAGTCGTGTGTAAACTTTAACATGGTTGGTTTAGAATCACTAATCTTGCCAGGCATACAGCTTGGGTTGAACCAAATGGAATATATCTGTGTTATAGTCTGTGTTGTACATTTCTTAGTCACCAGGACCTGTTGTTCTGACCCCCCCCCTCCCTCCTCATTAAAACCTCCCAAGTTTCATAGGGAAGGCCGGGTTCTCACAGATGATTAAGTTTGGCTTTCGGTTATCGTTCTCTCTCATGCTCAGTATCGGCAAAGTGACTTACTTTGAAAAGGTAGTTACTTGAGTTGATACTAGTTATCCTATTTTGTTTCCGCTGTGAGTTTTTTTTTGCCATACTCTGATTATGCTCATGCTCATTTATTCCAGGTACCTGATATACGCTCTATGCTTGGATGTGTTCAAGTTTTTTTGTCAAAATTTGGGTGCAGAAAAGTATGGTGTGTTACATCTGGTATCAGAGCTTAGGTTAAATGATCAGAGGAATTAGTTAAATTAGGAAACATGAGAGAATGTAATTCAATTTCATTTTCTGTTTTTTCTTTGTCTTTCTTACTCGGCTTTAATTTATTTCGACTATAGAAATTTGTCATGGGCCTAATTATATATATTGGGCTTTGAGCGACTAAGAGTTGAAATACGTTGAGTTCGGGTTTCTAGCCAATTTTGTCTTACCCCACAGTACGTTGGCGGTTTCATCTTGAAGTGCATGAGACGACATATGGTGGATTCCATTGATTCGAGATTTGGAAACTAGAAAAGAACATATATATATATATATGTATCGATATAAAAATCTAGCTACAACCGAGATAGTCGCTATTTCTAGTTTTTGGTTTGGTTTCTTTGGTAATTCCAATTAAAACCATTACTCGATCCAAAACGGGGAAAAGCCCATGTTAATATGTTGTATCCATTTCGAAAATATAATTACGAGGTTTATCCATTTGTTACTTCTTTAAAATTTTGAATCTACCTTTGCTGAAATATTCAATTAAGCTTTTAGCCTTGTATTAGAGGAAATTTTAATTCTAAAACTATATTGGAAAGTATAAAAATGAGTTTTGGTTTTCAGTTTTGGAATTTTATAAGGGCCTAGTTTTATAAAAATATGATTTTTAAACTCCTAATCTATTCGTGTTTCAAAAAAATTGGGCTATTGTGTAACTTTAATAGATGTAGTCTTATTTGTAGGAAAGATGGAATTGGAAATGACAAGGAATATGCCACTAAACATGAAAATAATAAATATCAATTCCTTGTAATTTTTAGTGTCCCTTTTCCTATACATATTGGATTATTTATTGGAATTATCACAATTAATCTTTAATATTTTAAAGCTCCAACATTTAACAAAAAAGGTTTTCTAGTGTGAAATATAAACTAGAATATAAATAATAGTAATAATAAAAAGGCATTTATAAATTCAAAACCATTAGTTTATAAATAAATTCCATTTTTGGAAGAGTTTAAATTTTTCTTTGAAAAGGCTAAGGAAAATCCTTCGTCCAGATTTTGGGTATTTGATTTTATGAATCATCTGTTTGTTGTCATTTAGGTATGGGGAAAATCGGTTTTAATTTATATTACGGATTTCTAACTGATTTTTTTATATTTTTTCGTTCGTTGTGTAGTTGCAGCATCGTAGTTGAGACTATAAAGCTTTGGACTTGGTTCAGAATTTGACTACGGTCTTTAAACACCATGGTGATGAGGTTAATTATTTCGGATCATGTCAAATTTTAAAAGATAACGCGGGACGATTAATATTTTAAACTGACCTAATAAGGTCAAGGTCCATCCTTTGTCCAAAGCCCAATGGGTAGTTGACTGTTTAGTGCTATACTAGGATGGTCAATTGATTGATGAGTTTTGGTACAACATGGACTAAGGACTCAACCGTAAAAGTTGCATCCAAATTACCCCTTAACTTCCTTCTTACGTCCTTTCTTCCTCATCTAGCCGAACCACATCTCTATCCTTCTTTTCTTTCTTATCATCGCCTCGTCTCCTCATTTTTTGTGTTTGTTCGTGCATTAGGTCTTGCCTCACTAGTACTCCAAGATCTAATTTTCTTCTCTCCAACCTTTTCTTAGTCCATAGTACCTAATTGCGCTATCCAATCTTACTCGCAACAATTAAGTCTCACCCTTGGGTAGAGATCATTTGGTTGGATCGAAATGAGCAAAAGGGTCTCACCGCTTTAGGGTTAAGAAAATTTGTTGTAGCAGTTGGGCCTGCACCGACCCATTGCTTCGAGATCGTAGAGTAGGATTTATGTTTATGTTGCATCTGCCTTTGCTATACCTTGTTCGAAGAGGTTCTTTCGAAGGCGATCGTCGTTTCGGGGATGAAGATTAAACTATCTTTTGATGGTTTTTCTATGGAGAAACTCGATGAGGTTTTAGAGGAATCCGTGTTGAACACGGACTTGTATGGTCTTTTGTTTGACCTACTTTGGAGATTTTGCAACAAATCTTTTTTTCTTGATGTCAGTTTTTGTGTTCGGGAATCTATGTTTGAACTGCCCATGTAGACGTGTGACCCATTTAGCACATCGCTCTATAAGTGGGAAGTCATGACTGGATTTGTCTCATGATGCGGAAATCAATCCTTTGTTTGATCGGTGGCGTAACCATCATTTAGTACCGCATCATATTCGATTCAGTTTATTGTGCTTTTGTGTGTTGTCTCATGGAATTACGTTTCGTAAATTAACCTATCCACTTTGTCTTTAGACAATATTAGGTGGGCTACCATGAGAAGCAGTTTTGTGGTAGGTTTCTTTTCTCATCGTAAATTCTCTCTTAGAAGAGATGGTGATGTGGAAACCTGCAACAACACCAACAGTTTTTGTAACATGAGATTGAGCATTTTTGCTACCATGGTATGGTTAATCAAAGATCATAAAAATGGTTTGAGCTCCAGCCGTGGAGCAAAACATCTCATTGTTAATAGATATTGTTTTGGGAGTTTTGGTGTTGTTCTGTTGTTGTCCCTTTCGAGCATCGGGATCTTGGTTTTGTGGTGATTTGTGCTTGTAACTGTTAGTGTTATTTAAATCGCACAATTTAGGTTAATGAGATTTCTTTATTTGGAGATGTTTATGTCATTCACGCATGCCTTTTTGAATGAAAACTCATTTTTCTCATCTAAACTAACAGTTGTCTTAGAGTTGGAAAGAATAGAATTCTGTGTCAGATAAATTTTAGTAAAGGAATGGTTCTATGCCACGGGTATATAATTAAATAAACCACCATTTCTTGTTAAAGCTAGAATTTATTTTGGTCTTTTTGTGGGTGTAATCTCAGTTTTCGCATTTTTGGCGTAATTGACTTCCTTTTTTCGCCATCATGTGATATGAATCATTTAAATTTCTGCAAATCACATTTTTAAAAGTTTATGGAAAATTTTGTTTGGAAAAAAAATTTCTATCATTTTCTTATTTTATGGGAAAATGAGACGGTTTTGGAAGGAAATTTTCAAAATAAACATGAGAAGTTTTCAAGCGAAATTTATTTTTGTGAAAAATTTCGATTTTTGTCTCATGAACGGTGTAAGGAAGATTTTTAGATGCTTTGTGTGTGCGCTGTAGCAGTGCAATAGGACGACGATACGATAAAAACGTTAATGGTAACAAGGAAAAGGCTGTTTTAGCCTTGGAAACACTGTTTCCATACCTTGTCAACGATGCACGTGAGCTATTAATTAACTCATTTTACGTTTTAGAGCTTGTTTAAGCCTCGTTTACAGTCCAAAGAAGGAAAATTTTGGAGTATTTTGGGTAATTGAGGTAAAAATTCTGCTATAGGGCGGGAATTTGAAAAGTTGTGAGCAGGAAAAATGTAAAAAATCTTAGCTCTAGTTTCCTTTTTTGATTTAGGAGAAATTAAATAGGAAACGACTAGATTATGTGATGCTTTGGATGGGTAGATGCAAAATTGGTTGCTTCACACTTTTATTCGTAATTCTATGAAGATAATGGATGAAGAAGAATTTTCAAAATTTGCATTCATATAGAACTGCCAGTATATTTAGGATGTTTTGCATTATGTTTTTGAAAGTGTTTTTAAAAAAAAAATCTCATATAGAGGGCCCGATTTAAAATCATCTTGCATGCATGTTTTATGGTTGAAATGCATTACGTACGCCATGCACTAGACACATGGTTGCAAAGTGGATGTACACAAACTGGTTGTGTACGATAGGATAACTAGGTGCCAGAATTTCGGAACGAAATTCCTTTTAAGGGAGGAAGAATGTAACAACCCGGAATTTTGACAATAAATAGTTATTTAATTAGAATTTCAAAAACAGAAATTTCTACATATGATGGAATTTGACCATGAAACTTTAATTGTTGCGTTCATCTCGTAATTCTGGTTAACTTTCATGTTTGGAGTTTCGCGAATGGAGTTCGTATGAAAAAATTACGGACGAAATGTGAAACGGACGGATAATAAATAAAATAGAACAATATAGAAACAAATCTTCCCCCAGCTACCTCACTGCCAAGTCGACCAAGCGGTCGACCGCTGGCTATGACCGCTTGGTCCAGCCAGATAGTGGCGGCTAGGGTTAAGGGGGTTGGTTTATAAAATTATATTAAAACGGATGGACGGATGTTATTTAAAATGAATCCAATGGTGCAAGGCCATTTCCACCCCTATAAATAAAGGGATAGAGCCTCATTTTCTTCCATTCAAATCTATAGAGGCAATGGAGCTCTGCCATTTTTCTTCCTCTTCTAACCTAATTTCTAAATAAAATATATTCATACATATACCAAATCAAATCAAATTCATATGGAATTGGGAAGATAATTAGATTCAATGGAAGAGGATGTTCAGCGATATATTCTTTGCTCTCATCCCTTTTTCTTACATTTTTACAGATCTAGAATTTTCCCATTTCTAGATAAACAATATATTTATAAGAATTTGGGGATTGTAAACCTAAAAAGGTTCAAAACTCAGAAATTGAAAGCTATATTGTAAGAACCCGTTTCTTCCCCGTTAAGGAAAGGGCGGATACTTTGAGAACAACACACAAATGAACGCAGACGGAAGAACATTTCATTGCTATTACAACAATTCCATCAGATACAAGAATATACAGAGTATAATTGAGTAAATTACATTCGATAAATATCAGAGATTACAATAAATTACATAGCAGCGGAAAAAATAATACAAAGCACAACTGAAGGTGATATACGGATACAGAGCTTTCCGGATATCATTCCAGCTATAAACCAGGATCCTGTGAATATAAATCTGCAAAACCAAAACTACTAGCTGCCCGTGTGGAAAATAGAGGCACCCAGAGTTTAGGTTAAAACAATAAACTCCAGGTCAGTCATGTGACTGGTGTGAGAACTAAAACAGTTATTTAAAACTTTACTTTAAAAGAGAGTAATTCAAGGGACCACGCCGTATAACACGGAACGGGTTTCCTCCCAAGAATACCAGTGCATAGGACAAATAGCGCAATGTTAAATAAAGGAAAATGAAGCTGTTATAAGACCCAGGTCCCATCACACAATGCAACGCAAGCCGGAGGATAGGGTTTTACCTTATAACAGCCAAACATGCTTGATACGTTTAAAACAAATCATTTGATACTATAATAGGTGCATAGTGTCAAAACAATTTCAATCATAAATACAAATCATAGACGGCATGAGTGCCCCATCCCACTATGTCGCCATACTAGGCTCTACAAATAAAGCCGAAATACACGTATTGGAAATTGGATTTCCGTCATGAGTCGAGGCAAGGGGCAAGCTCCTCTCCGCGTTCGAGACACTCTAGCAAATGTCCCAGGGTTACGCACTCTGGGCAACCCCGGATCTTCAGGGCCGGTCCTCACTTACGTTAGAGGATTAATTATGCCTGAACACACGTTTCCCGGTCCTTACAGACCTAAAATCGAGGCGCCTCATTCCAACAACCACAAAGGTGAAAAGTATATAAATGTCAGGGCTGGTAAGTCACTGACACCACCAAAGCTAGAAAGAAACGTCGTGCTCTCCCTGCAGTCCGTATCCCGTTTTTAACTCATACCGAGGTGTGAGGCTCGCGAATTCACGTTATACACAAAGCTGCCACGTAGGCGTGCTTTGATCATCAACCATAAGACTTTGCTTTTCAACAGAAGCCTTGATCATTGCATCTTAGCGTGCCACACAGGCAATTCATGTCATGCGACTGATGTCCATCGATATACAACCTCTGAGCTCGTACGTCTCAGAGAAGGGCGTTAAGCAAAAGAATAAATTCTCCGCCGCCAAACAGATGTATATTTAATAGAAATCAATCAACACAGAATAAAATCCAATGTCAGACACACAATCCATTTACAAGTCCGTTCTGGGTCTGAACGGAACCGGAGGCACTTTCCTCGCATATCCATTCATCTCCAAGTACGTCTGGACGACCACCAACTATTTCCATCCTCTTGGGTGTACAGCCCAATCAGGATCGTCATTAATTATCCAAACGATGTGAAGACTTCCGGTCTTTAACCACCGTCTTCATCTTCGACATATCGTCGAATCGGTTATTCAGAATGGGTGTAAACCCGGACTTTCCGAACAACCCGCGTATATTGAAAACAAATGTTACACAAACACAACATACGCCTCATTCCAGTTCAGAATATTCCTAGGGAAAGGTTCCCATTAATTTTATCCAAGATAAATTCTTTAAAATTTATCCTTTAATCTTCCTTTGGATGTCATTTCAAACCAAATTATGGTTTTCTAAATTAGTCGAGATTAGCAAACCACACCGAAGTAATTATTTATTTTATTTCCCAATCCCAACCTATTCATCCCATGAAGCAAAACTGGTAATACTCCATATCTAACACCACGGTGTTATCGGTAAAATTAATTACCATTTCACGTTCAAATCTAATTAAAGATTTAACTATCGCTTTGGAGCAAAACTGGTAATACTCCGTTCTCGCTCACTTTCTAAATTTGATAATTTAGATTATAGATTCACATTTCAATCTGATTGCAGATTCGTTAAAATTCCTTTTACTGGGTTAAAGAACTAGGTGTTATTTAAAACACAGTTCACGACAAACCCAAATCACATTCTATTTGTTATCGGGTTAAAGAACTAGTGTTGTTTAAAACACAGTTCACGATAAACCCACAAATCAATTCTAGTTCAACTCAAATCAAATATATTAGGAATTCTGATTATTTAAAACCCCTTTTTAAATCTAATTTATTTATTTAAAAATAATTGGGTTTTAAATTTAGTTCAAAACTAGTTCATTTCGATAAAAATCTATTTTTATCTTTTCAAATATGGAGTTTTTCACCCCAATTTTTCTCAAATCACTTCTTATGATTCTACACAAATTATTACTATTTTTAATAATTTTATCAAGGCCCGTACAGTCGATTTCCATCAACGGCCATCGAACTGCACTTACAGCGACCTTTTTCGAATTTGATTTGGACGTATCTCCAAATCCAACCGTTAGATTTCCAATTTCTAATATTTGTTAGAAAGCTCTTTTCGATACGAACCCAACGGTTCCGGTTTTAGGAGAATCCGACGGTCGGATCTCCCGTAATGTCCGTTTGAAATAAATGGTCGAAATTCACGAACTGCCGCGGCGCGGCGCGTTCTATTCAGGCCATTATATTATATATATATAATATATATATATAAAATATTTCGTCGATTTCTATTTAAAACGAATTATATAAATAGTTTTAAATTCGTTTCAAAAGCAATTTCAACTTCCATCTCAATTCAAATCAAAATTGAATTCTTCTTTATAAATTCGTTTTAAAATTCATTTCTATTCAATTCAAATTTCAATTCAGTTTGAATTCATTTCAATTCGCTTTCAATTCAATTTGAATTCGTTTCCAATTCAATTCAATTCCAAAGTCGTTTTCTATTCGATTCAATTCATATTGGTTTTCTATTCGATTCAATTCAAATTGGTTTTCTATTCGATTCAATTCAAATCAAATTCGTTTTCTATTCAAATCAAATTCGTTATATATTCAATTGAAATCAAATTCGTTTTATATTCAATTCATTTCGAAATCGTTTTCAATTTAATTCATATCAAATTCGTTTTCTATTCAAATCAAATTCGTTATATATTCAATTGAAATCAAATTCGTTTTATATTCAAATCAAATTTCAATTCAATTTGATTTCACTTCAATTCGTTTTCAATTCGAATTCGTTTTCAATTCAATTCGAATTGGTTTTATATTCAATTCATTTCGAAATCGTTTCATATTCAATTCATAATGAATGAAATCGATATAAATATCGTTCACGTCAAGATGGCGTCAATCTAACCAACACGGCTTCATATATTTCTATTTTCAAATAATCTATTCAACAAATGAATATTTATTTTTTTCAACACACGACTAATCTCAACGAATGAGTACTGTCCACGTGTGACTATTTTTGTTATTTAATATATTTCATAAAAATTAAGGTTTCTATCATTTGATATTGAATCAGACTCCAACCGTAATTTAGTGAGAGAACGATTTCCTGAATATTAACCCCGAAGGTCGAAACCAACATCAGATTAATATCCAGGAGACCACTCATCTCATCTATTTTCCAGCCGATTTCTAATTCTATATATGATAAAGATGTAAATTTTATTATTAAAATATTTCGTTCAACACATGACTAATCTCAACGGATGAGTACAGTCAACACATGAACCTTTATGTTATATTGATAAAGATGTAAATTTTATTGTTAAAATATTTCGTTCAACACATGACTAATCTCAACGAATGAGTACAGTCAACACATGAACCTTTATGTTATATTGATAAAGATGTAAATTTTATTGTTAAAATATTTCGTTCAACACATGACTAATCTCAACGAATGAGTACAGTCAACACATGAACCTTTATGTTATAATATTCTTTATTGTCTAAATTGGAATGAGGCCCAATCAATCACCATATAATGTTAATTATATGGATTTTCATACATCACATGTATATAACAGCATTGAAAAATAATCAACCATCAACCAAAGTGCACTACACTGTATAAGCATTAAATATAGATATCTAACGCTTATAACAGCCTGTCAATCAATCGATCGACATATTTAATCAATCAGGATATGTGAACTTCAAATTTCATCCCAACACCCGTGTGGGGTTTCAAATAATCAAACACAGATTTTATTTGTGCAGTTGGGCGATGTGTAAAATTTATCGACCCAATCAATATTGGTCAAATCAGTGTACATAAACAAACCGTCCGGTTTGTAAATGAATATTTATTTATTCACATTCACTATATTTATATTCACGTTAAAAATTATATTTTTAACGATAAAACATTTTATTTTAACATATGAATTTCTATTCAGTTCATTCTTTAAATAAAATGATATTTTATTTTTCTAACTTATTTTAGGAAATTTCGGCGGCATAACGGCACGATACTAGAAACGGGACGAGGCCTAGCCTTATCCCCGGTCTAGTTAAGGTCCACGCCATTCACACATCAATCAATCCATTCCATTTCACCAAACAACTCAATTTCAATCAAATAATCTAACTAATTTTTGCAATTAAACAAACAAGTCCATGGTCTGTGGACGATTGTGTCGGGTGCTACTAAACACCGTCTGCATCCTAGTATATATATATAACTAGAAAAAGAAATTTTGAGTGAGAAGTTCTCACCGATAGCTATCCAATCATCTTGACTCTTCTTTTGTAGAAGTCTTCGTCGTTCTCGCCTTTTGTCGCTTTCGTTGCTCGTAGCCACTACATATATAAAAATCGAATTTTTACTTCGCTATTCAATATATAAAAATCGAATTTTTACTTCGCTATTCAATATATAAAAATCGAATTTTTCTAACGCTACTATCTATACAAAGATTTCGCCTTTTCTAATGTATCATTATAAAAATCACATTTTTATTTTTCTACACATATAAAGATGATATTTCTAATATTCCTATCATGTAAAAATTATATTTTTAATTCTCTACATAAACAAAAATCATATTTTAACATCTTCTATATAGTAAAGATTTTATTTTTAATACTTTAGAAATATAAAAATCATATTTTTATTACTTTAAAAATATAAAAATCATATTTTTAATTCATTACATATGTAAAAATCACGCCTTTCTCCATTTAAAAATATCGTCTTTCTTCCTAAAAAAAATCTAATCTTTTCTATTGTAAAAATCTCGTCTTTTCTATTGTAAAAATCTTATCTTTTCTATTGTAAATATCTTATCTTTTCTATTGTAAATATCTTATCTTTTCTATTGTAAAAATCTTATCTTTTCTATTGTAAAAATCTTATCACTGATTTTTATTCCTATTATAAAATAAAAACTGATATATTTAATAAATTAATTAATTAAAATTACCTTATTTCGACGCTGTATCGTTCCTGTCTTCTCGAATTGCTCCAGGTTCAAGCTGCTCCTTCGAAAACGGCGGCCCTTAGGGCTTCAAATCGCTCTAGCATAGGACCACCGGAATCAGAACGACGGTGGCCACATCATCGGCCTAAGGACGCGCCACCACTGGCCAGATGCTCGACGAGCTCGAGGTTGCCGGACGCGGAGGCTGGCGAAGGGTGAAGTCGCGATTCGAATTGGGTTTGAGTGGAGCGGGTTCGAGAGGAATGGGGAAGGGGATCGACATCGCCGTTGTGGGCGCGGTGGCGCGAGGTCAGGCGTGGAGGAGCGGAGCGAAGGTGAGGCGACGACCGCCATTTTCTGATTCGCGAAATTGATTTGAGGGGGGGGGGTCTGACCAGAGAAATGAAAAGGAGGGAGCTTTATATTTATTTTATTTATTTTTTTCTTTTTTCCTCAAAAAGCAACTTTTATTTTCGACCTCGAAACGAGACCCGCCGCCTGCCGTCCATAGCTAATTACCCCCATTCCGAACACAATGGGATATGTATCGCAAGCTGATTTGATCGTTTCGATCAGTTTCCGTTAAATTTACATTTAAATCATTATATCGAATTTTAAACGTACATTTCAAATTACCGGGGTCACATACGGACTCGAAAAATTCCCGAAAAATATTTTCTAGCTTCGTATTGACGATACGGTCCTAACAAAACTAGTTTCGTCGAATTCTGAGACCGTTTGAAAAATGGTCATTTTCCAGTCGATTAAAATCAACTGAAACTGGTCAAACGCGTTTTCCTTTGCCATGCTCACATGTTGATTCGAAAAATTATGAAATTTGGAATTTAGCAATAATTTGACATCTCGGACCCAACAAAAGTGGTTTCGTCGAAATCCGAGGTCGTTTGCAAAATTCCCATTTTTAAGGGCATGAATTCCATAGCGACTATTCAGAATTTTCAACTGGACACATCTTTTGATTCCCGCTATGAAATTTTGATTTGTCAGATTCGTTAGAAAGATATTATCAATTAGATTCTAATGTTTTTGGTTTCACTAAAATCCGGTTTGTTTTGCACCCGGTACATTCAATTGAAGTTTGAAATCGAATTATCGAACTACCGCGCCATTTCCATTTCTATTATAATTATATATAATTATTTATATTCTAACGACGACGTATATAATATATACGTCGAATTATATTCAAAATAAATTTTTCGTCGATATGATTTAAAATAATCTATTTTAAATATTCAAAATTCGCTAAAATTGCCAAAATAAAAATTTTAAACTGGCCCAGATTTTCCGGGTTATTACAATCTCCCCCACTTAAAACTTTTCGTCCCCGAAAAGGAACAAAGTCGAAAGTGGTTTGATTAATCAACTCTACGTTCGATCTAGCTTCCATTCTCCAACTTTTCAGTTTCTGAGAATTTTCAAATTTTCAAAAAATTTGGCTAACACCCTAAATTTTTGAAAAATTTCGCCATAACCTCTCCTGCACCGGGAGCCACGGGAAAATCCCGAAATTGCCATATAGGCCTTCTGATCTCAAAAAGAAAAAGAAAAAGCCAAGCGGCTAGCCAATAGGCTCATAAAATCATCATCACCCAAACAAAACAGTAAATTATGTAGTAAACATGTACCTATTTGTCGGGCAAACAAATTTTATTCTCTGCTCTAGCCTCCTTGCTATGACCTGTTCAATGTAAGTATATGTATATGCAAGCAAATGCGACCAATTTTCAATACAATTCAATATTTGATTCTATTAGGCTAAACGGTTCAAAAATTAACAAACAAATAAACAAACAACACAATCATCAATCAATTAGTGAACTAACGTTTCAAATTCATAATTTTGATATATATACAGAAAATCATGTTTTTCATGCCAATTCACAACAATGTGTTCTAGCTATATTGGTTTTGGTTCTCACACCAGTCTAATGGAAATATATAAAAATTACACCTTCGAAACACGAAAATAAATATTGGTGATGGCGCGCCATCATCAGAATCATGTCCGGGCGACTAGAGTGTGGTTCTATATCTATCTAATATATTGAAACTTCGAATATACGTTCATGACGCGTATATGCAAAACCTTTATATACTAGATTGTCCATATCAATATAAATAAATATTTAAATACGTATAAAATGGTTTAAATTTTCAAAACAAAATTGTTCTCATTTGAAAAATATACTCTTCACACTCGTTCTAGGATACTACTGATCCTATCTCTAACGGGTCATTCTAATTGGATATTACTAATCCAATATCTGATGAATTCTTTCGTATGGTTTTAATGTGTCTTGTTCTCGAGCTCTGTAAACCAAAGCACTGATACCACTGTAAGAACCCGTTTCTTCCCCGTTAAGGAAACGGCGGATACTTTGAGAACAACACACAAATGAACGCATACGGAAGAACATTTCATTGCTATTACAACAATTCCATCAGATACAAGAATATACAGAGTATAATTGAGTAAATTACATTCGATAAATATCAGAGATTACAATAAATTACATAGCAGCGGAAAAAATAATACAAAGCACAACTGAAGGTGATATACGGATACAGAGCTTTTCGGATATCATTCCAGCTGTAAACCAGGATCCTGTGAATATAAATCTGCAAAACCAAAACTACTAGCTGCCCGTGTGGAAAATAGAGGCACCCAGAGTTTAGGTTAAAACAATAAACTCCAGGTCAGTCATGTGACTGGTGTGAGAACTAAAACAGTTATTTAAAACTTTACTTTAAAAGAGAGTAATTCAAGGGACCACGCCGTATAACACGGAACGGGTTTCCTCCCAAGAATACCAGTGCATAGGACAAATAGCGCAATGCTAAATAAAGGAAAATGAAGCTGTTATAAGACCCAGGTCCCATCACACAATGCAACGCAAGCCGGAGGATAGGGTTTTACCTTATAACAGCCAAACATGCTTGATACGTTTAAAACAAATCATTTGATACTATTATAGGTGCATAGTGTCAAAACAATTTCAATCATAAATACAAATCATAGACGGCATGAGTGCCCCATCCCACTATGTCGCCATACTAGGCTCTACAAATAAAGCCGAAATACACGTATTGGAAATTGGATTTCCGTCATGAGTCGAGGCAAGGGGCAAGCTCCTCTCCGTGTTCGAGACACTCTAGCAAATGTCCCAGGGTTACGCACTCTGGGCAACCCCGGATCTTCAGGGTCGGTCCTCACTTACGTTAGAGGATTAATTATGCCTGAACACACGTTTCCCGGTCCTTACAGACCTAAAATCGAGGCGCCTCATTCCAACAACCACAAAGGTGAAAAGTATATAAATGTCAGGGCTGGTAAGTCACTGACACCACCAAAGCTAGAAAGAAACGTCGTGCTCTCCCTGCAGTCCGTATCCCGTTTTTAACTCATACCGAGGTGTGAGGCTCGCGAATCCACGTTATACACAAAGCTGCCACGTAGGCGTGCTTTGATCATCAACCATAAGACTTTGCTTTTCAACAGAAGCCTTGATCATTGCATCTTAGCGTGCCACACAGGCAATTCATGTCATGCGACTGATGTCCATCGATATACAACCTCTGAGCTCGTACGTCTCAGAGAAGGGCGTTAAGCAAAAGAATAAATTCTCCGCCGCCAAACAGATGTATATTTAATAGAAATCAATCAACACAGAATAAAATCCAATGTCAGACACACAATCCATTTACAAGTCCGTTCTGGGTCTGAACGGAACCGGAGGCACTTTCCTCGCATATCCATTCATCTCCAAGTACGTCTGGACGACCACCAACTATTTCCATCCTCTTGGGTGTACAGCCCAATCAGGATCGTCAGTAATTATCCAAACGATGTGAAGACTTCCGGTCTTCAACCACCGTCTTCATCTTCGACATATGGTCGAATCGGTTATTCAGAATTGGTGTAAACCCGGACTTTCCGAACAACCCGCGTATATTGAAAACAAATGTTACACAAACACAACATACGCCTCATTTCAGTTCAGAATATTCCTAGGGAAAGGTTCCCATTAATTTTATCCAAGATAAATTCTTTAAAATTTATCATTTAATCTTCCTTTGGATATCATTTCAAACCAAATTATGGTTTTCTAAATTAGTCGAGATTAGCGAACCACACCGAAGTAATTATTTATTTTATTTCCCAATCCCAACCTATTCATCCCATGAAGCAAAACTGGTAATACTCCATATCTAACACCACGGTGTTATCGGTAAAATTAATTACCATTTCACGTTCAAATCTAATTAAAGATTTAACTATCGCTTTGGAGCAAAACTGGTAATACTCCGTTCTCGCTCACTTTCTAAATTTGATAATTTAGATTATAGATTCACATTTCAATCTGATTGCAGATTCTTTAAAATTCCTTTTACTGGGTTAAAGAACTAGGTGTTATTTCAAACACAGTTCACGACAAACCCAAATCACATTCTATTTGTTATCGGGTTAAAGAACTAGTGTTGTTTAAAACACAGTTCACGATAAACCCACAAATCAATTCTAGTTCAACTCAAATCAAATATATTAGGAATTCTGATTATTTAAAACCCCTTTTAAATCTAATTTATTTATTTAAAAATAATTGGGTTTTAAATTTTGTTCAAAACTAGTTCATTTCGATAAAAATCTATTTTTATCTTTTCAAATATGGAGTTTTTCACCCCAATTTTTCTCAAATCACTTCTTATGATTTTACACAAATTATTACTATTTTTAATAATTTTATCAAGGCCCGTACAGTCGATTTCCATCAACGGCCATCGAACTGCACTTACAGCGACCTTTTTCGAATTTGATTTGGACGTATCTCCAAATCCAACCGTTAGATTTCCAATTTCTAATATTTGTTAGAAAGCTCTTTTCGATACGAACCCAACGGTTCCGGTTTTAGGAGAATCCGACGGTCGGATCTCCCGTAATGTCCGTTTGAAATAAATGGTCGAAATTCACGAACTGCCGCGGCGCGGCGCGTTCTATTCAGGCCATTATATTATATATATATATAATATATATATATAAAATATTTCGTCGATTTCTATTTAAAACGAATTATATAAATAGTTTTAAATTCGTTTCAAAAGCAATTTCAACTTACATCTCAATTCAAATCAAAATTGAATTCTTCTTTATAAATTCGTTTTAAAATTCATTTCTATTCAATTCAAATTTCAATTCAAATTTCAATTCAATTTGAATTCATTTCAATTCGCTTTCAATTCAATTTGAATTCGTTTCCAATTCAATTCAGTTCCAAAGTCGTTTTCTATTCGATTCAATTCAAATTGGTTTTCTATTTGATTCAATTCAAATTGGTTTTCTATTCGATTCAATTCAAATCAAATTCGTTTTCTATTCAAATCAAATTCGTTATATATTCAATTGAAATCAAATTCGTTTTATATTCAATTCATTTCGAAATCGTTTTCAATTTAATTCATATCAAATTCGTTTTCTATTCAAATCAAATTCATTATATATTCAATTGAAATCAAATTCGTTTTATATTCAAATCAAATTTCAATTCAATTTGATTTCACTTCAATTCGTTTTCAATTCGAATTCGTTTTCAATTCCATTCGAATTGGTTTTATATTCAATTCATTTCGAAATTGTTTCATATTCAATTCATAATGAATGAAATCGATATAAATATCGTTCACGTCAAGATGGCGTCAATCTAACCAACACGGCTTCATATATTTCTATTTTCAAATAATCTATTCAACAAATGAATATTTATTTTTGTCAACACACGACTAATCTCAACGAATGAGTACTGTCCACGTGTGACTATTTTTGTTATTTAATATATTTCATAAAAATTAAGGTATCTATCGTTTGATATTGAATCAGACTCCAACCGTAATTTAGTGAGAGAACGATTTCCTGAATATTAACCCCGAAGGTCGAAACCAACATCAGATTAATATCCAGGAGACCACTCATCTCATCTATTTTCCAGCCGATTTCTAATTCTATATATGATAAAGATGTAAATTTTATTATTAAAATATTTCGTTCAACACATGACTAATCTCAACGGATGAGTACAGTCAACACATGAACCTTTATGTTATATTGATAAAGATGTAAATTTTATTGTTAAAATATTTCGTTCAACACATGACTAATCTCAACGAATGAGTACAGTCAACACATGAACCTTTATGTTATATTGATAAAGATGTAAATTTTATTGTTAAAATATTTCGTTCAACACATGACTAATCTCAACGAATGAGTACAGTCAACACATGAACCTTTATGTTATAATATTCTTTATTGTCTAAATTGGAATGAGGCCCAATCAATCACCAAATAATGTTAATTATATGGATTTTCATACATCACATGTATATAACAGCATTGAAAAATAATCAACCATCAACCAAAGTGCACTACACTGTATAAGCATCAAATATAGATATCTAACGCTTATAACAGCCTGTCAATCAATCGATCGACATATTTAATCAATCAGGATATGTGAACTTCAAATTTCATCCCAACACCCGTGTGGGGTTTCAAATAATCAAACACAGATTTTATTTGTGCAGTTGGGCGATGTGTAAAATTTATCGACCCAATCAATATTGATCAAATCAGTGTACATAAACAAACCGTCCGGTTTGTAAATGAATATTTATTTATTCATATTCACGTTAAAAATTATATTTTTAACGACAAAACATTTTATTTTAACATATGAATTTCTATTCAGTTCATTCTTTAAATAAAATGATATTTTATTTTTCTAACTTATTTTAGGAAATTTCGGCGGCATAACGGCACGATACTAGAAACGGGACGAGGCCTAGCCTTATCCCCGGTCTAGTGAAGGCCCACGCCATTCACACATCAATCAATCCATTCCATTTCACCAAACAACTCAATTTCAATCAAATAATCTAACTAATTTTTGCAATCAAACAAACAAGTCCATGGTCTGTGGACGATTGTGTCGGGTGCTACCAAACACCGTCTGCATCCTAGTATATATATATATAACTAGAAAAAGAAATTTTGAGTGAGAAGTTCTCACCGATAGCTATCCAATCATCTTGACTCTTCTTTTGTAGAAGTCTTCGTCGTTCTCGCCTTTTGTCGCTTTCGTTGCTCGTAGCCACTACATATATAAAAATCGAATTTTTACTTCGCTATTCAATATATAAAAATCGAATTTTTACTTCGCTATTCAATATATAAAAATCGAATTTTTCTAACGCTACTATCTATACAAAGATTTCGCCTTTTCTAATGTATCATTATAAAAATCACATTTTTATTTTTCTACACATATAAAGATGATATTTCTAATATTCCTATCATGTAAAAATTATATTTTTAATTCTCTACATAAACAAAAATCATATTTTTACATCTTCTATATAGTAAAGATTTTATTTTAATACTTTAGAAATATAAAAATCATATTTTTATTACTTTAAAAATATAAAAATCATATTTTTAATTCATTACATATGTAAAAATCACGCCTTTCTCCATTTAAAAATATCGTCTTTCTTCCTAAAAAAAAAATCTAATCTTTTCTATTGTAAAAATCTCGTCTTTTCTATTGTAAATATCTTATCTTTTCTATTGTAAATATCTTATCTTTTCTATTGTAAAAATCTTATCTTTTCTATTGTAAAAATCTTATCACTGATTTTTATTCCTATTATAAAATAAAAACTGATATATTTAATAAATTAATTAATTAAAATTACCTTATTTCGACGCTGTATCGTTCTTGTCTTCTCGAATTGCTCCAGGTTCAAGCTGCTCCTTCGAAAACGGCGGCCCTTAGGGCTTCAAATCGCTCTAGCATAGGAACACCGGAATCAGATCGACGGTGGCCACATCATCGGCCTAAGGACGCGCCACCACTGGCCAGATGCTCGACGAGCTCGAGGTTGCCGGACGCGGAGGCTGGCGAAGGGTGAAGTCGCGATTCGAATTGGGTTTGAGTGGAGCGGGTTCGAGAGGAATGGGGAAGGGGATCGACATCGCCGTTGTGGGCGCGGTGGCGCGAGGTCAGGCGTGGAGGAGCGGAGCGAAGGTGAGGCGACGACCGCCATTTTCTGATTCGCGAAATTGATTTGAGGGGGGGGGGTCTGACCAGAGAAATGAAAAGGAGGGGGCTTTATATTTATTTTATTTATTTTTTTCCTTTTTTCCTCAAAAAGCAACTTTTATTTTCGACCTCGAAACGAGACCCACCGCCTGCCGTCCATAGCTAATTACCCCCATTCCGAACACAATGGGATATGTATCGCAAGCTGATTTGATCGTTTCGATCAGTTTCCGTTAAATTTACATTTAAATCACTATATTGAATTTTAAACGTACATTTCAAATTACTGGGGTCACATACGGACTCGAAAAATTCCCGAAAATATTTTCTAGCTTCGTATTGACGATACGGTCCTAACAAAACTAGTTTCGACGAATTCTGAGACCATTTGAAAAATGGTCATTTTCCAGTCGATTAAAATCAACTAAAACTGGTCAAACGCGTTTTCCTTTGCCACGCTCACATGTTGATTCGAAAAATTATGAAATTTGGAATCTAGCAATAATTTGACATCTCGGACCCAACAAAAGTGGTTTCGTCGAAATCCGAGGTCGTTTGCAAAATTCCCATTTTTAAGGGCATGAATTCCATAGCGACTATTCAGAATTTTCAACTGGACACATCTTTTGATTCCCGCTATGAAATTTTGATTTGTCGGATTCGTTAGAAAGATATTATCAATTAGATTCTAATGTTTTTGGTTTCACTAAAATCCGGTTTGTTTTGCACCCGGTACATTCAATTGAAGTTTGAAATCGAATTATCGAACTACCGCGCCATTTCCATTTCTATTATAATTATATATAATTATTTATATTCTAACGACGACGTATATAATATATACGTCGACTTATATTCAAAATAATTTTTTCGTCGATATGATTTAAAATAATCTATTTTAAATATTCAAAATTCGCTAAAATTGCCAAAATAAAAATTTTAAACTGGCCCAGATTTTCCGGGTTATTACAAATATGGTGAGTGGGAAATTTACTAATACAAATATAACAATTTAACTATTTCGTTTGAATTCAATCTATGTTTTATGCCTACCAGATCTATTATTTAAATAATTGTAAATTGTGATAGCCATCAGATCTGATTATGAACATGTTTAAAATTTGTAAATGATAAGTTGTGGTTATGTATACCATGAATTGTAGGATTTATATATATTTTTCCCACATATTCCTACAAGTTATGTCATGAAATATGTTGTATATGTTACGTAGCACAGTGGATCTGGAAATTAGTCCCATTAAACATAAAATTGTTGTAGTTATGTTCCGGATCTTTAGTTCAGTGTTGAAATATGAAATATGTAAATTTGGGTAAATAGATGAATTTGTGTATTATGTGATTTTAAGAATGAAAAGAAATATTCCTTGTTTACGTTCTATATTGTTGGGTTTTGGGCTTAAGCATTGTAAGTTATGTCGTTTTCCTCATTTTTAAATAAAGAGGCATTATTTTAGAATCACAAGAAGTATGACAAAAAGAATTAAAAAGGGAAAAGTGGTGCAAACGTACATATAAAAATAAATACATTTTTTGCATGTAATTTGCACCGACTATTCCAAAATAGAAGTACAACATATATTTCTTGTGATTTTGAAATATGTCAATTCCACAAAATAGGCATGATTTACAATGATTGCGGCTAACGGTCCTTGTGAGACTTGAAACCTTTTTGGCAAGATTGAATATAAAAAGGGAATGTTTGGTTAGTTAAATAGACTAAATTATTAATTTAAATTTAAGAATAAAAATAAAAATAACTACGTTGACCGCACGCAAACAAAAAATAAATATATACATATTATCCGTCCAAATCAGCATAAAACGGTAAAGTATGCATTGTATTAAATGTTTGAAGGTTTGAAATGTTGAATGGTATTCATTTATGGAATCATACATATAAATTATATTCCATACTTAATGAATATATTTATGGTGACCGTTGTAGCAATTAGTGTAATTAACTGCTGTAAAGGCGGCCAAAAATAGGTAATTGGCAATTGTGACAAATGTTTGAATGTTTGGATGAGGTTCAATTATGGAATTAATTGTAAATATAATCCACTTTGAATTAATATATTTATGGTGACCATTTGTAGCAATAAATATAATTAATTGCCATAAATATTGATATGGATAAAATTAATGTGAATCAGAAAATGGTTACAATTTCTAAAATCAATTAGGAAAATTATTGTGGGCCCTAATTAGAAAATTTGAATTATAACCGCATTTTGACACGAGGTTAAACTCAACTTCTGGTTTAAGCCTGTCCAGGACCGACCGGTAAATCCAGCAGCCACAGGTAGTCAGTTTATGTGAGAGGTCTAATGCATAAATATAATCGAACTAAGGCACGAGGATAAGTTCATTTGTGGTAGAAGTCTGCCCGGAATAGACCGACATATCAACAATCCACTGGTAGTCAACTTAATGTGAGAGGCATGGTTTGTAAAAAAATAATATATATATATATATATATACACACATAATAACCAATAAATAAATGAATAAAAATAGAAATTGTCCATTGGGGTACAACAATAGATAACTTGGGATGGATAAATAGCTGCCTTAGGAAAATATGACTGTTAGAGTCATAAAGGGCAATAAAAAGGAAATAAAAAGAAATGGGTGTCAAAAAGGGGATTAATGGATATTGATTGTCGTTTAATTACTAGGTCCAAGTTAGGGAAGAAATTAAATAAATATCCTAGAGAAAAGGGAATATAACCTTCCTCATTTATGTCAATAAAACCCATAATTAAAAATATAGTTAGACTTAGTAGGTTAATAATGTAAGATATTATTAACCATATAAACTCATGAAGCAAATAAATAGTGTACGTATAGTGTTTTTGTATAAAGGAATTAAACGGGAATGACTTAATAACTTAGCCTACTTTATCCCAAAAAAGGAAAGGTGTTTAAGGCAAATGGGGACGAGCTAATAACCTTCGCATATAGTCCGCTTCCTGGGTCCTAAAAGGCTAAGTGACTAGGTTAAAGAGTCCACCTGGGAATAGGTTTTTCAGTATAGGGGTCTTAAATGTCAGGTTTGTGTTGGCCTACCCAAACCAAGAAACTAAAGGGGCCAGATATGGCCATCTATCCTATGGGAAGTAGTATGTGACTAAAGAGGTTATCTAATAAGGTCAGCTAGAAGGTATAACGAACGATAAAATACCTCCTCCCACCTTATGTGGGCAAGGGTATATGCGTGAATGATGGAAGCCTTAACTAGTAAGGACCGTTGCTAGTGCCCTCTAGTTTTATGTTAACGTTAAATATATTATCGAGGGTTAATAAGTGAATGAGGATATAGATAGAAACCCCGTAATTAGGGACCCACTCTCGATAGAATTAACCAGTTAAGCTCTAGTATAAAGGCTTCACAAAAATGTGTGTAAATGCCCTATCCCGCTAATATAATTTTGGGAATACTACTTTGGGAAGAGTAGTAGAGTCGTGCGGAAACATTAACACGGTTGGTGTAACATCCCGAGATTTTGCGATAATTCATATTATTAAATTTAATGTTGATTTTGGATAACAATGGATAAATGCAAGGTTAACAAAAATTATTAAGTGAATTTAATTAATATGAACTTGAATAAGTTTATTACATGGTGAATTCAATAGGTTATTAATATAATAACTTGTCTATAATTGTAGATATAAGATTTGGTTATTAATTGAAATAAAAGAAATTAAAACAAATGTTGTAAATAAATAGCAAGATTTCATGTGATCATATTGAAATGTAATAAGTAAGGATAATTAACAGGGATATGAATGCATTTGTTTATATTTTTTTACAACAATAAGCTTATAATATTTTAATTAGAATTTGTAACTAGTCATAGATTGCAAAACCCAATATTAATGCATTGAAATAAGGTGGAAACAAATGGCAATAAAGATAATTGAATGGTGTAATTAATGGAAATTAAGAATGGTAATTGAAGGAATAAACTGAATGTTTAACTAATTGTTAAGAATAATGATTACAATAGATTAATATATTAATATGTGAAACCATTTGCCTTTGTTATAAACAACAGACATACAAGCGCATTTGAATTGATAATTTATAACAATTCTTAAATTTCAGATTTATTATTTAATACATTGATGATAGGTTGGAAGTAAATGGCAATTAAGGCACACAGTTAATGCAGTTAAGTAAATAAAATTTGTAATAGTAGAAGACTGACATAATAGATTTAAAATAAGCGTTAGGTAGGACCAAAATGTAACGATTTATTGAATAATAAAATAAATATCGAATGTATGAGACTTGATCAAATTTAAGATATAACAAATAAATTGATTCCAATTAATTGTAATTAAGTACTTTGTTGCTGTACATTAAACGATAAATGGAAGTTACTAACATAATTGGATATAAACAAAAATATCAACTATACTCTTAAATTAAATATTTGTTGAATAAATAGAATTGAAATTAAATCAAGCCATCTTATTGGGATTAACTATGTACTGAATTTCTAAGACTTAAATTAAGTTGATTATTTCAAAATTTAGTGTTCAAACGGAAATTGGAAAAATAAATGAATTTGAGATTTTAATGTACGTAATTCATTCCTATAACTAAATGTAAATCCTATTTTGGATTAGGATGTAGTTAGCACACTTGGAATTGAATTAAAGAAAAATAAGAATAGATCCAATGCTCTATTTATGTAATTAAACATTAAAATTCCTTTCCTATTAACAATATTCAAGTAGTAATCTAATGTTCTCATTTTCTTATATTCCTACTACTCAAACACATCGTCACCTCTTTTATCATTCCTTTACTCACGTTCACAGTTAAAGATAAAAGAAATGAAGCAAAAACAAGAAAAATCCCATTTCTCAAAATTTTATCCATGAAAAATTATGAAACAAGCTTTTCTGAGTAGGCAACTATTAGATCTTCTATCCTATATGAGTTATGAAGTGTACGACGTTATCTGGCTATGTTGGCGATGAAAAGTGTCGCACTGTTCCCTTATAGCACGCACACAAGGATCGGAGGTCGAACTTTTTTGAGGCGTGCGAGTTCATCGAGATGATAAAGGAGTCATAGTGATTTCGAAGAGAGGATCGATGGAACTGATGGTGCTGGATTTCGCTGAGGATCGACGGATGTTTTGAGGAGAGAATTCACGTATTGGACGTAAAAACACGATACAAAGAAAGAAACTGTAACAACCCGGGATTTCAGAACCAATTTAAAAATTTTATTTTAGCTATTTTTATGGATTTTGAATATTTAAAATGATTTATTTTAAATAATAACGACTAAAAATTTATTTAAATCGTAGTTAGAACGTATAAATTTATTTTAATTATAAAAGGAGTTTGAAATGGCGCGGTAGTTTGAAATTTTGATTTAAATTTCAATTGAATGTATAGGATTCAAAATAAATAGAATTTCAGTAAAACCAGAAACATTGGAATCTATTTAATTATATCTTTCTAACAATGTGAAAAATTTAGATTTCACTTTATAAATTGGAAGTTATGTCCTGTTTAAAATTCAGAATAGTCACCATGGAACTTATATATATTTTAATGTAATATATCCCTTAAAAATAGCCATTTTGCAAACGTCCTCCATTTTCGACAAAACCACTTTTGTTGGATCCGGAATGTCAAATTATTGTTATATTCCAATTTTCATAATTTTGTAATTAATATGTCGGTGTGGTGAATTTAAACGTGTTTGGTACTTTCAGTTTGAATTTAATCGACAGGAAAAAGGCCATTTTACAAACGGCCTCCAAATTCGACTAAATTAGTTTTGTTAAGACCGTATCGTCAAAACATAGCTAGATTTATTTTTCTGGAATTTTTTGAGTTAGTATGTGGCCCCGGTAAATTAAAATGTACATTGAAATCAATTTTGAATGTTATATTAATTTATATTTTAATTTTGATGAAAACTGATCGAAACAGTCGAATCAGCTTACGGTGCATATCCCATTGTGTCCAAAATAGGGGTATTTGGCTAAGGACGATAGTCGTTGGATTCGATTTGGAGTTTGAAAGAAAAAGTAACTTTTTGGAAGTAAAATTAAATTAATAATATATTGGTCAACCCCCCTCCTTTCTCTCTCTTGTTCAAAACTAGAAAAGAAAAAGAAAAATCCGTTCAATCCTTGTCGCTGTTGCCTCTCCAATCCTTCGCCGCTCCACCTCGCCTCCCTCCCCCCCAGCCGCTGCGCCGCTACCTCAGGCGCCACCCTCCTCCTCCTCTATCTTCTCTCTCTTTCTCTGATTGAAATCTCTAGCCACTAAACCCCTTTCCACGGCCTCCACGGCCGCCGTGCTACCACCCACCGCCCCTCAGCCACGTCTGCAACCCCGGCGCACCTCCTCAAGCCATCAGTCCGGCCATGGGGCCCCCATGCCCAAAATCCCCTTTTTACAAAAATCACGTATTTGCAAAAACACCCCTGCCCTTGTTTAGCCAATAACTCCCAAACCGTGCACTTCTGTCCAAAACTCCACGGTATCAAAGTAAAAGATCTCGTTTTTCTCTTCAAATTGGGTATATGGAAGCCATATTTCGGAATGCAGAGCCGCCCGGAAAACACTTCCAAAATTTGTTGTCCAAATACTATCTTTTCGCAAATTATGGCAAAATAGAGCATTTTCGGAAGAAAGGCCACTAGGGAAAAATTGTCCGGAATGGCGTGTTTAAGTTAAGAAAAAAGATCGTGTGAAGATTGGAGCTCGTTTGCCAATTATGGAACCAGAACAGCGAATCAGAGCGTCAAAAAATAACGGTGGAGTGGATCCCAATATGAGAACACCTTCTCACTCAAATTATTTTATAGTTAAATATATCCTAGGTTGCAGACGGGGCTTAGTAGCTCCTGACACTATTTATTGTACAAACCATGGTTGTTTGTTTGGATTGTATTATGGGAAAATTGACTGCATTGTGGTTATTAATTGTATTGTAGTTTTGTTGATTGGATTGATTATTGTGTATGGCGCGAGCCTGTATCAGGAGAGGGTAATGCTAGACATTACACCGGTTCTAATATCGCGCCGTTATAATGCCGAAATTTTCTGAAATAAATATTGTTCAATAAAAATATAATAATGTGTATATGAACAGTATAAAATATTCATGTGTTGAATAAAATGTTTGAACAACATTTTTATTGAATGTATGAACTATATAAAATAGTCAAGTGTTGAAATAAATATTTTATCATTAAAAATATAATTTTTAACATATAAATGAACGGCGTAAAATTCTCCTGAAATGAAAATAAATATTCATTTACAAACCGGACGATTTGTTTATGTACACTCATTTAACTGACATTGATTAGGACAATAAATTTTACACATCGCCCAACTGCACAAATAATATTTAGTTTTATTGGTTGAAACCCCATATGGGTATTGGGATGATATTTGACGTACACTAATTCCAATTGCTTAGTTGTATTCAATCGATTGGTTGACAGACTGTCGTAAGCATTAATTATTTTTATTTAATGGTTATGCAGTTGTGTAATGCACTCTGGATGATGGATGATTGTGTATCATTGTTATTGTATACATTTGTTGTATGAAATCCATATAAATAACATTATATGGTAATTGATTGGGTCTGATTCCAATTCATAAAGAACGAATATTTTGAAATAGAAATATTTTAAAATAACGAATATTTTAAAATAATATTCTGTAAAGGACTAAAACGTGAATTTGATGTCCGATTTTGGATGGACACAAAAATATTGAAATACGTGAAGACATGTTGATTAGATATGCGCCATTTTAATGCGAACGATATTTATATCGATTTTATTCGTTTTTATAATGAATATCGAAAAGGAAATGATTTCAAAATCTGACATTTTGAAAATATTATCATTTATATATTATAATGATAAGGAGTATTCAGTTTTGACTTACAATTGAAACGAAAGTGGGAATCGTTTTTAAAATGAATTTATAAAATATGTTTTGAACGAAATAAATATTATATATATAATGGTTTGAATAGAACGCGTCGCGATTGTTCGTGAATTTTGACCATTGACTTCGAATTGACATTACGGGAGATCCGGCCGTCGGATTCTCCTAAAACCAAAACTGTTGGGTTCGTATCGAAAAGAGCTTTCCAATGAATATAAGAGATTTGATATCTAATGGTTGAGTTATGTCCAGATCAAATTTGGAAATGGTCGCTATGGAGGCAGTTCGGTGGCCGTTATTGGAAACTGGCTGTATGGGCCTTGATAAAATTATTAAAAATATTAATAAATTGTGTAAAATCATAATAAATGATTTGAAAAGAATTTGAATGAAAAATTCCATGTTTGTAAAGATAAAAATATATTTTTATCAAAATGAACTAGTTATTAACTAGAAAGATAATCCAACGTTTTTAAATAAATAACTTGGATTTGAGAATAGTTTTAATCTAACTAGAATTTTCCAATGTATGAATTGTAGTGGATTTGAATAGAAACAATCTCCGGAATATTTTGATGTTGGATTCCGTGACTATATGGATATTGTGGAGGAATTTGGAAGATAGATATATATCGTTATTCCCCATACGATATGTGTTGGTTTCAAAATTTGAAATTGAATCTAAGCCGATATAATTTCTGTTTAGAGCCTTATATTTAATATCGAATTGAGGTTTGTCGTGAATGGTGTCTTCAGTAGCACTGTTCTTAAACCCCGTGTGAAAAGAATAAATCTTTTAATTAAGATTATTGGAGTTTCCAGTTATATTTAGTAATTGGAATAAAATGGAATGTGAACTGGGTTTATTGTGAACTGTTTTTAACGACATTCGTTCTATAACTCAGATTAGCAGTGAAATGTAATTTGGAATTTATAAATCTTTTAAATAAGATTAATGGAATTTTCCAAAGTAAATTTTTACAATTTAATAAAATAAATTGGAATGGAATGGAATTCGTTTTGGTAATAATCGAAGTGAGCTTCTGTGGAGGAAGACTGTTATTATATATGAAATTTAAAAGGCTTTGCCGTTATTCCATTTATATTATTGGTTGGATACAAAAATTTATATCGATTATATATATATTGATCTATTTTCCGTGAAGATTCTATGGTTAATGGAATGTGATTTTGGATTTATCGTGAACTGTGTTTTAAACGACATTGGTTCTTTAACCCAGTTAAAGACAGGATTACATGTCTAACATTGTATTTCGAACCATATTGCTGATCTTTGCTAAATATATATCTGTTTGGTGGCAAAGAATTTATTCTCTTGCTTAACACCATTCTCTGAGACGTATGAGCTTAGAGGTTATATATTGGTAGAAATTAGTGATATGGTGTAGATTGTTAATGTGGCATGTTTGGGTTTCCAAAGTTAAATAATCGTTAAATAATGATTGTTGGAAGATTAAAACTAATGGAAGTTTTAATGAATCTTTAATTAGATTGAAATGAGAATGTGATAATTCAGATTATCAAATTTGGGAAATGATCGAAAATTGAGTATCACCAGTTTTACTCCAGGCGATAGTTAAATCTTTAATTAGATTTGAACGTGAAATGGTAATTAATTTTACCGATAACACCGTGGGTGTTAGATATGGGTACTACTAGTTTTGCTCCATGGGATGAATAGGTTGGGATTGGGATTAATAAATAAATGATTACTTCAGTAAGACTCGATAATCCCGACTAGTTGTTAAACCTTAATTTGGTTTTGGATTGATATCCAAAGGAAGATTAAAGAATAAAGTTAAAGAATTTATCTTTGACAAAATTAATGGGAACCTTTCCCTAATTATATGAATATTTGAATAAAAGAATATTATGAATTGGAATGAGGCGTATGATGTGTTTTTATAGCACTTGATTATTGATTATAAAATAAACGGGTTATTCAGAAAAATCGAGTGTATCCTATTTTGAATAACCGATATGACGACTAAAAGTCGACGATGAAGACGGTAGTAAAAAAACCAGAATTCTTCACATCGTTTGGATTATTACTGATGTCTTGATTGGGGTGTATACCCAAGACAAGGTAATAAGGGGTGATCGTCCAGATGTACTTGCAGACCGACCGGATATGCGAGGACCTCTCTCCTGTATTGGACATATGGGATGAGGAATAAGGTGCCTTCGGTTTTGTTCAGACCCAGAACGGACTTGCAAATGGATGTGTGTCTGGCATTGGATTTCATTCTTTATTGATTGATTTCTATTAAATATATATCTGTTTGGTGACGGAGAATTTATTCTCTTGCTTAACACCCTTCTCTAAGACGAACGAGCTTGGAGGTTATATATTGATAGACATCAGTTGTATGGCATAAATTGTCAGTGTGGCATGCTGAGATGCAAATGATCAAGGCTTTTGTTGAAAAGCAAAGTCTTGTGGTTGATGATCAAAGCATGGCTTTAAATAGCATAGCTTTGTGTATAGCGTTAATTCGCGAGCCTCATACCCGGTATGAGTCAAAAATAAGATAGTGACCGTAGGGAGAACTTGCTTTTCTTTCTAGTTAGAAGTGGTGTCAAGGTATGGAGCCTAAACATTTTTACTTATGTGGATGATGGATTATGACACGCCTCGGATATTGAGTCCCTAGTGGCTCTGATAAAGATATAGGGCTATATGCTCATAGGGTCCACATACTGACCTGTTTGGAGGTCCGCTAGGACCAGGAAATGTATTGTTCAGGAATTATTAATCCACTAAAGTAAGTGTGGACTGGCCCTACCGTTCATAGGGTTCACTGTAGGGGATCCTGAGGCATTTGCTAGAGTGCCTCGAATCAGCGAGGAGCCATCCCTTACCTCGACTCATAGATGGAAATCCAATTTCCAATACGCCACTTTTCGGTTTTATTTGTAGAATTAGTATGGCGACATAGTAAGATGGGGTACTATGCCATCTATGATTGATACATTTATATTTGAAGTTGATTTTGACACCATACACTTATAGTAATATCAAACGATTTTTGTTTTAAACGTACCAAGCATGTTTGGCTATTATAAGGTAAAACTCTATCCTTCGGCTTGCGTTGTATTGTGTGATTGGACCTGAGTCTTATAATAACTTCATTTTTCCAAAAAGCATTATGCTATTTGTTTTATGCACTGGTATTCTTGGGAGAAAACCCGTTCCGTGTTATACGGCGTGGTCCCTTGATTTACTCTATTTTAAAGTATAGTTTTAATAATTGTTTTATTTCTCACACCAGCCCCAGGACTGACCTGGAGTTTATTGTTTTAACTTAAACTCTAGGTGCCCATATTTTCCACACGGGCAGCTAGTAGTTTTGGTTTTTGTAGATGTTTATTTTCATAGGATCATGTATTACAGCTGGGGCTATATTCGGAAAGCTTTCTATCTGTATATTTCATTTAGTTGTGTTAGTTGATGTATTTATACATTTATTTTTCCGCTGCAATGTAAAGTAATTTTAAATCTCTGATATTTTCCAATGTATATTATTTATTCATATTCTGTTATATTCTTGTACTCTGATGTAAATTGTTGTAACAGCAATGAAAGCTTCTTCTGTTTTTGTTCTCATTTGTCGTGTTCTCAACTCAATCCAGGCTTTCCCAAAAGGACGAGTTTGGGACGTTTCAGAAACCCATCCAATACATGACTTCTCTCCTCAAAACATCTGTCGATCCTCAGCGAAATCCAGCACTGTCAGTTCCATTGATCCTCTCTTCGAAAACTCTACGACTCCATCATCTCGATGAACTCGCACGCCTCAATAAAAATCAACCTCCGATCCTCGTGTGCGTGCTATCAGGAAAAATGCAACACTTTTCATCACCAACATAGACAGATTACGCCGCACACTTCATAACTCATATAGGATAGAAGATCTAATTGTTGCTGACTCAAAGAAGCTTGTTTCATAATTTTTCATGGATAAAATCTTGAGATATGGTTTTTTTTCTTCATTTCTTTTATCTTTAACTGTAAACGTGAGTAGAGGAATGATAAAAGAGGCGACGACGTGTTTGAGTAGTAGGAATATAAGAAAATGAGAGAATTAGATTACTACTTTAAGATTATTTATAGGAAAGGAATTTCAAAGGTTAATTACATAAATAGAGCATTGGATCTATTCTTATTTTTCTTTAATTCAATTCCAACGGTGCTAACTACATCCAAATCCAAAATAGGATTTACATTTAGTTATAGGAATGAATTACGTACATTAAAATCTCAAATTCATTTATTTTTCCAATTTCCGTTTGAACATTAAATTTTAAAATAATCAACTTAATTTAAGTCTTAGAAATTCAGTATATATTTAATCCCAATAAGATTGTTTGATTTAATTTCAATTCTATTTATTCAACAAATCTTTAATTTAAGAATATAGTTGATATTTTTGTTTATATCCAATTACGTTAGTAACTTCCATTTATCGTTTAATGTACAACAACAAAATGCTTAATTACAATTAATTGGAATTAATTTATTTGTTATAACTTAAATTTGATTAAGTCTCGTATATTCGATATTTACTTTATTATTCCATAAATCGTTACATTCTGGTCCCAGTTAACGCTTGTTTTAAATCTATTATGTCAGTCTTCTACTATTACAAATTTTTATTCACCTTAACTGCATTAGTTGCCATTTACTTCCAATCTATCATCAATGTATTAAATAATAAATCTGAAATCTAAGAATTGTTATAAATTATCAATTCAAATGTGTTTGTATATCTGTTTGTTTATAACAAAGGCAAATGGTTTCACATATTAATATATTAATCTATTGTAATTATTATTCTTAACAACTAGTTAAACATTCAGTTTATTCCTTCAATTACAATTCTTAATTTCCATTCATTACACCATTCAATTATCTTTATTGCAATTTGTTTCCACTTTATTTCAATGCGTTAATATTGGGATTTGCAATCTATGACTAGTTACAAATTCTAATTAAAATATGATAAGCTTATTGTTTTAAAAAAATAAACAAATCTATTCACATACCTGTCATTATCCTTACTTAATCCATTTCAATATGATCACGTGAAATCTTGCTATTTATTTACAACATTTGGTTTAATTTCTTTTATTTCAGTTAATAACCAAATCTTATATCTACAATCATATACAAGCTATTATATTAATAACCTATTGAATTCACCATGTAATAAACTTATTCAAGTTTATATCAATTAAATTCACTTAATAATTTTTATTAAACTTGCATTTATCCATTGTTATCCAAAATCAACATTAAAATTAATAATATAAATTATTGCAAAATCTCGGGATGTTACAGTTGGTTTAGAATCACTAATTTTGTCAGGCATACAGCTTGGGTTGAACCAAACGGAATATATTTGTGTTATAGTTTGTGTTGTACATTTCTTTATCACCAGAAATTGTTGTTCTGACCCCCTTCCTCATTACAACCTCCCAGGTTTCATAGAGAAGATCGGGTTCTTGCATATTTTTATGTTTGGCTTTCGGTTCTCGTTCTCTCTCATGCTTGGTATTGACAAAGTGACTTACTTTGAAAAAGGTAGTTACTTGAATTGGTACTAGTTATCCTATTTTGTTTCTTCTGTGTGTTATTTTTGTCGTACTCTGATTATGTTCATGCTCATTTATTGTAGGTACCAGATATACGCTCTATGCTTGAATGAATTCAAGTTTTTTGTTTTTGTCATAATTTGGTTGCAGAAAAGTGTGGGGTGTTACATTATCACAATGGGCTTGTACTTCCCCGCATTGCGAGGAGACGATTGAATAAAGAAGTCCAAGTGCATTGAGGCGAGCATGAGCTTGCATTAGGGTTTGGCATTATCGTAGAAGAAGTTGTACTAGGTTGCGGTAGGTCAGGCGGCACTGGCGAAGTGTTAGATTGAGGTGGGATTTGATGTGAGGTGATAGGCGATAAGCTTGATGTTGAAAAGTGATCAGAGTTAACAACCATTATTTGTACGAGTATAATTAAATAATTGTTGACAAACCTTGATATTTGATTATTATTTATTTAGTAATAATCAAAGTGATAATCTTGGAATTTAAAATCCATGTAATGAAGGTTTATGAAACGATAAGGAACTGTTTATGGTAAAGTGAAGTTTGTAAGCGATTTTATATTAGTGGTAATATGAGTTAAGTTTTAAACTGAAGTTTAAATTAAATTCTTACTAGAACTCAATCTAATTGGATTCCATAAAATCCAAGTTGGGTGAAGTTATAAAACCCAAGTTTGATTGAATATATTATTGGAACGGGTTATTAGGAATGGTTTATGAGCGAAATAAAAGTCCAAGATATGCAATTAAAGAATTCGAACCTAACTGGAGATCTGCTGAGTTAAATGTTTTTCTGAGTATTGATCTGATGTTGGTTTCGGCCTTTAGGGTTGATATTTAGGGAATTATTTTTTAACAACCCGGAATTTTGGAACCAATTTAAAAATTATTTTTAGTATAATTTTATGAGAATTTACGGTCAAATTTTAAAATTCGATTATTTAAAGCTGATTTGAGTTGTTTACAAAGAAACATTATTGAGATGACCTCGGATTTCGATGAAACTTTTTTTATCGAATCTGTAGCATCAAATAATGATAGAATTCTAAATTTCGTAATTTTTGGTGCTAACGTGTAAGCGTACGAGAATCAAACGTATGTTAAAACTACATGTTGATATTAAGATGAAACGCGATCGAAAAATAAAAAGGAAGGTCAAACAAATTCGGAATTCGATGAAACCTGTTCCGTTGAATTCAAGATTTACGTTTGTTATTAGAATCCTAAATTTCGTGACAAACGGAATTAATATGTGGTTGTGCGATCAAAAGACATGAAGGTAAACTGGAACACTTTTACATTGATCGTCAAAACAAGCGGGAAATAAAATGGTGAGCATCCAATGGGCCACGGTGTTTTTCTTCCCCTTCACTAGATCGCGCCATCTCATTTATCCATGTGATAGGTGGTAATTTTGCACAAAGGCCCCCCTTTTTTCTCTTTTTTTCTCCTTCTCCTTTCCATTTGCATTCGCCTTCCTCTCCTTCCTTCCTTCCTCCACTCCAATGGCCACTGTAACGACCCGGAAAATCCGAACCAATTTAAAAATTTTATTTTAAATTTATTTGGTGGGAAAATATGGCAGAAATTAAAAATTCCATTTTTAAATAATATTAAAGCCAGTGAAAATAGTCAATTTTCAAACGATCTCTGTTTTCGACGAAACCACTTTCATTGGAACCAGAATGTCATATTATTGCTAGATTTCAATTTTTAGAATTTTTTGAATTAATATGTGAGCATGGCAAAGGAAAATGTGTTTGGTCGATTATAGTCAAATTTAATCGACTGAAAAATAGCCATTTTTCAAACAGTGTCATAATTCGACGAAATTAATTTTGTTAGGACTGTATCGTCATAACATAGACAAATATATTTTCTCTGGATTTTTCTGAGTCCGTTTGTGGCCTTGGTGAATTTATTTATGTAGACGAATTAAATTAATAAAGGAATTAAATATTAAATTAAATAATACAGGCAACAGACAGCCGTTTGGGCTGACGGGACCTATCCCATTGGGTCCGGAATATGGGCTATTGGCTAGGGTCACTTTCTGCTGGACTGAATTTGAAACGGTTTGGAAGATATGGTTTTTTTTTGTAAAAAATACATTTTAATATTATAAATAATAGGAGGAAAAAAAAACCTAATCACTATTCCTCCTTCGTTGCCGCCGCCCCCCCCCCTAAATTCAATGGCCAATGTTGTTCGTTCCTTCTCCTCCTAATTTCTCCTCCATCACTAACTTTCAGACCTCAACCCATATACCATCTCAAAGCCCCTTCCTTCCTCTTTAATTCCATACGGGTGGATCATCTTCTCGTCGCCCGAAGCCCGAGCAGCAGACCCCCAAAACCGCCGCGTCTCGTCCGCCGTGGCCCCCCCCTAGCCACGACCGAGCTCGACCAAACCCCCCCCCCCCCCCCCTGTCGTCCGACCTGGTCCGACGTCCCCCCTTCCGATCGACGAACCCTGCAACTAATTTGAAGAAAAATCCAACCCTAAGTTCGAACCCAATAGTAGAAAGCTTCGGCCGTGCTACAGAGAAGAGGAAGAAGGGTATTTACTTAATTAATTTATTATTTAATTAATTTAAATTGTTTTAAAAACTTCGATTAACCATATCTAACTCATTTCAATTCGAAATTCGACGATTTCAACGACGTTGTAATAGTGTGACTGAGATCTACGCATCTAGACTGACTGGAGTTGATTCTGAACAGTTTGAATTTTGGCCAAAAATCTTCAACGATTGTGAGATTTCTGAATTTGGATAATTAAATAATTTATTTTAATTATATTCGATTAGTTGAATCATTGTATATTATTCTGATCTGTTATGTGGTGATTGTTGTATTGTTGAATTTTGTTCGTTGTGATGTCATGTTATTGTTTGACAGTTTGGATCTGTAATATTCTGATGTAATCATAATAAAGTTCTCATCTTTTTATTTTTATTTTTATTTTTATTTTTAATCCTTTTATTTAAGTTGAATTCTTATTTAAAAATTAAACAAAATATAATCAAAGTTTTAACCTTTTGTTTGATAAACAAAATATAATCAAAGTTTTAATCTTTTGTTTTGAAAACAAAATATAATTAAAGTTTTAATCTTTTGTTTTGAAAACAAATCAAAGTTTTAATCTTTTGTCTTGAAAACAAATTAAAGTTCTAATCTTTTGTTTTTGAAAACAAAAGAAAGTTGAATCTTTTATTTACAATACAAAAGAAAGTTGAATCTTTTATTTACAATATAAAAGAAAGTTGAATCTTTTATGTACAATATAAAAGGAAGTTGAATCTTTTGTTTACTATATAAAAGAAAAGTTTGAATCTTTTATTTACAAAATATAAGAGAAAAGTTTGAATCCTTTATTTTGTTTTACAAAATAAAAGAAAGTTTAGGTCTTTATTTGATTTATAAAATAAAGAAAGTTTAGATCTTTTAAACTTTAATTAAAAGATAAAATAAATATTAGACATCTTATTTGATTTACAAATGAAAATAAGATGAGACCTTTATTGTGATTCATCAAAAGTATACACCAAATTGCATCGTCATGTTAGTATAGTTGAAATGAACCAAATTTCATCGTCATGTTAGTATAGTTTAAATGAATCAAATATTGACATTAGAAAATATATTTATATTAGGAATGTTGACACTAGAAAAGATGTTTACATTAGAAATAAAGTTCACCTTTTTAATTTTCATTTTACAATGCAAATATTACATAGAAGGATGAACTAACCTTTTTATTGAGTTCTCTTTAATAGATAGAAAAGAATAAAAAGACATTTTCATTTTTTCAATGTAAATAGAAAAGAATAAAAAGACATTTTCATTTTCAATGTAAATAGAAAAGAATAAAAAGACATTTTCATTTTCAATGTAAATAGGAAAGAATATAAAGAGATGTACATTTTATATGTAAATCATAAGAATAAGGAAAATGTCAATTCATTGAATATTGAAATTATACATTTTAAAACATCATTTTTGGTCGCACTAGAATTGGCGAACAAAAATGTCATTTCGTTGAATATTGAAATTATACATCGTTGAAACATCATTTTTGGTCGCACTAGAATTGGCGAACAAAAATGTCATTTTGTTGAATGTGAAAATATACATCGTTGAATTATCATTTTTGGTCGCATTAGAATTAGCGAACAAAAATGTCATTTTGTTGAATATAGAAATTATACATTTTAAAACATCATTTTTGGTCGCACTAGAATTGGCGAACAAAAATGTCATTTTGTTGAATATGTATGAAAATATACATCGTTGAAACATCATTTTTGGTCGCACTAGAATTGGCGAACAAAAATGTCATTTTGTTGAATATGAAAATATACATCGTTGAAACATCATTTTTGGTCGCATTAGAATTGGCGAACAAAAATGTCATTTTGTTGAATGTGAAAATATACATCGTTGAATTATCATTTTTGATCGCACTAGAATTGGCGAACAAAAATGTCATGTTTATTTGATATAAAATGATACATTGTTGAAACCATCATTTTTGCCGCACTAGAATTGGCGGACGAAAATATTACTTTCATAGAATAAAAGGTATGGATTTTAATAAAGGAAATCGCCCAAATGGTTTATATATTATATATAAATATAAAATATAAAATTAAACGAAACGAGCGCTGCAGTTCGCGTATCGACAATCGTAACTTCAAACGAATATATAGAAAGATCCGACCGTTGGATTTTCCCAAAACTGGAACCGTTAGGACCGCTTTGGGAAGAGCTTTCCAACGATATAAATTTCATCAAAATCCGACGGTTAGATTTTAAGATATGTGTAAATCAAATTTTGGTAAAAGCAGCGCCAGCGCCGCCCATTGACCCGAAACGTCGTTTATATACTTCGAGCTATTTTTAATAAATAAAAATAGCGATAAATAGTTATAAATATATATATGAAATGTTTTAAACTATAATTATGCGCCAATTATTTGAAAAGGCCGAGTTTAACTCATTTCAAATAATTGAACGGCGATTGAATCAAAGATGTAAGAAGACGATGGTTGAAGACCGGCGATCTTCACATCGAATGGGCGATGACTTCTGATACCTTGGACTGACTTGCTCCCAGGACTGGGTTGAAGCAGTAATTGTCCGGACGTGTGTGTTGGTCGTGCGGATAAGCGAGCGCCTTTTTGGTGTCTCCGGTTTCGTTCAGACCCAGAACAGACTTGTAAATGGATGCGTGTCTGACGTTGAAATCCACTTCATGTAATTAAATCGGTTTCTATTAATATATGTCTGTTTGGTGGTAGAGAATTTATTCTCTACTTAACACTCTGATACGTAGTGATAGTTGTCGATCGCATGGCGTTGAATTGTCAATGTGGCACGCCAAGATGCAATGATCAAGGCTTTGTTGAAAAGCAGGCCTTGTGGCTGATGATCAAAGCATAGCCTGGTTAGGTATAGCTTTGTGTATATCGTGACTTCGCGAGCCTCACACCCCGGTATGAGTCAAAAACGGGATATGGACCGTAGGGAGTGCACACGTTTCTTTCTAGCTAGGAGTGGTGCTTGGGTTTTGATACGGCCCGGCATTTTACTTATGTGGATTTTGGATTGAGGTACCTCGGGTTTTTATAGGCCGGAAGTGGTTATATTATAGGTCCAAAGGGACCGGGAAACGTGTGTTCAGGCATAACTAATCCACTACCGTTAGGTAGGGACCGGCCCTACCGCATCCAAGGGTTCACTGCGGGGGATCCTGAGGCATTTGCTAGAGTGTCTCGAATCGGAAGAGGACGATCCCTAGCCTCGATTTCATGACAGAAAACCAATTCCCAATACGACGACATTTCGGTTTTGATTGTAAACTTATATACGGCGACATAGTATATGGTACCTATGCCGTCTAGGATTGATATATGTATTTTGAAGTATTTTAATAATGTTTAAACACTAATGATAATATCAAAACATTACTTTTCACGTATTAAGCATGTTTGATCATCATAAGGGAAAACTCTATCCTCCTGTGTGTGTTGCATTGTGTGATAGGACTTGAGTCTTATGATGATTTCATTTTTCAAAAGTCATTTCACTGTTTTATATAAACTTTATAAAATATTGCACTGGCAATCCAATGGAGTAAACCGGTTCCGCGTTAGCGGCGTGGTCCTGAGATTCGCCATCTTGGTAGTTAATTTAGTTAAGAATTCTCACACCAGTCCCATGACTGACTCGTAGTTTGTTTCACTTTTGCAAACTCGGGTGCCCTCTTTCCACACGGGCAGCCAATTGACAGGTTTCTAGGTGATACTTTCTGGTGGGAGCTTGCTTTGGGAGGAAGAAGAAGAAGACCTTTTCTCCATCTTTTATTCTGCTTTTGAGACATTTTTCTATCTCTTGCTTTTGATGTATGTAATGGGATTTGAAACTTATTTCCTTTCATTTGAGACTTGTGTCTCTTTTGTTAAGAATTCTATTTTGCTAAGTGGATCCTGTAAAACTGCATACTCTGATGTTCTGCTATAATGTTGATGACATTTATTTCCGCTGCGATGGTTTATGTGTTATGATAATTATCTGAGATCTGTTTTTGTTGTAAATATGTTGTATTCCAAAAATGATCATCCTTACTTTCGGTCTACGGAAGTTCGGGGTCATCACAGCCACCCCTTGCGCCTCCTCCCCTATTGACCTGTTACTTTGCCTGCCCCGCACCACATCCCACCACGCAATATCCTAGGCCCCCCTGCTCGCCTTGAGCCCCCATGTAACACCCCACGTCCGTCAGTGTCACTCACAAAGGGAATGCACTAAGTTCTGTGGAGCATTTAAGGTAAAAGATGCAGATAAATTACAAGAAAGACAAAATTAAAACAGCGGGAAATAAAACTTTACTTTATTGATAAAATAGTTTGTATAACAATTGCTTTCCAATACCAGAGTATCATCTGTCTTACAAAATAAAGAAGCATAAAAATAACATTTGTATTCCCCCAATGTAGCAAAAACCATAGCATCGGAAAAGAGAGTCTGAAGCGACATATCCAAGAGTCTTCAAGCTTGGGAAGAGAACTGAGCCTAAGTAATAACATTACCTCCCTACGGACCTGGGGGGGAGACGGAAGACAAGAAAGCGAAAGAAAACAGAGTCAGACATTAAGTCTGGTAAGTTCAGTAACTTTCAGCATGTGAACAGGAAAAAGCAACACGACATAAATTAACTGAATATAAGATAATACCATAATGATAGGGTTAACAAGATAACATAAGATTTATGCAAGATGCTAAGGCAAGATGAGATATGCTTCCCTATTTTCTCTGCTTCGCTATTACCCTGTTATTCTGGATTCTATATCCCTGCACCACCTAACTAGTGTCCCAACTAGAAATCTGTATAAAATGATAACGTGGTCCCAATCCCCTAAGTTGTGGTTGTTTCAGGTGTACATCTATTATTTATTACCTAGATCTAATCTAGGGTTTTTCTATCGAGTGCTCCCTAGATTCAACTAGGATTTACGCGACTTATCTAATGCTTCACAGATTCAGGGTTTATGCCACCTATGTCCACTAGGGATTACGCTACCTGTCGAACGATGCCCCTAGTCTAGGACACACTACCTAGAGTGGTATATGTTCCTAGACTTTCCCCACGTATGCGTCGCGAATCGTTTATCGCTGTCTAGATGCACATGTCCTGAAATGTGCGACCCGAGTCCCATGGCAGGGCTACTCTAGAAACACGGAACTCGGTCGGGAGCTTTTCAGATATCTGCCGGTGCAGATGCTAAGGTCTGTTTTTCTACCAGTGGTTATGGTCCCACGTGACCCCTCCCTCAACTAATGAAAGGCAATCCAAGAAAATCAAGCGCGAGAACTGTACTTTTGCCACCCTATGCCCTACTTTCCTATTGGCCAGCCTCACCCATAACTAGATAGCAAGTATATGGTCTGTTGGGAGTTCTCTGCCTTTCCGCATACGTACAACGATTGACTAAAGATGGTAGGTAGACGACGAGTTGCTATCACAGGGCCACTGGTCTCGCCGAATCACGTTGGTCCATCCTAGTCTTTAGGTTGCCTTATATTGCAACCAAGGCATACCCTTGGTTCTTCTAACGCAGACCTTAACCTCTGTGACCCCAGGAGGATCATCTGCCACCTCACAGAGGGATACCAAGAGTATCCCCACGTCCCCTCGAAGCCTCAGGCTTCGTAACCCAATTCGTTGGAGCCTTCTTTAAGATCAGATGGACGTTCGCTCCTACTCGTGATATACTAAGGATTACTACTTAGTTTCTCTAACTAAGGTTTACCACTTAGTTTGTTGAATCATCGTTTTCTTAACTAAGGTTTACGACTTAGTTCATATTAACTAAGGTTTACTACTTAGTTCTTGTTCTTGTCAAGTTGGGTTGGTTAAGTGTCATTAGTCAATTCGAGTCAACTTAACCCTTTCGTTTGCATTATAAAATTGGTTAAGTGTTATCAGTAGTTCATGTTGACTTAACCCCTACCACAAACCGAGTTATATTGGTTAAGTATTTTCTTATTACTTAACCCTACCCATTCATCTTGTATTGGTTAAACGTTCCCTTTAACCTAACCTTGCCCATCTGTTTTAACTGACATGGTATAGCGGTTAAGTGTTCCCTTAGCTAACTTAACCCTAACATCTGTTTAATTAACATGTTCTAATGGTTAAGTATTGTCCTTTCATGTTTTTAACTTAACCCTGTTCATTTATCCTGCTATGATGACTAAGTGTTCCAAGTTTACTTAACCCCACCTTCTAGTCTTAGTTAACATGTTAAATTGGCTAAGTGTATTAAACCTACTTAACCCCTACAAGTCTTGTCTTGTTAACATGTTAAGTGGTTAAGTGTCCAGATTAGCCTAACCCCACTCATCAGATTTAGTTAACATGTTGAGTTGGTTAAGTGTTTTAGTTAACTTAACCCTACCATTCTTGTTCTAGCCTTAATTAATAAATTAAAGCCGCGACCACTCACATTAGACAGATATTGTTGCGATTACTGGATGTGCCGGTTGGTTCCGGGTAGGTTTATATCGCAACTCAGTCTAACCTCGGGTTAGGCATATTCGTGTTTTCTAAGTTCAAAGGGTTTTGATTAATTTTCAAATCAGGTTTTGAAAGTAACCATCCCGTCCGTCGGATCAGTTAGGGATAGCCAGGTAGAGCAGGAAACTTGTATTTTCCAAACCCAAGCCTAGACACTATCCTCTCTGTCACCCTAGAACTTTCTGGTGTATGTATTATTAAAAGAGATGTCATTAATAAACCTTTCTTTTGTATATATATAAATTGTTAACAATTTATCCTCAAAGTTTAACCATTTATCCTCAAAGTCCATTTTCCCTTTTTAAATAAATTTGGCCTATACCATATTCATTTGCCATGCCCACTAATGGACTTATATTCTAGGCCCAAATCTTGATTTGCCTATCTTACAGTTTATAGCAATTTAGATCCAACATCCTCATTTACAGTTCATGCCAAAACTAGATTTTATATTCTAGTTTACAGTTTATGCCAAACTAGGTTTCATATTCTAGTTCACCGTTTATGCCCAAAACTTAATTTGCATACCAACTACCTACTTTGTGGCCCATTTAACCATTTACCATTTATTCCCAATGTATGTAGATTATTCACAATTATGCTAATATACTTATCATGCTTAATTTAGCCACCCAATTCTGATTTAATATTCTAATTTCAGTTCATGTCAAAACTAGACTTGTTATTCTAATTTTTCATCTTAATAGTCATGATATAATGCATGTTCCCAAATTATGCCAATTTCCAAGTTTAGTCAATTTCATGTTTTTCCCAAAACGTATTCCCATCGTTCGTATAATCGTGATTCAACCTAGATTATAAATAAATCTAGATTCATGGAAAAAAGGAATGAACCAAAATGCCATGAAAGAATAGACATAATAACTGGCATAAGATGATAATTCACAGGCATATAGATCTGGTAATATTACGACATGAAAAGGGTTGAATAGTATAGGTTCAAGAACATGGGTAGACCTAACTTAATAGGTAAATTCCCAAGATCAAGATCCAAGGATAACTAAGAATAAACTGAAATAGAAAGTCAAGCCTAGATCCAATATAATGCCAGTTTGGGGTACAACATGGTTTTGTAACTACAGTGTCATGGGCATAAATAATAATCTTATATCCATAGTCATAGGCAATAAATCCTCATAGTTAATGAATCACAGTCATAGGCGATGTTCATAATCAAAGGAAAATAATTCTCACAGTCATGAGTCACAGTCATAGGCAATGTTCATAGGCAATGTTCATAGTCAAAAAGGCATATGTTTTAAGGTCCATAGTTTCATAGTCACAGTCTTATTGGTCATCGAATCATAACAGTTCTTAATTAGGTCCAAGGATATAAGCACTGATTCGAACAGAAAGATTTGGCATATTCTTTTATTCCTTTAATTTCATGTCACGAATAGAGAAAACGTTTAAATCTAAAAAGTAACCGACTTACAGAGATTATATTAGATTCATAGAAAAACAGTCGTTTGAACCTTTACTTGAATCCTAACTTGTTTTGAATCTCCTCTTGAAAGTCTTGAGCAGCATTTCCTCGTCTTGATTTATTTTATATATTATTTTATTTATTATTTAATTTAGTGAAGGAGAAGAAGCCATGTCCACCAAGAATCTTTGCAGCATAAGGTTAGAGAAGAATTGTGAATAGTGAAGGAGACTAGGGGCTGTTTATATAGGATTAGGCAGACGAATCTAGGCAGAAAACGAGACCAGGTACATCAGAATGCACCCAGGCCCAAAAGTGGGTTTTGCACCCAGGTCGACACCCAGGTCGACTGCCCAGTCGACCTGGTCAGGGGGGTCGACTACCCAGTCGACCTGGGTCCTGGGCGGGAATTTTCCTGCCTAGCCCGCTTCTGGGTTTGAATTCGAATTTCGAATTCAAATTTTGAGCTGTTTTCGATTCTGAAAATTCCTGAAACTTCGGAGGGTCATATCTCCCTCATACGGACTCTGATTCTCGCAAACTCGGACTCGTTTCCAAGCAAAATTTCAAGACGAACGCAATGGCGTAACCCGTTTCCCTTAATTTTTCATCTACCATTTAATTATACCTTAATTTGTGAAACTTAATGTTACAGAATTATGGGGTGTTACACCCCACACCTCCTAAAACTCTGAAATTCCCCTTATCCACCTCTTTTAAGCACCTAGGTCCATAGAAATCAAGTCTTACCACCTCCATACACCTCTTACCACCACGCAACAACCCTTCCACTACTGCACCACGTTTTCCAACACAGGTCAGCGCTGGTTGTGGACCCCACAGTCCTAAAACTCCCCATTTCTCCCTCCGTTTAGCTTCAAACCTCCAGGTCTGCAAGTATTTGCAAGTTAGAGTGTGTTAGCAAGTTGTTTAAGCCGCGTAAGCAGTCAGAAAGTTGCCTAGGAGCCCGACAAATTACGTTGGTGTTGTGCCTGTGCTGTAACAGCGTTAGCGAGTCCATAGTCTTCCAGAACAAAGATTGGCGGAGTGGAAACCATTTGTGAGAAATCGAAACTCACTTATAAAGGGCTAAATAAAATAGGATGTTAACTGTTTGTGGTTAATAATATAAAAATGTGTTACGATGTTATATGACGAGTATTGGTTAGTAATACTAATTTATTATGATGTTAGTTTATGTGCATTTGTGTGAAATTAAAATTCATGTAGAAAGGGAATAAATTTAATTGACTACTAACTGTTGATTAAAAATATTTAAGAATGTTTATCATTGATCATACAAGTTTATTATTATATTATACAATGAGTAGTGCGATAAAAATATAATTTTTATCTATTATATCTGATATCCCTTGAGTTCAAGACTTAAAATATATGCCAAGATGATTGAAAATTTGTTGCATCTTAAATGGCATTGATTGTGTAATTTAATTATTACTATTGACCGTGTGTGAATTAGATGCATTGTGATGGTTGCTTAAGTACAAAAAAAATATACACCATTGGACATTGAATAATAATTGTGGACCACACTGCATAGAATAATCATATAAGCATGTAAGTGTTTGAAGCTTATATGATGAGGACAACATAACATAGAATAACATACCCATATAAGCATGTAATTGTTTGATGCTTATATGATGTGAACTGTATAGCATGTAATCGTTTGATGCTTATATGATGTGGACAGAAGAACTGTATAGCATGTAATTGTTTGACGCTTATACATTGTGGACAATATAACCATATAAGCATGTAATTGTTTGATGATTATATGATGTGGACCTAGTAACCATATAATGATATAAATCACAGGATTTAATAGTGAACCCCATACGGGTCTTGAGATGACAGTAATTCACATGTCTCTCTTGTGTATGTAAGCGACATGGATTTTGATGTAAACCCCACACTTGTATTGAAATGATTTTTTTTTACACATCTTCGGAGTGTGTAGATAAATAATGATTGTTTGTGAACATGATGCGAACCCCACACAAGTATAGGATGATATTTTTTACACATCTCCCAAATAATTGGTCTGTATATTAATATATTGATTTATGAGGGCCTGGAGAGGAGAGTTATGTTTTTACCGATCAGCCCGTAGGAGGTTATGGCGAAATTTTTCGAAACTATAAGGTGTTAGCCAAATAGTTAATAAACTATCATGAAAGCGACAAAATTTCGATATTTAATTATGTACGTCGAAGAATGGTTGAATAATAAATAAAACGGTTTGGAAGTAGTTAGACGTATAATATATATATACACACATACATCAAAAATAAATTAAAATAGAACGTGTCGCATAGCGGTAGTTCGCGTTTTCAGCACGTAACTTTAAACAAATATGCCGGAAGATCCGACCGTCGGATTTTTCTAAAATTAGAACCGTTGGATTCGTTATGAAAAGATCTTTCCCATGATAATAAGAATGTTAAAATCCAACAGTTAAATTTTGAGAATTGTTTAATTCAAGTTTGAATGAAAACAGTGCTAGTGCAACGGAATGACCTGAAACGTCGTTCAACCAAAATTGACTATCCACACACACATATATATATATAAATAGCGAAAAAATTTAAAATATTATAAATGATTTGGAACGCGTATAAACCAATTTCACATGGTTTTTAATGATAAAAGTGGTTAAGTGCAATTTGGCGATTTTGCGTAAAAGCTTATATAATCGATTTGGCGATGTTTAGAAATAAGAATCTCAATTCGTAAATCGAATTGAAGTCTTGAGTAAGCCTTTTAATATAAGGTCATGAAATGATATACGAAATCCAAATTTCTTAACCAGATGTGAGAATATGATTTTAATTCTTAAGAAAGGAACCAATTAAAAAGACATTTAATTGGAGAATCAATAATCAAAATAAGGAATTGATTTGGTTTGTTTTGGCGAGAATTATTTGAAAAGACCAGGTTTAACCCATTTCGAATAATTGAACGACGATTAAAAGTCGAAGATATTGAAGACGGTGCAAGATGAACAATGTTCACATCGAATGGATTACTGTTGATGCCATGGATTTGGTTAGCTCCCTTGAAGGGGATATAGTGGCAGTTGTCAGGATGTACTTGTTTATTGTCCGAATATGCGAGGATCTCTCTCCTGTATTGGGCATATGGGATGAGGAATAAGGTGTATGGACTTATAAATGGATTGTGTGTCTGATATTGTATTTCATTCTGTATTGATTAATTTCTACTAAATATGTATGTTTGGTGGCAGAGAATTTATTCTATTGCTTAACCCCCTTCTCTGAGACATACGAGCTTAGAGGTTATATATTAGTTGATACCAACTGAAACAACCCGAACTTCCCGACCGAACAAGAAGGCGGATTGCTTTGAGAACACGACGCATCAAAACACAAACATGAGAATATCTCATTGCTATTACAAAAATTTACATCAGAGTACAAATAAATAATATACAGCAGAAAATATCGAAGATTTTAAATTACAAAATAGCAGAAATATATATACATAAATATAATATGCAACAGAAAATATCAACTACCACAACTGAAAGAAATACACGGATACAAAGCATTCTGAATATAGCTCTAGCCATAATCTAGGATCCTATGAAAAGTAATATCTGCGAAAACGAAAACTACTAGTTGCCCATGTGAAAAATAAGGGCACCCAGAGTTTAGGTGGAAACAATAAACTCTGAGTCAGTCATGGGACTAGTGTGAGAACTAAAATAGTTACTAAATTTATTTTAATATTGGGTAAATCAAGGGACCATGCCGTATAACATGGCACGGGTTTTCTCCCAAGAATACCTATTTAAAAATAAACAACGCAATGCTTTTTAAAAAAATGAAGCCATTATAAGTCTCAGGTCCCATCACATAATGCAACAAAAACCAGTGGATAGAGTTTTGCCTTATAATGGCCAAACATGCTTGATATGCGAAGTTTATCTTTTATTATTATTAGTGTATAGTGAAGAAAACAACTTCAAATATAAGTGTATCAATCATAGACGGCATAGTACCCCATCCTAATATGTCGCCATATAGGTTTACAACGGAAATCGAAAGTTGTGTATTGGAAATTGGGTTTCCATCTATGAACCAAGGCAAGAAATCTTCCTTCCGATTCGAGACACTATAACTCGTGCCTTAGGATTCACCCGCAAGTGCACTTGGAGTGGCAGGGTCGGTCCGCACCTAACGTTTGTGGATTAATAATTCCTAAACAATATGTTTGCCGATCCTATGTGACCAAAAATCTAGTCAATATGTCGACCGTTAAGGCCTTTTAGTCGGCCATATCCGAGGTACCTGGCTATCCATTATCCATATAAGTAAAATGTCTGGATTCCATACCATGATATCATTCCTAGCTAGAAAGAAATGCATGTACTCCCCACGGTCCTTCATCTCGTTTCTGGTTCACCGGTGTGTGAGGTTCACAAATAAAAACTATACACAAAACTGCACTATTTAAAGTTGTGCTTTGATCATCAACCACAAAGCCCTACTTTTCAACAAAAGCCTAGATCCATGCAACTCAGCATGCCACATTGTCAATCTATACCATACCACTAATTTCCACCAATATATAATCTCTAAGCTTATACGTCTCAGAGAACGGTGTTAAGCAAGGGAATAAGTGTAACACCCCACCTCCGTTAAGGTCACTCACAAAGGGAATGCCTTAACTTTGGTGGAGCATTTTAGTAAACAGAACAGAAACTTACAAGACAGATAAAATAGTACTTGAAAAATTTATAACTTTATTTCAACAGAAAACGAAATAAACTTGGTTACATCCTTTCAAATCACATTATCAGAATTCAAGTACAAAATATCAGTCTTGTACAAAAGCCTTCAGAATGCATAGTTTAAAATCATAATCCCCATAGAACGGAAGCTATACAGAGCCAAGCCATACTTTAAGCACTTCAAGCAGAAGAAATCCGGATCAAGCTAAAGTATTCCCTCCTTTGATAACCTTGGGGGGAAACGGAAGAAAGGAGGCGAAACAAAAAGGGTCAGACAAAAAGTCTGGCAAGTCCAGTGATTTTCAGTTATGAACAGATAATAATAACATGACATGAAAATAAAACTGGATGAGAGATAACTGTAACAGGTGTAACAGATATAATAGAAGAACAGAATGATATAAGCTATTGTTTTACACTTCTCTACACTAATACTAGTATAACAGAATTAGGTGTCACCCTAATGTCTAAACTGAAACAGAAACGGGTACAGAATAATTTAACAGAAACAGAATGCTAATAATGGGCCTTTACTACCCGATCAGAAACAGACAGAAGCAGAAACAGATTAATCCCTACGGAAACAGAATGTAGAATTAGGTGTACACTAGTAATGGGCCTTTACCACCCGAACAGACGGTACCACGCAGAAACAGACAGGTGTTACCACCCAACAGAAACAGACGGTACCAACAGAAACAGACAGAACTAAGTGTACCCTAAAACCCTACCCCAAGCGATCGGCTCCCTAATACATAAATATCCTGTGTCGGCCCCACAGTAGGGTGTATCACTCCCTAAAGTGACAACCAATTGGCACAGACCTATTTACAGATGTCACGGCGTCTTACATCCTCAGAGGCAGACCGGGATCCATGCACGCACATGACGCGTTTGGAACGCACCATCAACACCCCTCGCCATTATCAGAATGAACCGCTTATAATTAGTTCAGTAAGCGTGCCCGGACCCTACTTACTGTTGGGTCAAAGTTTTGATACCAGAAAGGGTTACTGACTAATATGGGTCCCAAACAACAGATGACACAAGTAATTCCCCTCCTAACCTTGTGTCCCCAGACTAACAGATTTCAGCTTAACTTGTCTACAAGTTTCAGACATACAAAATTTAGGTTAACTAGTTCACAGATCAGACAATCAAGTTAACAGGTTTTCAGACTAACGGATCAGATGTTCGGATTAACATGCTTACAAATTAACTGGTTACAGATTAACAGACTTACAGATTAACTGGTTACAGATTATCTAACTTTGTATTGGGCCTACGGATTCACGAAACGGGTTTATCAGATTCATTGGTCCAATTGGTTTAACCTTACCCAACACGTTTTAGACATCATAATTATCTCAGATTTTCATTAATTAAATATTAATGCCCAAACCTCTCACATTAGACTGACACTTTGCGGCTACTGGTTAGGCCGGTTGGTTCCGGGCAGGTTTATGTCGCAAACTGAGTCTAACCTCGGGTTTCAAGCACGTTATGACTAACTTCTCACATTAGAACCTATTGTTTGCGACCACTGGAATATGCCGGGCGGTTCCGGGCAGAATTACGCCGCAAACTCATTCTAACCTCGAGTTTGCCATGTTTATCTTTGCGGTCAATTAATTAATGATTTACCATTTATACCCACGCCTAATATACATGTCAATTATTCATAACTATAGCCAATTCAGATTATGTCAATAGCGGACTAATTATATCAACTCAACAGATATTGCAGATAACAGATTTTTCAGATTAGGCGACTTAACGGATTTAGCAGATTAAGCAAACTAGCAGATCTAGCATTTTCAACAGACTTAGCAGATGACAGATTTGGCAGATGAACAAATCTAGCAGACTAGGCAGTAGAGCAGAACTAGCAGATTAAGCAATATAACAGAACTAGCAGATTAAGCAATATAGCAGAATTAGCAGATTAGGCAATATAGCAGAACTAGCAGATTAGGCAATATAGCAGAACTAGCAGATTAGGCAATATAGCAGAACTAGCAGATTAGGCAAATATAACAGATTTAATCATTCCTTAAAGTTTCACAAACATATCTTGCCTAATTTTAAATTTGGCCTAAGCATGCCTAAATAATTGTCATGATTCACACTATGATCATATACCAAATATAACCATCGATTACTATGAATGTCATATGTCCCAAAGATCCCTTACTTAGGTGTTTATTTACATTTAATAGATGTCCTACCTTAATGTAAATCTTTATACCTAAGCCATATTTTCTTTGTCTCAAGTCATATGTTAACATACCATGGTTCCTCTTCTTCCAATTCACAGAATATGCATAGATCTAAATCTAGTTTACAACCTATGTCCTTTTTCTTAAATCAGTCACAGATTAACCATGTCCAATTATTCCACATTCATTATTTGTCCCAAACATTTTAGCGTTTATGCGTTAATCTCTTAGGAGATTGGCGCAGGCTCGTAGTAGCCTGGCTATAGAACAGAAAGAAGAAGAGATACAGAATAAAATAGATCAGAATAGAACATACACAATCTCAAATTCAGATTTACAATCATGTCACAATTATGATTAAAGTTTATATCGGAAAATAACTGCACTTTCCTTGGTTGGATTAAAGAAATAACTTTAATTGTTGTAGAATCATTGCAGAAGCTTTAATCTCTAATTTGAATTGAGTTGCTTAGGTTGATGTTGATTAGCTTCTAGTTTTGATTCCAGCAGAGTAGCGACGCCATTTTTATTTTTATTTAGAACAGAGGAAAAGAAGAAGCAGAATAGAATTGTGTGTAGAGAAGGCTAGGTCTTAGGTTGTTTTTATAGGTGTGGCAATTCATTTCAGCCATCAGATTAACCCTAAAACCAATCTGGACCATCAAAAATCGTCCCTGGGCTTCAAAAACGTGTTCTGGACCGAAACAGGCCGACCAGGTCGACCTGTAGGGGGGAGGTCGACACTATAGTCGACCCCCATGGGGGAGGTCGACTCCCAGGTCGACCCCCTGGTCGACCTGGCCCCTAGGTCGACCCCCAGGTCGACCTGCCCAGTTCTGTGCTGACCGAAACCTTCTGAATCTTCTACAGGCCATAACTTCTTCATCCGGACTCCGATTTTCGAAAACTCAGACTCTATTTCATGTAAAATTTCAAGAGGAACGCAATAGTGATGTCCATTTTACCTAATTCCTGATTCTTAAATTAATTATCCTCATTTTACTATCTTTTCCGTTACACACCGTTATCGAACTAATTTTTCTTCTCTTTCATGTATTAATTAATTCTTCTTATGCATCACCATTATTTACCTATCATAAACATATTTTCATATATTTTATTTCATTTTTAATTATACTTAAAAATGCGGGGTGTTACATTCTCCCCTCCTTAAAGGATTTCGTCCCCGAAATCTTCAAGTTAAGAAGAATGTGTCCTACCATCCAATCATCCATCTACTCAATCACCAATCACAGGCATTCATTGTCCTTAAGAGATTTCTAATGTTGTATGAACATATGCAAGAAGTGTGTGTATATGTTCCTTGTCTAATGCAAAGATCAGGCGGTCCACTGATTCAGTTGACCTCCTTAATGCGAATTATCCCAGTGCCATGAGTCCAACATGTATGCAATTTTCCTACTCGATACATATCATTTCTATATGAGTGCACAATCATTCAGTCATATGCAACATCCATGTGCTGAGTCAATCATTTTGCATCCACAAAAATTAAAAATGCTCACACATCCATATGCAGTATGAGAGTGTTTTCGAGCCGATCTAGTGCCTAGTGTGTGTATATGCATCCACGGGAAACCACTTGCATCCACTTGCAACCATCAAACATAACATGTCTCAAACACATGTTTACACCCATTAGTTTCTACCTAAAGTTCGAAGATTCGATCGATAGGATACAGTCGAAGATAAAACAAAAACTTGGTTCCCATTAGACATGGGTCCTAAGTATTGGCCCCGAAGACCGAAACCAACATCAAATTGACACCCAGAGGATTACCCTCTTTAGATAATGTCAAAACTGGAAATCTTAACAGAAGTATTCAGATATTTACAGACTATTGGTATAGATCAGGTTCCCTAATGACTCTTAGGAAGTTAAGCATGATAAAATCATACCCCATGAAAACTCAGAATGTATGCGTCATACTTGACGCCTAACACAGATATCCCTCAAACCCCAATCTCAAACAGATGAGCCATAACCCTTATGGGTCTGAGTCTACAGCGGAATTCAGAAATAATACTAGTATTAAAGTGCAGAGTATCGATTACAAAATCAAAATACCAGAATCAGAAAAAGTCTTAACTCCATAATCAGATAAAGAAATTAAACCTACTATAGAAATTTTCCTATTTCTATCCTAGCCACTAGCCTCAAGAGTGTTCGCCTGCCCTCCTTGCCCTCGTCTCTTCGGGCAGTCCCTAGTGAAATGTCCCATCTCTCCACAGTTGAAGCAAGTGCCTTTCCTTTTTCTGCAATCCTTGTTCAGATGAGTCGAGCTCCCACAAGTAAAGCACTTTTCCCCTTCTTATCTTTAGACTTCTCATCCTTCTTTTGTGTTTCCTTTTTGGGCCATGCTTTCTTATTCTGTGGTTCTTCCTTCTTTGTCTCTTTCGGGCCCTTGTCTTCCTCGTGCAGTAGTGCCATGTCCACCAATTTCTCGTAAGTCGCTCCCATGGGTACGTGGGTCATGGCTAGGTTGTGCAGTGGCTCGTTCAATCCTTTAACAAAGCGGAGAGCCTTTTTATGCTGAGTGTTGACTAAATCCAATCCGAACCTAGCTAGTTGGTTGAACTGGTTGACGTATTCCTTGACCGTCATACTTCCTTGCTTAAGAGATAAGAACTTTTCCAGTTGTAAACTCCGTTCAGCTTGCGAGAGAAATTTTGTCTCAAACCTTGTTCTGAAATCCATCCATGTCTCAACCGGCCTCTCGGCGTTAGTGACTTCCCACCAGTAGGAAGCTTCGTCTTTGAGCAGCCATACCGCCAACTGTACCTTCTGCCTATCGTCCACCTCGAAGATAACGAATAGATCCTCAATTTCTTTGAGCCAGTTCCTCGCTTCGACGAATGATTCAGTTCCCTTGAAATCCTTTCCACCCATGGCCATAAAATCTCTACATATCTTTGAGAAAGCAATTGCACGAGGAGGGGGCGGAGGAGGAGGGGGATCATTTGCTGGACCTGCGGCGGCGGTCCTAGCCTCAAGATATTGACGAAACCAACCGGGTACATGAACACCCTCTGGTATCTCAGATGCTTCAGACATGCTGAAACGAAAAAAGGAAAGATTCAATACAAAAAGGACTGAAGGAAAGATATATGGCTCTTGGGGATCATGTTTTTCAAAATAAGCTTTATTTTTGAAAATACTTCCTTTCAAAACCTTTTTGAAAATAGTTTTCCAAAAACTTTACCCAATCTGGTAACCTTCAGCTCTGATACCAAGTGTAACACCCCACCTCCGTTAAGGTCACTCACAAAGGGAATGCCTTAACTTTGGTGGAGCATTTTAGTAAACAGAACAGAAACTTACAAGATAGATAAAATAGTACTTGAAAAATTTATAACTTTATTTCAACAGAAAACGAAATAAACTTGGTTACATCCTTTCAAATCACATTATCAGAATTCAAGTACAAAATATTAGTCTTGTACAAAAGCCTTCAGAATGCATAGTTTAAAATCATAATCCCCTTAGAACGGAAGCTATACAGAGCCAAGCCATACTTTAAGCACTTCAAGTAGAAGAAATACGAATCAAGCTAAAGTATTCCCTCCTTGGATAACCTGGGGGGAAACGGAAGAAAGGAGGCGAAACAACAAGGGTCAGACAAAAAGTCTGGCAAGTCCAGTGATTTTCAGTTATGAACAAATAATAATAACATGACATGAAAATAAAACTGGATGAGAGATAACTGTAACAGGTGTAACAGATATAACAGAAGAACATAATGATATAAGCTATTGTTTAACACTTCTCTGCACTAATACGAGTATAACAGAATTAGGTGTCACCCTAATGTCTAAACTGAAACAGAAACGGGTACAGAATAATTTAACAGAAACAGAATGCTAATAATGGGCCTTTACTACCCGATCAGAAACAGACAGAAGCAGAAACAGATTAATCCCTACGGAAACAGAATGTAGAATTAGGTGTACACTAGTAATGGGCCTTTACCACCCGAACAGACGGTACCACGCAGAAACAGACAGGTGTTACCACCCAACAGAAACAGACGGTACCAACAGAAACAGACAGAACTAAGTGTACCCTAAAACCCTACCCCAAGCGATCGACTCCCTAATACATAAATATCCTGTGTCGGCCCCACAGTAGGGTGTATCACTCCCTAAAGTGACAACCAATTGGCACAGACCTATTTACAGATGTCACGGCGTCTTACATCCTCAGAGACAGACCGAAATCCATGCACGCACATGACCCGGTTGGAACGCACCATCAACACCCCTCGCCATTATCAGAATGAACCGCTTATAATTAGTTCAGTAAGCGTGCCCGGACCCTACTTACTGTTGGGTCAAAGTTTTGATACCAGAAAGGATTACTGACTAATATGGGTCCCAAACAACAGATGACACAAGTAATTCCCCTCCAAACCTTGTGTCCCCAGACTAACAGATTTCAGCTTAACTTGTCTACAAGTTTCAGACATACAAAATTTAGGTTAACTAGTTCACAGATCAGACAATCAAGTTAACAGGTTTTCAGACTAACGGATCAGATGTTTGGATTAACAGGCTTACAGATTAACTGGTTACAGATTAACAGACTTACAGATTAACTGGTTACAGATTATCTAACTTTGTATTAGGCCTGCGGATTCACGAAACGGGTTTATCAGATTCATTGGTCCAATTGGTTTAACCTTACCCAGCACGTTTTAGACATCATAATTATCTCAGATTTTCATTAATTAAATATTAATGCCCAAACCTCTCACATTAGACTAACAGTTTGCAGCTACTGGTTAGGCCGGTTGGTTCCGGGCAGGTTTCTGTCGCAAACTGAGTCTAACCTTGGGTTTCAAGCACGTTATGACTAACTTCTCACATTAGAACCTATTGTTTGCGACCACTGGAATATGTCGGGCGGTTCCGGGCAGAATTACGCCGCAAACTCATTCTAACCTCGAGTTAGCCATGTTTATCTTTGCGGCCAATTAATTAATGATTTACCATTTATACCCACGCCTAATATACATGTCAATTATTCATAACTATAGCCAATTCAGATTATGTCAATAGCGGACTAATTATATCAACTCAACAGATATTGCAGATAACAGATTTTTCAGATTAGGCGACTTAACGGATTTAGCAGATTAAGCAAACTAGCAGATCTAGCATTTTCAACAGACTTAGCAGATGACAGATTTGGCAGATGAACAAATCTAGCAGACTAGGCAGTAGAGCAGAACTAGCAGATTAAGCAATATAACAGAACTAGCAGATTAAGCAATATAGCAGAACTAGCAGATTAGGCAATATAGCAGAACTAGCAGATTAGGCAATATAGCAGAACTAGCAGATTAGGCAGATATAACAGATTTAATCATTCCTTAAAGTTTCACATACATATCTTGCCTAATTTTAAATTTGGCTTAAGCATGCCTAAATAATTGTCATGATTCACACTATGATCATATACCAAATATAACCATCGATTACTATGCATGTCATATGTCCCAAAGATCCCTTACTTAGGTGTTTATTTACATTTAATAGATGTCCTACCTTAATGTAAATCTTTATACCTAAGCCATATTTTCTTTGTCTCAAGTCATATGTTAACATACCATGGTTCCTCTTCTTCCAATTCACAGAATATGCATAGATCTAAATCTAGTTTACAACCTATGTCCTTTTTCTTAAATCAGTCACAGATTAACCATGTCCAATTATTCCACATTCATTATTTGTCCCAAACATTTTAGCATTCGTGTGTTAATCTCTTAGGAGATTGGTGCAGGCTCGTAGTAGCCTGGCTATAGAACAGAAAGAAGAAGAGATACAGAATAAAATAGATCAGAACAGAACATACACAATATCAAATTCAGATTTACAATCATGTCACAATTATGATTAAAGTTTATATCGGAAAATAACTGCACTTTCCTTGGTTGGATTAAAGAAAGAACTTTAATTGTTGTAGAATCGTTGCAGAAGCTTTAATCTCTAATTTGAATTGAGTTGCTTAGGTTGATGTTGATTAGCTTCTAGTTTTGATTCCAGCAGAGTAGCGACGCCATTTTTATTTTTATTTAGAACAGAGGCAGAGAAGAAGCAGAATAGAATTGTGTGTAGAGAAGGCTAGGTCTTAGGTTGTTTTTATAGGTGTAGCAATTCATTTCAGCCATCAGATTAACCCTAAAACCAATCCGGACCATCAAAAATCGTCCCTGGGCTTCAAAAACGTGTTCTGGACCGAAACAGGCCGACCAGGTCGACCTGTAGGGGGGAGGTCGATACTATAGTCGACCCCCATGGGGGAGGTCGACCCCCTGGTCGATCTGGCCCCTAGGTCGACCCCCAGGTCGACCTGCCCAATTCTGTGCTGACCGAAACCTTCTGAATCTTCTACAGGCCATAACTTCTTCATCCGGACTCCGATTTTCGAAAACTCGGACTCTATTTCATGTAAAATTTCGAGAGGAACGCAATGGTGATGTCCATTTTACCTAATTCCTGATTCTTAAATTAATTATCCTCATTTTACTATCTTTTCCGTTACACGCCGTTATCGAACTAATTTTTCTTCTCTTTCATGTATTAATTAATTCTTCTTATGCATCACCATTATTTACCTATCATAAGCATATTTTCATATATTTTATTTCATTTTTAATTATACTTAAAAATGCGGGGTGTTACAATAAATCCTCCGCCACAAACAGATATATATTTAGCAGAGATTAATGAATACAGCGCGAAATACAATGTCAGACATATAATCCATTTGCAAGTCCATTCTAGGTCTGAACGGAACCGAAGGCACCTTAATATTCCTCGCCCCATATGTCCAATACAAGAGAGAGGCCCTCGCATACCCGGTCAATCTCCAAGTACGTCTGGACGATCGCCACTTATTACATTGTCTTGGGTGTACAACCCAATTAAGACATCAGTAATCAACCAAACGATGTGAAGATCTCCAGTCCTCAACCACTATCTTCTTTGACATTTAGTCGTCGCATCAGTTATTCAAAATGGGTTAAACCCGGTCTTTTCGTATAACTCACATATCTTATAATCAAGTGTTATAAAAACACATCATACGCCTCATCCAATCCAAAATATTCTATTATTCAAATATTCTTTACATATGGAATTATTCCCACTAATTTTATCAAAGATTTCAATCATTTAGACCTCTTGTTTAAATCTTTCTTTGAAAACAATTGCAAAAGATTTTATATTATATGTTCACAAAACTAAACCAAATTAAGGTTTATACAACTAGTTGGGATAAACGAGGCTTACCGAAGTAATCACTCATTTTATCATCCCAATCCCAACCTATTCATCCCAGGGAGCGAAACTGGTAATACTCCATGTCTAACACCCATTGTGTTATCGGTAAAATTAATTACCATTTAACGTTCAAATCTAATTAAATATTTAACTATCGCATGGAGTAAAACTGGTGGTACTCCATTTCGAACATTTCTTGAATTCGGTAAATTTAATTACCACATTCACCTTTCAATCTAGTTAAAACTCATTAAAACGCCATCTTAGTTTTAATTTCAAAATCATTGCTTAATGATTATTTAACTTTAGGAAATAAATCATGTCTTTACGTGGGTTAAAGAACCAATGTCACTTAAAACACAGTTCATGATAAACCAAAATCATTTTCCATTAAAATGGAACTTTCACAGAAATTAGATCAATAGTAATCGATATAAACTTCTGTATCAGACTAACACTATAAGTGGAATAACGGAAAAGCCTTTTAAATTCCATAAATAGTAGCGGTCTTCCTTCATGGAAGCTCATCTCGATTATCACTAAATCGAACTCCACTCGATTCCAATTTGATGTATTAAATTGGAAAACTTTACTTTGGAAAATTTCCTTAAATCTTAATTAAAAGATTTATAAATTCCAAATTATATCTTCACTGTTAATTGAGCTTTAAGAACAAATGTTATTTAAAACATCGTCCACAATGAACCCAAAATCAACTTCTATTTAATATGGAACCTTCATTAATCTTAATTAATAGATTTATTATATTTTCAACTGGGTTTAATAACATTTTTATTAAAGTCACTACTCGCAACAAACCCAAAATCTAATTTGATATTAAATACAAGGCTTTGAATAGAAATCATACCGATTTATATTCAATATCAAATTCTGAAACTAACAGATATCGTATTGGGAATAACGATATCTATATCTTCCAAATCCCTCAACGATATTCGTATAATCGTGGAATCCAATATTGAAATATTTCAAAGATTATTTCCCCTAAATCCTTTCCAATTCATACGTTGGAAATTTTGGTTATATTAAATCCATATAATTCCTTTCATTTCTCTACTCAAGTTGATAAACAGCTTATTCAGATAAAAAATATCTTTTATCTTTACAAAAGTGGAATATTTCATCCAAAATCTTTTCCAAATCATTTATTATGATTTAACATAATTTTTCTCTATTTTTAATCATTTTAAAAGTAGGCCCTTTTTGTGTCCATCCAAAATCGGCCATCAAAACCATATTTTGATTCTTCACCGAATATTGTATTAAAATATTCGTTATTTCCGAATTGGAATGTGACTCAATCAATTACCATATAATTTTATTTATATGGATTTCATACATCGCATGTATTCAACAATAGTTATAAAAACCTATTAAACATCCAATTCACATCCAGAGTGCACTTACATCCATATAAGCCTTAAATAAATTTTAACGCTAATGTTGGTCTGTTAATCAATCGATTAACATTCAATTTCGACACTTGGGATTAGTGTAAATCAAATACCATCCCAATGCCTGTGTGGGGTTTTCAACCAACAAATAGATATTATTTGTATACATGGGCAATGTGTGAAATTATCATCGCCATACCCATGTAGGGTTTTCATCACAATCCATGCGAACTTATCAATTATTTGGGAGATGGATGGGTAAATTGTCATCCCAAAATAGTTCATAATATAAATGTCTTATTTATCAACACTTATAATCACAGTTTAATAACAATAAAACTGTAAACATCCATCAATCACCAAACAAATATTGCAATCACAGGCAATCATATATATATTTAGTCACAACCATAATAACTGTAAAAATGTTTTGAGTGAGAGAGTTCTCACCATTGGTTTCCACTCCGTCGGTCTTTAATTGATGATTTTAGTATTGTTTGGGTTTAAATTTACCTCAAATTCTAACTTGCTTCATTTCTGTCCGAAGTAGTTTTGTTGTGAAGCTCTCAACTGCACGACCGCAACAGATCTACTTTCGCACAATTCTGAGTTCGTGCAAAAATATATTCACATACGAACTTGGAACAATCATTTGAATAATAAACCATTATTCACCTTCTTCTCCAAACAACACCCTCAACTTGAAATGCTCGCCATAGTCAAACCATAACTCGAAATTGCACGAAACTAGTGCCATTTTCTCCGACATCTCCTCCTCTTTTCACACTGGGTGGTCTCCCCCTCCAGCTCGCCACGTGAGCCCGCAGTCAGCAGTTGATCGGAAAGCTGCGTTTGTTGGTCATCTAGGTGTTGCGGCCACCACGTTGCTTCAAATGCCACAAATTTTACCGGTAGCTAGGTCTTGATCTACCGGACAACTTTCCTTTGGATCACTTCGCCTAAAAATGCACGGACTGGCGGGAAATTGATCATTTTCGTGACTGCCTTATTTTTCAGCACCCCTCCGATGAACTTGACATTCCGGCCACTTGAGACCATGCCACCACCGCCAAAACCTTCGTATTATTCTACTTTACCATCCCTCCATACCGCTCGACCTAATTCTCTACGTGGGGCCCGCATCAACCAAAATACTGAAAATGAGCCGTTGCACTCCGAGCTCAATTTTGGTCAAACTACAAACACAATCACCACCAAATTTTAGGCATAGATAGCACTCTTCAAGATCTACAAAATCCTTAAATTTCATAACCTAACTCCTTACGGTTTGAGAGATATAAATTATTTTGTGTTAAGGGGCTTTTCTACAAAATGTTTTGAGAGAGACGAAGAGTGGGGGCTGTTACGAAATGAGGAGTAAGAGGAAAGAAAAGTAAGATTTTGGGGAGGAAAAGATATTATATAGTGGAAGGGTTTATCATTTTTTGGTTAAGTTTTAACTAGCTTTAAAAATGCGATTTTAGCGTACATTTTCTTCTTTTACGCCCACACGTTAACTCCAAGAATTATGGAATTTTGGATTCTACCATTTTTTGGTGATACGAATCCGGAAAAAGTGTAATCGAATTCTGAGACTGTCTCAATAATGTTCTTTTGTAAACTGACTGTCAGTTGTGCCTCAAATGGGTTTATTGGGCACGGCCACACATTAACTCCGTTTTACGTGAAATTTGAAACCTAGCCATGACTTATTATTCTGAATCCAACAACATTAGTCTCATCAAATTCTGAGCTCGCTAGCAAAATTTCACTTTTTAAGGGCTACGCGATGATTTAAAAAATCGGATTTTCAAAATTTTCAAATAAAAGGCTTATAAATCAATTTAATAATTTTACTGTTTGTTTTAAGTCAAATAAAATATAAAAACTAAATTTAAAATTATTCTCAAATTTTATTGTACAAAAATAACCAATTTATATTTCCATATTCCTTAAAATAGCTTAAACCGAAATTTTAAATTAGTTCTGAAAATACGGGTTGTTACAATCGCCCTCACTTAAAACTTTTTTGTCCTAAAAAAAGAACGAAGCTGAAAGTTTTTAACTAACTAACTCAACTTTCATTCAGGCTTGAGTTCTTCAACTTTTCACTTTCTAAGAACTTCTAAATTTCTCTGAAATTTGGCTAACACCCTAAATTTTTGAAAAAAATTGCTGACACCCTAAATTTCTGAAAATTATTGCCGTAACCTCCTTTGTACGGGTTGATCTGAAAATTTTACTAGGCCGTATTAGGCACCCAATAGATCAATAATCGCATACAAATCAATTGTGCACACCCATTTTGATTTATATAACCTGCTCCCTCCATACCCACGTGCCGTAACTAAAACAAGAGAGTAACGTGTGTATTTTTGTCATCTCAAGACATGTGTAGGGTTTGTTATTAAATCCTATAATTTACCGTTATTGGTTATTAAGTCCATAATCAGTCCTCAGTTCAACCTATAATTCAGTCGTCGCCATACAAGCATCTTACTCATATGGTAACCCAAACCTCGTCACATAAACACCATATATGGAATTTGATATGCTATGTTGTCTTTAATAATATATTATGTGGTGTGATCCATAATTTATTGGTTAATATCCTATGGCGTATGTTCAATTCCGCACAGAGCAACCATCACAGCGCATCCAAATCATTCAAAGTAGTTTAATAATAATAAAATTGCCCAACCAACTTATAAAGGTGCACTCATTTGTCGGGCACGCAGATTAATTTCTCTACTCAGCTTTAAGTCCATAACCTGCTCGACATATATATATATATATATATATATATATATATATATATATATATGATCCAAACAATATTTTCAATTCAATTCAACTTTAGATTTTGTTTGGCTTTATTTTCTCTTCATTCTCGTATTGGTTTTATTATTCCAATATTTTTATTAGTTGAACTAATAATCACACATCACAACTAGCAATCAATTAGTTGATTAACTTTTCGAATATATAACTTCTATATATTTAAAAATCTATTTTTAATGCCAAATCACAAACAATAAACTCTAACTAAGTTTTGTTTCTCACACCAGTCAATTGAAATATATAGACATCCCACTTTCGAAACTCGAACATAAATAATGATGATGACGCATCAACCATCAGAATCATCTCCAGGTGACTAGAGTGTGATTCTATATCTATTAAGTATATTTAAGACTTCAAATACACGTGGATCAGACGTATATGCAAAATCTTCTTATACTTGATAGTCCAAATTCAATATAAATTAAAATACTCAAATACGTATAATAAGATATAATTTTCGAAACTAAATTCGTTTTTTTAATAAATAACATCTTAAAACTCATTCTAGGGTATTACTAACCCTATCTCTAACGAGTTATTCTTATAGGATGTTACTAATCCTATCTATGATGAATTCTTTCGTTCGGTTCTAATGTGTCTTGTTCTCGAGCTTTAAACCAAAGCTTTGATACCAACTGAAACGAGCCAAACTTCCCGGTCGGCCTAAACCAAACAAGAAGGCGGATTGCTTTGAGAACACGATGCATCAGAACACAAACATGAGAACATTTCATTGTTATTACAACAATTTACATCAGAGTACAAGATATCAGAGTACAAATAAATAATATACAGTGGAAAATATCAGATATTTTAAATTATAAAACAATAGAAATATATATACATAAATAAAATGTGCAGCAGAAAATATCAACTACCACAACTGAAAGAAATACATGGATACAAAGCATTCGGAATATATGTCCAACGGTAATCTAGAATCCTGTGAAAAGTAATATTTGCGAAAACCAAAACTACTACTTACCCGTGTGGAAAATATGGGCAACCAGAATTTAGGTGGAAACGATAAACTCTGAGTCAGTCATGGGACTGGTGAGAGAACTAAAATAATTATAAATTTATTTTAATGTTGGGTAAATCAAGGGATCACACCATATAACACCGAATGGGTTTTCTCCTAAGAATACCTATTTAAAAATAAACAACACAATGCTTTTTTTTTTAAATGAAGCCATTATATGACTCAGGTCCCAACACACAATACAACACAAACTAAAGGAATTTACCTTACGATGGCCAAACATGCTTGATATGCAAATTTATCTTTTATTATTAGTGCATAGTGAAGAAAACAACTTCAAATATAAATGTATCAATCATAGACGGCATAGTACCCCATCCTACTATGTCGCCACATAGGTTTACAACTGAAATCGAAAGTCGCGTATTGGAAATTCGGTTTTCATCTATGAACCAAGGCAAGGGATCTTCCTTCCGATTCGAGACACTCTAGCTGCAAATTTCAAGTTACATACCTATGTATACATAGATAGATATACACGTGTGTTTGGTGTATGTATACAGTATGCATGAGTATTTATGTACACATATACATGTGTATGCAAACCTATGTGCACATTTGTGTGCAGGCCTGTGTATATGCTATGGTTATGCACAAGGGCGGATGCAAGCAGTGGCCAGCTAGGGCCACCGCCCCACTTGAATTTTTGTAAGTCTGACCAAAAAGTAACCTCTACTACTTTTCTGCCCTAACTGGAAATAAGACATTGGCCCTATCTGCAAAGCAAATCCCATGTACCCAAAATCCTCTATCCCCCTGTATCCAACCAATCAGCACCCCCTGATTTCCACCTTTTGAGATTAAACCAATTTTTTTATCTTCGGCTTAATTGCAATTCACCCGCAAGTGCACCTAGAGCGGCAGGGCCAGTCCACACCTAACGTTTGTGGATTGGTAATTCCTGAACAATATGTTTCCCGGTCCTATGGGACCTAAAATCTAGTCAGTATGTCGACCGTCAAGGCCTTTTAGTCAGCCATATCTAAGGTACCTCGCTATCCATCATCCACATAAGTAAAATGTCTGGGCTCCATACCATGACACCACTCCTAGCTAGAAAGAAACGCATGTCCTTCCTGCAGTCCTTCATCCCGTTTCCGGTTCACACCGGGGTGTGAGGTTCGCAAACTAACATTATACTCAAAGCTGCGCTATTTAAAGTTGTGCTTTCATCATCAACCATAAAGCCCTGCTTTTCAACGAAAGCCTTGATCCATGCAACTAAACATGCTACATTGTCAATCCATACCATACCACTGATTTCCACCAATATATAACCTCTAAACTCGTACGTCTTAGAGAAGGGTGTAAAGCAAGAGAACAAATCCTCCGCCACCAAACAGATATGTATTTAGCAGAGATCAATGAATACAGCGCGAAATACAGTGTCAGACATACAATCTGTTTGCAAATCCGTTCTGGGTCTAAACGAAATTGGAGACACCTTATTCCTCGTCCCATATGTCCAATACAAGTGAGAGGCCCTTGCATATCCGGTCGATCTCCAAGTACGTCTGGAGGATCACGGTGTACAGCCCAATCAAGACATCAGTAATCATCCAAATGATGTGAAGATCTCCGGTCTTCAACTTCCGTCTTCTTTGACTTTTAGTCGTTATATCAGTTATTCAAATTAGGTTAAACCCGGTCTTTTCAAATAACTCGCGTATCTTATAATCAAGTGCTATAAAAGCACATCATATGCTACATTCCGATCCAGAATATTATATTATTCAAATATTCTTTACATTGGGAATTATTTCCATAAATTTTATCAAAGATTTCATTCATTTAAACCTCTTGTTTAAATCTTTCTTTGAAAACCATTGCAAAAGATTTTATATTATCTTTACACAAAACTAAACCAAATTAAGGTTTATACAACTAGTCGGGATCAACGAGTCTTACCAAAGTAATCATTCATTTTATCATCCTGATTCCAACCTATTCATCCCACTGAGCGAAACTGGTAGTACTCCATATTTAACACTCATTATGTTATCGGTAAAATTAATTACCATTTAACGTTAAAATGTAATTAAATATTTAACTATCGCATGGAGTGAAACTGGTGGTACTCCATTTCGAACATTTCTTGAATTCGGTAAATTTTAATTACCTCATTCACCTTTCAATCTAATTAAATATTCATTAATACTCCATCTTAGTTTTAATCTGAAAAATCATTGCTTAATGATTATTTAATTATAGGAAATAAATCATGTCTTTACGTGGGTTAAAGAACCAATGTCACTTAAAACACAATTCATGATAAACCCAAATCATTTTAAATTAAAATGGAACGTTCATGGAAATTAGATCAATCGTAATCGATATAAATTTTGTATCAGACTAATACTATAAGTGGAAAAATGAAAAAGCCTTTTAAATTCCATAAATAGTAGCGTTCTTCCTTCACAGAAGCTCGTCTCAATTATCACTAAATCGAACACCACTCGATTCCAATTTGATGCCTTAAATTGGAAAACATTACTTGGAAAATTTCCATAAATCTAAATTAAAAGATATATAAATTCCAAATCATATCTTCACTGTTAATTGATTTTTAATAACAAATGTATTTAAAACATCGTCCACAATAAACCCAAAACCAACTTCCATTTAATATGGAACCTTCATTAATATTAATTAAAAGATTTATTCTATTCTCAACTGAGTTTAAGAACAGTGTTATTGAAGACACCATTCAAAACAAACCCAAAATTTAATTTGATATTAAATACAAGGCTCTGAATAGAAACCATACTGATTTATTCAGTATCAAATTCTAAAATTAAATGGGATCCAATATTGAAATATTCTGAAGATTATTACCTTCAAATCCTTTCCCATTCATACGTTGGAAATTCTTGTTATATTAAAACCATATAATTCCTTTCAGTTCTCTACTTCAGTTGATAAACTGCTTATTCAAATAAAAATATCTTTTATCTTTACAAAAGTGGAATATTTCATCCAAAATCTTTTCCAAATTATTTATTATGATTTAACATAATTTTTTTCTATTTTTAATCATTTTAAAAATAGGCCCTTTTGTGTCCATCCAAAATCGGACATCAAAACCACATTTTGATTCTTCACTGAATATTATAGTAAAATATTTGTTATTTCCGAATTGGAATGTGACTCAATTAGTTACCATATAATTTTATTTATATGGATTTCATACATCGCATGTATTCAACAATAGTTATAAACAACTATTAAACATCCAATTTACATCTAGAGTGCACTTACATCCATACAAGCCTTAAATAAATATTTAATGCTTATGTTGCTCTGTCAATCAATCGATTAACATTCAATTTCGACACTTGGGATTAGTGTAAATCAAATATCATCCCAATACACATGTGGGGTTTTCAACCAACAAATAGATATTATTTGTATACATGGGCGATGTGTGAAATTGTCGTCCCAATACCCGTGTGGGGCTTACGTCACAATCCATGTGAACTTATCCATTATTTGGGAGACAGATGGGTAAATTGTCATCCCAAAATAATTAAAAATATAAATGCCTTATTTATCAACACTTATAATCATAGTTTAATAACGATAAAATTGTAAACATCCATCAATCACCAAACAAATATTGCAATCACAGACAATCAATATATATATTTAGTCATAGCTATAATAACTGTAAAATTGGTTTGAGTGAGAGAGTTCTCACCATTGTCTTCCACTTCGTCAGTCTTTAGTTGACTATTTTAGTATTGTTTGGGTTTAAATTTGCCTCAAATTCTAACTTGCTTTGTTTCTGTCCAAATTAGTTTTGCTGTGAATCTCTCAACCCCACGATCGCAACAGATCCAGTTTCGTACGATTCTAAATTCGTATCAAAAATATATTAACATACGAACTTGGAGCAATCATTTAAATAATAAACCACTATTCACCTTCTTCTCCAAACAACACCCTCAACTTGAAATGCCCGCCACGGCCAAAAGATAATTCCGAATTGAATGAAACCAGCGCCATATTCTTCAACATCTCCTCCTCTTTCCACGCTGGGTAGTCTCCCCTTCAGTTCGCCACGTGGGCCCTGCAGTCAGCTGTTGATCGAAAAGTTGTGTTTTTTGGTCATCGAGGCGCTGCGACCACCACAATGCTCCAAATGCCACCAAATTTTACAAGTAGCTAGGTCTCGATCTCCCGCACAACTTTCCTTAGGATCACTTCACCTGAAAATGAACGGATTGGCGGGAAATTGATCATTTTCGTGACTGCCTTATTTTCCAACACCCCTCCGATGAACTTGACATTCCGGCCAACTCCGGCCACATGAGACCATGCCACCACTGCAGAAACCTTCTTATGCTTCCACTCTACTATCCCTCCAAACCGCTCGACCTAATTCTCTACGTGGGGTCTGCATTAACCAAAATACCAAAAATGAGTTGTTGCACTTCGAGCTCAATTCTGGCCAAACCACAAACCCAATCAACACCAAATTTTAGGCGTGGGTAGCACTCTTCAAGAAAACCCTTAAATTTCATGACCTAACTCCTTACGGTTTGAGAGATATAAATTATTTAGTGTTGAGGAGCTTTTCTGCAAAATGTTTTGAGAGAGAGAGGAAAAAAGGGGGCTACTGCGAAATGAGGAGGAAAAGCAAACAAAAGTAAGGTTTTGGGAAGGAAAAGATATTATATAGTGGAAGTGTTTATCATTTTTTGGTTAAGTTTTAACTAGCTTTAAAAATGTTATTTTAGCGTACATTTTCTTCTTTTACGCCCACACGCTAACTCCAAAACTTATGAAATTATGGATTCTACCATTATTTAACGATACGAATCCAAAAAATAAGTGTAACCGAATTTTGAGATCATCTCAATAATGTTCCTTTGTAAACTGACTATCAGTTTTGCTTCAAACGGGTTTATCGAGCACGGTCACACATTAACTCTGTTTTGCGTGAAATTTGAAACCTAGCCATGACTTACTATTCTGAATCCAGCAAAATTAGTCTCATTAAATTATGAGCTTTCTAGTAAAATTTCACTTTTTAAGGGCTATGCAATGATTTAAAAAATTGAATTTTCAAATAAAAGGCTTATAAATCAATTTAATAATTTTACTATTTGTTTTAAGTCAAATAAAATATATAAACTAAATTTAAAATTATTCTCAAATTTTATTTTACAAAAATACCAATTTATATTTCCATGTTCCTTAAAATAGCTTAAACCAAAATTTTAAATTGGTTCTGAAAATACAGGTTGTTACAATATGAGTTGTATGGCATGGATTGATAATGTGGTGTGCTGAGATGCAATGATCAAAGCTTTGGTTGAAAAGTAGATCTTTGTGGATGATGATCGAAGCATTGATAATATAGCATAGCTTTGTGTTGTAGCGTTAATTCGCAAGCTTCACACCCTGGTACGAACCAAAAACAGGATGAAGGACCGCCGAGAAAGGGCACACCTTTCCTTCTAGGCAGAAGTGGTGCCATTATATGGAGCCTACACCACTTACTTATGTGGATGTTGGAAAGCAAGATACCTCGGATGTGGCCGCACAAGGTCAAGATGTTCGACATACTGACCAGATAGTAGGTCCGATAAGACCGGGGAACGTAATGTTCAGGAGTAACCCTAATTGTATAACCCTGTAATTTTAAAGGACAATATCACAATAAACTAAAGAATACTTAATTAAATATTGGGAATTAAGTAAAATGGACTGTACCATTGCATTAGTCTTGGAATTCTTCTTAAGATAGACTCTGAGTTTGCGTAAAACGGACATCGTATGAAGAAAGGGTTTGAAATTTTTATACGTATAAGAGAATTATGTATAAACAAACCAGCCCAAAAATATTCAAAACAATTAAAACACAAGGCGAGGAACGAACGCAGTAAATCGACCAATTGGGGGTCGGCCCTGCCCATGGGGGTCGACCCACACATAGGGGTGTCGACACTAGAGTCGACCCCGCCCAGATCTGGGGAAGATCCATTGTCTAAACCTGGACGCATTTCTTGACCTGATTCGTTGGCCTGAGGCTATTAATAGGACTTCATTTCTATTGTTTTATTCACCCAAAACAATGGAGACAACGAGATGCTTCCCCAGTACAGATTGTATTAGCCTATTCTTCTGCAACAACGACTTATATGTATTCAAGAATCTCTGCTTCAACATCAACACTCTTTTCTTAGTTCTTTAGATCCAGCCCCTATGAGTTTATGCTGCTTTTAGATATAAACATTTAATAAGTAATCTTGACATGTTTATAAGTTTGAATCTAAGCCTATGCCTGCTAATAACCTGAACCATAATTAAACAGATATACCATTACTTTTACACCTGATCTATTATTCAGTTCTCATATGCCCAATTCTGTCATCATATACCTATTTTGTTATTATGCCCAATTCTATCATCATATGCCTATTTTGTTATTATGCCCAATTTAATCATCGTATGCTTGTTTTATTATTATGCCTATTTCTGTTCTCTTCACTCCCTCTTTCTCTTTTTATTTTTATAGCCTAGGCTACCTTCGAGCATAGTCCTATTACTGAAATATGCGAACAGACGAAATTGGGAACAGTTGTGAAAGATAAATTGGGACATAACTTATATCATGAATCAGACTAGGGATTTGGGGGCATAACCTATAAGGAACATGAATAATTGTCTAAGAACGAATATGCCTATAATTACAGTAAATAGAAACTGTAACTACACTTAGACACGAAGTAAGATAACACTTATGGTAGAAGTCTGCCCGGAATCGCCCGGCAAATACAGCATCCACAAGTGGCTAATCTGTGAGGGGTCTAGTGTGTAAATGTATATGTAACGGTACTAAGACACGAGGTTAAGTCCAATTTGTGGTAGAAGTCTGCCCGGAACCGCCCGGCATATCCAGCATCCACAAGTGGTCGACTTAATGTGAGAGGTCTATGCATTAACATGCATGAACGGGAAATGATAATAACTTGTTAACCTGTAATACTTAACCTTCTTAAATCTGTGGGGGATACATGAACCTATCAAATTGTGTAAAGGTTAAGTAAACTTGTTTGAATCAATGAGGGGTTAAGTAAATCTGTTAAATCAGTGGGGGTTTATACGAACCCGACAAACTTAACATGTTTTATATGTTGGGGTTATGCGAGCTTGTTTATTTATTAAGAACAACCTGTCAAAATCCTAGTAGTGGGGATGCAAGCCTAGGGAGTGGCTTGTATCATCTGTTTTGTGGAATCAGTATCAGCTAATAACCCATATAGATATCCAAAGGGGGACCCCAAACTAGGTAGGGGTCAAGGGCACGCTTATTGAGTTGATTATAAGAGGTTCATATGGGTGGAGGTGTTGACGGCGCATTCGAACAGAGTCATCTACATGCATAGTTCCGGATTTTTTGAGAAATTAAGACGTTGTGACATCAGTAGATATGGTTATGCCTATCGGAAAAAGGGGTTGCCACTTTAGGTAGTGATACATCCTACTGTGGGGCCAGCACAAGGTATCTACGGGATAGGGAGCCGATCGATTGGGGTAGTAATTAGGGCACATCTAGTTCTGCTTGTTTAGGAGTCCGTTATTATCGTTTCGGGTAACACCTGTTATATCTGTTGGGCTGCCTGTTATTATTGTTGGGGGTAAAACATGTCACTAGAAGTACACCTAATTCTACCATTTTGTTTCTTTTTACCTATAACGCTTCATGGAACTTAATGCATTCTATTAAAGAGTGACATTAACAGACGTGGGGTGTCACATTTGGTATCAGAGCTGAAGGTTACCAGACAAGATAGAAGGTTTTGAAAATTGTTTTTAAAATGTTTTAAAAAGAAAGTATTTTCAAAGAAAAGTCTGCTTTGAAAAACATTATCCCCAAAGCCATATGAAATATCCTTCGATTATCTTTTTGAATCCCTTTTTTTAGCATGTCTGGGGAACCGAATATTCCCAAGGGCATTCAAATATCGGCTTGGTTCCGTAGGTATCTTGAGGCTACGACGCCTGCTGGAGGCCAAGCAGGCACCCCTTCCCCAGCTACAGTCGTTATTCCTCCTCCTCCTCCGTGAATGGATAATTTCTCCAAGATATGCAAGGATTTTTGTGCTATGGGAAGAAAGCCTTTCTAACGAACTGAGACTTTTGTAGAAGCAAGGAATTGGCTTAAGAAGACGGAGGATTTATTTGGTATTTTTGAGGTTGATGACCGTAGGAAGATTCAGTTAGTCGTTTGGCAACTGAAAGTTGAAGCTTCATTTTGGTAGGAAGTTACTCAAGTAGGGCGTCCAGACGAGACTTGGGATGATTTCTGACAGAGATTTGAGATGAAGTTTCTTTCTCGGCAGAAGAGAGTATGCAAATGGAAAGGTTTCTGGCACTTAAGTAAGGAAGCATGTCTGTCAATAAGTTCAATCAATTGGCGAGGTTTGGTTTGGAGCTAGTGAATACCCCGCATAAGAAAGCTTTGAGGTTTGTAAAAGGGTTGAATGAACCCCTCCATGGATTAGTTATGTCTCATATTCTGATAGGGGCAACTTTCGAGAAACTCGTTGATATGGCATTGATGAATGAAGAAGATAAAGGCAAAAAGAAAGAGGCTAAGATTGATGAAACACAAAACAAGAAAGTATGGCCCAAGAAATAACAACAACAGCAAAAGAAGGGCAGAAAGAACGACAAAGCCTGAGAAAAGAGGAAATGTCATAGTTGTGGACGCGTGGGTCATTTGAGCAAAGATTGCAGAAAAAGGAAGAATGCTTGTTACTAATGTGGTGAGGTCGGACACTTTAATAGAGAGTTCCCGAAGAAGCAAGGACAAGGCCAAAGGGTAGAATCTTCTTGAGAGCAAGTGCATGTGCTTGTAGCCGATGTACTAGATAGAGGTAGGAAAGTTTCTGTTGAAGATTTGGTTTCTCTTTCTGATCATCATGTTAAAACTCTTTTTGATTCTGGTGCTTCACATTCTTTTATATCTAATTATGTGGTTGAGTCTCTACACCTTAGTACTAGTATGGTTTTAGACCCCATTGTTGTCTCAAACCCCATTAGGGGCACGACTCATCTGTCTATGATTTGTCGGGGTATGAGGATATCTGTATTGGGCGTCGAGTTTGAGTGCAACGCATATGTGCTTGGTTTTATGGGCTATGGTCAGATTCTAGGGATGGATTGGCTAGCCATATATGGTGCCATTCTAGACTGTAAGAGGAGGGTCGTTGGACTTTTGACTTGCCATAGGAGGATTCTCGAGATTTCTTATGACCCTAAGGGGTCTGTCATGCTTAGTTTCCTAGAGTTGCTTGATGCATCTATCATGATCTACGATATATACCAATAGTCTGTGAACATCCTAATGTTTTTGAGGAGGTTCGGGGATTTCCTCTAAGGCACGAGATTGATTTTCGAATATACTTGGTGGACAATGCAAAGCCATTTGCATTGCATGTGTGGCACATGGCTCTGAGAGAAAGGAGGGAGCTCAACAAGCAAGTAGGGGAGCTACTTGATAAAGGGTTTAAAAGGCAAAGCATATCGGAATGGGGTGCTCAAGTCGTTTTCGCGACTAAGGAAGATGGCTCGCTTCGCTTATGTGTAGATTACAGGGAGTTGATTAAGCTCATTAAGAAGAATAGGCACCCACTTCCGAGGATAGATGAACTGTTTGACCAACTTGTTGTGCATCTGTTTTCTCCCAGTAAGATTTGGCAATGGGGTTTCATCAGTTGAGGGTAGCTGAGGACAGTATAGACAAGACTGCTTTTAGAACTCCAGATGGAATCTTCGAGTGGCTCATCATGCCTTTTGGGTTGATGAATGCACCCGCCTATTTTGTGGATCTGATGAGTATGGTGTTTCGGGAGTTTCTAAATAAGTTCGCTGTGGTCTTTGTTGATGACATCTTGATTTTTTCGAAGAATGTGGAAGAGCATGCCCTACATTTAAGGGAGGTTTTGAAGACTTTCCGAGCGCATCAGCTTAAGGAAAAATTCTCCAAATGTCATTTTTAGAGAAAGGAAGTGAGATTTCTAGGGCATGTGGTCTCTAAAGATGGGATAATAGTGGATCCCGCGAAAATATTTGCAGTTCAAGATTGGAAGATCCAAAAAATGCAATGGAGATGAGGAGTTTTCTTGGTTTAGCGGGCTATTATAGGAAGTTCATTAAGGACTTCATGAAGATATCAATCCCACTCACCAGACTAACGAAGAAGAATCTGACCTTTTCTTGGGATATTGACTATGAGGATGCTTTTCAGCGATTGAAGAGGGCTTTGACAATAACCCCCGTTTTAACTTTGCTTGATGGGAACAAGGTGTTCACAGTATACACCGATGCATGTGGTACAGGGCTTGGTGTTGTTTTGGTGCAGAGGGAAGGATAGTATATTACAGTGGTAGACAGTTAAGAGTTCATGAGAAGAACTACCCTACCTATGACTTAGAGTTGGCTGCCATAGTATTCGCGTTTAAGACTTGACGTCATTATCTACTTGGAGAGAAGTTTGAGTTGTATATCGATCATAAATCTCTCAAGTGTTTGTTCTCTTAGAAGGATCTCAATTTGAGGCAACAAAGATGGATGGAGTTCCTAGCGCATGACTTTGAGATTGCTTATACCCATGGCAAGGTAATGTAGTAGCGGATGCACTGAGTAGGCAGAGGATGACCTTGAGTCCTCTATTCGTAGAGAGACGGAGCTTGGAGTATGTAACGACCTTTGATTTTAGGAACTCTACCGAGTTTACACCTGGGTTATTGGCATCATTAGAGGTGTGACCTACTCTTATGGATCAGATAGGAACTTCGCATCGAGAGGACCCACATATAGCAGACATCTTGGATAAGCTCAGTAGAGGGGAGACTTCCAGTCACCTTAGTAGATATTTAACGGATGATAGAAGGTGGTTGCGACGAGATGGAAGGCTTTATGTTCCCCAAGTTGGGAGTTCGTTGAAGACAGTCCTTGAGGAAGCCCATCGTTCTAGGATGACTATCCATTCCAGCGGTGATAAGATGTATAGGGATACGAATAGGGTTTTCTTTTGGGTTGGGATAAAGAAAGAGCGGAGTTTGTTTCTCGATGTTTGATTTGTCAGCAAGTCAAAGCTGAGCAAAAGAAACCTGATGGTTTAATTCAAACTTTGGAGGTCCCACAATGGACACTACAAGAAATTTGACCTTTACCTACTAATATTTTATCTACCAATAGATATGGGTAGGTGAAGAGAACCTTTATCTACCAATATTTAATGGTAAAAAAATTTGGTAGGTAAATATTGTTAGTGTTATAAAATTATTAAAGGATGATTATCTACCAATAATTATAGGTAGGTAAAATGCATAATCTACACATATACATTAGAGGAAGTCTTTTTTTGTGATTAGCCCCTTAATTTTTCACATATCATTTTAAACTTCCATCAAAAATAATATTGAGTTATATGATGATGTGTCAAAAATGTATGTTCTAGCAATTTTTTTGAAATGAAGATTTCGTTTACATATCCTAGCAATGTTTTTTGTAAAATTATATCTTTGTTAATTATTAATAATTATTTTGAAATATGAAATACTTAACAGCTAATGAATTGGTAAACAATAATTATATTGTAAATAATTAATATTAAATAATCATTTGTTAATAATTTATCAAACATCGCTATTTTTTTCAAACAATTTACTACGAAAGTTTTAACTTTAAGTTTTTCTAAAATGTTTCACAATTTCACACTAATATGTCATCATCTGAAACGACCAAAACTTATTTTTCTCTAGTTTATTGCAGAGACACAATCAGTACCGTCCTCTTCGTCTATACAGCTTATTTTAAATCAAATCCAACGGTACAAATCTCAATCCACGTGATCTATGACCTCAGTCCACGTAGTCTCTTTTGATTGGCCACAACATAAACCACAAAGACTGCCACTACAAATAAATAACAATAATCTTGATGACAACTTATGCCTAAAATAATTTTTAGAATTTCTACCTTAGTGATGATTAATAAGGAATTTTTTTATATTAACGAAAATACAATTTATAAAATAGAATGTTAGACAACATATTATTAGACTTATTTTTGTAAGAAAAACCACAAAAAATATCTTTATTATCTTTATTAATAGTTGTAATACGTTTGGTGTCATCCTTTTTTGGTGCCAACGTGAACTACCAAAAATGCCCTTAATACTAAATCTTAATGTCGCTAAAAAATAGGATCTACTAATTTGACTTCATTGTACAAATATTTTCAAATCTAAGTATCGCTAAAAATTAGAGTCTAACAAATGATTTTTCTTTTACAAATTCAAAACGTTTATCTGTAAATGATATCAAATACTATACTCACTTAAAATATGATATATCAAATAAATTATTAATTAATAATATAAATAAAATTCAAACTTGAATAAAAAAGATTTTGCAAACTTCAAAATAAAATTTAAAGTAATAATATAATCTTTTATAATAGTTATAATACGTTTGGTGTCACATTTTTGGTGTCAGCGCGAACTACAAAAAATGCCACTAATACTTAATCTTAACGTCGCTAAAAATAGAATCAACTAATTACAAATATCTTCAAATCTTTATCTAACTAAAAATTAGAATCTAACAGATAAATTGTCTTTTACAAATTCAAAACGTTTATCTATAAATGTATCAAATATTATACTCACTTAAAATATGATCAATCAAATAAATTATTAAATAATAATATAAATAAAATTCAAGTTTGAATAAGAAAGATGTTGCAAACTTCAAAATAAAATTTAAACTAACAATATGATTCATAAATATTTTTAAATCTTAATATATCTTTATTAATAGTTGCAATATATCTACAAATATAAAACATCAATCTATAAATGGTAACAAGCTTTAACATCAGTTAGAATCAAAATCTACCAAATAAATTTTATTTATAAATTCATTCTTTGTTAAATAATAATAGAAATATTAATTGTTTAATTAGTATCACAGACTATTAGTCTTATTTGTGATAAGTAAATATTTATTGCTTAATAAGTATTATGGGCTGTCAGTATTATCAAACCGACCGTTAGGGAGGTTTGCTTACTGTAACTAGCCAAAATGGATTTCTCTGAAGCCAAAAAACATGCCTTCGTGTTCTATCGCATTTCTATTTTCTTCCTCTTCCCCTCTTCCGTGTTCGTCTCTCAGTAAATTTCCCAAAATAATTTCCTCTTTTTAATTCCGCTTCCGTGATCCTCTCCCAAGAAGTCTCTGAGTTCCTCTTTCCAATCCCTTACAAACATATGGCATAAATTCCCAAATTAGCATTGCCAATCTCAAGTTCCTTGTAGTTGACTGTCATCTGACACTTCTGGATCCTCAATCGATGAACGAACGCTACCTGATTCCTCCACCTCGACAGTATCAACCAGTCATCTTCGCCGATCATTATCACCGTTGGAAATTGGGCACTAAAACCCTAATTTACCAACTCTGGCCACGTTTAATTTCCTAGATTATCAATTCTCGAATTAGGGTTTTATTGGCCCATGTTTTAACACCGAAGATGGGATGTTCCCGAGGCAGTGGTAATTATAACCATTCCACACACGACGACTCCTCTTCTAACATCAAATCAAAGCTATAAAGAGTTGCATCAAATGGAGAGAATTCTGAAAAATCCGCAACCGGTAAGTCTTTATTTATGATTAATTTTAGTACATATGATTGTCTGTGTATGCCATTGTTTTTTAGCTTACTGCTAAAAATATACATTTAATTTTGGTGGTTAGTGCATTTTGGCTATAACGAAGATTATTGTGTTGCTAGAGTATGGCTTAATTGCAACGTATGCAATGAAACTGGTGCGACATATGCATATGATTGTCTGTGAATGATGTCATACATGATAAATGGTTGTGCCTTACATGTAACAACCCGTATTTTGATAACGCGTTATAACCATAAATCTGGGCAGAATTAAATTTTAAAATAAGAACCAAGGGAAACGGGTTGCGCCATTGCGTTCGTCTCGGAATTCTGCTTCGAAACGAGTCCGAGTTTGCAAGAATCGGAGTCCGTATGAGGGAGATATGACCCTCCGAAGTTTCAGGAATTTTCAGAATCGAAAACAGCTCGAATTCGAATTCAAAATTCGAATTTCAAACGCAGAACAGACTGGGCGGGAAATTTCCCGCCCAGACCCAGGTCGACTGGGGAGTCGACTGGGCAGTCGACCCCCCCCAGACCAGGTCGACTGGGCAGTAGACCTGGGTGTCGACCTGGTCCCCGAGCCCATTTTTGGGCCAGTGTTCGTTCTGATGTTTCTAGTCCGATTTCTGTCCAGATTCATCTGCCTAAACCTATTTAAACAGCCCCAAACCTAGCCTTCTCTACACACAATTCTATTCTGCTTCTACTCTGCCTCTGTTCTAAATAAAAATAAAAATGGCGTCGCTACTCTGCTGGAATTAAAACTAGAAGCTAATCAACATCAACCTAAGCAACTCAATTCAAACTAGAGATTAAAGCTTCTGCAACGATCCTACGACAATTTGTGTTCTTAGTTCTCAAAAACCACGATCTGTAAGCCCCAGTTACTCTTAGATCTAAACTCTAAACTTAATATGGACATGTGTAAATTGAAGTTGAACATAAACATGATAACTACTTGAGACCTACTCTTGTATATCTTTGATCTATGACTTCCTTTTTGATCTATTATTTTAGATCTACTCTTGTTCACCCTAGATCTATTCACCTTGAACCTAGTACCATTCATATTGAACCTTGATTTGTGGAATACTGATAAGAACTTGATTTAGCGGCCTGTTCATGTCATAACCTAAACCCTATCATTATTTTAACATGCCTGTGATGTTGTGATGTTGAAACTATTGCTAGTCACAAGTTTAGGATTATCATCTTATGTCATTTATAGCTATGTTTATCACCCTATTTCATATGCCAGTGATGTTATGATCATATCTCAAGTTACACCATGCTTGTTTTGAAATCACCTTTGCCACTTTATATCCATCCTTGTTATGTTATTTCCTAGTTACATCTATTGCCTTGATTCGAATTCACGAGCGTTGGGGATGCGATTTGGGTAGTTTAGGAAAACCTGAATTTAGTATGAACTTAAAAACATGAATATCGTTATAACTTGAGCTTGGATAGGAACATGAACTTGACATGAAATTATACTTGAAAATATGAATTTGGGACATGACAATTAGATAACTTGAACGTGGCCAACTCAAGGTTGGGTTGAGTTTGCAGTATAAATCTGCCCGAAACCGCCCGGCGAATCCAGTAACTGCAAACAATAGGACCCAATGTGAGTAGTTGGTCATATCGCACTCGAAACCCGAGGTTAGACTAGGTTATGGTGTAAAACTGCCTAGACCCGCCCGGCACATCCAGTAACCATAACCAAGTCTAATGTGAGAGGTTAGGGGATCATTAAGTAAATTAATGCCACTGGATAGGGTTAAGTCATGGACCACTTGAATATACTTAACCAATTTGACACGTTGATTTGATAGGGTTAAGTCATGAACCGCTTGAACACACTTAACCAACCTGACACATGATTCGTAGGACTAAGTCTTGAACTAGAACGACACACTTAGTCAATTTGACATGACACGTAGATGGGGTTAAGTCTCGATTTTAAATGACAACTTAACCTGCTGAACGAAACCCTAGTTACGCGGTCCTTTTCAGCAGTAACCCACTAGATGTATCACGGTACCCTGGGACTAGGCAGGGTGGGCACGATTGTTGGGCTTATTGTAAGCGACCAGAACGACGGCTGAGTTGGTGCGCCATTGTAGGTTCAGGCGGACTAGGGTCGTGCACTTGGTCCGGAGTTGAAAAAGAAGGCATTGGGCATAAGTCAGATTATCTGTGCATTCTTGATTCGTGTCGGTGGTTGGCACCCTAGGGCTTGATACACCCTATGGTGGACCTAGCACAGGTGACTACATTCGTGATAGGGCCGTATGACACAGACACACGACGAGCTAGACTTGTAGGGAGCCGATCGATTAGATCACGTCGTTGGACCCCGAATTGGGTCACTTCACGACATTGGGCTAAGGGATTATTTCTTGATTTATAGTTGACACGTGATTAGTATACCAGTATAGTTGGTATGGCGAACCTTGAATACGCAATGTTAGACTTGAGTTATCTTGTTAGCTTAGTTATCATGTCAGACTTATCATCATTCCTATGTTTAATTCCAGTTTATTCATATCTTGTTAACTTTACTAGTTTCTATGCTGATAGTCACTAGGGCTTACCAGTCTTTTTGACTGACCCGTTTTCTTTCGCCTCTTTGTCTTTCGTCCCCCCCCCCTAGGTTCTCAGGGAGGAGACTCTAGCTCTTAGCTTGGACTTTGCTTGCTTTCTGACAGTTCATGTACGGTTTGGTCTTGAGCTACGCTATGGCTGCACTCATGCACTTTTTGGAGAATAATATTTTACTTATGTTGTTTTAAGTACTTTGCTTCTTTAGAACTTGATGTAATTAAATAATGACTTGGCATTTTGATGTAAGAGGTTTTGACTCTATTTTTCAGTAATGTGATTTGGTTTTAAAGTTTATATCCGCTGCTTTATACACTCTATTTTATCTCTGTTCTGTCTTGTGTTATCTCTGTGCCTGTTTACTAGATAATACCCCTCCAAAACTAGGGCATTCCCTTTGTGAGTGACCCTAGCGGAGGTGGGGTGTTACATTTGGTATCGGAGCAGAAGGTTACCAGACTGGGCAAAAGTTTTAAAAAACTTCTGAAACTATTTTCAAAACCGTTTATAAAGAAGCATTTTTCAAGAAAAGTTTTATTTTTAAGAAAAGGCTATTCCCCAAAAGCCATTAGCAATTTCCTTTGTTTCCTCGTTTGAATCTTTTTCCTTTTCGCTTTTCAGCATGTCTGATCTTAACCTTCCTGAGGGAGTACCCATACCTGGCTGGTTCCGAAGATACTTGGAAGCTAGGGCGAACGGCGCGGGCCCGGCAGATATCCCTCCTCCTCCTCCCCCGGTGGCCACGGTTCCTCCTCCTCCTCCGGGTACCGCCTTCGCCAAAATATGCAAAGACTTTATAGGAATGGGCGGCAAGAACTTCGTTGGGACTGAAACCTTCGTTGAGGCGTGAAACTGGCTAAAAGAGACTGAAGACTTGTTTGTTATTTTCGATATGGAGGATCATAGGAAAGTTCAGTTGGCAGCATGGTTGTTGAAAGAGGAAGTTGCATTTTGGTGGGAAGTCACCAACGCTACCAGGCCAATTGAGACTTGGGCAGACTTTAGAGAGAGGTTTGGGCTTAAGTTTTTATCATCCGCAGAAGCGAGTCTTCAGATGGAGAGGTTCCTGGCACTCAAGCAAGGGGACATGTCAGTTAGGGAATACGTGAATGCTGAGAAGAAGGCTCTACGCTTTGCTCGAGGATTGAGCGAGCCACTCCACACTATGGCCATGACTCATGTACCCATGGGGGCGACCTATGAAAGCTTGGTGAATATGGCCCTACTTCATGAAGAAGACGAGAATGGCAAGAAGAAGGTCAAGGCGAATGAGTCTCAAGACAAGAAGGTAGACTCCGAGAAAGGAGGAAAGAACAGCAACAACAAGAATGACAAGTCACGTGAGAAAAGAAAATGCAACTTCTGTGGTATTGACGGGCATATAGTCCAGGACTGTAGGAAGAAGAAGATGAAGATAGGAGCATGTTTTCAATGCGGTGAAACTGGACACATCAGCAAGAACTGCCCTAAGAAGCAAGGGCAAGCCCCGCAAGAAGGACCTTCTAGGGGTACATCTTTAACTTCTTTTCCCTAGATACTTTGTTTTATCTTGTATATCCTTTCGATCCTGTCTTAAGAACCTTAGGTAGAATCCTATGAATGTAAACATGTATTTGAAACATGTTATGCTTGATGTTTGCGAATGGTTGCAAGTGATTGCTCGTGGTTGCATAACACACATTAGGCACTAGATCGGCTCGGACACATTTTCATATTGCATATGCATGAGTGTTTATACTTATTTATGGATGAAATTGAATGTGTTATCATATGAATGTTGCATATGGATGAATGTTTGTGCACACATATAGTGCTTACGTGACTAGGATTATTTGCATACATGTTGGATTCATGACACTAAACATATTTTGCATTAGAAAGATCAATCAGGCCTGATCATTTGCATTAGAAAAGGAACATATACACACACTTTTTGCATATGTTCATACAGCATTAGAAATCTCTTAAGGACAATGTTTGCTTGTGGATGATGTTTTGAGTAGATGGATGATGGATGGTAGGATACGTTCTTCCTAACTTAGAGATTTCGGGGACGAAATCCTTTAAGGAGGGGAGAATGTAACAACCCGTATTTTGATAACGTGTTATAACCATAAATCTGGGCAGAATTAAATTTTAAAATAAGAACCAAGGGAAACGGGTTGCGCCATTGCGTTCGTCTCGGAATTCTGCTTGGAAACGAGTCCGAGTTTGCAAGAATAGGAGTCCGTATGAGGGAGATATGACCCTACGAAGTTTCAGGAATTTTCAGAATCGAAAACAGCTCGAATTCGAATTCAAAATTCGAATTTCAAACGCAGAACAGACTGGGCGGGAAATTTCCCGCCCAGACCCAGGTCGACTGGGGAGTCGACCCCCCCCCCCCCCAGACCAGGTCGACTGGGCAGTCGACCTGGGTGTCGACCTGGTCCCCGAGCCCATTTTTGGGCCAGTGTTCGTTCTGATGTTTCTAGTCTGATTTCTGTCCAGATTCATCTGCCTAAACCTATTTAAACAGCCCCAAACCTAGCCTTCTCTACACACAATTCTATTCTGCTTCTACTCTGCCTCTGTTCTAAATAAAAATAAAAATGGCATTGCTACTCTGCTGGAATCAAAACTAGAAGCTAATCAACATCAACCTAAGCAACTCAATTCAAACTAGAGATTAAAGCTTCTGCAACGATCCTACAACAATTTCTGTTCTTAGTTCTCAAAAACCAAGATCTGTAAGCCTCGGTTACTCTTAGATCTAAACTCTAAACTTAATATGGACATGTGTAAATTGAAGTTGAACATAAACATGATAACTACTTGAGACCTACTCTTGTATATCTTTGATCTATGACTATTCCTTTTTGATCTATTATTTTAGATCTACTCTTGTTCACCCTAGATCTATTCACCTTGAACCTAGTACCGTTCATATTGAACCTTGATTTGTGGAATACTGATAAGAACTTGATTTAGGGGCATGTTCATGTCATAACCTAAACCCTATCATTATTTTAACATGCCTGTGATGTTGTGATGTTGAAACTATTGCTAGTCACAAGTTTAGGATTATCATCTTATGTCATTTATAGCTATGTTTATCACCCTATTTCATATGTCAGTGATGTTATGATCATATCTCAAGTTACACCATGCTTGTCTTGAAATCACCTTTGCCACTTTATACCCATCCTTGTTATGTTATTCCCTAGTTACATCTATTGCCTTGATTCGAATTCACGAGCGTTGGGGATGCGATTTGGGTAGTTTAGGAAAACCTGAATTTAGTATGAACTTAAAAACATGAATATCGTTATAACTTGAGCTTGGATAGGAACATGAACTTGACATGAAATTATATTTGAAAATATGAATTTGGGACATGACACTTAGATAACTTGAACGTGGCCAACTCGAGGTTGGGTTGAGTTTGCAGTATAAATCTGCCCGGAACCGCCCGGCGAATCCAGTAACTGCAAACAATAGGACCCAATGTGAGTAGTTGGTCATATCGCACTCGAAACCCAAGGTTAGACTAGGTTATGGTGTAAAACTGCCCGGACCCGCCCGGCACATCCAGTAACCATAACCAAGTCTAATGTGAGAGGTTAGGGGTGCATTAAGTAAATTAATGCCACTGGATAGGGTTAAGTCATGGACCACTTGAATATACTTAACCAATTTGACACGTTGATTTGATAGGGTTAAGTCATGAACCGCTTGAACACACTTAACCAACCTGACACATGATTCGTAGGACTAACTCTTGAACTAGAACGACACACTTAGTCAATTTGACATGACACGTAGATGGGGTTAAGTCTCGATTTTAAATGACAACTTAACCTGCTGAACGAAACCCTAGTTACGCGGTCCTTTTCAGCAGTAACCCACTAGATGTATCATGGTACCCTGGGACTAGGCAGGGTGGGGCACGATTGCTGGGCTGATTGTAAGCGACCAGAACGACGGCTGAGTTGGTGCGCCATTGTAGGTTCAGGCGGACTAGGGTCGTGCACTTGGTCCGGAGATGAAAAAGCAGGCATTGGGCATCAGTAGGATTATCTGTGCATTCTTGATTTGTGTCGGTGGTTGGCACCCTAGGGCTTGATACACCCTATGGTGGACCTAGCATAGGTGACTACATTCGTGATAGGGTCGTATGACACAGACACACGACGAGCTAGACTTGTAGGGAGCCGATCGATTAGATCATGTCGTTGGACCCCGAATTGGGTCACTTCACGACATTGGGCCAAGGGATTATTTCTTGATTTATAGTTGACACGGGATTAGTATACCAGTATAGTTGGTATGGCGAACCTTGAATACGCAATGTTAGACTTGAGTTATCTTGTTAGCTTAGTTATCTTGTCAGACTTATCATCATTCCTATGTTTAATTCCAGTTTATTCATGTCTTGTTAACTTTACTAGTTTCTATGCTGATAGTCACTAGGGCTTACCAGTCTTTTTGACTGACCCGTTTTCTTTCGCCTCTTTGTCTTTTGTTCCCCCCCCCCCCCAGGTTCTCAGGGAGGAGACTCTAGCTCTTAGCTTGGACTTTGCTTGCTTTCTAACAGCTCATGTACGGTTTGGTCTTGAGCTATGCTATGGCTGCACTCATGCACTTTTTGGGGAATAATATTTTACTTATGTTGTTTTAAGTACTTTGCTTCTTTAGAACTTGATGTAATTAAATAATGACTTGGCATTTTGATGTAAGAGGTTTTGACTCTATTTTTCAGTAATGAGATTTGGTTTTAAAGTTTATATCCGCTGCTTTATACACTCTATTTTATCTATGTTCTGTCTTGTGTTATCTCTGTGCCTGTTTACTAGATAATACCCCTCCAAAACTAGGGCATTCCCTTTGTGAGTGACCCTAGCGGAGGTGGGGTGTTACATTACATCAAAAGATAAAAATAGGTCTTGGTGTTAGATCTTTTCTTGACCTCAGGAGTTGGTTTCATGCGAATGGAATCCCTGCATGTAACGTATGCAATGAAACTGGTGTTAAGGTCTGTCTTTCTTTCTTCTTACTCTTTATTTCTTTATGCTGCAAAAGTAACCAAATATTAGTTTTAATTATTTATGTGTGTATGATTAAGCCTAAAATTATATTTATGTGCAACTTGTGATGATCATCCAAATTTATTGTGTGTATTAAGTTGGAGGGTTTATCTAATTACTGATGACTCCCGTTAAAGCAATGTTAATTAATAAAGCATGCTTATAAAATTTAGCAATATTATGGCTGAATTGGATAGACTGGTTAAGGTATTTATTGCTTTTTGGAAGTCAAATCAATTTGATTTTGGCTTTTTTGAAAAAATGGTTGCAAGTTCATCCAAACAAACCTTCAGCGTCAACAGGGTGAACATAATTATAGTTGAACCAAATCTCTTGTATATGTTGAGTTTCAAATAGTTTTCTTATTAAATTAATTAATACATACAACGCCCGGAAAAATGAAGGATCTGTTTGGTTTAAAAGGGGAATTTTGAGTGTTGCATTTGCAGTATGCATTCAAGAAGGTGTGGATTAATAGGATGGCATGGGAAGAAAAGACAAGGAAAACAGCGGAATATATTAAAAAAAAACTTTTCCAAATTTGTATGTTAAAGCCATTTCCAGATTACTTGTTTTTTTAAATGAAATTCAATGCATTTTATCATATGGAAATCCAAAATTGAAAATTACAAATCAAGCATGCCCGAAGTTTTTTCTTTTTTTTCTTTTTCAAGAATCCAGAGTTTGTGAAATTTTGCTTTTTGAGCACATAAAGTACATAAAGCATATTTCTATTCAGAGGTTAAAGTGGAATCATGCATCTTTTATATCTGAGTTAATGTTATAATATTTTGCTACTGCTGTAACCTTATGAATGTGTTTGGCATGGTTTTGATTGCATATCTCTACTTTGAGTAGAGTATGGTAGGCTTCATGTAGCTGTTTGTTCAGTGTTTTTGGCAATAAGTGGGAGCTATTGTACATTTATTCGTAACTACTTGTTTGTTTGATGCTTTTTGTTAATATGCTGAATTGTATTGGTTGTATCTTGCACATAATTGTATCTTTTTGCATCATTTGGTTTGTTGTCTATTGCGCACACACACACACACACACACATACATACATACACATATATATATATATATATGTTTGTATGTATGTATGTTTCAATAATGCCAATGTATTTCAAATCTCTATGTATACAGGTTACAAAATTCAGCATCAAGAATGGAACATCCGACTGCTTTTTTGTGCAAGTGAACTTTGGCATGATGGAATACATGTTCATGGTAAGAGAAAAAATACTATGCAGTAGGAGAAATGAAGGTTGTAACGAAATGCTAAATCTAAGTACATTTAGCTATTTAAATACAAAAAATTGGTATTGCAACAACTCAAAGCAAAAGCCTTTTCACTGGAGCTAGTGATCAGTGAGTTTTCCTGATAAAGTGTGTGGAAGCTTGTTAAGAGAAATTGTAATAGAAGTAAGATGAAGTTTGGACTAACTTATGGCATATTACTTTGCTATTGGGATAAAATTTCTGAGAAACAAGATATGGAAGAAAAAAAGTCGATGCTAGCTAAATCCTGTACTGTAAAGAAAGAAGAGCATCCAGTTAGTAGTTGCATACTGAAAAATGTTAATAATGTTTGGTAGTTACTAAGATCCATGTATATAATTCTGCATATTCGGTTGCTTTTTGTATACTTTATCTGCTAATATAGCCAATAAATTTGTTCATAAGTTGTTGAGTAATCCTTCACATATGGTGCAATTGATTTAGTGTACTACTTATTTCCTGTTCTATATTGATTATTTGACATGTATGCTTCGTATTGTGTCCATATGTAAAGCAATGATACGTTTTCTCTGTTCTTGGATAAAACAATGACATATTCATGTGCTATTTTCATCGTGTTAATCTCATTTATACTTACTTTGATGCGTTAATTGTTAAAGAGTAAGTTTGGCCATTTTCATAAATTTAACAAGCCAACCAAGAGATAACTGTCATTTAAGGATAATACGTTTAAACATATATAAACGTTTAAAACAACAAAATTTCTTTTCACATTGACCAGATAAATTAAACGAATAGCTATCATCTAGTGATAACTGATAAATTACCCTTGTATTTTATATTTATTACATCTACTCTTGTATTTTTTTATTTTAATTAAATATTCACAAAGACGATTATATATTTTGAACTTGTATTCCTTTCGTTTCTCCTTTCATTCCAATTCTTTAGAGCTGCAAAATAGCAAATCATCAAGAGTATATTGATATCTGCTTGATATATGATAAAAATGTATGTATGTGTATGTGATGGATTCAACTCAATACATTGATAGTATATTCTTAGCCTTAAGTTTATTTGCATGTACAATTATTTCAGTGTAACTGGATTACATTTTTTCAATTATTTCCATTTTCTCTTAAATCACACTATATTTTTTCACTAAAATCTAACTTAATATAAACTTTAAAAAATAATTTTGCATTTTATGTTAAACTCCTTAACGATCGGTTTTTTCACCGTTGTACGGTAATACTAGTATATGATAAATATTTATTGCTTAATAAGTATTGCCTAATCAATATTTATTGCTTAATCAAACCGATTTTATGCCATATCTACTACAAGAGAAACCAATTATTCTCCAAGAGCCAACTATTTTCGGCCCCATAATCTCTCTCGCGCTTGACAACTGTCGTCTCTTTCACATTATTCTCCAATGCACGATTTTGCCCAGAAATCACTATTTCCCTCTAAAAATCCCTAATTCACCTTTCTCTCAAAAACCTACCTCTTGAACGTTGTAAGTCGTGACCGGACTCCCTTCTTCTCTGTCTTCAAAGCTATAACTCGTCGTCTGACGATGGAGAATAAAACAGTTGTCACATTGGTTGTTTAGAAAATAAGGTACGGTTCTGAATTAGCATGCTTTTTAATTGATTCTAAGTTTAATGCTTGCTATATTATTCTATCGATTTCAGCTCTGATTGATCAAAACTGGATTTTTTCTGCTGAAAAATAATAGTATTTGAATTGCAGTATATTTTCTATTTTAGTATGACTTTAATGATTTTCCAGTCCCTTAATCGTATATCGATGAATTGATTGATTTTGTTCATATTTGTAAGCACTTGTTCGATCTTCTATGTTCTAAAATATTGAACATATATCTTGAAGTTCTATTTTTTTGATGCTTTTATTTTTATTTTTCAACAGTTTGGTTAATAATTTTAAATTTTTATTTTTATATCTTAAAGCCTTCTGCCACTGTTTTTCTTTGATGTATAAAAACTGATAGTCTTTGCCCGAATTTTTCCAGCCTAACCCTAGAAGGCTTGAAATGATGTGAGTTCTAATTTATTTTCTGCATACTTGTATTAGACTCTGATCAATGCTTTAAAAAATGTTCATTGCTTTGATTTATTTGACTTTGTTTTCTTTGAGTCATTGGCTGTAGTATAATTGACTTGTTGGCAGCACAAATTAGTTGCAGTATAATGGATTTGATTAATGATTTAAATGTTCTAATTTGTACACAATACATTGTAAACTGGTAATGTTATCACTAAATGCTCATGTTACATTTGCTTTGATTATCTTCTTATATATAAATTCATTAACATCTAGAGAAGCTGTAGACTGTAAAAAAAAGTGATAGTCTGTACAAGCCAACATAAGACTGCAAGAACTGGATTGCTCAATTACCACGACTACAAACTTTGAATCAGTCTTCCTTTCGTGGTAACTGTATTTTTGCTGAGAAGTAATTTATTGATTAAAGAGAAGTAAGGTTCAGTTGCTAATAATTTGTGGAATATATGCAATAGTCATGAGGCACGACTGCATCATGAGGAGTGTTTCAGATGAAAAGCGGCCTTTGCCAGAACTTCTGACAAATGAATTTCAACACAAACATTGGGATTAGCTACTTACAAAAAAAAAAGTTGAGTTCCTGGTATTTTTGTTTTGCAGTGTCCATACAAATTTGAATCCATTTTGATTGATTCCCTTTTATTTTTTATTTTTAGATATTGGCACATGCACACGTACTCTTTGTTTTCATGATTTTTTTTAATAGTCATATAATATGCATATATTTCTACTGTTTTTATGTGGTAGGAAGAGCAGCAGATAGAGTAAATGAACAAGTATCCTACTGCAGCAAATGAACGTGCACGTTTATTAATTGTTGATGGTGCAAGTCCTCATTTGCTAAAACAAGCTATCTCAAATAATGATATACTGTTGGTTAAGTCAGCAGTGAATCTGTGCTCTCCATTTCCCAAATTGAGATGCAAGGGACTGAATTCATACTTAAGTGAGAGTCTTGCACATTTGTTATGGACTTATGCTCAAGGTTAGCCACTAACTCGTTTGATTTATAATGTTCTTAATGATTATGATGTTGGCTTTATTTACATGTATAATGGGATCATTAGTTTTTGTATCATTTTTTGAGATAGAGAGTTTACCATAAAGTAAACTGGCAGTAATTTAAGTATTAGTAAATTTGAGCGACTTGAATAGTTCATGATTATCTGGCAATAGTGCATGTTATTAATATAGCCATATATGTTTCTAAATGTTTTTTGTTTATATTTTTCAGGTGGAGCACTGAATTATATAGAGAAATAGGGTGGACGATAATCAAATAAAGTAATTTATCAGTTTGCATGAGATTATGTAATCAATATATATTAAATCTGGCATTTGAGAATAAAGTATATGTATATATTTTTACTAGTGATAGAGTGTATAAAGAGAGTCTATGAAAAATATAAGATTTTTTTGAGAAAAAAACATTCATTAAGACTTTTAAAAAAGATCAAAATTAAATTTAAGTTATTATTGTTTACATCTAATCCAAATAATTTAGTTTCTATGTGTTTAATATTAAATTTCATAATAGAATTTGCAATTTTTTTGCACATATACACACATTGTTCCGTGTTAAGTAATAGGGACAACAACAACAAAAATCATTCGTTTGGGGCATCGAACATGCTTGGGCCGCCCCTGTCTCCCAAAGAAGGTACAGTTTTAAGACAATAGTACTAGGTGGGAGACTGCTTGGGAAGTCCTCTCACTGGAGTACGGGAGCCTTTGGCATTGGGTATCCACCTTTAGTCGATGACAGAAAAAAAAAATCTTCAATTTACTTTGCTATTTTATTATAACAGGTAAGACAGAGGATTGGACAAATTCTGGAGCAAGAAGTCGACGACTAAAACTAGAGTGATAGTGTGAGTGACTGTGTACATGTATATGAGTGAATGAGTATCTAGTAAGGACCCAATGTGTATGAGTGAAATGTAGCGAGGAAATGTATGTATAAGTGATTGTATAATAGTGAGGAAATAGTATGTGTACTATTCGACAGTGTAATAAATTTTTATTTGAATAAATATTTGTTATTTGTTTAAAAATGAATTCTGTGTTAAATATTCAATTCTGTGTTAAATATTCAATTCTTGTAAATATTTATTTATAGTAAATAATATCATATGGTCTAAAAAATGATGTCATATGCACTAATCAAATGATAACACATGGACAAATTATTTTTTTGACACATGAACCAACCATTAAATGCCAAGTGTCAGTATTAATATTTGCCATGTGTATACTACTGAAACAACCATGTCAGTAGCCATGTAGGATGACACATCATCTGCCATGTCAGCAGCTATGTAGGATGACACATCATCAAAAATATCAACTGATGACTCATCATTTGAGTCATAGCGTAGTGGGGTCCATTGATTCTTTTAACTACCAATATCAATAAGTCTAGGTAAAGGCTTTTTTCTACTAAGCTTTACCTACCAGTCTCTACCAATTCAATATCAGTAGATAAATTATATTATCCACCATTATGTTAGTTTTACCTACATTTACAATTGGTAAGTAAAGACCCCATTTTCTTGTAGTGGGAAGCGGGAGAGGTTCTCTATAGATTTCATTGATGGTTCGCCTAGTTAAGGAAAGGCAACACCAGTATTTGGGTTATAGTTGGTAGGCTTACTAAGAGCGCTCATTTCATTTCCGTTAAGAATAAGAGAACGGCGGCATGGTTGGCAGCAATTTATCTTCATGAGATAGTCCGTCTACATGGAGTACCTTCCAATATAGTGAGTGATCGTGACCCTATATTCTCACCAGTGTATTTTGGAGAAGCTTGCAGGAGGCATTAGGTACATAGTTCTGTTTGAGCAACGCTTATCACCCTCAGACCGATGGGCAGACGGAAAGGGTAAATAGAATTCTTGAGGATCTTTTAAGATTGTGCATCCTAGACTTCAGAGGGATATGGGAGGAGCATCTTCCTTTGGTAGAGTTCACCTACAACAATAATTATCAGGCTAGTATTAGCATGGCACCCTTCGAGGCATTGCATGGACGACCCTGTAGATCACCGACTTGTTGGTGGGAGTCTATAGATAGGCTTCTACTATGACCTGAGATTATTAGAGAGACTTCAGAAAAGATTGATCTTATCCGCAGATGCATGAAGACAGCTCAGGATAGGAAGAAGTCCTACATAGATAAGAGAAGGACCGATATTGATTTTAAGTGAGAGACATGGTTTTCATCAAGATATCACGTTTAAGGAATGTGGTTCGCTTTGGATCTATAAGGAAATTGGCGCCAAGGTTTGTAGGGCCATTTCCCATAACAGAAAGGATTGGCCAAATGGCTTATAGGGTGAAGTTACCAGAGATATTGGCGAGTGTTCATAATGTTTTCCACATTTCTCATTTACGGAAGTGTTTGCACGATACAACATAAGTAGTTGAGCCGAGTATGCTTGAGGAAGTCGAGGTGGGACAGGAGGCGATAGTTAGACAAGTCCCAACCTGTATTCTTGGATTAGAGGTTAAGAAGCTACGCAATCGAGAGGTCATGTTGATGAAAGTTCAATGGGGAGAAGACCCCGAGGATGCAACTTGGGAGACTGAAGACAAGATTCGCGCTTCGTACCCTTTTGTTTTCAAGGGTATGTTCTTAACTTCTTTTCCAAAGCTTTTATTCGTACTTGTTTCTGTCATTAAGTATATCGATCGAATCTTTGACCTTTAGGTAGGGAACCAATGGATGTAAACATGTGTTTGAGACCTGTTATGTTTGATGGATGCAAGTGTTTGCTCGTGGATGCATATGCAGACACACTAGGCACTAGATTGGCTCATTCACTCTCATACTTCATTTGGATACATGTGCATATTTTTCTTTTATAAATGGAAATGGGTGTATCATCACATGAATGTTGCATTTGGATGAATGATTGTGCATGCATATAGCATTTACATGATATACAAGGACTATTTGCATACATGTTGGGTTCATGGAACTGACATACATTGCATTGAGGTGGTCGACCGAAATGGTTGACTGCCTGATCTTTCACACTAGTATAGAGATATATACACACACCTATGCATATGTTCATATAAGCATTAGAAAACTCTTAAGGACAATGTATGCCTATGATTGGTGGATGAGTAGATGGATGATGGATGTTAGGATATACATTCTTCTTAATTTAGAGATTTCGAGGACGAAATACTTTAAGTATAGGAGAATGTAATACCCCATAATTTTAAAGGACATTATAACAATAAACTAAATAATACTTAATTAATTATTAGGAATTAAGTAAAACGGACTATACCATTGCGTTCGTCTCAGAATTCGGCTTAAGATAGACTCCGAGTTTGCGTAAAACAGACATCGTATAAAGATGTTATTAAGGTTTGAAGTTTGTATATGTATAAGAGAATTATATATAAACAAACCAGTCCAGAAATATTCAAAATAATTCAAGACACAAGGCGGGGAGCGAACGCGGGAATTCGACCCGTTGGGGGTCAAACCATGCCTATGGGGGTCGACTCTAAGATCGACCCACGCACAGGGTGTTGACCCTAAGGTCGACCCCAGGGTCGATCCTACCCAGATCTGGGGCAGATCCATTTTCTGAACCTGGACGCGTTTCTTTACCAGATTCTTTGGCTTGAGGCTATAAATAGGACCTCATTTTTGTTGTTTTATTCACCCAAAACAATGGAGACAATGAGATGCTACCCCAGCTCGGATTGAATTAGCCTATTCTTCTGCAACAATGACTTATACGTATTCAAGAATCTCTGCTTCAACATCAACACTTTTTTCTCAGTTCTTTAGATCCAACCTCTATGAGTTTATGTTGCTTTTAGATATAAACATTTAATAAGTAATCTTGACATGTTTATAAGTTTGGATCTAAACCTATGCCAGTAATAACCTGAACCATAATTAAAAAGATCTGTCATTACTTGTACACATGATCTACTGTTCAGTTCTCATATGCCCAATTCTTTCATCATATGCTTATTCTGTTGTTATGCCCAGTTCTGTCATCATATGACTATTCTGTTATTATGCCCAATTTTATCGTCATATGCCTGTTTTGTTATTATGCTTATTTATGTTCTCTTTTCTCCCTCTTTCCCTTTTTATTTTTATAGCCTGGGCTACCTTCAAGCCTAGGCCTATCGCTGAAATATGCGAACGGACGAAACTTGGAATGATTGGGAAAAATAAATTAGGGCATAACTTGTATCGTGAATCAGACTAAGGGTTTGGGGGCATAACCTATGAGGAACATGAATAATTGTCTAAGAACGAATATGCCTAAAATTACAATAAATAGAAACTGTGACTGCACTTAGACACGAGGTTTGATTACACTTGTGGTAGAAGTTTGCCCGGAATCGCCCGACAAATCCACCATCCACAAGTGGTTAATCTAATGTGAGGGGTCTAGTGTGTAAATGTACATGTAATGGTACTACGATACGAGGTTAAGTCCAATTTGTGGTAGAAGTCTACCCGAAACCTCTCGGCATATCCAGCATCCACAAGTGGTCAACTTAATGTGAGAGTCTGGTGCATTAACATGCATGAATGGGAAATGATAATAACCTGTTAACCTGTAATACTTAACCTGCTTAAATCTGTGGAGTTACATGAACCTGTCGAATTGTTTAAGGGTTAAGTAAACTTGTTTGAATCAATGGAGGGTCAAGTAAATCTGTTAAATCGGTGGAGGGTTACATGAACTGGACAAACTTAACCTATTTTATATGTTGGGGTTATGCGAGCTTGATTATCTGTTAAGCATAACCTATCAAAATCCTAGTAGTGGGGATGCAAGCCTAAGGGGTGGCTTGTATCATCTGTTGTGTGGAACCTGTATCAGTCAGTAACCCATATTGATATCCAAAGGAGGACCCCAAACTGGGTAGGGGTCAGGGGCATGCTTACTGAGTTGGTTATAAGAGTTTCATATAGGTGGTGGTGTTGACGGCGCATTCCAACGGAGTCATGTGCGTGCATAGGTACGGATTTGCTCGGGAAATTAAGACGCTGTGACATCAGTAGATATGGTTATGCCTATCGGAAAAAGGAGTTGCCACTTTAGGAAGTGATACATCCTACTATGGGGCCAGCACAAGGTATCTACGGGATAGGGAGCCGGTCGGTTGGGGTGGTAATTAGGATACATCTAGTTCTTCTTGTTTAGGATCCCGTTATTATCGTTTGGGGTAACACCCGTTTTATCTGTTGGGCTACATAATATTATTGTTGGGGGTAAAATCTATCACTAGAAGTACACCTAAGTCTACCATTCTATTTCTGTTGGGATCACTCTGTTTTTGTTATACTAATATTGCTGCAGAGAAAAGTATTTGAGAAGTGTAACCTATTATGTTCTGTTTATTCTGCTTATCCTACTCATTCTGTTATACCTATCTTAAGATGCAATTATCTCTTTCATCCAGTTTATATACTTGTCATGATGCTTTTACTTATTTATATGTTAAAACTAACTGGACTCGCCAAACTTTATGTCTGACTTGTTTGTTTCCTTTTCTCTCTCTTCCTCCCCTCCCTCTAGGTTTTCAGGGTGGGAATACTCAGGCTTGATTAGGATTCTCTCTCCTGTTTCTTCTTGGAGCTACTTAGATGTACTGCTTTGATTACCTGTCTATCTTGCTATGGCTCTTTTTGGGGACTATAATTTTATATTACTGTACTCAGATGACTTTAGTACAAGGCAGATATTTTAATTTGATGTAATGGGTTTTTTCAATTCAAACTCATGTTGTAACTAGATTTTGGACCACGAAGTTTTATGTTTGAAGAATAAAAGTTTTAAATTCCATTGTGTTTTATATTTGTCTTGTGATGATTCTGTTTCTATTTACCTATAACGCTTCACGGAACTTAATGCATTCTGTTAAAGAGTGACATTAACCGGCGTGGGATGTCGCACCAATCCATCGGGAATAAGTGGGCCAACTCTACCACTCCAAGGGATAATGTGTTCTATCCCTAGGACATATGCTAGGGTGTCCCGAATCGGTTAAGGAAGATCCCTTGCCTTGGTTCATGATGGAATCCAATTTCCAATACGAGACTTTACGATTTTAGTTGTAAACCTATATGGTGAAACAGTAGAATGGGGTACTATGCCATCTAAGATTAATACATTTATTTTTGAAATTGTTTTAAACACTTAGACACTAATAATAATATCAAATGGTTTTTATTTCCTCGTATCAAGAATGTTTTCTCATTAAAAGGCAAAACTCTATCCTCCGGCTTGCGCTTGCATTATGTGATGGGACCTGAGTCTTATAATGGCTTCACTTTTCTAAAAAACATCATGGTGTTTCTACTTTATTTTATGCACTAGCAATCGAGTGGAGGAAATTTGTTTCGTGTCATAAGGCATGGTCCCGTGATATGCCTTATTTTTAAATAATCTAAGTTAACCATAGGATTTCTCATACCAGTCCCATGACTGACTCGTAGTTTGTTTTTCCTTTACAAACTTGGGTGCCCATATTTTTACACGGGCAACCTTGTATTTAGGTTTTAGCTTGGTTCATTTTGGGTATGTATGGAAGTTGGTTTTGGACTTGGAGTTGAAGATGAACTTTTATCATTTCTATTGAACTGTCCCAGACTTTAATATGTTAATTATTATTGATTCTGCTGTGTAACAATTTGTTATCTAAGACAATGTTATGTACTAAGTATGATCTTATAGTTTTGATGTAACTCTGATATTATTCCGCTATAGTCTGGTGTACATTATGTTGTGTAATGTAATATTATTGTTCTGCTGTTATGTTTATGTGTTATATTACAGTAATTATCCTTTCCGCCGGGGATTGATGGTTTGGGTTGTTACATATTTTCTTACTGATTTATGGTTAGGGACTGATGAAGGTATGAAATGGAAATCAAAACTGAAACCCAAATTTGAATTAAAGTGGTTAGTTGAGTTATGTTATAAGGATGCGATCTAATTCGCTGTATTAAATAAAAGATGAGGTTTCATGAAGATATAACTCAAATGGGATTTATTTTGATATTGGGAATGAAGATCAGTTTTTGGTATTACAAACTGATATCTATCTTAAGATAAGAACATTGTTGATCAAAGGTCTGAGAGGTGATTAAAATACCCCAACTTGAACGACTTCAGGATTATCGGAGGATGATATTAGTTGTAGTGGTGAAGATGTTAGAAGTAACTTATTATGAGAAATAATAATGTAACGTTATTTGAAGAAATTGGGAAATATATATGATGAGATTCCAAAATAAAAGGAAATAAAAAGGGCTTGAGAATTTGAAATGAAATTTCCTTAGTAAAAGAAATAAAGGGAGATTTGTGAAAATATAACTATATTTTTAAGGTAAAGAGATGATTTAGAATGGGTTTATTCTAAAAGCATAAGTGACTATTATTATGTTCAAATAATGAATCGAAAGGAGATTTCGTAACGTTGTTTTACGAATGACAAGTTGAATCGATTTCCCAATTATAGATAGTAAGTAATGTTGTAGCAAATGTTTTGAAATGATAGCAAAAGGGAAAATTGGATATGATTTTAAGATATTTTTCTTAGTATTAAAATAGAATGATTTAAGGATATTAATATATTAAACTAAGAAGTGAATAATGTGTTGAAAGATTAAAGATTTAATTAACCTTCTATTAATTATTAAAAAGGCCAAGTGACGTTGTATAATAAACCAATGGATCTATCTTATTTTTATGATTTTTATTTTGATAGTTAAAAAACCGCCTATCAAAATCATGCCTAATTCGTTGTTGGTACGGAAAGACCGGGATCAAATTTATATTCGAAAACCATTCCATACCAAAAAATATGTAAACAAATAAGATGTCTAATGTTGATCGAGACGGAGCAAATGAAGATCGTAAATCTTCACAAGTAGAAGAAATACTTGTTGAATTCTCTAACTGATCCCTAGAGATATTTTGACAGTAATTATGTCTTGATTGAAATCTACGGATTGAAAGGACTACTCGTTACCAATCAATTGGGAGATTCCTAAGATGTGGTAGGATGGTGCCTTCGGTTTGTCCAGTCCCAGGACAACTTTTATGGATGGATGCCTGACAAAGTATTTCCAAAAGGGTCATGCACGTGGATTTCTTCAAACGTACCAAGTTTGGTGGAAAAGAAGGAAACTTCTTTAGCTTAACACCCAGAGTTTTTTATGGAAATCAATTAGTGATTTTCGGACGGATCATACGATGTGATATTCAAAGTGAATGGTGGTCGGATGTTCTAAAAGGTAATGATAACCTTTAGAGAAATGATTAAAATCTGGACGGCATCATGGTTATGTGGGTCGCTCCCAACAAGGTGTATTGTCACCATCTAGAGAAAAATTTATTTGTTCTTCTTTCGTTTTTGTAACTCCGGGGAATTACGGTGGTCGCGAAAAAAGTCGTAAGTTGACAATATGTTCGGTATACTCAAATAAATGAGTGGCCCGTCATATGTGGCCGAGTTGCAAGATGTTCTTTTTGAACTCCAGTGTATCCCCTCTAGAGTTCACTAATCGGAAGGTGGTTCCATACCTTGTCATAGTCGGAATCCAATATCCAATGAGACCCCGCAGTTTTTGATTATATATTATGTATGTAGAACATTAGATACTAGCGTTCTGCTAAATGGTTATTTATTTTATTTAGACATTATTATAATATCATAAAAGATGTGATTTCAAAAAAATTTGGGTTATCGTAAATGAAAAACCATCTTTATTTATATGTGGATTCGATCTTATGATTATCCTTTTCTTTTGAAAAGATTTGGACTTTAAAATCAAGTTGAATGATGCCTATAAACTTGGTGAGTTTTCTCACGCTAGTTCACCAGACTAATCCTGGCGTTTGCAATGCTCAGGTCAGACCAAGTTTTACAGGTTCAAGTTATCGGATGCTGTAAAGAGACGATATGGAAGAGTTCTGACATATGATATTACTTAGTTATTATTCTGATGTGTATTGTATATGAGGACATGCTATTATAACTATCCATATGATTGATGTACTTTGATGGTTGTATGTTTTATTTTAAAGCTCTCAATAAAGATTTATTTCTATATTATATATTGTTCTACTGCGATGTGAGACTCTGTGATTTGTTGGTTCTTCTTCTTATTCTTTTGTTCTTAACTTTCTTTCCTTTCGTATCCTCTATTTTCTTTCTTTTAGCTTTCTAGGTTTCGGTACTTGAATTTTGGACACGAGATGTATTAGTGTCGAAATTCGGCATCGAATTCCCCGGGACGCTGCGGTTGGTATCAGAGCCAGATTTAATAATAACCTTGGATATGTGGCGTAACTCGGTGGAGATGGGGTTAGTAATACCCTAGATTGAGTTTGAGTATATATATGAGAGAGCGTATTTGTAGATTTTATATACAAATGTTTTGTATTGTGTTGTTTGATCGATTCAAATAGAGCTTACAATTGACACAACATTGTTTTGTAAAGGGGGTAAATGAAATAATTATGCCCAAATTTATACTTTTATATAGAAAAGAAATATATTTTTTATTGATATTGGTTTGTTGATTGATTTGAATGGGAATTAAAATAGTATTGTAAATTTGAATGGTTGACATATAGAATTTATGGATAAGAATTTTAATTAAATGAATCAGAATTTAGCTTAAAGCTAAGTTATATGAAAAACAAAATATGAAAATCAGAATATGAAAAGTGAAATAAATAAAAGAATAATTAGTTAATTGAAAATGAATTCAATTGATTTAAGTTATGTTGATTGTTGATTGTTAGTTTATTAGATGCTAGATTGGTTGAATAAAAATTTATTAGTAGCAAAATGAATTGGAAGCTAAAGAAGCAAATTTCAGTATAATCGAATGGATTGAAAACTAAGAAAAAAACATTTCGCTATAATAAATCGGAATAGAATCAAATATGAAATTAAATTAAATGATTCAACCATGTATGTGTTATTTGCATTATAAATTGAGTTAGTGCATGTTGGAAGAAGAAGAAGAAGAGCTGATAGTTGCTTTGCTGTGCGATTAGAGTATTGGTTGTCCGACAAATAGGTAAACCTTAATTATATTAATTGGATGATTTAATTTATACCCCTGAGTTGGGTAGCCGTTTGGGTTTAGTTTTCTTTTGATCGATGTAAGGCTCGTAGTTGCAGATGTAATTGTTTTGATTGAACCATGCAGAGGAGGTGATGGCGATTTTTTTTTTAAATTTTAAAACTTAGAAATTATTTTGATTATATTCTAATATAATTATTTTTAAAATAATTTAGGGCATTCTTCTTACTTAGTAATTTCGGGGACGAAATTCTATTAAGGGGGAAGAATGTAACGATCCAGATTTTTCAGTATTTTTGAATTTGGGTATTTAAATATATTTTAAATATTTTATTTGGGATATAAATGGATTTTTATATATAATTCGTTATAAAACGACGATTAGACATTTTATTTAGAATGAACTCATAACATCGCGATAGTTCGTAATTTTGAACTTCAATTGAATATATAGAATCCAGTTTAAGTCGGAATTCTGCGAAACAAGAAACATTAGAATCTATTTTATTATAATTTTCTAATGGAAGAGAAAAATTGAGATCTCAGCTTATATATTATGAGTTATGTCCAAATCAAAAATTAAAATAGTCGTTGTGGAAATCGTTTATAAATGATAACGTTTATTTAATAAATTATAAAAGGGATTTTTATATATTCTGAATACCGTTTAACTCGAAGATGTTAATGTTGAGTTATAAATCTAAATTGGTTAAATTTTATACTATTTTATTTGGATATATACATATATATACGATATTAATAATTCATTATTATTTAACTTAATTGTTTTTGAATTTAATAAATATTTTACCGCTATTATATTAGCCGTAAGAATAGACTTTTTCAAACAACCTCCATTTTTGACGATACGAATTTTATTGGAATACGTATAGCTAGTTATTGGTAGATTTCCAATTTGGAGCCAACTGGAATTATTTCGTGAGTATGCGATATTTTAAACGTGAACCGGTGAATAAATTGAAATAACGTCGTTGTGCAAATGGAGTCGGTTTTCGACGAAATTAATTTCATTGGATTTGGAATGTCAAGACATAACAGTATGTCCATTTTTGTCATGTTTCGAGATTGTGTGTGATTGTGCGTTTATATAGCATTCAACGTTAATGGAGGTAATATTAAAATTAACGTAATAAACTTAAGATTCATACCCTAAGGGAAAAATAAATATATTAAACATATATGAACTTCACCCCTAAGAAATATCAAAGCACATGCCTACCCTTAAATATGTATAGCCTATCCTTTCCATTCTTCCCGCTATCCTGCCTAATATAAGTACTTCCCTATATTTCTTCACGCAACCTACATCAGACTACCCCAAATATTTAATCACACGGTGTGTTTTCAAATCATGGAACAACTATCCTAGCTTACCCACCCTATATGTGTATTCCTTCATGGCCAAGCCATCTCAATCCGTGATTGCTAAGTTTCAACTCTTGCCATCCAAGCTTCTCACGCTATAAATACACGCTTATATTATCTTCATCTTTTTTTCACAGTAAGCTAAAAATGGCGTGATGACTTTGAAAATAATAATTCGATCAACATATGCATCCTAAAATCATGATACATGTTTCAACAACACTCTTAAATTCCTCCCTACATTTTCACTACCTCGAATTATCGAACGATGGTGTTGGATGTTAAATGTTGTAAGCTAGGTCTCGATTTCTCTCATAATTTAAGGAGCGTTACACATATTTGAGAGTGGAGCGGAGATTGGCTAAAAGGTAGAGATGCACGTGTAAAAATTTTGGGGAATTCTAGCTGCGAAAATGTTCGGACCTTTGGGGGTAGTTGTTCAAGTCGATTAGAAACAGAGGGTATCAGAGGGGGAGAAGATGGAATAAGCAAGCCAAAGATGGAGAGGGGAATTGGATGGCATAGTTTGTTTGATGGTTTGTAAAGTTATGGGGTATCATATAAATCGTGCATGTTGAAAAAAAAATAGGAGGGAGCTTCAGGAGTTAATCGATGAGGAAGAAGGATAAGACCCTATAGAACGTGGGTCATGGTTTTTACAGTGAGTGTGTGGGCTTTTGAGGCAGCAGTGGGCTTGTTCCATTAATAAATAAATATACATGTAGAAAAAAAGAATACGAAGAAAAAAATAGAGGGATCATACAGTAGTGGTTTCCTAGAGTATGTTTTATCGGTAGAGAAAATGAAGTGCGGTAGAGGGAATGGGTCGAGTTGTAGAAGTGTGGGATGGAGTTTTAAAGGGTGAGGCCCAAATTAGAAATAATTTAAGTTTAGTTTCATTTTAATAATACAGATTTGCGAATCATTAGTCACTATGGAACCGTATGTACGCGAGCTACGAGAAGGAGCTGGTTTGGTCAGGATTGGAGACATCTATAATTTTTAGTTAGATTAAACATCAGTTTAATTAAATTAAAAACAGTCGCTTTAATGACCGAATTAAGCCAAGGTAAGTTAAACTCACTCAGTTTTCCCACTTATAATTATTATAAGTCTGTTTTATTGTTTGTGTGTTATGTTTGCTAATTGTTGGATGATTTTTTATTTGTTTGAATATATGCTAAATATTTTATGTAACTGATTTAAATTAAACGTTTGTTTAATTCAATCGAAAATCGATCGTTATTTTTAATGATTATTTCCAATTAAGGTAACTTACCTTATTGGTTACGTTTATAAATAATAAAAACGTATTAAATTTAATTGGATGCTTGAATTGTTATAATTATTTGACCATTATCCAGTGGATTTATTATTCATGTTTATTTGAATGGATTGTTTGATTTGAGGTAACCTATTTGGATATAGGGAAAAACAGGTTGGAGGGATCTAACTGGATTCCTCGAATTTATTGTTTATTTTCGTATGATCATTATTTGAACTATTTAACCAATATGATTAGATTATTGATGGATTATTGATTGTTGAATACAAATTCAATGTTTATTTTGTTATTAACCAATGAACAGTATTGGTTGAGAAATTGGCAGTAGATGGCCTATAAATATACATTGTTTTATAGAAAATGATTTACCGTAAGGTGAATCTATAGAAAGAAAGTTATAAAAATTATTTTATAACTAGAGATAGAATTTGAAATATATTATTTTAAATAGAAGTTTATAAGAAGAAAATAAATATTTACATTTATTATTTAAGTTTAAAAGTAATTATTAAATGATTTTATCAAGATAATTCTTACATTAATAAGATTGATAAGCAAGTGAGCAGGAAATAACGTAACGATTAATAACTGAGATTAATTGTTTTTAAGAAATAATTAAAATAAGATTACATTGAAACTGAATATTACTTATTTAATAATAATCAAGGTAAATGGATTATTTAAATTAATTATATTACTAATTAATTTAAATGAAAAGACTGGTCGGAAGGGATTAACGAGTAATCATTTTAGAGTTGACTAAGTCAACTACATTAATTGGAATTGATTATTAAATTGGCATATTAATTTAATGGAGATAGTTAATTGTGAAGCAAACCATTTTATTTTTAATAAAATGTTGATATTTGATTATTATTTATTTAGTAATAATAAAAGTGGTAATCTTGGAATTTAAAATCCATGTAATTAAGGTTTATGAAACCATAAGGAACTGATTATAGTAAAGTGAAGTTATTAAGCGATTTATATTAATAGTAATATGAGTTAAGTTTTAAATTGAAGTTTAAATTAAATTCTTATTAGAACTCTATTTAATTGGATTTCATAAAATCCATGTTGGATGAAGTTATAAACCCAAGTTTGATTGAATATATTATTGGAACGAGTTATTAGAAATGGTTCATGAACGAAATAATTAAAAGCCCAAGATATGCAATTAAATAATTAGAACCTAACTGGAGATCGGCTGAGTTAAATGTTTTTATTTGATTATCGATCTAATGTTGGTTTCATCCTTCGAGGTTAATATTTAGGGAATTATTTTCTTATTGATTTACAGTTAGGGACTGATGAAGGTATGAAATGGAAATGAAAATCAAAACTAAAACCCAAATTTTGAGTAAAAATTGTTTGTTGAATTAAGTCATAAGGATGCGATCTAAATTTGCTATATAAAAGAAGAGATGAGTTTTCATCAAGATATAACTAAAACAGGAATTGTTTTGATATTGAGAATGAATATAGGTTTTTAGTATTACAAATTGATATTTATCTTAGGATAAGAATGTTGTTGATCAAGGTCTGAGAGTTAATTTAAATATCCTAACTTGAACGACTTCAGGATTATCGGGGGATGATATTAATTGTAATGGTGAAGATGTTAAAAGTAATTTATTATGAGAAATAATAATGTAGCGTTATTTGAAGAAATTTGGGAAATATATATAATGGGATTCCAAAATTAAAAAAATAAAAAGGGCTTGAAAATATGAAATGATATTTCCTTAGTAAAAGAAATAAAGGGAGATTTGTGAAAATATAATGATATTTTCAATCTAAAGAGATGAGATTTAGAATGGGTTTATTCTGAAAGGATAAGTGACGATTATTTTGTTCAAATAACGAAACAAAAGGAGATTTTGTAACGATGGTTTAAGAATGATAAGTTGAACTGATTTCCCAATTATAGATAATAAGTAATATTGTAGCAAATGTTTTGAAATGATAGTTAAAGGGAAAATTAGATATGATTTAAAGATATTTTTCTAAGTACTAGAATAGAATGATGTGGGTATATTAATATATTAAACTAAGAGGTGAATACTATGTTGAAAAATTAGAAGTTTAATTAACTATCTTTTAATTATTAAAATGGCAAAGTGACGATGTATAATAAACTAATGGATCTATCTTATTTTTATGATTGTTTATTTTGATAGTTAAATAACCGACTATCAAAATCATGCCTAATTCGTTGTTAGTATGGAAAGACTGGGATCGAAATTATATTTGAATACCATTCCAAACCAAAAAATAAGTAAACAAGGAAGATGTCTAATGTTGATCGAGATGAAGCAACTGAAGATGTAAATCTTTATAAGCGGAAGAAGTACTTGTTGAATTTTGTAGCTGATCCCTAGAGATATTTTGATAGTAATTCTATCATGATTGAAATATATGGATTGCAAGGACTACTCGTTACTCATCAATTGGGTGATTCCTAGGATGTGGTACGATGGTGCCTTCAGTTTGTCCAGTCCCAGGACAACTTGTATGGATGGATGCCTGACAAAGTATTTCCAAAAGGGTCACATACGTGGATTTCTTCAAACGTACCAAGTTTGGTGGCGAAGAAGGAAACTTCATTAGCTTAACAACCAGAGTATTTTTATGGAAATCAGTTAGTGATTTTTGGACGGATCTGACAATGTGATATTCAAAGTGAATAGTGGTCAGATGTTCTAAAAGGTAATTGTAACAACTCGGAATTTTGGAATCGATTTAAAATTTGTTTTTAATGGATTTTAAATATTTAAAATGATTATTTTAATAATTAACGACTAAAGGTTTATTTTAAAATGAAGTTTGAGCATATAAATATATAATAAAATTAAAACGAGCTCATAATGATGTGGAATTTTGAAAATTTTAATTTTAAACTTTAAATGAGTATTTATAATTCGTTATAAACCAGAATTTGATGAAACAAGAAACATTAGAATCTATTTAACTCTATCTCTCTAACGAATGTGAAAAATTAAGTTTCCATGTTATGGATAGTAAGTTATGTCCAAATTACAATTTAAAATAGTCGCTATGGAATTGTTTAAAAATTATAACGATTTATTAAATAAAATAAAAGGATTTTTCATGTAAATCAAGCACCGTTTGACTAGAAAATTGTCATATCGAGTTACAAACTCAAGTATGTTTATTTTACAATTGTATGATATTTCATTTGGATATATATGTTATAATAATTATTATCTTATTCTTAATTTGAATAATTTTAGAATTTATTATAATTTTAATATTACATAGCCCTCAAAAATAGACTTTCGCAAACGACCTCCGTTTTCAATGAAACCAATTATTTGGATTCGAAATATTAAATTATTCCTAGATTTCAAATGTCACATCAAATAAACTTAGAATGTGGCCGAGCGTGATAAAACTGTTCGATGTAATAATTTGAGCAGTTTTACAAAGGAACATTATTGAGATACCATGGAATTCGATGAAACTTTTTTATTGAATCTGTAGCATCGAATAATGGTAGAATTCCAAATTTTGAAATATTTGGAGTTAGTGTGTGACTGTGTGTGATATTACCGTGAAAAACAATCAATATTTTTACTTTAAAATTTTGTGGTTTGCATACGGACTCAGAATTCGACGAAACTAGTTACGTTGGGTTCGTATTTTCATTAAATACAGGATCCGTAGGTGATCACACGGATTTTTAAACAATGAATATAAGCAATATCTTAGTACAACAAAATATAAAAATAATAAAAAATAATAATTTGTCCTTACTATATAACATCCTAAACCTAAACATAATCTCTAAATCACGCAGTCTCCTTTTTTCTTTTTCCCTAAACCTAATTGCAAGCTTTCAAAAATCATAATAATTGAAAGAAAAATCAACAAATCTCAAAACAAGTATCTTTGCGATCCTTGCAGTATGCTCTTCAATTCGGTATGAAGTTTGAGGGGTGCGACATCTTTTTGGGCTACTGTGATTTTTCCGTCTTGAGTGGAGGAGTCTAGGGCTCAGACTTTCTTGGATTTGAAGCTTTGGTGCATAAAACAAATGTTGTTTTTGGCTTGAGGAGCTAGAATAACACCCATATGCAAAATTTGAGGCAATTTTGGTGAGAATTTTTATCGAGGAAATATAGGGGTATTGCACGTTTTGGCTGTCAATGTCTTTTTGGGGAGAGCTTGAGCTTGGGATTAACGGTATTGAGTTGGGATTAACAGTATTAAGGTTGTAAAGGAGAAGAGATGAATTCTGGTGTTTACGGTTTGTGATTTCGTGTCAAAATAAAGAAGAAATGGCTGGAGGAAGATTGCGTGAATTGCATGGAAGGGGGGATGTTATGTGACCTGTAAATGGAGGAAGAGAGAATAGAGGAGTGATTAGCAAGAAACTAAAGGTAGTTAATTAATTAAGTTAACGACCGTTGTGTACGTCATAAGTTGTAAAAATCATAACTTCTTCATACGAACTCAAAATTCAGCAGTTCAAGATGCGTTGGAACCATGTCGATGAGAGCTTCGCAATGAAACTGATTTAGAGTGATTTGGAGAACCTTTTAAATTTTGGTGGAAGAAAACGTCTGATTCGGTCAATCGACCTTTTATAGTTATTCAGCAACAAACAACCAATGTGAGAACTCTCGCACTCAACTATTTCATTATGTTATTATGTTCATATTTTAAAATATATTAATTTCCTATGTGGATTTTTATTTGTTTAATTATCACAAATTGTTATACGGTGCATGGTAGCTCACATCACAGTTATTTGCAAACCCATGGATGAATTGCTGATTTCTTGTGTTATGTTGTGATTATGAATTAGGGATGATTAACATGTTAAAATGATGTTAATATACAAGTGGTACTTGAAATTGGATATAAATATTCATTTATAATTTAAATAGTGTAATCATTATTACCCGTTTAAGAAAAATTTGTTAGTTATAAAAATAATTAAATTGGACTAGTTATGATTAAATTCATGAATCTATATTGGTTTAAAATGACTATTTGTTGGTTGAAAACCCCACATTGGTATCAGGATGATATTTGATTTACACTAATCCCAAATGTTTAGGTAGAACGTTAATCGAATTTTTGACAGGCCGATATAAGCATTAAATAATTATTTAAGGCTTATATGGAAGTAAGTGCACTCTGGATGTGAATTGAATGTTTAATAGTTGTTTATAACTATTGTTGAATACAAGTGATGTGTGAAAGCCATATAACTGAAATTGTATGGTAATTGGTTGAATCTCATTTCAGTTCGGAATAAAACAAATATTTAATATAATATTCAGTTAACAGTTGAAGTTTGGTTTTGATGTCAGATTTTGGATGGACACAAAAATATTAAAATTGACTGCTTTTTTGTAACCATCAATCGTTGGACATCTTGATAGCTGATAAATCATTAGTGATCTCGCTGAAATAGATAGAGAAATTAATTGTACCTGAAGTACACTCATGTAGAGCCTAAAACTAACAAAAATTAAAATGAAATGCTATATACATCTAGCATTACACTTTAGCAAATCCAACTATAGCCTAAAACTAACAAAAAATTCAATAAACATAATATACAAGGACAACAAAATAAACTGCACATATAATAGAGTAAGTTTCATAGCACACACATAAATGATAATGTTGAAGGAAAAAAATGTTGTAACACCCAAAGATTATCTATTACTAGAGAATAACGTTTCGCATGGGAAAATAAAGTGTAGAAAGTAATAAATGACACAAAGATTTGTAGTGATTCGGTCCGTGAGGGGCCTACGTCCACTTTGAAGGGTTTTGCTAATACTTTATTCACAAGTATGAGTTATATGGAAAAAAGTCTTGGAAAAAAGTGATTTTATGATTCTTTTTCCTTAAGAGCTAGGCTACCATTAATGGAGTTCTTGGAGCTTGTAGAGCTTTCAAATCAACAAGAATCCAACCCCTGTGAAGAATGAGCAAGGTGGTATTTATAGGCAGTGGGTTAGGTGGGAGAAGGTGAGATTTGGGGATCACACAATAGAAAATCACATCTTAGGAGCGCAATACTCGAAAATTGCATCACTCCTCGCTAGAACGTGAAACATCGCATCCCTCCTATAGGATGCGAATTTTCGCATCTATGGGATGCAAAAATTCGCATCCCAGTGGGATGTGCCTTATTGCATGCGAGGAGGGAACGATGGACGCCTCGCTCGGTGGGTGCGACGGCATCGCATTTGGTGGATACAATAGTGTCGCATCAAGTGAATGCGATGTAAGGTGACTCCTTGGTGGTTGTTGATTCGATGCGATGTGGAAGATGCGAATCAGATGGGATGCAAGATTGGTGAGGCGAGGTGATGGGGGGAGCGTGAAGAGAAGTGATGTGAGGTAAGCCCATACGAGGTGATGCGATGTGATAGTTTCGGGAAGTTATGGGGCTATCGCTCGCTCGGTTCCTTCTGAGCTTGAATCTTCAACGTTTTGGCAACACTACGAGCTTTGATGCCGCACGATGGGTTGATTTGTGCGGGCCTGTGTACTTTTGGGAACCAGACTAAAATGTCGGTTAACGTTTGCCCTCCTAAAGTACGCTTTGTCTCGACAGGAGGTGCTTTGAGTTGGAAAAGTTGTCACTGGAAAGTGGAGAGAACTCCAACCTATTGAATTACTTGGTCATGATTGTTCCATTGAACATATCGGGATTTCTGATTCATCGGTAGCTCTTTTGAACATCTCTAACTCTTGTTTACTCATGGATTTAAACGTTAATCATCGACTCTCGTTTTCGTGTAACGTAAACGAGTCGTTGTCGACATATTGTCACGTGTACGCTCACACGTTTTCATGTGGTTTCGAGTGATGCAATCAGAGTTCAGAAATAAAGCATGAGTAATGAGTGCAGTGTTGGTTTAGGATTACGCGGGTTGGATTTCGAAGAACGATATCGAGTCGTGGATTCGGTCGCTTGTCATATGTTCTTGAGTTGTTTAGACTTACGAGAGCACTATTGGTTAGCGAATCGAGTCAGTGTCGATTTTCATGGCGTCGAAAACTCGTTTGTGTAGTCGTAATTGAATCACGAGTCAGAAAATTCTCAAAGTTGTAAAATTTCTTTTTTCGTTCATCCATTGTTTTCATAAACGTATATATACATATGTATATACGTAAGCATATAAACGTGAGAAATATGTGTATGTATTATATATTCATTATATATATATTAATTATGCATCACATCCCATGGGGGGATGCAAAACTTTGCTTCCCAATTGGATGCAAGATTTCGCATCCCTAAGGGGATGCGAAGTTTCGCATCTACGAAGAGATGCATTGCTCAAACGGGCCAAGGGCCGCTTCCTTCCCTCTCCCTCGTATAAAGTTTTCCTCTCCTCCTCTTCTCACTTTACATGCCCTCTTTTTTAGGATCTAAGGACTCGATTTTGCTTTTACCGAACGAACCCGATTCGAATGCGATAGATGGGTTGTGAATCCCTGGAACATCGCTTCAGGCATAGGCGTTTAGACCAAAATCGAATTTAAGCTCGAGAGTATTGGAATCGAGCTATTAATCTCGAGATTTGATGCTTGAAGGAGCTCAAGTTAGAATTTAATGGAGGTGGTTGGGATTTTGTGGAGTGGAGAAGAAGGAGAGGGAGAAGAAGGGGAGAAAGGCGCATCACATCATCTCACGGGGGGAGCGAGGGATCGCGCCTGATGGATGTGAGATCTCGCATCAGAGGGATGCGATACCTCGTATCTAGAAGAAGCGATTTTCTCGCATCTAAAGGATGCGATGGTCCCTTGGGGGATGCGATGCGAGCCGAGGAGAGCTGGTTGAGAGTAATGCGAATTTTTCGTGGAAGGTCGGGATGCGGGTTCTCGAACCGGAGTGGGATGCAAAAATTGGTGGTTTAGGGGATGTGATCTTCACATCCTTGATACTTAGAAATTTTCGAGCCCACCTAGTTTGGATACACCCGATTGTTTCCATTGGAAAATTCGAATCTTGGTACCACAGTTGTCGTACTCACGTTGTTCTCGCGATGTTTCGTGACTGACTGGGACCTAGGCTTTGCACATAGGATTTAGAGCATATAACTCAGAATATGAACAAAAGTTGGACCATTAGCTTCGTTTCCCAGTTCCAATCACGACGTGAGCACGACTCGCGTGAGTTTGACGATATCGGTCGACGACGACAGTTGCAATTTAGAAGAATTAGTGATCATCATCGCATCCAAAATTCCTTTATTGTTATCGTATCATCATCGCACTTCACTGCAAGTACATGTTAGTTTACATCAACATGAGGGGTTACAGGTTTTCAATGCGATGTCTAATGCAACTATATTAGAAGTATAGCTAGCAATGAAGAAAAGGTCCAAGAAACAACAAACTCTGAAAGCTGAAGCTTCGCAGCACTGGCCATCCCAGACCGGATCGACTAGCGGTACTAGTTCCAGGGACAGCAAGCTTGAGACTTCTTCAAAATCCACCCCCTCTCAGACTATAGGTTCACCGAAGCCTCCCGACCGAGGTTTGCAATCAAAGATTCACATCAGACGGCCAAGCACCAGACTGAACCGTCGGTATGTGAAGGGATACTACAATCGGGGAGAAACCTAAGGAAGAATAACATATGGATATTGAGGGGAGTGATGCCCCCGAGGCTCCGAATACGATGGTGAGCGCCGTCATAGTTGGAAACCCACCGGGTTTGGGGCCTTCTAGTTTGGATGAAGGTACATTGAGGCGCATTTGCACAAGGTTCAGCATACCTTAAGCTAACGTTCGCACTCCCCGAAAGAAGGATGGGGCGCACGCTCCTCCATAAGAGTATTGTAACAACTTAGAATTTTTACAATAAACAGTTATTTAATTAGAAGCTCAAAAATAGGAATTTTTGCAAATGATGGAATTTGACCACGAAACTTTAACCTTTGTGTTTGTCTCGGAATTCTGGTCAACTTTCATTTTGGAGTTTCGCGAACGGAGTCCGTATGAAAAGTTACGGACGAAATACGAAAAACGGACAGAAATAAATAAACAGTATAATTAATATATATATATATAATACCTTATATAACCGGCACTCACTGGACTGATTTTCCAGAGGGTGGTCGACCACTTCAAGGGAGGGTGTCGACTCCTCCAAGGGAGGTTGTCGACTACTCTACGCCTGACAGCCAAGTGACGACTAGGTTTTAAGGGGAAATTTGGTTATGTTTTATAAAACGAATGGACAGATGATAATTAAAACAGATCTAACGGTCCAAGGCCATTTCCACTCTTATAAATAAAGGGGTAAGGCCTCATTCTTTTCCATTCAAATCTATAACGGTAGCGGAGCTCTACCATTTTCCTCCGTCTCCAAACCTAATTTCTAAAATAAAAATATACATACAAATAAATCAAATCAGATGCATGCAGAATTGAGAGGATTAATAAATTCAATGGAAAAGAACGCAAGTCAGCGCTCAACAATAGATTTATAACAACCCGTATTTTCAATAAACTGTTATAACATAAATCGAGGCAGAATTTAATTCAAAAATCAGAATCAGGGGAAAACGGGCTATGCCATTGCGATCGTCTCGGAAAAATACGCGAAATAGAGTCCGAGTTTTCGGAAATCGGAGTCCGTATGACCCAGTTAAGGCCCATTGAAGTTTTCAGAAATTTCTATGCTAAAGACGTATTTAAATTTCTAATTAAAATCAAGGATTAGGGCTAATCAGGGTTAGGCGGGAAAATTCCCGCCAGGGGGCCCCATGTCGACAGGCATGTCGACAGGGCACCCAGGGTGTCGACTGCCCTGTCGACAGCCCTGTCGACAGGGGGTGCCCAGGCAGTTCAGCCTGGTGCACCATTTCTGATTTGGGTTGGGTCATGTGGCTTGGTTCTGGAGAATTCTGAGATCTGACGGGCCAAACCTAATCTAGGGTTAATCCTAGGGCTAAAAACACTCTAATTCTCTATAAATATACCCCTAATCCTACCCTAAAGCCTCATTAATCAATCTAGCAACTAAACTATGCCAAATTGAATCCTCAAATGGCCTCCACCTAAAATCCCTAGCCTCCACCTTCCTCAAAGTTTAATCCTATGAAGATATGATGATCATGCAACCTTTTCTATGTTGTATAAATGCTTAATAACTTGCATACTTCATTGAGTTGCAAGTTTGATTTGCTAAGTTTGTGTTTTTGGGATTTTGCAAAAGGGTTTTCTTATTTAAAGCTTTGCTTTGGGTTTTCAAAGGGCTTCTTCATCTTATTTGGTGGATTTGTGGCTTGTTTATATTTGTAAGCCCTCTTACCTTCACTTTACAAACTCTAAAGTTAATGTTTGGTGAAAGTTGAGATTTATGTGAGTTTAGTTGATTATGCATGCTTATGCGAACTCACTATGTCATGTTTTATATGATTCATAGGTTATGCATGCTCATGCGAACTCACTATACCATGTTTTACATGTTTCATAAGTTATGCATGCATATGCGAGATTACTATGCCATGTTTTACATGTTTCACAAGTTATGCATGCTTATGCGAGTTTATTATGTCATGTTCTACATGTTTCATGGGTTATGCATGTTCATGCAAGTTCATCTTACCATGCTATGCAAGTTTAATGGAGTATGCATGCTTATACAAGTTCATCTTACCATGCTATGCAAGTTTAATGGAGTATGCATGCTTATACAAGTTCATCTTACCATGTTATGCAAGTTTAATGGATTATGCATGTTCACCTTACCATGTTATGCATATTTAATAAGCTATGCATGTTTATGCGAATTCACCATGACATGATTTGCAAGTTTAACATGTATGCATGTTTATTATGACATGTGAAGTTCACCATGTATGTTATGCCAAGTTACCTTTTATACCCTTATACGTATGACGAGTATGTAAGCGAGATAATGACGTTGGGGGGGTTTGGGTAAACTTAAAAATACATGAAACTAAAAGATTGGGAATTTACCTATTAAGTTAGGTCTACCCCTTGGGAATTTACCTATTAAGTTAGGTCTACCCAAGTATATGTTAACTTGTAAATATGTTCTAAAGTGGACATGACATTAGATAACATGATATGGCCAACTCGAGGTTAGACCTAGTTGTGGTGTAAATCTTCCCAGGTAACCACAACGTGGGGTCTAATGTGGGTAGTTGGTCATGTTGCACCATAAGACCCGAGGTTAGACCTAGACGTGGTGTAAATCTTCCCAGGTAACCACGGATGTCTAATGTGAGAGGTTGGGTGCATTAAGTAATTAATGCCTCATGATTAGGGTTAAGTCATGGCCCACTAATACTTAACCAATAATGGGGATGCGAGGATTAGATGGGGTTAAGTGGTTACACTTAGCTAATCTAATCCAGGTTTAGTGAGGGGTTAAAACCACACTTAACCCTCTTAGAAACCCTAGCAACGTGGTCTGTTCCAGCAGTAATCCCAGTTTGGTATCATTCACAACCCTAGAGGCTAGGCTAGGGCGGGGCACGATTACTGGACTGATGTAAGCGACCAAAGCGACGGCTGAGTGGTACAGCGGTGCGGGTCCGGCGGGCTACGGACGTGCACGTAGTCCGATGTTGGACAAACTCGAGGCACGGGTACCAGTAGGCTTAGACTGTGCGTTATTGCTTAGGTGTCTGGGGTTGACATCTTAGGGCTTGATACACCCGAAGGTGGACCCAGCACAGTCTGACTACATCCATGTGGGCCGTATGGACACCAACACTTGACGTGTTAGGTTTATAGGGAGCCGATCGACTAGACCGTTGGGCTGGGCCTTATACTAAGGTCACTTCATGTTATTGGGCAAAAGTTTGGGCTAAGGGATCAAGATCTGTTTTGTGGGTTTGCTAGTACATTGCGGTGCAAAGTTTAATCTCATCTATGTGATGTCACCTTTATCTAGTACCAGTATGTTCGTCTCAGTTTCCATCATATTGTTAACTTTATTAGTTTATAGATTGATCGTAGTAGGGCTTACCAGTCTTTTTGACTGACCTGTTTTCTTTCGCTTCTTTTCTTCCGTTCCCCCCCCCCCCCCACAGGTTCTCAGGGAGGGGCTACATCTGCTTAGTGGATCTTTGACTTGCTTGTTGGATAGCTCATGTATGGATCTGAGCTAGCTGTGGCTTATCTTTTATTTCTGGGGATTAGTACTGATGTTTTACCATGTATTTTGTTATCACGTATCTAGACTTATGTTGTATTTTGGATCATGACATTTTGATAGTATGTACTTGACTATGTTGGTTTTCTGAGATGATGATGATGGGTTTTATCTGCTACCGCTGCTTTACTTATACTTATTTTTATATATTCTGTCTTGTGATATCTCTGTGCAAGTTTACCGTCACAATAACGCCCCTCCAAAGCTAGTACATTCTAAGGAGTGATCCTAGTGGAGGTGGGGTGTTACAAGATTCTTCTCTCTTTCCCCTTTTTTTACATCTCTACAGATCTAGAGTTTTCCCCTTTCTAGATAAATTGTAGATTTATAAGAATATGGGAATTTGTAGGCCTAAAAGGTTCAAATTTTGGATTTGAAAGCTATATGGTGAGTGATAAATTTATACATACATTTATAATAATGTATTTATCTTGTTTGTAATAGATTCAAATTTTTATGCCTATGCCCATCAGATCTGGTAATTAAATTGTGGTAATTGGATTGACACCCATCAGATCTAGTTATAAAGAGTGTTAAAACTTGTGAATTGTACATTGTGTTTGTGCATAAAATGAATTGTAGGATTTTTTAAACTTGTTTACACCTATTCCTACAGTTATGTCATGAAATATATTGCAATTATGTTATAGAATGTATTGTGGATATTGCATAACACTGTAGACCTGGAAATCAATCTCATTAAACACAAATTATATGTAGTTACATTCCATATCTCTAGTTTAGTGTTGAAAAATAAAATATGTGAATTTGGGTAAAAAGATGAAATTGGAAAATTATGTGACTTTGAAAAGATATGATTGTTAAATTATGTGATTGTAATTATACTAATTATATTCAATGGGTTTCGGATTAATTATTGTAAATATGTCATTTTCTTCTTTTTGAACAAAAAGATGTCATTATGAATTCACAAGAGATATAACAAAAAGATCTAAAAAGGAAAAGTGGTGCAAACATATGTATAAATATAAAAATAAATATTTGTGCGTAGTTTTCGTTGACTATTCTAAAAATACATATAAACATATATATTTTTTGTTAATTTGAATTGTGTTTGTTCCACAAATTTGGCATAAGTTACAATAATTAACGCTAATGGTCTTTTTGGAAGATTGGAAACCATTTGGCAAGATTGAATGCAAAAAAGGAATGTTTGGTTATTAATTAGACCAAATCATTTACATAAAAATTATTAATAATAATAATAAAAGATAGCTACATTGACCATACGAAAACATAAAATATGAATATATACATATTATCCTTCCAAATCAGAGTAGAACGGTAAAAGATACATATAGTATTGAATGTTTGAATAGTATTCATTTATGGAATCATATATGTAAATCTTATTCCATCTTAAATGAATATATTTGTGGTGACCATTTGTAGCAATCAATATAATTAATTGTTATAAATAGGACCGCAAATCAATGAATAACAATTGTAACCAAATGTTGAATGGGGAAAGTGAAATTATAGGATAATGGTTACAATTCCTAAATTAATTAGGATTAATGTTGTACACTCCAATTAGGAAATTTGAATTACAAATGCATTTAGGCACGAGGTTAAGCTTAACTTGTGGTATAAGCCTATCCGGAACCAACCGAAAAATTCAACAACCACTGGTAGTCAGCTTAATGTGAGGGGTCTAATGCGAAAAAATAAATGTACCAACGCATGAGGTTAAGTTTAACTTGTGGTAGAAGTCTGCCCGGAACCGACTGGCAAATCTAACATCCACAAGTAGTCAACTTAATGTGAGAGGCCTGGTACATATATATATATATATATATATATATATATATATATATATATATACAACACGGTCAACCAATAAATAGATAAGAATAGAAATTTGCCTAATTGGGATACAACAAATATACACCTTGGGACTGATAAATAGTTACATTAGGAAAATATGGCTTCTAGGGTCATAAAAGGCAATAAACATAGAAATAAAAGAAAATGGGTGTCATAAGGGAAAAAATGGGTATTGATTGTGTTTAATACCAAGTCCAATTAGGGAAGTAACTAAATAATATCTTAAGTAAAAGAGGATATAACCTTCCTTATTCATATTAATTAATACAAAACTTATAATTGAAAATAGAGTTGGACTTAGTAGATTAATAATGTAAAATATTATTAGCCATATGAACCCGTGACGATAATAAAGTGTGTGTGTGTGTATATATATATATATATAAGTCTATTATGCATGAAAATAGGCAGGTTTACTACACCTTGAGAAGGTCTTAAGTGGTTGACTTCCTTTTTTATCTAGTTTGGGTCATAAGTGGTTAGGAATAGGATCCCTTTGAAGGTTTATTCCTTGGGGAGGAACCAAAGTCATGGGACTCACCATTATTAGATCTAAAATAAATCTTTGGGTCCTCCTTCTCTAAAAGTGGTTATGCATAAGCGGTAATGGGTAGGGCAGTTCACGGGAGACGTCCACTTCCTCTAGAAGCTTGTAAGGGCTCAACTAGGGACTGGATTGGTATATAAAAGAAATATGGCCATTGCATGCTCACTAGCTGTCTAAGGGAAGTCTTAAGTGACATAGGTGTCCTACCGGGTAATATCAGTTAAGTAGTAACGTTCGCAATAGTACTTCTCATATTACAAGTGAGAGTATAGACAATAAGAACGTTAACGTACTAGGACAGGGTCTTAAAGGGATAAGGTCCGCCTTAGGGTTATATGAGATCATAAGAATCCACTTTAATAGGGCCATAAGTGACCGAGAATGCCACCTCATTAGGTCTTCACCCTAAAGACACTAATGAGCGATTGACTTGGATATCCACCTCATTGGTCAGATACTTGGTGTATGTGAATCTTGCGGGTTACGTAGAAATACCATGATCTAGGCGACCTACTAAAAATATGCATAAACGTCCTATCGCGGTATTATACATTGGGAATACTACCTTGGGAAGGGTAGCGGGGTCTTGCGTGAAACATCTACAATGTTAGGCTAGAATCACCGACCTTGGTAGGCATACATCTTGGGTTGAACCAGACGAGATACATCTATGTATTATAATCTGTGTTTTAAATTTCTTAATCACCAGAACTTATTGTTCTGACCCCCCCCCCCCCCTCCTCATTACAACCTTTCAGGTTTCCTAGAGAAGATCGGGTTCTCATAGGTGTTTAAGTTTGGCTTTCGGTTCTCGTTCTCTCTCATGCTCGATGTTGGCAAAGTGACTTACTTTAAAGAATGTAGTTACTTGAGTTAATACTAGTTCATCCTATTTTTTTCCGCTATGAGTTTTCTTTATCGAACTCCTATTATGCTCATGCTCATTTATTGTAGGTACCAGATGCACCCGCTCCATGCTCGGATGTGTTTGAGATTCGATTTTTGTCGAAACTTGGGCACGAAAAAGTGTGGGGTGTTACATTTGGTATTAGAGCTTAGGATTAAAGGATCAGAGGAATTAGTTATATTAGGTCTTGTGAGAGAACGTGATCCGATTTTCTTTTCTGTTTTTCTTCGTTTTTCTTACTCAACTTTAATTTATTTCGACGACGAATTAGTCATGGGCCTAATAATTAAATGGGCTTTGAGCGACTAAGGGTTGAAATATGTTGAGTTCGGGTTTCTGGCCAATTCTGTCTTACCACATAGTACGTTGGCGATCTCGTCATGAAGAGCATGAGGACGACACATGGTGGATTCCGTTGATTCAAGTTTGGAGACTGGACAAAAATCTAGCTACAACCGAGATAGTCGCGATTTCTAGTTTTTGGATTTGTTTGGTAGTTCCAGTTAAGACCGTTACTCAATCCAAAACGGGGAAAGAGCCAACATTAATATGTCGTATCCATTTCGAAAATATAATTACGAGGTATATTCATTTATTACTTCGTTAAAACTCTGAGTCTACCTTCGTTAAGATATTCAATTGAGTTCTTGGCCTTGTATTCAAGGAAATTTATTTTTAAAACTATTTGAAAAATAAAAATGGATTTCAATGGTTTTGAAATACGGTTTCAGAAAGTAGTTTATGAAGATATGGTTTTAAATTTTAATTTATTCTATTTCAAAATTTTAGAGCTATTGCTTAATTTTAATAAATATAGTTTGATTGGTAGGAAAGATGGAATTAGGAAGGATAAGAAATATGCCACTAAACATGAAAACAATAAATATCTATTCCTTGTAATTTTTAATATCCGTTTTCCTATATATATGGGATAATTTATTGAAATTACCATAATTGACCCTTAAGATTAAAGCTCTAACATTTTTGGACATGAAAAGGTATTTTCCAATTTGAAATATAAACTGGATATAAGTAATAATAACATATATTCACAAATACGAAACCGTTAGTTTACAATAAAATTCCATTTTTGGAAAAAAATTAAATTTTTCTTCGGAAAGGCTAAAGAAAATCCTTCATCCAGATTTTGGGGTATTTGATTTCGTGAATCATCTGTTTGATGTCAGCTAAATAAGGGGAAAATCTATTTTAATTTATATTATAGATTTTTAGTTGAATTATTTTTGGAATTTCGTTCGTTCATTGGTTAGTTGTAGCATCGTAGTTGGGACTATAAAGCTTTGGAGTTGGTTTAGAGTTTAACTACAATCTTTAATATACCGCAGTGATGAGGTTAATATTTTTCGGATCGCGTTGAATCTTAAAAGATGACATGGGACGAGTAATATTTTAATCCGGCCTAATAAGGTCAATGTTCAATCTTTATCCAAAGCTAATTAATAGCTGACCATTTAGTGTTACGCAAGAATGGTCAACTAATTGATGAGCTATGGTACAATATGGACCTAGGACTCAACCATAAAAGTTGCGTCCAAATTACCCCCTTAACTTCCTTCTTTTGTCCTTCCTTCCTCATCTAGCCAAACCATATTCATACCCTTCTTGCCGTCACCTCATCTCCTCATTTTCTCGCCTTTGTTAACGCATTAGATCTTGCCTCACTAGTACTCCAAGACCTAATTTCCTCTCGCCGACCATTTCTTAGCCTATAATACCTAATTGAGCTATACGATCTTACTCTTAACATTTAAGTCTCACCCTTAAGGAGAGACCATTTGGTTGGTTTGGGATGAGCAAGAAGGTCTCACCGCTTTAGGGCTAAGAAAACTTGTCGTGGCAGTTGGACGTGCACCGGTCCATTGCTCGAGATCTTAGAATAGGGTTGTTGTTTGTGTTGCATCCGCCTTTGCTATACCTTGTTAAAATAGGTTCTTTCAAAGGCGATCGTCATTTCGAAGATAAAGATTAGACTATCGTTGGATGGTTTTTCTGAGGAGGATCTCGATGAGATTTTAGGGGCATCCGTGTTTTACATAGGCTTGTATGGTCATTTTGGTTTGACTGGCTTAGAAGATTTTGTAGCAAATCTCTTTTTTCTTAATGTCGGTTTTTGTGTTTTGGAATCTATGTTCGAACTACCCAAGTAGACGTGTGACCCATTTAGCACATAGTTCTATAAATAGGAAGTTATGACTGGATTTGTCTCATGATGTGAAAATTAATATTTTGCTTGATCAATGGCGTAATCGTCATGTAGTACCGCATCATATTTGACCCAGCTTATTGTTTTTGTGTGTTGTTTCATGGTGCTATTTTTTGTAATTTCACCTATCCGTTTTGTCTTTAGGCAATATTTGGTGGATTTCCATGAGAAGCAATGTTGTGGTAGGTTTCTTTTCTCATCATAATTCTCTCTTAGAAGAGATGGTGATGTGGGAACCTCCAACAACACCAGCAGTGTTTGTAACACGAGATTGAGCATTTTGCTACCATAATATGGTTAATCAAAGATCATGGAAACTGGTACGAGCTCCAGCCGCGGAGCGAGACGTCTCGTTGTTCATAGGCATTGTTTTGGTGTTTTCCATTTTAAGCATTTGGGAATTTGTAGGCCTAAAAGGTCCAAACTTTGGATTTGAAAGCTATAAGGTGAGCGGGAAATTTATATATACATCTATAATAATGTATTTATCTCATTTGTAATAGATTCAAATTTTTATACCTATGCCTATCAGATCTGGTAATTAAATTGTGGTAATTGGATTGAGACCCATCAAATCTGTTTATAAAGAGTGTTAAAACTTCTGAATTGTACATTGTGGCTATGCATAAAATGAATTATAGGATTTCTTAAACTTGTTTACACCTATTACTACACTTATATCATGAAATATATTGCAATTATGTTATAGAATGCATTGTGGATATTGCATAACACTGTAGATCCAGAAATCAGTCCTATTAAACACAAACTAGATGTAGTTACATTCCAGATCTTTAGTTCAGTGTTGAAAAATAAAATATGTGAATTTGGGTAAAAAGAAGAAAATTGCAAATTATGTGAATTTGCAAAGGTATGATTGTTAAATTATATGATTGTACTTATACTTAATTGTATTCAATATTATTGGGTTTTGGCTTAATTATTGTAAATATGCCATTTTCTTCTGTTTGAACAAAAAGATGTCATTTTGAATTCACAAGAGATATGACAAAAAGATCTAAAAAGGAAAATTGGTGCAAACACACGTATAAACATAAAAATAAATATATGTGCATAGTTTGCATCGACTATTCTAAAAATACATATAAACATAAATATTTCTTGTGAATTTGGATTGTGTCTATTCTACAAATTTGGCATAAGTTACAATAATTACCGCTAACAATCTTTTTGAAAGATTGGAAACCTTTTGGCAAGATTGAATGCAAAAAGAAATGTTTGGTTATTAATTAAACCAAAACATTTAAATAAAAATTAATAATAATAAAAGATATGTGACACCCCACGTCCATTAATGCCACTCATTAAGAGAATGCATTAAGTTTCATGAAGCGTTATAGGTAAATAGAAACAGAAACATTACAAGATAGATATAAAAATAGCAGCGGAATAAAAACAAGCTTTATTGATCATAAAGCATTGTGGTTCAAAACATCATATGTCTGAATTACATAAAAACCAGCACATCATAAAAACTTTTGTCTTGCACTTAAACATCAGAGTATAAAATAAAAGAAGCATAATCCTCAAATAAAAACATAGCCATAGTAGCAAAGACAGGAGCTTGAGCAATACAACTAAGCAGCTCCAGCAAAATGACAGCACAGTCCTGGTCAAGCTTGAGTATTCCCACCCTGTGAACCTGGGGGGCCGAAGGAAAAAAAAGAAGAGGAAACAAAAAGGGTCAGACATAAAGTCTGGCGAGTCCAGTTACTTTTAGAAAGTAAATAAGTAAAAGTAGCATGACAGGCATATAAAGCGGATAAGAAAGATAACATCACAAAAGGCAGGTATGATAAGGTAAACATGATAGAGTGTATATGCTTCTCTAACGATTACTCTTATTCTCTGCACTAATACTAGTATAATTTAGAACGAGATGATCCCAACTACTATCAGATGGTAGACTTAGGCATACTTCTGGTGAGAGGTTTTATCCCCATACAATCCACATGCAGCCCAACCTAACAGGCTCCTAAACTTTTTAACAGAGTCTAGATGTACCCTAACTACTACCCTAATCGATCAGCTCCCTACTCCGTAGATACCCTTTGTTGGCCCCACAGTAGGAGGTATCACTTCCTAAAGTGGAAACCCTTCGTTGATGTGCACAACCATATCTACTGGTGTCACGGTCGTCTTATCCCTATCTGCCCGGTCATGCATTCACATGTCCCGGTCGATTTGTGCCGCCCACACCGTCCTCCACGTTTGGATCTCTTACAATCAGCCCAATAAGCATGTCCCGACTTCGACCTAGGGCGGAGTACTCGTTCGATAACGTTATATGGGTTACTGACTGAAACGGGTCCCACACACAAGATGATACAAGCTCTCCTCCTTGTCTTGTATCCCCACTAAGATTTCCTTGGGTTATGCATGCCTATTGGTGTCTTTAATTACATAACCCCCTCAGGTTAAGTTTATGGGCCTATATATAAATATTACCCGCCCCCTCAGATTTACTTAACCCACCCACTGTTCAAACAAGTTTACTTAACCCCTATTCAAATTCATGTTCATAAAATCCCTATGGATTCAACTAGGTTAAGTATTCAAATTCATTACCATGTCCATTTATGGTTATAATGTGTTAGATATCCCACATTAAACTACAACTTGCGTATGCTGGTTATGTCAGGCGACTCCCGGCAGACTTCTTCCATATGTTGGTTTTAACCTCTTGTCATAGCACGTCTCGTATTTGTGCACCTAGACCCCTCACATTAGATTCACCACTTGTGGTCGCTGGATATGCCGGGCGGTTCCGGGTAGACTTCCACCAGAAGCATAATCTAACCTCGTCCACAACTGTGACACTTCCTCTTATCCTTAGCCTTGTCATTCTTTCCGCCCTTCTTCTGTTGTTTCCTTTCTTGGGCCATACCTTCTTGTTTTGCGTTGTTTCCTCAGCCTTAACTTCCTTCTTTTCCCCTTTATCTTCCTCATACATCAAGGCCATATCAACAAGCCTTTCAAAAGTAGCTCCCATTGGAATATGGTACATAGCTAACCCATGAGGGGTTCATTCAGCCCTTTAGCAAACCGCAAAGCTTTCTTATGAGGAGTATCTACCAGTTCCAATTCAAACCTTACTAGCTTCTTGAATTTGTTCACATATTCTTTAACAGTCATGTTTCCTTGTTTAAGCGCCAAGAACCTCTCCATTTGCATGCTTTTCTCAGCTTGAGAAAGAAACTTCATTTCAAACCTCATTCTAAAATCATCCCATGTCCCCATCGAACGTCCAGCTTGGGTTACTTTACACCAGAATGAAGCTTCATCTTTCAGTAGCCAGACAACTAACTGAATCTTCCATCGATCTTTTACTTCGAAAATTCCAAACAAGTCCTCGGTCTCCTTGAGCCAATTCCTTTCCTCTACGAATGTTTTGGTTCCACGGAATGGCTTTCCTCCCATAGCACGGAAATCTTTGCAGATCTTAGCGAAATTATCTGCTCTTGGAGGAGGAGGAGGAATGACAGGTGCAGTTGGGGGAGGAACATCAGCTTGACTATCGGCAGGCGTCATGGCCTCTAGATACTTACGGAACCAGCCTGGTATCGTAACGCCTTCTGAAATATTAGGTTCTCCAAACATGCTGAAAGAAAAGGAAAGAGATTCAGATGAAGGATCGAAAGATATTACATATGGCTTAAGGGAATATGTTTTTCAAAACAGACTTTTCTTTTGTAATTCTTTCTTTTAAAACCTTTTTGAAAATAATTTTCAATATCTTTTATCTAAGTTGGTAACCTTCAGCTCTGATACCAAGTGTGACACCCACGTCCGTTAATGTCACTTATTAAGAGAATGCATTAAGTTTCATGAAGTGTTATAGGTGAACAGAAACAGAAACATTACAAGATAGATATAAAAATAGCAGCGGAATAAAAACAAACTTTATTGATCATAAAGCATTGTGATTCAAAACATCATATGTTTGAATTACATAAAAACTAGTACATCATAGAAACTTCTGTTTTGCACTTAAACATCAGAGTACAAAATAAAAGAAGCATAATCCCCAAATAAAAACATAGCCATATTAGCAAAGATAGAAGCTTGAGCAATACATTTAAGCGGCTCCAGCAAAATGACAGCAGAGTCCTGGTCAAGCTTGAGTATTCCCACCCTGAGAACCTAGGGGGGAAATGGAAGAAAGAAGAGGAAACAAAAAGAGTCAGACATAAAGTCTGGCGAGTCCAGTTACTTTTAGCAAGTAAACAAGTAAAAGTAGCATGATAGACATATAAAGCGGATAAAAAAGATAACATCACAAAAGGCAGGTATGACAAGGTAAACATGATAAAGTGAATACGCTTCTCTAACGATTACTCTTATTCTCTGCACTAATACTAGTATAACTTAGAATGAGATGATCCTAACCACTATCAGATGGTAGACTTAGGCATACTTCTAGTGAGAGGTTTTATCCCTATACAATCCACAGGCAGCCCAACCTAACAGGCTCCTAAACTTTTTACCAGAGTCCAGATGTACCCTAACTATTACCCTAATCGATCGGCTCCCTGCTCCGTAGATACCCTGTTTCAGCCCCACAGTAGGAGGTATCACTTCCTAAAGTGACAACCCTTCGTTGATGTGCACAACCATATCTACTAGTGTCACGGTCGTCTTATCCCCCTCTGCCTGGTCATGCATGCACATGTCCCGATCGATTTGCGTCGCCTTTGGATCTCTAACAATCAACCCAGTAAGCGTGTCCTGACTCCGACCTAGGGCGGAGTACTCATTCGATACCATTATATGGGTTACTGACTGAAACGGGTCCCACACACAAGATGATACAAGCTCTCCCCCTTTTCTTGTAACCCCACTAGGATTTCCTCGGGTTATGTATACCTATTGGTGTCTTTAATTACATAACCCCCTCAGGTTAAGTTTATGGGCCTATATATAAATATTACCCACCCCCTCTGATTTATTTAACCCACTCACTATTCAAAGAGGTTTACTTAACCCCTATTCAAATTCATGTTCATACAATCCCTATGGATTCAACTAGGTTAAGTATTCAAATTCATTACCATGTCCATTTATGGTTATAATGTGCTAGACCTCCCACATTAAACTACAACTTGAGGATGTTGGTTATGCCAGGCGGCTCCGGGCAGACTTCATCAACAAGTTGGTTTTAACCTCGTGTCATAGCACGTCTTGTATTTGTGCACCTACACCCCTCACATTAGATTCACCACTTGTGCTCGCTGGATATGTTGGGCGGTTCTGGGCAGACTTCCACCACAAGCATAATCAAACCTCGTGTCTAGGCGCAGTTACAGCTTCTTATTACTGTAATCCTAGGCATTTCATTATTAACCAATTTTTACCTATGTTGTTATAGGTTTCATGCCCCTTTTTCCTCAATTATGTTCATAATGAATTTTATGCCCTAAATTCATATTCATACATTTTATTCAGGTTATGCCCCAAATTCCCAACTACAAGTTATGCCCAATTTCAATATCTTCCCCTCGTTCCCTGTTTAATGTGTTCGCATATTTCAGCGGCATGACTAGGCACGAAAGTAGTTTGGCTATATAAAATAAAAGGAAAAGATAAAGGGAAGATTACAGAGATGATTATGCAAACAAAATTGACATAAACATATAGTGGCATAATGATAAGATGGGCATATAAGAACAGATTTGGTGAATCTAAGATAATAGAATTGTGTCTAACATAGTAGGGATGTCATAATAGGCATGGCGAGATCTAAATAATAATTTAGATGTTGAACTAATAACTGTTCCAATTTAACCACAAATATGATAGGTACAAGGTGATCTAAATAGCAAATTAGATCTATAATCAAAGGTAGATTTAACATGATAAAGGTTAAGATCCAAGTCATAATTATGTCTCACAAGTTATTACATATCTGACATGATTCAAGAAGTCATAGGCATAGGTCCAAATTACAGTCATATCATGTTTTACTTTTTAATTATTTAAATATAAAAGTAACTTAAACTCACAGCGTTTGGATCTAGAATGATAGAATAAGAATAGCAGAGGTTGAATCATAGGTCTACACGTGAATAACTTGATTAACTTGATTGCAGAAGAAAAAAGGTTTGGTTCAGTCTGGGCACCGACAACATCTAGTCCGCCATTAATTTTCAGCGTAGAAAACAAGAGAAATGGAGCCATATTTATAGCCGAACCCCAAACCCTAATTTGCCCAGGGGGGTCGACCCCCCCCCCTTATGGGGTCGACACTCCCTTGAGGGGTCGACCCGTGGGTCGACACCCCTGGGGTGGGAAGTTTGCCGATTACGGAATTTTGATTTTTGAAGCGAGTTCTAATTTTTTGAATTTTATTTTATATATATATATATAATTCTCTTACGTGTATACAAACTTCAAACCTTCATAACTTCTTCATACAGTGTCCGTTTTACGCAAAACCAAATGTCTATCTTAACCAGAATTTCGAGACGGACGCAATGGCACAGTCTATTTACCTTAATTCTGAATATTAATTTAATTGTTCTTTAATTTATACTTTTTAGTGTGTTAAACTTACGGGGTGTTACAAGATAACTACGTTGACCGTGCAAAAACATAAAATATAAATATATATATATATTATCCATCTAAATCAGCGTAGAACGGTAAAAGATACATATAGTAATAAATGTTTGAATAGTATTCATTTATGGAATCATATATGTAAATCTTATTCCATATTAAATGAATATATTTGCGGTGACCATTTGTAGCAATCAATATAATTAATTGCTATAAATAGGACCGCAAATCAATGAATAACAATTGTAACCAAATGTTGAATGAGGAAAGTGAATATGATAAGATAATGGCTACAATTACTAAATTAATTAGGATTAATATTGTACAACCCAATTAGGATATTTGAATTATAAATGCAGTTAGACACGAGTATAACCACAACTTGTGGTATAAGCCTGCCCGGAACCGATCGGCAAATACAGCAACCATAGGTAGTCAGCTTAATGTAAGGGGTCTAATGCATAAAAATAAATGTACCAAGGCATGAGGTTAAGTTTAACTTATGGTAGAATGCTGCCTAGAACCGACCGGCAAATCCAGCATCCACAAGTAGTCAACTTAATGTGAGAGGCCTGATACGTAAGCAAATAAATATACATATATATACAACAGTCAACCATTAAACAAATAAATAAGAATAGAAATTTTCCTAATTGAGGTACAGAAAATATACACCTTGGGACTGATAAATAGTTGTCTTAGAAATATGACCATTAGGGTCGTAAAAGGCAATAAACATAGAAATAAAAGAAAATGGGTGTCATAAAAGAAAAAATGGGTATTGATTGTGTTTAATACTAAGTCCAATTAGGGAAGTAATTAAATAATATCCTAAGTAAAATAGGATATAACCTTCCTTAGTTATATTAATAAATATAGAACATATAATTGAAAATAGAGTTGAACTTAGTAGGTTAATAATGTGAAATATTATTAGCCATATGAACCCATGACGATAATAAAGTGTATGTGTGTGTATATATATAAGTCTATTATGCGTGAAAATAGGCAGGTTTACTACACATTGAGAAGGTCTTAAGTGTCTAACTTCCTTTTTATCTAGTTTGGGTCATAAGTGGTTAGGACTGGGATTCCTCTGAAGGTTTATTCCTTGGGGAGGAACCAAAGTCATGTGACTTACCCTTATTAGATCTAAAATAACTCTTTGGGTCCTCCTTCTCTAAAAGTGGTTATGCATAAGCGTAATGGAGTAGGGTAGTTCACGGGGGATGTCCACTTCCTCTAGAAGCTTGTAAGGGCTCAACTAGGGACATGATTGGTATATGAAAGATATGTGACCATTGCATGCTCACCTAATTGTCTAAGGGAAGTCTTAAGCGACATAGGTGTCCTACCGGGTAATATCTGTTAAGTAGTAACGTTCGCAATAGTACTTCTCATATTACAAGTGAGAGTATAGACAATAAGAACATTGACATACTAGGACGGAGTCTTAAAGGGCTAAGGTCCGCCTCTAGGTTATAAGAGATCATAAGAATCCACCTTTAATAGGTCCATGAGTGACGGAGAATGCCACCTCGTTGGGTCTCGCCCTAAAGACACTAATGAGAGATTGACTTGGACATCCACCTCATTGGTCAGATACTTGGTGTGTGTGTGTGTGTGAATCTTGCGGGTTGCATAGAAATACCTTGATATAGGTGACCTGCTAAAAATATGAATAAACGTCCTATCTCGGTATTATAATTTGGGAATACTACCTTGGGAAGGGTAGTGAGGTCGTGCGTGAAACATCTACAATGTTAGGCTAGAATCACTGACCTTGATAGGCATACATCTTGGGTTAAACCAAACGGGATACATTTGTGTATTATAATCTGTGTTTTGAATTTCTTAGCCACCAGAACTTGTTGTTATGACCCTGTCCTCATTACAACCTCCCAGGTTTCCTAGAGAAGGTCGGATTCTCGCGGGTGTTTAAATTTAGCTCTCGGTTCTCGTTCTCACTCACGCTTGGTATTGGCAAAGTGACTTACTTTGAAAAAGGTAGTTACTTGAGTTAGTACTAGTTTATTCTATTTTTTTCCGCTGTGAGATTCCTTTATCGTACTCTGATTATGCTCATGCTCGTCTATTGCAGGTACCAGATATAATGCTCCATGCTTGGATGTGCTTGAGTTTTGATTTTTTTTTCCTTCAAAATTTAGGCATAGAAAAGTGTGGGGTGTTACAAGTACACTACCTGGAACAGGCGCATGTGCATTTCTGGATGCACGCCCCCATCATGCGACTTCATCCAAAATATGTTGAGTTACTTTTTCTTAGCTCCAACGCAGCTTCATCCGAATGTGTATGCCTTCCTCCTCAGCACCATCCATTTGTTCAGAGAGCACCTACACTTAGAGCCTACCGGAGAAGATATTTGGTCGTTGTTTTAGATTAATAGGAGGGTTAGCAACGCGCCTTCTCTATATTACTTGGAGGCGATGCACAATGCCATATTCATTGAAGGGTCGTGGAGCAGACTCGGAATGTTTAAGCATGAATGGTTCTTCGTCGGCTGTCCCCTCGGATTTGCGAGATGCTGGCTGGAAGAAGTACCTTCGTTTCGGTTTGAGTTTGAAGTGAGCTGAGTTGCAAGCTCCGAGTTAATCTTGAACTTTTGTAACAGGGATTCCTCCAATGCCGAAAGGTGCAGCATATTAGGGGCACATTGAGCAGTTGAAATCCATTCCCGTCACACCTCGAGATGCAAAGAATATCTTGGATAAGGAGGCTTTGTGCCGGATGGGCTTACTTCCCGTTGGACGTAAAATACTCCGGTCAGTGGTTGTTGGAAAGGGGAAGGCGGAAATTGAAGGAGAAGGGAGCTCTGCAGATTGTAAAATGAAAGTGCCTCCTATCATGATTAATGAAGCAAAGACACAAAGAATCAGGAAGGGACCAGTGCGAGAGGTGCTAGTGATGAGGAGATTGTGACCGGGGAAGAGAGTCTTCCACTTACCCATGTCCCATCTACAACTGTTGAGAAGGGGATGGGAGTGTCGGCCAGGCTGGTTTCCCTAGTTACCACCTCAGAGACCACCGCGTTGCTAGAGAGAATGAATCGATTTAAGGATTTGGACAAGGTTCCAATCGATGTCCCTCTGACTTGGCTCAGTGACACAAGCTATGGAAGTATAACGATTATTATTAGGGAGAAAGATCCTCCAAGTGGGCCTCAATCTGGTTAGTGGAGAGAAGCATTTAGGGCACGCACTCATAAACACTGCATAATCATAGCATTTGTTTGTGTGCACAGGGTGCTTGAGTCTAATTCTGAATCTATTTTGTGCAGGTGAAATGGTTCGTGAAAGCAGCAGTAGCAGACATCGAGGTCACGGGTCGGGAGGCCAGCGGCTGCAAAAGAGCTCGTTCATAATAGTTTTAAGAAGGGAACTAATTTTCCTCGGTCTTCTAGATCGCTCTCGCAGCTGCGGCGGTAATTATCGACACTCAAGACACTTGGAATCCCCACCATAACTTACTTGAACTTCAGGGACAGATTCAAGACTTGAGACCGCGGGCGCAAGACCACAAGCGTTGACTCTTCCTCCTCCCACTCTGCCAGCGGTGCTTGCTCACTTGCCAGTAAATCGCAGGCCTTCGAAGACGGCCATGTTAAAGGAAGGGTCAGAAGCTTCTTAGTGCACTACCGAGGAGAGGATGGCCCTCTTAAAAGTATCATTTCCGAAGCATTACTTTGAGGAGTTGAAGTGAGTGCCAGACCTTAGTTTGATCCCTCGCGTGGACAACGAGATGGTACAGAAGAAAGTGCATGTTTCCTATCACTAGTGCAAGGAATTCAACAAATATGCGGGGCACCTTTCGGAGTTGGTCCATAATAAGAATTAAGGATTGTGAATCTGAAGCAATCTGTAAAAGATGAATAACTGAATGTCCGGGAGCGGGACGAAGCATTAAGTAAGACAAGCCTTCGAGTTGCAATTATTTCTACATATCTTAGTAACACACTTAGGTGCTAACTCTTTATTGTTAGAACATGTGAGCTGAAGGCGAAGTACGAGAGGCTTGAGAGAGGGACAAAGCATGCTCATGCGACGTTCAAAGATACTGTGGCATCGTTGACGACAGAAAATGCAAATCTCAAAAAGGAAAATTCCGAGCTGGTAATGGAGAATACTCGCCTGTTTAAAGAAAATGAGAGAGTGTACTAGCTCCAAGCAGACAGTGAGGCCTTTTTGAAGGAGAACGAAAGGCTGAAGGCCGAAAATGCAGAGACCTAGAGGCTGATGAATGAAAATACTAAGCTAAAGAGGCAGCTAGCGAAGGCCAAAAAAGACAAGGAAAAGGCCGACACTACAACAAAATGACCCTATTACAACGGTGGAACACCATTGTAATAGGGTTTTTACAACGGTGGGCAAACCGTCGTGTCTTAAGAAGTTGTAATAGCCTAATATCTTTTACAACTTTTCTGCACTGTTGCAAGACCGTTGTAATATGTATATTTTACAACTTTTTCCACCGTTGTAATAAGTTTATTACAACAGTTATGCACCGTTGTTGTTTTAATTTTTACATTTTATTACAATTTTTATATTTTACAATTGTAATATATCCACAAATTATATACATATTACTAATAAAAGAATTCATTGCAGAACATATTATCTACAAAACTGAAAATATCAAACAAACTTAAACCATGAACCAAAACAATATATTATTAATTTCAAACTCATCATTTTTTTTACATAATACATTGACAAAACTGAAGATACAAAGACTTTATAACAGTTCTAACTTTCTTCTGCTCCTGTTAATCTCCTTGTGCTCCTTTTTCTCCTTAATATCCGTTCCTAAGAAAGAAATTATCAAACTGTTAGTGTTGCAGTATAGATTTATGCATGTAACAAAAATTGGAAAAATGTGAGTGCACAAAATAAACAGCTAATACAATGCATTCAAACCATTATATACGTAAATAACCTGACCATTATATACAATGCATGTAACGTTGGATGATTCATTTTGTTATATACAATGCACTGAAAAGCTTTGCCGTGGCAAAGCTATGCAGTGCAATCACTTTGCCGCGGCAAAGCTTTGCAGTGCAAAGCTTGTTGCGGCAAAGCTTTGCACTGCTACTTGCAGTGCAAAGATTTGCTGCAGCAAAGCTTTGCACAGCAAAGCTTTGCGGCAGCAAAGCTTTGGCAAAGCTTTGCACTGTAAATAGCAGTGCAAAGCTTTGCCGCGGCAAAGCTATGCAGTGCAATCACTGCATAGCTTTGCACTGCAAAGCTTTGCCGCAGCAAAGCTTTGGCAAAGCTTTGCCGCAGCAAAGCTTTGGCAAAGCTTTGCCGCAGCAAAGCTTTGCACTGCAAATAGCAGTGCAAAGCTTTGCAATGCAAAGCTTAGGCAAAGCTTTGCAGTGCAATCACTGCATAGCTATGCCGCAGCAAAGCTTTTTTGCATATTCATCAAGTTTATAAGCAAAATAGCCTCCTGTGCCTAGAATTAGAACACAAAATGCACAGACATACCAAAATAAAACTTGCAAGAATAGATCACAATAATCCCAAGCAGCAAAACCATTGAACCACAAGGCTGCAAAACCATAGAACCACAACAAACCCTTCGAAACTTCCTCAAAACCAACAACCAACTAACAGTTCCTCAAATTCCTTGATAACTCAATAAACCAATTCCAAAATCCACTCAACAAGCAAAGAACCCATCGAAAAAAGCAAAATAGACATACCGTAGCAGTGCAAAGCTTAATTCGTATCACACCCAATACGAAATCATATCTGAAATCAGACAATCTGATGGTCGAACTATAGATCTAACCCAATACGAGCCCCATGGTTCTGAAATCACATGAATCGAAATATAGATCTAATCCAAATTAAACAAACAAAATATTACAGCTAATTTAAAACGAGTAAAAAGGAGAAACTTAGCTTAATTCGAGATCGCTCGTCGTGAAGGCTCGGGGGTTGGCTGGCGATGGCCGAACTGGTGGTCTGTGGGGGTTTAGGGTTGATGGCGAATCATTGAGGAGGTCGAAGGGGTAGTTGCGAAGTCGGTTATCTCGTGTTACGGAGGAAGAAAAGGGGATCTAGGGTTTTTCTTCAATTCGGTTTTGAGAAATTTGTGAGGCGGCTTGAGTGAATGAAGGGGGTTACGATGGAATTAGGGTTATAAGGGATGGCGGGTCGGGTACGTTTGGTTGGGCCGACGGATCATAAGGGTAAATATACTTATTAATAGTATTAGATATTACTTTTTGTTATTAGTTATTACCTATTAATGTTACATATTAAATATTACTTATAAATGAAATATTAAATGTTAAATATTGATCATCAAACATTTGATGTTAAATATTAAATTATAAATAATGACGTGTATAAGTTATTATCAAGAAAAACCAATTATAAAAACCCTTTATTACAAATGTCGAGAAAAATCAATTTTTATAAATTTGTTATTGCAATTGTCGTCTATCGAACGTTGCAAATATTTAGTTAATTGTAATATGGTGATTAATTTTGAATTATTAAATATTTTGTTACATATTGATTATTTATTAAATTTATTTTTTATAGTTATTATTAGTTAATAATTATTAAATTAAAAAATTACGTTCATCATAGATTATAAACTAATTGGTACATCTTAAAAAAAACATACTTGAACCTCACACGCAAATACATGTGAACTCCAGACAGATGAATTATTTGTAAATTAATAATTAATTAAGTAATATTTATTTGTTTACTTATTATTGATTATTAATTATTACTTACTAATTAGTTATTAATTAAATGTTAATTATTAATTAGGATTATTTCATATTAACAATAGTTATTATTTAACTTTTACTTATTTCTACTTAGTTATAATCGAGTAATAACTATTAAAAGCTTATAATGTATATGTCACCTAAATATTAATTAATAAGCAGTTAACATTAACTATTAAACATTAATTACCACTTATTAACTATTAATTATTTAATAAATATTATTGATTCCTAAGTTTATTATTAATTATTAATTATTATTAAATATTAATATAATTAGTTATTAAATATAGATATTATAAACATGAAGTTTGTAATGGGCATCTATTACAACTAACAAAACAAAAAGTTGTTAAAAATATGTTTATTACAACTTTAGGGAATACCACCATTGTAAAAAACCATTTATTACAACGGTGCTTTTACCACCGTTGTAAAAAACCATTTATTACAACGGTGTCTTTACCACCGTTGTAAAAAAACCATTTATTACACCGGTGCGTTTACCACCGTTGTAAAAAACCATTTATTACAACGGTGCTTTTACCACCGTTGTAAAATTAAAGTTGTAATATGGTGTTTTTGTTGTAGTGCGAGGCTACCACCAAAGAGGTGCTGACCCAGATGGATGGGATAAGGGTAGAGCATTAGAAGGAAGTGGAGGAGCTTAAGAATGCAGTTGAGGATGTTGAGGCTTGGGTAGAGTTGGATTTGAAGTCATATGTTTGGAATATGTATGTCAAGCTGCTCAAATATCGTGGACTCTCGTGGGTTAATGACTACCCTCAGACATTGGCTCAGTTGTAGGACCGGATATTGGAATTTGAGGCTAGCCTACAGGAGGTGGATGCTGTCGATGAAATAGAATTCATGTTCTCTCACTTGGATGAGAAGGAGCGCTTGATGTTGCAGGAGGGAAGGCAATGGCTAAGAGATGATGCTGAGAGGGCAAGGGAGTTGGAGCTTGCTGCTGAGAAAGGGAAGATGGCGTCCACTGACGACTTGGTAGTGTCCCATGAGTATATCAGAGTAGTTCTTCGCAACAAAAAGCCACACCGTTCATCTCAGAAAGTGGTTTGCAAGTCCCAGTCCCCGCTGCAACTGAGTACAATCCCGATCAACCGAGGTTGGGACTGGAGAGTTTTACCTAAGCAACAGGTAGAAGCATGGTACCTGCCGGAACTGCACCTCAGGTGTTGGTAGGTAAAGTCATATTCTCACGAGTACTTTGGAATATAGCTATACGGAAATAAAGTAGGCTAATGAACCTTTCTCTTGGTCGTGAAGGTCCCTCCGGAGCAGAAGTGAATTAGGCTTTGATCTGACACAGTTTGGACAGCTAGAACAGGAATGTATGGTTTTAGGGAGCAGCCGAACAAAGGAGGTGGTACAGAGATCATACTTTCTGAGGATGATCTGGCATTTTTTAGGTCTATGGTAGGAAGAGATGGACAGGAGGGACAGGTGGTCGAGACGGTCGAGGCGAGTGAGCATACGATGCATGACATGCTCAAAGATCAATAGGCTAAGTTTCTTGTTAAAGTTGAGGAACAAGAGTAGAAGAAGGTGGACAATGAGTTGGCTAGGCAAACAGTATTGATAGAGGCCAAGAAGAAGGCTGAGAAGGAGGCTACGACCAATGTGGCAGAGGATCTGAAGAAGACAGCTAATGCCAAGGCCGCCAAAAAGATAGCTGATGAGACTTGGAAAAAACTATAGGAGACTGAGGCCAAGAAGCTTAAGGCTAGTAAGGCGGCTATGAAGGTCAGACAGAAAATAGGAAAGGGCACACCGACAATACTGGCGTTGTCGAGCGAGGTCACTCCCAAACCTCTGAAATTGATCCTGTCCGGAGGCGTGGAGATCACGGATTACAAGTGGCGACATGATAAGGAAGAGACTCCATTGGAAAACCTCAAGTTATCCTTTCCGAGCAAGGGAAGGAAAGGAAAAGGAGGGAGAATCTCTAGGAAAATGAAGATGAGAAAGGGTGATGATCCGTCGAGTGGTGACTCAAGCATAAAGAAGAAGAAAGAGAAGGAGACAGAGGAAGTGGAAGAGGGAGAACTTCCCGAGTGATTGTTACAATTGTCTTTTGATGATGTAGGCCATTAGTATATGCGAGTACGACCCTCGCTTTTGGAGGCGTGACGTGGTTTTCATGTACATCGCGTCATTAGAAAAATAATTAACTAGACATAGCTTGCTTTTGGTTTGTGAATGGACGTGTTAGTTGACTTTTCTTATATCACAATTTGTATTAAGTGTTCAAATGTTCGTCTATGCATTCCACTTCCTGTACTTGCACAAACATACTTGTCGCTACACTTAAGCAAACGTCATCTATGGTTTCTCTCTTAGGATTCCAAGCCGTGTGAAGGTTGTAAATGCGGAATTCGCTCTCCGGATTTCCCTTGATCAGGAATTCCGAGTTGTGCGAAGATTGTAAGCGCAGACTTCGCTCTTAGGATTTCCCTTAGTCAGGAATTCTGAGTCATGCGAAGATTGTAGGCACGGACTTCACTCTTGGGATTTCTCTTGGTCGGGAATTCCGAGTCATGGGAAGATTGTAGGTGCGGACATCGCTCTCGGGATTTCTCAGTATGCGAAGGTTGCAGGCGCGGACTTTGCACTTGTGATTTTCGTTAGTCAGGAATTTCGAATCATGCGAAGATTGTAAGCACGGACTTCACTCTCAGGATTTCCCTTATTCAGAATTCCGAGTCGTGTGAAGATTGTAAGCATAGACATCGCTCTCGGGATTTCCCTTGGTCAGGAATTTCGATTTGTGCGAAGATTGTAGGCGCGGACTTTGCTCTCGGGATTTCCCTTGGTTGGGAATTCTGAGTCATGCGAAGATTGTAGGTGCGGACTTTGCTCTCGGGGTTTCCTTTGATCGAGATTTCCGAGTCTTGTGAAGGTTGTTGGTGTTAGAGTTTATGCCCTAGAGGCAACCCATTTGATATGATTAATAACATTGTTGATGTAATTGTTTTATTTGGAATGAAAAATATTTTGTTATGTTATATTTACTACATATATAAATATCAACATAATAGAAGTCCTTAGAATAATAATACGGAGTTATATAGTTCAAGTAAGACTTGAACTCTAGATCATATAATATATTAAGTACTATAATTCTTAAATGTCCCTAGTCAAGTTTTATTGTTTATATAGGACAACAATAAAACATTGAGACTAGTATGTTGATTGACTGATGATCATATCTCATTGATCATTAATATACGTGATAAAGTCAAGACATAAATATGTATTGGAGGATGACGTATTGTGCTGACCCAACGTGAGAAAATTACATGGAATATAATTAACAGTATCATAAATTATTCTCACAGTGGCAATGATGTAATGGTCCTCAGACCTGATATCATTATAATTTTATTCGAGGATATTTGTGTTTTGGTATCATCTAAAGTTACATTTAACCGAGTGGACGATAATGATGATTATTGGATACATCTCAAATCAAATGAAAATTATGAATGATATATATGGAATTTAACCCTACAATATATTTATAGTGATATCCATAGGCCTCTTGATTGAGTGAGACTGTGAAATGCATGGCCATGCTCAAATATTGATTTGTTTTAAACAGTCTACTCATGCATCAAGATAAAAAGGATTAAATTATAAAGAGGATGATACGTTCCATGCCTCGAGTTTAATCTTGGAAATAATGGTTAACAGGATCATATTACATTGATACACTAGTCACAGAAAAGGTTATACCGAATCGATATTCTTATTATAACTTTGGTAGCAATGACGTATTGCTAGATGTCGATCGTTGTTTATGATTTTAAATAAGATTTAAAATCATTGCCAACGTTGTAATAATCTATTTGGTCACACATATAGAACGTAACAAAGGGTAAGCCATTCAACGAATAAATAAAATTTCAATCGATTGATATTTTATTTGGCATTGAAATGGTATAAGGGTTATTTTCCTAAGATTATGGTAAATGTTTATTATAAAGGGTAAACGATACCTTTAATAAAATAACACGGCAACATGTTTTCAGATATGATCCGAAAGGAAATAAAACCATAGCAATGGCGGCTAGCACCGCACCTTGATTCTTCTTCGATTTGATTGAAGGAGAGTGTGTTCTACTAGATACTGATAGAGGCGGGGCAATTGTTACGCTAAGCTTCGATTCAACCTAAATTCATTAAGAATCCTTGCATTATCACGAACCATAAATAGGTATGCTTCCTTTTTCCCTCGATTTACAAATTTGTAGAATAGATCTTCGTAATTTTGGTTGAAATTTTACTTAAATGATGTGAATTCGAACCAAAGGTTCTTTTAATGGCTTTGCATTGCAACTGGCTTTGCATTTTCCACAAAATATATACAAAATTCGATCTCGTGCCTCGGAGATAAACCCCAAACCTCATCAAAAACATTGGAAAAATCTCGAACTACTGGAGTAGATTGCAGATCGTCGATAGATGCATCAAGAGACTCTAGGAAACTAAGCATAACCGACCCTTGTGGGTCACAAGGAATCTCGAGGGTTCTCCCATGACAAGTCAGAAGCCTAACAATCCTCTTCTCACAATCCAAAATGGCACCAACGTGGTAAGCCAATACATTCCTAGAATAAACCCATAGCCCATAAACCCGAGCACATACACGTCGCATTCAAACTCGACACCTAACATAGATATTTCAAACCCCAACAAATCATAGATAAATGAGCCAATCAACCAATGGAGTTTGAAACAACTACAGGACCCACTACCATACTCATAATTAAGTGCAGAGATTCAACTACAGAACTTGATATAAATGAATTGAGGCACCAGAATCAAAAAAGTGTCTTAATAGGATGGTTTGAAAGAGAAACTAATCCTTCCACAGAAATTTTTCTACCTCTATCAGGAGCACTGATCGCGAGAGCATGCACCTGCCCTCCAGAAGTCTCGGTCCTTTGACCCTGTCCCTGTGATCCCTGTCTCTTCGAGCACTCTCTAGCAAAGTGTCCGGCCTCTCCACAGTGGTAGCAAGAGTTCTTCCTTCGCTTACAGTCTTTAACCAGATGAACTTCCTTCCTACAATGGTGACATTTTCTCTTATCCTTGCCTTTATCATTTTCCCTTCTTTCTTCTGTTGTTGTTGTTTCCCCTTCTTGGGCCACACCTTCCTATTTTGCGATTTCTCCTTAGCCTTCTTTTCTCCCTTCTCTTCCCCATGCATTAGGGCCACATCGACAAGCTTTTCAAAAGTGGCCCCCACTGGAATATGGGACATGGCTAAACCATGCAGAGGAACATTCAGCCCTTTAGAAAACCGCAAAGCCCTTTTGCGCGGCGTATCCACCAACTCTAAACGAAACCTTGCTAGTTGGTTGAATTTATCCACATACTCTTTTACCGTCAAGTTTCCTTGTTTAAGTGCTAAGAATAACTCCATCTGCATGATGCTTTCAGCTTGGGAAAGAAATTTCATTTCAAACCTCTGTCTAAAATTTTCCCAAGTTTCCATTGGACGTCCAGCCTGGGTGACTTCCCACCAAAATGAGGCTTCGTCCTTCAGTAGCCAGGCGGCTAACTGTATCTTCCTTCTATCCTCTACTTCAAAGATTACGAATAAGTTCTTAGTATCCTTGAGCCAATTCCGGGCTTCTACGAATGTCTCGTTTCCATGGAATGGCTTCCCTCCCATAGCACTGAAGTCCTTGCAGATCTTGGCGAAGTTATATGCTCTTGGAAGGGGAGGAGGAATGACTGGTGCAGCTGAGGGAGGAATATTTCCTTGGCCCTCGGCAGGCGTCGTGGCCTCCAAATATCTATGGAACCATCCAGGTATTGTGATGCCCTCTGGGATATTAGGAATGTTCTATTCCCCAGACATGCTGAAAAAGGAAAAAGGAAGAAATTTAGATAAAGGACTGAAGGATACTACGTATGGCTTTTTGGGGAATGTTTTTCAAAACAGACTTTTCTTTATGAAAATGCTTTCTTTTAAAACCTTTTTTGAAATAATTTTTGAAAACTTTTATCTAATCTGGTAACCTTCAGCTCTGATACCAAGTGTGACATCACACGTCCGTTAATGTCCCTCACTAGGGGAATGCATTAAGTTTCGTGAAGTGTTATAGGTAAACAGGCATAGAATAATTAAAAGACAGATATAAATAAGATAACAGCAGAAATTTAAATTTTTATTTCAAACATAAATCATAATACCGTAGTCCACAATACCATAATTCACAAAAACCATTACAATAAAATAACTTCTATCTTGCATCATCAGAGTACATAAGAATATAAAAAGAAACATAATTCCCCAATTGAAAGAGTTAAGCCATGGTAGTGACAAGAACTTGAGCCATACTTTAGAAGTAGCTCCTAGAAAGATGATATCTGAGTCCTGACTAAGCCTGAGTGTTTCCTCCGTGAGAACCTGGGGGGAACGGAAGAAAGAAGGAGAAACAAAAGGGTTAGACATAAGGTCTAGCGAGTCTAGTCACTTTTAACCAGTAAATAAATAAAAGTAATATGATAGGCATATAAAGTGGATAAGAGAGATCACTACATAAATGACAGGGGTAACAAGTTAGACAAGGTAAGGTGTATACACTTTTCTAATGATTACTCTACACTATTACTAGTATAACCAGAATGAGATGATCCCTTCCACGGTAGTAGACTTAGGGCATATGTCCAAATATACCATAACCACTACTCTAATCGATCGGCTCCCAACTCCGTAGATACTCTATGTCGACCCCATGGTAGGATGTATCACGTCCTACAGTGGCAACCCCTTACTGATATGCACAGCCCTATATCTACTGGTGTCACGTGCGTCTTACCCCCCCCTCCCTCTGTCGGCTCATGCACGCACATAGCTCGGTCGATTTGCGCCGCCCGCACCGTCCTCCATATTTGGATCTCTTACAATCAGTCAGTAAGTGTGTCCCCTTTCCGCCTAGTACGGAGTACTTTATTTGATACTTACTCTGGGTTACTGGCGGAAATGGGTCCCACACAAAATGATACAAGCTCTCCCTTTTGTCTTGTATCCCCCACTAGGTTTTTCACTGACTATGTATACCGCTAGGTGTCTTTAATTACATAGCCCTATATCAGTTATTCTTACCCTAAAAGGTGTCTTTAATTACATAACTTTTATACTTTCCTCCGGTTATGTATACCGTTGGGTGTCTTTAATTACATAACCTTATCGGGTTAAATTTGTAGGCCTATATGTAAATATTACCCACCCCCTCCAAATCTGCTTAGCCCATCAACTATTCCAATTAATTTACTTAACCCTAACCTTATTTTATAATCATACAATCCCTATGGATTAGATTTGGCTAAGTAGTCCAATTCATTACCATGTCCATTTATGGTTTATAATGGGCTAGACCTTCCACATTAGGCCTGCAACATGTGGATGCTGGATATGCCAATCGGGTCCTGGCAGTCTTATTCCATAGTTGGGCCTAACCTCGTGTCTTAGCTCGATTCGTATATGCATACTTAGACCTCCCACATTTGGTTCAGCCTTAGTGGCTGTTGGATATGTCGGTCGGGTCCGGGCAGACTTCCGCCGCTAATGCAACCTAATCTCATGTCATAAGTACAATTACAATTCCTAATTGTAATTATTAGACATTCCATTATTAATTAATTAATCCATTCCCCTATGATTTGAATTATATGTCCAAAAATGTTCATATTCAAGTTATGCCAATATTAACCCATTTTCCCCCGTTTCCTAACTAGCGCACTCATAAACTGGCGGCATGCCTAGGCTAGACAATAGCCTAGTCATAAACGATAATAGGGAAAATAATGGGAATATAATCAAAGTGACCATCTTGGCATAAACATAAACTAGCATGGTGATAAGGTGAACAGACATACGGGCATGGACATTTAATTAACATCATAACAAGATGAACATAAAACTGGTGAACTTGTGGCAGTCAATTGGTTCTAACATAACAAACGATGTCTCAATAAGCATAGTGAAATCTAAATTAGCAATTTAGATGTCCAATTGGTTTAGATCTAACATGATAAACACAAGGGGATAAATTAGATCACATAATTCAGATCCAAAGGTTAAAATAGATCTAACACCATTAGAATGACATAATAACATGTTTAGATCTAAGTATGGGTTCACATGTCCAACTTATAACATATCTAAGTTGATCGCAATATGACAGGTGAAAGGTGATTTACATAAAGAATTAGATCTAACCAATGTTGCAACTATCCAAATTAACAGATTTACATTCACCACAATATAGTTACAAGTTAAGATCCACATAGGCAATATAATAGAATAACCACAATTGCATTAGATCTAAAGGTGTAGATCTATCATGACATAGTATGAGATTTAACAATAGCATAGATTCATAGTTTACATCATATCCAATTCACAGTCTTTCATAATTCACTTTTATTCATTAAAACCTAAAAGCAACTAGAAACTCACTGCGTTAGGTTTAGGGAATAAAGAGAATGGATCCTGAATTTCGGTATTTGATTTGCAAAGTTGAATGTTGTATGTTGTTAAAGAAAATGAATTCGTCTCAGTTCACACACCGGCAGCATTTGGCTCCCATAATTTCCAATGAAGAAATAGGAGAATTGGACACATATATATAGCTGCAGAACCCTCTGAAACCGACTGCCACCTCAGCCCTAGGGATGTCGACACCCCTGTGGGTGGGTCGACCTATAGGTCGACACCCCTTAAAGGGGTCGAACCCCTAGAGCAGGAAATTTGCCGCCTTGACGAAATTTTGATTTTCGAACTTTTTGGGATAGGGTCTGACTCATACGTGCCTCATATGTGTATATATGTTCTTTTTGCGCGTATACAAACTTAAAACCCTCATAACTTCTTCATACGGTGTCCGTTTTACGTAAACCAAATTTCTATCTTTACCAGAATTTCGAGACGGACGCGATGGCACAGTCCATTTTCCTTAATTCTGAATATTACATAATTATTATTTAATTTATCCTCTTTTAATGTCGTTAAAAATTCGAGGTGTTACGTTCTCCCCTACTCAAAGGATTTTCGTCCACGAAATCTCTAAGTTAAGAAGAATGCATATCCTACCATCCATCATCCATCTACTCATCCAACAACCACTGGCATCCATTGTCCTTAAAGACTTCTAATGCTTATATGAATATATGAAAAGGTGTGTGTATATGTCCCAACACTAATGCGAAAAATCAGGCGGTTTACTGATTCAGTTGACCTCCTTAATGCAATGTATGTTAGTGCCATGAATCTAATATGTATGCGAATAATCCTATTATAACATGTAAGCTTTATATGTGTGCACACTCATTCATCCATATGCAACATCCATATAACAATACATCCATTTCCATCCATAAAAGAAAAGAAAATGCACACATATCCATTTGCAGTATGAAAGTGATTAAGCCAATCTTAGTGCCTAGTATGTGTGTATATGCATCCACAGGCAACCACTAGCAAACACTTGCATCCACTTGCATCCATCAAGCATAACATGTCTCAAACACATGTTTACATCCATAGGATTCCTATCTAAAGGTCGAAAAAAATACTATGGATAAGATGTACTCAAATGATAGAAACAAGCACTGGTAAAACTTTGAAAAAGGAATTAAGAACATACCCTCAAAAAGGAAAGGTTACGAAGCACAAATCTTGTCTTCGGTTTCACAAGTCGTATCCTCTGGGATATCTCCCCATTGAATCTTTAGCAACTTGATCTTTTTATTACGTAACTTCTTAACTTCTGATCCAAGAATACGGGTAGGGACTTGCCTGACTGTCGCCTCATGTTCCACTGCTACTTCTTCCAACACACTCGGCTCAACGATTACTGTGGTGTCATGAAGGCACTTCCGCATATGAGAAACATAGAAAACATCATGAACACCAGATAGATTGTCTGGGAGTTTTACTCTATATGCCATTTGGTCGATCCTCTCGGTTATGGGAAATGGTCCCACAAACCTAGGTGCCAACTTCCTTACTGATCTGAAGCGAACCACATTCCTCAGTGGTGACACTTTGATAAAAACCAAGTCTTCTACTTCAAATTCGAGGTCAGTCCTTCTCTTGTCTGCATAAGATTTCTGCCTATCTTGAACTGCCTTCATCCGCAGTCGAATAAGGTTAATCTTTTCGGACGTTTCCCTAACCACATCTAGTCCAAGTAATAATCTTTCTGTAGTGTAACGACCCGCATTCTACGCATCAAGGGATCATAGAATATTTCTTTCTTTCTCATGCGAAGTCGTATAGCCATGTAACTTTGGGAGACAACTATTGGGGTCATTTCCCATGTTCATGATTTTTGCCGATTTTTAAATGACTATTTTGCCCCTATTTAATTTTGTTTCGGCCTTAACTTTTGATTGGTAAGGAGTTTTGACCTGAAATCACTTCCATTAGATCCGGATGATGGTTTACCTTTCCGTAGAGTAGTCACATTAGCCAAACGGACTCACCATTTGGGAGATATGGCTAAAACAAGGTTTAGAAGGTGAAAAACAACTTAACCGGACCTAAGTAGGGTGATTAGCAAGAGGGCCCATAACCCATTTCGGGATTAGGGTTATGGAGAGGCTAAGAACAGTAGGAAAACGATTTTTATTTCATTTTTTAGCTGCCTAAAACATTTCTCTAAGCCTAACCATGGCCCCCACCTTCTAATTTCATCCCATATCACTCCAAATCGCTTTCTAATTAAAGATTAAGCCAAGGTACGTCAAATCAAGGGAGGACAACACCAAATTAGAGTTAGAGCTGCTGTGTTGCATAAAGATTCGACCCAAATCAGAGATAGTTTCAGTTCTAAGATTTATTTGAGGTCAAAATGAGTGATTTGCATAATTCCTCACTAATTACGGTTGATTAAGGGTAATTAGTGTTAATTAGCGAAATTTTGGCTCAAAAAAATCTAGAAAAAAAAATCTATAAAATCCTCAAATATTATTTTAAGCCTCTGTTGGAATTTTGGGGTGATTTGGTTATGTTTTGCTAATTCTATCATTAGTTATGCTTAAGCATGATTAAGGGGAAATATGGGTTTTAGGTATGTTTGATCCATTTTGACACATTAGATTGTTGTTTTGGTGTTTATGGTTGATTATAAATGTTGCTATGACTATTTGGAATGTTTTATGATTGTTTAGAACAGTTAGATTGGTCAAAAACGTCATCATGTGGCATCAAACAGTTGCTGGAAAGTTGCAGGAAACAGTGCAGGATTTTGACCAAACCGGATCGGATCGGTGGAGGACGAACTGACCTGTTCGCGAAGCCCTTCTCACGAGCCACTGGTGGAGCCATGAACCCTGGAGTTACGAACCAGTCCACTCGCACCTGAAGCTCATGACCCGACCCGCTCGTGATGATGGAAACCGACCCGAACCGCTCGAGTGAAGACATCACGAACCGATCTGAGGAAGTGGCATGCACGAACTGATTCGAAGGGAGGAATCCGTCCCGAACAGATGGGGTCATCACGACCTGACCTATGTGGAGTAGTCCGATCCGAACCGCCTGGTGGCCACGAACAGCGTGTATCACGAACCGAACGAGTGAACAGCGTGTATCACGAACCGAACCACCTCAAGGAGCACGATTCGAAGCGAAGTGAAGTAAAGAGCCGAACCGATCCGGAGGAGACCAAAACCCGAGATGCAAAGGTAGTCTAAATGGGAAGTAGAACTCAGGATCCAGATGGGAACCAACGAGTTAACTTCACGAATTGGACTTTGCTGCGGGACGTGTGCAAAGGGGTTATCGACGTCTATAGCTTTGATTCATCACTAAAATAGATGTTAGGCTACGTATCAGTGCAGTGGGGTAGCTATTACTCCATGGGGCAGAGTGATCGTAGCATGGCTATGAGCCAATGCAGTGAAGTCGTCATGATTTCATGGGGCAGAGTGGACATAGCAAGGACTGGGGGCTACGGATCAGTGCAGTGGAGTCGCCATGACTCCATGGGGTAGAGTGATCATAACAATGATTTGGGTGATCAAAGTGGTGGATATCATATGCTTTACGCACTGAGTGAGAGATGTGAGGATGGTTACTATGCTTGATTATTTGACATCACTATGACATGCACACCCCTCCCCCGGTTATCTTTACAACATATATTAGTGTCACCTTAGAGTATTGTACATCTTGTTGTGCTAACTCTTTGGTTGCAGGTCCAGGTTCAGGTATGGTTTAGTATACCTGTTATTGTTCTGTTTTGCCGCTTATCGCTCATACCAGACTTTTGTCTGACCCAGAGTTTTATGTCTCTTCTTATTACTTTGGGTACTCTTAAATGGGCAGACTAGAGACAGGTTAGGTGGTATGCATGAGTAGCTGTACCGGAGACGAGCAGGAGGCTTCCACGTATGATATATATAGATATTCTCCCTATGTCGCTGTTGGGTCACTACTTTTGGGCATTAGTAGTGTACCTTTCTTATTTTGCTTTAGAGACAGTTCTCCAAAGTTGTAATAATGATGATGTGGAACATAAGCTGTATTTTGAATTTCCGCTGCTATGATGATTATGCTTTAGTTCTCAGCTTATGCACTGTCTCGCCTGTTTTATGTCAAATATGTTATTATTATATTTTATTCCATGCGTTGTGAGACATTCTACAGGTTCCTTGTTAGTTTAAATTCCCTTCTTTCCTTTCTTTGACGACCGTCCCGTGCTGGTCAGGCATAGGCACAGCGCACTTTCATTGGAAATGTTGGCTGGTGCGGAGCGGGCCGTCACATGTAGATTCCCACCAACAAGTTGGTGATCTACAGGGTCGTCTGTATAATGCTTCGAAGGGTGCCATGCCGATGCTAGCTTCATAATTGTTATTATAGGAAAACTCTACTAAAGGAAGATGCTCTTCCTAAGTCCCTCCGAAGTCTAGGATACACAGCCTCAAAAGATCTTCAAGAATCCTATTCATCCTCTCTGTCTATCCATTGGTCTGAGGATGACAAGTGGTGCTCAAACACAACTGTGTACCTAGTGCTTCTTGCAAGCTCCACCAAAATTCTCTAGTAAATATGGGGTCACAATCGCTCACGATGCTAGAAGGTACTCCATGAAGATGATCTATCTCACGAACATAAATTACTGCTAACCATGATGTCGTCCTCTTACTCTTAACTAGAATAAAGTGAGCGGTCTTAGTGAGTCTATCTACCATAACCCAGATACTGGTGTTGCCTTTCTTCGATCTAGGCAATCCATCTATGAAATCCATAGAGACGCCCTCCCATTTCCACTGCAGAACCTCCAACGGATGAAGTAATCCACTGGGATTCTTTTGCTCAGCTTTGACTTGCTGGCAATCTAAGCATTGAGAAACAAATTCGGCCACATCTTTCTTCATCCCAACCCAAAAGAAAACCCTCTTCATGTCCCTATACATCTTATCACTGCCTGGATGAATGATCATCTTAGAATGGTGGGCTTCTTCTAGGACTGCCTTTATTAAGCTTCCAGTTTGAGGAACACAAAGCCTTCCATCTCGTCGCAACCACCCTTTTTCATCTATGGAATATCTACTGAGGTGACTAGAAGTCTTCCCTCTTCTGAGATTATCCATGAGGTCTAGAATCTATGGGTCACCTTGTTGCGAAGCTCCTATCTGATGCATAAGAGTCGGTCGTATCTCCAACGATGCAAATAAATCAGGCAAAATATCGATGGAGGGTCTAAAATCAAAAGCTAATATGAACTCCAAGTTCTTTCTTTCCACAAGCAGAGAACTCAGGGCCACCCTTTGCCTACTTAGTGCGTTTGCCACCACATTACCCTTGCTAGGGGTATAAGAAATCTAAAAATATAAGAAGCTAGAAACTCCATCCACCGTTGTTGCCTTAAATTGAGATCCTTTTGCGAAAACAGATACTTGAGAGATTTATGATCGATGTACAACTCTAACTTCTCTCCAAGTAAATAATGACGCCACGTTTTTAACGCAAACACTATGGCAGCTAGCTCTAGATCATGGGTGGGGTAGTTCTTTTCATGAACTCTCAACTGTCTACCCCCATAACACACTACTTTCCCTTCTTGCATTAGAATCGCACCAAGCCTTGTACCACACGCATCAGTGTAAATAGTAAATACCTTATTCCCATTAGGCAAGGTCAAGACGGGGGCTGTTGTCAGAGCCCTCTTTAGTCATTGGAAAGCAACGTCACAGTCTATATCCCACGAAAATGCCAAGTTCTTCTTTGTCTGCCTGGTGAGTGGGGCTGATATCTTTCTGAAGTCCTTAATGAACTTCCTATAGTAACCTGCTAACCCAAGAAAGCTTCTCACCTCGATTGCATTTTTAGGAATCTTCCAATCTTTCACTGCAACCACCTTCACGGGATCTACAGCTATCCCTTCTTTGGAGACCACATGCCTTAAGAATCTCACCTCTTTTCTCCAAAAATGGCATTTGGAGAATTTTGTTTTAAGCTGATAGTCACGGAGAGTTTTCAAAATTTCTCTCAAATGTTGGGCATGCTCTTCTTTGCTTTTGGAGAAGATCAAAATATCATCGACAAAGACTACAACAAATTTATTTAGGAACTCCCAAAATACCCTACTCATCAGATCGACAAAATAGGTGGGTGCATTCGTCAGCCCAAAAGGCATAACTAGCTAATCAAAGAAACCGTCTGGAGTCCTAAAGGCAGTCTTATCTATGTTGTCCTCAGCCACCCTCAATTGATGGAACCCCGTGGCCAAGCCTAACTGGGAAAATACCGAGGCACCAACAAGCTAATCAAATAAATCATCAATCCTCGGAAGCGGGTGCTTATTCTTCTTAGTGAGTTTATTAAGCTCTCTATAATCAACATACAAGTGAAGCGAACCATCCGCTTAGTTGCGAATACTACTGGAGCACCCCATTCAGATATGCTTCATCTGAAAAACCCTTTCTCAAGTAGCTCCCTACTTGCTTACTCAGCTCCCTCCCTTCCCTCGTAGCCAAGTAGTGCACTAGCAATGCAACTGGCTTTGCATTGTCCACTAAATATATACGAAAGTCGATCTCGCGTCTCGGAGGTAAACCCCAAACCTCATCAAAAAACATTGGAAAAATCTCGGACTACTGGAACAGATTGCAGATCATTGATAGACGCATCAAGAGACTCTAGGAAACTAAGCATAACCGACCCTTGTGGGCCACATGAAATCTCGAGGGTTCTCCGATGATAAGTTAGAAGCCTAACAACCCTCTTCTCACAATCTAGAATGGCACCATACATGGTAAGCCAGTCCATTCCTAGAATCAACCCATAGCCCATGAACCTGAGCACATACGCGTCGCATTCAAACTTGACGCCTAACACGGATATTTTCAAACCTCGACAAATCATAGATAAATGAGCCGAACCATCAATGGGGTTTGAAACAACTATGTGATCCACTACCATACTAGTAATTAAGTGCAAAGATTCAACTACAGAACTTGATATAAATGAATGTGAGGCACCAAAATCAAAAAGTGTCCTAATAGGATGGTTTGAAAGAGATATTAAACCTTTCACAGAAATTTTTCTACCTCTATCAGGAGCACTGACGCGAAAGCATGCACTTGCCCTCCAGAAGTCCCGGTCCTTTGACCCTGTCCTTGTGATCCCTATTTCTTCGGGCACTCTCTAGCAAAGTGTATGTCCTCTCCACAGTGGTAGCAAGAGTTCTTCCTTCGCTTACAGTCTTTAACCAGATGACCTTCATTCCCACAATGGTGACATTTTCTCTTATCCTTGCCTTTATCATTTTTCCCTCCTTTCTTCTGTTGTGGTTGTTGCCCCATCTTGGGCCACACCTTCCTATTTTGCGATGTCTCCTCAGCCTTCTTTTCTCCCTTGTCTTCCTCATGCATTAGGCCTATATCGACAAGCTTTTCAAAAGTGGCCCCCATTGGAATATGGGACATGGCTAAACCATGTAGAGGCTCATTCAGCCCTTTAGCAAACCACAAAGCCCTTTTGTGCGGCATATCCACCAACTCTAAACCAGACCTTGCAAGCTGGTTGAATTTATTCACATACTCTTTTACCGTCAAGTTTCCTTGTTTGAGTGCTAAGAATCTATCCATCTGCATGCTGCTTTCAGCTTGGGAAGGAAATTCCATTTCGAACCTCTGTCTAAAATCTTCACAAGTTTCCATCGGACGTCCAGCCTGAGTGACTTCCCGCCAAAATGAGGCTTCGTCCTTCAGTAGTCAGGCGGCTAACTGAACCTTCCTTCTATCCTCTACTTCAAAGGTTACGAATAAGTCCTCGGTCTCCTTGAGCCAATTCCGGGCTTCTACGAATGTCTCGTTTCCATGGAATGGCTTCCCTCCCATAGCACAGAAGTCCTTGCAGATCTTGGCGAAGTTATCTGCTCTTGGAGGGGGAGGAGGAGGAGGAATGACTGGTGCAGTAGGGGGAGGAACATTTCCTTGGCCCTCGGCAGGCGTCGTGGCCTCCAAATATCTACGGAACCATCAGGGTATTGTGACGCCCTCTGGGATATTACGAATGTTATGTTCCTCAGACATGCTGAAAAAGGAAAAAGAAAGAAATTTAGATAAAGGACCAAAGGATACTACATATGGCTTTTTGGGGAATGTTTTTCAAAATAGACTTTTCTTTATGAAAATGCTTCCTTTTAAAACCTTTTTGAAAATAATTTTCAAAAACTTTTATCTAATCTAGTAACCTTCAGCTATGATACCAAGTGTGACATCCCACGCCCGTTAATGTCCCTCACTAAGGGAATGCATTAAGTTTCGTGAAGCGTTACAGGTAAACAGACACAGAATAATTACAAGACAGATATAAATAAGATAACAGTGGAAATTTAAATTTTTATTTCAAACATAAATCATAATACCGTGGTCCATAATACCATAAGTCACAAGAACCATTACAATAAAATAGCTTCTATCTTGCATCATCAGAGTACATAAGAATATAAAAAAAACATAATTCCCCAATTGAAAGAGTTAAGCCATAGTAGAGACAAGAACTTGAGCCATACTTCAGAAGTAGCTCCTAGAAAGATGATATCTGAGTCCTGACTAAGCATGAGTGTTTCCCCCTGAGAACCTGGGGGTGAAACGAAAGAAAGAAGGAGAAACAAAAGGGTTAGACATAAGGTCTGGCGAGTCTAGTTACTTTTAGCCAGTAAATAAACAAAAGTAACATGATAGGAATATAAAGTGGATAAGAGAGATCAGTACATAAGTGGCAGGGGTAACAAGGTAGACATGGTAAGGTTTATACACTTTTCTAATGATTACTCTGCACTATTACTAGTATAACCAGAATAAGATGATCCCTTCCACTATAAGATGGTAGACTTAGGGCATATTTGCAAAAATACCCTAACCACTACCCTAATCGATCGGCTCCCTACTCCGTAGATACTCTGTGCCGGCCCCACATTAGGATGTATCACATCCTACAATGGCCACCACTTATTGATATGCACAGCCCTATATCTACCGGTGTCACGGTCGTCTTATCTCCCTCTGCCCGGCTCATGCACGCACATGGCCCGGTCGGTTTGCACCGCCCACACTGTCCTCCACGTTTGGATCTCTTACAATCAGTCAGTAAGTATGTCCCCTCTCCGCCTAGTACGAAGTATTTTATTTTATACTTACTTCGGATTACTGACTGAAATGGGCCCCACACAATATGATACAAGCTCCCCCTTTTGTCTTGTATCCCCCACTGGGTTTTTCACTGACTATGTATACCACTAGGTGTATTTAATTACATAGCCATATACCAGTTATTCTTACCCTAAAAGGTGTCTTTAATTACATAACTTTTATACTTTCCTCCGGTTATGTATACCACTAGGTGTCTTTAATTACATTACCTTATCGGGTTAAGTTTGTGGTCCTATATGTGAATATTACCCACCCCCTCCAAATCTGCTAAACCCATCCGCTATTCCAATCAATTTACTTAACCCTAACTGTATTTCATAATCATACAATCCCTATGGATTAGATTTGGTTAAGAAGTCCAATTCATTACCATGTCCATTTATGGTTTATAATTGGCTAGACCTCCCACACTAGGCCTGCAACATGTGGATGCTGGATATGCCGGTAGGGACCGGGCAGTCTTATTCCATAGTTGGGCCTAACCTCGTGTCTTAGCCCGATTCGTATGTGCGTACTTAGACCTCCCACATTAGGTTCAGCCTTAGTGGCTGCTGGATATGCCGGTCGGGTACGGGTAGACGTCCACCACTAATGCAACCTAACCTTGTGTCATAAGTACAATTACAATTCCTAATTGTAATTACTAGACATTCCATTATTAATTAATTAATCAATTAATCCTTCCCCTATAATTTGAATTATATGTCCAAAAATGTTCATATTCAAATTGTGCAATATTAACCCTTTTCCCCCCATTTCCTAACTAGCACACTCATAAACTGGCAGCATGCCAAGGTTAGACAATAGCCTAGTCATAAATGATAATAGGGAAAATAATGGGAATGTAATCAAAGTGACCATCTTAGCATAAACATAAACTAGCATGGTGATAAGGTGAACATATATACTGGCATGGACATGTAATTAACATCATAACAAGATGAGCATAAAACTGGTGAACTTGTGTCAGTCAATTGGTTCTAACATGACTACGATGCCTTAATAAGCATAGTGAGATCTAAATTAGCAATTTAGATGTCCAATTGGTTTAGATCTAGCATGATAAACACAAGGGGATAAATTAGATCACATAATTCAGATCCAAAGGTTAAAATATATCTAACACCATTAGTTAGACATTAGACATAATAGCATGTTTAGATCTAAATATGGGTTCACATGTCCAACTTACAACATATCTAAGTTGATCGCAATATGATAGGTGAAAGGTGATTTACATAAAGAATTAGGTCTAACTAATGTTGCAACTGTCCAAATTAATAGATTTACGTTCACCACAATATAGTTACAAGTCAAGATCCACATAGGCAATATAATAGAATAACCACAATTGCATTACATCTAAAGGTATAGATCTATCATGACATAGTATGAGATTTAACAATAGCATAGATTCATAGTTTACATCATATCCAATTCACAGTCTTTCATAATTCACTTTTATTCATTTAAACATAAAAGCAACTAGAAACTCACTACATTAGGTTCATGGAATAGAGAGAATGGATCTTGAATTTCTAGATTTTATTTGCAAAGTTGAATGTTGTATGTTTTTGAAGAAAATGAATCCGTCTCAGTTCGCGCACCGGCAACATTTGGCTCCCATAATTTCCAATGAAGAAATAGGAGAATTGGACACATGTATATAGCTGCAGAACCCTCTGAAACCGACTGCCACCTCAGCCCTAGGTGTGTCAACACCCCTGTGGGTGGGTCGACCCATAGGTCGACACCACTCTAGGGGGTCGACCACCTTGAGCGGAAAATTTGCCGCCTTGACGAATTTTTGGTTTTTGAACTGTTTTGGATAGGGTCTAACTCATACATGACTCATATTTGTATATACGTTCTTTTTGCGCGTATACAAACTTAAAACCCTCATAACTTCTTCATACGGTGTCCGTTTTACATAAACCCAATGTCTATCTTAACCAGAATTTTGACACGGATGCGATGGCACAGTCCGTTTTCCTTAATTATGAATATTAAATTAATTATTATTTAACTTATCCTCTTTTAGTGTCATTAAAAATTCGGGTTGTTATAACATCCTTCCTCCGATAAGATCGGACCTAAATCAGATAACTATTTTGTGGAATATCCAAAAGAAACAAATGGACATTATTTCTATAAATCCTCTAAGAATAAAATATTTATTGCTTGAATTGGTATCCTTTTAAAGGAGAGCCAGTTCTAAGATACCAATGGGAATGAAATAGAATTCAAAATGCCTCGGAAATCACAAAATACCATTGAACCTTGTATAGACAGGTAATGAGTGACACAATAGTTCTAATGTTATATATTGGTAACACATTAATTATTGTGAATAATGTTATCTTTTAAAACAAGAAATAGATACTAGTTCTAAGAAAGTAAATGTTTGGATTAAGAAGTTCATAATTGAACTTAATTGTTGATCCAATGATTTACATTGCGATAACAATGTGGCCATTGCTCAAACCTAAAAACCTTAAACTCGTTATCGATCAAAACATATATTTAAGAAATATATTCAATATGTGAAGTCGTTCACAGAGGAAATAAACATATCTGCAAAGTTGTAAAAGTTGCAATGTTGCAGACCTATTGAATTAAGCTCTGTCGCAGCAAAAATTTAACAGTCACACTAGTTTCATGAATATACGATACATGAATGATTAAATCTAGTGCAAGTAGGATATTGTTAGAGTTTATACCCTAGAGGCAATCCATTTTATGTGATTAATAACACTATTGATGTTATTATTTTATTTGGAATGAAAAATATGTTGTTATGTTATATTTACTGCGTATATAAATATTAATATAATAGAAGTCCTTAGAATAATAATACGAAGTTATATTAGGGCTGGAAATTTTTACCATATTACCACTTACCAACCATTACCAACCGCTACCAACAAAAGTGGTACCGAACAACTGGTACCAATTTGATTGGTACGGTATGCCAAACCATATGAAAATATGCGGTACGGTAATGGTATTTGAGCATTGAAAATGGTAATTACCATACCTACCACATACTCCCTCCAGTTCAAAATACATGTCATTTTGCATTTTTTCACACAAATTAAGACAACAATAAACTGACTTATTAACCCTTTAATTAATCTTTACTTATTAAATGCACTCTAAGTTTTCATCAAAAAATGGGGTGTCCATGCAGCTTCCACCAATTAAATTTCAGATGGAGGTTCATGCATGCGTTGGACCCATAAAGGTAAAGCTGCATGAGTATTAATAAAGGATATGAAAAGACTTATTTCTCTTAAACGTCTTATATTTAGCAAAATGATATCACCCTTAAAACGACATGTATTTTGAACTGGAGGGAGTATATGTTTATTACATAACGAAGAATTTTTAATATGTAATGATTTAATAAAATACCGAGAAAAATACTATTACGATACAATATTGAATGCAATTTTTATTATATATCTTAGAAACAGTATAATTTAAATGGTACTTTTGTTCATCCATAAAATTTTCATGCATATTTGACTACGTAAAATAAAATATATAAATAATAATATAATAACAAAAAGATTAATATTCAATATTTTAACGTGTTGTAAACAAAAAGATCTCATACTAATGAATGGTAAAAACTCATTACCAACCACTACCAACCATTACCAACCATAAACTGAACTATTGGTAATCGATTTTTTTGGCTGGTAATGGTATGATTTTTCTATTACCATATAAAGTCGGTACGGTAATGGTTTTGAGTAAAAAGTTCCGGTACCGAACCGATTCCACCCCTAAGTTATATAGTTCAATTAAGACTTGAACTTGGATTATATAATATATTAAGTATTATAATTTTTAGATGTCCCTGGTCAAGTTTTATGTTTATATAGGACAACAATAAAATATTGAGAGTGGTATGTTGATTGACTGATAATCACATCTCACTGATCATTAATATACGTGATATTAAAGTCAAGACATAAATGTATATTGGAGAATGACGTATTGGGCTGATCCAATGTGAGAAAACTACATGGAATATAATTAATAGTATCATAGGTTATTCTCACAGTGGCAGTGATGTAAATGTCCTCAGACCTGAAACGATTATAATTTTATTCGGGGATATTTGTGTTTTGATATCATCTAAAGTTACTTTTAACTGAGTGGACGATAACAGTGATTATTGGATACATCTCGAATCAAATGAAAATTATGAATGATATATATGGAATTTAACCCTATAATATATTTGTAGTGATATCCATGGGCCTCTTGATTGAGTGAGACTGTGAAATGCATGGCCGTGCTCAAATATTGATTTTTTCAAATAGTCTACTCATCGATCAAGATAAAAGGATTAAATTATAAAGAGGATGATATGTCCATTCCTTGAGTTTAATCTTAGATATAATGGTTAAGAGGAATATATTACGTTGGTACACTGGTCACAGAAAAGGTTGTACCGAATCGATGATCTTATTATAACTTGGGTAGAAATGATGTATTGCTAGATGCCAATCATTGTTTATGATTTTAAATAAAATTGAAAATCATTGCCAACATTGTAATAACCTATTGGGTCACACATATAGAACGTAACAAAGGGTAAGCCATTCATTGAATATATAAAATTTCAATCGGTTGATATTTTATTTGGTGTTGAAATGGTATAAGGGTTATTTTTCTAAGCCTATGGTAAATGTTTATTATAAAGGGTACACGTTACCTTTAATAAAATAACTCGGCAACCATATTTTTAGACAGATCCAAAAGGAAATTAAACCCTAACAATGGCGGCTAGCACCACGCCTTGATTCTTCTTCGATTTGATTGAAGGAGAGTGTGTTCTAGTGGATACTGGTAGAGGCAGGGCAATTGTCATGCTAGGCTTCGATTCAACCAAAATCTGCTAAGAATCCTTGGATTATCACTAGCCCTAAATTGGTATGATTCCTTTTTCCCTCGATTTACAAATTTATATAATAGATCTTGGTAATTTTGGTTGAAATTTTACTTAAATGATGTGAACTCGAACCAAAAGTTCTTTCAATAGGCACGGACTTTGCTCTTGGGATTTTCCTTGGTCGGGAATTCCGAGTCGTGCGAAGCTTGTAAGCATGGATTTCGCACTCGGGATTTCCCTTGGTGGGAATTCCGAGTCATGCGAAGGTTGTTAGCGCGGACTTCGCTCTCGGGATTTACCTTGGTCAGGAATTTTGATTTGTGCGAAGGTTGTAAGCGCGAACTTCGCTCACGGGATTTCCCTTGGTCAGGAATTCCGGGTCGTGCGAAGATTGTAAGCGCGGACTTCGCTCTCGGTATTTCCCTTGGTCATGATTTTTGAGTCGTGCAAAGATTGGCTTTGGTGCCTTCACTCTCGGACTTCCCTATGGTTGTTGGTACTGAGTCCTGAGAAGGCTTGGATTTCGTTGATTCGCCAGTTGTTGCCCAGATCCAGATCCTTCGGGTCTGATGGAGCCAAACGAGCGGTCAATGTTACACTCGTTCGGTTGATGGGATGCCCCCAAGTCCGGAGACTTAGGAATGGGGTTGGAAATTCAAGTGAATGAACGTCCCGAGTTGTTTATACTTGACTTCGTCGTTGGTTTGAAGCTCGAGTCGAGGGGCCAGTTCCCAGCTTCGTGGTGCCGATCCAGTGTTGTGTGCTTGTGTATGTAAGTTGGATGTAACAGTTGCTAAAACATACTACTATTAACAATATTTTTCGTCAACACCGTAGATAGGTATATGGAAATGGACCTTGGAGAAAGCGTCAGGTTGCTAAGAACCTAACGGATTAAGGAAGAATATTCTGATGATCCAACCGCATAGCAAAGTACACACAAAAATATACTGAAAAGTAGCATAGCACGCGGAAAAGGTGAAAACGCACATTTTATAGTGGTTCGGTTCAACTTGAATCTACATCCACTTTTAGGACTTTGACGATTTTATTCATGGAGGAGGTTACAAAAGAAATTCCCAAATTAATTTACAAGTTTGGGTTTTCTCTCTAGAATAAGAGAGGAAAATTGTGGAATCAGGAGAAAAGTCCTTTTTTTCTAATGTGACCCTTGGGGTCTTATTTATAGAGGTTTTGGGCCCCCTTTTGCTACTTCTTTTTCCCGCCCTTTTTTGCCACTTTTTTTGTGTCAACTTTTTGCTCCCGTTTTCGATTTTTGTGTATTTTGTCTTTTTCTGCCTTTCTCCAGCTTCCTGTACCATTTTGGCCTCGTTCTTGTCTTTTTCTGGCTTTCTCCTGCTTCCTACAGCCTTCTGCTGTCGGTTTTGTCTTTTTCTGGCTTTCTCCTGCTTCCTACAGCCTTCTGCTGTTGGTTTTGTCTTTTTCTGGCTTTCCCCTTTCATCAACAGCCTTTCGTCACCAGCCTTTCGTCAACAGTCTTTCGTCAACAGCCTTTCATTGACACCCTTTCGTTGACAGCCTTTCGTCACCAGCCTTTCATCAACAGCCTTTGTTAAGCTTGTTTTAGCCATTATTCCCAAACGTACGTTCGTTTGTTTAATGTGACCACTCTACGGAATAGGAAACCATCATTTGAATCCAATGGAAGTGACTTTAGGTCTAAATCTCCCAACCAATCAAAAGTTATAGAAGAAACAACATTTCATATTCTTCTTTTGGTGTCAACATAGTTGTATTCAAGGCTTTCTCTTTTATACTTTCTGATATCGGAGCGTCTTTATATTTGGCCAGTGCGAATTTTGGTGTTAACAGTTAGCCCTCCCCCTTAGTATAAAGAAGCTTTTGTTCTTTAGGACAA